>CM035842.1:353275432-355675432 GCA_020510985.1 Pholidichthys leucotaenia | reverse complement strand
CAACCTATTTTTGTTGGGGGGGGGGGGTGTTATGGGATGCATGTGTAAAAATGAGAAAACACACTCAGAGGGGAATAAAAAAACATTCATAATACTGTAGTAATTTACTTGCACATACTTAAATTATATGATTAGAGGTGGGTATAGTAGCCAGAAATTGTACTTATGTAAAAGCAGTGTTGTCTTATAAAATTTCTAGTTGAGTTGTGTAAGAGTACAAAAGCAACCAATTAAAAAAAAACTTGAGTAATGACTTTTGTCTTGAATGTTTCCTAAATTTATGACCATTTTCTTGTAGTTTTCTACTTTTTTCTCTGTAAATTTGTTTTTACCTAAATTTGCAACCATTTTTCTCAAATTTGTAATTTCCTCTTGTAAAATTGACTTTTCTTGTACATTTGAGACTTTATTATAAACTTGTGGATTATTTTGTGGCTAATTTGTCTATTTTTTTAAAATAAAATTACTGTTTTTTTTTATATAAATTTGAAACAGATTGTGGTACAATTCTGACTTTTTCCCCCTCATACAATTTACACTTTTAACCATATTTTTGCAGAGCCAGAACAGAACAATAATTTTAACTCAGATTTCAAAGAAAAAAAAGTAAAAATTAACTAAAATGACCAAAGATGCAGTTATTTCTATTATAATATTTCTATAGATTTATAGTTTTTTTTTCAGAATTCTCCTCACCAGCCAAACAACAAGAAAAACCTCTCTTATTTTGAAATCCAAATGTTGACAGGTTTAGTTTGTCTGAAGGCTGGAGGATGGTGACAGATTAAAGTCACTGACTTTGTGAATTTCGATCATTTTAACTTGCCAGGTACATAAAAATGAACATAAATTAGTTAATACTGTAGTGGTTGATGAAGCAAATCCTCAGTGATTCAGTCACCCTTGCCTTTCCCTCAATTAGCCTGCATATGAAGCCTAACCACACCTGTTTGCTAAGCGGCTCATTATTGTTCCCGTTACCAGCGGGCTAAAACCACGATAAATGCCCCCACTGCTTACATACCTCTTCTGCTTTTTTTCCTTGTTTAAAGTACTTTAATAAGATAGATAGATGTACTTTATTGATCCCAAACTGGGAAGTTACTGTGTAACAGCAGCATGACAGTAGACGACCAAACCAACAGAAACACACACAGCCTAATAGAAAAAGGAATTACCCAGGGAAAGTAAAACTGCCTAGATAAATGTATATACATCGCAGATGATGACCCGTATGGATACATGAATCGTACTCACTGTACAATGCAGGACTATCAGGGGCAAGGTGAAAAGTAAGCTCATGCTTCTCTCGGACAGCGACACTAGATAGAGACCTCTGCCTGCCGACTGCAACTGTCACGCGGGCGGTGCGCTTCCAAACTCTGACACACAGATGATTGTCACGTGCACTGTTTGCGTACGTGCTTGCGGAGTGTCATTCCTTCATTTATGTTTCTCACGTGGTGGGCCGCCACTCAGAAATAATACCGGCAGAAACCCTGTGTCATTTTAAGTATAATATGATGATACACTTTTTCAATTTAATTGTGGACTTACAGTTGGAATCTATAGATTAGGCGTTAATGTAGTAATTTTTTTAAGGGAATGAATGAATGAGCAGGGGACGTATGGATGTGGTGCACATGGTGGGATACTGTTATTCTAAAGATTTGTAATGACAAACCTCTTCTATGACAAACTATTCTGTCCACTAATCTGTCGTGTGTGTCAGTCATCATATTACATCATCATATCTCATGACCGTTTGTGCTTGCTCATCCCGATTAATGAAAAACACATACTCAGCCATTGTTTTCTGTTAAATGAGGACTATTAAATAACCAGAGCAGATTTTTTCACTGCACAGAGGGGAAAAAAGTGGTGTGCGGATTTACGATTCAGATGATTGTCCTCTTTTTAATTTAACTACCAGATTGCAGCGGAACCAGTCTGCCCTATACTGGGAAAAGAGCGGTCACTGCAGCCCCGGAGAAGAGATGACCGGTGCATGCAAAACCAACATTCATCATTATCTAATGACAGATTTTACAATTTTTTAAACTTCATTCATTGTCATTCTTTTAACAGAATGATTCAAAATAAAAAAAATTATCCGGACAGTGGTTTGGAATTAAGATTGATTCAGCATTCAGTAGAGGAGATGCATGGACCTTGGCCAAGATGAACAGCTCGGATGAACGATAACACTGGTCAACACCAAATTTATTGTCTAAGTTTTTTTTAGCTGATTTAGGACAATTTTGATGTGCTGAATCCAAAAATCACATTGGTTTTGCTCAATCAGGTCAACGTTTTGAATTATGGCCACATGTTGTTTTATACATTTTTGTTTACATGTACGGGTATTTTTGCTTTATATGATGCAAAATTCTTTGTCTTGAAATTCTCTGAATTTTGAACAATGATGGTGTAACATTCAATTTACATGTTCTTACCTTTATATTAAGGTAAGTACATGCACAGTACTAAGTACATACTAAGTAAGTACAGGTTTTTACTTAGCACCTGATCGAGAGAAATGGATGTCATTTTCGGATTCAGCAGTGCAAAATTGTCTTAAATCAGTTGAAAAAAACACAGACAACTTACAAAAAAATTATTTTTGTAACCCTGTGTAATATAAGTAACTGAAGGAAATTTTACAGCTATGTCAAAATCATGGACAAAGAGACTGGCATAATACCTGAATTGTACCGCTCTCATCCATGAATAATTCTAATCAAGTCTCCCCAGTGCAAGCAGGGCTGTGGAAGAGGTTAAAAGGCTCCTTGCCCTTAAATGCATTTTCACTGTGTGAATGAGTCTACATTGTCCTCAGTGCAAAATGGATTTGTCCTCCCATTTAAATGCTGTCATATTAGTATCAAGCCTTTGAGTTTCCACCCTTGTTACCTCCGCCAGGCCGAAAGGCCAGGAGGAGGTAATGTTTTTGCCGTGGTTTGTCTGTGTGTTTGTCTGTGTGTTTGTCTGTTTGTCTGTCTGTCTGTTTGTCTGTTGGTTAGCAAGATAACTCAAAAACTTTTGGACGGATTTCAATGAAACTTTCAGGCGTTGTTGGAAATGGTACAAGGAAGAACTGATTAAATTTTGGGGATGATCTGCATCACCGTCTGCATACAGGAATTTTTTAAAGCATTTTTCCACACTGTGACATACGGCCATTTTCAACATGTGCGCAGGCGCAATGGAGGGCGCTGGGCGTTGTGTCTGACCAACACAAACTCCGCCTTCTTCAACGTTTTAGCCACAAAAGCATGCGGAAAACACTGGTGGCCTGGGCCCGCCAGCGTGCTTGTGCCAGCCATAGGCGCTGCGCACATTGCGCTGGTCGTCGTGTCTGACCAACACAAACTCCGCGTTCTTCAACGTTTTAGGCACAAAAGCACACAGAAAACACTGCTGGCCTGGGCCCGCCAGCGTGCCTGTTTTTGCGCCACGCTGCAAAACCTGACATGGCCACCTGTCCGCCGCACGATTATTTGCCACAAATTCCCCGCCCAGCTATAGGCGCTGCGTAAAAACGACCTCTCTGCCGGGGAAGATTCTAAATTCTGTTTTGCCGCGAAGCGCAACCCCAATATAATATAAAACCCACGGCAACCTGTCTAACCAATCTGCATCCGTCAGTGGAGGAGATGGACACACCAACACTTCAGTTTATTACCTCCGCCAAGGAGGCAATGCTTTTACAACCATAAAACGGGGCTATAAGGGACGGCGGGGTAATATGGGACACTTTTCTAAATGTAATTCTGCTTTTTTAATTTTGCTTCCGCCTAGATTTGATGAAGGATTCATGGATATTTGACAATAACAACACAACTCAGCGTCCTGCTCAAAATAAAAAAAGCAGAATTACATTTAAAACATTTCCCAGAAAAGTGTCCCTTATTAACCCGCCGTCTCTTATAGCCCCGTTTTACACTACTGAACCACTAATCCTATCACTATCACATTGATTGTCATTCATTAATTGTCTGTTTATTGCACTGTCCATGTCAAATAAACAAATAATCATTGTGAATCCAATTGCTAGTCATATCTTTTCATGCTCAGGGAATCTGAAAACGTACACACAAACACTGTATGGGGGGAACTGTGCCGCTTGGCGGAGGTCTGCGCTCTCCGAGTGCTTTTCTAGTTTATTAAAGGAAATGAGAGCAAAGACAGGGATTTATTTCATGTTATGCCCCAAACAAACCTCTGAATAATTAAGAGCATTAGAACAGTCTTTTTGCACTTTGTGTCTGGCACAAAATTTGTTTTCGTGCTGCTGTAACAGTGAAATGTACTTGGAAATGCCCATAAACCTGCCCCGTGCCTCAGACAATTGATTATTCACCACACACACCACTGTAATACAGCCCATAGACTTCAATTCAGCACCTTTCTAAACATTTTTTTAAAAAATTTATTTTCATGAAAATACTGTCAAGTTTATCTTTAATACGTTCATACCACAAAAGAGTCCTCGCTTGACATACTGTAGCTGGCTTGTAATTACCAAAGAACTGAAATTGTAGAATAGTCTGCATGGCGTTTTGGTGTTTGTCTCTACCAGACAGTTGGGGCAAGAGTAAGTGCGACATCTACTGGCCTGGAGGTCAGTATGTTGTCTCTGTCTCCTTTAAATCAAAGCTGAGTATACATGTTTTTGGATGGAAAGATATTTCTTCTTCCCATACAGTTTTTAGCGTAAGAGCATTATGCTTGCTACAAGATAATTTCACTTAAAATGAGCAAAATTATCTGCCAACTGAACAAGAAAATTTGACTTTTCAAGATTTCTCAAAACAAGCAAAATTGCCCTGAAGCAATTGAAATGTTCTTATATAAAAACTCCATGGGAGGAAGAAATATCTTGTCAGACAGTAAAATGAGAGCATATGTAGCCTAGATTTCAGTTTTTGCTGTTAATTTACAATAAAAAAGTCAGCGTTTAAGAAAAATCTCAAATTTATGAGAAAATGAAAAAAAATTAATGTAAAATGAAAAAGAAAAATGAAATTTAAAAAGTGTTAGAATGTCCCATGAAACGCAAATGTCATAGCTTTTGTGCCTTTTTTTTTTTTTTGCCGTCGCTTGCCAAACAAATGTCTTTTAACTAAAAATTGGTTTATTTTGGAGCATTAGATCACAATCTTTCTGAAACACGAAAAAGAAAACACCACCTCATGAGTTATTAGTTTGTTAATGAAGCTATTTATAGTAATAGCTCTTGCCCCTCATGGACCGTGAAGTGGATTAATTTTCTTTTTCCAGTTCAGAGTTGTGGGTAGCTGGAGACTCTCCGCGGAAATGTAGCGAAGTGTGGGATACATCCTGAGCAGATTGGCAGTTTATCACTGTGCTAACACAGAATGACAGACAGTCACATTCTTTAAAATGAGGTGACAGTTATCACCTCCTGAACTGGTAACGTGTCCTCTCTGGTAGTTAATAGAGTTGGTTGTAGACTATTTATTTTCTAGCACTATTTAACTTTATGAAAGCAGGCGGAGGTGGAACATGATGTCAAATGTCCTTCATGTCTCCCCTCATGTACATTTTTTTCCCTCTTAATCTTACTGGCCTTTTGAGATCAGCCATATTTCCCTCACTGCTATTTCTATTTTGTCTTCTTTCCTTTTAATTTCCATCTTTTTCTCTGTCCAACAGGTGGACTGTGCCCTGTCACTGGTACGTCTAGGGAAGGAGTGTGAGATTCCAGGCCTGGAGCTTCTGTGCGACGATTTGGTCACTCTGGAAACGCTCGTGTATGAGACGTCATGCGAACTGAGCTTGACACTTAAAGATTTGCAGCAGCTCAGCGATATAGACAAACTTCATCTGCTTATGAAAAACGTAAGTGACACCACTTTGCGTCTTCTGAACATATTTGCCATCTTTCATAATGCTCTTTGAAATGTCTGATGTTATTCATGCCGGAAAATTAATACATGAGCTTTTCACAAAATGGTACCAAAGACATTTCCTTATAAATAAATTATTTTTCAACATTTTTGCAGCTTAATAAATGTTGTTTTCAGTGACAAACATTTCTTTCCCCACTTAACAGAATGTTTAATTTCATTTCCCAGCATGCCACTCTAATTCGAACAGCATGCAGGAGTGATAATTATCTGTACAAATAAGAAAGCTTTCCTCCCATTTTGCTGCAATTATGTTTAATTTTACATTTCCAGTGTATTGTTACTTCATTGTCATAGTTTGCTGCATTAAAAAAAAAAAAAAAAACACACAATGAGTGCTGATTGCAATCTGAATAAACAGAACAAGCAGAAAAGTTGTGGTAAATTAGCTTCTCAGTATCCAAACTTCTTTTAATTCTTGAAATCCCCAACATTTGATAACACAAAGTTCCCTTTCAGCAGCAACATGAGAGTTATGGAAGTGATTCTATAGCAGGTACTACAGTTACAAGTCCCCTTAGAGTACATAATATGAGCTGTCTTCTAAATTGTAGCTAATAACTGCCAGCTTTAGCCTAGGAGGACCATTGCCAGAAGTGTCTGCCACACAGGCTGGAAGCCAGCAAATGTTGTTGACTGCGCTAACACATGCTGTTTGACTGGTACTCCCTTTGGGCGCTGGGTATGTGTGTATGTGTTTGTGAATGTTTACCAAACTCGCTTGGATTAAATCTCCCTCTTTGCCCGCGTCTGATGTCTTTATCACAGACAGTACAGTGGAGCAAAAAAAAAAAAAAAAAAAAGAAAAAAAGTTTGTGTGTGGGCGTGCAAGTTTGCATTGAGCATCTGAATGTTTTTTTTTTTTTTTTTGAATCTCAGTTTTTCCCTGTCAGTGCTCTCTTATCTGTATACCCAGTCAGAGCTGTCACAAGGTGGGTGCAAGGCCCGGCACGACGCTGACATGCATCTGCACAAATTACAGCTCAGCCCACATACTGTAGCTTTTATAGTTCAAGTTCAGGCTTAACTGTATGGAATAATTTCAGGTAAATGCAGTCTGAAGTACTTGGCAATGTTCTAGAAAACATTTAAAAACAAAAAATAAGTACGGGGCCAGCTGAAACTTTGCTCTCTGCTTTGCACATACACATGGACATCTGATTCACTTGATAAGGACCCTGAACAATAAATATGAAAAAAAAAATTAGCTGCTCAAGTGGCCTGCAGCTCAGTCTAATTAGCCACTTTGGCTGATGGTAGATTCTATTATGTAGTCTCTCCAAAGCGCAAGTGAATCAATAAATCCATTGCATTTGTGAAAAATGAAGTACATTTATGACAAAGTTAACAGTTTATTAGAAAAGATACATTTCTGTAAGCAAGACCCAGTCTTAAGAAGAAACTAGAGGGCACTCATAGTGCTCATACTGCTGCAAAGGCCCTAAAATCTGCATCCTGATCCGGTTTACCTCCAAAGTTTGATTGTTTTGTTCGTAGCCAAAGGGCCACCTCTGGTGAAAGTTTCATCAAAATCCAGCCATTAGTTTTTGCGTAATCCTGCTAACATGCGAACCGACAAACCACCCCATTCACATTACCTCCTCGGCGGCGGTAAATGTATCTCACTGGGCTGTCACAGCTGGTGACTAGTTGGAGATTTAAAAAAAAAACAAAACAAAAAAAAACGTGAAAAATAACTAAATTAATGACAGTTTTCACTTGGAATCACTCTGAATTGGCACAAATATGGCACGAATGCCATACAAACTCCGTGTGAATTTTGAGCCAAAATATGTATGCCATGCAACATGCATGTGACAAAATTGTCCATTTTTTTTTCCACTTACGACTGTCCTGCGGTGGCTGTGCAAATCCCTTGCTAGACTTGCACGACAGTTATCAATGACCCTGTTTACATGGTCACGAGTAAACCGATTACAATCAGCTTTCTGGAGTTACCTGTTAATTAAGAAATATATAGGTTGTAGAGGAGCGTGAAATAACGAGGCGATGTGATTCATAAACCAAAGTTTATTATCAGCTCCTCTAACAAGTCTCATCTAGGTGCAGCAGCAGAAGAAGTAAGAGAGCGAACACCTTCGGCTCTACGAACTTATACTTGCACATAACAAAAGACATGCATATCAAAAGCTGACATCCCTCACTATCTTAATCCCCTCTTTTGTCTTCGTACCCCTCCACCTGGCCCTGGGGGGTCAGGGCAACCTATCCGGTCTCCACCGCAGTGCATCGGATGCTCTTTGATCTTCACTGGCGGTTGAGACCTCTTTGTCCTGTTCTGAGGTGTGAAGTCGCTTTACATATGTAATCACCAAACATTCTCACATGCTTATACATATGTAGGTTATGGGATATATGATTAATATAGACCACAGCCCCCCCCAAACGACTAAGAAAAGGACAATAGAAAAATTCACAGTTTAAGATAATTATTATGACATACTAACTGCTACACCTCTTGACACAGAAGAAACTTTCCAGCAGCCATACTCCTAAGAGAGTTCAGTGGTAATCATAACAGCATAGTAAAATCACAAGTCAGTCCTAAACTGTTACAGCACAATTAGTGAACAACTGTTGAGTAGTTTGCATCAGTCCCTGTGCCGTCTGGGTTTTAATCTTCTCCCGAATCTGCTGTGGGTCCGCTTGGGCGTCCTGGTGGGACCTTCCTGTAAGGAATCTGCAGCTTGGGGAGGAGAGTGATTATTTGGTCCCTGCAGGGGGGCTGAGTCTTTTCTCTTGGGGGGGGTCTACCCCGCCGAGGTGCTCTCGCCAACCGTGCAGGCTCGTCTCTCAACAAGAAGGCAGGTTTAAGTCTGTCAATGCTGACTGTTTCTTTTCTATCCCCAAAATCAAGCACAAAATGCTTATCACCAGGTTCCAGCACTCTGAATGGCCCATCGTATGGTGGGCGGAAAGTTGGTTTTAAAGCTTCATGCCTAACAAAAACGAATTCAGCGTTTTTTAAAGCTTGGGGGACAAAAACCCGTGGAAAAGAGTGATGTGCCGGTCCGGGGAGAGAGTCCGGTCCGTTGCTGCCTAAAAACCTCGGGGCTGGAAGATGCCCTGGCTCTGGGTTCTCTGGTAAAAATTCACCTGGGAGCCTGAGAGGTTGTGCAAAAACTAATTCTGCTGGGGAGGTGTCTAGATCCTCTTTAGGCGCAGCACGCAACCCCAATAAAACCCAGGGAAGTTTATTTACCCAATTTGTATCCGTTAGTGAGGCTCTGAGGGCGGCCTTTAAAGATCTGTGAAAACGCTCGCATAACCCATTAGCCTGAGGGTGATAAGCGGTGGTGCGGTGAATTGTCGCCCCTAAGCTGCTGGCCATGGCTGACCAAAGCTCCGAGACAAATTGAGGCCCCCTATCGGACGTGATGTCCGATGGGACGCCAAAACGTGCCACCCAGTTTGTCAAAAAAACGCGAGCGACTTCCTCCGCTGTGGTTGACGCCAGAGGGATTGCCTCCGGCCAGCGCGTGGTGCGGTCTATCATTGTTAACAGATGTGTGAAACCTTGGGAGGAAGGTAGTGGCCCCACGAGGTCGACATGAACGTGGTCGAACCTTCTAGCAGGGATTCGAAAAGGCTCTAGAGGGGCTTTTGTGTGTTTGTGTACTATGGCGCGCTGACAAGAAATGCAAGTCTTTGCCCATTCTTTTACGTTTTTGCGTAGGCCAGGCCACACAAACTTTTCGGCGACCATTTTAACCGAAGCACGCACACCTGGGTGCGCGAGGGAGTGAATCGCGTCGAAAATACGGCGGCGCCATGCAGCTGGGACTAACGGGCGAGGTCGGCCGGTTGAGATGTCGCATATTAGGGGGGGCACACCGTCGCGTAAACCCCTTTCCTCCAGCCTTAACCCTGTTGGTCCAGACAGGAGTGCGCGCACGTCCGCGTCACTACTTTGCTCCTCCGCCATGGCTGCATAATCTATCCCTGCATGGATTGGGGCCGCGTATGTGTCCGCATTGGCGAAGAGTTCTGCGGCTGAGGTAGTATAATCTGTCTCCTCGTGCTCTGGCGATGTCACAGCGTGAGAGAGACAGTCTGCTACCACGTTAAGTTTGCCTGCCACATGTCGAATGTCTGTGGTGAACTCTGAAATCGCAGTTAGCTGTCTCTGTTGCCTGCCTGACCACGGTTCGGAAATTTTAGCCATCGCAAAGGTGAGCGGTTTGTGGTCTACAAAAGCCGTGAAACGCCGCCCTTCCAACCAGAACTGGAAGTGGCGGATGGATAAATGAAGCGCTAGCAGCTCCCTGTCAAAAGTGCTGTATTTACGCTCAGTTTGGTTTAGCGATTTGCTGAAGAATGCCAAAGGTTGCCAGATTCCGCTGACGTGTTGTTCTACAACTGCCCCTATGGCCAGGTCTGAAGCGTCTGTGGTTAGCGCAATGCGGGCCGAGGGATCGGGGTGAACCAACAATGTGGCATTAGCTAGGGCACTTTTTACTTCCGCGAAGGCGCGTTCGCGCTCCGGGGTCCATTCGACCGCGTTGGAAGGTTTTTGTTTTCTGAGTGCGTCATATAGGGGCTGCATGAGCTGAGCTGCGTGGGGGAGGAAACGGTTGTAAAAATTAACCATTCCCAAAAATTCTTGAAGCGATTTGACCGTTTGTGACCGTGGGAAACTTTTTACTGCGTGAACTTTGTCTGGCAGTGGGACTGCCCCCTTCGGTGAAACTCTGTGTCCTAAAAAATCAATTTGAGACACGCCGAATTTGCATTTGGCTGGATTGATTATTAACCCATGCTCTTCTAGTCTCTGAAAAACTATAGTGAGATGCTGCTCGTGTTCTTCCTCAGACGAGCTGGCTACCAGCATATCGTCGAGGTAGATGAACACGAAGGGGAGGTCGCGTAATACCGCATCCATCATCCGCTGAAAGGTTTGAGCGGCGCCTTTGAGGCCGAAAGGCATCCGCAAAAATTCAAAAAGACCGAAGGGGGTTATTACAGCTGTTTTAGGAATGTCCTCTGCTCGAACTGGGACTTGATGATAGCCGCGGACCAGGTCTATTTTTGAAAAAATGCGCGCACCCACCAGATGTAGTGAAAAATCTTGAATGTGAGGAAGTGGGTAGCGGTCATGCGCTGTCGCATTGTTTAATCTGCGGTAATCGCCGCACGGTCTCCAAGAACCGTCGGATTTCGGGACCATGTGAAGCGGTGACGCCCAGGGGCTTTTCGAGCGCCTGATAATGCCTAATTTTTCAAGGGTGGTAAACTCGTCCCGAGCTATGGCGAGCTTGGTCGCGTCTAAGCGCCGAGCTTTGGCAAATACGGGTGGGCCCGTTGTGGGAATAAAGTGTTCGACCCCGTGTTTAGCCACTGTGGCTGAGAATTTGGGAATTGTGAGTGCTGGAAATTGGGTGAGGAGTTGATCAAACTTACCTCCTGCTGTGGTGACGCTGGCCTGCACGGGTGGTGGAGAAACTCGAGCTGAGCAGGGAATAGAAGCAAAGGACAGTGCATTAACCAAGCGTCTGTTCGCTAGATCAACTAATAACCCATGTGCACACAAAAAATCTGCGCCCAACAAGTTAAAACTCACCGCCGCTACAACAAATGTCCATCTGTAGTTGCGGCCGTGGATGCAGAGGGGCAGGCTCTTTTCGCCAAAAGTGTCGATGATGGAGCCGTTGGCTGCCACCGCTCCATTGCCCCGGGGGCCCATGGCCCGGTCTGCTTGGGAGGGCATGACAAAGCTTAGTTGAGCTCCCGTGTCGATAAGGAACTGCCTGCCGGTGTGTCCGTTCGTCACATATAAAAGCTTGCTTTTTTCGCCGAGAACCGCCACTGTTAACGGCTCTCGGCTTGGGCGTTTTCCCGAAAACGTGAATTTGCAGGGGGGAACGCATTTGTAAGCCTTCTCGGCGAAGCGGTGGTGGTAATAACAAACGTTGCTCCGTCTGTTACATCTTGGCCGTGTTGCTGTCACCGCGGGCTGATTCTGCTCGGTGGTTTGTGGCTCCTCGTGGCTCCGGACATCAGCGTTGAGGTCTGCGGATGCTGCTGTGGGTGTCTGTTCCTTGCAGGCGTTGACGAGCCGTTGAGCTTCGTGAGCCAGCGTGCGGAAGTCCTGCTGGGTGCTGCATCGCATGTTGGCAAGCGTCCCTCTCATGTGTGGCAGCAGCGTACTGAGGAATATGAATTGGAAGAGGAAGTTGTCATTGTCCTCTTCTTTAAGTTGCAGCAAGTCCTCTATGAGGGCCTTGGGTCTGCATCCTCTGTGGCCGTAGACCGCCAGGATCCTCTCGGCTCTCTCCTCGGCTGAGGGGACGTAATTTGCCACGATGGTCGCTTTCAGTTCTTTATATTTGTCCTGGGCCGGCGGCCGCTGGATTATGCTCCGCGCACATCTCGAAGTGGCGGCGTCGAGTTTGGCGACGATGTGATAGAACTTTGTATCGTCAGCCGTGATGCCCGCAAGTGCAAACTGGGCTTCAGCTTGCTGAAACCACGAGGCGGGGTCTTCCTGCCAGAAGTCCGGCAGCTTGACGGTGACGGCGCTTGTGTGGACCGTCACTGATGTGTCCGCAGGGTGAGAGTGCCTTGCTTCGGCTCTCTCCGTGGCGCTGGTGCTCGGTTGAGCCCTCTCTATCACTTCTGCCGTGGAGGAATGTCGTCCATCTGTTCCCCTGTCTGCATGGGCGCCGGCGTCTGCCTGGGTCGCCACAGATGAGTCGATCGCGGGGGAACGCCTCTGGTCCATTCTCGCGTCAGGGTCACCAGTGTAGAGGAGCTTGAAATAACGAGGCGATGTGATTCATAAACCAAAGTTTATTATCAGCTCCTCTAACAAGTCTCATCTAGGTGCAGCAGCAGAAGAAGTAAGAGAGCGAACACCTTCGGCTCTACGAACTTATACTCGCACATAACAAAAGACATGCATATCAAAAGCTGACATCCCTCACTATCTTAATCCCCTCTTTTGTCTTCGTACCCCTCCACCTGATCCTGGGGGGTCAGGGCGACCTATCCGGTCTGCACCGCAGTGCCTCGAATGCTCTTTGATCTTCACTGGCGGTTGAGACCTCTTTGTCCTGTTCTGAGGTGTGAAGTTGCTTTACATATGTAATCACCAAACATTCTCACATGCTTATACATATGTAGGTTATGGGATATATGATTAATATAGACCACATAGGTACTTGATTTACTAGACATTAATATAATTGCAAAATACTGTTTTCTTTTGTTATATTTTGACTTTGAGGTTGGTTGTTTATTTGTATTATGTATGAGGGGTAGGCACGTATAAGCTGCTGCTTCTGCCTATACCCTTTATGTCTAAAATATGTTGCCTTTTTTCTCTTTCCTTTAATTTTTTTTTGTCTTATGATCTGACAGAAATTTAAAAAAAAAAAACGAAATGAAAAAATAGCCCAAGGGCCACCTCTGGTGAAAATTGCATCAAAGTCAGTCCAGTACTTTTTGTGTAATCCTGTTAACAGAGAAACAAATATTACCTCCTTGGTGGTAATGATTTCACAAATGTATGATTAAAAAATATGCTAACTTATAATTTTAAAAAGTTAAGTTTATTATAAGTTTTATGAGGGGAAAAATTGCAAGTTTATGCTTAAAAAAAATAATTGGAAATTTATGAGGATTTTTTTTTTTCTGGCAACAACAAAAATCATCCATCCACCATTTTCTTAACCACATAATCCTTTTTGGTGGTGGTGGTGGTGGTGGTGGGGGCTATCTCATTTTCTTTAGGCGAGAGGTAGGGTTCACGCTGGACAGACTGCTGGTCCATCACAGGACCAACACAGAGACACAGACAACCATTCACGCTCACATATACAGTGGGGTAAAAAAGTATTTAGTCAGCCACCAATTGTGCAAGTTCTCCCTCTTAAAAGATGAGAGAGGTCTCCAATTTTCATCATAGGTATACCTCAACTATAAGAGACAAAATGAGAAAAAAAAAATCCAGAAAATCACATTGAAGGATTTTTAATGAATTAATTGTTAAGTTCCTCTGTAAAATAAGTATTTGGTCAATCCCAAAAGTTCATCTCAGTACTTTGTTATATACCCTTTGTTGGCAATGACAGAGGTCAAACGTTTTCTGTAAGTCTTCACAAGGTTTTCACACACTGTTGCTGGTATTTTGGCCCATTCCTCCATGCAGATCTCTTCTAGAGCAGTGATGTTTTGGGGCTGCCGCTGGGCAACACAGACTTTCAACTCCCTCCAAAGATTTTCAATGGGGTTGAGATCTGGAGGCTGGCTAGGACACTCCAGGACCTTGAAATGCTTCTTACGAAGCCACTCCTTCGTTGCCCGGGCGGTGTGTTTGGGATCATTGTCATGCTGAAAGACCCAGCCACGTTTCATCTTCAATGCCCTTGCTAGTGGAAGGAGGTTTTCATTCAAAATCTCACGATACATGGCCCCATTCATTCTTTCCTTTACACGGATCAGTCGTCCTGGTCCCTTTGCAGAAAAACAGCCCCAAAGTATGATGTTTCCACCCCCATGCTTCACAGTAGGTATGGTGTTCTTTCTCCTCCAAACACGACAAGTTGAGTTTTTACCAAAAAGTTCTATTTTGGTTTCATCTGACCATATGACATTCTCCCAGTCCTCTTCTGGATCATCCAAATGCTCTCTAGCAAACCAGATGGGCCTGGACATGTACTGGCTTAAACAGGGGGACACGTCTGGCACTGCAGGATTTGAGTCCCTGGTGGCGTAGTGTGTTTCTGATGTAGCCTTTGTTACTTTGGTCCCAGCTCTCTGCAGGTCATTCACTAGGTCCCCCCATGTGGTTCTGGGATTTTTGCTCACCGTTCTCGTGATAATTTTGACCCCACGGGGTGAGATCTTGCGTAGAGCCCCAGATCGAGGGAGATTATCAGTGGTCTTGTATGTCTTCCATTTTCTAATAATTGCTCCCACAGTTGATTTCTTCACACCAAGCTGCTTACCTATTGCAGATTCAGTCTTCCCAGCCTGGTGCAGGTCTACAATTTTGTTTCTGGTGTCCTTTGACAGCTCTTTGGTCTTGGCCATAGTGAAGTTTGGAGTCTGACTGTTTGAGGTTGTGGACAGGTGTCTTTTATACTGATAATGAGTTCAAACAGGTGCCATTAATACAGGTAACGAGTGGAGGACAGAGGAGCCTCTTAAAGAAGAAGTTACAGGTCTGTGAGAGCCAGAAATCTTGCTTGTTTGTAGGTGACCAAATACTTATCTTACTGAGGAACTTAACTATTAATTCATTAAAAATCCTTCATTGTGATTTTCTGGATTTTTTTTTTCTCATTTTGTCTCTTAAAGTTGAGGTATACCTATGATGAAAATTGGAGACCTCATCTTTTAAGTGGGAGAACTTGCACAATTGGTGGCTGACTAAATACTTTTTTGCCCCACTGTATACCCAGGGACAATTTATAATTCCCAATTAATGCCAGTTAACCTAATGTGCATGTCTTTGGGCTGTGAGAGGAAACCGGAGTACCTGGCGAGAACCCACACAGCCATGGCGAGAACATGCAGACTCCACATGGGTCCCAAGTGGCCAGCTTTTAGATACTTTGATGAAGATTCTTAGTCATGGTGGGTGAATGAGTAAATATATATATATATATATATATATATACAGTATATGTATGTATGTATGTATGTATGTATGAAAGCTCAGTCAAGTCAACTGGATTGAAGTATTATTTTTTTTTTTTTTTTTTTTTACTTCTAAAACATTTCACCATTCATCCAAATGGCTTTGTCGGTCAGGGAAGAATGTACAGAAGGATGTAAACGTACATATACTGTACCATCAGTAACTGTAATATTGTGACAGGCAGTTAAATTCTTTGAAAAATAATCAACAGCAAATTTCTTATGAAGAGAAGATAGTAATGCACTATGATGAAGGGAATGTTATAATATTTTGGCACAAAGTAACAAATTTACATGTTAAGTGTTGCAAATTTACAATAAAAGATTCAGATTTAAGATGGGGGGAAAAACTGTTATTACTAACAGTGACGGCCAGTGTTTCACCCACATTTTGATGTCCGATATCTTTTTGTGAATTTTTGGGGGGCAGAGGTAACTGATGCTTTGACTAGTAAAATGGCTGAGTGAAACTCTGGAAAAACTTCAGCCACGGTGTCTGGTGAATGCAAAAGTTAATGTCAAGGAATAATAATTAAAAACAAACAATAAAAAAAAAACAAAAGAAAGCAGCTTTTTTTTCCTTCATTTTGATGCTCACGGCACCATTTTGGGTAAACTAAACTGTTGTCCACGCACAGACTCCTGTCATGTCTCCAATATCGACACACACGCGCACACACACACACTGGCATGCTGGGTAAAAACAATGCCCGCCTTGCTGTTGTGGCTGGTGACGAGCAATAGTGTGGCAGATGGCATGATGCCCGCAGAGCCTTGATCTCAACATCACGGAGTCTGTGCAGAATTCCATAAAAGGACGGAGGAAGTCAGTGTGTCCTGAATCCATAACTGTGGCAAAAACTGCGAGACTGCAGGGAAAACCTTCACGTCTAATAGCTTGAAAACATAAAGCACATCAGCTGTTGATATTACACGTGTGGCTGTTTTCTCCAAAATGTGTGAAGCTACAGTAAATGATGAGTAAAATTAGACTTTTTTTTTTTTTTGGAAGCATCTTTGATTTTTATTATCACAACTACTGCACAGTAAAGTAGCTGCTTGTTCTGCATCGTTTGTCCTTGTGAAGGACGTGTAGTCACATCCTGACGTTGCTGTGAGCATCATCTGTTTATAATGCTGTCGTTTCCTCTGTGGCAGAACCCCAGAGAGTTGCAGACATATTTGAAAAAAGGATAGGTTTTATCAACTGATTGATTACACAAAATTTGCAGAATACTGGCACAATTCAGATAATCTAAAGAGTTGTGCCTTTTTTTTTTCTTTGCATTTCTGGTACTTTGAGTTCGGTGTCACTCTTAAGTAGATCATATTGGAAGTGCAAGTACTAGGGGAGTCACTGACAAAATGTTGGTCACAGGATCTTTAGAAGAGGCCTTATAGAGATGCACAAAGCTGGATGAAACGGCAAAGTATTTTTATTGATCCGGGTGTTCATCAATCCACAATAAGATATTAACCCGCAGTTCCATCAGTCTGGTAAAGCGATTGCACTCTGTCACACAGACATCACTTGTTCAATATTTTCCACTGGTGAAAAAGACTCTGCAGCCACCAACCAACCCACCGTGAGTGAGGAATGATGCAAACATAGCTGTCACCATCAACACAAGGCTCTTATTTGTGGCATTTGTCGGTATTTCTAACTAAACGGGGGGGAAAAGTGTTCTATCATTCTCTTAAATGGTGTCTGCTACCTGATTCACTGTTTTAGCAGGTCTCCTTTTTATTATCTCGCTAAGGAGGAAATGTGATTAATGCTGTTAGGTTGTCAATCTTTTTGCAGGATTAGATTTTTTGTTAATATTAATGCTGTCACCGTTGTGTTAATAACAACTTAACTTGGCTTCCTGTTTAATGGTACGTTTTGGGTTTTTTTTTAACGCACGGATGTTCTGCACCTCTCTACGCGCAGAAAACACACACACACACACACACACACACACACACACACACACACACACACACACACACACACACACACCTGTCATAGCCTCGTTCATTACTCACCCAATTGGAAAAGCACATATCCTGGAGGAAAGAGGCAGTTTGAGGAGGTGAATCTGATTTGTGCAGGTGTACAAAGATTTGTATTTGCGATGAAAATTTGTGACGTGATTAAAACGTTGAAAAAAATTGAACTGCTTTTGTGAACACTTGTTAGAAAGTAGAAAATCAATGTCAAACTCTTTCTTTTTTTTATAAATACATACAAACTTAAGCAGACTTTTTGTCTATTGTTTGTTCATTCTTGCTTTGATTTTAATTGGGTGAGGTTTTTCCAAAATTTATTCTGGTTATTTTTATTAATTTGTGACGTTTTATACAGTTGAAACTTACTTTCTTAAAAGTCAGAAGTTTACATACATTTCCTTAGTATTTAGTAGCATTGCCTTTAAACTGTTTGACTTGGGTCAGACATTTTGGGTATCCTCCCACAAGCTTCTCACAACAGTTTGCTGGAATTTTGGTCCATTCCTCCTGACAGAACTGGTATAACTGAGTCTTGCTCACACACGTCTTTTCAGCTACGCCCACAAATTTTCGATGGGATTCAGATCAGGGCTTTGTGTTGGCCGCTCCAAAACACTGACTTTGTTGTCCTGAACACACTTTGTAACTAATTTAGCGTATGCTTAGGGTCATTGTCCATTTGGAAGACTCATTTGTGCCCAAACTTTAACTTCCTGTCTGATGTCTTGAGATGTTGCTTCAGTATTTCCACATAATGTTCTTTCTTCATGATGCCATCTATTTTATGAAGTGCTCCAGTCCCTCCTGCAGGGTCCCCCACAACATGATACTTCCACCCCCATGCTTCACAGTTGGGATGGTGTTCTCAGGCTTCCAAGCATCCCCCTTTTTCTTTCAAATGTAAAGGTGGATTCACACTGCAGCGTTTGGACTGACTTTTACTGACGTTTTGGCAAATGTCTTTCTTTTGGGCTGTCACATTTTTTGGGAGATTACACACAGCCTAAGTGACCACCAAATGCGTTTTTTGTCACCTGACCGCCCTGAACGTATATTTTTCAACACTTGTGTGCTGTGCTCAGGGAAAAAAGTCTGTGCCCTGTATCCCAGCAACAGCTTGTCAGTCACAGCTCAGCACTTCCACTTTGCCTATGGCCAGACCTTATACTTATTTTTAATAGTCTGTAAATAACAATGGACAGGAAACGTATTCTAGCATTGGCAGCAGCTCTGGATACAAAATACACACAGAAAGCAGGAGTCTGAGTAGAGACTGCACCGGCATCCTATGTCCCGCCCTTCCTTAATTCTGATTGGCTGTTTAGAAAGGTCTGACATTGACAGCTCAGCTGCAGTCTGAAAAGTTGAACTTTTTTTCAACTCTGAGCGCCCTGAGCGCAGCGACAAAAAGGGCCGCCGCTGAGAGCGTGCAAAAAGTCCCACCAACTTCCAGTCTGGACACCATAGTGGTAGCAGCTTAACGCTGAAGCTCCCAGATCCCATCCGTGAAAATACCATAAAAATCAGATTTAACGGACTTATGGAAGAGTGAAAATCAAAAGACAAAGTCATTATGCCTAAAGGAAAACAGAAGAGATCAACATTTACCAGGCCAAGACACGCATCGGCTGGAGAATCTGACCTCGAAGACAACAACCACTCGGAAATAGAGGAGCAAAATGAGGCTAGTAACATGGCTAGCTTAAAAAACGATACTTCAAGAATTAACAGAATTTCGCCGAGAGTGTTGGGCCGAATTTCGTGAACTTAAAGACGAAATAAAAAGGACAAACAACAGAGTGGACCAGGCTGAGTCCCGAATCATGGAAGCAGAGGAAAGAATAAAAGGGCTGGAAGAAACCACGCTGGAATTACTCAAATGACAGACAAGACTGGAGGCTAAGCTAACTGACCTGGAAGGAAGACTAAGAAGGGACAACATAAGAATTCATGGTCTGAAAGAAGGAGTCGAGGATGGTTTCACCACAATGGCTGCATGTGTGGAAACCATACTGAGAGAGAAGTTGGAAATTCCCCAATCCACCGATTTGAAAATAGAAAGGTTGCACCGTTCATTAGCCCCAAGGCCGTCGGCGGAAGCTCCCCCGCGATCGGTGGTGGTGAAGTTTTCCAACTGCAGAACAAAAGAAGAGGTTTTGAGACTGGCTTGGCAGAAAAAAGGATTTATGCACCAAGAAAGAAAAGTTTTTGTGGAGCATGACTACGCCCCGGAGGTCCTTAAAAAGTGTCGGGAATACAATGACGCTAAAAAGGTACTAAGAGAGAAGAAACTGCGCTTTCAAACTCCATTTCTGGCGAAGCTGAGGGTTTTTTATGGGGAAGAGACGTGTCTCTACAACTCGGCGGAAGGAGCAACCAGGGATATGGCGAGAAGAGGGCTCCCGGTAACGGTGTATAAACCCGCAGCAGACCCGATTGAAAGAATCAAGGCTCAAACGTGGTGCACACAGAGACCCTCAAAATCCACGGGCCAGCAGCGGGAAACCCAGCGCCAGGGCTATAAGGAAAAACTGGACGCTTTCAGGAGGGAATAACGATATTTTTAGTCAATCTGCACATCCAACCCTCCTCCTACAAGGTAACAGATATTAAAGGAGATGCAGAATCAGCAAATATGAAGTGGTAAACATTTCATGGAACAGTCATGATATTAGAAACAAATAAGTCTTTAAAAAAAAATTGTTAAAATAGAAATGTGACAATGAACCACATGAACTCTCCACACTAACAAATACTGTATTAATGTGATTGTTTGCTGCGATGGTGGTGGGAGGTTGCGCACAATTTCATAGGGTATAGGCATTAAAAAAAAAATCATTACAAGTTTGGATTGGGATGTGAAAATCATGTTAAAAACATGGGACAACATACAGGGGTAAGAGAGGGCCCTCAACATGTAACAAAGTTTGAGGAATTTCCCTCAGAGCCAACACACCATCAAGGCTCTTCTAAGGTCGCTAAAAAGACCTCAGTTCATGAAGATCTTTTGACAGTTTTTTGTTTTAAAGTTTTATATATTATGTTCTTAATGTTTTTTATGTACTTAATGTTCTTTCAGTTTTTGAGTAGCATAAAAGAGGGCCACTATACTGTTATACTAAATAAGACAATACAATGGAGAAACAGGGTGCAACCAAAATAATCTCATATAATGTAAAAGGGATCCTGAATCTACTTAAAAGAACCAAGATTCTAGGCAAGCTGAAAAAAGACAAAGCAGGAATAATATTTTTACAGGAGACCCACCTAACAGACTTGGAGCACACTAAACTTAATAGACAAGGGTTTAAACTGATCTATTCATCTTCATATAAGTCAGGGAGGAGGAGGGGGGTAGCGACATTGATTTCAACCAAAATTATATTTGAAAAAAATTCAGAACACAAAGATAAAGAAGGGAGATTTAGCATGGTAGTTGGTCGGCTGGAGGGAGAAGATATCACCCTGCCGAATGTATATGCACCTCCAGGGGCTAACTGGAAATTTTATAAAAATGTATTTGACCTAATGATAACTAAAGCCCAAGGTTTAGTGATATGTGGTGGAGACTTCAATCTAAGACTGAATCCATACTGGGATGCATCAGGTAATTCTCCACATCAAAATAACACTCAAAGTAGAAAAACTAGGATGCTACTAAATGAATTGGAAATCTGTGACGTGTGGAGGGAATTCAACCCCAGTGTAAAAGATTATACATTTTACTCAGCACCACATTCATCATACTTTTTGATTTTTGATTTGATTTTGTATACTTTATTGATCCCCAGAGGGGAAATTGAGGGCATCCACCTGGATGGATGAAGCAGCCACGGTATGGCGCTATCCCTTAACCATTCACACACACATTCACACCTAGGGCCACTTTAGAGTTTCCAAGTAACCTAACCTTCATGTTTTTGGCCTGTGGGAGGAAACCGGAGAAATCCCGGAGTAAACCCACGCAGATACGGGGAGAACATGCAAACTCCAAACAGATCACTGTTGGTCAGGGGCTGGGATCGAACCAGGGATCCCATGGCCAAGGGTGAGTTGCTGTGCTGGTGCAGTGCTAACTCACTGCACCACCGCACCACCAAGGATTGACTATTTTTTTATGTTTAATAGAGACATTGGAAGAATAAAAACATGTAAAATAGGACTGATGGATCTTTCTGACCACAGTCCGATCTATCCATCCATCCATCCATCCATCCATCCATCCATCCATCCATCCATCCATCCATCATAGCAGTCTGTCGAGGGCGACAATGACTGTTTCATTTAGGTCTGATCAGATTCCTACACACAGCGCCGTCCTTCGCCCTCTGCTACCAGGAACTCCTGGCTTTGTTAACCCGGGCGACGTTCAATCTATATGGACTTAAATATCCAAAAATACACATTGTAGCGTAAAATAGAAATATTAATAAATAATAAATATGATCAAGTATGAATTATTTAATTTATATTGATGTATTGGAATCTGAGCTCAAATCTCATTTCATATACATCAGAAAAGTTAACACTCGTAAGGGGCACCAGCTTCTATCTTTAAGAAGCAATTTGATCTTTAATTTCACTTTATACCTGTTTAATCACTCAATAAATTAATCAATAATCAGTCTCAAAAATTTTCCGTGAATTCGATACCTGGGCTTGAACAGACTCAGAATGAAATAAATTCTCAACAACTTCTCATTTTTACAGATTTATTAAACGAAATGATTAACAGACATTGCAGTAATTTCATTAATCATAAAATCAATCTTGTAAATGATAGATTAACAATGTCAATATTTTCGGAACCAGGGTTAACCGAGAAACCAATTTCTATCAGTTTGTGTTAACAGATCATGGAAACAACGCAAATTTATGGAGAAAGTTTACTAATTATATGAAAAAGTCCTGGATTAATCTTAAGAAAATAAAAACGGAATTTTAATGAAAAGAAGAGTTATGTTAAGGGCTTCTTAATTTGCATCTGATTAGATACACAAATTATTACCGAACCTCAAAAGTTTAATTCACCAGATGAATTAAAGTTTTGCAGCTCACGTGATTCCTTGGTGATGATGGTTCTGTAGTCGTCCTCAGCCAAAGATTTCGTGGATGTTAGAGGAAATATCTGCCCGCAGATATTTCAGCATCCACAGTTCGACCTTTAAAAGTCAAGCGGTCGAAGAGGCTGGATTTTGGCTGTATGACCCAGAGTTGAAACTGGGCTAGATGATGACGTTTCTTCAGCATGTGATGAACAGCCTTGATTCCTCAGCTGCACGTGATGTGGGAGCTGCGTCTTCTCAAGAGGCCTTCGATAATAATTAATTAAAAGATATCTAATCCGATCTCAAATTAAAAGGCTTCGGACTTTAGATAAAAATAGTAGCTTCTGGTGGGTGCTTGGTCAAGAAAAATATTATAAAATGAAGTCAAGATTAAAGTTTACATTAAAATTAAACAAACGGTGATTTTACAGAAAGTTTAGCATAGAAAAAGAGATAAGTAAAAATTGGAGTTTAACTCTGATTAAAAAAATTGAGCTCAAAGAAATAGGAATTCCTAGGTATTTAAGAGAAAAAGAAAAAGGCATTAAAAATACAGAGTTACATAAAAGAATTACGAGTTATCTGCTCTGTGTTCAGAAAAGCGACATGTGGTCGAGTCTTTGTTCAGACGGTCCTTTGTTCTTCCTTGCTGTGTGTAGACAATAGATAGAGACGGACCAGTGAAAAGGGGAGCCGGACAGAGAAGAGAGATCTGGAGCAAAAAAGCAAAAGAGCAAAAGAGGCAGAAGCAGGGGTCCCTCTGTTATTTAAGTCCCGTTGAGCTTCGCGGGCTTCCGGGATCTCAGCCAATGAGCGTCCTTCGTGGGCGGGCTCGATGAACTTTTAGTCCAATGAACAAACAGTCTATTGTTTGGAGTTCTTTGGGATGAAGAGTTGTCATGCAGAGGTTGGCTGCTGGAGTCACAGGGTTTTAGAGGCAAAACTTTGATACATACTGGAAGTTAATATTTTCCTTTATGTATTAAACTAAGATAACTTTAGTGATTAGTATAAATTATAAGCAGTGCTTCTAAATCAACATGCAGGAATAAACATTCATTTAAACATTAACATGCATATATATAAAATCACAGATTAATGCATTTCACACATATTGATTTTCCACATCAAAAACATCAGAGTCCATCTGCATTTTCATAGTTCTGAAAAGAATGAAGGTTTAGAATTGAGTTTGTAATAATGTACTTTAAAGTTCACTGGTTAAATCCAGCGTTTCCAGAGTTTAAGGAAATTAACTGAGTTGTGGATCTGTTGCATGTTTGATGGGGGCAATAAAAGTGAAGCCGGACATTGGGGAAATTCCTTAGGCTGGTTTTAACAAAACAAAGGGGATTTCAGCTGTGGCCTGGGGGAAGAAAATCCATTTCTTTGTGTTATTCCTGGATGAAACAAAATGTCTTTAAGCAGAAGAATAATTGTTGCTGAGCCAAAGTGAGATGATGCTACAACAAATAATACATTTTCTTGGAGGTTAAATTCAAATGTGCTGAAAGGACCACTGAAAGATGAATTGGAATCAGATATTCTCAGATATTTGGAAGAAAATGATAATGGAGGAGTATCCCCTTTAATACTGTGGGACACATGCAAAGCTGTAATAAGGGGAAAGATTATCGCAAAACTGGCACTCCAAAGAAAATTGAGACAAGAAAAACTAATCACATTAGAGTCAGAACTTAAGAAACTAGAAAAAGAGCACAAAGACAACACTCATTGTAATGACTCGCTCAAAATTAAGGAAATAAAAAAAACAAATAAACGAGATCTACACAATAGAAATCCAGAAGAAACTTACATTTCTGAAACAAAAATACTATGAAATAGGTAGCAAATCGGCAAAATTACTAGCCTACAAATTGAGAAAACAACAAACGGAGAGAGCAATCTACAAAATCAGAGACCCAGTATCAAAGGAAATAAAATTTAGAATTCAGGAAATTCTTAAAAGTTTCGAGAATTACTACAAGAACTTGTACTCCCTCAAAAAACACAGACACATCCGAAGCCTTCCTAAATACATTAAATCTTCCCCAACTTACTGAGTCACAAAATAAAAAACTACTGTCAGAAATACAACCTAAAGAATTAGAAAAAGCAATTATGAAACTTAAAGCTAACAAATCCCCAGGAGCAGATGGTTATACAGCAGAGTGGTACAAAACCTTTAAACAGCAACTATCTCCTCCTCCTGAAAATATTTAACTATGTCCTCCACACAGGGGAAATCCCCCCCCCCCTCCTGGAGAGAAGGGGTCATTGCAGTCATACCTAAACCTGAAAAGGATAAACTAGACTGCTCCAACTACAGACCAATCAGTGTGTTAAATCAGGACTATAAACTTTTTACCGCTATCCTTGCCAAAAGGTTAGAAAATATACTGACAGACTTAATTCATTCAGACCAAACAGGTTTTATAAGACAAAGACAGACACAAGATAACATTAGATGCACTTTACACATAATTCATCATATAAAAAAATATAATTTAAATGCAGCCATACTGGGATTAGATGCTGAAAAAGCATTTGATTCGGTTGACTGGTCTTTCCTATATAGAATCTTATCCAGTTTCAATTTTCATAACAGCTTCATTAGAACTATCCAGGCATTATATAAAAATCCAACAGCTAAAATAAGGATTAATGGTAAATTATCATCATCTTTTGAACTGGAAAGAGGATGTCATCAGGGCTGCCCCTTGTCTCCACTGTTCTTTGCAGTCTTCATAGAACCTCTGAGCCAATGGATAAGACAGAATCAAAAAATTCAAGGTATTACACTTGGTCAGAAGGAACATAAAATAGCACTCTTTGCTGATGACATTTTAATATACCTGGGACAGCCGGACACCTCTTTTCCAGAACTAATGTCAGTTTTTTCAGCGTATGGAGAGTTATCGGGGTACGAATTAAACATGCATAAAACCCAAATTTTAACATTCAGCTATAACCCAAATCAATATTTACGAAGCAAATTCAAAACTAACTGGGAGATGGAATCTATGAAATATCTGGGGGTCAATATCCCAAAACAACTCAACAAAATTATAACACTAAACTATGATCCACTGATGACAAAAATAAAATCTGATCTAGCAAGATGGAATATGATACCATTCTTGGGTACTGCACAAAGAATTGAAGCAGTCAAAATGAATATACTTCCACGTCTTCTATACCTTTTCCAAACAATACCGGTAGAACCTCCCAAAAAAACATGGCAAGAACTGGACAGAAGGATCTCAA
Organism: Pholidichthys leucotaenia; assembly: GCA_020510985.1. Classification (NCBI taxonomy): domain Eukaryota; kingdom Metazoa; phylum Chordata; class Actinopteri; order Cichliformes; family Pholidichthyidae; genus Pholidichthys; species Pholidichthys leucotaenia. Next base: position 355,649,529 of record CM035842.1, on the reverse strand, counting down.
GATTCATATGGCAGGGCAAGAGACCAAGAGTCAGATATAGAACCCTACAGCTAAAGTTTTATGCGTGAAAGTTTTTGAATACACAGATCACAACCCACAGGACATAGAATATGACATAGACCCTGATAATAATTTACTTAGCTCCATCAATAATGACTGTAATTACTACACAGATGAACAGTTCAACACAATGGTCACATCTGATTTCAATATTTCTATGATCCACTTCAACAGCAGGAGTCTCTATGCAAACTTTAATAACATTAAAGATTATTTACATCAGTTTAAAGAGCCCTTCAATATTGTGGCAATATCAGAGACATGGCTCAGTGAAGAGAAAGGAGTGGATTTTACCATGGATGGCTATGAATTAAATTATATAAATAGAAAAGTGAAAAAAGGAGGAGGAGTTGCAATTTATGTTGACAAGAGCTTGAAATACAAGGTTGTTGAAAATCTGTCAGTAACTGTGGATGATTTATTTGAATGTATTACAATAGAAATCTGTCTGGACAATGTGAAGAATGTAGTAGTGAGCTGTGTATATAGAATACCTGGATCAAACATTGACTTATTTAAGGACTGGATGGAAAAAATGTATGCAAAACTAACTCATAAAGTTATGTTCATCTGTGGGGATTTCAATATAGATCTGATGAACTCAAAACAACATAATTTGACAGAAGAATTTATCAACACAATGTACAGTATGGGCTTACATCCAACAATTACCGGACCTAGCAGAATCACGTCACACAGTGCCACACTAATAGATAACATATTCACAAACATTATGGAAAATAATATCAGGAGTGGGCTTTTATTGAATGATATCAGTGACCACCTGCCGATTTTTGCTGTCTATCAATGTGATTATAGGAAGAAAAAGTATACCAAAAATATTAAATATAAAAGAATAAGAACCGAAGAATCAATGCATTTACTGACAAAGGAATTATTAATACAAGATTGGAAGATAGTTTATGATGAAAATGACATAAATGGAGCATATGATAAATTTTTACAAATATTTCAATCATTGTACAATAAATACTGTCCTATAAAACAATACAGTGACAGACAACAACAAAAAAATATTCCTTGGGTCACCAAGGGGTTAATAAATGCATGTAAAAAGAAGAATACATTATATAAACAATTCATTAAATGCAGAACAGTGGAAGCTGAGATCAAATATAAAAGATACAAAAATAAGCTTACTACTATAATGATGACCTGTAAGAAAGAATATTACAACAGAATACTAGAGGATAACAAAAATAACATAAAAGGAATATGGCAAGTACTCAATGGGATTATTAGTAATCGTCCTAAGAATGCAAATTATCCAGAATATTTTATCGAAAATGGCAATTTGATAAATAATAGGGAAGATGTGGTCAGTGGTTTCAATAAATTTTTTGTAAACGTTGGTCCTGAATTAGCAAAATCAATAGTGACACCAGAAATAAACTACAGTGGTTCTGTGAATGAAATAGAAGATAGAAATCCAAACACAATCTTTTTGGGTGCAGTTACTGAAAAGGAAATTATTGAGACTGTGAGTAAATTTAAGAACAAAAAATCAACGGACTGGAATGAAATTGACATGACAATAGTGAAAAAAGTAATTGAGGGAATTGTTAAGCCACTCACCCACATCTGTAACCTGTCATTTCAAACTGGTACATTTCCAGACAAAATGAAAATAGCAAAAGTAATACCTCTATACAAAACAGGAGACAGTCATCGCTTCACAAATTACAGGCCAGTCTCTTTACTCTCACAATTCTCCAAAATACTTGAAAAAATCTTCACTAAGAGACTGGATGATTTCACTGAAAAACACAACCTCCTTACAGATAGCCAGTATGGTTTTAGAGCAGATAAATCTACATCTTTGGCACTGATCGAACTTATAGAAGAAATTACTAGTTGTATAGATTAAAAAAAGGTTGCTGTCGGAGTATTTATAGATTTAAAGAAAGCTTTTGACACCATTGACCACAGAATACTACTAAGGAAACTGGAAAGGTATGGGATAAGAGGGGTTGGACTGAGTTGGGTCGACAGTTATTTAAGTAACAGACAACAATTTGTACAAATTGGAGAGCACAAATCACCCTTCATGGACATCACTTGTGGTGTGCCCCAGGGGTCAGTTTTGGGACCCAAACTCTTTATTTTGTATATAAATGACATATGCCAAGTATCAAAAATTCTGAAATTTATTTTGTTTGCGGATGACACAAATATCCTTTGCACTGGTGAGAATTTGCAGCAGGTTTTAGAGGTGGTCACAACTGAAATGGAAAAATTAACGCAGTGGTTCAACAAAAATAAATTATCTCTAAATCTAAAAAAATCAAAGATTATGTTGTTTGGAAATTATAAAATAAATCATGAAATAATGGTAACGATAGATGATACCAGAATAGAAACAGTACAGGAAAATAAGTTTCTGGGGGTGACGCTAGACAATAAAATCTGCTGGAAACCTCACATCAGTCACATCCGGGCCAAATTAGCAAAATGTATAGGCATACTGGGGAAGACAAGACACTTCTTGGACTATAAATCATTGGTCTTATTGTACAATTCACTGTTTTTACCTTATCTTAACTACTGTGTAGAAGTCTGGGGAAACACCTACAAGACCAACCTACAGTCAATATGCACATTACAAAAAAGAGCTATAAGGATAATAAACAATGCAGGATATAGAGACCATACCAATGCGTTGTTCTTAAAGTCACATGTCATAAAGTTCATCGATTTAGTTAAATTTAAGACAGCACAAGTAATGTACAAGGCAATTAATAATCAACTACCAACTAATATACAAAAAATATTTAAAAAAGAGACAATGATCATAATTTGAGGGGAGACTTAAACTTTACAAAACCCAAGATACATACAACCAAGAAAAGTATGTGCATATCTGTCTGTGGGGTGGATTTGTGGAACAGTCTGGAGCCGGAACTGAAACTATGTGCAAACAGAAATCAATTCAAAAAGAGGTATAAGCACCATTTGCTGAAAGGGTATATGTTAGAAGGGTAGTAGTTATATGTACGATTCATTATGTTCACTCTAGGATATTATGGGACACTATGGAATGGTGGGTAGGACAGCACTGTGTATATCTGTGTTGTTTGAGGCTGGTTTTGATGTATGGACATCATTGTATGTTAGAATGGATGGGTGTTAATGTTGATTTGTAAAAAATACAGTAAATTGTTTACTTGGGGTCTTAAAGGTGGTAATTTGTATAAAATTCACATGGGTGTATCTATGGAAAAGAGGAGATGGAATTAATAAGTGTTCACTTCTTCCTTCTCCCTTTCGAACGGTGTATACTGTTACTTTATTGCATTTGCCATTTGCTTGTATTTGTTATATTTTTGTGTTCGAAATAAACTATCTATCTATCTATCTATCTACAGCTAAACAAAGACAAAGGTGGGCTCGCGCTGCCAAATATCGTACTATTTTAAAGCCGTGCAAATTAAAACTTTAGTAGAGATATGTAACCCAGTCTACACTGCACAATGGAAGGAGATAGAATGCCAAATAACAAGTGACATTCCCCTACAGGCGATAATAGGGAATAATGCCTTACCTAAACTTTTGAATAACACTAACCTGTGGATAGAGACCCTGCTAAAAATTTGGTTTAAGATAGTCAGAGAGAATCAAACTAAAGAACCCTATCGATTATTGCAATGGATTTCCTATGATCAGGATTTTACTCCTAATTAAACAGACGCTAGATTTAAAAAGTGGAAAGAGAACGGACTGATAAAATATTATGATTTTTTTAAAGGGCAAACTTTAAGAAGTTTTGAAGATTTGAAAAAACAAGGTCTAGTAAATCAAGACCTTTACAGGTTCTTTCAGCTTAGACACCACATAAACAAAATACTTAAAAAGGAGGATTTGGAAAGGGCCCAGTCAGGTGTTCTGAAGGTTTTCTTGATGGCATATAAAGGGATCCCAGGGATCAGATACATTTCTAAAATATACCATGGTCTTCAAGACTTAAAAGGAGACAACACATCATATATAAAAGAGAGATGGGGAAAAAGAGGGGAATTTCACTTTACAACTGGAAATATGGGAAAAGCTAAATAAACAACAATGGAAAAGTGCTTCGTCCCTGCTGCGGAAAGAATTTGGATGGAAAAATTTGGCAAGATTTTTCAGAACACCTGCACAAAACAAATTTACTTGCAAAGGGTTGAATTGTTGGCGCTTGTGTGGTAAAAAGACTGCAAATCATTTTCATGTGTTTTGGTCATGCCCAGTTATCCACCAATATTGGACCAATGTACAGACAATATTGGGGAAAATATTCAATGTAACAGTTCCCTTTTCTTTTGTAACTTTGTATTTGGGTTTACTACCAGAATCACTGGAAAGACGAGGAGAAAAATACTTATTCACTGTTTTAAAATTAGCAAGTAAAAAAGCTCTAACAAAAAAATGGATGTCGAAAGACTGTCCTGCACCTGAAGATTGGATTAACGTCATTCAGGACATTTATTTGATGGAAAAGTTGACATTTGCACTGAGACAGGACATGGATGGGTTTTTGAACTTTTGGCAACCCTGGAACACATATGTGTCTTCCATCAGATCTAATCTTGCACAAACACCATTTCAATAATGGCACCTCTCTTTGTTCCAACGCTACTCAGATGCTCTTTTATTTTTCTGCTCTTTTTTTTTTTTATTTTCTTTCACTTAAAAAAAAGGGTGTTGTAATAATTTTTTTCCAATGTTGTAAAAAAAAAAAGGGGAATATGTGATGAAAATGTAAACAATGCAATGCTGTAATGACATGTATACCCTTTACAAAAACTTAAATAAAAAAAAACAAAAAAAAAGTCCCACCAACAATTCAAAACTAATCAAGTGTCCGTAACACACACACGCACACACACACACGCACACACACACACACACACACACACATTTAAAAAAAAAACATGTCATACGCACCATGTTATCACCAAAGACTGTACATTGTCTTTTTACACATATATTTTCTTTTTTTTAATTAACCCTTCTCTCTTTCTCTTTTGTTCCTGCATGTCTGAACTAAGTTTTGATCTAAAAACATCTGTTTTCACCAGCATTTCAGTCCATGTTTACCAAAGGAGCTTAACTTAGGCTGACTTAGGCGAACTGTCCATAACTTAGAGGAACTTTTGCAAACTGAGTACAACTTTCACCAACGTTTATTTCCAAACATCGGCAAATTTTCAGCATGCTGAAAATTCTCAACGAATACAACTTTCGTCAGCATTTGCCAACAAACACCAATTTTTATCAACTTTTGCCAGCAGAGCCAGACGTTTGCCAAAATGTAAGTAAAAGTGGCTCCAAACGTTGTAGTGTGAATCCACCCAAAAAAGCAGGTCCAGGATGGCAGGAAGCCTCCACAAACGCTGATCTTTATATCGGCATTGCCTGACGCTGATGTCAGCTGATCTGCACTAAGTATTTGTTTGCTTAAGTTAACCTAAGTTGGCAACTGCTACACATACGCTAGCCTAAGTTGGCAAAAGTTTAACAATGCTGAATGCAACACTGGGAAATGCTAGCCAAAGTTCATAAAAATTTGTAAAAGTTCATAAAAGTTGTGTGCTCACGAATGTAATTTCACCAGTGTTTGGACTGATTTCTCTGATGTTTCAAAACGTCAGTAAATGTCGGTCCAAACGTTATAGTGTGAACCCAGCTTAAGATTCAAAGATTTTATTTGTCATACTATTTGACATACAGGAGAATTGAAATGGTGTTTCTCTCTCTCTCTTCAGTGGTGTGTACAATATAAAAAAAGAAAAGGAATAAGGTTGGAAAAACAACAGCATAATTTGTACAGTAATGCTACCCGTAGTCCAAATGGTGATAAACGATAGACACAGACCTCCCATTGTGCAAATAAAGAAAACAATGAGACCCAGCAGTCTTATACAGACGTGGACAAAATTGTTGGTACCCCTCTGTTAATGAAAGAAAAACCCACAATGGTCACAGAAATAACTTGAATCTGACAAAAGTGGTAACAAATAAAAATTCTATGAAAATTAACCAATGAAAATCAGACAATGCTTTTGAATTGTGGTTCAACAGAATTATTTTAAAAAACAAACTCATGAAACAGGCCTGGACAAAATGACCATAGGGGCATGTTCAACCAAGATGTGTCCTCTAATTAACATCACAGGTGTCTACAAACTTGTAATCAGTCAGTTGGCCTATTTAAAGGGTGACAAGTAGTCACTGTGCTGTTTGTTGACATGGTGTGTAGCACACTAAACATTGACCAGAGGAAGCAAAGGAGAGAGTTGTCTCAGGAGATTAGAAAGAAAATTATAGACAAGCATGTTAAAGGTAAAGGCTATAAGACCATCTCCAAGCAGCTTGATGTTCCTGTGACTACAGTTGCACATATTATTCAGAAATTTAAGCTCCACAAGACTGTAGCCAACCTCCTTGGACGTGGCCGCAGGAGGAGATGGATAATACGAATGGTAACAAAAGAGCCCAGAACAACCTCTAAACATATTCATGGTGAACTCCAAGGTCAAAGTACATCAGTGTCATATCGCACCATCCGTCGTTGTTTGAGCCAAAGTGGACTTTATGGGAGGCGACCAAGGAGGACACCACTGTTGAAAACAAATCATAAAAAAGCCAGACTGAAATTTACCAAACTGCATGTTGACAAGCCACAAAGCTTCTGGGAGAATGTCCTATGGACAGACGAGACAAAACTCGACCTTTTTGGCAAGGCACATCAGCTCTATGTTCACAGACGCAAAAATGAAGCATACCAAGAAAAGAACATTGTCCCTACTGTGAAAGATGGAGGAGGTTCTGTTATGTTCTGGGGCTGCTTTGCTGCATCTGGCACAGGGTGTCTTGAATCTGTGCAGGGTACAATGAAATCTCAAGACTATCAAGGTATTCTAGAGAGAAATGTGCTGCCCAGTGTCAGACAGCTTGGTCTCAGTCGCAGGTCATGGGTCTTGCAACAGGATAATGACCCAAAACACAGCTAAAAACACCCAAGAATGGCTAAGAGCAAAACATTGGACTATTCTAAAGCGGCCTTCTATGAGCCCTGATCTAAATCCTATTGAACATCTGTCGAAGGAGCTGAAACATGCCGTCTGGAGAAGGCACCCTTCAAACCTGTGACAAGTGGAGCAGTTTGCTCATAAGGAGTGGGCCAAAATAGCTGCTGAGAGGTGGAGAAGTCTCATTGACAGTTACAGAAATCGTTTGATTGCAGTGATTGTCTCAAAAGGTTGTGCAACAAAATATTAAGTTAAGGGTACCATGATTTTTGTCCAGGCCTGTTTCATGAGTTTGTTTTTTTAAAATAATTCTGTTGAACCACAATTCAAAAGCATTGTCTGATTTTCAATGGTTAATTTTCATAGAATTTTTATTTATTACCACTTTTGTCAGATTCAAGTTATTTCTGTGACTATTGTGGGTTTTTCTTTCATTAACAGAGAGGTACCAACAATTTTGTCCATGTCTGTATACAGAAAAGTATAGCAGTAATACTCGTAGTACTAAGTTCAATGCGGTAGTGTAGGTGCAGACAGTGACAGATAGGACTGCACATGTTCAGTATTGTAATGACAGCACCTGATATGGCATTTGTGCAAATGGTTGCTGTAAAGTGCAGAAACATACAGCAGCAGATGTATTACTGTTGGTGTGCCAGTCTTTCTGTGCCAACAGCTGAGGCAGGGCGGCACCGATGATCTTGCTGGCTGCTTTCACTGTGAGTTGTAGAGTCTTCCGGCAGGAGGCGGTGCAGCTTCCATAGCACACAGTGATACAGCTGGTGAGGATGCTCTCAGTGGTGCCCTGGAAGAATGAGCACATGATGAGGGGGTGGGGACTCATGCTCTCCTCAGTTTGCAGAGGAAATGGAGGTGAGTTTGAGTTTTCTTGGCCAGTGATGTGGTGTTGTTATACCAGGAGAGGTCCTCAGAGATGTGCACCCCCAGGAACTTGGTGCTGCTCACCCTCGCCACAGTTGCTCAATGGTCATTATGGCCAAACAGTTCAATTTTAGTTTCATCAGACACATTCCTGTGTGCATTTGCAAACTGTGATCTGTCTTTATGTTGGTTTTGGAGTAATGGCTTCTTCCTCTCTGAGTGGCCTTTCAGGCCATGTCAGTAGAGAACTCATTTCAATTTGGATAATGACACTCTTTTACCAGCTTCAGTCATCATCTTCACAAGGGCTTTTGTTTTTTGTTCTGGGGTTGATACTCGCATTTTGCACCAAAACACCTTCATCCCTGGGGCACAGAACCAGTCTTCTTCCTGAGCGGTATGATGGCTGGACATTCCCGTGGTGTTTATACTTGTGTATAATTGTTTGAACAGATGAACGCATCACCTTCAGGCATCTGGAAATCGTACCCAAGGATGAACCAGACTTGTGGAGGTCCACAATTCTCTTCTTGATATTTGAGTTTATAAACTTCTGATTTTGAAGAAAGTAATAAAAATTCTTTAAAAAATTATTTAGCAAATAGAAATAATGTTGGTAATCCTAATTGACCTAAAACAGGAAAAGTTTAGTCTGATTTATTGTCAGACAGTGAGGGGGAAAAAAAAGGGTTATGTGACTTTTTATACACTGTGTATGAACTTCTGGTTTCTACTGCATTTTTTCCCTAACCCCTAAATAATTTGTCAGGTTTAAAATTTGATCTTACTGGCACCCCAGACTGGTGAACCATTATAGAGGGCCTACCTGTGTGTAAGAGTATGAGTATTGAAAAAAATCACTTTAAGGTATATTTAGAACCAATAAGAAACATGTGATTAATCATGAGCTCCCTATAAGACAGTGTGATTAATCATAATTAAATATTTTAATCAGTTGACAGCACTATTTAATATAATTAAAATTAGTGGTCTAATCAACTCGAAAATGCACAGTCACAGATGGCTCGTGATGCTCTGTCGACAAACATAGTTTCGTTGTGTTTTATTTGGTGGACAGACAGCCTTGGTAGGGGTATGTGCTCTCTGAATGCCTTGTAGTTACAGTCTGCCATTGAATTCTGTGTCCCAGGTTGGCATTATTATTATTTTTTTCGCAGACGTTTAGATTGTTTGATGTGAGCCCTAAAATAATGGCTGCAGGGCCTAGTTTGTGATCCTCATGGTTCATTAAAAAGCCAAAAATCACCAACTTGATTAAAACTGCTGTAAAAGTGACGGGGTTGAAGGAGCAGCGGCAGTCTGGTTAGCCCATAAAACTCTTGAATGCCCGCTCTCATATTTTGTTTCCATCCATATGCCTACAGAGTAACCTTGCTCCTATGTCTAATATGTCTGCCTGTTGTGTGTTCTAGTCGGTGGAAGCCGTGCGTTGCACTGCAAATTTCCACTCGCCGACAGTGAAGTTTGTCTCTTCTCATCTTATCTCATCCATCAGTCCAGGGCCGAGCGCTACGTGAAAGACTCTTTCCAGTGGATGGTGCCATTCCTGCACCGCTGTGAGGGACAGAGGGAGGGAGCGGCCAGATCGTTGCTCCAAGAATACTTGGTCAGCCTCGCCCAGCAAGACCTCGCCCTGCCCCTCCTGATCTTCCAGCACTCCAAACCCAAAGCAAGTATCAAATGGAGAGAAGGGAAGGGGGGGGGGGGGGTTGTCACACATGGGCAGTCTTAAATGGAAGGACACGAGCATGGAGGCACCCACATGCAGGTGTAATGCATGTGGGAAGTCATGGCCAGCATTGCAGCCCTGTGCTGTTAACGGCTATATTTATGAACTCATCAGGGCGCTGCCAAGGACGGGTCTCTGATGGCAGCTCCTCAGGTCCGGGGCGCGTCACATATTGGTGCGCCCATAATGACTCTCCTTTCCTCCTCTCCACAGTGCCTGCAGAAGATCATCGGGGACCCAGACCAGCTGATGGAGGCGGCGCTGGAGTGCATCTACAGCTGCGAGAGAGACGACCAGCTCAGCCTTTGTTATGACATCCTGGAGTGTCTGCCACAGAGGGGCAATGGGTCAGAGACACACACACACACTATCTTCTGTTTTGCTCAGAATATGCAAACCAGGCTTTACTGATGGGGGGGGGGGGACCTTTGAACATTCCGTCCAGCATTCTTTACTTCCTGTCCCTCTTCAGACCTATCAATAAACACAACGACCACCTCTGCTGCTGTTTTCCTCACGGTGCACCTTCCCTTCCCCCTTCCTCCTTCCTCCTCCTCCTCCTTCTCCCTCTCCTCCCTGACGCTAAGGAGCCATCACTTTGCCCAACCACAGTCTGTACTGTATTGCTGTCTCCATTTTATTTCGGTTGGCAAGAGGGCCCAGCCTTTAAGTTCCCCACGAGGCTGTGTAGGACTGCAGTGCATTTGAAAGAGACTGAGTGGATAATAAAAGATATAAAGGGAAAAAAAAAATCAAAAGAAAAAAGAAAGACATTGTTGATAAAGGGGAGATGCTGAATATCAGAGCCGCTGAAACATAGATATGACTCATTCTTCAGATTATGCATCTGTTGTGCACTTTAATTGGAGAATTAATATTTTATTTACTACACAAAATGCTTTGTTTTTCTTGTCTCCTGGCTGCAGTGAAGCAGCCATTCTTTTCGATAATGGCTTATTTTGCCCTTTTCAGCTGGCTAGCATTACTCCAATTTACCACCATTGTGGTGCCACATGCTGCGAGTCCTATGCGTTTCCGCCGCTCGTTCACAGTGGGGGGTAGGGGGACTCGCACATGACACTATGGGTCCTGGCTGGGAGCAGAGCCACCTTTAAGCAGTGGGTGTTGCTGGGCTAAACCGTTCAATCAGCCGATATTTTATTTATAATAGAACATAGAAAACAATGTTCTATTAAATGTTGAAAGTGAGAGGTTATTCGCTCACGTTACATTTGATGGCTTCAAATTCTATTAATGGTGCAGCAAACTGTGTTCATGTAGCGATTTCTGGAATTTTTCCCAAGTCCTTGCAGTTGTTAGCCATGGAGTGTCAGTGAAATGGTGCCTTTCCATGCCCTTCTTCCTCTAAAGCTTTTTATTCTGGCTGCTGGCTCCCTGCTCTGCTCCATGTTCTTTTTAGATAATCACACAGGTGATAAAGAGGTTTCAGTTGATAAAAGTGTAAGGGGCTGTTGGACAGTAGAGCAGAGTTTGACATGTTGGACATACACTACCGTTCAAAAGTTTGGGGTCACCCAGACAATTATTTTGTGTTTTCCATGAAAAGTCACACTTATTTACCACCATGAGTTGTAAAATCAATAGAAAATATAGTCAAGACATTGACAATGTTAGAAATAATGATTTGTATTTGAAATAATAATTTTTTCCAGATACTCAACCTGCTCAAAGGAAGGTCAGTTTTATAGCTTCTCTAACCAGCTAAACTGTTTTCAGCTGTGCTAACATGATTGCACAAGGGTTTTCTAATCATCCATTAGCCTTCTGATGCAATGAGCAAACACATTGTACCATTAGAACACTGGAGTGATGGTTGCTGGAAATGGGCCTCTATACACCTATGTAGATATTGCACCAAAAACCAGACATTTGCAGCTAGAATAGTCATTTACCACATTAGCAATGTATATTAGATATTAGAGTGTATTTCTGATTAGTTTAAAGTTATCTTCATTGAAAAAAACAGTGTTTTTCTTTCAAAAATAAGGAAATTTCTAAGTGACCCCAAACTTTTGTACGGTAGTGTAATTCCCTTTAACAAGGAAGCATCATTTATAATCTTCTCTCTCTGTTGTCATGCATTCGGTGTTGCACTCCCACCTTTGAGTTGGCCACTCAGAAATATCAATTAAATATATAATGCACTTTCCTTTCTGAATCAATCCAGCTCTGCATTTCAGACTAAATAGTTCTCGCTTTGCAAGACAGACACATTTTCTGCAGTTTTGGGTTCAGCACCGCTGCAGGCCTGTACCGTATATGCAATGCCTTCAGCTGAACATTCTTCCCCCAGGAGTGATTTCTCTGACTTGCTAAGCTCCAAAATTGCCATCCCAGCCAAGAATATTACAAATCCGCGTCCTTGCAGAGAAGGCGTGAGTTGGTATTTTCAGCCCAATTTTCTGATATTTCTGGTGAGACAGCTTAATTAGGTCTAAATCTGCTCAGAAGAATGTAACACACGTTCACCCTTAGAGAGTAGGAAACCCAAAAATGGACAGGGGGATTAGATAACGACTGAGGCAGAAAAGTAGAATGAGTTTTAAAGGCGAGGAGGAACTGAAGGTGGAGCCATGCAGGCAGGCAGAGAAGAAGAGGGGGATGAAGGGAAATGCATCAGAAGGTCAAGATTTTGTGTTTAAAATCGCAACTGGAGTTTCTCACTGACACACATTCTCTCACATACAAACAGAAGGTTGTTTGACCAGGGTCGGGACTCCAGTGGGGGACAGGGCAGCCTGACCCAGAATCCTTTGCCTTTGGGCAAAGCATCATGGAGTTTTATTTTTAGTGGGAAATCAGTACAGCCTCACTGTGGTGGGCCACAAAGCCGCACTCGAACAGTACACCGCGTACGCTGTATTAGCATAGAAACCAGAGGTGGGTAGAATAACTAGAAATGGTCCTCAAGTGAAAGTATGAAATCAGTTATTCAAGTAGACTTAAGAGTAGTCACCAAAAAGGTTACATATCAGCCAGAAAAGTTAGAACCCCTTTACACAGAAGGAGATCGTTGGGTGACCATTAAGAGATCAGAAATTGACCCAGTTTCTCAGCGATCGTCAAGTTCTGTCAGTGATCTTCCAATGATCTCCACGGTCACCACAGTTGAAAAATTGTTTTGACTCTGTCCAAAACAATCTCTCAACGATCACCAAGGAGAAGCAATCTCTCAACAAACTCTCTATGAACTCTCAAGGAGTGCTCAATGATCTCTTAGTGATCGGGCTGGGAAAGTTGGGTGTTCATTGAAAGATTGCCGAGAGATTATTGGGAGATCGAAGAGAGCGTTGACACACCTTGAGCTCTCCTTGAATGCTCAGCAATTGCATCGATCTCTATGATCTTTCAATGAACGCTAAAGTTTTCCACCCCGAACGTAGAGATCACTGAGAGATCAGTGAGGGATCGCTAAGTGTTCCATGAAAGACCAATAGAGTTCACTGAAAGCTTGCTGAGAGATCATTGAAAGACCACTCGGAGATCTGGACATTTTTTTCATCTCTCAGTATCTCCCAGTGGTCTCCACCCCTGTGTAAATGGGGGTATTACTTGTAGAGAGTAATGATTTTACTCATGCCAATTACTTTTTTTAATGTGTGACTTTTGAGAATTGTGAATTTGCATTTTAAGATAAGATAAGATAAGCCTTTATTAGTCCCACAATGGGGAATTTCCAGGATTGCAACAGCACAGGGATAGCAACACTCTGAGCAATAATTCAGAAGATAAGATTATGAAAGCAGTGAATATACGTATGTATACAGAAATATACACAGTGCAGAGCATTGTAACTAGATGGAATAAACAGCATAACTGTCTATTCAGTTACCCCACGTAGTATGAATATGTACCCGTACAGTATAATTCATATTTGTAGCGATTGATATTGTCCTAGTTGTATAATGGAGGGAACCATTAGATTTTGATTTGATTTGATTTTGTGTACTTTATTGATCCCCAGAGGGGAAATTCAGGGCATCCACCTGGATGGATGAAGCAACCATGGTACAGCGCTATCCATTCACCATTCACACACACATTCACCCCTAGGGCCACTTTAGTGTCTCCAGTTAACCTAACCTGCATATTTTTGGCCTGTGGGAGGAAACCGGAGAAATCCCGGAGTAAACCCATGCAGACACGGGGAGAAACATGCAAACTCCACACAGATCACTGTTGGTCAGGGGCTGGGATCGAACCCAGGATCCCATGGCCAAGGGTGAGTTGCTGTGCTGCCACAGTGCTAACCACTGCACCACCACACTGACCAAGCAGTCCTTGCAAATTTGTGAGGTTTTTCTCTTCAATGCATCAGTCCGTGGAAAATAAACAAGAATATTTAAAAAAAAAAAAAAAATTCATATTGGTAAACTTCCTTCCACCAAATGTACTTGAGCTTCTATTTATGCACTCAAGTAAGAGTAAAAAAAAAAAAAAAAAAATCTGCAGTAAAATTATTCAGTAAAGTACAATATTGTTAAAAAAAGATACTTGAGTATGTGTACAGGTACTTCAGCAAATGTAACTCGATACTACCCAACAGTGGTAGACACACAGGTATAAAAATAATAATGATGATAATAATAATAATGGATTGCACTTATCTAGCGCTTTTCATGACACCCAAAGACACTTGACAATGAGTCCATTATTCAGTCACACCACAGACAGACAATGGCAGTGGTAAGCTACCTCTGTAGCCACAGCTGCCCCGGGGCAGGCTGATGAAAATGTGGCTGCCAGTCCTCACTGGCCACCATCGAACATTTATTCACATTCATACACCAGTGTTGTGAACACACCTGAGGCAAGGTAGGTAAAGGGTCTTGCCCAGGGACACAACAGCAGGGTGGGGTGGGGGGATTCAAACTGCCAGCCCTCCGGTTAATTAACAGAACTGTGTGCATGGTGTTGTTTTCTTACTCCTAAAATATCTCCTGTGTTTTTCTTTCCACAGACCACAGACTGACATCACATCGTCGCTCCATGATCAGGTGGACGAACTTGAGAAACACCTCAGGTAAAACTGCAGTCACACAATACATCAGCTACCGTCCACTTCTACCTTACCTTTGCCTTCTCCCAGCTCCCTAATTAGCCTCATAAATAATCTATAGGTTTTAGCTTATTATGGTGAAGGGTACTATCTCATGGAGCGGTGAATGTTGACAAACATGGCGATTTTTGGATCCGTCAGCTTTCCTGATGAGTAGTGGTGCACACAAGCCAAAGTCCAGCTAGCATATCACAGTGGTGAGTGCTGAGGAATGTTCATGAACGCTGTGCTTTTTGGGTTTCAACAGGGTTCGTAAAAGGTTGCAAAAGTTTGCCTACAGTTTTTAAGGTCACAGTTTTTGTCGTGAAGGTTCTTCAACAGTTGGTAGTGTTCACTACTTGGCAAACCAAAACGAACTTTAGTGACACGTGTTACAACTGTTTGCAAATGTTTATGGAAAAATACATTTGCAACATGTTAAATGTTTTGCGACAAGAAGAACTATTTGGCAATCTTTTATGAACCCTGACGAAACCCAAAAAGAGCAGTGTTCGTGAATGTTTCTCAGCAATCGCCGCTCCGTGAGATACGGGGGTAAAGGTGGGAAAAGTTTAGGAAATATTCCTTTTTTCTTTTGCTTACTTCACAAAAACCAGAAATTTTAACATGGCTGTGTACACTTTTTTTATCCACTGCAAAATGATTCACTTTTACAGTAAATAAATGTTATAAACACAGGCTTATTTTAGGCAGTGACTGGACTGAAGGGCAACACCGAGGCCTATTATAAGATAAAGGATTTGCATAGTTTGGAACTTTAAATTATGTAAACACATGAATCTTTAAACAGCAAGTCTTCTTATATTTTTCCCCTCATTTATTCAGTTGCTTTACCTGGTGGTAGGGAGTTTCACACTGTTGATGCAAAAAAAAAAAAAAAAAAAAAAAAAAAAAAAAAAGCCCTTTAGTTTTGTAATAAATTGTCCTTTGTGTGGAAAATGATCTCGGTGTGACACTGCTTATTGCATCCCTCTCTCATTATGTGTCTAAGAAGCAGAAGAAACACAGCTGCTCGGCCAGCCCACGCTCGTGCTCCATATCAAGGGACCAGTATCTGTCCCATGGTGTAGCCTCTAGCTCTTTCTCTCAGGTTTAGATCAGCTACGTGCCCCCGTCTCTCTCTCTTCTCCACCCCTCTCCTCGGGGAGAACTTCTAAACACAGAGCAGCAACGAGGAGGAAGGATGAAGGCAGGGGGAAGGATGGGAGCCCGCAGGGAATGGGAATGTAGATGCAGTGGATGAGGAGGAGGAAGCGGCAGCAGGGAAAGTCAGCATCAGGGCTTAGTGTGTCCTTTTTCACAGACAAATACGAGCACATCCACACGAGCAAGCGTGCACAAACACACCTCGGGGAGCCTGGAGAGTACGCTTGTATATTTTGTGCCGAAGCACAGTGACTCACACACTTGTGCTCAAATGAATCAGGCAGTAAATGCAAAGTGTCTGCTCGCCGAGCGCCTCCGGAATGAAAGCCGTTTCCAGCCGCTGCCGCTTCCACTTGCCGGCATGTTAATGTGTGCACAGGAACATGCACGAACACACACAGCTGTAAATGTAAGACAGACAATCCGCCCTGATACTGTGGCACACACACAGCAGCACATGCACACATGCACCTGTTTACTATGGTAATGAGTTGCAGCAGAGTGCAAACATCTGTAGCAGCACGACCCTTCTGAGACTGGGGTGCCAGGGTAATCCCTCACCGACACACGTATGCAGTCACACACATGCACCCTGGCTGGTTCATATAAGCTGCCTAGAAGCACACACAAACATTCACACACTTAGGTGGTGTTGTTTCTTTTTTTTTTTTTTTTGCAGTGCAGTTTATCACATTGCTCCTTAGTCTTGCTCTACACTCGCTCCATCTGCACTGTGGTTTGCAAATGACTTTCTGCTGCCAAAATAATGAACGGCTTAGCGTTTACACATCATCTGTCTTTCTTCTTTGGATTGTTCTTGGGTTTTATTTTGCCATGCTTTGTCTTTCTTTTTAGCATTTCCAGCTATAATACTTTAGGCTGCCAGTCATCCTGTCTTCTTTTATTTTTTTTTCTTTACAGAATAAAACAGAAGATGAACAAAACTCAGAAACAATCTGTGTGGTTCTGTTGTTTCTGATTAATATATTAATGGTTTTCCTCTGCGTAAAGTCGCTTGTGTAAATGTGTCTGCTCGTGGTTGTCAGTGTGGCAGAGGTTCTGGAGAAACACGGTCTGCAGAAGCCCATCTCATATGTGAGGAACAGCCAGAACAATGAGGAGGAGGCCCACCAGCTCATGGTCAAACTGTGCCGTCACACTGGACGCAAGTATGAACTTTTGATGTGTGCGAAAAAGTGATTGCCTGGGTAAGTTCCCGCAAGCATGCTGTAAATGTTTTGTATGTCTAGGAACCCTCCAGTGAGCGAGGTGGTGTGGAGAAGTGTACTTCAGGACCTGCTGGATATGCAGCAGAATGTTTACACCTGTCTGAAACCACAGACGTGCCATCAGGTACTAAATCACAGCAGATTATAAAACTATAGACTGTTTATTTGTGGATAAAAGTTTTGTAAACTGGACATTGGTATATTGCAGTCAAGGGCTTCATTAGTTTCATGAGGCATACCTGTGATAGAACTCATAAGTTATTTGAACTGGCTAGGCAGTTGCTGTCAGTGACATTTGATTGTATGTTAGAAATATCTTTAAGTCAGCAGAATTGTAGCTAAGAGGAAAGACTCAAAACAATACAAGAAGACTGCAAAGGCACTCAATCTTCGTAGAGATTCAGTTGGAATCATGATTTTCAAACTCACAATTAAATAAATAGTGGCCACATTATGTAGGCATGACAGAAAGAGGAAGGTGTCATTGGCTACCACCAGATTCAGGAGGAGCCAGGTGGGCGAAAACCATCAAGTGACTGAAAAAGATCTGGAGCAAGTTTGTACAGTAAATGATAAAGGCCTTCATGCCTGAACTCAAAGATGTACACCTTTACTGACCCAAAAGAACAAGAAAAGTTGATTGGATTATGCTAAAAACCTTGTAAATAAAGCAAAGATGGCTTGGGATTCTGTCCTGTAGATGGATGAAACAAAACTGAAATTTTGTGGGCCAGTGGATCAGCAGTGTGTCTGGAGAAACAAGAATGAAGCTAAAAGACCCCCCTTCTTTCATTAAAGCATGGTGGGGGCTCAGTAGTGCTCTGGGGCTGCTTTGCTTCCTCTGGCACTGGAAATCTGCAACATATGAAGGGCTGAATGGATTCAATCAAGTGTTAGGAAAATCTAAGAGAACCTTTCATACCTTCTGTCAGGAAACTGAAGATTGGGCATCATTGGAGTTTTCAACAGAGCAATGATCTCAGGCAATCCTCAGAATACACCAAGGCTTGGCTTCAGAAAAAAAAAAAAAACAAAACGTAGGGAATTCTTGAGTGGCAATCATAGTCCCCTGACTGGAACCCAGTAGAAAATTCTCTAGTGGCATTTGAAGAAGGTGGTTGCAGCGCCCAAACCCAAGAATATTAGTGAACTGGAGGTTGTTGCTCACGAGGAAATGGACTAAGATTCCTCAGGATCGCTGCCAGTAGCTGGTGTCTGGTTATGTGTCATATTTGCAGCAGGTCAGGGCACCAAAAGGGCGTTACTAAGTACTAAAGGCGCTCATTTAATTTTGATGTGGAGGTAGTAGTCATTAAACATAACATTTTGTGTAAAATTTGAAGAAACCCCTTATAGATGCTGTTTGTGTTGGACTATTTATTTCTTGTTTGTTTTGTATTTTGCAAACAGCTGAAAGTTTGTAAATTTCACCAATAAACATAATTTGCAGTGAGGGGCTGAATAATTTTTATTGCACCTGTAACGAGCAGATTCTTTCATTTGGTGTCAAGTGAAAAATACAGGGTGTTAAACCAAATGTACTCATTGGAAAACACTCAGCAGCCAAGTCCTTCTGTTGTCATTTATTTCACCCAAATTCTGAAGATTTTAACTCGAAAGCCAAGGACAGTGTGTACTCATACTATAGCAGCCTATTAAAGTTGTCACATTGTAAGTTTTATGTCGCTTTTTCAGTAAACATGAGTATTAGAGAATAAATATGCTGTATTGAAGAAGACTCCATTTGGCACGTAGTTTAATGTTCTGTCAGATTTAAATCAGTTCAAAACAGGAGATTTTCTCCCCCTCTGCGTGTCTTTTTGTTTTTAGCAAAAAAGCGTTTTTGTTTGGTAAACCCAACCGTAATGTTTATAGTTGGATTTCATGATTTAAAAAAAACAAAACAAAACACTGAAAGATTTATGTTTAAACCCCGTCTCACTTGAATCAGTTTTCCATGTTTTATATACTTGGAGTATCAGGTCTGTTTGCAGACATTGATGATCAAGGCTCTCTGGTCTTCTTTGTTGTCTGCCCCGTGGATGAGTTCTATGTTGCTGATCTTTTTGCCTATGAAATCTCTTCGGCTGGCGATGTATGTTATACATTGTCTGGCACGATCTTTCTTTCCTTCTATTTTCCCAGTTACCACTACTTTTTCCAAGTTGTCTTTTCTGATCATGTGACCAAGAAATTCTGAGCTGCCTCTTACTAATTGTTGCGATGAGTGATCTTTTTGTTTTTGCCAACTCCAGCACTTCGTTTTCTTTTCTGTCCATGATATACGTAACATTCTTTTTATGAACCACATTTCAGTAGCCTCTAATTTTCTTAACAACTGTTTATTTAAAGTCCAGCATTCACAGCCAGAGTAAAACTGGTCATATACATGTCTTGAGGATTCAGAGTTTGGTGTCAAGTGAGATATTTCTATTTTTGAGAATAGGACTCATTTGACTGAAACTGTCTTTTGACATGGCGGTTCTCTAGCTTATTTCTTTCTCAGATATTCCGTCTGATGTTATTGTGAAACCAAGGTATTTGAACTGGTTCACTTGTTTGATTTCCTTATTGTTGCATGTGATGTTACACACTGGGGGATGTGGTTTCTTGGAAACTGTCATGCATTCTGTTTTGTTGCTGTTTAGAGAAACTCCGTATGCTTTACTGTGGGCTACTATGATGTTTAGGATGTTCTGCAGCTTTCTTTCAGAGTCAGCAATTAGTACAGTGTCATCTGCATATCTGAGATTATCTATGTTTGTTCCTCCTACTTTTATTCCTTTTTGATCATCGATGTTGCGCAAGATCATCTCACTGTAAATGTTGAACAGATCTGGAGATAGAACACAACCCTGTTGAACTCCTCTTTGAATTGGCTTGAATTCACTGCATTCTACATCTATTCTGATTGCTGCCTCTTGTTCCCAATATAAATTTATGCTAATCCTCAAGTCTTTCCCATCAATATCTATTTTGCTTAAGATTTTAAATAGATTTTCATGTTTTACTGTATCAGATGCTTTGGGATAGTCTATAAAACATAGGTACAAATCACGTTGTACTTCTATTGATCTTTCCATCAACAGAGAGTGTAGATATGGCGTTTCTGGTGCCCTTTTCAGGGAGAAATCCAAATTGGGTTGCTGAGAGTTCTGAATGTATACCATCTCTTGCGCTTGCCACCAACACACTGAGAAGAATTTTGGTGGTAAGACCCATAAGGCTTATTATTCTATGTTGGTCACATTCTGTAGCTCCAGGCTTTTTTGGTAAGGTTATAAATATTGATTTTTTTTCATATTTGATGGAATTTTTCCATCATCGTAGATGATATTCAGTAAGTTTTTTAGTTCTTTTATTCCAGTTTCCTCCAGTGCTGCTATGACTTCTGTTGGTATCATATCTGGCCCAACTGCCTTTCCATGTTTCATTTTGGAGATGGCATTTTTTACTTCATCCTCCATTATGGGTGGGCCTTTCATGTTCTTTGTAATACGTGGTGGGCATCGGTCATCATGAAACAGATCTTCGATGTATTCAGACCATCTTGACAATATGTCCTTCTTGTCCATTAAGATGTTACCTTCCTTTGATTTGATGCATCCTGATTTTGTGGCCAGTTGCTTTCCACTGACTTTGATCTTTTGGTGCATGTACTTGCTGTCAGTGTCTTTGTGCTCTTCTATTTCATCACATTGTGTATTAAGCCATACTTCTTTGGCCTCATAGCCCCATTCTATATTAACTTATCCATCTTATTGTATTCCTCTACATGTTGTTTTGATAATCTGTGAGTTTCCATTAAATCAGGAATTTCTTGGGTCATCCATTTTTGTGTCCTTTGTGTTCAGAGGTAGGTACCGATTTTTCTGTGGTCTGTAAAATGCATTCCTACATCTTTTGCCACCTCTCTTCTGCATTTGTGAGACTGTCAAGGTCTTCAAATCTGTTTGACACTGTGATAGAAAAATTCTGCTGGAGTTCCTGGTCTTACTTAAGAATCTCGTACTGCAATTTTGGAGTTCTTTTACCTTTGTGGATTGTTTTTAATCTCACTTTCATGATTGCTCTAACTGGGATGTGATCACTGCCACAGTCTACCCCAGGCATGGACTTTGCATCCAGAATTGAGTTTTTGAAGCGTTCTTCAATAAGTATAAAATCTGTTTTCTCACTCTATCCCCAGGGCTTTGCCATGTCTAACATTTCCGTGGATGGTTTTGAAACCAAATATTGGTGATGATGAACTTGTTCTCATGGCACCAGTCTATCAATCTTTCACCACGTTCATTGATCTGTCCTATTCCGTGTGGGCCAACAATATTTTGGATGCATTCTTTACCAACTTTTGCATTAAAGTCACCCATCATAATCTTGATATCTTGGGATTTTAGTTGTTTTTTCACCCTCTCAAGGTCCTCATAGAATTTCTCAATCTCTATTTTTTCTTGATCTGCTGTCGGAGTATAAACTCGAATAAAACCAATGCCAAAAGGCTTTCCACTAAGTTTTACAACTATTATCCTGTCTGTAACTGCCCAGAAGCCTTTCTTCACTTTCGCACATTCAGAATCCAAAATGACTCCAACACCTCTTTGGTGTTTGTCTCCTCCTGAATATAGTATTGTATATTTATCTACTGTTATTTCACTGGCACCTTTCCATCTTACTTCTGATAGTCCAAGAATATTAATCTTCATTCTATTCATTTCTTGTTTAATGTTGTCTAATCTCCCTTTCTGGTACATAGTCATAACATTCCATGTAGTGATCTTGACAGTTTGTTTGCAGATGCGTACAGTTGTACAATGACGGTCTGGTGTCACGTGACGCACATGACATTCCCTACCGAGTGAGGGATCTCTAGCATGACCAGAGACCCCCCCTAACACTATTGCTTGACAATGTTGAAGACTTTTGAGCCATGATTTTCTTTGCAAAGTTACTTGTAGGTTGCAATTGCTTTCTGTAGGAGCAGTGCCCATACTGAGCGGGTTGTTCCAGCCATTGTACCGTACCACAGTATCCTCTGCCCGGTACATTAAAATGTCGACCAGTTCCAAATATTAGCTGGCTGCTCGGCATTTTCATCCATTACCTGCCTGCCATGACTTCACATGACCCTGATCGGGGGGCTAAGTGGGTACTCCACCTTCCCGAGGGTGTCCCACAGGCTAACGGAGGGAAGGAGATGCCTTACTGTTCATGTTGATAGAGGATGCCTCTATCCCGCTACCCTTGTTTTATATACAGTTTGTCTAAAATTGTGATTTAATGTGATAAACTGTCCATTTACGTCTTATGGGTGACACTTTGACCCATATAACGTAGTTTGCATGTTTCTGACACAGCCTACATGTTTTTCCAGATAACCCAGACATCACTTCAGTATATCCACCACACCTTTAGTTGAGGTAAATGTGTTCTCTTCCAGCATAATGTCTCCCCTCCTCCCTCCCTACTGTAGGTCTTTGTTGAGTCCCTGCTGTGCTCCAGCCGTGTGGAGAATATACGCCTGGCAGGACAGCTCATGCATTGCTCCAAGGTATATTAAATAAGACTCCCCCCCCCCCCACACACACACTCACTGTCCAGTTTCTTCTTCAAATATTTACCCTTGCATTATGAATTTTAAGACTCACCGATCCCTCCATTTTTGTACTAATGTTTTTTTTGTTTTTTTTTCAGGTCAGTGAGGATATTCCTGTCAGCTTATCGTTAAGGGGTAAAGGTTACGCTCAGAAGGTGGCCTACAACAGCAGCGTGGAATTGGTTTTGGCTGCTGCCAGAGAGTACTTCAACTCATCCACATCCCTAACAGACACCTGCATGGGTCTGGCCAGGTGAGCATGACACCAGTTAGATTTATTTTCAGGGTCTGTTTTGCCAACTGTCAGGGGAACATGTTGTTTTTACATCTTCAAGGACATGTAGATCTAGTTTTTCCCGATCAAAAACCATTTCTGCAGATTGTTTTTTCTTTACAGCTTATTAAAAATCAGTGAATCTGAAGCTCTGTCTGAACGGGATCTTGACCTGCTTAGAATACAGTGTTTCCCCTAGGCCAGGGGTCGGCAACCTTTACCACTCAAAGAGCCATTTGGACCCATTTCCCACAGAAAAGAAAACACTGGGAGCCACAAAACCCTTTTGACACTTAAAATGAAATCAATAAACTCCTGCAGAGAAAACGAAATTCCATTTCTGCATGCAACAAAAACATTTTGAACTCCGAAAAAAAAAAAGACGTTGGGTTGAAGGTTCAAGTAAAATACTCCATGTCTATTTGAGTCCTTCTTGTATTTATGAAAAAAACCCCGCCAAACTTAAATTATCCACCGGCAGCAAACCAAAAATGCCGTCCTCTTCTGTGTGCCGTCATCCTTTTACTGGCGCGTGCAGTCAGCTGTCAACCTGAATAATAAAAGGACTATTTCACTGAACAGTGAAAAAATATGAATATATGCAAAATAATAGGCAATTAAAATATTTATCATACTTGGTTAATGTGATTTCTGCTCCTGAACCTCAGCGCACAGCGTCTGCACATCAGGGCTGTATGACGTCATCTTCATCTTCACACAGGATCGTAAGCTGTCATCGGTGAGGCGTGCGTGATGTTTGTTTTTAATAAAGTTCATGTTGGAGAACACCTGCTCACATACATAGGTGGATCCAAAGATCGACAGGACTCCAAGTGCATTCTTTTTCATGTTCACATAAATGCCGGGGATAGCATTCCATGTTTCGAACACAAGTTTGTCCGGTTTGGGGAGGTTTTCATTATCACTCCATTTGGGATTCTGAGCAAGAATGGGTCTTCTGACGGGCAACATCTTCAAGGTCTGCTGTCAAGCGTTTAAACTTGGACACCCATATGTCTTCGTCGGCTATGTCAGCCAGTTCCATCTCAAGATCAGGTTGACTCACACCTGCCAATGCAGTCGTATTCAGTAGGGATGGATCGATGCTTAGGGGAGTGACAGGGAAAGATAATGTGGTTTTTTTCCTCTCTGAACTCGCAGAATCATTTCCCAAATGATGTTTGCATTGTGATGATTGCAGAATGTAAATACTCCGAATTTATCATGTTGTGCGCTTGTTTGAACTCTCTCAAATTGGGGAAGTGAGACAGTGTACTTTCCTGTAAATCTCTGGCAAGCACTGTCAACTTTTGCTCGAGTGCCAAAATCTCCTCCAACACGTGCAGGGCTGTGCGTCCTTTCCCCTGAAGAGCTGTGTTCAGCGTGTTCAGGTGCGCTGTCATGTCTACCATGAAGCGTAGCTTTTCCAGCCACTCTGGCTGTTCCAGCTCAGGAAAGGTGAGCCCTTTGCTGCCCAGGAAAGTTTTCACTTCTTCCAGACACGCGGCAAAGCGTTTCAGCACCTCCCCTCTGGACTTTGTTGTGCAGCAGGAGATCAGAATATGTGCTTTCCAGCTCATCCAGTAACAAACGGAACTGACGGTGATTAAACTTGAACACGTTTTTTTTTTTTTTTTTTTTTAGATTTTACAAGATCACCATAATTTTCAAATTTAGAATTACATTTTAAAAACTAGCGAAGTAAAATAAAATACATTTTCATTAAATACTCATTATTTATTTTCCAAAACCACAGGGAGCCGCAGCAGAGGGATGAAAGAGCCACGGGTTGCCGACCCCTGCCCTAGGTTTACAGCCTGGGGGAAGGGGGGGCAGCGTGAAGGACGGCAGCGACATACTCTTAAAGTAATCGTGGTGTTCATAAGTCTCTGTTATTAACAACAGTTTCTTTTAATAACAGTCAGTATAAATACAAACTGTAAAAAAACCAAAACAATTATTGAACAAAGCATCAGAATATTTGAATGACATTGAACGAAATATATAGTAGTGTGAAAATGTTTGCCCCCCTTCCTGATTTCTCATTTTTTTTTTGTATGTTTGTCACACTTAAGATAAGATAAGATAAGATAAGATAAGATAAGCCTTTATTAGTCCCACAACGGGGAAATTCCAGGATTGCAACAGCACAGGGATAGCAACACTCAGAGCAACAATCAGAAGGCAAGAATGTTTCAGATGCAATAAAATACACGTGAGGACTAACTTTATTCATTATCACTACTTGACTAATTAAAACAATTAGAAATCAAATAAATTACATTAAGAGCCAACTTGCTCCTCCGACCCGTTTTAATGTACAGTGGTGTGAGAAAGTGTTTGCCTCCTTCTTGATTTCTCATTTTTTTGTATGCTTGTCACACTTAAATGTTTCAGAATGTCAAACACATTTAAATATTAGACAAAGATAACACAAGTAAACACAAAATGCAGTTTTTAAATGAAGGTGTTTATTATTAAGGGGAAAAAAAAATCCAAACCTACATGGCCCTGTGTGAAAAAGTGATTGCCCCCTAAACCCCCTAAACCTAATAACTGGTTGGGCCACCCTTAGCAGCAACAACTGAATCAAGCGTTTGCGATAACTGGCAATGAGTCTTTTACAGTGCTGTGGAGGAATTTTGGCCCACTGATCTTTGCAGAATTGTTGTAATTCAGCCACATTGGAGGGTTTTCGAGCATGAACCGCCTTTTTAAGGTCACGCCACAGCATCTCAATCAGATTCAGGTCAGGACTTTGACTAGTCCACTCCAAATTCTTTATTTTGTTTTTCTTAAGCTCTTAAACTCTGCCATGCAGGCCATTTTTGCCCAGTCTCTTTCTTGTGGTGGAGTCGTGAACACTGACCTTAACTGAGGCAAGTGAGGCCTGTACTTCTTTGGATGTTGCTGTGGGGTCTTTTGTGACCTCTTGGATGAGTCGTCACTGCGCTCTTGGGATAATTTTGGTCGGCCGGCCGCTCCTGGGAAGGTTCACGCTGTTCCATGTTTTCGCCATTTGTGGATAATGGCTGTCACTGTGGTTTGCTGGAGTCCCAAAGCTTTAGAAATAGCTTTATAACCTTTTCCAGACTGACAGATCTCAATTACTTTGCTTCTGTTTTGTTCCTGAATTTCTTTGGATCGCAGCATGATGTCTAAATTGTGAGGATCTTTTGGTCTACTTCATTTTGTCAGGCAGGTCCTATTTAAGTGATTTCTTGACTGAGAACAGGTGTGGCAGTAATCAGGCCTGGGTGTGGCTAGAGAAATTGAACTCAGCTTTCCAAAGATGTGATAAATCAATTTATGTAATTTATGTTTGGGGAGGGGGGGCAATCACTTTTTCACATAGGGCCTTGTAGGTTTGGATTTTTTTACCCTTAATAATAAACACCTTCATTTAAAAACTGCATGTTGTGTTTACTTGTGTTATCTTTGTCTAATATTTAAATTTGTTTGATGATCGGAAACATTTAAGTGTGATAAACATACAAAACAATGAAAAATCAGGAAGGGGGCAAACACTTTTTCACACCACTGTACGAACATCTGTTTATATGGCAACTATCCACAGAGTGTGCAGCTTTTGTCACTGCAGTGTATTTTTTTGGGCTTCTGGAAGAACATTTCAAGAGCCTCTTGATATGGGAAGTCTGACACATCTGGCCCATTTATTCAGATTCGCATGCAGGCTGCAAGATGTTCTGGGTCAAAACCTTTCATCCGGTGATGACTGAAATTTGTTGCTTGTCGGGGGCAGGGCGTGCAGCACTTGGGCTTTTTTCTACACTTGAACCCAAAGCAGGAGAGCTACTTTGGCTGCCACTAGCAGGAGAGCTAGATTGCTGGACTCACCCTCAGAGATAGGGTGAGATGCTCAGTCATCCGGGAGAGGCTCAGAGTAGAACCGCTGCTCCTCCACATTGAAAGGAGCCAGTTGAAGTGGTATGAGGTATCTGATCTGGATGCCTCCCACTTGAGGTGTTTCGGGCACATCCCTCTGAGAGGAGACCCCGGGGCAGACCCAGGACTCGCTGGAGAGACTACATCTCCCAGCTGGTCTGGGAACGCCTTGGTATCCTCTCTGAAGAGCTGGAGCAGGTGGCTGGGGAGAGAGAAGTCTGGGCTTTTCTGCTTGAACTGCTGCCTCCGTGACCTGGACCTCCGGAAAAGCGGTAGAAGATGCATGAATGGATGGATAGATACGTATATTTTTCTGCTTCTCAGCTGGCTGACACAACATGCCTTCCTACGCGCTCTCTCTCCTTTGGTGTGTGTGTGTTCACCAGTATGTGTGCACGTGTCTCTGTGTGTGCGAGTGCACGTGCCTGTGTTTACGCGCAGTGGAGTTCCGCCCCTCTACATGACAAAGCACAGATAGGAGAAGAGACTGAAATGAGCTGCTGTCATGTAAATAACATAAATAACATAAGGATATTTAGTTTGTTTAATAAAAGGACAAGGTCAAGACTTGCTCAATAGTGAATGCATCTTAAAATGGCTTCTGTTGTGATGTGGCGCTCTACAGAAAAATAAAATTAAATAGTTAACTTCACACTCTGGGGGGCGGGGGGTTCCATGGGGGGGGGGGCGCCTCCCCCCCTTAATGGTAGGGGAAACACTGGAATAAGCCCCCACTCTGATTGGGTAAAGGTTGTCTAAATGGCTCAATCACAAGGAAGCAGGCTGTCAGGATGCATTTTTTTTTTTTTTTAGCATGGAGAATTGAAGGTGGGGCTTGTTAGTTTGTGACATCATAAAATGCAGGAAGTGCAACCTCTCATTTGTTTTAAAGCTTAACTAAGTAAATTTGGTGTGTTTTTCTCTGAAATTAGTTTTTTTTTAAATATTCTAGCAGTAACATGTGACCCATGATCATATTCTATAAGATGAAAACCCACAAAAACACTATTTTGCACAATATTGGCCCTCTAAGGGAAGGTTATAGATGTGCTATAGGTTCAGTGGCTTGCACATTGTCGTTGACCAATTTTACCTATTTATTCAATCACTCAACAAAGAATGTTTTGTTTCCAAGCCACACTGGTGTTCATCAGGCATTATAAATTAAAAGGACATTATGCAAACACTGTCATGTACAAGTGTTTATTTGCTGACCTTGTGACGTGTGAGCATCAGTGTTTATTTCTGTGTGGGTGTCAAATGTTCCTGGTCTTTTTGACTGGCCAGGAACAAAATAATGATGATGATGAATTGATCTCTTATTGCATGTTCTGTGAAATCTGTGTCAGGTGAACTAGTTGCACTCACGTCTCTTGTGTGTCTGTTACCGATTTCAACTCTCGACGGGGGTGGGCGTAGGGTGTCTGACCTTACAGGCTGCTTCTGGTAGGGAAGTGGGACAGTAATTGGGTCGTCATTCATTTATAGTAGCTAATGCAGAGCCCCCCTCCTCACACGCGGCGGACGTCATCATCCATTGTAGCACCCCCACTGTGTTTGTGTGTGTAGCAGTGCCACAACACGTGCTTTGCTTTAGAATTATTAGTCCATACAGACCGGCTGCCTGTGTCCTCTGGATTAAAATAACTGTTCCACAGACACACATTTAATCCTGTCCTAAAAACCAAAGACACACACACACACACACACACACACACACACACACACACACACACACACACACACACACACACCGAGTACCTGTCTTTGCAACGAATTAGTGTGGTCTTGTGCCAGGTAAAAGTTCACAAGGACAAAAGACCCCACTTAAAATAACACAGGGATCCCCTTTAATGGTTAAAGTGATCACACAGACAGACAGGTGGACGTTAATGCTTGGTCACACACTGGTATTTATGAAGGTCTGTGAATACCTTTGTCCACAGGAGACACAGGTGGGTAGAAGTGGTAAAGTGTAAATGCAAGGAAAAGAAAGTGTAGCGTGTCCACTGGATCCGTTGTTTGTCCGCTTAATATTCACCATCGATGTGAAACACAACACATTTGGCTGTGGTGCAGTGTGATTTCGGCTGCATTGTGTACCTCTCATGTTGAAATTGTTTAACTTCACGTAAACGAGATCCGGGCACCCAGCATTGCGTTGATTGCAATGATGTCGTCTTAAACATTTAAACCAGCAGCTGTTGATGTGTCGCCTCAAATGTTGTTAGAAATACTTTTTGCTGTTTTGTTTTAAAGGTAGCAGGCAAACATTTGCTCGCAACTAGGGCTGTGCATTATGACAAAAAAAAAATTCATATCACGATATAAGTCATCTTATATCATGATATACATTTTCTGTAAATTCTACAGTTTAGATAATCACACAAAAAGGACCATCTCTTTTTTTAAAATCTTTTTTGACATGTACCGTTTTCCCTCATAATTTTGCAGTGTTATAAAATTGTTTTTTTTAATGTGCATTTGTGCAAACTCATAAATTTCAGGTTTTTCTTCTAAATCATATATGAATAAAAAGTAAACGTCAATAAGTTAAATGTTTCCTGAGCCAGAGGAAAATAGCTAAAAAACAAACGAACAACAAAAAAAAAACATAACATACAAAAATGTCTGAAAATGAGAAAATTACCTATGGCTGTCATCTACAGATATAAATTAGCTGTTGGTTTAAATCAGTGAAAATTTAAGTGTAGATCTGCAGCATAAAGACTGCCATTCTGGCCTGATTTAACCTATTTGCTTCTTAGTAAAAATATTTCACATTGGTCATGATCTGAAAGTCAAAGACACAAAAGGTAATGCAATAAAATACACGTGAGGACTAACTTTATTCATTATCACTACTTGACTAATTAAAACAATTAGAAATCAAATAAATTACATTAAGAGCCAACTTGGTCCTCCGACCCGTTTTAATGTACAGTGGTGTGAGAAAGTGTTTGCCCCCTTCTTGATTTCTCATTTTTTTGTATGTTTGTCACACTTAAGTGTTTCAGATCGTCAAACAAATTTAAATATTAGATAAAGATGACACAAGTAAACACAAAATGCAGTTTTTAAATGAAGGTGTTCATTATTAAGGGGAAAAAAAAATCCAAACTAACATGGCCCTGCGTGAAAAAGTGATTGCCCTCTAAACCTAATAACCGGTTGGGCCACCCTTAGCAGCAACAACTGCAATCAAGTGTTTGCGATAACTGGCAATGAGTATTTTACAGCGCTGTGGAGGAATTTTGGCTCACTCATCTTTGCAGAATTGTTGTAATTCAGCCACATTGGAGGGTTTTCGAGCATGAACCGCCTTTTTAAGGTCACGCCACAGCATCCCAATCGGATTCAGGTCAAATCTTCATTTTGTTTATCTTGAGCCATTCAGAGGTGGACTTGCTGTTGTGTTTTGGATCATTGTTCTGCTGCAGAACCCAAGTGTGCTTCAGCTTGAGGTCACAAACAGATGGCCGGACATTCTCCTTCAGGACTTTTTGGTAGATAGCAGAATTCATGGTTCCATTTACCACAGCAAGTCTTCCAGGTCCTGAAGCAGCAAAACAGCCTCAGACCATCACACTACCACCACCATATTTTACTGATGGCACGATGTTCCTTTACTGAAATGCTGTTAATTTTATGCCAGATGTAATGGGGGACACACCTTCCAAAATGTTCAACTTTTGTCTTGTCAGTCCACAGAGTATTTTCCCAAAAGTCTTGGGGATCATCAAGATGTTTTCTAGCAAAACTGAGACAAGCCTTTACGTTCTTTTTGCTCAGCAGTAGTTTTCGTCTTGGAACTCTGCCATGCAGGCCATTTTTGCCCAGTCTCTTTCTTATGGGGGAGTCATGAACACTGACCTTAACTGAGGCATGTGAGGCCTGCAGTTTTTTGGATGTTGTTGTGGGGTCTTTTGTGACCTCTTGGATGAGTCGTCGCTGCGCTCTTGGGGTAATTTTGGTTAGCCAGCCACTCCTGGGAACGTTCACCACTGTTCCATTTTTTTCGCCATTTGTGGATAATGGCTCTCACTGTAGTTTGCTGGAGTCCCAAAGCTTTAGAAACAGCTTTATAACCTTTTCCAGACTGACAGGTCTCAATTACTTTATTTCTTATTTTTTCCTGATTTTCTTTGGATCGCAGCATGATGTCTAGCTTTTGTGGATCTTTTGGTCTACTTCACTTTGTCAGGCAGGTCAGGAAGTGATTTCTTGATTGAGAACAGGTGTGGCAGTAATCAGGCCTTCGTGTAGCTAGAGAAATTGAACTCAGATTTCCAAAGATGTGATAAACCACAGATAACTTATGTTTTAACGGGGGCGGGAGGGGTGTGGGTAACTTTTTCACACAGGGCCATGTAGGTTTGGAATTTTTTTTACCCTTAATAATAAACACCTTCATTTAAAAACTGCATTTTGTGTTTACTTGTGTTATCTTTGTCTAATATTTAAATTTGTTTGATGATCTGAAACATTTGTGCGACAAACCTACAAAAAAAATGAGAAATCAGGAAGGGGGCAAACACTTATTCACACCACTGGATTTATTATTTATTTTCCGTGTATGTGCCACCATCATGTACTTTTGCAGCTTTAATAAAAATTTTTCAGACAAAACTAAGAAACTCAGCAGTAATTTAAGCCAAAGAAACAATGGTCTGCTACATTCCATTTCCAGTTAGCACAACTTAGCTTTGTGATTTAGCATTTTGTTGTTAGACATCGTGTTAATGTTACTTACCTGCTATTAAAACAAGGTTGGCAAACTATCCTGTCTGACACAGCACGATTGAAAAAAGTCCCACATCCCTGGCTAACAGGAGTAGCAGCTATCTGAACCGGTAGTTTGGAGTTAGCATTAGCAACCACCAGACTGAAGCCTAGCCACCCACCACACCTGTTCTGCTGTGAGCACTGCAAAGGAGAGACGGGACGCTGACAAGTAGTGGTGAGGAGCTTTACTGAATAAACGGGTGTACAGTGATCCCTCACTTATCGCGGTTAATGGGTTCCAGAACCGACCGCGAAAAGTGAAAAACCGCGAAGTAGCGTCACCCCTAATGACGTCACCCATAAATAATACGTACGTTCATTCTCTCACTCTCTCTCTCATATGATACGTGTGTGTGTGTGTGTGTATAAGTGTACATACATACGTAGATGTAAATAAAGTGTACATAAATATGTTTTTAGAACTCTTTTATTCTTATAACAAGATACGTAACTTAAGATGAAGATGATTTACTGCACAGGTTAATGAGAGCTTTACTGCTTCTCAGGTGACGCCTCATCGTCAGGTGCTAGAGGCGCAGCATCGTCGAGGGCAGCTTCCGATAGAGCTGGAGAAGCTGCAGGAGGTGGCGTAGTGGCTCAACGGGAAGACTATTTCGCACAAAATGGCACAAGAGAACAGCAAAAAGTTCCACGCGGCGAGACTAAGCAACACGAGCGATAAAGAGCAATGAATGCGGTCTTCCTTCGCTGAGTTGTGCGGGCTCTCCGTGTTGATACCTGATGTTCTAATGTAGTCTCCCTGCCTTCTGCTAGCGCCCGCCCATTATTTCTCAATTTTTGAATTTTTGATGAATATTTTTGAAAAATCCGCGATGCACTGAGGGCGCGAAAGGTGAAGCGCGAAGTAGCGAGGGATCACTGTATTTGCATTTTAAATAACGAAATAAATGATAGAGTATTCTATGAAACGATAGATGTTTTTATATTGTCATCCGATATATATCGTCATATCGCACAGCCCTACTCACAACCACCATGCTGTCTGGGAGTGGAGATACATGGAAGACTGCCCTCAGCTGGATTGATTGACCAATCAGGTGCAGCCTTTGTGTTCTCAGCAGTAGGACCAATGAGGGTCTTTCCTCTGGGACAGACCTCTTTGACTATTGGTTTTGCACTCAATCATTTTCACCATCGTCACCCCACCTGGTTGTGCCTCAACACATCCCTTGATGTGATTCCTTCTAACAAAAAAAAGTACCAGCGGACACGTACCATTATGTCTGCTTGTTTGTACAATTAACTTATGGATTCATGCTTCACTACTTTTTCTCTCCTACATCTCACCTACATTACAGGTGAACAGAGGTATTCATGTACACAGTTCTTTGTGACCTGGGGCTTAGATTGTACAGACTTTATAAAGCTCTTTGCACTTTGGTAGTTTCAGTTTTAGTGTGATGTATCAAAGAAAAACGGTCTAATTATATAAACACCATTTAGCTGAAAGCATAGACTATAAATACAGATGACACACCACCAGTTACATCCATTGTAGAAAAGTGAAGCACTACTTCCTGGATTTTGGGTGCTCCATTTTGCACTTTGAGTCTGCATAGTAGCAGCCATGAGGTGGATAGAAGCTGATGTATAGAATTTTCCCCCATATGGCCATCCATTTCATTCTTTGCAGCAGCTTCTTCAATCATGACCAAGCACAACCTATTTTAATAGCAACATATACAGGTGCATCTCAATAAATTAGAATGTCAACAAAAAGTTGATTTATTTGGTAATTCAATTCAAAAAAATTAAACTTCTATATTATATAGAGTCAGTTTCTTGAAACTCGGTTTCAGTTTCTCGAAAAATTAGAATATTACATAAAATTAATTTAAAAAATATTTTTTAATAGAAATGTTGGCCGACTGAAAAGTATGTCTATGTACACAATAGTTGGTCGGGCCTCCTTTTGGATTAATTACTGTATGAATGTGGCGTGGCATGGAGGTGATCAGCCTGTGGTACTGCTGAGGTGTTATGAAGGTCCAGGTTGCTTTGATAGTGACCTTCAGCTCATCTGCATTGTTGGGTCTGGTGTCTCTCATCTTCCTCTTGACAATACTCCATAGATTCTCTATGGGGTTTAGGTCAGGAGAGTTTGCTGGCCAATCAAACACAGTGATGCCATGGTCATTAAACCAGGTTTTGATACTTTTGACAGTGTGTGGGGGTGTGTGTGTGTGTGTGTGGGTGGGTGGGTGGGTGCTAAGTACTGCAGGAAAATGAAATCAGCTTCTCCATAAAGCTTGTAGACGACTGCGCTGACTCTGGTCTTGATAAAACACAGTGGACAAACACCAGCAGATTTCCTGTGTTCAGATAAAAGTAAATTTTGCATTTCATTTGTAAATCAAAATCCCAGAGTCTAGGAGAAAGAGTGGAGAGGCACAGAATCTAAGTTGCTTGAGGCTGAGTGTGAAGTTTCCACAGTCAGTGATGATTTGAGGAACCATGTCATCTGCTGTTGTTTGTCCAGTGTTTTATCAAGCCCAAAGTCAGCGCAGTCGTCTACCAGGAAATCTTAGAACACTTCATGCTTCCCTCTGCTGACGAGCTTTATGGAGAAGCTGATTTCATTTTCCAGCAGGACTTGACACCCCCCCCCCCCCCACACACACACACACACACTGCCAGAAGTATCAAAACCTGGTTTAATGACCATGGCATCACTGTGTTTGACTGGCCAGCAAACTCTCCTGACCTAAACCCCATAGAGAATCTATGGAATATTGTCAAGAGGAAGATGAGACACCAGACCCAACAATGCAGACAAGCTGAAGGTCACTATCAAAGCAACCTGGGCCTTCATAACACCTCAGCAGAAACACAGGCTGATCACCTCCATGCCACGCCACATTGATACAGTAATTAATCCAAAAGGAGCCCTGACCAAGTGTTGAGTGTGTACACGGACATACTTTTCAATCGATCAACATTTCTATTAAAAAAATATTTTTTAAGTTAATTTTATGTAATATTCAATTTTTTCGAGAAACTGAATTTGGGGTTTTCATGGGCTGTAAGCCATAATCATCAAAATTAGAATAAATAAACACTTGAAATATATCACCCTCTGTGTAATGACTCTATATAATATAGAAGTTTATTTTTTTAATTGAATTACCTAAATAAATCAACTTTTTGTTGACATTCTAATTTATTGAGATGTACCTCTAACTAATGAAAACTGAACTGATCCAAAAAGCAAACATTTGAACTTACCTATGAGGGCAGAAACCATTTTTAAAAAAAAATAAAACGATTAGAGGAGTATTTTTACTTTTCAGCTTTGGAAATGCCACACAGTCTTTTTGCTAATCCATACCCAGACAGCTTCTCTCATCCTGAGTCTGAACCCTCACTTCATGACTGTCATAACTATTGTCACTGCTACTGCCTCTGGGGTCACAGCAAGCCTCACACCCATGGTTGCATAGCATAAACCTGATTTATAATTGAAATGAATGTGAGCATCACAGTAGTGTTTTTTTTTACCCCAACTGCTATTAATGCCAATTTTATTTCAGCAATGATGTGAATGTAGTTAACTTGTGGCAGAAGAAGCCTTGTTTGTATTACAGTCAGACTATTGTGCCAAGGTGCAATGCGCATTAAAACAAACAGTAGAGGAACTGTTTTGTCGGCTTTTGGCTGCTCCCTTGAAGGTTTGTCACAACGATCATCTGCCTCCATCTCACCCTTTCCCTTGCATCTTCCTCAATAACGCCAACCCTCTCCATGTCCTCCTTCACTACATCCATTTGATTTTCTCTGTGGTCTTCCTCATTTTTCCATCTTCAACATCCTTTGTCCATTATATCCACTATCCCTCGTCTGCACATGTCCAAACCATCTCAGTCTTGCCTCTCTTACTTTGTCTCCAAACCGCTTAACCTGAGCTGTCCGTCTGATATACTCAGTTTTTAATCCTGTCCCTCCTAGTCATTCCTAATGAGAATCTTAACATTTTAAACTCTGCCTCCCCCAGCTCCACCTCTTGTCGTTTTGTCAGCACCACCGTCTCCGAACCATATGCCACAGCAGGTCTCACTACCATCTTGTAAAGCTTCCCTTTGACTCTAGCTGCCATTCTTCTGTTATAATCACCCCTGACACTCGTCTCGCCCCACTCCACCCTGCCTACACTCTCTTCTTTACCTCTCTTGTGTATTTTCCATTGTTTGAATGGCTGACCCCAGGTAGAGGAATCAGTTTGTGTGGTGATTTACGTAGCCTACATGTTTCAGTTCTTTTGCCGAGTTAGTTCTTTCACTTTTTTCCTCAAATTGTCTCTTGCAGCATTTAAAAAAAAAAAAGACTAAAAAATATCTTTCTATTAACTGTTGCTGTTTAGATGTCAGTTCAAGTTCAAAAATTTCTATTCTAGACAGATTTTAAATTTCTCAAATTTCTTCTCAAGGATATTAGTTTTGAGAGTTAGAGACACAAAGAGAAATGAGAAGTAAGCCCACCACAGATGAATCCTTTTGTTTATTGTTGTTTTTCATCTCGCCTGATCTCACACAACTTTGTATGATGAGGAAGGTCCATGACACAGAGTGGAGTAGAAGAACGATGTTTGCGTCAGTGCGCCACTTTTCAGTGTACTGGTGCATGGCTTATTTTTGTCAAAAAAAGGGCAAGGTCTCTGCTACACTGCTACACAAATGTTCTTATGTTTCTTCTTTACACAAAGGAGTTGAAGCTGTTTTTTTCCCCTTGTCATTTTTACTCACTGTGCACAAACACACACACGCCTGCGGATGCTTGACAGCATGAGTACATAATCAGTATGCCCTCTTTCTGTCTCTCATTCGCCCATTCACAGTCCTCATGCTTTCCTCTGCTCTCAGCCTTGCCAGGACAAACCTCTTGTTCCTGGCAGGAGCGACAGCCATGCTCGAAGAGTGAGAAGCTGAGTGTGGAGTGTTTCGCCGAGTGTGTTTACTCTACACAAGTTCCTCTCATTACACTGATAGGGATTATGTGACACTTCTCTGTCAGAAAACGTACGTCTTCCTCCACTAAACACATATCCCAAGGACAAGTTCGCTCTTCC
Source organism: Pholidichthys leucotaenia (assembly GCA_020510985.1). Classification (NCBI taxonomy): domain Eukaryota; kingdom Metazoa; phylum Chordata; class Actinopteri; order Cichliformes; family Pholidichthyidae; genus Pholidichthys; species Pholidichthys leucotaenia. Next base: position 355,612,710 of record CM035842.1, on the reverse strand, counting down.
ACTTGATGTCAGAGCCCCTCTCTAAGCTGTTGTTTTATCTGGATTTATGCCATTTATGAATGAATTATTTTTGTGCTTTTTTTTAATTTTCGGTGTCCTTGCTATTTTTGGGATTTGTTGTAGCCTGTGTGTACTTGCTTTAAGAACAACACATTTGGGGGGTACGCTCACATATGCAACATGATGGATGCTGCATAATCCTATCGAGGGTAAAAAGTGTGGAACTTGTTGGAACAGAAAACTCTCTTATTTTAGCTCTGTCTTATTAGTCTAGAATATATACAGTTGAAACCAGAAGTTTACGTACACTGTATAAAAGACATAACTTTTTTCCCTGCTGTCTAACATTAAATGAGACTAAAGTTTTCCTGCTTTAGGTCAGTTAGGATGACCAAAATTATTTCTATTTGCTAAATATTTTTTACACTTGCTCAATAATTTTTAGAGATTGTTTTATTACTTTCTTCAAAGTCAGAAGTTTACATGCATTTCCTTAATATTTGGTAACATTGCCTTTAGACTGTGTGACTTGGGTCAGACATTTTGGGTATCCTTCCACAGTCTTCTCACAACAGTTTGCTGGAATTTTGGTCCATTCCTCCTGATAGATCTGGTGGAACTGAGTCAGGTTTGTAGGCCGCTTTGCTCGCACACATCTTTTCAGCTCTGCCCACAAATTTTCTATGAGATTGAGATCAGGGCTTTGTGATTGCCACTCCAAAATATTGACTTTGTTGTCCTTAAGCCACTTTGTAACTAATTTGTCAGTATGCGTAGGGTCATTGTCCATTTGGAAGACTCATTTGTGCCCAAGCTTTAACTTCCTGTCTGATGTCTTGAGATGTTGCTTCAATATTTCCACGTAATGTTCTTTCCTCATGATGCCATCTATTTTGTGAAGTGCAGCAGTCCCTCCTGCAGCAAAACACGCCCACAACATGGTGCTTCCACTCCCATACTTCACATTTGGGATGATGTTCTCAGGCTTGCAAGCTCCCCCCTTTTTCCTCCAAAAGTAATGTTTTTTTTTGGCCAAACAACTTAATGTTAGTTTCATCAGACCACAGGACATGTCTCCAGAAATGAAGGTCTTTGTTCCTGTGTGCATTTGCAGACTGTAATCTGGCTTTTTTATGTTGCTTTTGGAGTGAAGTCTTCTTCCTTGCTGAGTGTCCTTTCAGCCCATGTCGGTACAGGATATGTTTCACTGTGAATAATGACAATCTTTTACCAGCTTCAGTCATCATCTTCACAAGGTCTTTTGGTTTTGTTCTGGGGTTGATCCCCACATTCCGCACCAAAACACTTTCATCTCTGGGACACAGAACCAGTCTCCTTTCTGAGCAGTATAATGGCTGGACATTCCCACGGTGTTTATACTTGCGTATAATTGTTTGAACAGATGAACGTGGCACCTTCAGGCATCTGGAAATTGTACCCAATGATGAACCAGACTTGTGGAGGTCCACAATTCTCTTACTGATATAAGTGTATGTTCAACTTCTGACTTTGAAGAATTTAATTAAAAAAAAAAGCTCAATTTTTTTTTTTCAAATATAAAATTATTTTGCAAATAGAAATGGTTTTGGTAATCCTAACTGACCTAAAACAGGAACAGTTTAGTCTCATTTAATATCACACAGTGGGGAAAATGGTTGTGTGTCTTTTTACACAATTTATGTAAACTTCTGGCTTCAACTGTAAATATAAATCCATATGAGATGTCTCCTTAGGTTTCTGATTGTGAAGAAGAAATTTAACCAATTTTTGGTTTAAAATGGATCTACTATGATTTTTTTGTTTTTACTTGGCCACTTATAAACATGTTAATGTTAAAGACAATGAGACTAATTATTATTGTATTGAATCCTGGTCAGACAAAATAAAAGACCATACCGACAACCTGTTGCCCCCAGGGTTGAACACAATGTCTTAACAAAGGTTTGCATCCATTTCACAATATAGACAGCAGGACCAGAAAGGTCCAGTTTCACAGTAAGCATGATACCCCCCCTCCCAATACTAGAATGACTGAAACAAAATGCAGAGATTTTAAGCTGTTGTAACATAAAGGGCTGCATTATAATGACGGGGTTGGCTGATCAGTTGTCGCTGACTCAGAATGCATTTATGGGCATTTCCAAGTTAATTTCCTCATCACAACGGCGTAAAACGAACTTTCTGCTGGTGCATGACTCACAGAGGCCGGTCTAATTATTCAGAGGTGTGTTTTGGATAATCCAATCCAAAGCGCTCCTTCCCATCCCCTTAATGTAAAAAGGCTCATTATCTAAAGTGAATTATGATCATGACGGTTTAAGACGGGTTTTGCGCTGACCAAAGCCCGTGTGCGTGTGAGCCAAAATGCACACAATAGTAATGCTGCTTGGTAATAAGGAAGACCTCAATTACAGTTGATGCCCAGTTAGTTATGCTAGAACGAACAAATGGGGAAGGATGGACTGAAAAATCAGATGAATAGTTTAATGTAATGCACATGGATGCAACACACAGACATGAATGGTTTTGAAACTTTAGGAAAAGAGGATGATGCCTGTGCAAACTTTCATAAACTTTTATTAACTTTCATAAACTTTTATTAACGACGGCACAGAAGTTGCTCCGTGCCATCGTTTCTGTGCCATCGAGATCTGGCGTGGCTTCCCTTCCACAGCGACCCCAGGCACGAAGCGAGTCCGCTTTTGGTGGCTTCTGTTGGCCCCTAATGGGTGGCAGTCAGGGAGCTTGGTGATGGAGAACCGCAACCCTTGGCAAGGTGCGGGTGCTAGCTGGAAACCCAGGGCGCGTGGCCGAGGCAGATGTGTGGACGCACCTCCTGTCTCTGTGGGGAGTGAAAGTGAAAAGTAAAACACTGCACACTCCTTGTTCATAAATTTATTCCCCTAAAAATAAACACATTAATCTCTAATAAGTCCGTGATGAAAATAATTGACCCCCCCCCCCGCACGCTGCACATCACACTGCCTGTTCATTCATTCATTCCCTACATTAATGCTTACTCTATAGACTCCAGTGCTAATTCTGCAATTAAAATGAGTGTAGATGGAATAAAAAAAACTAGTGTGTGAGCATCATAATTAAAATGACGGGGGGACTTCCGGTTATGGCGGCCATGTAGGAGGACGTGTTTCGCACTGCTCTGCTCCTAGAGATAAAAAGTTTACTAAAACTCTCTTAATTGGAACAAAAACCCACCCCAGCGTTTAGGCGCGGATATGGTAAAGACCAAGGCTGGGAAATTAGGTGGAGGAAAAAGCAATTCGACAAAACAACCCAAGCTAACAGACTTCCACGCTCGAGGCGAGGCAGGGAAAACTCCAGAGACTATGGCGGAGGAGGGAGCCAGCGGCGGAGCGGGAACTGCTGAAGAGGGGACAAACGCAGTGCTTACTGCCATCAACTCCATGAGAGCAGAGTTTTCGTCTAAATTTGATGGAATTATAGCAGCGATAGAAGGAATGAGAAAGGAAATAAGCGACTGTATGGAACGAGTATCGCAGGCGGAGCGCCGAATTTCAAGCGCTGAAGATGACGTCACCAGCCTACAATCAAAGGTGCAAACACTGGAATTAAAATGGAAACGTCTGGAAGATAACGTCCTGGACTTGGAATCCCGCTCGCGACGGAATAATTTGAGGCTGGTGGGCCTCCCGGAAGCAGCGGAGGGACGGGACTCATGTTCCTTTTTGAAAAAGTGGATTCCAGAAGCGCTGAACAATGCGGACCTGCAGTCATCGGTCGTCTTAGAGAGCGCTGACCGAATCGGCCCACCGAGAGATAATAAGACACCACCGAGGACGCTGATTATGAAGTTCCTCAACTATAGGGACAAGATGACGGTCTGTAACGTGGCGCGAGCTAAAGGGGAAATTAAATACCAGGATCAACAGGTGCGGTTCTACCCAGACTTCGCCACAGGAATTCAACAATTAAGGAGGCAGTTCGACCCCGCCCGCAAAGAGCTGCGCAACCTCGGGATTCGTCACGGAGTGATTCATCCGGCAAGACTGCTGGTCACATATAAAGGGAGAACCCACACCTTCAAGACCCCTCAAGAGGCTCAGGAGCTCATTAAGCAGATTCAAAAGGAAACTGGTGGGAGCTAAGCATGAACATGACAAAGGTAGAACATTTAAGCATTTGTACAGGCATCTGATTGATCTGAAACATATAATAAGTCTACAAAATACAGACTGTATTTAAAAAAAAAAAGAGCTATGATGTACAAAGTTGCTATAAAACTTTGAAGTTATGGTGAAAAAACTACAGAAGAGAGTTAATGTCATAAAAATAGTAGTAGAGTCAGGGTGATTGAGAGGAGAAAGAGAGAGTGGTTTGACTGATCCTCGCAGGTGTGGAACAGTCACTAGCTATAACGGGAGATGGAATTTTTTTTGATTTTGGGGGGATAACCACGAATGTGGGGAAGGGGAATTTGTTTTTGTTTTTGTTTAGTTTGGAGGATGAATGTTCTATCATCCATGTTTTTGCTTCTCTGTATGAGCATGTTCATATTGCAAGGTAATCTCAAACTCCTTATTGATCATAGATCAAAGCGTTAATCTTAATTTAACTTCATGGAATTGCGGAGGTCTACAAAATCTAAAAAAACTTAAACAAGTTATGAATAAAATAAAAGACATAGATTCAAAAATTGTATTTTTACAAGAAACTCATCTAGTAGAGGAGGATGTAAAAAGAATTAGGAGAAGATGGCAAGGTAACGTGTTCACCTCATCATTTTCATCCCGAGGCAGGGGAGTTATGATTCACATACACAAAACAGTCCCATTTCAAGTGAAAAATGTAATTGGAGACAAATTTGGAAGATATCTAATCATCCAAGGATCTTTGTTATTAGAAAATATAAATCTGGTGAACTTATACGGCCCCAATATTGATGATCAAAACTTCTTTGTTAATTTATTCCTTACTTTATCATCACTTACAGGGCAACATATAATAGCAGGGGATTTTAATTGTACATTAAATCCCAGTATAGACAGATCAACAGGACTGGACTGTACGCACAATGGATGTAGGATGACTATTAATCATTTTATGAAAGAATTGAGATTGCTAGATATATGGAGAGAAATGAAACCACAAGTCAAAACCTATTCTTGTTATTCTAATACCTATAAGACATTCTCACATATTGACTACTTTTTGATCTCTACAGAATTAAGGTCCAAGATTCAAAATTGTTTCTATGATAACATTGTGATCTCTGATCATGCACCCTGCTGTCTAATATATGTAGATAAGAAATTGACAAAGGATCCAGGTAGGTGGCATTTTCAGCATAAATGGTTTCAGGATGAGGAATTTGTTAAGTACATAGAAAAACAGATGAGTTCTTTGATATTAATACTACACAAACAACGGCATGTATAAAGTGGGAGGCTTTCAAAGCTTTTATTAGGGGGCATATTATTAGTTATACAGGTTCAAAATCTAAGAAGACCCGAGAGGAGAGAGTCCAATTGGAACGTAAAATAAAAATTCTTCAAGAAAAGGTGTATGCAGGAAGTAACCCACAGTTAGAGAACGAATTACTGATTCTGAGAGCTGAATATGACAGAAAATCAGCGACTAGAGCTGCCTCGAGTCTTCTAAGATTGAAGCAAACTTTTTATGAACAAGGTGAAAAATCAGGAAAATTATTGGTATGGCAGATTAAACAATTAGAATTTAAAACACCAATTACCAGTATTATAAGTAACGGACAGGTAGTTATAGATCCTTTAGAAATTAATAGTGCCTTTAGAGATTATTATGAAAAAGTATATGATGCAAAAAAATGAAACTGACTTAACAAAACTAAATGGGTTTTTGGGTGGATTATCTATACCATGTATTCCAAATGAAAACAGGGAGATACTGGAGTCTAAAATTAGTCAAGAAGAAGTTGGGCAAGCCATTGATGATATGAAATCAGGGAAAAGAGCAGGACCAGATGGTCTTCCAGTTGACCTCTATAAAAAATTTAAGAATAAATTAATAAAACCACTGCTGGAAATGGTTTTAGAAGCATTTCAAAATGGTAATTTACCACCATACATGAATAATGCCTTAATTATACTGTTGCCAAAACCAGGTAAGCCCCCTAATAAATGTGAAAACATGAGACCAATAAGCCTATTAAATGCTGATCTTAAAATAATCTGTAAAATTTTAGCAAAACGACTACAAGAAATATTACCAAATATTATTAACAGAGATCAGAATGGCTTTATAATGGGAAGACAAGGCTTCCATAATATAAGAAGACTGTTTAATATTATTTATTCCAATAAAGAAGCACCGGATACAGCTCTCCTATCATTGGACGCCGAAAAGGCCTTTGATAGGGTCGAATGGCCCTATCTTTTTGAAGTCCTACAAAGGTTTGGACTTGGAAATAATTTCATAAAATGGGTTCAGATAATATACAATAATGCTACAGCAGAAATCCTAACAAACAGCAATATCTCAAAATCAATAAAAATCAATAGAGGATGTCGACAAGGCTGTCCACTTTCACCTTTACTGTTTACTATGGCAATTGAACCTTTAGTGATGGCAGTACGTTTACATCCACAAATACATGGAATTAAAGTAGGACCAACAGAACATAAAATCTCCCTGTATGCTGATGACATAATTTTGTTTATGTCGAATCTTTAAAAAATCAATTCCGACCTTGTTAAATTTAATAAAGAACTTTGGGGAAATATCAGGATATAAAATAAATAAAACAAAATCTTCAATATTAATGCTAAATGAGACCCAGAAAAATCACCCAACTCCTGAGGTAAATCAATTCAATGTTGTAAATCAGTTTAAATATTTAGGAATTCAAATTTTGCCTAAGCTAGAATCAGTCGCCAATGCCAACTATGAAGCCTTAATGACGGATATTAATGAGTTACTTCAGAGATGGATGCCACTACCAATGTCGATGATCGGGAGAATTAATATACTTAAAAGTAATATCTTACCAAAAATAGTTTATTTCAAAACATTCCTTTACCACCACCTTCAGATCTATTCTCAAAAATTAAAAAAAAGTTAGTGGAATTTATATGGAACAATGGGAAGGCTAGATTACGTTTGTCCTTACTATATTTACCATTTGATTGTGGAGGTCTGAAATGTCCAAACTTTATGTTGTATTACTGGTCAGCACAACTGAGGTCTATGATATATTATTTTTCATCAAATGATCCTCCTCACTGGACTGAAATGGAATCATACAATTTACCTTTACCTCTTCCCTTATTCATATACTCAGACTCGGCTAAAAAATTACAGAAACAAGTTAAAAATCCAATTGTAAAGCACATGATCAAAATATGGTATGAAACCAAAAAATATTTAAAAGAACCACACTCACTGTCACAATTTAGCCCAATTTGGGGTAATCAATATTTTACACCAGGGAGAGCGGATGCTGTATTTAAAGTATGGAATTTAAAAGGGATTCAAAAGATTCAAGACTTATATTTGTCACGTTCAGATAACATAATGTCTTTTGAAGAACTGAGGATTACATTCAATCTTAATAGAACACATTTTTTTAAATATCTTCAGCTTAGAAATTTTATTCGATCAAATCAAAATAATGCTCTCACCCAACCTACTTATTCACCCTTGGAAAAAATTTTGACGAAGGATAGCAAGAGAAAGGGTATTATTTCAGAGTTTTATAACTCATTGACACTATCCTCAAGTGAAAACTCACAGAAAAGACTGAATTATTGGAAAGAAGACCTGCAAATTGAAATTTCAGAGGAACAATGGGAAATGGCTTGTGCAGGAGCTCAAACCAAATCAATAAATGTACGTCTTAAACTGATACATTTTAAATGGTTAATGCGGATGTATGTTACACCAGTGGAGTTAAATAGATATAACAAAAACATACCAGATACATGCACAAAATGTATGGAAAGTAAAGGAACTCTATTTCACTGTTTATGGGAATGTAGAAAAATCAGAATGTTTTGGGAAGAGGTGAGGGTAACAATTGAAAAAATAATTTCAAAACAATTCACATTGAACCCTGAACTGTTTTTGTTGGGTCTGTATCCAGAAAAACATAACTTTAATAAGGGTGAAAGAACATTCATAGACCTCGGTTTGCTTAATGCCAAAAAATGTATTGTACTACTGTGGAAAAAGACTCATAGACCAGATGTGACTCAGTGGTTAAGACAGATGTTAACAAACCTTTCACTAGAAAGAATAACATATATACTGAAATTAAAGGAAAATGTGTTTGAGAATATATGGAGACCTTTCATTGATTATGTAAAGAAATTAAACATAACTTCTGAAGAAGAAGGTGAATGATATGTGTAGACCTTGCAAATTCCAAACTGGTGAATGTATATTATGCATTCTCATGTAATAGATTACCTAGACTAAACAGAGGAGCATTGTTGTTGACTTGTTTTTGTTAATGGTTGTTGTTGTTTTTAGTACATTTTTTTTTGTTAGTGTATTGTTTTTAAATTTTTAAATTACTTTAGTGTTAGTGTTTGACTGTTTGTGTCATGTTTGTAAAAAAAAAAGGTTCAATAAAAAATATTGTGGAAAAAAAAAATGACGGGCGATTTCATGATGACTGTTACAACTCTATTAAAATAAGACCAGCGCATGCTCCTCGTGAGCATCGCTGTGCGATTTTAAAACATGCCACTGAAATATCATTAAACAATGCGCTTTCGATGATAGACCTCCTTTTTCCTGATCAAAAGCAGATTCTCATGGAATGCACTATAATAGTACAGTAATGCGCATTAGATTGTGTGCTGCCACATCTCTTTGAAATGAGCCTGCTCCTCCCAGCACAGAGCGGACGCACTGTCTGCTGGTAATTTGATGGCATGACGCAAGGCATTAAAAACAGATAATTTGCTGACAGAAACTAACAAAAACAATGGCGTATGGTGGAAAGTCTGTCGGAAAAGTGCACGGATGACCGTCTAATAGAGCCCAAAGTGTCTGACGTTCTCTGCTCTTCAGCTATTCTGAACCTAACAGCGGAGTATTTGCTAATTAGTTAGCGCCATCTTTCTGGAACCAGAACTGCATGGATGAAGCCTACGGTTTCTGACTGTAGTGTTTGTCATCAAGTGTCTGTAGTTTTAGTTTGACAGATAAAGCCAAAATCTCAGTCAAGCTACACTCTGGTTTCAGTACCCTTCTTTTTTCTTTGGATCTGTATGACCAACAGTGATCTGTGTGGAGTTTGTATGTTCTCCCCGTGTCTGCGTGGGTTTACTCCGGGATTTCTCCGGTTTCCTCCCACATGCCAAAAACATGCAAGTTAGGTTAATTGGCATCAAACTGGGGATTCTAAATTGTCCTTAGGTATGACTGTGAGAGTGAATGGTTGTCTGTGTCTCTGTGTTGGCCCTACGATGGACTGGCGATCTGTCCAGGGTGTACCCTGCCTTTCGCCCAAAGATGCTGGGATAGGCTCCAGCGCCCCCGCGACCCGAAAAGGATTAAGCGGAAGAAGATGAATGGATGGATGGATGAACAAAGGGTCAAAGAAGTCAGATATCCTTAATATTTTATGGCACAAACCTCTGTGACTACAATGCAGAACCCACCTGCTGTTCAAGCTTTCCATTTGAGAGGGACAGCTAATCAGTTTAAGTTGGCCTAAAAGTAGAGTAACCTTGAAGGGAATGGAGTTATCAATAAGGGGCTGCACCAAAATTGTGTATAGAATAAATACTTTTTCGAACAATTTCATCTGGGTTTGTGGACCCAGAGATCAGCTTATGTGTTTACCTCGCAATCATTGTCAGAGGTGGTAAGGGAAAATGTTAAAGATGCACTGCGGTGGATATAAATCCACTTAAAAACAAATCTACTTGGCTAAAATTATTTCTCATGCCCTTTTTTCCACAAAAAAAAAAAAAAAAAAAAAATCATGGCCTTTCAGTTGCTTGTGAATGTCTTTCCCTTTCTCCTTTGCTCTAAAATGCTGGGATCTATGATTATTATAATCAGGCCCACCCATATCCCACCCACAAGGAGGCTGATGGTGCCGCCTCTCCTCCTGGACCCCACACAACCACACAAGTCTGCAAGCTGATAAATTTGACCAGAAAATTATAGTAATGAAGATCTAATGCTTAATAAAACTAATATGATGCTGCCATGATTGCGAAGGGCCTAAATGACTATTTGGCATATGTGGAGGACATGAGCATTCCAGAAAAGTGGTATAACGCATAACACCGGTGGCTACCACTGTCCTTTGCCGGGACATTAGCCCATACAATCACCCAAAAGCAGGTCTCAAGTTCTGACTGGTGCTCCTCCCAGCGTGCTTGCGCATCTATAATATCTAAAAATGTAAAAGTTAATTCCACCATGACTGGAGAGGGACGACTAGATTGATTGTATATCATGTGTGACCACACATGCATTGAAGTAGGGGTGGGCAGTATGGCCTAAAAATGGTATATTTCTGTGAATTTTCACGATAATGATATTCTCCACAATATCACAGAATACAGTTTCTTTTTAATTTATAAAGGACAGTTTCACAGGCCACCGTTATTTACCTGCAACATAGTCAGTAAAAACAAAACCAAAAAAATATTTCTCCAGTTTATAAACGGCAGTTCAGAATGAGTTTCAAACATTTTTTCAAAAATTCTGTATCAGATATTACCAGAAAATTAAACTGCCACATCTTAAGTCATTTCAATGTCGGGGTTTTGTGCTGAATCAGTTTACCTGCATCAGAAGTCTCCGTTGCACAGACAACTCCTGAGGCTTTTTGGTTCTCGTTGCACTGAGCAGATTTTTTTTTTTTTTTTTTTTTTTTTGCTTTTGGGTGATTGAATAAAAATCAAGCTGAAGCAGCCACAACAGAACAAAAATAAAAGTCTGGACACTTTGGACATCAACAACACTGCTCCAGGGCAAAGTTTTACTCTGCTTTACTACAACCTGAAGCAGTGTTGTTGACATGCGGGAAAAAAAATTTGGGCAGATTATCTGCATTGTGACATCTTTTTTTTTTTATTTATTTTTTTTTTTAAACTTGGCAGCAGTCTAAAACAGCCTTAAGACTAAAAGACTTACTCAAAACTAGACACCGACACTCCGACCATGGAGCGGCAGATTCCCGCGCCATGTTTGTTTTGCTGTTTCTATGATAACACACACCTTCTATGAGCAATGTAATGATGTGATGTCATCACGCAATAGACCCCAAATATCACAATATTCATTTTTACACTGATATCAAAATTTATACCGATATTATCGTGAATGATACGATATGGCACCCCCCTACATCAGGGTAGTATGGGACACAGTGGAGAGGGAAGGCTAGCAGTTCAGGCCATTTGCAGCCAGAGAGTAGACACACTATGTCTCCCAGCTGGGGGCCAAGTGCTCTTTTAGTGCTGCTCACGCAACTCTGGTTCTCTCCACAATTTCTAAATAACAATGGCAAGTTGGTCCATAACACTCCACACTACATTCATTCCATGCATAGTCATTTCTGTATGATTTCAGCATATTTTATACATTTTTTTCTTTGCCACACTGTGTAGGGGCTAAACTGTCAGACGATTAAGTCTGATTTCATCTCTCTTCTCCTCCTGTCTAATGGTGCAGCAGCGTCTCTCCAAAAAAGTCTGAACAAACAAATCGACATGGTGTAGCATCTAAATACTGTATATCCAGCCTTATCTGGATATTTGTGGATCATTTTCTGTGTTGCACATTAGCTATTGGACATGAAGCTTTGACATTCACTGTATGTATGTATGTCTGTTAGGTGAGGGTGGGTAACTGAAGTTTCAAAGCAGAAAAACACAGACATGCCACTTACGTCCGATTTTGCTCTTGATATGTCTTGTAAGTCATAAAAAGCATGTTGTAGACATGTTAACAAGAAAAAAACCCCCTTCATTTTCACTTGAAGGAGCAGGTTAAATTTATTATTACCATTACTTTTTAAGATGACTGCCAGCATTAAACTTGGGGCAAGAATTCTACATGCAAAGTTGTAGTTATTTTTTTCATTTTGAGGTCAAAAAGTCAAAGGTCATGGTCATAGGATAAATGTATCATGTAAAATAAACATTCAGAAAATATTTAACATTTCCAACCAAATTTAAATAATAAAATGGAATGATTGTCAAGAATGAAGCTAAGCTTCAGCTGGTACAGTATATAATTATAATTTAAACCCCTTTTTTTTCTTGTGTTGCTCATCTGATCAGCTACCTCTTGAAAAGGGGAATTTAGTTAATGGTTTTATTTATTTATTGTGAATAGGCAGGCGTGTTAGTTTTAACTGGGTGTCTTCTTTCATCAGGGCGTGTCTTCAGCTAATCACCGACTGTCCTCCAACCATCCAAGAGGAACTGGACCTCATTGCCGCCCTAAGCCAGCTGCAGGATTTCAACATCAACATCCTGCCATTGCAAGGTAGTGGAATTGATCTGAATGGATCTGTATCCAAAGAAATTAATTTAAATGTTGTACATTCTCTCACATGGATGGAAGGCCAGAAATGACAAAGATGTGGGTCCACACCCACTTCTGTCAGTTTCACCCATAAAACCCTCCATATGTTACTTCTGTTTGACACTATATCAGTATGTTTGGTTATTCATGGATCAACTGTCGCACAAACAGCATCTGCCTGATGGCCAAATTAGAACTGAAGTATTTGGTTAGTGCATGTTTGTGCTCTCTTTTTCCTCACACTATTGTATACCCAGTTATTTGAATATATTTCTGCTTCAACTTTAAACCTGCCCAATCTGACCCCCCCCACCCCTTCCCTTTCCATTATTTTCTGGCCCTGCAGCAATAGGTGCAGGCATCCTTTGCTGTTAAAGAAAACTTCAGAGCCGGAATGACCCAGTTTGGTTCCACATTGGCTTACCGCTACAGTGTGAGGGGTTGTTGGCCCCTGAGGCCACTGCCCTCTCTCTTTTTTTGTCCAAGCAAGCAGCATAAAACTGCCATGACAAAAAAGCCTTAAACTGCCGTCCCTCACTACCTCTTTCTGTCTCTATTGCTAGCTTTTATTTCCTTCCTTTTCCTTTTCTACTTTGCTTACCTTTTAGTGTTTTTCTTTTTCCACTTCTATTTGGCTCCTGTTCTGCATGTCACGGCTCATTTACAAAGTGGAAGCGTGAGATGGTTTAGAAAGAGCATGCAAGAAGAAAAAAATGAAGTAAGAAGAAAGAAAGTTTTACGCAAATATTAACTTTAAGGAAGACTAAAAGAATAGTTTTAGAAGAAGCTTCAGTGTTCTTTTAGAATGTATAGAAATTAAACAGTGGTGTGAAAAAGTATTTTCCCCCTTTCTGATTTTATATATTTTTGCATATTTGTTGCACTTAAATGTTTCAGATCATCAAACAAATTGTAATATTAAAGATCTTGTTCATGTTCTTCTTCTTCTTGCTCTTCTTCTACAATAGGCCGTTTTGAATGATGATTCCATTTACTAAGGGAAAAAAAGCTACCCAAACCTATCTAGCACCCCCCGTTACATCATGAATTAACTGTAATTAACCACATTTTGGGGAAAATTGAGTTCAGTTCTATTAGCCACACCCAGGCTTGATTACTGCCAGACCTGTTGAATTGAGAAATCACTGTCTGACAAAGTGAAGTAGGCTAAAAGATCTCAAAAAGCAACGCATCCTGCTGTGATCTAAAGAAACCCATTAAACAGGAAAAAACAATAAGAAAGAGACTGGGCAAAAATTGCATCCATGGGAGAGTTCCAAGGCAAAAAACGCTGATGACCAAAAAGAACACAAAGTCTTATCTTACATTTGCCCAAAAAACAGCTTGTGATCCCCAAGACATTTTGGAAAATATTCTCTGGACTGATGAGACAAAAGTTCAGTTTTTTTGGAAGGCGTGTCTCCCGTTGCATCTGTCGTAAAACTAACACAGCATTTCATAAAAAGAACATCATACCAACAGTCAAACATGGTGGTGGTAGTTTCATGGACTGGGACTACTTTGCTGTTTCAAGACCTGGACGACTTGCTGTAATTGATGGAACCATGGATTCTGCTCGCTACCAGAAAATCCTGAAGGAGAATGTCTGACCATTGGTTTGTGACCTCAACTCAAGCCCTCCAATGTGGCTGAATTAAAGTAGTTCTGCAAAGAGTTGGCTAAAATTCCTCAACAGTGATGTAAAAAACTAATTGCCAGTTATCACAAATGGTTGTAATCATTTGTTAGCTTAGGGGGAGATTACTTTTCACAAAGGCCAAGTAGGTTTGAATAACTTTTTTTTCCCTTAATAAATAAAGTCATCATTTAAAAACTGCATTTTGTATTTACTTAGGTTATCTTTGTCTAAAATTAAAGTTTGTTTGATGATCTGAAACATTTAATTGTGACAAATATGCAAAAATATTAAGAAATCAGGAAGGGGGCAAATACTTTTTCATTTCACTGCATTGGTGAGAACTGTCGGGGCCTCTTTCAATGCACTGAACTGAATGCAACTCTGTATTGCGCTTTTGTGCTGCTCATTTGTACTGGTTCAAGGACACATCCACACTATATAAACACTCTTATTTTTCTTCTCACAAAGTGAAACCTCTGTCCTCGTAAGTTCCCACTCTTGCAGATAAACATGAGCAAAGTATGAAATGGGAAGGATTTGAGCCCAGATAATTTATCTAAGGCTGTCCCCTGCAGCCCTCCCACAGAGCCCGAGGCGATGCCTTATACAAACCGCCCTCCCCAGAATTCCCTCGAGGCCTCGCCCAAAGTGATTCAGAGCCATAAAGATCCTCAGCAGGGTGCATGAAGAGCGCAGAGGCCTGCAGAGACTTTAAAGATGCCATTTTTCACACACACACACACACACACACACACACACACACACACACACACACACACACACACACACACAGAGCTTTAGAGATATGTTGAAATGATTTTTTTGTGTGGAGTTTCTGCATCTTGAACTCACTTTAGGGTAAAGATTGAAATCTCTGTCATCACGAGTCAGAGAGGCTGATACAAGCGTTGTACAAGTTTAGACAGTAATATAAGATTGATATAAGTGTTAAAAGAATAAATGTTTGGAGTCATATTTATGCAGTATGGCGCCAGAAGTGCAGTAGTTTCAAAACAGAAGCAGCAAATTAGTCATGAATTAAAATGAAAAACAGTTACTGGTGTTTAGCCATAGTTTGGATTGGCAGTTTTTTTACGCGAATATCCAACGTTTTCATGAGTGCCACGTCACCAATTGCGTTAGTGGCTGGAAACCCCCCCAGCCATGTTGTAACGTCATCGACAGAACACAACGCTTGGCTGCCCATTGTACACACAGGATGGAAGCGGTAGAAAACATTGATGATGGTTCCAGCACATGTAGTCTGGAATTGGTTTGTGTTGTCCAATCTTCAGACGATTATAGTTCCGAAGAATGGGATGATAATGAAGAATCTGGGGGCATCAGACCATATAGGTTTGAGCCGTGCCAAGCGGGCGTCGTGCCTAGCGAGTCAGACTCGGAGAGTGACAGTGGAGAGGCACACATGCCCGCCGCAGCAGCAGCGACAAACACATGGCAGGGGAACACCTAGTGTTATGCTTTTGTTACAGATATTGCAACAAATTATTTGTTCATAAATTTCCGTTTTGACCCACTTTCAGGTGGGCACTGTCCAAGATTCACTGGTCCGACCACGCACCCTCTCTCTTTGACAGTCAGCTGTTCATGGTTTGTGTGCATCATCTGCTGTGTTGTCAGCCAGCCAATATTGCCAACACTATCAC
The DNA here is from genome assembly GCA_020510985.1 of Pholidichthys leucotaenia. Lineage (NCBI taxonomy): Eukaryota > Metazoa > Chordata > Actinopteri > Cichliformes > Pholidichthyidae > Pholidichthys > Pholidichthys leucotaenia. The sequence goes on along the minus strand of CM035842.1, from coordinate 355,596,888 downwards.
GACATGTTAGCCACTCCACACAGCCGTGGTTCTGTTGCACCCTTGTAGCGATGTCGGCTCTGGGGCACAACTGTGGTTAACACATTTCCTTTCCATACGTTTGCTGGGCGATGTAGGCCCCGAACGCCTACTGTTTGTGTTTCTGTGTATTTTTGTAAGTCTTCACCTTTTTTTTTTTTTTTTTTTTTTTGTTACTTATTTGTACCCGTAGGTAGACTTGGTTTGCAGTCTGGTGACAAGCCACCGGCTGCTGGTCGCTGCGTGCGCGAGCGCCCTAAACCTACATGTTTTTGGTATGCGGGAGGAAACCGGAGAAATCCCGGAGTAAACCCGCGCAACACGGGGAGAACATGCAAACTCCACACAGCTCACTGTTGGTCGGGGGCTGGGATCGAACCCACGATCTCATGATCCCCGCGATCCCCCAGCCGAGGGTAAAACTGTGCTGCCACAGTGCTAAACCACTGCGCCACCGTGCAGCCCTTTTGGGATCAGTCTTTATGTTCAATACATGTGCTGTGGTGAATCATGTGCGTTAATCCATTCTTCCTTCTCTTCCTCGTGCGCTCTTACGCAGGACACGGAGAGGGAGGATGAAATAACGAGGATTTACGTGCAGGGTTCACCACAACACATTTAATACAGAAAGACAGACAATTCCCAAAAACGTGAAGACGTACAAAAAACACAAACACTCTTACTGATGCCGTTCGGGGGCCGGCATCGCCCAGAGAACGAATGAGAGGAGACAAAGCCACAGGTGCGCCCCAGAGCCGACATCGCATCAAGGACGCACGAGAACCAAGGCGAACATGGAGTGACTAACTTCGTGAGAGTGCTGAAAATACTGGCAGAATAGCTGCACAGATGACAATACTATGGACCAGCAGTGCATGACTGGCAAACGGCCACTAAGTACACGCACTGCTGGTGATGGTGCTATGAGAAGCACCTGGGCGAGGACCGAGAAAGATCATCAGCGGGAGTGGAAATCAGCTGGTGATAATGAGAGAGGGGACGTAGCCGGACCAGAGAGTGTCAGCATGCGATCACAGGAAGTAGGTCAAAGCTGCGCTTAAATCGATTAATCCTTCCCCTCCTCATGCGCTCCTCCTGCGTAAAAGCGCACGAGGAGGCTTATGACAGTTGTAGCTGAAGCGTGTGATGTGGTCTTTCACGGCCTGCTGTTTATCTAAGCCTGCGACACAACGCGAAGGCATAGCCTTAAAATTAAAATAAGAAACCAGAGAAACTTTGAGCTACAAAGCTGCTGTCATTCCAGTCAACAACACCGGCATCTGTTCTGTCGCTTACGTCATGGTGATGCCGCCCTTCATTCAGTGGGCGGCACCACAGTCCAGTCAGCGACTGCAGTTTTTTGATGATAACTAGTTTATGCAGGCGCAGTTGTAAATATTATATTGATCATCAGCAATGACTTTTGGGTTTACACAACATGCTAAAAAATGTCAAAATCGTGTCATCAGACCTTTAACATATTAAATCAGCAAAATTTTGCTTATCACAGACACTTTATTGGCACCAACATCTGATGGCAGATAAAGCGAAAGCAACTGAAGTGCATTCATTTTTTTATACATCTTCTTTTGTGCCTCCAGATATATTTCTTATTGCAGAAATACTTTCATTTTATCCAATGCTTATTTTCCAAATGAAGTGTTTGATTTATAAAATGTCAGCGAGCAGTAACAAATAATCCTCTCAATAAGAAAACCTGTTTTTTTTTATGATGCATGGTTTCACAAATTGACTTGAACATTATTTGCTCAGTCGTCAACGCTGTCAGCCTACGTACCATTGGGTCAGGAGTGGGTTGTGAACACATGTGAATTATACATCATTGTAATATTTTTCCTGTCAGCAGCTGCTTCATCGTTTCCGACTGCATAATTTCCGATCTCTTTTTCGTCAGCTATAGTATGCACCAGATTGAACACAGCAATTAGCAAACTAAGCCCGACACCCATCCCCTCTGTGTTCTCATCTTCTCTCCAGTGCGACTCAGATCCAACCGTCTGTCTCTCATAGAGGAGTGCATCGCCCACTGCACCATTGTCTACAAGCAGTCCACCACCTTACTCAACCTGGCCTCACTTCTCCGAGTATCAGGTACACCCATGTGCATTTCTCTTTTATCCAGTTTTTTTAGGATATCCTGTTAAAAAATGTTTGGCATTTTGTTGAATACAAACACAGCAGCTGTCACGCATTAGCGGCATTTGGGCTTGTACATCAAAAATCCATACAACAGCATGGACACGTGTACCCTCAAGCACCGAACACGTTTCATCCCTGTGATCGCTTTCTGTAAAGAGGACAGATGCTGTCTTGGAAGAGCAGTCTAATTACACCTTTAAATTCTTTTTACAAGGTCAAAGGCTTTTGTAAATTCATTTGTGGTTATTGTTGATATCATTGCTATTGTCCCTTTTTCTTAATGACATTGTGGTTGAATAAAAATGTAACCAAAAAAAGCATGCCTTTTCAGCCTCTTTGAAGCTCTGTTTATTTCCTCATGGTGCTTGAAATGTCATAACAAGGATTGCTAACAGCATTTATCCCTCTTTTATAATTGGTATATGCTTGTACGGGCAGTCATCTCAATATGACAACTCTGTAATGGGCACTGCTGTCACTGTGCTTGTAATTTGTAACATCTGAAAGACTTTTGACTATTGGCCACTAATAAGCACAGATACAGTTGTATGGGAGGAATGTGTGAACGTGGACTGAAATGCTACACAAAGTACTCTCAAGGATTTTATTTAACAATGTTCAGTGTGCCAAAGAACTGCTTCACAGGACTTTACAGACATTTATCTACAGGCTGCAGTATACTCCTCCCACTAGTGTCAATAATAGCCAAAACTACCATTGCACCCACTAAAGATTTTCCTAGTTCACCATTAGTTGCAACTTAAAGCAAATAGTTAACGATTTGTTTCCCTTTTATGATGGATTTAGCCATGTGTCAAGTAGCAATAGGCCCTTAAAAATGTCATTTAAACTGCACACGCAAGGAGGAAAGCTTCCTGTTAATGAGCCAAACTCAGGTAAACAAGTAGTCTTTTGGCTATCTCACTCGTGTCACTTTTTTCCTCCTTTTTCAGTCTTAAGTTTTGCACAAGGAACATGAGTTTGTCCATGTTATTGGGGAGAAGTACCCTCTGTCAGAGCAAAAATGCTATTTAAATGTGGCATTAAATGCATTTTCTGTCATTAGATGTCAGTCTGATAGTTCTTCATCACGTACAGGCTAATTAGTTGACATGTTCTGTGGAACAGGTAATGGTACAGAAATTCATCAGAATATGTACAGTACTTCCATGCCAGTGCTTTAGGTTGTGTGTCCACAGAGCGTGTTGACACCTGTTCTTCAAACCTGTTCTTCTCAGCGCTTGACAGGCACTCTTAAAAAAAAAAAAAAAAAAAAAAGGGGTCTCTGCCCAATATCGTAGCAACCACTTGACCTGTGCACTCAAAGCTTGCCGTTGGGTTTCACACATTTTGCTCTAACTGGATTAACCATATCAAAGTGGTAAGAAGACACACATCCTTCTAAGTTTTTACTTTTAATTATTGATCATGGTATACTTTTAGCCTAATTCTGATTGGCTGGTTACAGAGGTGTGCCATTGATGAACGCTGTGACTCTCCAAAAGTTGAACTTTTCAACTTTCAGTGCTCTGAGCACGGTGTCAAAAAAGGCTCACCGCTGAGAGTGTTTTTGTGCTGAGGGTGCCGAGCACATTAAACACTGGACTACATAGAAAATGAACAGAAAATAGATGCTCAGAGTTGGAAAAAAACTTGCTTGGTGGACATGGAGCATTATTCTACAGAATCTAAACAAGTCCATACAGTGCCAGATTTCCACCAATTTATATAAGCTACTCATACAGGAATTGCAGAACATATGCAACACAGCACTGCTAGTGTGTGGCTCTAGTTAATTAGAATGTGACTCACTTCTACTAAATAAGAAATAGCACCACCCTGTGGTGTCCTCTGACATCATAACCTAAAAGTGAGTATTATACTGTATAGTGTAAACAGGATCTCCTGTGAATGACTTTGTGCCTCCAAATCTACCCATAACTAATTGACCAATGAAAACTTAACAAACTAAGATTTTTTCTTTGGCATCAGCCCGAGTGTAAACAATACACTGTATGTCACCCTTGAGATGTTTGGAGCTTCAGTGTTAGTATTTTGTCTGCCACAATATTAGCTTTTTTGGAACCAAAATAAGGTTCTGTGGTATGTTTGTTCCTTAAATTTACTGACTCAAACTACTTACCTTGGTAAAAAACAAACAAACAAACAAACAAACAAACAAACTGTATCCATAGACTGAATAAACCACACTGATACTTCAAGTGACTCATAAAATACTTAAATTTCATTTGCAGAATGCATGTCATTTGCAACTGTAAATCAAACACCAGAAAGAAAACAGAAATACTAACCAGAAGGAAAAAAAAACACACACACACAGAAGGGGAACAAAGAACCAGAAATGACAAGGGTCAAATACAAGGAGAAAAAAACAAAACAAAACAAGGACATGGTACAACAGTCTGAGCATGGATGACGTATAAAAAGGAACAAGGCAACAAACATGGTACAACAGTCTGAGCATGGATGAAGTATAAAAAGGAACAAGGCAACAAGGAAACTAAAATACAGGTACCAAAAGGAAAATACATAGTACCCTAACACCAGGAGGAAAAAAAAAAATCAAAAGCCACGACATAGAGCAGCAATGCCGCAAATATAACCCAGTATAAACAGGCAAGGGAAACAAAAAAAACAAAACAAAAGAGCATCTCTCAAACCACAGAGGAAACGAGAAATTGAAATACAGCCATATTGCAAAAATCCAACGTACCCTCATAATACCAGACAAAAGGAGGAACGAAAAAACACGCTAAAGAGCAGCGATATACACACAGTACAATATAGTTCATAGGAAAAAAAACACAAGAGCATCCCAGAACTACAGGGGAGGAAAAAAAAAAACTAAAGGGATGCCGGCAGGCAGAGCACAATGAATCAAAAAACAAATAGTTCTGGAGGTCTTCCAGCATCGAGATCATTGGCAGGGGGAAAAGAATAAGTTCGGGCGGCCTACCCCAGTCCCAGGCCCAGAGAAAGTACCTCTGGCGGCCAGACCAGGTCGCCGAACAAAGAGTCCAGTTTGTCGGGTGGCCAACCCAGAACACCAAACCGGCGAAACTGTTTCCCAGGCGGCCGACCCGCGTCATCAGACCACCAGGACCGCAGGGGAGAACTCTGAGATGGTCTCCCTACTGCGAGGGGAAGCAGGGGAAAGCCGAGCTGAACACAGGGAATCCCCGCGGCCCCCGGTGGAGGGAAAAAGGGAACGGGGAAAAGATGAGGGACCAGTCCAGCGTCGATTGGCGGAGGATCTGCAACTCCTTCTCCGAACTCCACTCCGACTGGCGCTGTGCTCCTGTTGGATCCCAAGCGGGACCGTGCTGCACTCACGACGGACCCCGATTGGGTCAAAGTTGCACCCACGACGGACCCCAACTGGGCCAGTGCAGCACCAGGGATGACCTCCAGACACAAACCCAGAACCTCCAAGGCGACGACCAGAGCAGGCTTGACACCGGTGACCCTGAGAGAAGGCTCAGAGGAGAAAAGAAAACCGGGATCAAAATCACCAGCTGCAGCAGAGCCCAGCGAGACGAGCTCGGACGCAGCGGACGGCTGCGCCCGGCTCGTCTCCCCAAGAGACAGGCAAAAATGCTCCAGAATGGAAGAAAGGAAGACAAAATAGAGCACTTGCCTGATCTTGGGCTCTACCGCAGCCTAGGACTTCGACGATCCGGGTTCAGCGCGCTGAAGGTCCAGTTCTGGTTCCTACTAGACTGTGGCGGGCTTCGCAGCCGGCATGATAGTGTCCACAGTCTGGGAATATCCCTGCCGCTGATGTCCACACCGAAGGCCCGCACGGCGTGGTGGCAGGGGATCCGTGACCTGCCGGGTCGGACTATTCCTCCGTGAAGACCCAGGGACGCTTGATCGTCGGTGTAGGCTCCAAATGGCAGTCTGCCCTCCTCCTCTGCCCTTGTTGTGGCTGCGAGGCTGGAACCAGGCTCTCCAGGGCCGCAGGCTCCTTCCTCGTCTGGCGGTGTAGTCCTGGCACCGGGGAACGCTCAGGAGAAGGAGACACAGAGGTAGCAGGTTCATAATTAATATCTGCAGCAGGTGGAGGGAGTTTGGGGAACTGTGAACCCCGAACTTCACCCCCAGAGGTCAGACAAGGCAATTCACTCAGTAAAGGAAAAGAATGAAAAGACACTTGCCTGCTCCACTGAGGGCCGATGGAGACTGCTGCAGTGGGCTTGGTTCTTCCCTTCCCCCTATGGATGGTGACGGAGGGCCCCCCGGGAAGACGAAGAGGAGCCGCTTGCACCGGATCAGGAACGGGAGCAGCCAGATGTGGACTTGTGGAGCTCACAGCAGCTGGGGAGAGTGTTGAGGAGGAGGGAGGAGCAGCAGAGGTGGTCCGGGGATGAGGAACATACAACCTGGAGGAGGCTGCTGTCTTACCCTTCTGATGAGATGCCGAGGCTACAGCTGGCTGGGAGACAGAGTTTGTCCGGCTACCCGGAACTGGATCTGGACGGGGTTCTCGCTGAGGCTTTGCTGAGGGAATCCCGGCTGACGTCCTTCTCTGCCGGAAATGGTGCTGGGGTGGAGTAAACTCCTGGACTGGACAGGTGACAAGAGTGGGATCCCGAGGCGAGGAGCAAGGATGCCTCCTCTTCGGCTTTCTGCCGGAGTTTTCTTCCAGCCCATGGAGCTTCTTCCGGAATGCAGAGATCTCTGCCATCCTCACCATGATTTCAGGGTGATCAGCGTAGCAAGGATGGCAGTTAATAGTCGCCTCAGCGAAGTCCAGGTACTAGCGTGAAGCGCTGGGGATGGTGTGATGGCAAGCGCCAGAAATGATCCTGTCAATCTCGATAAGGGCCATTACCAGCTCGTAGCCCAGGCTCATGGCGTAGCCCTTGGGTGGCGACACCATCCCCCAGCACACTGGTACGCGGAAAAGGGGAAAATCTACAACCCCAAAGCTAAGCAAACTCACAGTCACCGGCGTCTCGTTTGGCTGCGACCTACTGTCATGGGTGGTCCTCACGGACCACTAGTTAAACACTTCAGGCAGCCAATGAGTTTGCATATTTATTAGAGTAAGACAAACTATACAAAAATAAAGAGCCACGTGGGGCAAAACACAAATAACAACTACAGCAAAGGCATAGTAATAATACACTCAGGGTAACGGGAGTAAACTTACTGAGAATAAGGAGAACACGAGCGTGACTGGAGCCGGGGACTAGGGACTCCAGCCGAACGTTGGGGAGACCAGCGTAATGCGAGGTCGCAGCCCGGAGTAACCAAAGCTTCTCCGTTAAATAGGGCTAGAGGATTAATCAGCTGATGAGGACGTCCTCAGCGGAATGTAATCCAGCTGTCCCTGCGCAGCTCGGCTCTGACAGCTGGAAGCCCCGCAGAGACGCTGTCAAAATAAGAGCCCAGGAAGGCCATAAGGAAAACTCACAGAACCGAAGGAAAATACTGCATGACCCAAGTGCGGACAATATCAGCGCTCAGACCATGGCACCTTCTAGCTCAGATGAGCAGCGCTGGTTCACTGATCTCCAGTTGATGGTGTATCTCGCGTCAGTCCAGCCCATCTCCCAATAATTTTGCCATGATTCCACAACAAATCACTAGCACCACACGCCAGGCAGCCCCCCGATCGCCACAACCGAATGGCCCAAGACCCGAGGCTGCTGGCCGAGCTGCTGAGCCATGGGATCTCAAAGGGCAGTGTCTCGCTCTGTGGGATCTGCTCCACTCCCAAGGCCAGCTGGGGGACCCCCCCGTCATGAGGTGGCACCCCTATGTTGACACCTCAGAGCAGAGTCACGTGGATCTCCGGAGGATGGTGGGGGAGCTGGTCGTGAGAGCCAGCAGCCTTGGGTCTGCTGATGTTGGTCCACTGTGTTTTATCAAGTCCAAAGTCAGTGTGGCCATCTATCAGGAAATTTTTAAAGCACTTCATGCTTCCTTCTGCTGACGAGCTTTATGGAGATGCTGATTTCATTTTCCAATAGGACTTGACACCTACCCACACTGCCAAAGTTACCAATACCTGCTTTATTGACCATGGTATCACTGTGCTTGACTGGTCAGCAAACTCTCCTGACCTAAAAATGGTAAACAGTAAATGGCATTCATTTATATAGCACTTTTTACTAGGGATGAGCCGATACCACTTTTTCAAGACCGATACCAATACTGTGACTTTGAGTATTGGCCGATACTGATCCAAACCCGATACCATCTCTCTTATTTAAAACAACAGTACAGAACATACATTGGTAATGACTGGTTGTATTTTGCACACATATAAAAACATAAATTTAAAAGTCAAAGAATATATGACAAATTTGACACTTCACTAATGCTGCTTTTTTTTTTAAATTTTACACTTTGCAACATTGGCAGCATTTCACTGGTCAGCACTATGTAAACATGCATTCTGAAGTTTTAAGTGCAAGTTTATTGCAAAACTTTAAAGCTGAGTATTTAAGTAAATATTTAGATGAAATTCAAAGTGCCACTGTGCATGAGGTAGAAAATGTTGTAGATCTGAAATAAGGAACTAACCCTTTAAGTTGTATTTTTGTCATCTGATATTGTTATTATTATTACACTGGTCAACATCACATTTATTGTCTTAAGTTTTTTTTAGCTGATTTAGGACAATTTTGATGTGCTGAATCCAAAAATCACATTGGTTTTGCTCAATCAGGTCAACTTTTTTGAACTATGGCCACGTTTTTTACGTTTTTGTTTGCATGTATGGGTATTTTTGCTTTATATGATACAAAATTCTTTTTTATTTCTTGAAATTCTCTGAATTTTGAACAAGCCTTTATCAATGGCTACTATTCAATTTACAGTACAACTGTACAACTGCTGTGCAACTGCTTACAACTTAGCATAAAAACCTGACCTGATCGAAAGAAATGGATGTCATTTTCGGATTCAGTGGTGCAAAATTGTCTTAAATCAGTTGAAAAAAAACAGACAACTTACAAAAAAAATTTATGTTGTGTTATCTTAAGTATTCTCCTGGTGCTCAGTTTATTTAGTAGTTTATTCTCTGTCCACAGTTTTTAGGTTTGCTCTTATTTTGAAGTCATCCCTGTTTCATTTCATGTAGTCTTGTTAGTCCTTGTTAGTCCTGCTTCCAATTCACCGGTTATGCTGTTTATGTTTCTGTCACCTACCTATTATCAGCTGTAACTGTCCATCTAAAGGTAAGCCCATGTTATGTCTTCATTCCTGCTCCTCTGGTTTTTACTTTCTTTCTTTTAGTTTCACTTTTAGCATATTCCAGCAGTAAAACAGCGGCTACTGCTGCATGACACACTTGCTTCTGCACGGTTCTTGACAAAATTCAGAATTCTTTACCACGATATGTTTGCAAGTGTTTTATCAAGTTGGTGGTGTAAAATTGTAAATGCTGGTACCACACAGCAACATACTGAGGCGCGTCCCACAGACAGGCTCCAGTGATGACGCTCTTTGCCTCTGTTTACAGAAGTCGTGTGCAGCGCTGCTGAGAACAGGATCGTGCCTTCATTTTATTATTATTAATGTATCGGATCGGTAAATTACTTTTATTCCTTACCAATACTAATCCAGCCATTTTGCCTGGATTGAAACCGATACGGCGGATCGGATTGGCTCATTCCTACTTTTTACTCATCTCTGAATGACTAAAGCGCTTTTCAGATCCTGCTATCTACCCGGCGAGGGTAGATGGCAGGCAATATGCTTGCCTTGCCTTACCTATTCATACAATGATGATGGCGGAGCTGCCATGCAAGGCACTGGCCTGATCCACCAGGAGCAACTGGGAGGTTCAGTGTCTAGCTGAAGGACACTTCGACATGCAGACTGCAGACAGAGCAAGAATCGAACCACTGATCCTTCGATCAGTAGTTGGCCACATTACACCTGCACTACAGCCGCCCCTGTGTGGTACAGCTGCCCCCGGCTGGAGTATTGTCAAGAAGAAGATGAGAGACACCAGATCCAACAATGCAGATGAGCTGAAGGCCGCTATCAAAGCAACCTGGGCTTCTGTAACACCTCAGCAATACCACAGGCTGATCGCCTCCATGCCACGCCACATTGATGCAGTAATTCATGAAAAAGGAACCCTGGCCAAGTATTGAGTGTGTACATGGACATACTTTTCAGCAAGCCAACATTTCTATTAAAAATGTTTGGTTTTTTTTTCCTCATTGGTCTTATGTAATATTCTAATTTTCCAAGATACTGAATTTTGGGTTTTCATTAGCTGTATCCATAATCATCAAAATTAAAAGAAACAAATGCCTGAAATACTGTATATCACTCTGTGTGTAATGAATGTCTATATACATGTTTCACTTTTTGAATTGAATTTCTGAAATAAAATGAACTTTTTGATTATATTCTAATTTTTATCTTCTGCCGGTCAAAGATCAAAGACTGATTATGGTGTGGGGCGGTCTGTCCGTTCAGCCATCCCACTTTTGTGAAATGAACTACAGTTTTATTTCGATTGTTCTGAAACTTCGTACCAGGGTTTGTTATACACTGATGATGTGCATGTTGCAATTTGACTCTGATCGGATGATCTTTGCAGGAATTAGATTACCTTTTTTTTTATTAGTCCCACAATGGGGAAATTACAGGGCATCCACATGAGTGGATGAGGCAGCACTGGTGTGGCACCCACCATTCACTGGCCACTTTAGAGTCTCCAGTTAACCTAACTCTTATCGACAATGAGATCAAGGTCAGAGGTCAGTTTTTCCCCTAAATGTTGTAAACACAATAGCTACTGAAAGAAATAATGTAGACTTTTCAAAGCCATACCATAAATTGCATCTAAGACAAATCTTGGACAGCTTACACCCTGACCTGGCTATGGGTTTGGGGGTCAAAAGGTCAAAGTTAATATTCCATTTGCCTTGTTACTATAGAATGAGTAAAGCTAGGTTCACCAAACTTGGGTACACAGTTTCACACTGTGACCTTGAACTGTGACTATGGGCTTGGCATCAAAAGGCCAAGGTTGGCATTCCCTGTGCCCTATTACTATTCAACAAGTAAAGCTAGTTGCACCAAACTTTGTACATAGGTTCACCCTGTGAAACTGAAGTGCGACGATGGTTTTGGCATTGCAAAGTCAAAGGTCAATGTCAAAATACCAAATAAACTATAGCTCTACAACAAACAAAGCTAGGGTCACCAAACTTGGTACACAGGCTCACCTTTGGATCCTGACCTTTGACTATGGGTTTGAGGGCAAAAGGTCAAAAATCAATGCTAATGTTCCCTTTGCATTATAACTATAGAACGAGTTAAGCTACAGTCACCAAACTTGGTACACAGGTTCACCCTGAGACCATGACCTCTGACTATAGGTTTGGGGTCAAAAGGTTAAAGGTCAAGGTTAGTATTCCTATGCCCTCTTACAATAGAATGAGTAAAGCTCTTTCGGGTCACCAAAGTTGCTACACAGGTTCACCTTGAGATCCTGACCTACGGCTATGGGTTGTGTAAAATTATTTTTGTTGTACATTCATGGATGGTAGGCTTATCATAATTTGGTTCTGCCTCAATAATTATATGGCAAAAGTTGAAAACTGCTTTCCTTCAGTAACCTATTGGGATCTTCAGAGAAAATGGAGGTGGGGGATATTGCACTCACCTCTGCTCTTGTTTGAGATACATCTACAGTATATATCACAGTAAACATGGTAATACGCTGAATCATCCAGGCATAAAGTTCAAGACATAAAAACAAGTGTTTGATTCAAAGTCAGATTTTGAATTCCTAGAGAAGATAAGAAAGTTTAAGTTGAATGTTTATTTGAAAGGGACATTACATACTAATGAACATTAATGCAAATGTAGGTATGTCAGATTTAGCAATACTGCTAATTTGCATGTGTAGTCCCCTGGCAGGTCACAAAAATACACAAGCAGAACAACTGCAATGAAACTGTACAAAGTGTATATGCTAAAGTGCAAGAGTTAAGGTGTTACAAAACAAAATATTCAAATGTCACGAGTGAAGTGCTGTGTATGCGTACACCCACATGTGCCCAAGCACCTCACAGCAACAACAGACGGCAACAAACAAGAGGCGGGGCATGTGTGTGTGACGCTTGGGCGCACACACAAACATGTGTATATATGCGTATGCCGCAGAGCAATCACTAAACAATAAATCATTTATGTACTTATTTCAAAGTCTTTTATACAAGGTTCCTCTTTTCCCTAACTACCACCCTGCTGAAACTGAAAACCGAGACTGTTCAAATTTTTCTTGTTTTGCTCGATCACTCTTTATCGTCATGTTCGTCAGCAGTTTCTTCAAGCTGCGATGTTGAGCTCCTCCGAGTTATTTTTCTGTCTTTCTTAATCGTCTCTGTTTCGTCTTCCGTTTCTGGAATTCAGAGTCCTGCCTTTTCTCTCCAAGGCCTGTCACCTGTTAGAGGAAACCTGCTAACTGGCCTTGTGGCATTTCGGCATTGGTGCTGTCAGCAGGAAGCTCTCGCTGTGTGGTTTTGGAAAAAAAAGATGAGAAGAGGAATAAACAAATTTTTAAATAAATAAATGCAGGAGGGATGTGTTTGAAGGGTGCATAGCTCCGGGGCTCTGTGGTGAATATTTAATGCTGGTATCACCTGCACACCAGTTAAAAACCCTCAGGGTTTAGTCTCTACCACTAACACAAGAAATCGAAAATTGTTTTGGTTTATAGGCCAGAGGCAGAACAAAAAAAAGATTTTTTTTTAAATTAAATCAATAATTATGATATTCCAGATGGTTCAAATTTTGCTGACTTGGAAAGATTATTGTTTGCTTCAGGAGCTGTTGTTATTCTGTTTTCATTCATCGCTGTGTTTGATTGGCCCATCAAGGACAGGTAAAGGATTCAATTGCATTCCTAAAATGATTTAGATCAGCGAGGAAGTGAATGCCAGGAGATGTTTTGATAAAAGTGCGTGGTTGAAAAGAACACAAGGTGAACATAGGTGCTTCGCAGCACATGCGCTCGCACACACCTCTATATTGAGGTCCTGACAGCTTTTGAAGACACCATTTCACCAGTCACCCTGAAAATATTTGACAAACACCTCTCTTCCCCCTCACAGTAAACACCACATTTCTGTCCATCACTCACTCCAAACACAAACACAGCCCACAGACCAATTTGATGCTGTCACGTTCCTTCATCTCCACGCCTGTTCTTTGATCTCCAGTGCACAGGTTTGTTCGGGAGTTGTTTCTGGCCGTCCCTCTTTTGATCACCCTGTTCTCTACTTTTTGTTTACACAGAGATGAAAGGTTATCCTCAAGCAGCCAGTCAATGTTAGCACTCCAATCCCACCAACACTGATATATCGAAGTTTGATGATTTATTGCAGGGCTTGTATTTGTTGTTAATGTCATTTTACTTCATTTGCAGTAGACGCCACTGAATGTCTCAGAACGTAGCTGCCAATAATAATAAGCAACTTTGGGATTGTTTTTTCTGAAAAGGTGTTTAATGCCAGTAGCTGTTTTTGTGCCTGTTTTACAGCATACTGTGTTTGGGAAACTTCTCTTAAGGTGCCTTCAACCCAAACATGAATGGGCGGCACAAATACTTACAAAGTCAATGGAAAGAGGTGAGCACACGTGAATCTCGTGTGTTCACATCCAAGGGATAGCGCTAGCTCTGACATTCAGCCATCACCGGAGTAAAAGTATCAACATTGGAGAGTAAACTATTTTGAAAATGAGACTGACACTCACCAGGAGACAGAAGGACCAGGAGCTCACCTCTTTCCATTGATTTTATATGTATTCTCGCCGCCCGTTTGCGTTTGGTCTGAAGGCACCACTATACCCCTTTACACAGGGGTGGAGAGGGTTGAGAGATCGTTGAGTGATGACAAAATGGTCAGGTCTCCAAACGAACTTTTAGTGAACTCAGCGATCGTCAAGATTTCTGTTATTTTCAGTGATCCATGGTCCTCAAAGTTTTGGCTCATTCCAAAACTATCTCTCAACATTCTCCAAAGGGAAGGGATCTCTCAACAATCTCTCAATGATTGCTCAATGATCTCATTGATCCTCCAGTGATCTCTCAGCATTTTTTCAATTAACGCTGTTGGTCTTTCATCAAACAGTCAGCAACCCTTCACTGATCTCTCAGCCATCTCTACCTTCGGAGTGCAAAAATTTGGAGTTCGTTGAAAAATCACTGAGAGCTCCTTGGGAGATTAACAAAATTGGTATGTGCTCCTTGACCGCTCAATAATCTCATTGAACTCCTAATGATCTCTCCACGATCTTTCAATAAATGCTGAATTTTTTCACCCCGAAGGTAGAGATGACTAAGAGAGCAGTAAGGGTAGAGTACTAGAAACCTCTCAAATACAGTTGCAATAATCAAAATTATTCAACCCCCATTGCATTTTAGGCTTATTGGCAAAATTGAAAAAATGTCGTGCTTACAATAAGCAAATTACACAAGAACAGTTTAAATAATTAAAATTAATATAATAAGGATTTTATCCAAATTCAATTCTAAATCCTACTTTCAATGACTACTGTAGTATCAAAATTATTCAACCTCCCAAACAGAATTCTTCATAGGCACACATTTGCAAATCAGTTGTTGTCTCTAGCACACCTGATGCAACTTATCAAGGGCTTCATTAGTTGCATCAGGTGTGGTTAAGATAGAACACCTCAAATACCTGGACTTTTGATGGTGGCATTTGATTGCATGATAGAAATATGGCTAAGTCGAGAGAATTGTCCAAAAAGTTCAGAGAAGAGATCATTGCCTTGCACAAACAATGAAAAGGATACAAAAAGATAGCAAAGGCACTAAATGTTCTTCGAGATACAGTTAGAAGCATAGTTCACAAATTTAAAGTTAAAGGAACAGTGGCTACACTACCTGGATGTGGCAGAAGGAGGAAGCTATCAACGGCTGCCATCAGAGTTCTGAGGAAGCAGGTGGTCACAAACCCTCAACTGACTACAAATGAACCACAGCAAGACTTGGTGGCAGCAGACACTGAGGTTTCAGTTTCCACAGTATGGCACATACTAAATGCTGAAGGCCTCCATGCCCGAACTCCAAGACATACACCACTACTGACCCAAAAGCACAAGAAAAGTCTGCTCCAGTTTGCTCAGAACTATTTAAATAAGCCAAGGTGGAGCGAAGAAAAAAAACTCAAACTTTTCAGGCCTATGGATCAGTGGTATGTCTGGAGGAGGAAGTATGAAGCATATGCTGAAAAGAACACCCAGTCTAGAGTGAAGCATGGCGGTGGCTCAGTGATGCTCTGGGGCTGCTTTGCTTCCTCTGGCATTGAAAACCTGCAGTTTGTGGAGGACAAGATGGATTCAATCAAATAAGCAGGAAATCCTGGAGAAAATGTCAAGCCTGTCTGCGAGGAAGCTGAAGCTTGGGTGTTATTAGACCTTCCAACTGGACAGTGATCTCAAGCATACCTCTGAGTCCACCAAGGCTTGGATTCAGAAGTCCTGGAAGACAATAGAGTGGCCACCATAGTTTCCCGACTTGAACCTCATTGAAAATCTCTGGTGGGATTTGAAAAAGGCGGTTGCAGCACGCAAACCCAAGAATATTTAGGTGAGCAGGAGACCTTTGCTTGTGGTAATGGGCTAAGATTCCTCAGGAACGCTGCTAGAAGCTGGTGTCTGGCTTTGCATCATGTTTGCAGTGGGTCATAACAGCAAAAGGGTGCTCTACTAAGTACTGAAGACACTTGTCATGAAGGGGTTGAATAATCTTGAGTCTGCAGTAGTCTTTAAAAGTGGCATTTTGTGTTGAATTTGGAGAAACCACTTGTAATATTTGTTGTGTTGAACTATTTAAATTGTTCTTTGTTTATTGTAAACAGCTACCAGTTTGTACATTTTGCCAATAAACCTAATTTCCAGTGGGGGTTGAATAATTTTGATAGCAACTGTATCTTTCTCTGACAGGCCCTTAGAATCGAGGGGTAGTATCGCTACTAGTGAAGCACTTTGAGTGATCTTTGTAACCATAAAAAGTGCTATATAAATACAAGTCCTTATCCCTTCTTTGCCTCAAAAGATCTGACAATAACTATATTAAATCCTGACTGTGGTTCAGCTATTTAAGGAGGACATTCTTATTTAAAATCTTGCACTTGAAATAGAAAAGCATAAACTGACTGAATGTGATGTTTCCAAAACGTGGACATTATTCAGTTTGGCTATTTTACTTTGAACGTGTTTTCTCATCATTTTAACATTATGTTGAAATTTTGTTGTTTTAATCTCCTAGTGCTAATAAGTTAGATTGACCTGTTATGTGTGTCTGCTTTGTTCCTCAAGGAAATGATTGTGGCTGTGCGAAAAGGCCAAGTGCTTGACCCTGCTGGCAGAGCAAGCTCTCCAATGTCTGGACTTCAAGGCCTCTTACATCCACTGTCAGGTCCTCATGGCTGCAGGTATGTAATCAATAGAGAAATGTAAAATGCACAATATGGCAGAAACTACACCATGCTCAGGGTAATTATTCAGCTAACTTATTGGAAGAAGTTGAGTAAAATCAACATTTAGTCATTTAGTTTAACTTTTTCACTGCGTTTTTACCTTCCTTCATCAGTAACTGGCATCACCGTTAATTAATGTGTCAGTGTGTCTTAATTAAAGGGAAACCTATTTAAAGACCCTGTTACATATTATTAAGCTTGTCACAGTTGTCATGCAGTATGCTGTGAGAAAAAAAGAGCTGAAGTTAAAACGTGTCAAATACTGCAAGATATTAACTGTGAAAATGAGTGATTCTGAGTGCAGGCATTTTTAGTTAAAGAAAGACTTATTGTAGGGGAAAATAATGGGGTAATCAGTACAGCTTTTAAATATGGCTAGGCAATATACAGTGGGGCAAAAAAGTATTTAGTCAGCCACCAGCTGTGCAAGTTCTCCCACTTAAAAGATGAGAGAGGTCTCCAATTTTCATCATAGGTATACCTCAGCTACGAGAGACAAAATGAGAAAAAAAAAATCCAGAAAATCACATTGAAGGATTTTTAGTGAAATAATTGGTAAATTCCTCGGTAAAATAAGTATTTGGTCAATAACAAAAGTTCATCTCAATACTTTGTTATATACCCTTTGTTGGCAATGACAGAGGTCAAACGTTTTCTGTAAGTCTTCACAAGGTTTTCACACACTGTTGCTGGTATTTTGGCCCATTCCTCCATGCAGATCTCCTCTAGAGCAGTGATGTTTTGGGGCTGTCGCTGGGCAACACGGACTTTCAACTTCCTCCAAAGATTTTCTATGGGGTTGAGATCTGGAGACTGGCTAGGCCACTCCAGGACCTTGAAATGCTTCTTATGAAGTCACTCCTTCGTTGCCCGGGCGGTGTGTTTGGGATCATTGTCATGCTGAAAGACCCAGCCACGTTTCATCTTCAATGCCCTTGCTGATGGAAGGAGGTTTTCACTCAAAATCTCACGATTACAATGGCCCCGTTCATTCTTTCCTTTACACAGATCAGTCGTCCTGGTCCCTTTGCAGAAAAACAGCCCCAAAGCATGATGTTTCCACCCCCATGCTTCACATAGGTATGGTGTTCTTTCTTCTCCAAACACAACAAGTTGAGTTTTTACCAAAAAGTTCTATTTTGGTTTCATCTGACCATATGACATTCTCCCAGTCCTCTTCTGGATCATCCAAATGCTCTCTAGCAAACTTCAGACGGGCCTGGACATGTACTGGCTTAAGCAGGGGGACACATCTGGCACTGTAGGTTTTGAGTCCCTGGCGGTGTAGTGTGTTACTGATGGTAGCCTTTGTTACTTTGGTCCCAGCTCTCTGCAGGTCATTCACTAGGTCCCCCCGTGTGGTTCTGGGATTTTTGCTCACCGTTCTCGTGATCATTTTGACCCCATGGGGTGAGATCTTGCATGGAGCCCCAGATCAAGGGAGATTATCAGTGGTCTTGTATGTCTTCCATTTTCTAATAATTGCTCCCACAGTTGATTTCTTCACACCAAGCTGCTTACCTATTGCAGATTCAGTCTTCCCAGCCTGGTGCAGGTCTACAATTTTGTTTCTGGTGTCCTTTGACAGCTCTTTGGTCTTGGCCATAGTGGAGTTTGGAGTCTGACTGTTTGAGGTTGTGGACAGGTGTCTTTTATACTGATAACGAGTTCAAACAGGTGCCATTAATACAGGTAACGAGTGGAGGACAGAGGAGCCTCTTAAAGAAGAAGTTACAGGTCTGTGAGAGCCAGAAATCTTGCTTGTTTGTAGGTGATCAAATACTTATTTTACCGAGGAATTTACCAATTAATTCATTAAAAATCCTTCAATGTGATTTTCTGGATTTTTTTTTTCTCATTTTGTCTCTCATAGTTGAGGTATACCTATGATGAAAATTGGACACCTCTCTCATCTTTTAAGTGTGAGAACTTGCACAATTGGTGACTGACTAAATACTTTTTTGCCCCACCGTAGATAGATAGATAAATAGATAGCCTTTATTGTCATTATACAAACAAATGTACAATGAGATTTAAGCATCTCCTTCAGTGCAACATATGTAAAAGAGAAAAATAAAAGCATAAAAACAATAAATTCCTGCAATAAATAATGTATAATGTGTACAATGTACGTAATCTAAGATAAAATAAGTTATATATACAATATAAAAATAAAAATATTAAAAAGAATGGTTTATAACTAATATCTCAGTATTTTTTAGTGTATATCAGTGCATGATATATGCCTTGATATTTTCAAATCTTCTTTAAATCACAGTATGAATATTGAATTCCACTCATGCATAAACTGACACCAAAGATGCTTCAAATAACCGGAGTGGTGTCCTAGTGGTAGAGCATCCACCCTGCAGCCAGGAGGTTGTGGATTCAAGCACCAGCCGGGTCATACCAAAGACCATAAAAATGGTACTTTCCATCTTCTAGCTTGGTGCTCAGCAATAAGTAGAATGGGGGGAGGAAAGTTGCTTACCCAGCCACAGGGGAAAGCACAAAACCAATGTGCTCCTTGTGCCGGTCCCAAGCCCGGATAAATGGGGAGGGTTGCTTCAGGAAGGGCATCTGACATTCACCAAATCAAGCATGCGGACCCATGATCTGCTGTGGCGACCCCAAATAGAGCACAGCCAAAATTGGGCTGGGCAATTAATTTGACCTTAAATCAGCATCAAGGTTGATGGACCCTTTCATATTGGTTTATCTTTTTTTTCCCCTTTGTTATCCCTTATAGTTCACAGACGAGGCTTTTAATTTAGCAATATTACACGAGAATGTGGCATCATATCACTATGGTGCAATAGTATTGAGAGTAATATAATAAAGAATTGTTATTTCACACAAAATTAAACATTGTCCAGTGCAGAAGTCGATGTTTGTTTACATACCTCTCAGTGTTTCCTCTGGCTTAAAGACCTCAGCGCGGTGGCAACATATTTTTCGGGGAGGGGGGGGTTGCAGAAAACACATGACACTATTGTAACCGGAAATGTTAATTTTATACTATTCTTTTTTTTTTTTTATTTAGCACAATAACTTTGCATAATGGAACTTACCATTTGAAGTATTGTACAACCGAGGCTTGATTGTGGGAATATCGGGCTGGTTGGCATCCCACCCAGAGGTCCTGTGTTTGGACTTTTTACTGGTATATCCTTCTCTCCTTTCTCTGCTCTCACCTCTCCTGGACCATCTGCCTGAACACTTTCCTCTCCTTGGCTCCTATCTTCTTTCTCATATTTCCCTCTCTGAGCCCTGTCTAATTCAGGTCCTCGCTCTGTTTATGGTAGTATACAAACAGGTTAGAAAATATCAAGTGTCATGTAAATTAAAAGTAGACAACCAAAAATTTCTAGTTCAGGGTACAAAGAGCACCCACTTAAAAACTTGAGTAAAGACTTCAATCTTGAAGGTTTGAGGTTTTTCTCCAAAATTTATAAAAATTTTCTTATAGTTTTCTACTTTTCTCTGTAAATTTATCTAAATTTGAAACAATTTTCTTCAAATTTGTAATGTCTTCTTGTAAAATTGATTTTTCTTGTACATTTGAGACTATTATAAATTTGTGGATTATTTCATGGCTAATTTTTGTCTTTTTAAAAAGAAAATTACTGTTTTGTTTTTTTTATAAATTTGAAACCGACTGTGGTAATATTTTTTTGCTTTTTCCTTATAACAATTTACATTTTTGACCATAATTTTGCAGAGCCAGAACAGAACACTAATTTAACTGTGATTTCAAAGAAAAACAAATTAATAAAATTGTATTTAATGAAATAAATTAACTTAAATTACCAAAGATGCAGTTATTTCTATAATATTTATATTGTGGGCCACATATGTATCACTTTAAGCTTCACATCTCAGAGTAGAACAAAGGACTGGGCCTCCTTGGAGGTAACAGGAGGATGTGAAAATTTAGTCTTTGGTATGCAAGAGACGGCCTTGGGGGATTTCCTGGTCTGCCAGAGACTATGAGGAGGATGTTATAGGATTTAAGAAAAGACGCGTTGTTACTTGTGATTAAATGCAATGTGACTGTGAGCTTTGAAGGTCCTGGATATATGAAGGACAAATGTCTGTGTTTTTCCTCTTTCTGTTTTGCTGATGTTGGAAGATGTGAATAAACCTGACTCGTGAGATAAACTCTGCCTCGTCATTTTCACATTTCCACACTGGTGACCCTAAGACGTATCATGGATGAAAGAAATTCCCCGGGGCCAGCCGAGTCAGGAGCTCCCAGCCAAGCGTATGCCGCTACCGTCCAGCTACCGGACTTTTGGCAAGACAACCCGTGCTCCTGGTTCCACTTGGTCGAAGCACAGTTCGCCCTCCGGGGGATAACGGTAGATGACACGAAGTTCTACCATGTGATTGCCAAGCTCGACAACCGCACGGCTCGGCATGTGCAGAGCCCATTGGAGCGGCCACCGGCCAACGACAAATACGGCGGGTTGAAGGCTGCGCTTATCCAGCGCTTCACTCTCTCAGTCGAGGAGAGAGCGGAGATGCTCCTGGCTCTGAACGACTTGGGAGATGGCACGCCCATTGACCTGATGGAGAACATGCTGAGGTTGAGGGGCTCAGACAACGACGACTTCATCTTCACCCACATTTTCCTCAGGACCCTACCGTCCGCCACGAGAGCAACCCTGGCCAGTTCGCCGTTGTTGGCCCAGCGGGACTTCCGCGCACTGGCCCAGGAGGCGCACCGGATTCTCAATGCCAGCAAACAGCGCGCGGCCACCGCAGCAGCGACGGAGTTCGGCGCGACGGCTGGAGATGGCAGGGGGCCAGAGATGGCGGTAGCAGAACCACCGACGACGGCGGCGGCGGGGGCCAAGGATCGCGGAGGAGACACCCTCTGTTTCTACCATCGCCGCTTTGCAGAGAAGGCACGCAAATGTATACCACCGTGCCAGTTCAAGCGCTCGGGAAACGCCAAGACCGGGGGTCGGTAGCAGCTGTGGCCCTCGGGGAGGAGAACAAGCTGCTCTACTTGAAGGATGCGTGCTCGGGGAGGCATTTCCTCGTGGACTCAGGCTCCCAGTTGAGTTTCATCACACCTTCCTCCGCTGACCGGCTGGCGGTTTCCAGAGGTCCCGGGGTGTCAGCAGCGAACGGCTCGGAGATTAAGACCTTTGGTGAGAGGACTCTGCTTCTGTCCCTACACGGCCGTACATTTGAGTGGACTTTTGTCATAGCTGCAGTGAATTTCCATATGTTGGGGGCTGATTTTCTGTGCTCACATGGTTTGTTGGTTGATCTTGCTAACAGGTGCCTGGTTAATGCACTTTCTTTTTATTCTATTCCCTGTACAGCCCGAGTGGCCCCGCCAACAGCACAAGCCAACGTCACAGCTGCAAGCGGTAAGTTCCACGCACTGCTCACTCAGTTCCCAGCACTCATGGTCCCCACATTTTCAACGGCCGTCGCCAAACACGGGGTGGAACATTTTATTACTACCACCGGACCGCCCATTTTTGCAAAAGCTTGGTGCTTGGATTCAGCTAAACTGACCATAGCACGCGAAACCTGGAAAGGTTGGGCATCATCAGGCGTTCAAACAGCCCATGGGCTTCCCCGCTCCACATGGTCCCGAAAGCTGACGGCTCGTGGCGACCTTGCGGAGATTTCCGCAGGTTGAACAACGCCACAGCGCACGACCGCTACCCAATCCCGCATATCCAAGATTTTTCCGTTCATTTGGCGGGGGCGCGCGTTTTTTCTAAGATAGACTTGGTCCGCGATTACCACCAAGTCCCAGTGCGCGCTGAGGACATACCCAAAACAGCGGTAATAACTCCGTTCGGTCTATTCGAGTTCTTGCGCATGCCATTTGGGCTTAAAGGCGCTGCGCAGACGTTCCAACGCATGATGGACGCGGTGTTGCGCGATCTCCCCTTCGTATTTGTCTACCTGGACGACATCTTAGTAGCCAGCGCGTCCGAAGACGAACACGAAAACCACCTCACGGCAGTTTTCCGGAGGCTGGGAGAGCACGGTTTAATAATCAACCCAGCGAAGTGTCAGTTCGGGGTGACGCAGATTTATTTTTTGGGGCATCGCGTCTCTTCAGAAGGAGCGGTTCCGCTGCCTGACAAAGTGCACGCGGTAGCAAATTTTCCCCAGCCACAAACGGTCAAGGCGTTACAGGAGTTTTTGGGAATGGTGAATTTTTATAACCGTTTCCTCCCCCGCGCAGCGCAGCTCATGCAACCATTGTATGCCGCACTCAAAAAACAAAAACCCACAAATAAGATCGAATGGTCTCCGGAGCGAGAGCGAGCATTCTCGGAGGTCAAAACAGCCCTGGCAAACGCTGCATTGTTAGCTCATCCAGACCCAACGGCCCGCATAGCGCTCACTACTGACGCGTCAGATGTGGCCATAGGAGCAGTCGTGGAGCAGCATGTAGCTGGGGCTTGGCAGCCGCTCGCCTTTTTCAGCAGGACTTTGCGCGATAGTGAATGAAAATACAGCGCATTCGACAGGGAGTTGTTAGCTCTCCACTTGGCCATTCGCCACTTCCAGTTCTGGCTGGAGGGACGCCGTTTCACCGCGTTCGTTGACCACAAGCCGCTGACATTCGCGATGGCCAAGGTTTCAGAACCGTGGTCGGGCCGGCAGCATAGACAGCTGGCTGCCATCTCAGAGTTTACTATCGATATTCAGCACGTGGCGGGTAAACTGAATGTAGTGGCAGACTGTCTCTCGCACGCCGTGGCGGCCCCAGTCCGCGTAGGGATAGATTATGCAGCCATGGCCGCGGATCAGGTTAGCGACGCGGACGTGTGCGTGCTCCAGTCTGGACCAACAGGGTTAAGGCTGGAGAACAGGGTGCTGCAAGACGGTATGCCCCCCCTAATCTGCGATGTCTCCACTGGACGACCGCGTCCTGTGGTACCGGCCGCGTGGCGCCGCCGCGTTTTTGACTCGATTCATTCTCTGGCGCACCCGGGAGTGCGCGTGTCGGTCAAAATGGTAGGAGAGAAATTTGTATGGCTGAGCCTGCGCAAACAAGTTAAGGAGTGGGCAGCAGCCTGCATGGCTTGTCAACGAGCCAAGGTACACAGACACACGAGAGCTCCCTTGGAGCCGTTTCACATCCCGGCTAAGAGGTTCGATCATGTTCACGTGGACCTCGTAGGCCCCCTCCCGCCGTCACAGGGGTGCACACACCTTCTGACAATGGTGGACCGCACCACGCGCTGGCTGGAAGTGGTCCCACTGGCGTCAACCACAGCCGAGGAGGTGGCGCGCGCGTTTTTAACAGCATGGGTAGCGCGCTTTGGAGTCCCGTTGGACATTACGTCCGACAGAGGTCCCCAATTTGTTTCTGAACTTTGGTCAGCAATGGCCCGCAGCCTGGGGGTAACGATCCACCGCACAACCGTGTACAATCCACAGGCTAATGGGTTATGTGAACGTTTTCATAGGTCATAGGCAGCGTGGCACAGAATCGGTCACGCTGCCTGGCCCCGTTCACCACAGTTCTCCGCACGTTTTTGTGCCTAAGGCTTTGAAAAACGCGGAGTTTGTTTTTGTCAGACACGATGCCCATCGCCCACCGCTGCGACCACCTTATGATGGACCATTTAGAGTGCTGGAAACAGGGGACAAGCATTTCTTGCTAGATTTGGGGGGCAGGAAGGAAAAGATTGGCATAAACAGACTCAAACCCGCCTTTGTGGTGGCGGACGAGGATGTGCTGTTGGCCAGGGCTCCTCGGCGCGGCAGACCCCCTCGGGGACATTTCCCAGAACACCCACAGGGAGTGACAAACAGTTCTCACCCCCAGACAGCAGCCCCTCAGCAGGATGGTGCCGCAGAAGTGGCGAAGCCCGCTTACAGCAGATACGGGAGGAGACTGAGGCCCAAGCAGCACGTGGGTTAATGTGTAATGATTTTATCATGACATGCAGACTGTTATTCTGTTGTTCCATCTTAGATGTTTGGGGGGGGGGTCATGTGGGCCACATATGTATCACTTTAAGCTTCACATCTCAGAGTAGAACAAAGGACTGGGCCTCCTTGGAGGTAACAGGAGGATGTGAAAATTTAGTCTTTGGTATGCAAGAGACGGCCTTGGGGGATTTCCTGGTCTGCCAGAGACTATGGGGAGGATGTTATAGGATTTAAGAAAAGACGCGTTGTTACTTGTGATTAAATGCAATGTGACTGTGAGCTTTGAAGGTCCTGGATATATCTAACTAACTAACTAACCTGCACTTATATAGCGCTTTTCTAGTCACAAAGACCACTCAAAGCGCTTTCATTAATACTAACCCTTTATTCTAAGGGCCTATAGGAAACAGATATCTAGGGACAATTTAGAACAGCCAATTAACCTAACATGCATGTTTTTGGCATGTGGGAGGAAACCGGAGAAATCCCGGAGTAAACCCACGCAACACGGGGAGAACATGCAAACTCCACACAGATCACTGTTGGTCGGGGGCTGGGATCGAACCCACGATCCCACGATCCCCACAATCCCCCAGCCAAGGGTAAACTGTGCTGCCGCAGTGCTAACCACTGCGCCACCGTGCAGCCAATATATATATATAAAGGACGAATGTCTGTGTTTTTCCTCTTTCTGTTTTGCTGATGTTGGAAGATGTGAATAAACCTGACTCGTGAGATAAACTCTGCCTCGTCATTTTCACATTTCCACAATATATATTTATAGTTTTTTTTTTTTTTTTTATATAAATCTCCTCACTACACAGACAGCAGGAAAAACCTCCCTTATTTTGAAATCCAAATGTTGGCATGTTTAGTTTGTCTGAAGGCTGCTGACTGATTAAAGTCATTGACTTTGTGAATTTTGGTCATCTTAACTTGCCAGGTACATAATAATGAACATAAACTAGTTAATATTAACTAAGGTAAAGACATCTCCTTTTTATTCTTGTCTGAAATAAGAAAAACAAGCGACTCTTCCATTATTGCTCCCGTTACCAGCGGGTTAAAACCATGATAGATGCCTTCACTGCTTACATACCTCTTCTGATTTTTTTTTTTCTACGTTTAAAGTACTTTAATAAGCTCGTGTTTCTCTTGGACAGTGATGCTTGTAGTGAGACACTAAGCTTGCCAGTGTGCCAGATAGGAAATGTTGAAGTATTGTACCAGCGGCTTAAAATTATCGTATTTTGAGGAAAATTATCATGCACACCCAGTTTTCATTCTGACGTGGCTCAGGACCATCTGTTTCAGTAACATATTATTACAGATCGTGCATATTACAGCCTATAACACAGTTTTACCTTTAAATAATCTAGCAGATCGGATGAAAAAAGCACCTCTACCTGTGTGAAGTACAGGATGAGCCTGTAATGAACGGCCCAAAATATCAGTCATAATTAACCATCTTCTATATGCCTTCTGTTAAATCATCCTATATCAAGGTCTTGCCTCATAAATATTTTGAGAAGTACTCTGTTTATACAGTAGGAATAAACATCAATCCACCTAAATTACTGCTAAAATGCTTCTGATAATTGAAGCAGAAACCTGTTTGTGTTATTGAGAACTACATTTCATTGACATTTTTGCAGGCAATTTGCATGTTGCAGCAGCAACTGAAAGCTTTAGTACTAATGCCAACAACAGGTTTGAACCACCCAGTAAAACTGGGGTCTGCCCCTCCCCCCCATTCGTTTCTCAACCTGCTCGTGATGTTGCTTACTTGTTGAACCTGCCGTGCTTGCGTTAGTGCTGTAATGTACACGAATGATCCAGTCGAGTGTACTAGTTTTTATGCATGAACGTACTGTACTGAATCACTCACCGGAGCTGTAGTGGAAGCCAGAGATCAGCGGCTGAATCTCCCGCCTGAGCAGCAAACGAGCCCCGCTGGCTCGGTTCAGCCAACTCTCAGTTCAGTGAGTGGTAGACAGTTTGAACTCCAGTACAGCACTGAGTAATTTGGTGTACAACTATTTCTAACAGATTTTTTTAGCTTGACTCGGCACATTACAGTGAACTTTAGATCCCATCACTAACCTCCATCTGAGGCTGCCTCTCTCCTACTGCAACACGAGTCTTCGTCTTCTTTTCCACACGGCCCGCGCATGTGAGATGATGTGTAAAAACAAACGTAGTATGTATGCACAGGATCTGTATTCTGATTGTGTTTGCTAATGTAGTAACATAGCCATATAATGTAGGGGTCAAATTATCGTACATTTGGGGAATTTTGAAATTATTGATCGTATATCGTACAGAGGGCAAAATTATTGTACGTCTGGCAACACTGCTGCTTGCTGACTGGAAGACGTGGGCAGGGCGCTTCTGAACTCCGCGAGGACGACGGTCACGTGCGTTGTTCATGTGCGCGCTTGTGGACCGTCATTGCTT
This sequence comes from Pholidichthys leucotaenia, assembly GCA_020510985.1. Taxonomy (NCBI): domain Eukaryota; kingdom Metazoa; phylum Chordata; class Actinopteri; order Cichliformes; family Pholidichthyidae; genus Pholidichthys; species Pholidichthys leucotaenia. Next base: position 355,569,820 of record CM035842.1, on the reverse strand, counting down.
CATATATTTTTCTTAAATTTATATTTCTTGATAGAGTGGCAGAAAATATTCAGGCGTGTTGGGTCGCCACCCAGAAATGTTACCAAAGGAAACCCTGCCTCTTGATGGTTTGTGGGTCATGTCACTCACGACGGTAGCTAATTAGCTTGTTATAGCTGCGTTGGAGGATTTCATTACCACCACATAGAGATTGGGAGTCTCTTATGTGGTTCTTAAATACAGCCTTGCCTTGTCCATTTTGTCGTGAATTCTTGCTGGAAAACTGTTGGAATGAGGCAGATAGCCTTCACAGACTAACGGCGTCTGAGCTTCAGGCATCTACTCTTAGCTTCCACACACTTTGCTCGCTTATTTTTGATATCTTCAGATGAAATAGAGTCAATCACAACATACTATGTGGACAGCGATCACATTTCTTTTCATTACAAGCCATTTCTTATTTTTCTGCAGCGTTTTATGCTTAAAGAACATAGCGAAGATTAAAGGTCTGATGTCTCAGCAGGATCTAGAAAAACTTGTCCATGCATTTATCTTAAATAAACTGGACTGACTTCCGGTTATGGCTGCCACGTAAGACGGACGTGTCTCACTCTGCTCTGCTCCTGGAGAAAAAAAATCGGCAAATAACTCTCTCATTTGGGACAGAACGTATCCCAGCGTTTGGGCGAGGATATGTCGGCGAAGCCTAAGGCTGGAAAACCAGGTAGAGGAAAAAGCGAGCCGCCGAAACAGTCCAAATTTACGGACTTTCAGGTCTGTGACGCAGCAAATAAAACTCCATATATGGCGGAGGAGGCTGGCAACGGTGCGATGTCTGCGGGGAGTGGCGCAGATGCGCTGATGGCTGCCATGAGTTCAATGAGAGCGGACTTTTCCTCTAGATTTGATGGGATTATGACAGCGTTGGAAGGAATAAGAAAGGAATTGGGTGACTGTGTAGAACGAACGGCGCAGATGGAGCTCCGTCTCGCTAGTGCTGAAGATGACGTCACCCGTCTTCAATTAAGGTGCGCACTTTGGAAAAAAAAATAAATGTCTGGAAGATAATATTTTAGATTTGGAATCTCGGTCGAGACAGAATAACTTGAGGCTGGTGGGTCTTCCAGAGGAATCAGAAGGTCGGGACGTATGTTCCTTTCTGGAAAAGTGGATTCCGGAGGTGCTGGGCAGCGAGGAGTTGCAATCAGCAGTGGTTCTGGAAAATGCACATCGTATTGGCCCACGGAGAGATAAGGGACCGCCGAGGACCTTAATTATGAAGTTTCTTAGCAACAGAGACAGGATGAAGATCTTCAACGCTGCACGAGCTAAAGGAGAGATTAAACACCAGGATCAGCAGGTGCGGTTCTACCCAGATTTGGCCACAGGAATCCAACAATTGAGGAAGCAGTTTGATCCCATACGTAAGGAGCTGCGCAACCTTGGGATTCGTCATGGTGTAATCTATCCTGCGAGACTGCTGACCACGTATGAGGGCAGAAACCCACATCTTCAAGACCCAGAGGAGGCGCAGGAGTTCATCAAGAAGATCAAAGAAGAAGAAGAGACTGGTGGGAGCTAAGCATGAACAAAATATAAGGTAGAATAATTAAGCATTTGCACAGGCATCTGACTGACTTGAAGTAAATAGTAAGTTTACAAAATATAGATTGTATTATATATTAAAAACAAAAAAACAAAAACAAAACAAACAAAAAAAACTATGATGTACAAAGTTGTTAAAAATTTTGGAGTTAAGTTGGAAAACTACAGAGGAGAGTTAATGTTACGTCATTAAAAGCAGTAGAGTTAGGGTGATTGGGAGGATGAAGAAGGAGTGGCTTAGGCTGTTCCCCGTGGGTGTGGAACGGTCGATGGCTATATCGGGAGACGGAATTTTTTCTTTTGATTTTGGGGGGTTTGCCACAAGTGTGGGAAGGGGAAATTTGTTTGTGTGTAGTTTGCAGGATGAATGTTCAACCACTCATGTTTTTGCTTCTCTGTATGAGCATGTTTACACTGCAAGGTAATCCCAAACTCTCTATTGATCATAAACCAAAGTGTTAATCTTAATTTAACTTCATGGAATTGCAGAGGTCTACAAATTTAAAAAAACTTAAACAAGTTATGAATAAAATAAAGGACATGGGTTCAAAAATTGTGTTTTTCAAGAAACTCATTTAATAGAGGAGGATATAAAAGAATTAGGAGTAGATGGCAAGGAAGTGTCTTCACCTCATCAATCTCATCCCGGGCCAGGGGAGTTATGCTCTCATACATAAATCAGTTCCTTTTCAAGTGAAAAATGTAATTGGAGACAAATTTGGAAGATATATAATCATTTCAAGGTTCTTTGCTATTAGAAAATATAAATCTTGTGAACTTATATGGTCCCAATATAGATGATCAAAAGTTCTTTGCTAATTTATTTCTTATCTTATCATCACTTACAGGGCAACATATAATAGCAGGGGATTTTAATTGTACATTGAATCCAGGTATAGATAGATCAACAGGACTGGATTGTACGCACAATGGATGTAGGATGACTATTAATCATTTTATGAAAGAATTGAGATTGTTAGATATATGGAGAGAAATGAAACCACAAGTTAAAGCCTATTCCTTTGTTATTCCACTACCTACACGACATTCTCACGTATTGATTATTTTTTGATTTCCACAGAATTAAGGTCCAAGATTCAAAACTGCTTTTATGATAACATCGTGATCTCTGATCATGCACCCTGTTGTCTAATATATGTAGATAAAAAATTGACAAAGGAATCAGGTAGATGGCAATTTCAGCATAAATGGCTTCAGGATGAGGAATTTGTCAAGTATATAGAAAAACAGATAGACGAGTTTCTTTGACATCAATACTACACAAACATCAGCATGTGTAAAGTGGGAGGCTTTCAAAACTTTTATTAGGGACATATTATTAGTATACAGGATCAAAATCTAAGAAGCACTCGAGAGAGAGAGCTAAAATTGGAACATAAAATTAAAAAGTCTTCAGGAAAAAGTGTATGCAGGAAGTGACCCAAGTTGGAGAATGAATTACTGATTTTGAGAGCTGAATACGACAAAAAATCAGCGAATAGAGCTGCCTCGAGTCTTCTAAGATTGAAACAATCTTTTAATGAACAAGGTGAAAAATCAGGACAATTATTGGCATGGCAGATTAAACAATTAGAAATTAAAACACCAATTACCAGTATTATAAGTAACGGACAGGTAGTTAATGATCCTTAGAAATTACCAGAGCCTTTAGAGATTACTATGAAAAATTATATGATACCAAAAATGAATTTGATTTAACAAAACTAAATGGGTTTTTGAACGAACTATCTATACCATGTATTCCAAATGAAAACAGGAGATATTGGAGTCTAAAATTAGTCAAGAAGAAGTTGGCTAGCCATTGATAATATGAAATCAGGAAAAAGTGCAGGACCAGATGGTCTTCCAGTTGACCTTTATAAAAAATTTAAGAATAAATTAAATAAAACCTTTTTTGGAAATGGTTTTAGAAGCATTTCAAAATAATAATTTACCATCATACATAAATAATGCCTTAATTATAATGCTGCCAAAACCAGGTAAGCCTCTAATAAATGTGAAAATATGAGACCAATAAGCCTATTAAACGCCGACCTTAAGATAATCTGTAAAATTTTAGCAAAGACGAATACAAGAAATTTACCCAAATATTATTAATCGAGATCAGAATGGCTTTATAAAGGGAAGACAAGGCTTCCATAATGTAAGAAGACTATTTAATATTATTTATTTTAATAAAGAAGCACCGGATACAGCTCTCCTAATCACTGGACGCCGAAAAGGCCTTTGATAGAGTTGAATGGCCCTTTCTTTTTGAAGTCCTACAAAGGTTGGACTTGGAAATAATTTCATAAAATGGGTTCAAATAATATACAATAATGCTACAGCAGAAATCCTAACAAATAACAATATTTCAAAACCAATAAAAATCAATAGAGGATGTCGACAGGCTGTCCACTTTCACCTTTACTGTTACTATGGCATTGAACCTTTAGCGATCGCGATACGTTTACATTCACAAAATATGGAATTAAAGTTGGACCAACAGAACATAAAATCTCCCTGTACGCCGATGACATAATTTTGTTATGTCGAATCTAAAAAAATCAATTCCAACCTTGTTGAATTAATAAAGAATTTTGGAAATATCAGGATATAAAATAAATAAAACTAAATCTTCAATATTAATGCTAAATGAGACCCAGAGAAATTACCCAGCCCCTGAGGTAAATCAATTCAATGTTGTAAATCAGTTTAAATATTTAGGAATCCAAATTGTGCCTAAGCTAGAATCAGTCGCCAGTGTCAACTATGAAGCCTTAATGTCAGATATCAATGAGTTAACTCAGAGATGGATGTCACTACCAATGTCGATGATCGGGAGAATCAATATACTTAAAAGTAATATTTTACCTAAAATACTTTATTTATTTTCAATACATTCCCTTATCACCACCTTTAGATTTATTCTCAAGAATAAAAAAAAAAGTTAGTGGAATTTATATGGAACAACAGGAGGGCTAGATTACGTCTGTCTTTATTATATTTACCATTTGATCGTGGAGGTCTGAAATGTCCAAATTTTATGTTGTATTATTGGTCGGCACAACTGAGGTCTATGACATATTATTTTTCATCAAATGATCTCCCTCACTGGACTGAAATGGAATCATACAATTTACCTTTACCTCTTCCCATATTCATATACTCAGATTCGGCAAAAAAATTACAAAAAACAAGTTAAAAATCCATTTGTAAAGCATATGATCTAAATATGGTGTGAAGCTAAAAACTATTAAAAGAACCACAGTTATTGTCACAATTTAGTCCAATATGGGGTAATCAATATTTTAAACCAGGGAGAGCGGACGCTGTATTTAAAGTATGGAATTTAAAAGGGATACAAAAGATTCAGGATTTATATTTGCCATGTGCAGATAACTAACTAACTAACTAACCTGCACTTATATAGCGCTTTTCTAGTCACAAAGACCACTCAAAGTGCTTTCATTAATACTAACCCTCTATTCTAAGGGCCTATAGGAACATAATGTCTTTTGAAGAGCTGAGGATCAAATTTAATCTCAATAGAACACATTTTTTTAAATATCTTCAACTAGAAACTTTATCGATCAAATCAAAATAAAGCTCTCACTCGACCTATTTATTCATCCTTGGAAAAAATGATGATGAAAGATAGTAAAAGAAAGGGTATTATTTCAGAGTTTTATAAACTCATTGACACTATCTCAAGTGAAAATTCACCTGAAAAGATTAAACTACTGGAAAGAAGATCTGCAAACTGAAATTTCAGAGGAACAATGGGAATTGGCTTGTACAGAAGCTCAAACCAAATCCTAAACGTACGCCTTAAATTGATACATTCAAATGGTTAATAGCGGATGTATGTTACACCGGAGGAGTTAAATAGATATAACAAAAATAAACCAGATACATGCACAAAATGCATTGAAAGTAAAGGAACCCAATTCATTGTGTATGGGAACGTAGATTAATAGAATGTTTTGGGAAGAGGTGAGGGTAACAATTGAAAAAAAATCTCAAAACCAAATCATATTGAATCCTAAACTGTTTTTGTTGGGTCTGTACCCAGAAAAGCATAATTTAATAAAAGTGAAAGAAACATTCATAGACCTCAGTTTGCTTAATGCCAAAAAATGTATTGCACTATTATGGAAAAAGACTCATAGACCAGATGTGACTCAGTGGTTAAGACAGATGTTAACAACCTTCCATTAGAAAGGAATAACATATATACTGAAATCAAAGGAAATTGTGTTTGAGAATATATGGAGACCTTTTATTGATTATGTAAAAAATTTAAACATAACTCTTGAAGAAGAAGGTGAATGATGTGTGTGGACCTTGTAAATTCCAAACTGGTGAACATAATATGTATACTTATGTATTGGATTGTCTAGACTAAACAGAGGAGCATTGTTGAAGATTTGATTTTGTTGGTGGTTGTTGGTGTTTTTAGTGCATTTTTTTTTTGTAGTACTTTAGTGTTAGTGTTTGATTGTTTGTATCATGTTTGTTAAAAAAAAAAAAGGTTCAATAAAGATATTGTGGAAAAAAATAAACTGGACTACTGTAACGCTGTCCTCACACGTCTCCCTAAAAAGTCCACCAGTTAGTTCAGAACGCTGCAGCTCGAGTCCTCATTATGACTAAGAAAGTGGATCATATCACTCCAGTCTTCAGATCTTTATACTGGCTTCCTGTCTGTCAAAGAATAGATTTCAAAATACTGCTGTTGGTTTATAAAGCTCTGAATGGTTTAGGGCCAAAATACATTTCAGATCTGCTGGTCCATTACAAACCACCCAGAGCCCTCAGGTCATCAGGGTCAGACTTAGTATCTGTGCCCAGAGTTAGGAGAGAAACATGGTGTGGTAGCGTTCAGTTTTCATGCTCCTCACATGTGGAACAAACTCCCAGAAAGCGTCAGGGCTGCTTAAACTCTCATCTGCTTTAAATCCAGGTTAAAAACACTCCTATTTGCAGCTGCCTTTCAGTAGAACAATTGTTAATTTCCCACAATTCACTGTAACTTTTATTTCTTGCGTTTTATCTGTCTTATTCTATTTTAGCTTGTTTCTGTTTCTCTTTAATTATTTTTTAGTTTGCTTTTAAATTCTTATGTATTTCTTTTGCAACTTGCTGTAATGCTTTAACGTCTTGCACTCCGGTGTACCACGGGCGGTCACGTCTCTGCGTCCTAGGGCGCACTGAAAAAAAAAAATAAAAGCTGCATTTCCGTTCTTCCACTACAGACACAGCCGCGAACAGAAAGCCAAAGGAGTGCTTTGATTGGTTTAGATGTGATTGACCTCTCATTCGACTAATAAGAGCCTTGAATTGGGTTTCTGAAACCTTGAAGAACCAATGACTGAAAACCTAGCAAGAAGGACCCGCCTACCAACGGCTGCGAATACAGCGAGCCAATTGAAGCACAGAACTTCGAAAGCGTGCGTCCCTTGCCTAAAATCTGTTTTGTGTAAGCCGCTGGGTGACACACACGCGTTCGCCAGTCTTTTTTTCTTACCACTGTTCTTATTTGTTTTGAAAAATCGTTCGCCAAAACCGCAATCATGGAAGCGCAAAACCGCAATAATGGAATTATGGTTTGACCGGGTCGCGAGACCAGAACCACGAGTCCGTAACAAGCGGACCAGCGTCATGTTCGTCTGACAATGAGGAAGAGAAGATGGCCAGCAACACTGCTGTTGTGGACAGGTAAGTGTAATAAGCTAAATTATTCTTTATCCCTGAAAATTGTAATCAAAATGACTTTTGACCGGTCGGTAAATTACAACTGTGCGCAACATGACAGACCCGGACTGCTCCGGGTGAACACCGCCACCCCCCCCCCCCCCCCGCTACTCTTCTGTAGCGGATTGCAGATATTATTGCAGATATTTTAGTACAACTGTGCATAGTAGACCGCGGCACATGGCCGCGATCCGTCATGTGTCGATGGACAATGTCCGTCCTCTGTAGCGGGGGGGGGGGGGGAGTTGTTATCTTCTACATTACTGATATTTTAGTATAATTTTTATTGCACTGTAGGTTATTTTTTCTTGTAAAAAAAAAGCCACACATTTTTTACGTGGCATGCTTCTTTGTGTGTGGGGGGCTTGTTTGTTCATTCATTCATTCATTCATTCATTCATGAATAAACAACCCCCCCCCCCACACACACAGCCCTTCACCTTTCTTTGGAGCCCAAGATGAAGCTTCTATATTGAATCATTCAAAAGTTACAGACGTTTTTCCAAACTGTGCCATTTGGCACAATTTGGCACAGTTCAAAAACGCCTTGGAACAACCTAAGAAAAAAGCTGTGTAATATATTCATTTTTTGTGGTATTGTTACAAAATTTTGACCTCAGCTGGATAACACTTGGTTCTACATTTCTGTTGCATTTTCCAGCCCGGATCTGACAGCTGTGTGTTATTTGCAAGCATTTGTATCCAAAAAAACACCCAGGTGAAATTTATTTTCTTGAAGTTCAGTATGTTTAGATGACTGTTACTCAGTGGCAGGAGCACTTAGAGAGATTATGACTATTTTGCCAAAAAATTCAGTGTTTTCTTTTAAATGAGACCAACCCCATGAAGATGGTGCAAAGGGTTGAAGAACAGCTTTTGATTTACTTTGGGTACGTTATTTTTTGGCGTTTTTAGGGAAATTGACCAGAGTGCAAGGGGTTAATGTTTTATGTAAAGCACCTTGAATTGTCTTGTACAGTAAATGTGCTATACAAATAAACTTGCCTTGCATTCCAAATAGTGCTAACTGTGCGGCTTCCCGGGTGTGGAGTTACGTGCTTGCACACGTACTGTAACTCTGCGGGCACGTCTTGAAGGGGCAGTACATAAAAAGCTCTCTATACACGCACACAACAGGGAGAGGGGAAAAACTGAAAAGACCAACATGAGCAAGATTATGTTAGTTTTACACCCTGAACATCGGTTTTGATTTTATTTCAGTTAATTGCCTGTCCCTAAGCCGAAAGGTCAGGAGGTAGGGATGATGTTTCAAATCAACCCTTATATTGGAAATTTTTGAAAATTATATGTAAGGCAATTGACGATCACATTCAAGTCAAATTAAACTTTTTATTTTGAAGTAACCAGTCAACTGTGCTCATAAAGTTTTAACAAATGAAAATGAATAATGGCATGGTAGACCTTCATACCATGGCCTTATACTCAAAAGACCATCAGCAAAAACAGAACTCACAGGAACAAAAACAAAAAGTGCGTTCAGCCTTTGAGAAAAAATATTTCAAAACCATTTGTCTTCAACATCAAAGGAAGGCTAAAAGCTAATCCACAATTAGCAAGCAATCCAATCAAATTAACAGACAGAAATAGAGCAGGCAGAACCAGCAGTTTATTCAGACCTCCTCCTGTTACTCTACATTTACTCCTTAGCACTCATTACAACAGAAATACAACCTAAATTAATATATTTTCATCAACCATAAATAAATTAAAGTTTTTTTTTCATTCTTTAAACCCGTTAAATGTGAGGTGTACTTTCAACTCACCAGTACAACTATTCCATAACGTCACCCTGTGAAGGAAACAAATTGATGCAGACTTTTTCTCCTTGAGCATGTTTGTAACAACATTACATTTAAAACATGTTTATATGAATTTTTTTTCATCTTCAATTGCTGTTCCTGACAACTTGCAAAATTGCTTGGGCTCTTTCTTTTTTTGTTGTTCTATAAGTATTGCCAGACGACATGTGTTTGGGACAAACAAGCTAGTCTAATCTGTGAAAACAAGACCAAAACAAGGAGGTTCTAAAGAAAAATGATATAAGAGACAAGTAGAGCTGGCAGCTGCCTTTTCACAAAAACCTGCATGCAGCAGAGTTTTCTGGGTGGGCAGGGCTGTTTTTTGTGTGCAGTGAGAGATAAACATGCATTAGGAGGAGAGGCCGAGAGAGAAGAATTACATGCCGACACTTTAAATATTCACGTGACGATTGGTGCTTGATGGTTGTGATTAGTGCTGCAACAATTAGTTGACTAACCGACTAGTGGACTGACACAAAATTAATCAAAGACTAATTGTAGTAGCTGACAAATCGCCTATGAATCCTTTTCCAGGAAAAATTCTTAAAAAGAAAATGATTATTTCAGGTATTCAAATAAGAAAATTTGCCACTTTTCTTGTCTTTGCATTATAAGCTGAATAATTTTTGGTTTTGTACTGTTTGACAAACCAAGAAGTGATGAACACTGACTGTTTTTTTTTATATTTTATAGATCAAATGATTAGTCATTTTTTAATTTTTTTGTAACTAATCAAAAAAAATTAGTGGTGGATTAGTCTATAATAAAAAATAAAAAGTTGCAGCCCTAGTTGTGATAGAACCTTTTAAAGACACACTGCAGTGGATATAAATTCCCTTGAAAATAAATCTACATTGTCTGAAATGGTATCTTGTGCCCCTTTTTTCCCCACAGAACCCTTTTTCATTGTCTTATAGTTACTGGTGAAAATCTTTTCCCTTTTCCTCCTCCATTGGTTAACCCGTTACAATAACAACACAAAAACACTCGGTCTAAACTTGCCTTTTTCCAAAGGGAGGAGCATTAACTGAACTTTCGCTTTTTTTTTTTTTTTGTACTTATTTTGTACCCCTAGGTAGATTTGTTTTGCAGTCTGGTGACAAGCCACCAGCTGCCGGTCACTGCGTGTGCAAGCGCCCCGTATCCCTAACCTGCATGTTTTTGGCATGCGGGAGGAAACCAGAGAAATCCCGGAGTAAACCCACGCAACACGGGGAGAACATGCAAACTCCACACAGATCACTGTTGGCCGGGGGCAGGGATCGAACCCACGATCTCATGATCCCCGCGAGATCACTGCAACCCCCCCCCCCCCCCAAAAAAAAAAAACAACAAAAAAAACAAAAAACAAAAACAGACATGACAGGTAAGAGTGATTTTGCTCTTGATATGTTTTTTTTTTTCCCTCTGGTGTATCACTTTAAAGCAACTCTCTGTTAAAGTAACGCCTTTGGTGCCCCCCTATGGTGGTTAAACATCATTATCCGTTGCTACTGATGTAACGCTGGAGTGGTGGCCTAGAGGTAGAGCATCCGCCCCACAACCAGGAGGTCAGGGTTCAAGTCCCAGCCGGGTCATGCCAAAGACCATATAAAAATGGAACTTCATGCCGTCCAGCTTGGTGCTGTGGGCAGCAGTGGCTCAGGAGGTAGAGCAGGTCATCCAATAACCAAAGGGTTGGTGGTTCAAATCCCACTCTCCCCAGACATCCTGCCGTTGTGTCCCTGGGCAATACACTTTACCCTCCTTGCCTCCAGTGTCCATGGCACTGGGTATGAATGTGCATAAATGTTCGGTCGTGGTCGGAGAGGCTGTTGGCGTGGATTGACAGCCACGTTTCCATCAGTCTGTCCAGGGCAGCTGTGGCTACAGAGGTAGCTTACCACTATCAATGTCTGGCTGGAGTGAATGAATGATGGACTCACTGTTAACACTTTGAGATGTCACTTGACATGTAAAGCGCCATCTAAATCTAATCCATTATTATAAAGACTTACTGTGGTGTGATCCATGTGCATCGATAAGGAGCTTGAGATTTTAGAAGCATTTTCCTTGTATGGAAATAAAGTTTTCCTTCATTATCTAATAATTAGTGGTAAACTAACAGTACACTGTGTCACTGACTTGGGACATGGGCCGTCAAAAGATGTAGTTCTGAATGTTCCTAACCGAATAGCAAAGTTGCGTAACTCCACTGCAGGTGATGCAGCCTGCTCAGGCTGTGGTGGAAGCAGAGGTCACATGAAATGAAAATTGTCCTTTGTTGACAGATTTTCTTTTTCAGCAGTGACAGAAAATCTGAAAGCTGTCTGTCATTTTGACAGATTATACTGAGGGTGATCTAATTAAAATAAATTAAAATCACTTCCGGTTATGGCAGCCACGTAGGAAGACGTGTTTCACTCTGCTCTGCTCCTAAAAATAAAAAGTTGGCTAAAACTCTCTCAATTGGAACAAAAACTTATCCCAGCATTTGGGCGCGGATATGGTAAAGCCTAAGGCTGGGAAATTAGGCGGAAGAAAAAGTGAATCGTCGAAACAGTCCAAGCTAACAGACTTCCACGCTCATGACGAAGCAGAAAAATCTCCAAAGACAATGACGGAGGAGGGAGCTAGCGGCGGAGCGGTGACTGCTGGGGAGGGCACGAGTGCGGTGCTCGCTGCCATCAGCTCCATGAGAGCAGACTTTTCCTCTAAATTTGATGGGATTATAGCAGCCATAGAAGGAATGAGAAAGGAAATAAGCGACGGTATGGAACGAGTATCACAGGCGGAGCTCCGAATCTCCAGCGCTGAGGATGACGTCACCAGCCTACAATTAAAGTGCAAACATTGGAATTAAAAAATAAACGTCTGGAAGATAATGTCCTGGACTTAGAATCCCGGTCGCAATGGAACAATCTGAGGCTGGTGGGCCTCCCGGAGGGAACGGAGGGACGGGATACATGTTCCTTTTTGGAAAAGTGGATTCCAGAAGCGCTGAACAACACAGATCTGCAGTCATCGGTCGTCTTAGAGAGCGCTCACCGAATCGGCCCACTGAGAGATAATAAGACACCACCGAGGACGCTGATTATGAAGTTCCTCAACTACAGAGACAAGATGACGGTCACCAACGCAGCGCGAGCTAAAGGAGAAATTAAATACCAGGATCAACAGGTGCGGTTCTACCCAGATTTGGCCACAGGAATTCACCAATTAAGGAAACAGTTTGACCCCGCCCGTAAAGAGCTGCGCAACCTCAGGATTCGTCACAGAGTGATTCATCCAGCAAGACTGCTGGTCACATATAAGATAAGATAAGATAAGATAAGCCTTTATTAGTCCCACAATGGGGAAATTCCAGGATTGCAACAGCACAGGGACAGCAACACTCAACAATCAGAAGGCAAGAAAAAACAACATCTAGCAAACATATGTCCATATTACTATAAATGTACTGTATATATATAGACACACAGTGCAGAGCATTATGGCTGGTGGATGTGCAGCAGAAAGTCTAAGCTCTCTCTCCGCGGATGCAGCGGGCCAGCTGGAAGTCTTTGGGCATGATGGTGACCCCCTTAGCGAAGAAGAGACCACCAGGTGGGTCTCGCTGGTCTCCTGCAGAGCCATGACGGCGAAACTCAGGAAACGCAGGACGGTCTTGAAGTCCTGAGCGATCTCCCTCACCAGGCGCTGGACGGGCAGCTTACGGATGAGCAGCTCCGTGGATTTCTGGTAGCGACGGATCTCTCTCAGAGCCACGGACCTGTGACGGCGAGGCCTCTTCACTCTGCCGGTGGCCAGAGCGCCTCTCCGAGCAGCCCTGGTGGCTAGCTGTCTCCTGGGGGGCTTCTTCCTCCAGTAGATTTTACGGGCGGTCTGCTTGGTTCTTGCCATCGCTCTTTATTATTCTGTCTTATATTTCTTTCACGCCGCCTAAACTCCAGCCCGGCACCCGCTTCGTTTTCGCTACAGCTCCCGGTATGTCGAGTTTCCCATTAGCACCGGGCGGCGGCCAAGTGCTAGCTAGCACTAGCTCCTCCCAGCTGTAACGTCTCCCGCTGCAAACCGTGGCTCCGTCCGCCGACCCGGGAGACCCCCGGGGCGATCCGTGCGTCCGTGATATATATACAGAGTGAAAGGTGTAGAAAGAAGAAGGAAGATTAAAAAAAGGCTGTTGCAACAGGCAGCCGACTCGTGTGGCGCCGCCGGTCCGGCAGAGCCGGAACCGGAAATGAAGTATGAAGTATGATAATGAAGTATAAAGGGAGAACCCATATCTTCAAGACCCCTCAGGAGGCGCAGGAGCTTATCAAGCAGATCCAAGGAGAGACTGGTGGGAGCTATGCATGAAGCATGAACAAGATATAAAGGTAGAATATTTAAGCATTTGCACAGGCATCTGACTGATCTGAAACATATAGCAAGTTTACAAAATATAGATTGTATTATATATAAAAAAAAACCTATGATGTACAAAGTTGCTATAAAATTTGGAGTTAAGTTGGAAAACTACAGAAGAGAGTTAATGTTATGTCATTAAAAGCAGTAGAGTCAGGGTGATTGAGAGGAGAAAGAAAGAGTGGTTTGACTGATCCTTGCAGGTGTGGACAGTAAATGGCTATAGCGGGAGACAGAATTTTTTTTTTGATTTTGGGGGGATCACCACGAATGTGGGGAGGGGGAATTTGTTTGTGTGTAGTTTGTGGGACGAATGTTCAACCACTCATGTTTTTGCTTCTCTGTATGAGCATGTTTATATTGCGAGGTAATCTCAAACTCCTTATTGATCATAGACCAAAGCGTTAATCTTAATTTAACTTCATGGAATTGCAGAGGTCTACAAAATCTAAAAAAACTTAAACAAGTTATGAAAAAAATAAAAGACATAGGTTCAAAAATTGTGTTTTTACAAGAAACTCATCTAATAGAGGAGGATGTAAAAAGAATTAGGAGAAGATGGCAGGGAAATGTGTTCACCTCATCATTTTCATCCCGAGCTAGTGGAGTTATGACTCTCCTACATAAAACAGTCCCACTTCAAGTGAAAAATGGAATTGGAGACAAATTAGGAAGATATCTAATCATCCAAGGATCTTTGTTATTAGAAAATATAAATCTGGTGAACTTATACGGTCCCAATATAGATGATCAAAACTTCTTTGCTAATTTATTTCTTATTTTATCATCACTTACAGGGCAACATATAATAGCAGGGGATTTTAATTGTACATTGAATCCCAGTATAGATAGATCAACAGGACTGGACTGTACGCACAATGGATGCAGGATGACCATTAATCATTTTATGAAAGAATTGAGATTGCTAGATATATGGAGAGAAATGAAACCACAAGTCAAAGCCTACTCTTGTTATTCTAATACCTACAAGACATTCTCACATATTGACTATTTTTTGATCTCCACAGAATTAAGGTCCAAGATTCAAAACTGTTTCTATGATAACACTGTGATCTCTGATCATGCACCCTGCTGTCTAATATATGTAGATAAGAAATTGACAGAGGATCCAGGTAGGTCGCAATTTCAGCATAAATGGCTTCAGGATGAGGAATTTGTTAAGTACACAGAAAAACAGATGAGTTCTTTGATATCAATACTACACAAACATCAGCATGTATAAAGTGGGAGGCTTTCAAAGCTTTTATTAGGGGGCATATTATTAGTTATACAGGTTCAAAATCTAAGAAGACTCGAGAGGAGAGAGTCCAATTGGAACATAAAATAAAAATTCTTCAAGAAAAGGTGTATGCAGGAAGTAACCCAAAGTTAGAGAACGAATTACTGATTCTGAGAGCTGAATATGACAAAAAATCAGCGAATAGAGCTGCCTCGAGTCTTCTAAGATTGAAGCAATCTTTTTATGAACAAGGTGAAAAATCAGGGAAATTATTGGCATGGCAGATTAAATAATTAGAATTTAAAACACCAATTACCAGTATTGTAAGTAATGGACAGGCAGTTGTAGATCCTTTAGAAATTAATAGTGCCTTTAGAGATTATTATGAAAAACTATATGATACAAAAAATGAAACTGACTTAACAAAACTAAATGGGTTTTTGGGTGGATTATCTATACCGTGTATTCCAAATGAAAACAGGGAGATACTGGAGTCTAAAATTAGTCAAGAAGAAGTTGGGCTAGCCATTGATAATATGAAATCAGGAAAAAGTGCAGGACCAGATGGTCTTCCAGTTGACCTCTATAAAAAATTTAAGAATAAATTAATAAAACCATTTCAAAATAGTAATTTACCACCATACATGAATAATGCCTTAATTATACTGTTGCCAAAACCAGGTAAACCCTCTAATAAATGTGAAAACATGAGACCAATAAGCTTATTAAATGCTGACCTTAAGATAATCTGTAAAATTTTAGCAAGATGACTACAAGAAATATTACCAAATATTATTAACCGAGATCAGAATGGCTTTATAATGGGAAGACGAGGCTTCCATAATGTAAGAAGACTATTTAATATTATTTATTCTAATAAAGAAGCACCGGATACAGCAGTCCTATCATTGGACGCCGAAAAGGCCTTTGATAGGTTGAATGGCCCTTTCTTTTTGAAGTCCTACAAAGGTTTGGACTTGGAAATAATTTCATAAAATGGGTTCAGATAATATACAATAATGCTACAGCAGAAATCCTAACAAACAGCAATATCTCAAAATCAATAAAAATCAATAGAGGATGTCGACAAGGCTGTCCACTTTCACCTTTACTGTTTACTATGGCAATTGAACCTTTAGCGATGGCAGTACGTTTACATCTACAAATATATGGAATTAAAGTAGGACCAACAGAACATAAAATCTCCCTGTATGCCGATGACATAATTTTGTTTATGTCAAATCTTAAAAAATCAATTCCGACCTTGTTAAATTTAATAAAGAATTTTGGGGAAATATCAGGATATAAAATAAATAAAACAAAATCGTCAATATTGATGCTAAATGAGACCCAGAGAAATCACCCAGCTCCTGAGGTAAATCAATTCAATGTTGTAAATCAGTTTAAATATTTAGGAATTCAAGTTGTGCCTAAGCTAGAATCAGCCGCCAGTGCCAACTATGAAGCCTTAATGACCTACATTAATGAGTTAATTCAGAGATGGATGTCACTACCAATGTCGATGATTGGTAGAATTAATATACTTAAAAGTAATACCTTACCCATAATACTTTATTTATTTCAATACATTCCTTTTACACCACCTTCATATCTGTTCTCAAGAATTAAAAAAAAAAGTTAGTGGAATTTATATGGAACAATAGGAAGGCTAGATTACGTCTGTCCTTACTATATTTACCATTTGATCGTGAAGGTCTGAAATGTCCAAACTTTATGTTGTATTACTGGTCAGCACAACTGAGGTCTATGACATATTATTTTTCATCAAATGATCTCCCTCACTGGACTGAAATGGAATCATACAATTTACCTTTACCTCTTCCCATATTCATATACTCAGACTCGGCTAAAAAATTACAGAAACAAGTTAAAAATCCAATTGTAAAGCATATGATCAAAATATGGTGTGAAACCAAAAAATATTTAAAAGAACCACACTTATTGTCACAATTTAGCCCAATATGGGGTAATCAATATTTTAAACCAGGGAGAGCGGATGCTGTATTTAAAGTATGGAATTTAAAAGGGATTCAAAAGATTCAAGACTTTTGACATTTGTCATGTTCAGATAACATAATGTCTTTTGAAGAACTGAGGATCAAATTTAATCTTAATAGAACACATTTTTTTTAAATATCTTCAGCTTAGGAATTTTATTCGATCAAATCAAAATAATGCCCTCACCCGACCTACTTATTCATCCTTGGAAAAATTTTTGAAGAAAGATAGTAAGAGAAAGGGTATTTTTTCAGAGTTTTATAACTCATTGACACTATCCTCAAGTGAAAACTCACAGAAAAGACTGAATTATTGGAAAGAAGACCTCCAAACTGAAATTTCAGAGGAACAATGGGAATTGGCTTGTACAGAAGCTCAAACCAAATCAATAAATGTACGTCTTAAATTGATACATTTTAAATGGTTAATGCGGATGTATGTTACACCGGTGGAGTTAAATAGATAACAAAAACATACCAGATACGTGCACAAAATGTATGGAAAGTAAAGGAACCCTATTTCATTGTTTATGGGAATGTAGAAAAATTAGAATGTTTTGGGAAGAGGTGAGGGTAACAATTGAAAAAATAATTTCAAAGCAATTCATATTGAGTCCTAAATTGTTTTTGTTGGGTCTGTATCCAGAAAAACATAACTTTAATAAGAGTAAAAGAGCATTCATAGACCTCAGTTTGCTTAATGCCAAAAAATGTATTGCACTACTGTGGAAAAATACTCATAGACCAGATGTGGCTCAGTGGTTAAGACAGACGTTAACAAACCTTCCACTAGAAAGAATAACATACATTCTGAAATCAAAGGAAAATGTGTTTGAGAATATATGGAGACCTTTCATTGATTATGTAAAGAAATTAAACTTAACTTTTGAAGAAGGAGAATGATGTGTGTGGACCTTGTAAATTCCAAATTGGTGAATGTATAATATGTATACTTATGTAATAGATTACCTAGACTAAACAGAGGAGCATTGTGAAGATTTGCCTTTGTTAGTGGTTGTTGGTGTTTTTAGTACATTTTTTTTAATTACTTTAGTGTTAGTGTTTGATTGTTTGTGTTATGTTTGTAAAAAAAAAAAGGTTCAATAAAAAATATTGTGGAAAAAAAAATAAATTAAAATGTCAGGTAATAATTCATTATGACCAGGGCTTGACATTAACTTTTTAGCTCACCGGCCACTGTGGCTAGTGATTTTCCAAAGCTACTAGCCACTCAGCCTTTTCACTAGCCATAATTTTGTGGGTGGGAAATTATGTTTAATATGATCAAATTTGAGTATCACATACTAAAACTTACTTGAACTAAATTTACAACCATTTTAAATGTAAATGACCCTTATACAGACATAAAAATGGCAAGAGAAACACTGTCAAATTTTTCATTAACAGCAGTAAATGCTGTAAAAGAGTTGAGAAAAATATCTGCAATATTAGAATGAAGTACAAGTGGATTTGGGGTCTGTCCCAATTCTCATTTGTGTCCCTACCCCTTCCCCTTTGCCTACTCCCACCCCTTAGCTCTTGATAGAGGTTGAAAATGACCCCGATGAATTGGGACACCCCTTCAGGGATACATGAGGTCATTACTAGTTACTGATGGATTTAATCTAAATCAACACCACCTGTTTTCACCAGAAAAAAGAAGAAAACTGATGATAAAAAAAGTCTCATCTTAAGGAGGAAAAATGTCTCAAATTTACAAAAACAATTCTAATCAGTAGAAAAAGTCAGAAATTTACTAGAAAGAAAGCTGTAAATTGAGAGAAAAACTTGGACCCCCTGGCGAGCTGTTTTTGGCCCGTGGGCCACATGTTTGACACCCCTGGACCAGCACATTAAAAACACATAATTAACGGTTTCACTACCATGAAAAAGCTGCAAATCACAGATATCATGGATAATCACAGATAAACAAAAGTTCACCTCAGAAGAAGTTTCACTTGTTCTTTACAGCAGCACATCAAAGTTCAGTCACTTTTTCTCTCTGTCATTCGAAAACTTATATTTGCACAACTGCGGACAGCTTCTTGCTCTAAAAATCGTATTTAACCACAGAGGTAGGAGCTAATCTGGGGGGAGAGCGCAGTTTATTAACTACTCATGCTGGGACAATGGGGGATCAGGTGCAATTCCCCTGGTGAGCTGATCGCTGAGAGTGGGGCAGCTGTGTTCTGCTGGCTGGCCTGCTGTCAGTTTGTCGTCGTTTCTGGCCACAAAATGAACCTACCTGCGGAGCACGCCGTCCATGTCTTCTCCTGTCTCCAGTCTGGAGCAGAACTGTGTACCGCGCTGGCAGTTGAGCCAGACTACGTCCACGGCGACAGTGGACCAATGAGAATACACTGTGTTAGTGCTTAGGGGAGTTGTAGTTTTGTAGTCGTGCACTGTGATAGGCTTATTATTTAGATGCCGCTTGAAAAAATTACATCCCGCCAAATTGGCTAGTGTGAGTGGCTGTCTTACCCACCACCGGTGAAATCCACCCGCTGGCGAGTATTAAGGTCAAGCCCTGATTATGACAGAATTTTTACAACCCTGTCTGTCAAAATGACAGATGGCAAAAAAAGTCTAGCGCAGCCTCTGGGTGGAAGTGATGTTTGCTCAGTCAAAATGATTTTGGAATCATTATTTTAAGGTGAAAATCTTGCGCTGTGTTGCTTTAATACATTAAATGAATTCTATATATGACCACCCATACTTTAAGATGTTATTGCTGTGGAGAAAACAATTCTAAAATGGCTTCTTTTAAAATGCTGTTTTTATTAATGTTATTAGATCTATTGGTAAACTTTAACCAATGCCATTTACAACAGCATACTTTGATGTGGCATTGAACAATTCTTTTAAAACTCTTCTCTCGTTCCCTGACCCCTCTCACCCTCTGCATCAGGGAGCATTCACAGCCCCTCTGACTCTCCTCATTATATGTCTGCTTAGAAACTTGGTCAGTAGATTTTGACTTTGCAGAGCCCTTATTCACTTTTTCCTGTCTTTTTTAAAAAAGAATTTCGAAAGTGTGTAAGCACAAATTGAGTTCAAGGTTGTGCCTTTATAACACGGGGAAACATTCTTCAGCGACGAGCAGCAGCACATCCATTTGGTGTCCATGCTGAAGTGGATATTCACATGAACAAGTTTTATATTGGAAATAGTGCTCTCTTAAACATGTCTACAGCTGTAATCACAACACAGCCATTGTTTCTGTGGATGTGTGAGGATTTTTGTCAGATTGCTTCGGTTAGTAGTATAGATAATTGGTACACAACTGTTTAATTTTTTTTTTTTTTGGGGGGGGGTAAGTAGTTTGATAGAGCAAGTACGGCAAGTTGAAACGATGCAACTCATGTTCTTTTGCATGTATTAGCACATCTGTTGTTAGCAGCTGTTGGTACTAATAATGTTGACATTTTGTTATAAGTTTTTGAGCCTTGAAAAATATTGCTAATTATGTTGTTTGCAAAGTCAAAGTAATGAAATAATCATCTGTACAAAAAGGAACTTCTTGTACTGGTCCATTGGACCCGTTAGATTTTCTTCTTAATTGGCTTCATAATACAAAAGATAATAAGCTTGTATATAATTAATTTATCAATCAAAGCAGTAGTGCACCAGAACTTTAATAGTTTGTGAAGGCGTAGTTCTGATGACTAATATACAGTTACTAAAATCAGAACAAAATGTGTAATAATTAATCTTTGGAGGTTATTTTGGTCATCCTTTAAACCAGAAATTGATTCACAGTTGGTGTTACGCCAATGTTTGTGACCAACATATGTACACTGGCAATAAAAAGTATATAAACCCTTTTGAATTATCTGGTTTTCTGTGTTAATTGAGCATTTGTAGACCGTTTTGTCTAACTGTGGACTGGTGAATACCTAAAATCTTGGAGATTACTTTGTAACCCTTTTCAGTTTTATGCAAATCAACATTGTTTTTAATCACAGGTCTTTGTATGGTTCACATCAGCGGATGCGTCTTGCCAATAACAAACTCCAAAAGCTTGAGTGTTTTTTACAACTCAAAATAGCTCTACACCTCATTCCAATCTTGTTTCATTGCTTCGACTCTAGGTTTGCTAACTTCTGGCTTTTATTATGTTTTGATGTGCAAAGCACTACCCAGTCATGCAGTAGTGTGTGTGTGTGTGGGGGGGGGGCAGTGCGACTTTTTTACAGCATCACGTACGGCTTCCTGTCAACCATCAATCACATGCTGAACTTTTAAGATAGTGGTTGTTACTGAAAAGTAAACCCATTTTCAGCAGCTACACCATTTATTTGGTTTATAGTTAATGATTACCGTTAATGATCCTTCCGCAGGTTCACCTACAGAAACCTTGTTACGACTTTTACTTCCTCTAGATAGTCAAGTTTGAGCGTCTTCTCGGCCTCAAGTTTGGTTGTCCATTTGTCTTTTCATGTGTTTATCTGATGCTGAAGTAGCACACAAATACAGGCCTAGGTGGTATGTTAATCCTTTTTTTCAGTTATGCGATGAATCACAGTGCAGATTCCCATGCTGTTAATATGGGAACATATAAATTATAAAACATATGAACTATAGAAACAACTTGACCAGAGAGGAGCATCTCTTAAAAAAAAAAAAAAAAACAAACTTTGAAAACAAAGTTAATTCAATCAATATGTCAGGGGTTATCCACATATATAAAGAAAAATACAGAAAAGAAGAAAACAGCAAATATTAAACTCGGTGTTCAACCAAGGGAACAGTCTTTAGGGCTTTTGGGTTTATGGAGTGCTGACTAGTTTCCATGTATGGCTGGACCTCAACCATAAATATTTAATGAGGTGCACCTCATGTTGTAACACAGACGTCAGCATCATATGTGCCTAAACAATAGCAAGCATTTCAAAAGCTTGCATGCGTGGACTGACATAATACAGTGGTACCTCTACTTACGAACGTCTCTACATACGGAATTTTCAGGTTACGACACGCCTCAACGGGAAAATATTGCCTCTTGTTACGAACGAAATTTCAGGATACGAAAGGCAAAAAAGTACGCGCTCCTCGCAGCTCCCGTAGTTTACCGAACGTAAACATACCTGTAGCTGCTCTGCCATTGGCTATCGCCTAGCATCTTCCTGGTATCCCATTGGACACGAAGTGTTCGGGCAGTTTTACGTGTGTACAGTACAGAATTAACATTTATTCGCTATGGGCCCCAAGAAAGTGACGGAGATAAGTGGAAAAGGAGAAAAGAAGAAGAGAGTTTTTTTGTCCATACAAACAAAGAAGGAGATAATCGAAAGGTATGAAAAGGGGATGCGTTTGGTTGATCTCGCCAAAGAATATGGCCGTAATACATCAACGATCAGCACGGTATTAAAACAAAAGGAAGCCCTTACAAGCCGACAAAAGCAAACGTCCTTGGATCGTTTCTTCACAAAACGTCAGGCAAAAACCATTGATGAGACAGAACATGAACCAAAGAAGGCAAAAGGTGACGACGACGACGACGATAGCAGTTAAAAGGTAAATGAACATAATTTTTATTATTCTTTCTCTTTTATTATTCTCTTTTATTATTCTTTCTCTCATTTTAAACTCACATTTTATGTTTATTGTGCAGTAATCTAATTGTAACATGTATTTGTTACATGTTTTGATGCGTTTTTATGATTTATAAAAAATTTATGCCCGAATTTTGGGGGGCTTGGAACGGATTACGGCATTTACATGTAAAGCGCGCCTCTACTTACGGAATTTTCACGTTACGAGAATACTTCCGGAACAAATTAATTTCGTAAGTAGAGGTACCACTGTACTTGGCTATCCCATGCTACCATGCCACAAGCACCGAGGCATCAGCACCCATGGTGCTTTCATTGAAGTCTTTAACACAAGGGTCCACATTTCCCACCACAACTGTGATTGTTTAATGGACGCATCTAATAAAGACATGAAATATTCTAATTGTATTGGTATTCGATTGACCACATTGTGTTTGTCTGTACTTGGGACTTAGCTGTAGATCAGATCACATTTTATAACTAATTAATGCAGAAAACCAGGTAATTCCAAAGGGTTCACATACTTTTTCTTGCCACTGTAGCTTAAATACTAAACAAACACCTTCCCCAATATGCTGGACTCCTTTAGGCAAAATCCCAACTCACTTCTTATTGTTTAGCTGCTTTCATATTTAAATTAGAAATATAAAATCAAATCCACATGTTTAGATATTCAAAAGAAAGAAAGAAGATTGATTAAGCACCAGTTACACTGGAAGGACTCTCTGGCCTGAAGTTAGCCTCCAGGCCAGTTAGCATTCACTCTTATCTGCCATGTCTGTTTTTTTTTTTTTTTTTTTTTTGCTGTGAGAGTTCAGTTAAGCCCCTCCCACTGGAAAAAGGCAAGTTTAGACGGATTGTTTTTGTGATGCCGCGATAACAGGTGAACCAATCAGGACTGTTCAAATTTGCCAGCTTGCAGACTTCTGTATCCTGGTGGGTGGGATGTGGATGGGCCTAATTAGATCCTGGCATTTGAAGGAGAAGGAAAAGAGGAAAGATTTTTACAAGCAACTGAAAGACATTGAAAGGTTTTTTTGTAGAAAAAAGGGCATAAGATACAGTACCATTTTAGACAACGTAGATTTGTTTTTAAGGGAAAATATCCACTGCAGTGCATCTTTAAACAATCCCAGACGAGCCCCCACCAAGGGAACTGTGTCCTCCCTTGCCACATAGGATTGCACAAGGAGTACAGAATGACCTTGGTGGGGGGTTGTTGGGGCTGCTTTAACCCCCAATCTCCCATTTTTCAAATCCTTCCCCTTTAACCAGGCCGCAGGTATTACTGTTGCTTCTCCTCATCCCTAATTCTAACTGTAAAACGTAATAGTGACAATAAAGTATCAAATAACAGTTCAATCTAGACACTCTATGTTTATACAAAGAGCCATTTAAAGTGATCACAACAGTATAAAGATACATTATGATCCCCTTTCATATAATACAGAAAAATGTTAATTTGAATCGAATTTCATTGCATTTGTATGAGTAACGGGAGACACCGTCGACGAGAAAAGGTGTCTGGGAGAGAGTGGAAGTGTAATCAAATAAGCGGCAGTGTTCTGTGTCTGAGAACGCAGTTGCAATAATTGAATCTCCTTGTAAAAATGAAGTCAAAGCACTGTGTTGCTCTTTAGCTGTGATGAAGCAGGAACAAATGTAGCACAGTTATTATGATGTTTCAGGCTGATATTTTTGTGCAAGACAAATGTGTTTTAAACTATTTATGTAAATATTAATATGTAAAGGCTTGGAAGTTACAGTCTACTATCATGTCTCTGCTGAGTATCCTTGGATGCTCTGGATATTCAAGTATTTCATACTTCTTCATGCATATATTGATGCACCAGTATATTCTGTGTTGGATGGATTGCAAATAGATGGAGACATACTGTATATGTAAAATGCTTTTGTTCGAAGGTGACTCACCAGAGTTTACAGTTCATCCTGTTCTTAATTCCCTCCATCTGTTCTTTCGCCAGGTTACGGTCCAGCGTGGGAGGTGTGCAGTCTGCTTGGTCAGTGTGAAGGGTATGGAGACCTGGAGGCTCGACAAGAGCTGTTGGCCTTCTCCCTCACGCACTGCCCCCCAGACAGCATTCACGGCCTTCTGGCTGCCTCCAGTGACCTCCAAACTCAGGTTAGAATTATCAGTCCGCCTTTAATAATCAGCATTGATTATTACTGGTAGTCATCCAGTAAAAGCATGGTTTTTTTTCACTTGGTTAACATGCAATCGTAAATTGTATGGATGTCAAGTTTGTAGTAACAGTCTGCATGTAATCAGTTCTTTTGATCTGTTTGTGTAACTTTTCATTAAAGTACAGGTATACAGTGGTAAGAGGGAAATTCTGTAAGCCATCTGTCAACTAACATTACACAGTAGATTTTAAAAGCTAATGTTTAAGGTTGTCAAAAATGCCAATTGAGAGACTCCAAATTATCAGGACCGATCCAGAGTAACTATTGACTGTGTCTTTTATTTTTTAGATATGGAAAGAAGCTTGTGTTAATGAAAAATGAACAGTGAGTGAACTTTTATGGCCTCAATTTAAGTATATCATTAAAAACAGAAATGAAACAAGCTGCACTTTTCCATAATTGCTGACAGGCTTCAACAAAAAATCCTGCAGTGGCATCTGACAGACACACACACAAATAAACCAACTGATCACATTATCTCCAGAAATAATGAAGCTCCAGAAGACCTTTTTTTAATTGTTTATTTAAATAACACTGTAGTCAAATGAAGTGAAAATCTTACTGTAGCAGTGAAGAAGTAGTACTGCATCCATGATCAAAAGCTGCAGCTAGGTGAAAGATCTGCGCACTTATGTGATTTCTGAAGAATCAATACGTCTTCTGGACAGTTGCCCTAATTCTCAACAAACTCATGTACAATGACCCTCAGGTTGGTCCGCGTCAAGGTTGTGGTCAAGGTCAGGAGATCTGGGCACTTTTGATTTCATTTAAAACGTTACAACTTTGAGGCAATTTTCCCCCTGAATCTAGGATGTGTTCAAGGTTCAAGTTCAGCTGAGATCTGAGCAGTCTTGGGGCGATTTTATCAGACTGGAATGAGCTGCCCTGTCATTGATGTTGTGGTTGATTAAGTGTATACCTGGAAAGATAAAGATCTCAACATTTGTAATATTACTAAATTTTTTTTAGCTGTGTTGGCTTTTTATGAACTTCTCAGATGAGCAAATCTAGGAAGGGCACCAAGAAAACAAATCAACTTTCTGCTTTTTTTTCCCCTCTAGTGAGACCCTCAGAATCCACAACTCACCTAAACTCTTCATCCAATCAGATTGATTGGCTGCGACAAATTTCATTGTGAAATAATAGCTGTTATATTTTCCTGTTGTGCAGGTGTTGTACCAGGCTGTTAACTATCAGATGGAGCCCATCATTTCTGACTCTGGAGGAAATGTCAATGAAACGGACTCTCCAAAGGTTTGTCTGTTTTCGTCTCCGTTTGTAAATGTGTTTGTATTTGTGCATTTATTTTTCTTGACGTGCTTCCTCTGCACGTTCTCAGTTTGAGCTGTTTCACTACTCCTGTGTGGGGCCTGTTTGTGTCCTGTTCACTTTGAGTGTTTTCCTGTTGCTCAATATTTAATGAGGTGTAAATCTAGTGTTAAGGTTGCTCAGCTCCCCTGGTTTATTTATGCGTCCTCGTCTCCTCCCCTTCAGCGCTGCCAGCTTTATGATGCCTTGAGTGGGTGTTAATGTTTCATGACTTGCATTGCATCCTCCCTTTGTGCGTGAATGGCGCTCATTTGAAGCTGCCTGTTGTCGTTTTATCGTTGTATTGATGTCTCTACCTCTCACTTGTGTACATTTAAGCCTTTCAGATGGGTGGGTATGTGCACACATGAATATGCAACTGTGCATGTTTGTGTCTACTCTCTTCGCATTTGCAGCAAACATTGTGCATCTTTTTTTATGAAGCATATATATTTCCATTTCTTTCATTCCCCAACCCTCAATCCCCAGCCGAATAAACTATTGATGAAAGTGGCTAAATGATTTGGCCCCAACCCACTGGCCATTTAAAAATCATTTTCAATTGGGCAGTCACTGGCGTACCATCGGCTGTGTTTGTGCACTTTCAAAACCGCCACAGAATCAGCAAGTATTGATGCTGCTTCCTTTGGAGGCATATTTTAATACTTGTTTTGATTCATTGTTGTACAGCTCAATAAATGGAGTTAAGATAAAGACAAATGTGAGACTTCAGACAGCAGTTGGTTTCCTTAAGGCTGATGCTTTACCCTAACTAAGCAGCCGGTGTTCATTGTTTAAATAAGAATAACCCTGAACCTCTAAAGCTTCCTTGCTAGTTTATAAATCATGTCTTGTCTGCTTTCCTTTAAAATAACCAAAGAATTTGTTAGATAAGATGTAGCTACTAATACCCACTGTAGTGTTGTTAATAGGACATATTATGGTGTGACACAGGTGGTGGCTTCACTTTCCAGTTCCGCCGCCACCCGGAGTATAAGAGGGCGATGCAGTAGAGGGGCGGTCTCTTCGACCACCTCTCAGCCTAGCGGGAGCGTCTCTGTGTCTACAGTGAGTCTATAATAAAGTCCTGTGCAGTTCACCATCCGCCTCGTCATTGTTCCACGTTTTATGGACATAACACCCACCAACAGTTTCAAATTAAATTAAATTAATATGATACAAAAGGCCAGGATAAATAAAAATATTTATTCAGAATTAACCTTCTCATTTATTTCTATCATAATTCAAAAAGAATTCAAATCAAGACTGGTTCCAGAACCGGAGCTGTGTGTTGAGGTGAGGCCGACTATATCTAGCCGGTATCGCTCAATCTCGTACACCAGCTCAGGCTCCTTCCCCACCAGAGAGGTGACATTCCACGTACCAAAAGCCAGTTTAGAAAGCTTGGGATCAGTCCGCCAAGGTCTCCGCCTTTGACCGCCACCTAATCCACATAGCACCGGACTTCCATGATCCCTCCTGCAGGTGGTGAACCTACTGGAGGGCAGACCCATGTAACTCCTTCGGGCTGAGCCCGGCCGGGTCCCATGGGTGGAAACCTGGCCACCAGACGCTAGCCTTCGAGCCCCTCCCCCAGGCCTGGCTCCAGGGTGGGGCCCCGGTAACCCCATACCGGGCGGGGTACACTGAATCCTTGATATACAATTTATCATGAGAGTCTGTTGGATCGTTCTTAGTCTGGCCCTTCACCCAGGACCAGTTTGTCTTGGGAGACCCTATCAGAGGCAAATTGCCCCGGACAACATAGCTCCTGGGATCACTGGGGCACGCAAACCCCCCACCACGATAAGGTGACGATCCATGAGGGGATCATCCAAGTGGAGGAGTTTAAGTATCTTGGGGTCTTGTTCACGAGTGAGGGGAAAATGGAGCGAGAGATCGACAGACGGATTGGAGCAGCATCTGCAGTGATGCGGACGTTGTACCGGTCTGTTGTGGTGAAGAGGGAGCTTAGTTCTAAGGCAAAGCTGTCGATTTACCAGTCAATCTACGTTCCTACTCTCACCTATGGTCACGAGCTTTGGGTAATGACCGAAAGAACGAGATCGCGGATACAAGCGGCTGAAATGAGCTTTCTCCGTAGGATTGCTGGACTCACCCTCAGAGATAGGGTGAGGAGCTCAGTCATCCGGGAGAGGCTCAGAGTAGAACCGCTGCTCCTCCACATTGAAAGGAGTCAGTTGAGGTGGTATGGGCATCTGATTAGGATGCCTCCTGGACGTCTCCCACTTGAGGTGTTTCAGGCATGTCCCACTGGGAGGAGACCCCGGGGCAGACCCAGGACTCGGTGGAGAGACTATGTCTCCCAGCTAGTCTGGGAACGCCTTGGTATCCCCTCTGAAGAGCTGGAGCAGGTGGCTGGGGAGAGGGAAGTCTGGGCTTCTCTGCTCGAACTGCTGCCTCCGCGACCCGGACCTCCGGAAAAGCGGTAGAAGATGGATGGATGGATGGATGGATAATTCAAAAAGCCAGAAATGTTAAAATCTACCTTTAAGAAAGAAACAAAGGTTCTCGGGTCAGTGTGAATGAAAATATTCAATTCAACTCTATAATCTGTGTCACACTGGTTCAAGACCTCACGGAAAGGCTCTTTTGTATTATGGATCCGCCTACGCCAATTTAAAAGTGTCCTTTGCCTGTGTGACCTTTGGACAAAGGTTTTTCACAAGGTCTCCTTGCCTCTTGAACAGCACGAGTCTTTGCTGCCCGAACACGGTGTATTGTTATTCCTCCAAGTACAAACACAACAGCATGAACACAGAGTCCAGTTCTTTAAGTGCCCATTTCTAATTTCATGAAAGAAATAGACATTTCTCCTTTGGTTTTTTTGTAAAAGTGCAAATGTTGTAATGTAGTGATGCTGCAATTGTATTGACAATTAGGCCCCATATTGTGTATTTTCCATAGATCTATTGTAAGTTTTGACATCTTTACAGACCTATACATGTAGTTTTAGGGTGCTTTCACACGTATAAGCTTTAGTTCATTTCAGTCAAATCTGAGTTCATTTCCTCTATTAGTGTGGTTCGTTTTGTCTGGTGAGAACATGGTAATCGCGCACCAAAGCCACCGCTCCGAACTCTGGTGCAGTCCTCCAGGTGAGAAGGCATACTGAACTAAAACGGGATCAAAAGCTAGAAAACACATGAATTTCGGGCATTATGAGCAGATTTTAACTTATTTATTTCAAACACCTAAAACACACGGCAGGATGAATCGCACACAAAACCTTGTGAGGAGGTGCAGACTGGTAGGATGATTACATAAACGCTCCTCTATCCCAAACACAGAAAAATACAGAAAAGCGCTCCTTAGCCAATGGTCTGGGGACAGTCGGATTCAGAAATCAGTTGCTCAATGTTGCAACAACTCTAAAAAGCTCTGTGAGCAGTACAATAAAATGTAAAAGGTACTGAATAACACAGGGACCTTTAGTGTTTCACAGAAAACTGTGACCCCTCACAATTTGCCACGTTTTCACTTCATCTGCTTAATAAAGCTGGATTCACACTACAACGTTTGGACCGACCTTTTCTGACGTTCTGGCAAACGTCTCACTCCACTGGTTAATGATAGTTGGTGTTCGTGAGCAAATGCTGGCAAACATCATGTTCACTGAAAATTTTCAGCATGCTGAAAATTTACTGATGTTTGGAAATAAACTTTGGTGAAAGTTGTGCTGATTTTGCAAAAGTTCCTGAGCGCTGGGCTAAGTTGTGCAGAGCTAACCTTAGTTGGCTTAAGTTGGGCTCCATTGGTGAGCATGGACTGAAATGCTAGCAGAAGCAGATGGTTTTTTCCCTTTTTTTTTTTTTTTTTAGGGAAAAAGAAAAAAAAAAAAAGGAAAAAAAAAAACAACAAGCAGATGTTTTTAGACAAAACTCACTTTTCAAACATGCATGGACACAGATGAAAGCACAGTGAAAATGTCAAAAATCCAGGAGAAATGCTGAAGCAGTGTCATTGTCCATGGTGCTGGAATGCCAAAAGCCCAGAGAAGCAAAAAGAGGAATAAAAAAAAAAAAAAGAATATAATATACAGTATAATCTCCCAAAAATGTGATGGCGAAATTGACTGTTTTCATTTTGTGCTCCGTGCTTAATCCTCCAGGATTTATTGGTTCGGCTTTTTTATCATTTATTATGGAGATCAAAAAGCACTGATGTAATGTCAAAAAGTAAAGGACATTTAACACAATTAAAGAAAAACTTTGTCATGTTATGTTTTTCCTTGAGGCATCATTTTATATAAACTTTTTCTTGCCTCAGTGAAAATGCAGGACTTCCTCCATATAGGCCATTCAGTCTCCCTCTCTCTTTCTGAGCAGTCTCAACTTCAGTCCGAGCAGGAATTTTTTTTTGTCTCTCAGCTGTTCCCTTTGGAGGCCACCACAGCGTATCATCACCTTGTGTTGTGATGATCTGCATGTTGATTTGGGTCATGTTGATTTTAACGCTGGATGCCCTTCCTGATGCAACCCTGCCAATTTATCCAGGCTTGGGACCGGCACAGGGAGTACATTGGCTTGTGGCACCCCCTGTGGCTGGGTAACTAACTTTCCTTCCCTCATTCTGTTTTTGCTGAGCACTAAGCTAGAAGGCAGGAAGTACCATTTTTATATGGTCTTTGGTATGACCCGGCTGGGACTTGAACCCACAACCTTCCGGTTGTGGGGTGAATGCTCTACCTCTAGTCCACTACTCCAGTTCCAGGCAGGAATAATAACAAACTTAAAAATATCCAGTGAAACTGACAAAGGACAAAGTGTATGCCCAAGAAGGGAGACGGAGACATGTGTACAGTCAGAAAGCAGGTCCAGAACTCTAACTCTCAAATTAATCTAGACACTTCTATTCTGATTTTTCGACCACACACATGCAGTAAATGCACAGCATTACCATGTGCTGTCACACGTTCTGATGGGTCACAGATTTCTGTATAACTATGGTAAAGTAAGCAACTTGCTGTGTTTACTTTTCTTGGCAAACACATCTGACCAGTCAGGGGACGGAACCTTCTCATGTGATTTGACGTGACACATTTTGGGTCTGCCTTTGAAAGGGAACTGAACTAAGGGGAAAGTGATGCAAAATAGCAAATTCATCTGATTTGGACCAAAGCAAACAAGCTTAGGTGTGAAAACGCCCTTAAAAACCAAAAGAAACTTGTGTGTTTTTTCCAGCTTCTTCAGAAAGCTGTCTTAGAGTTCTGTCTGAAACAGCTGATTTTCAGCCTGTTCATTGATATTAATGAACCATTGTTTGATTTACATTTATCACAGATTGGAGACACTGAAGGATAAAATTTATGTAGCATTGTTTTTTTTTGTTTTTTTTTTGTTTTTTGTTACTTATTTGTACCCGTAGGTAGATTTGGTTTGCAGTCTGGTGACAAGCCACCAGCTGCCGGTCGCTGCGTGCGCGAGCGCCCTAAACCTACATGTTTTTGGTATGCGGGAGGAAACCGGAGAAATCCCGGAGTAAACCCACGCAACACGGGGAGAACATGCAAACTCCACACAGCTCACTGTTGGTCGGGGGCTGGGATCGAACCCACGATCTCATGATCCCCGCGATCCCCCGGCCGAGGGTAAAACTGTGCTGTCACAGTGCTAAACCACTGCGCCGCCGTGCAGCCCATGACCTTAAGCATGACCTTAGAATAGTGAAAGCGGTGCAACACTTTAAACTAAATTAACCTATGCCTACTATTTATTGAACATCTATGAGTCAAACAATGGTACACTGTTGCATTTATTTTGGGACCGTCCACTTAGCTCATCTTTCTGGTCAAGAATTTTTCTTTTTTCCTGAAGCGTATCACGGAACTCTTACACTGGATAGCGACCTCGCCATACTTGGCTGTTCACTGGACCCTTTAAAGCAACCATCACATATTCAGACCACCCTATCGATGGACATGGCTCTTGCAAAAAAACTAATTCTCAAAACCTGAAAGTCATCAAATGTCCCGAGTTTGAGAAACTGGCTGCAGGAGTTCGTTTCAGTCAGTTAAGACCAAATACTCAACAGTAGTGGGAGGAAACTTGGGGCCCCGTTTTGTGAATACTGGAATTTGTTTGAATGTTCTTGTACAAAATCACCATACTGTTTAGTAGTCTTATTTTGTCTTTGTTTTACTTCAGGCAGATGTGAGAGTGTGTACTGTATCCAATATGTGTCTGTGACACAGTTTTTTTGTGATTATGGTTCTAACGGTTTGCGCCCTTCCCGTGTGTGTGTGTGGTGTGTGAGAGAGATAGTTAATATGTTGCTGAATTGGAGTAGGTTTTGGGTTTGGATGTTTTTCCTTTTTTTTGTTACATAAGTCAACTAAAATGTTAATAAAAAAAGAATTAAACATATTAATATTAATGAACCCCTAATCTGATTTGGTGTGCTTGCTTTGCTAACTTGTAGAACTGAAGATGGGTCTCATGCAGGATGGTTTTTGGTGTAAATGTTAATATAAGTTGGGTAACATTTTTGGTTCGTCCGGTTTCCCCTTAGCCTCAGCCCAGTGCTCCTACAGTGGCCTCTTCTGTGGGCACGGCAGGTGATCTGCTGCACAGGACTACAGCCAAGACCATGGAAGTGTTGACCACCACAGGACTGACTACCAAAGCTGTTCTCAGTGCTGTCAGTGATCATCGATGGTGGAAGGAATCCCTCAACTACCTGCGGCCGCTCCATGTAAGGACATGTAATGGTCTCTCCATCCAGCAAACACTTGATAGAACAATTTCTATATGTTATTTTTTTTTAATTTAAAAGGTTTAGTTGCATCCAACAATAATGGAGCAATAGCTAGATATATACAATAAGGGATGCACTGATACCACAGCTGAGTACTCATGATACAAGTACAGATACTGGGGTTTGATAAAATATTTCTGTAGTCAATCAACATTCTGCTTTTCACTTCTCCTCTTTTTCAATTGTAAAGTATTTCCACACTTGTATGTGTGCCATAGCTCTCTTTACACTGGTATCAGCACAAATTTGTGAGTATGAATACTAGTTATGAAGCCCAGTACCTACCAGTTATGGGTATCGGTGCAGCCCTGTATAGGATTCCTATTTGTTTTAATCTGTACTGACTGATGGCCTGGGCACGTATTTGACTGAGTGTGTGACAGACACCCTGACTCTCTGTGCTCCCATATCTCACACAACCTCACTCACAGACTTCAAAAATAACCAATCAAGTGCTCATCTCTTGCATAATTAATTGATCCTCCTGTTGAATATTTCAATATTTGGCACTTGCCAGCGGCTGCGCTGACTCGGTGGTCGCCTGGGTGGAGATTGATGGCGTCTTTGGTGTCTGCAGCAATTGGGAGCGAGGCCTTGTGGTCACGAGTTTCTAAAGAAAGAGAAAAATGAAGAGGATGTGAGCTGTGGGACAGGAGAAAAAAAAGATGACAGTGCTGTGGGCATGTTGTGAAAGTTTAATGATGTTTTGATGGCTCCTCAGGGTCGCGGCGTAGGAGCTGCTAACCAGGACGGGGCGTGTGAGAACTCCAGCTTGGAGCGTCAAGGCTGTAGCCCCTTTTATGAGGAGCTCGTAGAGGATCCATATGTGGACACGGTGAGTGGCATTAGACAAGTGTGTCTCATGGCTCATTACTTTGCACATTCCTGTTGACCTTATTTCTATTGTTATGCTTTATTTATTTATTTATTTATTTATTTTTACCCCAGGCTATCTTCTTAAATTACTGCCAGTAATACTTGAGTAGGTTTATGGCTAAGGGCAATTAATTAGATTTCCCTCCTTTGACTTATAAACTCCTTCAAAAAAGTGTTAGGACAAAATTAATATTGATTTCAGAATAAGTAATTTTCATGCCAGTCACTAACAGAAAAAATGAAGGATAAGCTACCCATGGCAGAAAGAGATAATTTCAAAAGAAAACTGCAGAAGAAATTATGGTTGTAAGAAAAGGAGTAGCTTGACCTTTATACCTGGGAAACGGTTGCCCCGAGCAGTGACTGGGCTTTTTACGCAGAGACACAAATCATACGGATAGTTAAAAGAGTGGACGGGAGGGGAAACAGAGAAGGCCGATACATCTCCTCTCATGGCATTTTAATAGGCCTCTCCAAATCCCTTCCTTCACTTCACCTCCCGCATTCATCCATCTTCCATCATCCATCCACCAATGATTGCTTCCACCGTCCATCGGTCTATGAGCTTTCTGATCAGTGGGATTAGTTTTTACCTTAACAGTCAAAATGAAGGGGCTGGAGGTTGAGGAGAGGCTGATTGAGTGTGAGAGAGAGAGAGAGATTAATATCACAGGGCGAAAAGACGGCTGGGACGCCAAAAGATAGGCAGGAAACATTCTGTGCTGCAGTGATAGCTTTGAGGCCAGCAGGAGTGAAAACTTTATTGTTCATCTCTCAGACACTTGAGAAGTAACTAAATGTACAAGAATCCAATATAACCTATCAAAAGAAAAGCTCTATTGTTGAGAAGTTTTGGATGATTTTGGATCCGAAGTTTGTTTGTTGGCCTCATCTGTCATCTACTCTGATTTTTAATGGCAACAATATAATGATGATGAATTGTAAGTACTTAATTGCCTTTTTTCCCCATTCTCTCTTTAAGAGTCAAGATGTGTATTCACTCTACAATGAAGTTCCCCAGGAAAACTTTGCTGAAGTTTTATTGAGAACCGGGAAACTGGCTGAAGCTAAAACTGAAGGAAAAACTTTATTTCCTGCTACAGAGGGTAAGTTACTTTGATATACAGTGTGTATAACTCATACAACAAAAACAGAAGTATTGCAACCACATAGATGTGATCAATCTGTTCCTTCGAGACATTAAAGCCCCCAAACTATAAACTTTTATTAAGTTGTAAACATAAACTTACAAATAAAGTTATGTTGTATAAATATGTGGATCATACAATACACTGTTTTCAATCAATACAAAAGCTGTTCATTAAAGATTTCCCCTGACTCATTTCCTATGGACTGAGAGGAACGAAACTTTGCACAGTTATTAGTCCTTCTCTCATTGCTTTAGACAGCTGTGGAGACATCTCCTGTAGAAGTCTGCAGGTTGCGGTGAAACCACTGCTTGACCTCAGAAATCAGTGTTTCATCGTCTTAGAAGTGCTTAACTTCTACCGTAAGGTACATTGCAGGTATATTGCAAAGTGCATTGCAGGAGGCGGACACCTTTGATCAGCATGCCACGCCTCTGTTTTGATGGCCTTTTACAAATTCTGCAGCAGTGAAGGGTAGCACATCCCGGTAATTGTAGTACCATTTGCAAGGAAACCCATCATCAGTGCTCCATGCTGATCTCAAAAGACCCCTTGGGCTTTAGTCTCTGGATCATAGTGATGGACTATCACCATGACCACCATCACAACTAGGACCACCGTGGTTCATCCTGCGTGATTAGTCTGTCAAAGAAGTCCTCCTGGTTTTCATGGAACATGGCCATAAGAGCCTGGGAGCACGTGACTCGTTCCTGCTTGTGGAAAGGTGTGAGCAACTGGAGAATCCATTGTGAATACAACTTCTGCATGTGCAAATGGTCATGGATGATTTTTTTTCCCACAGACCCCACACTGATCTTGACATCTTGGGCTAGTTGGTGAATGGCTTTATGACAATCCTCTAAAATTGTGGCCTCCACTTGCCGGATGGTGTCTTCATCTTGTCTTGGGGCAGTAGTGGTCCAGGAGGTAGAACAGGTCATTCAGTAACCCAAGGGTTGGCGGTTCGCCTCCCGCTTCTACCCTGCTGTTGTCCTTGGGCAAGCCACTTTACCCACCCTGCTTCCAGTGTGTTCATGACACTGGTGTATGAATGTGAATAAATATTCGGTGGTGGTCAAAGAGGCCTTTGGCGAGGATTTGCAGCCACATTTCCATCAGTCTGTCCCAGGGCAGCTGTGGCTACAGAAGTAGCTTACCACGACCATTGTCTGTTTGTGGAGTGAATGAATAATGGACTCATTGTAAAGCATCATGAAAAGTGTATGGAATGCATTGTTATTATTATTGTTACTCATCAATGGTGGACTGTGGTCACTCGGGAATGGGTGCTGTGTCCGACGATGCTTGAACTGTCAATGCCAGTGCTTGACTACGTCATACTATGGGGCGTCTTCCCCAGAAGTCTCTGTCATCTCATTGAATGTCTCCCGTAGTGTGTGGCCTCTCAAGTGCACGAACCTGATGACCGCTCTGCGTTCAACTGGCTCCATTATCACACCTGATTCCACCCTGTAAAAGAGAAACACTTATTCATGCTACATTTCCCCTCTGGTCCGCTTTGGTCCATGTGTGCTTTGGACAAGCCCAGCGCACACATGGCGTTGTACAGCCTCACTTTATTGAGTCTACCAGGCCAAGCGGTTGACACATGCGCACAACTGTAGACATCAGATATCAGTCGTACGCCCATGCCGCTACAGGACTGAGTGGCGAACATGCTTCCATAAGTGAATCAATGTCCTTAGAAAACCAAGTGCTTCAGTTCCTTAATGATAAAGACATTAAGGTAGAAGCCAATGCGATCTCAGCCTGTTATGCTTTACCGAAGAAAGATAACAAAACAAAGAAATCAATTGTGATGCGCTTTGTGAACAGGAGGGTGAAAAATGACATACTGAGGCAGGCCAAAAAACTAAAGGAAACTCAAGTTTACCTAAATGAACACCTGACAAAAAAAACCGCTGAATTAGCACGGCAGGCACGGATGCTAAAGAAACATAATAAGATACAGTCAACCTGGACAAGAAATTGTAGAATTTGGATTAAACTAAATGGAACACCTGAGCAAGCAAAAAGTATAATGATCAGAGATGCTACTGACTTAGATAAATACAAATGAACACTGACTATGAAACACAGAGTGAGGAAACTCAAACTCTAAAAATATGCCACTATGCTGAACATAAACCACAAGAGATGGAGAATGATATTGATCCTGATAACCACTTTTTCAATAATATTCATAACCACTGTGAATATTACACTGAAAAGCAATTCAAAAGTCAAGTGCAATTAGATGGTAAACTGTCAATAATACACTTCAATAGCAGAAGTCTTAACAAAAACTTCTCACAGATTCAGGACTATTTAAAACAGCTAAACAGAAAATTCACAGCTATAGCAGTCTCTGAAACCTGGCTTAATGCAGACCAGGCTCCCCTGATGGCAATAGAGGGATATCAGATGTTTAACATTAACAGATCTCAAAAAAAGGGTGGTGGTGTTGCACTGTATATTGATGACCTATATACTGTAGATGTAAGCTTGTAAATGAAATGTCCTCAGCACTACCAGGGATTCTGGAATGTGTTACTGTTGAGATTGACCTAGACAAAACAAAAAATCTAATCATAAGCTGCATATACAGAACGCCGGGAACTTGCATTGAGACATTCAGAGATAAATTAGTCGAGCTGTACAATAATATTACTAGTAAGAAAATGGTAGCAATTTGTGGAGATTTCAATATTGATCTACTTAATCCACATCAACAAAATGTAGTTACAGAGTTCATGAACTCTATGTACAGCATGAGTCTATATCCCACAATAACACATCCCAGTAGAATCACAGCTCACTCTGCTACACTTATTGACAACCTGTTTGTCAATGTTCTCGACAAGAAAATAGAAAGTGGATTATTGATAAATGATATAAGCGACCACTTGCCAATCTTTGCACTTATCCATGGCCACACGGGGCCCAACCCAGAAAAAATCTCAAAATCGTTCAGACACAAATCACCAAACGCAATCAGTTCTTTTAAAGAGGACTTGCTGAAGCAAGACTGGACAGAAGTCTATGTATCAGATGTAAATGAAGCCTATGACACATTTACAAACATTGTAACCACTCTTTATGAAAAAAACTGCCCATTAGTTAAAAAAAAGCTTAAACACAAATTTACTGACAAACCATGGCTAACCAAAGGACTACAAAAGGCGTGTAAAAAGAAAAATTTATTATATAAAGCTTTCCTAAAGAAAAGGACAAAAGAAGCAGAGCAGCGGTATAAAACATACAAAAATAAGTTAACATATATAATAAGATGTAGTAAAAGAGACTATTACAGTAAAGAACTGGAAAAAAACAAAGACAATATTAAAAATACATGGACAATAATCAACAGTATCCTTGGAAATAAAAGCAGAAATACCAGCTACCCAACTAACACTCCAAAAAATAATAAATCGACTCCGAATGTGAATATAGCTTCACCTGCAGATGAATTTAATAATTTTTTTGTTAACATTGGACCTAAACTGGCCCGAGAAATACCCACTACGGTGCCAACAGGTGATTCAATATGCAATAACACTGCTGTAAAAGACACCATCTTCATAAAGAACACAGACGAAAGAGAGGTCATTGAAATTGTTAAATCGTTCAAAAGTAAAACATCTACTGACTGCGATGGTATTGATATGCTACTAGTCAAAACTGTTATCGAATGCATAGTGAAACCACTGACGTATATCTGTAACCTGTCTCTCCAATCAGGTATATTTCCCAATGCAATGAAAATAGCTAAAGTAATTCCGATTTACAAGACAGGCGACAGAGGGGAACTCTCCAACTACAGACCAATTTCACTATTACCGCAATTTTCCAAGATACTTGAAAAAATATTCTATGAGAGAATTGACAACTTCATACTGAAGAATGATTTATTGTGTGAGCAGCAATATGGGTTCAGACACAAAAGGACAACAGCATATGCCTTAATGGAATTTACAGAAAAAATATCAACAGCCATTGAAAATAAAGAGTATTCAGTTGGAGTATTCCTGGATCTTAAAAAAGCATTTGATACAGTAGATCACAATCTATTATTAAAGAAACTACAAAATTGTGGTATCAGAGGGGTAGCACTGTCCTGGTTAAGAAGTTACTTAAAGAATAGATATCAGTTTGTATGTGTTAACAACAAAAACTCAGAGCTAATGAAGGTCACCTGTGGAGTCCCACAGGGTTCAGTTTTGGGACCATTATTATTCAATATGTATATAAATGATATATGTAAAGTTTCAGAAAAAATGGACTTAATATTGTTTGCTGATGACACTAACCTGCTATGCAGTGGAAACAACTTGGAACAACTTCTGGATACACTCGGAAAGGAATTAGGAAAGCTGAAACTGTGGTTTGACTCAAACAAATTAACGCTCAATTTAAGCAAGACAAAATTTATAGTCTTTAACAACCATCACAACTACCCAGTACCCAAACTCAGTGTAAATGGTGTAGAGATTGAAAGGGTATCCGAAACTAAATTCCTTGGAGTAATAATTGATAACAAACTGTGTTGGAAGCCACATATTAATTATATAAAAGGTAAAGTATCCAAATCAATTGCAATATTACACAGAGTGAAAAATTTGCTGAATCAACCCACACTATACACCTTGTATCATTCATTAATACTCCCATACATGACATATTGTAATGAAGTATGGGGAAATACATATAAAACAAACATATATCCACTCTTTATGCTTCAAAAGAGAGCTATTAGAATAATCAACAAAGCAGCTTACAGGGAACCAACAAACCCACTTTTTCTTAAACAAAAAACTCTCAAGTTGAAAGATCTGATCGACTTTAAAACCGCAATAATAATGTTCAAAGTGAAGAATCTATCACTGCCCGCAGATATCCAAAAGTTGTTCCAAACAAGGGAGAAACGATATCACTTCAGAGGAACATGTATATTTCAAAAGCCTACAGTGAGAACAACTACCAAGCAACACTGTATTTCAGTGCAAGGAGTCAGATTATGGAACGATTTTGGACCTGAATTAAAATCATGTACAAAGCTTGGACAATTTAAACAAAAACTAAAGGAAGAAATACTCCAAACATATTTACAAGACGACATGTAAACTCACATAAGGATTGACATTTCCAGCCTGTGTTGTGTTATAGCTTAGTTTTTCTTTTTTCTCTGTGACACTATGTCTTAGATTTGTTTTTGAATAGTAACCGCTTAACTTAGACTAGCTCAGTTTTCTTTTTCTCTCAGTCATATTTTGTCTTAGCCTTGTTTTAAATTGTAATCGCTCTTGTCTTGTTTTCTCTTTTTTCTCCTTTGAATTCTTGGATGGAATATGGGTGGGCAATATAAGCTGCGGCTTCAGCCATCACCCATTTCGGATAACTCACGTGGAATTGTATAGTAGAAGGAGTCTTTGTCTAATTTGACCTTGTTATATTATACAGTTTCTTTTAACCTGTAATGTACTATCCGAAATAAAAATAAATAAATAAATAAAATAAATAAACTGTTATTGATAGTTTCACCCCAGCCCTGTGGGTAGCACAAATGTGCTAACATGCCAATTTGTTCACCAGCTATGAACACAAGAGTGATGCACACTTTTATAGCAACAACAATGGCGTCGTTTCAAGGAAAAGGAGGAATTATCGTTTTCTAGTGCTCTCCTCCACTCAAGTTGCTGCTGCAGCAAAAGGATTCATGTATGTTTATTCTCATCTTCCGCATCCTCATTGTCTTCCTCATCTACTTTGTCTTTGTATGCTGTGTTGGTAGTGCCACCTTGTGAATGGGACGTTCAGTCTTGTTCACGCGCTGTCAACGCATTCAGATCGTGGGCAGGCTGCGCTGTCATAAAATTTGGGCTGCACATGGTCGTCCGAAGAAGAGTCCTCCGGACACTAGCGGAGTGGAGACGATGACGTAAATTTTGTCACACGAGGTTTCCGGTTGCATGTGCGCAGACAGCAGAGGTGCAGCATGAATCCAGCTTCAGGAGTTCAGAGCTGTAAATTACCATGTGACCTATAGAGATATGTATCATTATACATGTGCAGTTTCAGCCTCCTACAATAACCAGGAGTGGGTCAGGGGAAGTCTTTATTGAGCCACCCTCATATTACTCAGTGTTTAATATAATCTCTATTTTTGTTAATTGTCCGAATTCTATGGGATTCCATTATATATATGTAGGAATACATAAGTGATGGAAGTATCTTTTTTTTTTTTAAAGCAAACATTTCACAGAAACCTGCGACTTCCTGCATGTTACATGCAACATGCAACAATGCTATTGCTTCCTTATAATAAACTGTTGATTACCATCTTCAAAATTCTCCTTAACATTGGAGGTACAGGGGTGTGAAAAAGTGTTTGCCTCCTTCCTCATTTCTCATTTTTTTTGTATGTTTGTCACACTTAAAATGTTTCAGATCATCAAACAAATTTAAATATGAGACAAAGATAACACAAGTAAACACAAAATGCAGTTTTTTAATGAAGGTGTTCATTATTAAGGGGAAACAAATCCAAACCGATAAGATAAGATAAGCCTTTATTAGTCCCACAATGGGGAAATTCCAGGATTGCAACAGCACAGGGATAGCAACATTCAGAGCAACAATCAGAAGGCAAGAAAAAACAAGAGCAGCGAGTATACATATGTACATATAAACATAAATATATAGACACACGGTGCGGAGCATTGTAGCTAGATGGAATAAATATGTAAATATATAAACACACACAGTGCGGAGCATTGTAGCTAGATGGAATAAATATGTAAATATATAAACACACAGTGTGGAGCATTGTCGCTAGATGGAATAAATATATAAACACACACAGTGCGGAGCATTGCAGCTAGATGGAATGAA
Organism: Pholidichthys leucotaenia; assembly: GCA_020510985.1. NCBI lineage: Eukaryota > Metazoa > Chordata > Actinopteri > Cichliformes > Pholidichthyidae > Pholidichthys > Pholidichthys leucotaenia. The sequence continues at coordinate 355,528,255 of CM035842.1, read as the reverse complement.
ACAGCATAACCGTCTACTTAGTTATCCTACATGGTATGATTATGTACCCATACATATTATCACCCTCCGTAGCTACCGGTATTTTCCTAGTTGTGTACCGGAGGGAACCATTGTGTAAGTCTATTGCGTCTTTTGCATTCAATACTAATAGGTTGTCACGTTTTTTTTGCTATCTCTGCGAGCAGCCCTGCTTAGGTTATACAGTCTGACAGCCGTTGGTAGGAAGGACCTGCGAAACCTCTCGGTTGTGCACCTAGGATGATGTAGTCTGCTGCTAAATGAGCTCCTCAGTGCGTACAGTATGTCCTGCATAGGATGGAACTCGGACTCCAACAGAGATGACAGTTTAGCCACCATCCTTCTCTCTCCCATCTCCTCCACTGGGTCAAGGCGCTGCCCCAGGACAGAGCTAGCTTTCTTGATCAGTTTGTTCAGTCTCTTCCTATCAGCTGCTGTAATGCCACTGCCCCAATAGACCACTCCAAAAGTGATGGCTGATGCCACCACCGTGTCGTAGAATGTCTTCAGCAGCGCCCCTTGTACACCAAAAGACCTGAGTCTCCTCAGTAGGAACAGCCTGCGCTGTCCCTTCTTGTAGAGTGCGTCAGTATTGTGTGACCAGTCTAGTTTATTGTTCAGATGAACACCCAGGTACTTGTAGGATGTCACCATCTCAATGTCTGTTCCCTGGATGTTTACTGGTGCTGTGAGGGGTTGTCCTTGCCTGCGGCAGTCCACCACCAGCTCCTTAGTTTTCCTCGCGTTGATCTGGAGGCAGTTCCGATGGCATATTTTTGCCACACAAAGTCCACAAAGTCCTTTTTCACATGGGGCCTATATGGCCCCATGTGAAAAAGTGATTGCCCCCTAAACCTAATAACTGTTGGGCCACCCTTAGCAGCAACAAGTGCAATCAAGTGTTTGTGATAACTGGCAATGAGTCTTTTACAGCGCTGTGGAGGAATTTTGGCCCACTCATCTTTGCAGAATTATTGTAATTCAGCCACATTGGAGGGTTTTCAAGCATGAGCCGCCTTTTTAAGGACATGCCACAGCATTGTAATCAGATTCAGGTCAGGACTTTGACTAGGCCACTCCAAAGTCTTCATTTTGCTTTTCTTAAGCCATTCAGTGGTGGACTTGCTGTTGTGTTTTAGATCATTGTCCTGATGCAGAACCCAAGTGCGCTTCAGCTTCAGGTCATTAACAGATGGCCGGACATTCTCCTTCAAGATTTTTGGTAGACAGCAAAATTCATGGTTCCATTTACTACAGCAAGTCTTCCAGGTCCTGAAGCAGCAAAACAGCCCCAGACCATCACACTACCACCATCATATTTTACTGTTGGCACAATGTTCCTTTTCTGAAATGCTGTGCTACTTTCATGACAGATATAATGGGACACACACCTTCTAAAAAGTTCAACTTTTGTCTCGTCAGTCCACAGAGTATTTTCCCAGAAGTCTTGGGGATCATTAAGATGTTTTCTGGCAAACGTGAGACGAGCCTTGATGTTTTTTTTTCTCAGCAGTGGTTTTCATCTTGGAGCTCTGCCATGCAGGGCATTTCACCCAGTCTCTTTATTATGGTGGAGTCATGAACACTGACCTTAACTGAGCCAAGTGAGGCCTGCTGTTCTTTGAATGATGTTGTGGGGTCTTTTGAGACCTCTGGGATGAGTTGTCGCTGTGCTTCTGGGATAATTTTGGTCGGCCGACCACTCCTGGAAAGGTTCACCACTGGTCCATATTTTTGCCATTTGGGGATAATGGCTCTCATTGTGGTTCACTGGAGTCCCAAAGCTTTAGAAATGGCTTTATAATCTTTTCCAGACTGATAGATCTCAGTTACTTGGTTTCTCATTTGTTCCTGAATTTCTTTGGATCACAGTATGATGTCTAGCTTTTGAGGATCTTTTGGTCAACTTGACTTTGTCAGGCAGGTCCTATTTAAATGATTTCTTGATTGAGAACAAGTCTGGGAGTAATCAGGCCTGTGTGTGTCTAGAGAAATTGAACTCAGCTTTCCAAAGATGTGATAAACCACGGTTAACCACAGATAAACCACAGATGCTCTTCTCCTCATCTCAGGCGATTTCAACCATGTTTCACTGTCTCCCATTCTACCCACGTTTACCCAGTATGTCACATGCCACACTAGAGACAATAAAACACTGGACTTATTCTACGCAAACACTAAGGAGGCGTACACCTCATCACAACTCCCCCAACTCGGGAGATCGGATCACAACTTGGTTCATCTCCGGCCGGTGTACAAACCCCTAGTGTACAGACAACCCCCGGCCATGCGCACAGTGATGTTACGGTCTGAGGAGGCAATGGACACTCTAAAGGGCTGTTTTGAAGCCACCGCCTGGAAGCAGTTCTGCGATCCACATGGTGAGGACATCGATGGTCTCATTCACACCTTCATGGGCTACCTCAGCTTCTGTGCGGACAAATCCGTTCCCACCAAGACCATACGGTGTTGCTCAAACAACAAACCCTGGATCAACCCTGAGATTAAAACACTTCTGAGAGAGAAGAAGAAGATCTTCAGGTCGGGGAACAGGGAGATGCTGAAGTCCGTACAGAGGGAGCTGAGGAGAAAGATCAGAGAAGGCAAGGACAGCTTCAGGAGGAAGATGGAGGACAAGCTGCAACAGAGCGACATCAGCGGGGTCTGGAGAAACCTCAAAACCATCTCTGGGCTCCAGAATACCTCCCCCCAGGCCACGGGGGGCAGGGAGTGGGCGAACAATCTGAATTTGTTTTTCAATAGGTTTGACCAACCGCCCTCCTCCCTGACTGCACAACAACCACTGCTGCCTGTAAAGACATCAAGTCCTGCTGCCCACACCCCACTCCACCAACACCCCCCCACTCCCAACACACAGCCCCCCATCCTGACCCTGACCAGGACCCAGGTGAGGACGGAGCTGAGGAAGATCAAGGCGAGGAAGGCGTCGGGACTGGACGGCATCAGCGCAAAGCTCCTCAAGTCCTGTGCAGACCAGCTGTGTGGGATTGTGACGTACATCTTCAACCTGAGCCTGAAGCTGGGGAGGGTACCACAGCTGTGGAAAACATCTTGTGTGGTACCTGTACCAAAAACTTCCCACCCCAAAGACCTGAACAGCTACAGACCGGTGGCCTTGACGTCCCACTTGATGAAGACCCTGGAGAGACTGCTCCTTGCTCACCTCTGCCCCCTGGTGGAACCAGCGATGGATCCACTCCAGTCCGCCTACCAGCATGGCATTGGGGTGGAGGATGCGGTGATCTTCCTCCTTCACCGTTCTCTGTCCCACCTGGAGAAGCCCGGGAATGTGGTGAGGATCATGTTCTTTGACTTCTCCAGTGCTTTCAACACCATCCAACCGATGATCCTGAAGGACAAGCTGCTGCGCGCAGGGGTGGACCAGCACCTGTCATCATGGATCCTGGACTACCTCACGAACCAGCCTCAGTTTGTGAGAACCCGGGACTGTGTGTCCGACACGATCATCAGTGGCACGGGGGCCCCCCAGGGAACGGTGTTGGCTCCCTTCCTGTTCACTCTTTATACTGCGGACTTCTCACACAACACAACACACTGCCAACTACAGAAGTTCTCTGATGACTCTGCGATCGTTGGCCTCATCTCCAATGGAGATGAAGCTGAGTACAGAGGGCTTATCCAGGACTTCGTGGACTGGTGCCATCGGAACTGCCTCCAGATCAACGCGAGGAAAACTAAGGAGCTGGTGGTGGACTGCCGCAGGCAAGGACAACCCCTCACAGCACCAGTAAATATACAGGGAACAGACATTGAGATGGTGACATCCTATAAGTACCTGGGTGTTCATCTGAACAATAAACTAGACTGGTCACACAATACCAACGCACTCTTCAAGAAGGGACAGCGCAGGCTGTTCCTACTGAGGAGACTCAGGTCTTTTGGTGTACAAGGGGCACTGCTGAAGACATTCTATGACACGGTGGTGGCATCAGCCATCACTTTTGGAGTGGTCTGCTGGGGCAGTGGCATTACTGCAGCCGATAGGAAGAGACTGAACAAACTGATTAAGAAAACTAGCTCCGTCCTGGGGCAGCGCCTTGATCCGGTGGAGGAGATAGGAGAGAGAAGGACGGTGGCTAAACTGTCATCTCTGCTGGAGTCCGAGTTCCACCCTATGCAGGACATACTGAATGCACTGAGGAGCTCATTTAGCAGCAGACTACATCATTCCAGGTGCACAACCGAGAGGTTTTGCAGGTCCTTCCTACCAACGGCTGTCAGACTGTACAACCTAAGCAGGGCTGCTCGCAGAGATAGCAAAAAGATGTAACAACCTAATAGTTTTTTGAATGCAAAAGATGCAATAGACTTACACAATGGTCCCCTCCGGCATACAACTAGGAAAATACCGGTAGCTACGGAGGGTGATAATATGTATGGGTACATAATCATACCATATAGGATAACTAAGTAGACGGTTGTGCTGTTTCATCCCATCTGGCAACAATGCTCTGCACTGTGTGTGTTTATACATTTACATATTTATTCCATCTAGCTACAATGCTCCGCACTGGGTGTGTTTATGTTTATGTTTATATTTATATATCTATATATTCATTCCATCTAGCTACAATGCTCCCCACTGTGTGCTTATATATCTACATATTATTCCATCTAGCTACATTGCTCTGCACTGTTTATATATTTACATATTTTTTCCACCTAGCTGCAATGCTCCGTACTGTTTATATATCTACATATTATTCCATCAAGCTGCATTGCTCCGCACTGTGTTTATATATTTCATCCCACCTAGCAACAATGCTCTGCACTGTGTGTGTTTATATATTTACATATTTATTCCATCTAGCTACAATGCTCTGCACTGGGTGTGTTTATATTTATATATCTATATATTTATTCCATCTAGCTACAATGCTCAGCACTGGGTGTGTTTATATTTATATATCTATATATTTATTCCATCTAGCTACAATGCTCAGCACTGGGTGTGTTTATATTTATATATCTATATATTTATTCCATCTAGCTACATTGCTCCGCACTGTGTGTGTTTATATACTTGCATATTTATTCCACCTAGCTGCAATGCTCCGTACTGTGGGTGTTCATATATTCATATATTTATTCCATCCAGCTACAATGCTCTGCACTGTGTGTCTGTGTGTGTGTGTGTATATATATATTTTATAGTAATATGTACATATGTATATTAGCTGCTCTTGCTTGCTTGTTTTTTTTTTTTTCTTGCCTTCTGATTGTTGCTCTGAGTGTTGCTATCCCTGTGCTGTTGCAATCCTGGAATTTCCCCGTTGTGGGACTAATAAAGGCTTATCTTATCTTATCTTATATTTACATATTTATTCCATCTAGCTGCAATGCTCCGTACTGTGTGTTTATATATCTACATATTATTCCATCTAGCTACATTACTCCGCACTGTGTGTTTATATATCTACATATTATTCCATCTAGCTACATTACTCCGCACTGTGTGTTTATATATTTACATATTTTTTCCATCTAGCTGCAATGCTCCGTACTGTGTTTATATATCTACATATTATTCCATCTAGCTACATTGCTCTACACTGTGTGTCTGTGTGTATATATATATATATTTATAGTAATTTGTACATATGTATATTAGCTGCTCTTGTTTGCTTGTTTTTTTTTTTTTTTTTTCTTGCCTTCTGATTGTTGCTCTGAGTGTTGCTATCCCTGTGCTGTTGCAATCCTGGAATTTCCCCGTTGTGGGACTAATAAAGGCTTATCTTATCTTATCTTAATTTATGTTTTAAAGGGGGGAGGGGCAATCACTTTATCACACAGGGCCATGTAGGTTTGGATTATTTTTTTTACACTTAATAAAAAACACCTTCATTTAAAAACTGCATTTTGAGTTGACTTGTATTATCTTTGTCTAACATTTAAATTTGTTTGATGATGAGAAACATCTACGACACGGTGGTGGCATCAGCCATCACTTTTGGAGTGGTCTGCTGGGGCAACGGCATTGCAACAGCACAGGGATAGCAACACTGCGTATATATATTTATATATTTATATGTACATATGTATATTCACTGCTCTTATTTTCTTATCTTTTAAATTATTGCTCTGAGTGTTACTGTCCCTGTGCTGTTGCAATCCTGGAATTTCCCCATTGTGGGACTAATAAAGGCTTATCTTATCTTACCTTATCTTATTTAAGTGTGACAAACGTACAGAAAATGAGAAATCAGGAAGGGGGCAAACACTTTTTCACACCACTGTATTTGCAGTTTTATTTATTTATTTATACTTGTATTTTATTTATACCACCAGTGTGGTCTTTTTGGAGAGATGAACACAATTGTTAGTATTTCCTGTGTTAGTATTTTCAATTTTTGTGCCAAATTTGGCTTCATATTAACAGAAACTTCATGTGGAGTGTTATGAAAGAGTCAAAACTCTGTGGTATAACTTAAGGTGGTTTATTGTAAAAGATAATCTACAAAAACAATGTTGGTAGACAGAAATCCTGCTGTCATGACTGCCATGCTGGAGGGAGACAGAGAGAAATGGAGCTTGTTTGTGCTTTTATCAGCTGGAAGAGGACACATGCTCTTAATGGTGTTCTCAAATTGTCTGCAAAACTCAAAAGAAGAATTGATCAAGTTGTCCAGTGTTTTTTTTTTTTAATAAGCCACTGACTGAAACCTACAGTGCATCCGGAAAGTATTCACAGCACTTCACTTTTTCCACATTTTATGTTACAGCCTTATTCCATATCGATTAAATTCATTTTTTCCTCAAAATTCTACACACAATATCCCATAATGACAATGTGAAAAAAGTTTTTGAGATTTTTGCAAATTTATTAAAAATAAAAAAACTAAGAAATTACATGTACGTAAGTATTCACAGCCTTTGCTCAATATTTTGTTGATGCACCTTTGGCAGCAATTGCAGCCTCAAGACTTTTTGAATATGATGCCACAAGCTTGGCACACCTATCTTTGGGCAGTTTGGCCCATTCCTCTTTGCAGCACCTCTCAAGCTCCATCAGGTTGGATGGGAAGCGTCAGTGCACAGCCATTTTCAAATCTCTCCAGAGATGTTCAATTGGATTCAAGTCTGGGCTCTGGCTGGGCCACTCAAGGACATTCACAGAATTGTCCTGAAGCCACTCCTTTGATATCTTGGCTGTGTGCTTAGGGTCGTTGTCCTGCTGAAAGATGAACCGTCGCCCCAGTCTGAGGTCAAGAGCACACTGGAGCAGGTTTTCATCTAGGATGTCTCTGTACATTGCTGCATTCATCATTCCCTCTATCCTGACTAGTCTCCCAGTCCCTGCCACTGAAAAACATCCCCACAGCATGGTGCTGCCACCATCATGCTTCACTGTAGGGATGGTATTGGCCTGGTGATGAGCGGTTCCTGGTTTCCTCCAAACATGACGCCTGGCATTCACGCCAGAGAGTTCAATCTTTGTCTCATCAGACTAGAGAATTTTGTTTCTCATGGTCTGAGAGTCCTTAGGTGCCTTTTGGCAAACTCCAGGCGGGCTGCCATGTGCCTTTTACTAAGGAGTGGCTTCCGTCTGGCCACTCTACCACAGGCCTGATTGGCGGATTGCTGCAGAGATGGTTGTCGTTCTGGAAGGTTCTCCTCTCTCCACAGAGCAATACTGGAGCTTTGACAGAATGACCATCGGGTTCTTGGTCACCTCCATGACTAAGACCCTTCTTCCCCGATTGCTCAGTTTAGACAGCTGGCCAGGTCTAGGAAGAGTCCTGGTGGTTCCAAACTTCTTCCATTTACGGATGATGGAGGCCACTGTGCTCAGTGGGACCTTCAAAGCAGCAGAAATTTTTCTGTACCCTTCCCCAGATTTGTGCCTCGAGACAATCCTTTCTGGGAGGTCTACAGACAATTCCTTTGACTTCATGCTTGGTTTGTGCTCTGACATGCACTGTCAACTGTGGGACCTTATATAGACAGATGTGTGTCTTTCCAAATCATGTCCAGTCAACTGAATTTACCACAGGTGGACTCCAATTAAGCTGCAGAAACATCTCAAGGATGATCAGTGAAAACAGGATGCACCTGAGCCCAATTTTGAGCTTCATAGCAAAGGCTGTGAATACTTATGTACATGTGATTTTTTTTATTATTATTATTATTTTTAATAAGTTAAAAAAAATCTCAACTTTTTCATGTTGTTATTATGTGGTATTGTGAGTAGAATTTTGAGGAAAAAAATGAATTTAATCCATTTTGGAATAAGGCTGTAACATAAGAAAATGTGGAAAAAGTGAAGTGCTGTGAATACTTTCCGGATGCACTGTACAGTAATTTTTCATTTTAGCTTCAGTTGACTTTTGTTGATAATGTAAATGCTATTGTACTTTTTCCATCATACAATGAAAAATACAGATATCCAAATAATGTCTGCATTAAATTTCACAATTCCTGAGCTCTCAATTCCTGATTTTCCTCGAGGCTATTTTTAAAATATTTATTATTAATTGCACTGAACAAAGCTGTCACAATGATATTGGCATAGAACTAATATACTGTCCTCTTAGCTTTGAATATATTATTTTATAGCGGATTAATTTCTGCCAGGAATCAACATGTTTGGCGTTGTATGGCTTTTATTTTATGCCATAAGCGGAGACTGCAATAGAACATACAAATGAAAATATGTCATACCAGCCGTGCAACAGAACACAAAAATGTAATGACTACAGGATCTGAAACGAGGCACCTTAGACTTTGCATGCTCTTGTAAGAATCTATCATGGCATGCAGCTGCTTTTCAGTTCTCAGGTGCCCTGTTTAATACTTGTCACGAGTGATATATTTGTGCACCTACCTCTGTTGCTTGGCTGAACAGTGAATACCTGCTCTTGTGGTATGATGTAAATTTGTCACAGGTGTGTTTGATTGTGCTCTCCACTTGTCTGTACATTCTAATGACAGTTTGGGAAAATAATGTTCTAAATATCCATCTTAACTCCACAAGTTTGATTGATTTTCAAACTTCCAGGCTTGCTAGAGATTTATTTGAGCTCCATCTTAGTGTGATATTTGCCAAAAGAGCAACGCCTGCCCTGCCCTCCCCGCCGCCATCTTAGCCAAGGAACCAATGTTTAGCTGTCGAGGGGACAACATGCAAAGAATCGCCTCATATTGATTAATGTACTCTCACACATCCCACGGCAACAGTAAATAATTACTCACTGCAGTGATACCAGAGAGAGATAACATCAAGTCAAAACATCAGGGCCACACTGCATGATGGATCACTGCTGCTCGCCAGAATCAATGGCACTACAAAAATAAAGAGCATGCTTGAATGTGCATGTGTAACCAACATCTGAACACGGGGGAAAAATACAAGGCAGACACTTTGACCACAACGGGGCCAGTGCTTTAACCTGCTTCACATTCACATGTACATGTCTTGCCAAATCCCGGCTGTGACTGCTTGCTGCCGTCATTCAAATGAGTATCTCCATTTAACGTCACCTTCCCTTTGGAGCAGCTGTGGAGCACGACGTGTCGAGAAATAGTAAAAGGGGGATTTGGACAGCATCTCGCGTGATAACCCCTTTCGATTAATGGCTGCCATATCAGCACACCATCCAGACTGTCCTTAAATAAACAGCAGAGATGGCCTTTAAGAAAATAAATATGTTGATATTTTTTCACCAAGCCAAGATAAGGTAGAGGTAATTATTGATAGCACAAGTGAAAAGTGATTCAGTGCATTTGAGGTAAGTAAAGTGCAAACACGGGTGTTTGAGTAGAGTCCGAGATGCCAGTGACACACAATTGCTATGTGCTGCATGTTGACCAGGTGACAACCAGCTGTATTCTCCCACTGCCTTGCACAAGTGAAATAGTAATTAAGCCAGTGTCTCCCCATGGTTGGGTCAGTTCCAAGTGGAATGGGAATTGATGGTTTTTAAAATGTCAGAATTAGAATCTAGTCATCTGTGCCAGTGGAGCTGATCAAGTCTGTTTTTACTTCCAGTGATCTCTCGGTGTCTTGTTGCTTGATGGTGCCTGTGGGTGATGATGAAAGATGTATAGACCCCTTACAGTCATGTGACTCCTGTCATAACAGCACCCATGTACAGTCACAGCATCAGTAAACACAATTGGCATAGTACAATGTCTGGATAAAAACACCTCTGGAAAGCTAGAAAACAAGATGTAATGTGAAAGTCTTTAGGCTACTAAGGTGTTATGATAACCCTTTATCATAACACCCTCGCATATAATAATAATAATAATAATCCATCCATCCATCTTCTATTGCTTATCCAGGCATCCGGGTCGCTGGGCCATCAGTCCAAACAGAGTGGCCCAGACTTCCACTCATTAAGCATCATGATCCTCATGATCCCTCCTGCAGGTGGTGAGCCCACTGGAGGTCAAACCCATGTGCCTACTTTGGGTACACTGGCTCCTTGATGTAATATTTTTCATAGAGCTCTACTGGACGGCTCTTGGTCTGGCCCATCACCCAGGACCAGTTTGTCTTGGCAGACCCTACCAGGGGTAAGTTGCTTCCGACATCATAGCTCCTGGGATCATTCGGGCACTCAAACCCCTCCACCACGATAAGGTGGCGATCCACAGAGGGGTAATAATAGTAATGATCATAATATATACGAGGTGTGAGGACAACAATCTCACCCTCAACACGGACAAGACGAAGGAGATGATAGTGGACATGAGGAAGGGGTGGAGGAGACCCCATCAGCCGCTGTTCATCTGGAAGCTTGAGGTGGAGAGGGTGACCAGCTTTAAATACCTGGGCATCCACATCAGCGAGGACCTTAAATGGGCACTCAACAGCGGCTGTACTTTCTGAGGAAGCTGAAGAAGTTTGGCATTTTCGGATAGTACATTACAGGTTAAAAGAAACTGTATGTTTATTGCACTGTCCCTGTCAAATAAACTAATCTACTACTACTATAATATAACAAGTTTGGCATGTCCTCCAAGATCCTCAACAATTTCTACAGCTGCATCATCGAGAACATCTTGACCAACTGCATCACTGTGTGGTACGGCAGCATTACTGCCCTAGATCGCAAACGCCTGCAGAGAGTGGTGAAGACAGCAGAGAAGATCATCAGGACTTCACTTCCCTCTCTGCAGAGCATCTATCACCGCAGAGTCCAAAGGAGAGCTGACGCCATCCTCTGGGACCCGACCCACCCCCAGCACAGGATGTTCCCACTTTTACCCTCAGGCCAGAGGTGCAGAAGTGTGAAATGCAGGACATCCAGACTAAAAAAAATGCCTTCTTTCCTGCTGCCATCATACTCCTGAATAAATAACAAACTCCGGAACAGCTTTGCAAATAGGAATTCACACACTGGTTGCTAAATTTTCACATTGCTCACTTGTCCAGTGTACATAGTCTCACCCCACCTCATGTCCATATCATCTCTGCTGCTAAATTGTCATTGTACAGTCTACTGGCTATTATCATTATAGACAAATTCTCACACTGGGTGCTAATTTGTACATGCTCACTTGCACGTTGCTCATTTGCACACTGTACATAGGCTTATTCCACCTCAGGTTAATATCATCTCTGATATTAATATACCATTGTCCATTACAGTCATGCAGTGAATTTTCAATTTTCATTCTTCTTGTTTCCTCTAGTTTAACAGCTTTAACTGATTTAACTGTTCTAATTATCTAATGTGTGTTATTTGTATTCATTGGTATTAGTACTTAATATTAAGGTGTGTTAAAGGTGTCCTAATTGGCAGATAAATAAATACATCTGTCGCAAGGTCTGTGGTGGACTGTGCCAGTCGGTGCATTGTGACATGCACTACACAAAGAGCAGAGATAAACAAACCTATCATCTGGTCAGTCACTGCAACAGATACTGGAGTCAGTTTGTCTTGGCTTGTCCTTGCCACTGATAATACCTTTATCTGCCAAGAAAGTGCTGCTAGTCCAGCAAAAGCTAGCAGTACTCAAATACTTTGCAAGCAGTTTCATGAAATGGTCAATCAGAAAGCAACTCATACCGGCTCGGACGTCGCTCAGGCTTACAAGGTCCGCTCTGATCTGTTCACACTCTGACAGGCAGTGAAAACTAAGCTAGGAGCAGGAAGACAAAAGAAGAGGAAAACAGCAGCCTTGTGTGTAGCAGAATGGAATGTACGCACTCTGTTGGACAGAACAACATCACAGCGCCCAGAAAGACAGACCGCGCTTGTGACCCTGGAAGTGAACAGGTACAATGTAGACATAGCTGCACTTAGTGAAACAAGGATTGCCTGGATATGACAGCTTGGAAGACCATGGGTACATCTTCTTTTGGAGTGGGAGATCAACTCAAAAAAGGAGAGAAGCGGGAGTGGGCTTTGCAGTTAGAAAGGTGATAGCAGCAATGCTTGATGAGGAACCGGTGCCGATCAACGACAGGATAATGACTATGAGACTCCCACTACAGCGGAAGATGTATGCCACACTCATCAGTGCATATGCCCCAACAATGACCAACACAGAGGAGGTGAAGGAAGAGTTCTACAGTGACTTATGTGAGGCTATCAGGCGTTTACCGACTGATGACAGGCTGATACTCGTTGGAGATTTTAATGCCAGAGTTGGTTCGGACACTGAGAAATGGAAAGGAGTGCTAGGCAGTCATGGAGTAGGCAAGTGCAATGCTAATGGAGAACTTGTACTTGCACTATGTTCAGAGTACAACCTTGTGATAACCAACACTCTATTTAAGCACAAGGACACACACAAGACGACATGGATGCACCCAAGATCCAAGCACTGGCACTTATTAGACTACATCATAGTCAGGCAGAGAGACAGAAGGGATGTACTGGACACCAGAGCAATGAGAGGCACGGACTGTGGTACTGATCATGTTATGCTGAGATCTAGATTAAGGATTTCCAGACGAAAACAGCACTGCAGGATGGGTACGAAGCCACTACGGAAGCTAAACACTAGTGCACTGAAAGGCCAGAAGAAGCAGGAAGAACTTACACAGGAAATGGATGAAAACTTGAAAGACTGGGACAGCAACAACTCAGAGAATGACATAGAAGAGAAATGGGCAACACTGAAGGATACGGTGTATCAGACTGCGAGTGATGTATTAGGCTACCCTGAGAGGAAACATCAAGATTGGTTTGATGAGCATGATGAACACCTGAAGAAACTACTAGAAGCAAGGAATACAGCTAGGCAGGAAAACCTACAGTGTAACACAGGGTCGAAGAAGATGAAATACTCAAAGGCTCAGAGTGAGCTACAGAAGTACACCAGAGAGATGAAGTCCAACTGGTGGGATGAAAAAGCAGAGAAACTTCAAACTGCAGCAGACAGGAAGGACATGAAAACATTCTTCACAGGTTTGAGAGAAATCTACGGCCCTAAAGCAAGAGGATTGATCCAACTAAAGGCTATGGATGGTGAAACGGTTTTGCAGGAGAAAGACAAGATCCTGGACAGATTTGCAGACCACTTTGACCAACTACTAAACAACCCTGGAGATCTCACTGAAGAGGCTAAAGAAGCTCTAGTGCAGCGACAAGCTGTATCAAGTCTGGATGAACCACCAACTTTTGATGAACTAATGGCAGCTATCAGGACAACACAGGATGGTAAAGCTCCAGGAAGGGATGGAATTCCAGCAGAAGTGTGGAAATTTGGTGGTGTTCAGCTAACCAACTGCCTGCACAAGCTCATCCAAGAGATATGGGATGCCCAGAAAGTACCTCAGGACTGGAAGGATGCAAGTATTGTGCCTTTGCTCAAGAAAGGTGACAGGAAAGATTGTGGAAATTACCGAGGTATATCACTGCTAGCCACTGTTGGTAAGATTCTCTCACATGTACTACTTAACAGACTCAGTGAACACATCTTGCAGAATGTACTACCGGAAACCCAGTGTGGCTTTAGAAGTGGAAGAAGCACAATGGACATGATTTTCTGTTTGAAACAGGTTCAAGAAAAGTGTATCGAACAGAACATGCTGCTTTATGTAGTCTTCATAGACTTAAGTAAAGCCTTCGATACTGTTACACGACAAGGACTTTGGCAGGTAGTCAAGAAATACAGCTGTACAGAGAAGTTTGTCAGCCTGATCGAGGCACTCCATACAGGTATGCAAGCAAACGTGGCAATGAGTGGTTCAGTATCTAAAGACTTTTCAGTAAGCAACGGGGTGAAACAAGGGTGTGTGCTGGCACCTACACTCTTCTCGCTATATCTGGCAGCCATGCTTGAGGTGGCCTTCAAAGACACTTCAGAAGGAGTATACATTCAAACAAAGAAAGAAGCAGACTTGTTCAATGTGGGACAGTTTAAAGCCAAGAGTAAGTGTAATAAAGTAATAAAGGTAGTAAGAGAAATGCTCTTTGCCGACGACAGTGCTCTAGTTGTACACAGCGTGGAAGATATGCAATCTTTAGTGGAGAAATTTGCAAGAGCAGCTAGCCAATTCAGCCTCCAAATCAACATCAAGAAGACAGAGTGCTTTTATCAACCACCAAAGTTCCAGTTATCAACATCACTACCAGAAGAGATCAGCATTGGTACAGAGCCACTAGTCAAGTGCAAGACTCTCAGGTACCTAGGGAGTACTGTTTCAGAGAATGCTAGGCTGGAGGATGAACTCTCTCTCAGAATGGGAAGAGCGAGCGCAGTGTTTGGAAACTTGAGGGAGAGACTGTGGAACAATCAACATGTGTCTATCCTTGTGAAATGCAAAGTGTACAGAGCGACAGTACTGGCTACTCTATTGTACGGTGCTGAAACTTGGACTGTCTACAGAGTGCAGGTGAAGAAACTCCACGCGTACATGATGAGACACCTTCGAGCCATAATGAACATCTCATGGAAAGAAGATAACCAACATAGAAGTGTTGAAACGAGCTGGTCTACCATCAATGGAGGGCATGCTAATACAGATGAACCTGAGATGGCTCGGACATGTTGAGAGGATGGACCACCAGCGTCTCCCTCAGCAGTTACTCTACTCACAGTTATGCGAGGGCAAACGCAATCAGGGTAGACCAAGGCTCAGATTTAAAGACATTGTCAAAAGAAACTTGAAGAAGTTGGACATAGACAGGAGTTCCTGGCAGCGGAAGGCGAAGGACAGAGCTGTGTGGAGGAATTTGATCAGACCTAAATGAAATGGTCATTGTCGCCCACGACAGACTGCTATGATGATGATGAATTGCCTAATGTGTGATGTTAGTGTGTGTTATTAGTATTCATTAGTATTAGGTGTGTTATTACCTTATTAGTATTGATGTATATTTATTACCTTGGGATTTGTTCGGAGAGCAGAGTAAGAATTTCATTGCTCAGGAAATGCTGCATTTCTTAACTGTGCACATGATAATAAAGCCCTTGAATCTTGAGGGGGGGCTGAAAAGTTCATGGGGTCAAATTCGACCAAATGTGGTTTATTTTTCAACTGGTGGGATCCAAGTGCTGCAACACCTATGGAAGGAAGTGTGTGGACCAAAGGGGAGACTATGTTGAAAAATCAACCACATTGGTCAAATTTGACCACTATGAACTTTTCAGCCTATGAACTTTTCAGCCCCCCTCGTAGTATATTGCAAGCTGAGAAAGTGAACCTAATTGGTGGTAAAGATCCCTACAAGATGCATTATGTTTAACCTTCCCTAAACAAAAATTCTTGTCAGACTAATTCCAGCGCGGTGGCGGAGTGGTTAGCACTGCGGCAGCACAGCAACTCACCCTTGGCCGGGGGATCCTGGGTTCGATCCCAGTCCCCGACCAATAGTGATCTGTGTGGAGTTTGCATGTTCTCCCTCTGTCTGCATGGGTTTACTCCGGGATTTCTCCGGTTTCCTCCCACATGCCAAAAATCTGCAAGTGAGGTTAATTGGCATCAAACTGGGTATTCTAAATTGTCCTTAGGTATGAATGTGAAAGCGAATGGTTGTCTGTCTCTCTGTGTTGGCCCTGTGATGGTCTGGCGATCTGTCCAGGGTGTACCCTGCCCCTCGCCCGAAGATGCTGGGATAGGCTCCAGCCGCCCCCCCCCCCCCGCGACCCGAAAAGGATTAAGCGGAAGAAGATGAATGGATGGATGGATGTTTGGATTAGCTCGGTAAACTTTAAAGGTGAAAGCTTTGAAACAATCACACTTTCAAAGTTTCAAAACGTCAGTAGTCTCTGAATTGGAATTGAACTTTAAAGATATGCATGTATATGGAAGTGGAATTGATCATTTAAATATCAGTGGAATTGAGAGCAGAAATGGAATTGTAAAATCAGAATTGGCCTCATCCCTGCTACTAACAATGTGTCTGATTTAGCTTACACAGAAGCAGGAGGATGTCTGTGTACACCCACTCCTCTGTGGAGTGTCTCTTTTTCACTCGTGCTCTCAAGAACACACTGTCACAAGCAGAAAAATATTGTATTCTTTAATGCCAGGTTTATCTGTTCTCAGCCTCTGTGTGAGTGTGTGTGTGTGTGTGTGTATGTGTTTACCCCTCTGGTAATTCTTGTCCCGATGGTATCGGTAGCTTTAGAGAGGCGTGTAATCAGTTCATTCGGAGGTGTAGCTCATTGAAACCCGTGGGGTAGTAGGGGAGGGGAGAAGAAAAACGAGCAAAAGGAGGAGGGGTGGGCACGCCGCTTAAAAGAGCTGTTATGGCTCCTTAAACTAGTGCAGCACTTGGCCCGCTGTTCACACGCGCACCTCCGACTGTGCACATATGCATATTAGTGTGCATTTTGTTCTACAGTATGTTTCAGCTTTTCCTCCTGGCTCTGTCTCCCACCCAGTGTCCATGCTCTACTTTTCTCTGTCTGTTCCATTTTGTCTCAGGCTCTTACCAACACAGGCTTTTGTTCTCCTTGGGTCTGAGACTACAAAGTGATTCTGTCTACTCTTCACTGCTCTTTCCAACTGTTTCCTCAGTGAGCGGCTGTGTTAGCTACTGATTGGTGAACTAAGAACTACTGTATATGTTTACAGTGCTGGGTGCTCATCTACTGAAGCTACATGTTGTCAGTCATAATTATACCATATGAGTGCCTTTGTGTGTGAGTATTGTGGCCTTCAGGTAAGCAGTTTGGGTTTAGTCCATCCTTGTGCCCCGAGTTCTGTGTAGATCCGAAAGCCCATCAGCCTCAGGGCCAGTGCTAAAACCTGGACTGTGTCCCAGTTTCACATATCTGTGAACTCTGAACGGGATTTGAGCAGTTGTGTGCATGTCCATACTACAGTGGTGTGAAAAAGTGTTTGCCCCCTTCCTCATTTCTCATTTTTTTGTATGTTTGTCACACTTAAATGTTTCAGATCATCAAACAAATTTAAATATTATACAAAAATAACACAAGTAAGCACAAAATGCAGTTTTTAAATGAAGCTGTTTATTATTAAGAGTAAAAAAAAATCCAAACCTACATGGCCCTGTGTGAAAAAGTTATTGCCCCCTTCCTGTTAAAACATAAATTAACTGTGGTTTATCACACCTTTGGAAAGCTGAGTTCAATTTCTCTAGCCACACCCAGACCTGATTACTGCCACACCTGTTCTCAATCAAGAAATTACTTCAATAGGACCTGCCTGACAAAGTAAAGTAGACCAAAAGATCCTCAAAGCTAGACATCATGCTGTGATCCAAAGAAATTCAGGAACAAATGAGAAACAAAGTAATTGAGATCGATCAGTCTGGAAAAGGTTATAAAGCCATTTCTAAAGCTATGGACCTCAAGCAGACCACAGTGAGAGCCATTATCCACAAATGGCAAAAACATAGAACAGTGCTGAACCTTCCCAGGAGTAGCCGACCAACCAAAATTACCCCAAGAGCACAGCGACGACTCATCCAAGAGGTCACAAAAGACCCTGCAACAACATCCAAAGAACTGCAGGCCTCACTTGCCTCAATTAAGGCCAGTGTTCATGACTCCACCATAAAAAAGAGACTGAGCAAAAATGGCCTGCTTGGCAGAGTTAGGGATAAGGGATAAGGACCTGTACTTATATAGTGCTTTTCTAGTCTCAAAGACCACTCAAAGTGCTTCACTAGTACTAACCCTCTATTCTAAGGGCCTATAGGAAACGGATATCTAGGGACAATTTGGAACAACCAATTAACCTAGCATGCATGTCTTTGGATTGTGGGAGGAAACCGGAGCCCCCAGAGTAAACCCACGCAGCACAGGGAGAACATGCAAACTCCACACAGAAAGGTTCCTACCCCTGCCAGCCTGGGGATTTGAACCTGGAACCTTCTAGCTGTTAGGCAACAGTGCTAACCGCTGCCCACGGTGGTTTTGTCTTATTCCAAGACAAAATACACTGCTGAGCAAAAAGAACATAAAGGTTCATCTCAGTTTTGCCAGAAAGCATCTTGATGATTCCCAAGACTTTTGGGAAAATACTCTGTGGACTTGATGAGACAAAAGTTGAACTTTTTGGAAAGTGTGTGTGTCCCATTACATTCAATTCAATTCAATTCAATTCAATTCAACTTTATTTATATAGCGCCATTTCACAACAACAGTCATCTCATACATCTGGTGTAAAAGTAACACAGCAGCTTCCGGTGCTGGTCAGAGTCAGATGACAGCCTAAGTTTTTGTGCTTCCTGACGGCTTAGTAGAATTACCCTGGAAATATTTGAAATATCACAATATTGTGAATTTAAGTGCGTAATGGAGGCCAGGGTAGCTACAAGAAGTAGGAAAACTAAGGGTACAGTGGAAAATGGAGACGAAGAGACGTGGCAAAGAATTCGGAGCAGCTCCCCAGTCCACGAGGAGAACGGCGCAGGTGATGCTAGCTTAAGGGCTATCCTAACCGAACTGAGAGACTTCAGACTGGATAATAAGCAGCATTTCACAGAAATTAAACAGGAACTCCACCGGACAAACGGCGGGCTTGACGAGGCTGAGGGGTGAATTGAAGAAGCAGAATTAGCTTTACAAGCCACAGCAACGCTACTGAAATGGCTTACTCAGCGCCAAGCTAGCATGGAGGCTAAATTTATTGACCAAGAAGGACGAGCTCGGAGGGTTAATATTAGCATTTACGGCATACCTGAAGAAGTGGAGGGAAACAACATTTTCAGCTTCCTGGAAAAGCTACTGAAGACATCTCTTGATCTTCCACAAGAGACGGAGGTGAAAATTGAAAGAGCACATAGAGCCTTGGCTCCTAAACCTTCTGACCCACAGGTAAAGCCCCACTCCATCACTGCAAAATTCACGAGCTACAAAGTAAAAGAAGAAGCAATTCGTAAAGCCTGGCAGAAAAAGATTTTTTACAACACCTGCATCTATATGGATCATAGATAGATAGATAGATAGATAGATGTACTTTATTGATCCCAAACTGGGAAATTACAGTGTAACAGCAGCATGACAGTTGACAACCAAACAACAGAAACACACACATGACAGACAAAGGGATTACCCATGGAAAGTAAAAAGCTAACACGACTATAAAACCTATATACATCATAACTTAATATATGATGACCCATATAAACACATGAATCATCCCATTACACAAAGGAGGACTATCAGGAGCAGGGTGAAAAGTGATGTACCAGTTAGTCTGTAAGATGCTGTGTGGCAGCATAGCTATGCCAGAATACAACATCATAGTGAGTTATTGTACAGTGAAATTGCATGTGGCAGGAAAGATTTCCTGTACCTGGCTGTTCGACAGCGAAGCTGTAGTAGTCTACTGGAGAAAGTGCTTCGCTGTCTATCTAGTGTGTGGTGGAGGGGGTGATCAGGATTGTCCATGATGGATCGCAGTTTATTTAGTGTTCTCCTCTCCATTGCTGTCTCAAAGGTCTCCGGTCTGAGACCAATTACAGAACCAGCCCTCTTGATAATCTTGACAAGTCTGTTGGTATCTCTGGCCCTAATACTGCTACCCCGACAGACCGCAGCAAAGAAGATGGCGCTGGTGACAACAGTCTGGTAGAAAAGCTCCAGCATCATGCTGCACACGTTGAAGGATCTCAGCTTTCTCAGGAAGTAGAGTCTGCTCATCCCCTTCTTGTGCGCAGCATCGGTGTTGGATCTCCAGTCCAATCCGCTGCTGATCCTGACACCCAGATATTTGTAGTCCTCAACCACTCCCACATCCTCTCCCATAATCTGCAGTGGCTGAGAAGGAGCCTTCCTCTTCTTGAAGTCAATCACCATCTCTCTGGTCTTGCTGACATTCAACCTCAGGTGATTCTGCTCCATCCACTCCACAAATCTGTCTACCAGTGCCCTGTACTCCCCCTCCTCTCCTCCTCTTATACACCCCATAACAGCTGAGTCATCAGAGAATTTTTGCAGGTGGCATGACTCAGTGTTGTACTGAAAGTCAGTGGTGTATAAGGTAAAAAGAAAAGGAGAGAGCACAGTCCCCTGTGGAGCTCCCGTATCACTAGCCACCACTCCAGACAAGACACTGCCCAGCCTGACAAACTGTGGTCTGCCTGTCAGGTAGTCAGTAATCCAGGAGATCACAGAGCTGTCAACCCCCATCACCCACAGCTTCTCGCCCAGCAGCAGTGGCTGGATGGTGTTAAAGGCACTGGAGAAATAAAAAAAAAAGTGATTCTTACAGTATCTCCTCCACCATCCAGGTGCAGATGGGCTCGTTGCAGCAGGTAGATGACAGCATCTTCAACTCCTAAATGGGGCTGATATGCAAACTGCAGAAGGTCCAGCCACGTCTTCACCTGCGGCCTCAGGTGGGCTAAGACCAGTCTCTCCAGGACCTTCATCACATGAGATGTGAGGGCAACTGGTCGGTAGTCATTCAAATCCGATGGAGATGACTTCTTGGGGACAGGAACCAGGCAGGATGTCTTCCACAGCACCGGTACTTTCTCCAGACTCAGGCTCAGGTTGTACAGGTGTTTCAGTACCGGAGCTAGTTGGTTGGCACAGGTCCTCAGGATCCTTGCGGAGATGCCGTCAGGGCCTGAAGCCTTCCGTTGACGGAGTCTCTCCAGCTGTTTCTCTACCTGATCTGTAGTCACCGTGAAGTGAGGGAGGGTCCTGGTGCCCCCTGAGGAGGAGGGAGATGGAGAGAGGTTCTGCACGGGAGCGTGGGTGGGGAGGGGTGCGTGGGGGTCTGGTTGTGTTGTTGTGGGGGTCTGGTTGTGTTGTTGTGGGGGTCTGGTTGTGTTGTGTGGTTGTGACAGGCTGTGAGTTGAACCTATTAAAAAGTTGAAGATCATGACTACCCTCCTACAATTCTTAAGAAATGATTGGAATATATGGAAGCAAACAAGGTTTTAAAGGAACAGAAAGGGAAATTCTAGACACCCTATCCAGCGAGACTACGGTTTTTTTTTTTACAGTGACGGCACCTGCCTGTATATGGCTTCACGTGGATTCCAGGTCACTGTCATCCCCCCTTCCATAAACCCGGACCAACAGGAGATAGAACTACTATCAGCATGGCAGGTGGTTGGGAACAGACGAACCAAAGCCCCGAACAGAGGAGAAACATCATCACTGGCAAAGAAAGCCCCCCGATCACAATACAGTACAAAGAAAAACTGCAGATATACAGGAGGACACCAGTTATAGATGAATGACTGATGAGAGGGAGCCCACCTGTGAGACACTAATGCAGATAAGTCTGGAACATTTAATGACTTACTAAAACTGTTAAGACACATTAAGCTGCTGTTAATTTGCTCTTAATTTGATAATCATTTACTCCTACATCTTTAAGTTTAACTATTTAACACCGTTGGGACACAAAATGCATGTCACTATTGATTATAGCTGATATCCAGCCATCTCAAAGGGCCCTTCACTCTTTAAAGAGCAGGTTATTCCTTTATGGAGACTTGGTCATCTCAGGCCCCCCAAAGGCTCTTTTAGAATGAGCCTCAACATTGGAAGCAAAAGACTGTAAAGATATTCTGGTTCAAAAAATTTTAAAGTTTCTTGTTCTTTATTTTGTTCTTTTCTCAATGTTTATTGAGAAGCAAAAGGATGTATAAGCTACTGAAGGTTTGTTTTTGGACAGGCAGAGCATGCTTAACACTAACAGGAAAATATGGCAGATAGTCGTAACCTTAAAATTATTTCAGTAAACATAAATGGAGTCCTAAACCCGATCAAGAGAAGTGATTTTGACCAAAATTAAAAAAAGAAAATACTCAGATTGTATTGTTACAGGAAACACATCTTTCTCCCATTGAACATGAAAAACTGAAAAGAATGGGGTTTTCTAAAGTGTATTACTCTTCTTACAACTCAGGGCCTAGG
The DNA here is from genome assembly GCA_020510985.1 of Pholidichthys leucotaenia. NCBI lineage: Eukaryota > Metazoa > Chordata > Actinopteri > Cichliformes > Pholidichthyidae > Pholidichthys > Pholidichthys leucotaenia. The sequence goes on along the minus strand of CM035842.1, from coordinate 355,505,941 downwards.
AGAGGAGTGGCAACTCTAATCTCTAACAGAGTCACATTTGAACAGCTCTCTGAAACAAAGGATAAAGAGGAAAGGTACATACTAATTTCAGGAACGATAGAAGGTATGGAAATAAGTTTATTAAATGTATACATTCCTCCAGGCAGCAACATTTCACTTTACCAGAAGATTTTTGACTTAATGTCAGAAGGAACAGGTACAGTTATATGTGGGGGAGATTGGAACATATGTCTAAACCCCAGGCTTGACTCCTCTAGAGCATCAGCTCAGACTCGTTTACACAAAGACCTTAAAGGCATCATGTCTGAATTAGGTGTAATAGATCTCTGGAGAGACTTCTATCCAACAAGACAAGATTATACTCACTGTTCTCATCCACATGATCTCTATTCCAGAATTGACTACTTCTTCATTTTTAAAAAAGATCGGTATAGAATACAACAATATGAGATGGGTAATGTTGATATGTCCGATCACGCCCCGATTCTACTATCTTTACAGATTAGTAACAACACTGGAAAGACACTTTGGAGATTAAATACTAGTATTTTAAACAATCTTCAATTGAAAGAACAGATGGCAGAAGAAATTAAAATGTTTTTCATACAAAATGAAAATGGAGAAGTTGGCCCAGAAATGGTATGGGACACACTGAAAGCTGTGTTCAGAGGGAAAATTATATCCTACTGTACACACATAAAGAAAGAAAGGCAATGCAAACTAGCTGAACTTAATAGAGAATTGGGGGAGCTGGAAACAAAACACAAAAAGGAGTCAAATCCAAGCGCGGACTTTTCACAAAACTTAAAGAAACTTGGAATAAAATAAATGTCTTATACGCACAAGAAATAGAAGAAAAAAAAAAGAGAGAATTTGCGCAAAACAAAATTATTATGAATCCGGCTCAAAATTTGCTAAGCTTCTGTCAAGAAAATTGCCAAAACATCAGGCAGATAACTCTATCTATAGAATTAAAAGACCCAGAATCTAAATACCTTCTATATAAATAAAACGAAATACAACAAGTTTTTTAAAATTACTACAAACAATTATATACACAACCACAATGACAGGAGGAACAACAAATTCAGTAGTTTTTAGAATCTCTGTTTACCTACCCTGTCTGAAAGCCAAAACAAACTTAACAGCAGAAATAACCGAGAAAGAACTGAATAGTGTGATCTCTAGATTAAAGGCAAACAAGTCGCCCGGCCCAGATGGATTTCCCTTCGAATGGTACAAGACTTTTCGTTCAGAACTAATACCAAGCCTTCTCCGAATGTTTAATGCAGCTTTGAAAGAACACAAAATCCCACCATCATGGAGCGAGGCTACTATATCTGTTATTCCTAAAGAGGGAAAGGACAAGCTGGACTGAGGTGCATACGGACCAATTTCAGTTCTAAATACAGATTATAAATTATATACCTCAATACTTGTGAAGAGAGTTGAAGAGGTCCTTCCCCAGCTTATCCACACTGACCAGACAGGATTTATTTCTCAAAGACAAACGCATGATAATATTCACCGCTCATTACATATACTGAGTCACATTCAAAAACACAAAGTTGAAGCTTTACTGGTCAGTCTGGATGCAGAGAAGGCCTTCGATTCAGTAAGCCGGAGGTTCCTATATAAAGTTCTTGAGCGATGTGAATTCCACAAGGAATTTAGAGAAGGGATCAAAACATTATATAATAAGCCATCAGCCTGAATAAAAATTAATGGATTCCTATCAGATCCTATCAAACTGGAAAGGGGAACAAGACAGGGATGTGGAATGTCCCCACTGCTCTTTGCACTATATATTGAACCTCTCGCCCAGTGGATAAGACAAACTACCAGTATTCATGGTATCCCCATAAATTCAATTCAATTCAATTCAACTTTATTTATATAGCGCCATTTCACAACAACAGTCATCTCATAGCACTATCAACTGTAGGGGGGACCCCCACAGTTGCAGAAAGACCCCAGCAATCAGGCGATCCCCTGTGAGCAAGCACTTGGCGACGGTGGAGAGGAAAAACTCCCTTTTAACAGGAAGAAACCTCCAGCAGAACCAGGCTCAGGGAGGGGCAGTCATCTGCTGCGACTGGCTGGGGGGTGAGGGGATAGAGAAGAAGAAAAGAACAGACATGTAGAGAGCAAACAGCACGATGGGGACTCAATCTATGGGAGAGAACAAACAAATGTTAATGACCAGCAAAAAAAAAAATATATTTCATAGAGAGTGAGGAAAGGAGTGAGGCCCAGTGCATTACTGGAGGTCCCCCGGCTGACTAAACCTATTAGCAGCATAACTAAGGGAGGGTTCAGAAACACATGATCCCTCCCTAATTGTAGGCTATATCAAAAAGGTAGGTTTTAGCCCTATTGTTAAAAACAGAGATCGAGTCTGACTCCCGAATCCAGATTGGCAGCTGATTCCACAGGAGAGGAGCTTGATAACTGAAGGCTCTGCCTCCCATTGTACTTTTGGAGATTCTAGGTATTACAAGTAATCCTGCATTTTGGGAGCGTAGCGCTCTGTTAGGATGATAAGGTAGTATCAGATCTTTTAAATAAAAAGGAGCCTGATTGTTTAGAGCTTTGTAAGTAAGAAGAAGGATTTTAAACTTAATTCTAAACTCGATGGGAAGCCAATGAAGGGAGGCCAGAACCGGAGAGATATGATCTCTCTTTCTAGTACCTGTTAAAACTCTTGCTGCAGCATTTTGGATCAGCTGAAGACTTTTTAAAGATGTTTTAGGACAGCCTGATAATAAAGAATTACAATAATCTAATCTCGAGCTAACAAAAGCGTGGATCAGCTTCTCAGCATCACTCTGAGACAAGATGCTCCTAATCTTGGCAATATTACGCAAATGATAGAAGGCAGTCTTAGAAACAAATTTAATATGTGAATTGAAGGACAAATCCTGATCAAAAATAACTCCAAGGTTCCTCACAGAGCTATTAAGAGAAAGAGTAACTGCATCCAAACTGAAAGTTTGATTTGGAAAGGAATTTCTAAGGTTTTTTGGACCAACAAGAATGACTTCAGTCTTATCTGAATTTAATAGCAGGAAATTACAAGTCATCCAAGCTTTGATTTCCTTAAGACAGGCTTCTAACTTTGCTAATTGATTAGTATCATCTGGCTTCATTGACAGGTATAATTGTGTGTCATCTGCATAACAATGAAAATGTATACAGTGCTTTCTAATAATGTTGCCTAACGGAAGCATATATAAACTAAAAAGAGTAGGGCCTAGCACAGATCCCTGTGGAACTCCATGACTAAGCTTTGAGCTGAAAGAAAACTCATCATTTACATGAACAAACTGGAACCTATCAGATAAATAAGATCTAAACCACTGCAACGAAGTTCCATTAAGTCCAACATAGTGTTCTAATCTATCAAGTAGAATATTATGATCAATAGTATCAAAAGCTGCACTAAGATCTAAAAGGACAAGTACAGAAACTAGTCCATTATCAGATGCAATGAGGAGGTCATTAGTGACCTTCACTAAGGCTGTTTCAGTACTATGATGGATTCTAAACCCAGATTGAAACTCTTCAAGTAAACCATTTCCCTGCAGGTGGTCAAATAATTGCGTAGCAACAACTCTTTCTAAGATTTTTGAAATGAAAGGGAGATTAGAGATTGGTCTATAGTTAGCTAAAGCTCCTGGATCTAGCGTTGGCTTTTTGAGTAAGGGTTTAATTACAGCCATTTTAAAAGCCTGCGGTACATGGCCCAAAGTTAATGAAGAATTGATTATATGAAGAATAAAGCTACCAATAAGTGGGAAGACTTCTTTAAATAACCTGGTAGGAATAGGGTCTAAAAGACAAGTTGAAGGTTTGGATGAGGAAACTATTTTGTCTAACTCATAAAGGTCGATTGGAGTAAACTCATCAAGACAGACATCAATAGAAGGAGTTGTAGTAGTTACAGTATTTAAGTTAACTGTGGGAAGAATCTGATTGATTTTATCTCTGATGGATGAAATTTTATTATTGAAAAAGTTCATAAAGTCCTGACTAGTAAGCTCTAAGGGGATGCTAGGATTGACAGAGTCCTGACTCTTTGTCAACCTGGCTACAGTACTGAAAAGAAACCTGGGATTATTCTTGTTCTCTTCTATTAATGCAGAGTAATAACTCGTTCTAGCTTTTCTAAGAGATTTTTTATAAATTAAAAGATGATTTCTCCAAGCTAAATAGATTTCATCTAAATTAGTAGAGCGCCATTTTCTTTCTAATTGACGAGTCTTCTGTTTTAAGCTACGAGTTTCTGTGTTGAACCAAGGAGTTAAAAATCTCTGATTAGACTTTCTCTTTTTTAAGGGGGCCACCAAGTCTAGAGCCTGATGCAGAGAAGCTGAAACACTATCCACCATGTTATCAATTACAGAAGGAGCAAGCTGTCTATAGCTTATTTCCGTTGTGTTGACACATGGCATAGAGGAAACAATCTGCATAAATTTGGAAACAGCATCATCTGAGAGGCATCTACTGTGATAATATTTTTCTTTAGGAGCCAAATAGTCAGAAATAGTAAAATCAAAGGTTAACAGACAATGGTCTGACAGTACAGGGTTATGAGGAGACACTACCAGATTTTCTATTTCTATGCCATATGTCAGAACAAGGTCCAATGTATGGTGGAGGTAATGAGTAGAATTTCCTACTTTCTGAGAAAACCCAATCGAGTCTAATATTGAATTAAAAGCCACATTAAGGCAGTCACTATCTACATCCACATGTATATTAAAGTCCCCTACTATAACTATTCTATCAGATTTCAGCACTAAATCAGCTAAGAAATCAGCAAATTCGGATAAAAATTCTGAATAGGTTGATGGGGGATGATAAACTATGGCAAATAAAATTGGGTTTAACCTGAAATTGCTAAAGTGCCCAATACTGAGGACCAGGCCCTCAAAGGAATTATAACATGTTTTTTGCTTTACATTAACTAGTAATTTGGAATGGTAAATTGTTGCTACTCCTCCTCCACGACCAGAACTTCTGGGATTTTGACAGTTTAAATAACCAGAGGGAGTTGATTCATTTAAACCAACATAATCCTGTTGCCCTAACCAAGTCTCTGTAAGGGAAATTAAATCAATCTGATGATCAATTAACAAATCATGGACTAACAGAGACTTGGGAGTTAGAGACCTAATATTTAATAAACCACATTTAATTTTTAAATTATGAGGAGGAACAGAGGCCAAATCATTCAATTTAGAGGCTTTATGTTTAATTTGAGTTTTACCAATATTTTGCTTTATCACTTTGGGATGCTTATACATTATATTTTTATTTACTTTGGAGGGAGCAGACAACGATTCTCTGATGGGGAAGACAGGGGCTAAGTTGAGGGGTGGCGGATGAAGAGGAGCTGCAGAGAGGCGTGTAGGACTACTACTCTGCTTCCTGGTCCCAACTCTGAGTAGTCACGGTTTTGGAAATTTGGATAAAAAAGATGCCAGATTGTTAGATAAATGAGAAGCACCATCCAAAGTGGGATGAATGCTGTCTCGTCTCATAAGACCAGGTTTTCCCCAAAAAGAGCTCCAATTGTCAATGTAGCCCACGTCATTTTTAGGACACCACACAGACAGCCAGCGGTTCAAGGATGACGAGCGACTAAACATGTCATCACTGGTCAGATTGGGGAGGGGCCCAGAGAATACTACAGTGGCAGACATCGTTTTTGCAAACTTACACACCGATTCTATATTAAGTTTCGTGACTTCCGACTGCCCGAGACGGATGTCATTAATGCCGGCGTGAATAACAATTGTGGAGTATTTACAGTTACTTTTAGCCAGCATTTTCAAATTTGACTCGATGTCGCCTGCTCTGGCCCCAGGGATGCATGTGACTATGGCCGCTGGAGTCTCTAGGTTCACGTTTCTGACTACAGAGTCGCCAATGATCAGAGTTTTTTCCTCAGCGGGTGTGTCGCTGAGCGGGGAAAAACGATTAGAAACGTGAACAGGTTGGTGGTGAACCGGGGCTTTGCGACTAGGCTTCCTTCTCACCGTCACCCACCCAGTCTCCTCGCTGCTGAGGAGAGCCGAGGGACCGCTGACAGGGGGGCCTAAGCTAGCTAGCTCCGCTGCAGCTAATGGGCGTCCGTCGAGATTAACTGGCGCAGACGGTGTTTCAATGCAGCGGAGCCGGGATTCCAAATCAGACAACCTCGCCTCGAGCGCCTCAAAAAGACAACATTTATTACATTTACCGTTATCGCTAAAAGAGGCAGAGGTGTAGCTAAACATCTGACAGAGAGAGCACACCAGAGGAGGAGAGGAAAGAGAGATAGTAGCCATAGCTAGTGGCTGGAGAGCTGGAGAGCAAACCACACAGGCAGACAGCAAAACAGGAAGTGACGATACGTTACCACAAGGAAGTGACGATGGGAACAATAAATGGGAAACAGCATAAAACAGCTTTCTATGCTGACAACGTTTTAATATATCTAAGTGACCCTCTCCAACTCTCTCTGAATTGTTTAAACTACTGGACAGGTTTGGTAAATATGCTGGATATAAATTAAATGTTCAGAAAAACTCAGATTTTGACTTTGAACTATACTCCACTAAAACCACTAAAGGATGAATACAATTTCAAATGGGATCAGACTACACTGAAATATTTAGAAATACTGATACCCAAAGAAATGTCCACATTGGCAAAGATAAATTATGATCCTCTACCGACCAAAATACAATCAGATACACAGAGATGGAGTTCCACTCCTTTTTTTAGTCTCATCCAGAGAATTGAAGCTGTAAAAATGAACATTCTCCCAAAGCTCCTTTTTTGTTTCAAGCTATGCCTTTGCAACCAAGAGTCCAATGCTAAATGGAAGTATAGTGAGTTATCATTAAACAAAGACCCCCCCCCCCCCCCCCCGCCAATACAGGCAGTACTAAGAAACAAGCACTTCGGAAAAATTATAAACAACGCAGAAAACCCCTGGATCAATTTTCAACCCAGTCTGGAATTCTGTTAGAGAGAAGAATACAAATTACAAGAGAGGTGTAATATCTAGATTACAGGTACATCTCAAAAAATTAGAATATCATGAAAAAGTTCAATATTTTTTGTCACTCATTTCAGAAAGTGAAACCCATATATTATATAGATTCATTAAACAGACAGTGATATATTTCAAGTGTTTATTTATTTTAATTTTGATTATAGTTTACAGCCCATGAATACCCCAAATTCAGTTTCTCAAAAAATTAGAATATTACATAAAATTAATTTTAAAAAATAGTTTTTTAATAGAAATGTTGGCCGACTACAAAGTATGTCCATGGACACACTCAGTACTTGGCCGGGGCTCCATTTGGATTAATTACTGTATCAATGTGGCGTGCATGGAGGTGATCAGCCTGTGGCGCTGCTGAGGTGTTATGAAGGTCCAGGTTGCTTTGATAGTGACCTTCAGTTCGTCTGCATTGTTGGGTCTGGTGTCTCTCATCTTCCTCTTGCAAAAAAACATACATATCAGAGAAGGCCTCAAAATGTTGGAGCTTGTGTGGGAGCCAGGATGCAAACCACTGGCATATTCTTTGGGATTGCCCGGTAGTAAAACAGTTCTGGTTAGAGATATAGAAAACAAAAGAAGATATTTTTAAAAGAAAAATCTCTTTCCGATTCTAAACATTTTTCCTAATCAAAACAGACTCAGTTCATGGACACTTGAATAGATATTTGACATTCTAGTAATAGCCTGTAAAAAAACAATCACCCGCCACTGGCTGCTTCCTTGACCCCCCCCCCCCCCACAATAGAAAAATGGAAAGATGTAGTGAATGAAATGTACACAATGAAGACCATCACTTTTTCACTTCGTCTCCAAATGAACAAATTCAACAAACGGAGGTCAAAATGGGTTTATTATGCACAAAAGAATATAACCAGTCTGCATGGATTTAAGTGTTCTTCCTGATACAGAGTTTGCCCCACTGCTCTTTTCTGTTCTGGTCACATTTATGTTATATATAATTACTTTATATATGTTTTTCCCTCATTTTACCCGTCTTGATTTTTGCCACTGCCAGTATGCCTCTACCTGTAACTCCACTTTTTTTTAAAGTGTATTTTTAATAACATGCATCCTTATGTTCTTTATAAAAAAAAAATGTTGTACAGTTAAAATACAAAAAAGGGACTATGAGAGAAACTGGATTGTACAGTGAATATTTATGTGTATTGCTCTTATCTTTCCCTTTAAATAAAGAATGGGGGGAAAAAAAGGTAGCACAGCATTGCAGAAAAGGAACATCATACCAACAGTAAACTATGGTGGTGGTAGTGTGATGGTCTCGGGCTATTTTACTGGTTTAGGACCTGGAAGACTTGCTGTGGTAAATGGAACCATGAATTCTGCTGTCTACCAAAAAATCATGAAGGAGAATGTCCGGCCATCTGTTCGTGACCTCAAGCTGAAGCGCACTTGGTTTCGGCAGCAGGACAATGATCCAAAACACACCAGCAAGTCCACCTCTGAATGGCTTAAGAAAAACAAAATGAAGACTTTGGCGTGGCCTAGTCAAAGTCCTGACCTGAATCCGATTGAGATGCTGTGGAATGACCTTAAAAAGGCAGTTCATGCTCGAAAAGACTCCAGTGTGGCTGAATTACAACAATTCTGCAAAAATGCATGGGGCAAAATTCCTCCACAGCGCTGTAAAACACTCATTGCCAGTTATTGCAAACGCTTGATTGCAGTTGTTGCTGTTAAGGGTGGCCCAACCAGTTATTAGGTTTAGGGGGCAATCACTTTTTCACACAGGGCCATGTAGGTTTAGATCTTTTTTTTTTTTACCCTTAATAATAAACACCTTCACTTAAAAACAGCATTTTGTGTTTACTTGTGTTATCTTTGTATAATATTTAAATTTGTTTGATTATCTGAAGGGCGGCGCGGTGAGGCAGTGGTTAGCACTGCGGCAGCACAGCAGCTCACCCTTGGCGGGGGGATCCTGGGTTCAATCCCAGCCCCCGACTAACAGTGATCTGTGTGGAGTTTGCATGTTCTCCCCGTGTCTGCGTGGGTTTACTCCGGGATTTCTCCGGTTTCCGCCCACATGCCAAAAACATGCAAGTTAGGTTAATTGGCATCAAACTGGGGATTCTAAATTGTCCTTAGGTATGACTGTGAAAGTGAATGGTTGTCTGTCTCTCTGTGTTGGCCCTGTGATGGACTGGCGATCTGTCCAGGGTGTACCCTGCCTCTCGCCCAAAGATGCTGGGATAGGCTCCAGTCCCCCCGCGACCCGAAAAAGATTAAGCAGAAGAAGATGAATGAATGAATGATTATCTGAAACATTTAAGTGTGACAAACATACAAAAAAATGAGAAATCAGGAAGGAGGCAAACACTTTTTCACACCACTGTGCATATACTCTGGTCTTTAGGACAGTGCACAAATTAGAGTAGCTACTTACAGCTGCAGTACTTCAAACCTAATTGCCCATGTTGAGTACATAGCAAATGTTCAGATGCTGGGGGAAATTATTTTTCAGTGAGAAGTTTAATATGTATATGCATGCCTTTATTGTTGGACAAATGAATAGATCAGTAAAAAAAAAAACCTATTTATTTAGTGGTTAAAAATTTTATTTTTAAAGTATTTCCCAAGTGCTAAACAATGCAAAGAATTTTTAACACAGCTTTTCCAAACATCCAAATCATCTTTAGAAAGCATAAATAATTTTACTTTGCACACTAAACACTAAGTTATTTTAAAAAAACAAAAACTACCAGGATCAAAATTATGAGCATCCTGAAAAACTGACCTTTGTATTGAGCCATAACACAAACCACTGCTGTGCAATGATGTGCTTTAACTCTGCAATGCTTAAAGCTTGTAATATCAAGTTAAAACTGAGGTTTATCTTCCAGTTTACACACAGTATAAAAACTTCAGCAAGGGTTTGAGCTGTCACTTGCGAAAAATCATGCCAAAGACAAAAGAAATCCGTTTAGACTTGTGAAAGAGAGTTGTTGATGCTCATGAGCTATACAAAGTTATCACAGCATTTCCAAGTGTGAGAAGTATCATCAGGAAATTCAAAGGGCCATATTACAATGACAGGGTCAGATGATCAGTTGTCACTGATGCACTGGGCTCGTCACTGGGCATCTCCAAGTTCATTTCGTTATCACACCTGCGTAAAAACGAACTTTCCTCCGGCGCATGATGCAAATAGGTCAGTCTAATCATTCAGAGATGTTTTTTGATTATCCAATCCAAAGCACTTCTTCCCATCGCTTTAATGCAAATGGGCATATTATCTAAAGTGAACTGTGATCATGACGGTTTAAGATGGGTTTTGCACTGACCAAAGCCTGAGTGTGTGTGAGCCAAAATGCACGCGATAGTAACGCTCCTTGGTAATAAGGAAGACATCAATCACAGTTGATGCACAGTTATGTTAAAAAGAACAAACGGTGAAGAATGGGCTGAAAAATCAGCTGAATGCACACGGACGGTTATCCGCACACTTTTCAGAGAGACTTTCGGCCGTGCACCAGTGTTTTTGTTGGTTTCTGTTAGCGCATTGTCTGTTTTTTTTTTTTTTATGCCTTGCTTTACGCCACCAAATTACTAGTAGACAGTGCGCCCGCATATGCACTCGGAGGAGGTGCCTGTTTTCAAAGAGGTGTGGCGGCATGTAATCTAATACACATTACTAACTAACTAACTAACCTGCACTTATATAGCGCTTTTCTAGTCACAAAGACCACTCAAAGCGCTTTCATTAATACTAACCCTCTATTCTAAGGGCCTATAGGAAACAGATATCTAGGGACAATTTAGAACAGCCAATTAACCTAACATGCATATTTTTGGCATGTGGGAGGAAACCGGAGAAATCCCGGAGTAAACCCACGCAACACGGGGAGAACATGCAAACTCCACACAGATCACTGTTGGTTGGGGGCTGGGATCGACTGTCGACATAACTATTACTGTTATGGTGCATTCCATGACAATCTGCTTCTGATCAAGAAAAAGGAGGTTTGTCGTCAGAAGTGCATTGTTTAATGATATTTCAGTGGCATGTTTTTTTTCCCCCCTTGTCCTGTCAGGCAGCTAGGTAACCAGAACAGAGATCTGCTACCCTTATTGTGCCGGAACAGATTAACTTTGCCAAAAGGAGCTTTATTCAGTCCCTATTTATGTACTGTAGATTGTTGCAAACTCCTGTAATAACTTTTAATACTTTATTTAAATTATTTTACCCATGAAGGACCCGACAGGATGGGGAATGGGGAAAGGAACAGTGCGGATGGGGAAAGAAAGGAGAGGAACAGACAAAAAAGACAAACAAACCAACAAATGAAACAAACAGAAGACAAACTGCTTTCTCCACCGAACAGGTCTGAACACGAGTCTGGTATCTGCACCTATTAAAGGGGAGACATTTGCGCGTGTGTGTCTGTGTGCATGTATATGAGAGCGCGCGCAAAATAAGTGTGTGCATGTGAGTGGTTTGTCAGGAAACATACGAAGAGGGGAGCCAGTCGCAGCAACTCCCCGCCACCCCGGAAACCCTGAGCAGGTAAGGCAGCGCCACTAAACCCCACAGGGCACAAATGCCCGGGGCCGACAAGCCCCAGGAAAGCCAGGCATCCGCCCTCGGCGGGATGGCCAAGGAAGGCAAGGCTGCCAAGCGGCCAGTGCGGCGGACCCACAGCTACCTCCCCCCCCAGCAGGGCCAATGCCAGCCCCCGGGCCCCAGGCGCTGGAAGCAGGCACCCCCACCCCCAGGCCGTAGACAGGGCTGCGCTCCCCGGTGCGAGCTCCCCCAAGCACCCCCCAGCGCCACCGCCACACATCCTGGAGACCCCCACACCCAAAGAAGTCCCCCACCCCCGCCCAAGGGAACCCATGTAGCTGAGAGGCATTACCTCCCTCAATCCAGCACCTCTCGACTAACAGACACACTCCATTCCCACACCACACCCTCTTGCTCTCATATGCACCCACAAGCACTCACTCACTCTCACTCCCTCACACAGTCCCACTCTCACACTCCCAGACCCACCATTCTCTCTCACTCCTGAACCCACTCAGTCTCTCTCCAACTCGCCCTCAGGGTCACCCACACTCTCGCACATTCATCCACGTGTGTACTCTCACTCCCACTCCCACCTACTCACATCCATTCATGCTGTCCCCCTCACACTCACCCACCCTCATTCACCCCTATTTCTTAGGGCGACTGTGATGCAGATGCAGCGAATCTCAATGTACACCAGCTCCCGGCAGTGGCCGCCCCCCACCAACCCACCCCAGGGTGGCCGCGGCCACAGAAGCAGACCCCCACCCCCGGCGCCCACCCTAGCGACTGATCAGCAGATCACCGCAGGCACCCCGAGATGCCACCCGACACGCAAAGCGCCACACAAAACCGACCCACCAACACCATCGCCATTCATCAAGCCCTCTCTCGCTTACTCTCTTATTCAGTTCCTCTCTCACTCCCTTGCTTGTATCTATTCATTCAGTGGGACCCAGGGATTTTGAAAACATGACAGGTCCCAGGCTCCCCGCCGGGCCCCCAGGCCCCTGGCAGAAGGAGGGCAGCAGCGGTGGGGGAAGACCCCTACTCCTCCTCCCCCTTGCACAAAACATGATATGTGTGTGTTGCTTGTATGATGTGATTGTGTGTAGGTGTGTGAACTACCATGGTGCAGTTAAAATTGAGGGGATGGTGGTTGGATCCCCACTAGCCACTGCGATAGGCAGTGGGGCCCCCATCCCCCCAAGCCCTCAGTGTCTAAAATGCAATTAAAATTAAGGTGAGGAAAGCCCCACTGTGCAGCAGAGATGTCCCCTTCACCGACGCAGTGTGGCACCACCCCGCCTCAAACCCCTTAGTGTATCCAATAAGATGTATTATTCCACCCAGAATATCGGGTGGGGTTGGGGTAAGACTGGTAGGGAGGTGGTCCAAAAGCGAGGCCACCCCCCTCCCAGAAACCAGCTCGCAAACTGATTCAGAAAGCCACCCATTGCCCCCAAATTCCAACTCAGGGCGAGGGCCGCCAGGCCAAACAACCCAGGACCCACCAGCGTCGCGCCCCAGCGCTCCCAGCACCACAAACATAATGGCGCAGCCACACCCATTCCCACTTATCTTGCACACACAAACATGTACAACAACAATAATCACAATAGTGAACAATGGGCCTGACCTATATGGCACCCCACATGCCAAGCGACACCCCCAAGTGCCCACTGCAAGCCCACCAACAGCAGCAGGCTGCCCCGCAACCACAGCCACCCCGGAGCGGCCCGACGGTAACACGGCCGCCAACCCACGCCAACGGCCCCCCCGACCACCCCCGAGCACCCATACACACCCGATGCCAAAGACCCCAGGGGCAATGCGACAAAGCGCCCCACCCTGTGACACAACGGCAGGGCGGCCGGGACAAGCAGACCTTGAATTGCCAACCCCCATGCCACTAGGTGGTCCGCCCCACCCTGCCACCCAAGGAGGTTCCCCCACCTATACACACATCCTCCACCCCCAGACATCCACCCACAGGTATCCGCACCCATACACAAACACACACCCCCGCCCACCCTCATGTGCACACACACACCATCACACATGCCCACCTACACCCACACGCAGTCCAACATGCCCACGCACAATACACACGCACGCAGCCACTCTCACACACATGCACACACACATGTACAGTGGGGAAAAAAAGTATTTAGTCAGCCACCAATTGTGCAAGTTCTCCCACTTAAAAGATGAGAGAGGTCTCCAATTTTCATCATAGGTATACTTCAACTATGAGAGACAAAATGAGAAAAAAAAAATCCAGAAAATCACTTTGAAGGATTTTTAATGAATTAATTGGTAAATTCCTCGGTAAAATAAGTATTTGGTCAATAACAAAAATTCATCTCAATACTTTATATACCATTTTTTGGCAATGACAGAGGTCAAACGTTTTCTGTAAGTCTTCACAAGGTTTTCACACACTGTTGCTGGTATTTTGGCCCATTCCTCCATGCAGATCTCCTCTAGAGCAGTGATGTTTTGGGGCTGTTGCTGGGCAACACGGACTTTCAACTCTCTCCAAAGATTTTCTATGGGGTTGAGATCTGGAGACTGGCTAGGCCACTCCAGGACCTTGAAATGCTTCTTACGAAGCCACTCCTTCGTTGCCCGGGCAGTGTGTTTGGGATCATTGTCATGCTGAAAGACCCAGCCACGTTTCATCTTCAATGCCCTTGCTGATGGAAGGAGGTTTTCACTCAAAATCTCACGATACATAGCCCCATTCATTCTTTCCTTTACACAGATCAGTCATCCTGGTCCCTTTGCAGAAAAACAGCCCCAAAGTATAATGTTTTCACCTCATGCTTCACAGTAGGTATGGTGTTCTTTCTCCTCCAAGCACAACAAGTTGAGTTTTTACAATAAAGTTCTATTTTGGTTTCATCTGACCATATGACATTCTCCCAATCCTCTTCTGGATCATCCAAATGCTCTCTAGCAAACTTCAGACGGGCCTGGACATGTACTGGCTTAAGCAGGGGGACACATCTGGCACTGCAGGATTTGAGTCCCTGGTGGCGTAGTGTGTTACTGATGTAGCCTTTGTTACTTTGGTCCCAGCTCTCTGCAGGTCATTCACTAGGTCCCCCCGTGTGGTTCTGGGATTTTTCCTCACCGTTCTTGTGATCATTTTGACCTCACGGGGTGAGATCTTGCGTGGATCCCCAGATCGAGGGAGATTATCAGTGGTCTTGTATGTCTTCCATTTTCTAATAATTCTCCCACAGTTGATTTCTTCACACCAAGCTGCCTACCTATTGCAGATTCAGTCTTCCCAGCCTGGTGCAGGTCTACAATTTTGTTTCTGGTGTCCTTTGACAGCTCTTTGGTCTTGGCCATAGTAGAGTTTGGAGTCTGACTGTTTGAGGTTGTGGACAGGTGTCTTTTATACTGATAACGAGTTCAAACAGGTGCCATTAATACAGGTAACGAGTGGAGGACAGAGGAACCTCTTAAAGAAGAAGTTACAGGTCTGTGAGAGCCAGAAATCTTGCTTGTTTGTAGGTGACCAAATACTTATTTTACCGAGGAATTTACCAATTAATTCATTAAAAATCCTTCAATGTGATTTTCTGGATTTTTTTTTTCTCATTTTGTCTCTCATAGTTCAGGTATACCTATGATGAAAATTGGAGACCTCTCTCATCTTTTAAGTGGGAGAACTTGCACAATTGGTGGCTGACTAAATACTTTTTTGCCACACTGTACATGCACACCTGCAGGCCCCGGAGGATGGAGAGGGTGAACCCCCCCCCCAGGATGCAAGCACCTGCCCCAGAGCGCCACCAGGGCCCCAGGGAGGACACACACCAGCAGCGCACACCCAACCCCAACCCAGGGGGGGAACACTTCCCCCAGCACCAGGGGCCCATCAGACATGCAGGAACACGGCCTCTTGCACCTCAAAACAGTAACATAATCATACCACAGTGTTTCCTCTGGCTTAAAGACCTTGGCGCGGTGGCAACATATTTTTCCTGGGGGGATTAACATACCGGAATATGTTAATTTTATACTGTTTATTTCTTTTTAAAATTTTACACAGTAACCTTGCATGTGGAACTTACCATTTGAAGTATTGTACAACCGAGGCTTGAATATTAGGCCAGTTGGGGTCCCACCCAGACATCCTGTGTTTAGACTTTTTAGTGGTGTTATCCTTCTCTCCTTTCTCTGCCTGAACACTTTCCTCTCCTTGGCTCCTCTCTTCTGTCTCATCTTGCCCTCTCTGAGCTCTGTCTAATTCAGGTTCTCTCTCTGTCTATGGTTGTGCTGTATACAAGCAGGTTAGAAAATATCAAGTGTCATGTTTTGTCCTGCAGGATTTTTTTGTCATGGTTTACATAAATGACAGATATGTGTATTTTTATTCTAGCGTTTCTTTTTTTCCATTGAGAGAGTAGGGAAGGGAAAGAAGCATTCATAATAGTAATGTACTCAAGCATACTTAAATTATATGATCAGGTGGATATAGTAACCAGAAATTCTACTCATGTAAAAGCAGTGCTTTGAAATTAATAATTAAAAGTAGGCACCAAAAATTTCTAATTGAGTTAACCCTACACTAGAAGTCCCAGAAGTTGGCCCTCTTGTGGCCTCTTGATGGTCCCCCTATGGGTTTTCTAGGTAAAAAGGCCAAATGGCCCCTCTCTGGGACTTCTATAAAGGTCCGCACCAAGAAAAAAGCAATGGAAAAAATTTTTCTTTGCATTTTGTACTCACTTAGGATAGCAATAACAACAATCAACTGTTTTTCCAAAATCAGACCCCACTGTTTTTTAGATATAGGCCTCTACCAAACGGTTGAGAGGTCTGTTCATAGTAAAAGTATTATATACCTTTAAATGCATACAAAAAACATTGAGAACAAGTCAAATAAATTGCTAATTTTCTTCAACAAATGAGTAGAATTTGCTCATGGGTTAGGGTTAGGGTTAGAGTTAGGGTTAGGGACTGCTCAAACACGCATTGCCATCTAGAGGATTTTTTTTAGCATAGCGCAGCTAAACCAAGTGGCAGAGATGGCTCATTCAGGTTGAGTTAAGCTCAATGCATTATTCAATGAGATATTGTGACTCAAAGTGTGGTCGACCAAACGGTTGCACAGAACCTTAAAGGGTTAAGGGTACAAAGAGCACCCACTTAAAAACTTGAGTAATGACTTCAGTCTTGAAGGTTTGAGGTTTTTCTCAAAAATTTATAACAATTTTCTTATAGTTTGCTACTTTTGTCTGTAAATCTAAAGTTGAAACCATGTTCCTCAAATTTGTAATTTCTTGTAAAATTGAATTTTCTTGTACATTTGAAACCTTATTATAAATTTGTGGATAATTTTATGACTAATTTTTGTCTGTTTAAAATAAAATTATTGGGGTTTTTTTAGATAAATTTGAAACAGACTGTGGTAATTTTTTTTTTTTACTTTTTCCTTATAACAATTTACATTTTTGACCATAATTTTGCAGTCAGAACAGAACAATAATTTAACTCTAATTACAAAGAAAATTATTAATAAAATTGTATTTAATGAAAAAAATTAACTTAAATGACCAAGGATGCCGTTATTTCTGTTATAGTATTCTTTATATTTATATGGGTGTTTTTATTTATTAGGGGTCCAATGTGTGACATTGGTGGCAAAATTTAAAATTGATCTAATCTGCACATGAAATTGACTAATCACTATCCAATTGTGTCAGGTTTATGAAACTATTAACTATTTTCGTAATGGCATTCGCGTTCAGGAACTCTTGAGGATGAGCGCTCACTTCAACTACTTGTAAATGGAGACGTAAACGGGACACTCGGGCTTTTGTTTCCCTGTGTGCCAATGCACTTTGCAATGGCACACGTTTTACACGAAACAACTTCAACACTTCCAGTATTTTTCACGCATCAAAACTCATCCACAGCTACATTTTCATGACATATTAAGATGTGATAACGTGTATACATACCTTCAAATTCTCCCTGTTTGTTGGATAAGCCATAAAATCACAAAAGGCGTAAATGCGGAACACAGAAGTTTGGACCTTCGATAACTTCAATATAAAGTGGCCACGGTTAATCCTCTCCACATGGGTTGAGCACATCCGGGGTAGAGAAAATAAAAGTGCTTTCCCAGGGCGGTCACCTCGCCAGACGGGGCTGCGCGCGGCCGACCAAGACCGAAGACGTAAATTTTTTAAAGGAGACCATATTCGATGTGTCATAAATGTTTGAGATTTTATTGAAATATTCTACATCTGAGCTTCACAAAGACTGATCTCCTTTTTACGTGTATGGTTTGGGATTTGAAAGGTGCAAAGTGAAAAGCATCAGCACTTCCTGTTTTCTGGTTGCTTTACCAAATAACTTGCATGTTGCTGCGTAAATTCGGGGACACAGAAATTTACGTCGTACGAGTAAATTTGCAGGGGTCGCCGTACAAAAACCATAGATCCGATCACATTGGGGAATGTTTTATTTTGAATTTGCATTACAACTCTGTTATCTCTTGCATAAATGAGTAGAAAGAGTTACTCAGAGATCACTTTACAGTATTTTGAAATTGATGCGATTTTCATGTCACACAAAAACTGGGAAAAATGAGGGGACACGACCAATAGTTTTGATTCTAACGGCAAAATCAATGATTTTTTTTAAAAATTGCAATGCAAGTCTGAAACTCTTTTATGTTCCCTTGCATATTATAAAAACGAAACCGACATCTGCAAATTACAGAAAAAGAGAGAGCGCTTGAAAGTCGGATACCCCTGATATAGTGCACTGGACCCCCCCCCCCCAAAAAAAACCCCCCACCCATATATAATTTTTTTTTTAGAAATCTCTTCACCACCCAGACAGCAGGAAAAACCTCCCTTATTTTGAAATCAAATGTTGGCACGTTTAGTTTGTCTGAAGGCTGCTGACAGATTAAAGTCATTGACTTTGTGAATTTCGGTCATCTTAACCTGCCAGGTACATAATGAGGAACTGTAGCGGACTCTAAAGACATAATTCACCACCATGTCTGTTCATGTACAGAGTGATCTGTTTAGGCAGTTATAGTTATGCGCTCAGGCTTTGTCATCAGGCACCTCTCTAGGCAGCCGCTGAAGGACCTCAGTTTAGAGCTAGCGTTTTTAGCTGTTTCTTTTTGTCACTGCCGCTGCAGAATAAAAACGGCACGCCTGCTCTTGCGAGAAAAGAGAGAAATTGCCAGTCTTTTCATTCCTGCAATTCCTACAGAACATAACCTAATACTGTAGTGGCTGGTGAAATATATCCTCAACAATTCATCAGTCCCCATTGCCTTTCTCTTCATATGAAGCCGGCTGCATATGAATTCTAACCACATCTCTTAGCTAAGCGACTCTTCCATTATTGCCCCCGTTTCCAGCGGGTTAAAACCATGATAAATGCCAGTGCTTACATACCTCTGATGATTTTTTTCCACGTTTAAAGTACTTTAATAAACTCATGTTTCTGTTGGACAGTCATGCTTAGCGAGACACTGTTTGCTGACTGACTGGAAAACTCGCATGAGCGGGGTGCTTCTAGACTCCGCTCGGATGACGGCCACACGCATTGTTCGTGTGCGCGCTTGCAGAAAGTCATTGCTTCATATATTTTTCTTAATAAATTCATATGGCCTTGGGGTGGTGGTAAAATTTCTGGCGAGGCGGGCCGCCACGGAGAAATGTTACCAGAGGAAACACTGTCCCAATTCCCATGCCTATCGAGGGATGGAAAGATGATCGTACACAGTACCTCCGTTAGTTACCGCTGCTGCTAAGATGCTCACGCTGTAAACAAATGAACCGTGCTGGCAAAATGAGTCACTTTGAGGACATTTTCAAAACTGATGTAACGTTATTTCCATATTCTGTATTGAAAGACCTTCAAAATGGTATTTAATTTGTAGGTAGTGTGCAAAAACTGACCCAGAAAGATGATTTGTTTATATTTTAGTTAGGTTGAAAACTCACGTTCGATCGGTCGGGAGTTATGTCTTCTGCAAAAACATAGGTATTTTTAGAAAGTAAGCTTTCTAAGCTTTCCAGTGATACCGGGCACTCATGGGGTTTTGCTGGGACTTGCCCTCCCGAACAAAGAAAGAGTCATGATTTATGACTTCTCGTTGCCTGTACTCATAATGACACGGTGGGCAGTCCAACCAGCACGTCTTTCCACTGCAATAAAGTCGGCTGCATTTTGTTAAAATATGTTGGACATAATCAAATTGACCTTAGAGCAGATGTACGCCACAACACTGTACTTGGATGTCGTCTGTCACTGTGTGGTGAGAAGCCTCCATCTATCCAGTCTGTTGACACAACCACAAACACCAGCAAGTGCCAGAACTACTTCAAAACATTCAAAAAATACAAAAACTAGAAGAGCTGAAAGTAGCTGCCACTTGAGTGCAAAACACTTATGTGGACTATACATTAAAATGAATATGAAAAACTTTTAAAAATGCTATTTTAAATGCCCCTGCTACTCCACTCTGATTTAACACTAGGCCAGCCGAAACCGGAACCTCCGCGCATAATCGTTCCTACAGTGGCACCCCTAGGAATAAGGTGGATGGGTAAGACTGTTGATTTACCCCAGTTAATAGAGTAGTCTGATAATGATGAAAATTTATCAATGAGCGCCATTGTCTGAAGAAGAGATCTATGTGAGTTTTCAAGGAAAATCAATACATCATCAGCATAAAGACTTATCTTGTGTTCTTTTTCTCCAGTTTGGATACCTCTGATATCAACATTTTGTCGTATGGCTACTGCTAAGGGTTCGATAAAGATGGTAAAAAGTGAGAGAGAGAATGGACAACCCTGCCTAGTACCTCTCTGGAGAGTAAAGCTTTGGGAAGTCTGATCATTTGTTCAGACAGACGCAATTGGACAGTTATATAGTGTTTTAATCCAGTTTATGAAAGATGAACCAAACCCGAACTTGTTGAACACCATAAAAAGAAATTTCCAGTTAATACGGTCAAAGGCTTTCTGTGCATCCAGGGATAAAATTGTAGTTTCTAAGTTATTAATCTTGCAGTAGTCTGTTAAATTAAATAGCCTGCATGTATTATTAGCCGAGTGCCTACTGTGGCATGTTTTGACATTGCGCAGTTCTGGAGCTCAGGAAACTGCATGCGCTGAGATCTTGTAACAGTCAGAATCGCCCGTCATTTTAATTATGTGACGATCACACACCAGTTTTTTATTCCATTCACACACACATTTTAATTGTGGAGTCTATAGATTAGGCATTAATTTATGATTTTTTTGAGGGGAATGAATGAATGAACATGGAGCATGTGTGCCAGTGTGTTCCAATGTGACACACGGGGGGGGGGGGTCGTTCTCATCATGGACTTATTAGGTATTAATGTGTTTATTTTTAGGGGAATAAATTAATGAACAAGGAGTGTGCAGCGTTTTACTTTTCACTAACTCCCCAGAGAGATAGGAGATGCATCCACATCTGCATCGACCGTGCGCCCTGTGTTTCCAGCCCAACAAGCTCCCCGACAGCCACCCGTCAGAGGCTGCTGAGAGCATGCTCGCTTTACGGTGGGGACCGGAGGCAGCAGATTGCCTCCTACCCAGCACAGATAGGGGGAGTCCCTCGTTGGCGAAAGCAACAGGAGAGGGAGCACTCCATCTCCTCACAGCCGGGAGCGACTTCCACGCCATCATTCATGAAAGTTTATGAAAATTTGCACAGGCATCATCCTCTTTTCTTCATGTCTGTGTTGCATCCATGAAACAAGTCAGCTGATTTTTTTCAGCCCATTCTTACCCGTTTGTTCTTTTTAACATAACTAACTGGGCATCAACTGTGACTGATGTCTTCTTTATTACCAAGTAGCATTACTATCGTGCGCATTTTGGCTCACACACACGGGCTTTGGTCAGCGCAAAACCTGTCTTAAACCGTCATGATCATAATTCACTTTAGATAATGATCCTTTTTACATGAAAGGGATGGGAAGGAGCGCTTTGGATCGGATTATCTAAAGCACACCTTTGAATGATTAGACTGGCCTCTTTACATCATGCACTGGTGGAAAGTTCGTTTTTACGCCATTGTGACAAGGAAATGAACTTGGAAATGTCCATAAACACATTCTGCGTCAGACAACTAATCAACCGACCCCGTCGTTGTAATACGGCCCCATGACTGTCCCAGCGCATGTCGTTTCCTGAGCTCCGGAGCAGCATGATGTCAAAACATGGCGCTGAAATACCATTAAACAATGCGCTTGTGACGATAGACCTCCTTTTTCTTGATCAAAAGCAGATTCTCATGGAATGCACTATAATAGTAATGTGCATTAGATTGTGCGCCGCCACACCTCTTTGAAATGAGGCACCTCCTCCGAGCACATAGTCGGCGCACTGTCTACTAAAAAACAGACAATGCGCTGACAGAAAATAACAAAAACACTGGCGCACGGCAGAAGGTCTGTTAAAAAGTGTGCGGATGACCATCAAAATAGGGCCCAAAGAAAGCCACAGAGTACAGAACAAGCCAGGCAGAGATAGGAAGCGAAAGATTTCAAAATCTCTGGAAAGAAAGCTGGTGAGACATGTGTCTAAAGACCCCAGAACAACTGCCAAGAGACGAGTGAATGACTTAGCCAAGTCAGGAATTGTAATCTCAAAGAAGACGATCATAAGAACTCGCCACAGGTATTGATTGTGAGGGTGCACACAAAGAAAACCCACACTTTTGCAGAAGAGACACCTTCAAGTCAGACTGAAGTATGCTAAGGACAACCAGGACAAAGATTATGCATACTGGGAGCACATCCTTTGGTCAGATGAGACAAAACTAGAGCCCTTTGGCCGTAGAGACACTGCTGATGTTTGGAGAAAGAAGGGAGAGGCATACACCCCAAAGAACACTGTCCCCACATTGAAATATGGTGGTGGGAGTATTATGCTGTGGGGATGCTTCTGTACGTCTGGAACTGGGAATCTCATGAAGGTGGAAGAAGTCATGAAGAAAGATGGATATATGAAAGAAAATCTCAAGCGGTCAGTGGCAAAACTGCGTCTGGGTGGTTACTTTGTCGTCCAGCACAACAACGACCCAAGGCATACATTACTCCTGGTGAAGAACTACCTCCTTAAGACCAAAGTGAATATTATTAACTGGCCTGCTCAAAGCACTGAGTGGAATCCCATAGAAAATCTGTGGGGTGAACTGAAGACCAAGGTCCATGCAGAAGACCATCAAATCTGCATGAGCTTGAGCGATTCACCAAAGAATGGGCTGGAATTGCTCAGGAGACATGTGTGAGACTTGTTGGAAACTACAACAAATTACTGCAGGCTGTTGTCCAGCAAAAAGATTCAAAGATTTTTATTTGTCAGTACTTCTGTATGTACAGGACATAGGGTAGAATTGAAATGCCATTTCTCTCTCTCTTAGTGGTGTGCACAATATATAAGACAAGTTTGAATGACTGAAGAAGAAATAAGGATGGAAAACATCAACAATAATCTATGTACAGTAATGCTACCCATAGTGCAAGTAACAGTAAAAACACAGCAATCTTATGTACAGTAAACCATAATACCGGTAAATTGCAAATTCAGTGTGGTAACGGGGGTGCAGACAGTGACAGATTGGTCTGCGTATGATCAGTATTGCAATGACAGGCAACAGCAGGTATGGCATTTGTGCATATTGTTGCAGTAAGGTGCTAGACATACAGCAACAGATGTGGTACTGTTGGTGTGCCAAGTCTTTCTGTGCAAACAGCTGAGGTAGAGTTGTTGTGTGGGTGAGTTTGTTACAGTCCAGGGGCAAGGGGCGGGGAGGGGGAGTTCAGGGTCCTGATGGCCTGGTGAGCAAAGCTATTTAGCAGTCTTGTGAAGCGGGCCAGGAGGCTCCGGTACCTTCTCCCTGAGGGCAGGGGGCTAAAGAGGGAGTGTGAGGGGTGGGAGGTGTCTCCTGCGATGCTGATGGCTCTGTGGGTGAGGTGGGTGTGGTAGATGTCTGAGAGGGAGGGCACAGAGGCACTGATGATCTTGCTAACTGCTTTCACTGTGCATTGTAGAGTCTTCTGGCAGAAAGTGGTGTAGCTTCTGTGCCACACAGTGATGCAGCTGGTGAGGATGCTGTCAGTGGTGCTCCAGTAGAATGAGCACATAATGGGGGTTGGGACTCATACTCTCCTCAGTTTGCGGAGGAAATGGAGGTGAGTTTGAACCTTCTTGGCCAGTGATGCGGTGTTGTTAGACCAGGAGAGGTCCTCGGAGATGTCCATCCCCAGGAACTTGCTCATCCTCTCCACAGCTGCTCCATCGATAATCATAGGGGCATGCTGTGTGTGTCCTGTCCTGAAGTCGACCATTAGCTCCTTGGTTTTTCCCATGTTCAGGAAGAGATTATTGTCCTTACACCACTAGACCAATTGGCTCACCTCATTTCTATAGTTGGCCTTTTCATTGTTGGTGATGAGGCCCACCACCGTTGTGTCGTCCGCAAACTTAATGATGTGGTTGGTGCTGTAGGCTGGTACGCAGTCATGGGTCAGCAGGGTAAAAAACAGCGGGCTGAGCACGCACCCTTGTGGGGCCCCTGTGCTCAATGTGATGGTCTTGGAGGTGTTGCTGCCCCCCCCCCCCCCCCATGTTCTGTGGCCTCCCTGTGAGAAAGTCTAACACCCAGTTACAGAAAGAGGTTTTGAGTCCCAAGTGTCTTGAGTTTTTGTATTAGGTGCTGGGGGATGATTGTGTTGAATGTTGTATTGAAGTCCAAGAACAGCATTTGCACAT
This sequence comes from Pholidichthys leucotaenia, assembly GCA_020510985.1. Classification (NCBI taxonomy): domain Eukaryota; kingdom Metazoa; phylum Chordata; class Actinopteri; order Cichliformes; family Pholidichthyidae; genus Pholidichthys; species Pholidichthys leucotaenia. The sequence goes on along the minus strand of CM035842.1, from coordinate 355,481,550 downwards.
AGGAGTTCTTTGAGTCCAGGTGGGTGAGGGCTGGATGGAGACCAGCAGCAATGGCATCTTCTGTGGATCTCTTTGACCTGTATGCAAAATGAGATGGGTCATGGGAGGGAGGCAGGGTGGACTTGATGTTCTGCATCAGAGGATATACATTTGACTATTGGCATCAGGGGACACATATAAATGACCCTGGTAGTTTTTGTTTTTTGTGAAATAATTTTGTTCCTGTGTGCAAAGTAAAATAATGTAAGCATCCAAAATAAAAGTAGGATGTTTGGAAAAGCTGTATTAACTTATTTACTCTGTTTGACAGCACTTGGGAAATACATTTTAAAAAATAATTAAATTTTCATAGGAGAACTTATAGTTCTGTCCTTATGTGTATGTACCACAAAGGATCATGCACTTCTCCCAATGCTTTATGCCACTGTGGTGACCTCGCCTGTAGAAGTCTGCGGGTTGCATCAGAAGCCACGACCTGATCTTAGAAATCAGTGTTTTATTGTTTTGGAAATACTTGCCCTTAAAAAATTACTTCATGGTTGGAAACTTTTTATCGGACTTTTACAGGGCATTGCAAAGAATACAATATTTTAATTGCTCATGTGCTACATGCATGATTTATGACTTGTGCATTATCTGTGTATCCACCTTTCTCTCTTAGTGTTTTCAGTTTATTAAGAATACAATGAAGATGGAATTGTATCATTTTGTCATTTGGATTGGAATGGGTATTGCCCAAGGGGAAGAGCCCGTGAGCAAATGGGCCAGTAGCCAGTTTCAAGCCATTTTGAAGGTGTTGATGTAATATACTACTTAATTTGTACAGCATAAAAAAAGCCTCAGATCTGCTTGTTGTTGGGCATACAGTTGCATTTTAACAAAGTTTACAGTCCCTCAATGCACACACTTGTAGACGTGCAGACTACACTGTGACAGAATGGCTATAAAAAGTCTACACACCAGGTTTTTGTGATGTAAAAAAATGAGACCAAGATAAATCTTTTCAAAACTTTTTCCACCATTAATGTGACCTATAACCTGTACAACCCAATTGAAAAACAAGCTGCAATCTTTTAAGGGGAAAAATAAAAAAAATAAACTTACAATAACCTGTTTGCATAAATAGGCACACCCTGTTATAACTGGGGATGTGGCTGTGTTCAGAATTAACCAATCACATTCAGACTCATGTTATATGGGAATCAGAACACACCTACCACCATTTAAAGTGCCTCTGATTAACCCCAAATAAAGTTCAGCTGTTCTAGTAGGCTTTTCCTGACATTTTTGTAGTCAGATCTTACAGCACAAGCCATGGTCTACAGAGAGCTTCCAAAGCATCAGATGGATTGCGTTGTTCAAAGGTATCAGTCAGGAGAAGGGTGCAAAAGAATTTCCAAGGCATTAAATATACCATGGAACACGGTGAAGACAGTCACCATCAAGTGGAGAAAATATGGGACAACAGTGACATTACTAAGAACTGGACATCCCTCCAAAATTGATGAAAAGATGAGAAGAAAACTGGTCAAGGAGGCTACCAAGAGGCCAACAGCAACACTGAAGGAGCTGCAGGAATTTCTGGCAAGTACTGGCTGTTTAGTACATGTGACAACAGTTTCCCATCTTCTTCATATGTCTGGGCTATGGGGTAGGGTAGCAAGACAGAAGTCTTATCTTACAAAGAAAAACATCCAAACACGGTTACATTTTGCAAAATCACATGGGAAATTTCCCAAATGCATGTGGGAAAATGTGTTATGGTCCAAAGAAACCAAGGCTGAACTTTTTGGCCATAATTCTAAAAGGTATATTTGATGCAAACACAACACTGCTCATCACCAAAAGAACACCATACTTACAGTGAAGCATGGTGGTGGCAGCATCATGCTTTGGGGATATTTTTCTTCAGTTGGAACTGGGGCCTTAGTTAAGGTGGAGGGAATTATGAACGGTTCCAAATACCATTCAGTGAAAACCTTCAGGCTTCTGCTAGAAGGCTGAAGATGAAGAGGAACTTCATCTTTCAGCACAACAATGACCCAAAGCACACATCCAAATCAACAAAAGAATGGCTTCACCACAGAAGAAGATCAAGGTTTTGGAATGGCCCAGCCAGAATCCAGATCTGAATCCAATCGAACATCTGTGGAGTGATCTGAAGAGGGCTGTGCACAGGAGATGCCCTTGCAAGCTGACAGATTTGGAGTGTTTTTGCAACGAAGAGTGGGCAAATATTGCCACATCAAGATGTGCCATGCTGACAGACTCCTACCCAAAAAGACTGAGTGCTGTAATAAAAGCCAAAGGTGCTGCAACAAAGTATTAGTTTAAGAGTGTGCATATTTATGCAACCAGGTTATTGTCCATCCAGCCATCCATCTTCTTCCGCTTAATCCTTTTCGGGTCACGGGGGGGCTGGAGTCTATCCCAGCGTCTTTGGGGGAGAGGCAGGGTACACCCTGGACAGATTGCCAGTCCATCGCAGGGCCAACACAGAGAGACGGACAACCATTCACTCTCACATTCATACCTAAGGACAATTTAGAATCCTCAGTTTGATGCCAGTTAACCTAACTTGCATGTTTTTGGCATGTGGGAGGAAACCAGAGAAATCCCAGAGTATACCCACACAGACACGGGGAGAACATGCAAACTCCACCAGGTTATTGTAAGTATTTTATTTTTTTATTTTTCCCCTTGAAAGATTTCATTTTGTTTTTCAATTGGGTTGTACAGGCTATAGGTCACATTAAAACCCTCTAACGGTCCCAGTCGCCGTATGGTGACATAACCCCTAGTGGTCAAGAGTGGTAAATATTTTTTGTCAATAAAATAGTTCAGATTTCCAAGGTTATAACTTGAAAGTTGCAAGAGATAATGGCTTACTGTCAATTAGAAAGACGTAGATTATGATCCAAAGTTTCAAATAGGAATAAATTTATGCATCTAATTTGCATAATGTCACGGCAGCTATATAAATTCCCTAACTCAGTCAAAAGTGGACTTTGGACATATTTACACAAAGAAGGGTTCTGTTTTTTGACAGCGTTGTCTCTACAGGGGTATGTTTTTATCTTATCTTCAAAGTATATGAACCAGAAACTCAGTACAATGTAAAAAAAACCCAAATAAATTTGTCACTTACCGGTGGCCGGGGAGGCTCGCTCACTCACGTGACCGGTCCGTTTTCTTCCATTGTGGTCGTTATTTTGAGTTCTGTCGGTCATTTGCACTCGCTACCACATCTACAAACTCTTAGGATTATCCCACGTAAATTTCGTTTGTATTCCGCGGCTATTTTTGGAGTAAGAAGCCATTATATGATCAGAAAATGATGATTGCTGGCGGCCATATTAGCTTTCTGGGCTAAAAGCACGAAAACAGGAAAAGGAAAAGGAGTTCTTCTTCTTTGGTTTATTACATGTCAGCCATGATTCCTCCAATGTGTGTCTGCCACCTTCTGAACCGTCAGATCAGTACAAATCTGCAGTATAGCTGGGGAGTTAAAGGGATGGCAAGAGTGAGTTGGCAGGCGCATTTGCTGCACTGTGCCACTGGGGGCGCATGAAATTGTGGCCAGTTAAAAGGTTAATGATGGAAAAAGTTTTGGAATGATTTATCTTGGTCTCATTTTTTACATCACAAAAACCTGGCATTTGAACAGGGGTGTGTAGACTTTTTATATCCACTGTATATTTTATTGGTTTTACATTCATGTCGTCCTAAAGGAAAATAAACTGGAATAAGGGTTCTAAAGTATTTTGTTATTAGCTCTAAAAGAACATGGCATTTAATAAGTCACGGAAGGTTATAGCTTTTGGACAGGGGATCATTACCTTGGCCCCTAATATGGCACCTAGCGTTTTCTTTTCAAAATGACGAGGATAAGTTTTGCATATGTAACAAGGGTTGTTTATGTGCAAAACTCAAACAGAAAATGCTTCAAGGTGAAAAGTTCTCAAGTGTAAAAAAAGGTTCACCTTCAAAAAATACTGCTGCTGGTATATAACTGATAGATTTGTTTGCTCAGTGGCATTGGGGTGAATCAACATGGTTAAAAATCTTTACAGGTAATTAATTTGGTGCAAAATAAAGTTTCATCATAATGTGAATTATAATATGAATTTGGCCTCTGCATGACATCTCAGTCCCACATTTTGTTTTTGTCATTTGTATTACTCTATGTAATACAGTAACTGCAGTTCAGACAGAACAATATGCTGCATGTGAGTTGTCGTCAACACCAAGACATAACAATATATACACAACTGAGGTGTGCTCGGCTCACTATAGTTGCATTGTGGGGTTATTTCTACAGACGTTTGTTAGTCTGTTTCTGGAATGCCTATGCTGTGCATGTCACATTGCAGAAACCACAAGGTGCATGATGAGCCTAATTGATGCCAAAGCACCACAGTCTGTCCCAAATGCAGTGACAGGTGTGGGCCTTATGGTCCTGCTTCAGTTTCTTTGAGACAAATGACCAACAGTGTGGTACAAATTTGGTGTTATGTCATGCCTATCTCCATAAGAGCAGTAATGATTGCGAATGTGAAAACACTGAAACCAAGTCTGTAGTTATACACAAAGTAAATGTTAAAGTGCAGTCTCAAGGGCCCCAATAACAATGCAATGCATGGGCTATTTGGCATTCAAGGAATTCAACTTCAAAGTGCACTTTAAGTTTGGACTTTTTTTTTTTGAGTGCACTTATTACTCAGTTATGAACTCAGCCTTTGAATTCCAAATATTCTATGAGCAAAAAACTCATGCACAGTCTTGCACAAAGTTAAGCAGTTCTTGTGAGAATGCAACAAATGCAAACCTACAGATATATGTATTTAACAGCCCAGTGGGTACTGTAGATGAACAGAAACCACAATTTAATGGAGGCCTAGAGATTCTTCTCGACCTCACCATCTGTTTTTACCCCTCCGCTCTTGTCAGTCCCCCAGATCAGCGTTGGTTAATTTTCATTTTCATAAAGTAATTTGTTTCTTCCTCTGGCTTTATCCCCTCATCTTTTCCAGTTTTGCTGCAGCTGGCTAACGATGCCTTTCCCAGGGACATGATGCTGGCTTTGTCCTACTTACTGGCTCTGCCTCAGGTAGGTGGACACACACATGCTGATCGGACTAACAATGGAAGTTAAATTGTATTTCAGTGGGGGGAAAAAGCTGCACTGTGTTGATTCCTTACCTTTTATAGCCCTATACTGTATGTTGTATGCCTAAGCGCAATGTGGTAAATAAGTTCTGGCTTCATTATTTCTGTCACCATTCAAAACTATGCGTAAGCCTTACTTCACAATGTGTTGCTCTTTCATTGGTTTGCCAAAGAAATTCTGCCGTCAGGTGATACAATTAGTGTGATAGGAAAATCTGGTGCAAGCAAAAGGTTAAACTCAAGCACTAGAAGTATCTTTCTGGCTATTGATTCTGCAAGAATTTATACAGGGCTATATGAATGGAACAACATTCTTAGCAAAGATCACTTTTCCGCTGAGCATCAATTGCTGCAGATGCAACTGGAACACAAACATGCAAATAAACATTAAATGCATCTGGCAGCCATCGATAAATCAATTCCTGAGCTTTTTGAAACTTTCAAGTGATCGACTCATTTCTTGCTTTACCTGCACAGCCCAACCAATCACTCTGACCTTTGTCCAAAACATTTCTACACTTTATAATGTAACCTGAAATTGCAGGGTACTTTGTGTGCTTTCCATGTACTTTCAGGTAAAGTACACAGAAGACACCCTTCAAATATGAAAAAAAGCAAAAAAAACCCATACAAACTATAAAAGCCCGGCTTTTTACTCCAATATTTAATATTTCACGGTTCTTATGGTTTACACCGTAATTTTGCTGAAAATATACATAAAGTACCTTAACTTTGAGCTGTATTATAAATTGTAAAAGTATAATGTTTTGATGATCTTATTATATATGTGCTAACATCTTCGACCCAGCACAACAACACTCTATCGCCAGTGGTTGCTCCTCACATCTGCCACTGCCCACACTCACACTGGCTTCAGTGGGTGATCTGTTTAACTGTATTCCTTCATATGATGGAAGTGTTTGTCATTAGGAGGGAGGCAGTCGAATCAGATCCAGCCCCCCCACCCCCCCGTATCCCAAAAAGGATTAAGAGGTTGAAAATGAATGAATGAAGGAATGGTTGGATTGACCATATTAAAATCGCACAAGTGTACACACACTTCCTCTTGGTTCATCTGTGGCAAATCACATACAATTTATGACAAGGGTTTAGAAAAATAGCAGCTACCATATAAGGTGTAAATTGTTACTGTGGATGGTAAGTGGGTGTGCAGCAGGGCCATTTCAGCTTCTCATTTCCCAGCAGCCGTTGTGGCCGATGGGGCATGTTAAATGTTGAAAAATAACCATTATCTCCTCAGTTAGACTTTAAGTTTACTGTGTTACTGTTGTACATGTGTTCAAGGTTTGGTTGCTGTGATATTTGAGTTTCAGATAATTTTTGTTCACCTTTAAAAGTTTTGTACACCATAAGCTTTAACTGCTACCACCTTCACCCCTCACCTCCATACTGACCAATTACAGCTCTCACCATTGCATCATACTTAGTAACGGGGTCAACCACACCCCCTAAGAAAAACCTTTTTGGATCGTCCTTGCTAAGAGTTACTCTAAGAATGCTCCTTAGTCACTTTTAAGTGAGGACTCCTTGATAGGATTTTTTTAAGCTAAAATAGGAGAGAGGATTTTCAGGATGTTTGAGCATGCGCGCCCAATTTTACATACACTGTATAAAAAGACACAGCTTTTTTTATTCTCACTGTATGGCATTAAATCAGACTAAACCCTATTTTAGGTCATTTAGGATGACTGAAATTATTTCTATTTGCTAAATATTTTTTAGAGAATTTTTTACTTTCTTTAAAGTCAGAAATTTACATACATTTCCTTAGTATTTAGTAGCATTGCCTTTAAACTGAATGACTTGGGTCAGATATTTTGGGTATCCTGCCACAAACTTCTCACAATAGTTTGCTGAAATTTTAGACCATTCCTCCTGACAGAACTGATGTAACTGAGTCAGGTTTGTAGGCCGCCTTGCTCATATGTCTTTTTACTTCTGCCCACAAATTTTCTCTGGGATTGAGATCAGTGCTTTGTAATGGCCACTCCAAAACATTGACTTTATTGTCCTTAAGCCACTTTGTAACTAATTTGGGCGGTATGCTTAGGGTCATTGTCCATTTGGAAGACCCATTTGCGCCCAACCTTTAATTTCCTGGTTGATGTCTTGTAATGTTGCTTCAGTATTTCTACATAATGTTCTTTCCTCATGATGCCATCTATTTTGTGAAGTGCACCAGTCCCTCCTGCAGAACCTCCACAACATGAGGCTTCCACCCCCGTACTTCACATTTGGGATGGTGTTCTCAAGCTTGCAAGCTTCCTCCTTTTTCCACCAAATGTAGCGATGGTCATTATGATCAAACAGTTCAATTTTAGTTTCATCAGACTGCAGGACATGTTTCCAAAAAATTAAGGTCTGTGTGCATTTGCAAACACAGACTTTTTTTATGTTGCTTTTGGAGTAATGTCTTCTTCTTGATGAAAAAAATTGTCCATTAGTAAAGAAAAAGCTTAAACAGAAATTTGTCGACAAGCCATGGTTAACCAAAGGATTACAAAAAGCGTGTAAAAAGAAAAATTCACTATATAAAGCTTTTCTAAAGAAAAGGACAGAAGAAGCAGAGCAGTGGTATAAAACATACAAAAATAAGTTAATATATATAATGAGATGTAGTAAAAGAGACTATTACAGTAAAGAATTGGAGAAAAGCAGAGATAACACTAAAAATACATGGACAATACTTAATATTCTTGGAAATAAAAACAGAAATACAAGCTACCCAACCAATCTTTTAAAAAAAAAAAAAAAAAAAAAAAAAAAGCGACTCAGAGTGTGAATGCATCTCACCTGCAGATGAATTTAATAAATTTTTTGTTAACATTGGTCCTAATTTGGCACGAGAAATACCCATTACGACACCTACAGGTGATACAGTAAGCAAAAACATTTCTATAGAAGACTCCATCTTCATAAAGAACACAGATGAGAGAGAGGTCATTGAGATTGTTAAATCATTGAAAAGTAAAACATCTAGGGATTGTGATGGTATTGACATGCTTTTAGTCAAAACTATCATTGAATGCTTAGTGAAGCCATTAACGTATATCTGTAACCTGTCTCTCCAAACAGGTACAGCCGTTGACAAAATTGTTGGTACCCCTCTGTTAATGAAAGAAAAACCCACAATGATCACAGAAATAACTTGAATCTGACAAAAGTGGTAATAAATAAAAATTCTATGAAAATTAACCAATGAAAATCAGAGAACGCTTTTGAATTGTGGTTCAACAGAATTATTTTAAAAAACAAACTTATGAAACAGGCCTGGACAAAAATGGTACCCTTAACTTAATATTTTGTTGCACAACCTTTTGAGGCAATCACTGCAATCAAACGATTTCTGTAACTGTCAATGAGACTTCTGCACCTCTCAGCAGGTATTTTGGCCCACTCTTCATGAGCAAACTGCTCCAGTTGTCTCAGGTTTGAAGGGTGCCTTCTCCAGACGGCATGTTTCAGCTCCTTCCACAGATGCTCATAGGATTTACATCAGGGCTCATAGAAGGCCACTTTAGAATACTCCAATGTTTGGCTCTTAACCATTCTTGGGTGTTTTTAGCTTTGTGTTTTGGGTCATTATCCTGTTGCAAGACCCATGACCTGCGACTGAGACCAAGCTGTCTGACACTGGGCAGCACATTTCTCTCTAGAATACCTTGATAGTCTTGAGATTTCATTGTACCCTGCACAGATTCAAGACACCCTGTGCCAGATGCAGCAAAGCAGCCCCAGAACATAACAGAACCTCCTCCATGTTTCACAGTAGGGACAGTGTTCTTTTCTTGGTATGCTTCATTTTTGTGTCTGTGAACATAGAGCTGACGTGCCTCGCCAGAAAGTTTCAGTTTTGTCTCGTCTGTCCATAGAACATTCTCCCAGAAGCTTTGTGGCTTGTCAACATGCAGTTTGGCAAATTCCAGTCTGGCTTTTTTTATGATTTGTTTTCAACAGTGGTGTCCTCCTTGGTCATCTCCCATGAAGTCCACTTTGGCGCAAACAACGACGGATGGTGCGATCTTACACTGATGTACCTTGACCTTGGAGTTCACCTTGAATGCGTTTAGAGGTTGTTCTGGGCTGTTTTGTTACCATTCGTATTATCCGTCTGTTCCATTTTTCATCAAGTTTCCTCCTGCGGCCGCGTCCAGGGAGGTTGGCTACAGTCCCGTGGATCTTAAATTTCTGAATAATATGTGCAACTGTAGTCACAGGAACATCAAGATGCTTGGAGATGGTCTTATAGCCTATACCTTTAACATGCTTGTCTATAATTTTCTTTCTAATCTCCTGAGACAACTCTCTCCTTTGTTTCCTCTGATCCATGTTTAGTGTGGTACACACCATGTCACCAAACAGCACAGTGACTACTTGTCACCCTTTAAATAGGCCGACTGACTGATTACAAGTTTGTAGACACCTGTGATGTTAATTAGAGGACACATCTTGGTTGAACATGTCCCTATGGTCACATTATTTTCAATCTTTTCTAGGGGTACCATCATTTTTGTCGAGACCTGTTTCATGAGTTTGTTTTTTAAAGTAATTCTGTTGAACCACAATTCAAAAGCATTGTGTGATTTTCACTGGTTAATTTTCATAGAATTTTTATTTATTACCACTTTTGTAAGATTCAAGTTATTTCTGTGACCATTGTGGGTTTTCCTTTCATTAACAGAGGGGTACCAACATTTTTGTCCACGTGTGTATATTTCCCAATGCAATGAAAATAGCCTAAGTAATTCTGATATACAAGACGGGTGACAGAGGGGAATTTTCAAACTATAGGCCTATTTCGCTATTGCCACAATTTTCTAAGATACTTGAAAAAAATATTCTGTGAGAGAATTGACAACTTTATAATGAAGAATAATTTATTGTGTGAGCAACAATATGGGTTCAGACACAAGACGACAGCTGCATTTGCTCAAATGGAATTTATAGAAAAAATATCAACTGCTGTAAAAAATGGAGTATTCAGTTGGGGTATTCCTGGATCTTAAAAAAGCATTTGATACAGTGGATCATAAATTATTGTTAAAGAAACTACAAAATTATGGTATTGGGGGGTAGCACTGTCCTGGTTATGTAGTTACTTAAAGAACAGATATCAGTATGTATGTGTTGGTAGCAAAAACTCGCAGTTACTGAAGGTTACTTGCGGAGTCCCACAGGGTTCAGTTTTGGGGCCATTGTTATTCAATATGTATATAAATTATATATGTAAAGTTTTGGAAAAAAATGGATTTAATATTGTTTGCAGATGACACTAATTTATTATGCAGTGGAAGCAATTTGGAACAACTTTTGGATACACTCAGAAAGGAATTAGGAAAGCTTAAACTGTGGTTTGATTCAAACAAATTAATGCTCAATTTAAGTAAGACAAAATTTATAATTTTTAACAACCATCATAACAACTCAGTATCTAAACTCAGTGTAAATGGTGTAGAGATTGAAAGGGTATCCGCAATTAAATTTCTTGGAGTAATAATTGATAATAAACTGTGTTGGAAGTCACATATTAATTATATTAAAGGTAACATATCCAAATCAATCACAATACTACACAGAGTGAAAAATTTGCTTAATCAACCCACACTATATACGTTGTATCATTCATTAATACTCCCATACATGACATATTGTACTGAAGTATGGGGAAATACACATAAAACAAACATATATCCAGTCTTTATGCTTCAGAAGAGAGCTATTAGAATAATAAACAAAGCTGCTTACAGGGAACCAACAAACCCACTTTTTCTTAAATTAAAAGCTCTCAAGTTGAAAGATCTGGTTGATTTTAAAATTGCAGTAATAATGTTTAAAGTGAAGAATCTATCACTGCCCGCAAATATCCAAAAATTATTCCAAATAAGGGAGAAACAATATAATTTCAGAGGAACATGTATATTTCAAAAACCTTCAGTGAGAACTACCACCAAGCAACACTGTGTCTCAGTGCAAGGAGTCAGACTGTGAAACACTTTTGGACCTGAATTAAAATCATGTACAACGCTTGGACAATTTAAACAAAAACTAAAGGAAGAAATACTCCAAACATACATACAAAATGACATGTAAAATCACATAAGGATTATAATATCCAGTCTGTGTTGTGCTGTTGCTTAGTTTTTTGTCACTTTTGTCTTAGCTTTGTTCTGATTTGGAATCACTTGTGTTTTATTTTATTTTTGAATTCTTAGATGGAACATGGGTGGGCAATATAAGCTGTGGCTTCAGCCATCACCCATTTCGGATAACTTAAGTTGAATTGTATAATCCGAGGAGTTATTGTTTAATTTGACCTTGTTGGATTTTTTTCTCTTTGTTATATTATTCTGTTTCTTTCTTTTAATCTAATCTATCCGAAATAAAGATTCATTCATTCGAGTAATGGCTTCTTCCTCGCGGAGTGGCCTTTCAGCCCATGTCGGTGCAGGACTCATTTCACTGTGGATAATGACACTCTTTTACCAGCTTCAGCCACCATCTTCACAAGGTGTTTTGCTTTTATTTTGGGGTCGATATGCACATTTTGCCCCAAAACACTTTCATCTCTGGGACACAGAACTTGTGTGCTTCCTGATCGGCATGATGGCTGGACATTCCCATGGTGTTTATAGTTGCATGTAACTGTTTGAACAGATGAACGTGACACCTTCAGGGATCTGGAAATTGTACCCAAGGATGAACCAGACTTGTGGAGGTCCACAATTCTCTTACCGATATTAGTGTATGTAAACTTCTGACTTTTTTTTTTTTTTTTTTATTTAAGTTTTTGTAAAGGGTATACAGGTCGTTACAGCAATGCATTGTTTACATTTTCATCACATGTTCCCTTATTTTCTGATATCTGACAACATTGGAAGATTAATTCTTACAACACCCCTTTTTTTTTTTTAAAGTGAAAGAAAAAGTGAAATTAAAGAGAAAAAAAAAAACAAAAAACAAAAAAACCAAACAAACCAGCAAAAAACAAACAAAAAGAAAAAGTAAGTAAATAAAGGTAAAAGAGCATCTGAGTAGTGTTGGAACAAAGAGCGGAACCATTATTGAAATGGTATTTGTCAAAGATTAGATCTAATGGAAGACACATATGCGATCCAGGGTTGCCAAAAGTTCATGAACCCATCCATGTCCTGTCTCAGTGCGAATGTCAACTTTTCCATCGAGTAAATGTCTTGGATCACGTTAATCCAATCTTCAGGTGTAGGACAGTCCTTCAACATCCATTTTTTAGTTAGAGCTTTTTTGCTTGCCAATATTAAAACATTGAATAAGTATTTTTCTCCTCGTCTTTCCAGTGAGTCCGGTAGTAAACCCAAATACAAAGTTACAAAAGAAAAGGGAACTGTTATTTTGAATATTTTCCCCAATATTGTCTGTACATTGGTCCAATATTGGTGGATAACTGGGCATGACCAAAACACATGAAAATGATTTGCAGTCTTTTCACCACACAAGCGCCAACAGTTCAATCCCTTATGGGTAAATTTGTTTTGTGCAGGTGTTCTGAAAAATCTTACCAAGTTTTTCCATCCAAATTCTCTCCACTGCAGGGATGAGGTACTTTTCCATTGCTGTTTATTTAGCTTTTCCCATATTTCCAGTTGTAAAGTGAAATTCCCCTCTTTTTCCCATCTCTCTTTTATATAAGATGTGTTGTCTCCTTTTAAGTCTTGAAGACCTTGGTATATTTTAGAAATGTATCTGATCCCTGGGATCCCTTTATATGCCATTAAGAAGACCTTCAGAACACCTGACTGGGCCCTTTCCAAAACCTCCTTTTTAAGTATATTGTTTATGTGGTGTCTAAGCTGGAAGAACCTGTAAAGGTCTTGATTTATTTGGCCTTGTTTTTTCAAATCTTCAAAACTTCTTAAGATTTGCCCTTTAAAAAAATCGTAATATTTTATCAGCCCTTTCTCCTTCCACTTTTTAAATCTGGTGTCTGTTTTATTAGGAGTAAAGTCTTGATCATAGGCAATCCATTGCAGAAGTCGATAGGGCTCTTTAGTTTGATTCTCTCTGACTATCTTAAACCAAATTTTTAGCGGGGTCTCTATCCACGGGTTAGTGTTATTCAAAAGCTTAGGTAAGGCATTGTTCCCTATTATCGCCTGTAGGGGGATGTCACTTGTTATTTGGCATTCGATCTCCTTCCATTGTGCAGTGTAGACTGGGTTACATATCTCTACTAAAGTTTTAATTTGTGCGGCTTTAAAGTAGTCCCTGATATTTGGCAGCGCAAGCCCACCTTTGTCTTTGTTTAGCTGTAGGGTTCTATATCTGATTCTAGGTCTCTTGCCCTGCCATATGAATCTTGAGATCCTTCTGTCCAGCTCCTGCCATGTTTTTTTGGGAGGTTCTACCAGTATTGTTTGGAAAAGGTATAGAAGACGTGGAAGTATATTCATTTTGACTGCTTCAATTCTTTGTGCAGTACCCAAGAATGGTATCATATTCCATCTTGCTAGGTCAGATTTTATTTTTGTCACCAGTGGATCATAGTTTAGTGATATAATTTTGTTGAGTTGTTTCGGGATATTGACCCCCAGATATTTCATAGATTCCGACTCCCACTTAGTTTTGAGTTTGCTTAGTGAATAATGATTTGGGTCATAGTTGAATGTTAAAATTTGGGTTTTATGCATGTTTAATTTGTACCCTGATAAATCTCCATACTCTGAAAAAACTGAGGTTAGTTCTGGTAAAGAAGTGTCCGGCTGCCCTAGGTATATTAAAATGTCATCAGCAAAGAGTGCTATTTTATGTTCCTTCTGACCAAGTGTAATACCTTGAATTTTTTGATTTTGTCTTATCCATTGGCTCAGAGGTTCTATGAAGATTGCAAAGAGCAGTGGAGACAGGGGGCAGCCCTGACGACATCCTCTTTCCAGTTCAAAAGATGATGATAAATTACCGTTAATCCTTATTTTAGCTGTTGGTTTTTTATATAATGTCTGTATAGTTCTAATGAAGTTGTTATGAAAATTGAAACTGGATAAGATTCTATATAGAAAAGACCAGTCAACCGAATCGAATGCTTTTTCAGCATCTAATCCCAATATGACTGCATTTAAGTTATATTTTTTTATATGATGAATTATGTGTAAAGTGCGTCGAATGTTGTCTTGTGTCTGTCTTTGTCTTATAAAACCTGTTTGGTCTAAATGAATTAGGTCTGTCAGTATATTTTCTAACTTCTGACTTTGAGGAATTTAATAAAAAAGTTATCTAAAAATATTTAGCAAGTCTAAAAGTTATTTAGCAGATAGAAATAATTTTGGTAATCCTCACTGACTTAAAACAGGAAAAGTTTAGTCTCATTTAATGTCACACAGTGAGAAAAAAAAAAGGTTATGCAGCTTTTTGTGTCTATAAACTTCTGGTTTCAATTGTATATGATCAGTCACAGTTTTATTTTTTCAGTAATGTGAGATGTCAATATGGACAAACACTGACCAAATAATATACACAAGAGAGACTAGATTGATGTTTGAGGGAGACTAAAAGCGCATGTAAGCTATGTTATGCCATCTTGTTTTCATGGATAGATTTGCTTTTTGGAGCACAAAGTCTGGCAACACTGATGAGGATTCTTGTTGATTGTGAATGGAATCTGTTAGTGTGTGGTGTGCTGTCTTGCTCACATTGCTGCACTCTACTCACTATAGGAGCAAGTGTTTAAGCTGGGACTTTTTTTTATCATCATGTCTATGGTCTCACGATGATATGATGACCATGTTGTGTTCTCCTTTTATCTGTCCCTACACATCCAGGTATTAGATGCCAAAAGGTGTTTTGATAAGCAGTGTCACTCTGCCTTATCACTCCAGCTGGCCGCCTACTACTACTCCCTGCAGATCTACGCCCGCCTCTCGCCCTGCTTCAAGGACAAGAACCACACTCTGTACCAGGTCAGCATGGCCTTGTGTGTGGGAGTCTATGGGTGGTTAAGTGATTGGAGGTACTTGATGTCTAACTGAAGTGGGGAGTGTGATCCCCTGTAAAATACTAATGCAACACATTCCCAAAACAATTAAAACTACCAAAGTTAAAGAGAGGCAGGGAGCAGAATGGCATAAGATGCAGCCAACAATTGCCATCTGTTTTTTTCTTAAGGATAAAGTGGTGCTAACGTTGAAGTACCAAGCCCACAAAATATTGATCTGTTTGAGCGGATTGAGGGTTTAAGATGCTGCTTCAGAAACCAGAGACTCTGGAGACATTGTGCTTTAATTTGAGCTCTTTTGGTGGTGTCTTCACTGGCTGCAAAATGCTGTTGTTTAAAGTCAGTGAAGGTGGTGAAATGCCTATGTATTTTTTTGTGTTTAAATTTGTAACCTTTAATCTATTTAAAGAGGAAAGGTGCATTTTATGATTTGGCAATAGGAAGCTGTTTGACTTGATTATCTTGGAAAGTCAGCAGCACAATTAAAAAGGTTAGTTTGCATTCATGTAACATTAAGGATGAGTCTGGAAAATTACAAAAACAATAACAAGTCACATGTTGTCAGTACCACTGCTCTTACCAGGGAAATGGTAAAATATCGAAACTACTTCTTCTTCTTATGGCCACTCCATTTAGGGGTCGCCATAGCAGATCATCTCCCTTCATCTCACCCTATCCCTTGTGTCTTCCTCTGTAACACCAACCCTCTCCATGTCCTCCTTCACTACATCCATGAATCTTCTCTGTCTTCCTATTTTCCTCCTGGCTGGCAGCTCCATCTTTTATTTAATTTAATGTTTATTTATACAGGAGAGTTTCATTGACAGGCAACTTGTCTTTTTCAAGGATGCCCTGTTTACACTCACACATTCACATTCTTTGCCCAATATAGACAGATAGATAGATAGTTAGATAGATGTATTTTATTGATCCCAAACTGGGAAATTACAGTGTAACAGTAGCATGACAGTAGACGACCAAAACAATAGAAACACACACAGCATAACAGACAAAGGGATTACCCATGGAAAGTAAAACTGCCTAAATAACTTATATACATCATAGATGAATAGATGGTGACTAGTATGAATCACCATGAATCCTACCTGCTGTACAACGCAGGACTACCAGTTGCAGGGTGCAATGTGACATACCAATTAGACTGCAAGGTGCAGTATGACAGCATAGTTGTGACCCGAATTCAACATAAGAGTGAGTTATTGTACAGTGAAATGGCATGTGGCAGGAAAGATTTCCTGTACCTAACCGTTCGCCAGTGGAGTTGTAACAGTCTGCTGGAGAAAGTGCTCTGCTGTCTGTCCAATGTGTGGTGGAGGGAGTGATCAGGATTGTCCATGATGGATCGCAGTTTGTTCAGTTTCCTCCTCTCCACCACGCTGTCAAAGGTCTCCGGCCTGAGACCAATTACAGAGCCAGCCCTCTTGATAATTTTGTCAAGTCTGTTTGTTATATATTTTGGTTTACTACGGCACCCGTCGTAGTGCCTTTACTCCAATGCATGATGGGTAATGTAGTGTATGTTGAGTGTGTTGTCGTTGGCTGTGTGCTATGAGTGGCTGCTACGCTAATAAACCGTTAACGGTACGTTGAAGAGTCCGAGTTATTATTTGTTATATTGAGTAACGTAACGGGTGAAAGATATAACAAAAAGTGGCGACGAGGACGTCTGGACCGACGCTGCAGTCCGCGACGGAGGAGAGTTTTTTTGTCGTTTTTTTTTTTTTTCCCGCCGCTACTCCGTGCTGACAGGGTGATACACCGTGCCACTGTGCTGAGGTGGATGATGCGGGCTGTCTGCTAAGCAGGGAGGAGCGGAGCAGTGGAAATCGTTAAGGAAAAAAAAACAAAAACTCCGTGAGTAACGCCGGAGGGAAGAAACAACGTTACAGTAAGGAGCCGCGAGGGAAAGAGCGACATTCAACCAGGAGTGTTAAAATGGCTGGAGTCATTGGCTCTATCGGGCCCTTTGATGAGAGCGCGGAGCAATGGAGCTCCTATACAGAGCGCTTTGACTATTTCGTCACGGCAAATGGAATAACGGATGAAAAGTTAGTGCCCACTTTTCTGAGTGTGATGGGTCCCAAGACATTTAACCTACTACGTAACCTCCTACAGCCAGTAAAGCCAGGCTCTAAAACCTACAAAGAGCTGGTGGACACACTGACCCACCACTTCTCACCCAAGCCTCTAGTGATTGCAGAAAGATACAGGTTTCACAGACGTAACCAAGAAGAGGGTGAGTCTGTTAACATGTTTGTTGCAGCGCTACGCAAGTTAGCTGAACACTGTGAACTTAAAGATGTTTTAAATGACACATTAAGAGACAGGCTTGTGTGTGAACTACGAAATGAAGCAGCACAGAAGAAGTTACTCACAGAAAGTGATTTGACGCTTGAAAGAGCCATTAACATTAGTGTGATGATGGAGATGGCTTCCAAAGAAGCACACCAACTGCATGCTACAGGCAGAGTACATAAACTCAACAGTGGTAAAACCAATGCAACAGGTCCATGTTTCCGCTGTGGCAAGGTGGGACACCTTCCTAATGACTGTTGGTACAAAGAGATGGACTGTAACAACTGTGGGGAAAAAAGGCCACGTGCAGCGGGCATGTAGAAGCAAAAGGAGCAAAGACAAAGGCCCAAAGACAAGGAATAAAAGTGACATGGTAAAATACAAAAAGAAAAGAAATGTTCACACAGTTAAACATGGCGAGGACAGAGTGAGCGACTCCTCAGAGGAAGAGGTGTCAACTGCAATAAATACTGTCCGGATTATGAATGTGAATGAAGGCTCAGAAGGCTTTTGGACTAAACCAAAAGTGGAGGGACATTTTATTAAAATGCAGATAGACACCGGATCAAAGGCATCACTTGTGTCGCATGGCATTTACAAGAAGTTTCTGAAACATCGTCCACTCCGACCTTCAGACACCGTCTTCAGGGCGTATACTGGACACCGAGTGCCCATGAAAGGGATGACAGAGGTAACTGTTCAGTACAAGGGGCAAACTGCTAAGCTTCCAGTTTATGTTACCAAGAACAACTGTCCAGCTATAATGGGGCGTGTGTGGCTAAAGAAAATCCAACTTGACTGGCAAGAAGTAAGGAAGCTGTCACACAGTTCCACTCAGCTGCAGGCCATACTGGAAAAGCACAAAAAGGTTTTTCGTGATGAGCTAGGCAGCATGAAAAAAATTATAGTGAAGCTGCATGTCAAACCTGACAGTAAACCAGTGTTTATGAAAGCCAGGCCAGTGTCGTACGCCATCAGACCAAAGGTGGAGGCTGACTTAGATGCTCTGGTCAAGAATGGAGTTCTGGAGCCTGTGACAACCAGTGAGTGAGCCACGCCCATAGTTCCAGTACCCAAAAAGGACGGAGGAATCCGGACCTGTGGAGACTTTAAGGTAACAGTAAACCCTGTACTAACAGCAGAGCAGTATCCCCTTCCACTGATTGATGACTTATTTGCGGGGCTGAGTGGGGGACAAAAGTTCAGCAAAATAGATCTCAACCAAGCTTATTTACAAATGCATGTAGACGAGCAGTCACGTGAAATGCTGACTATCAACACCCATAAAGGACTCTTCAGATACTGCAGACTGCCTTTTGGCATCACATCTGCTCCAGCACTTTTTCAGCGAGCTATGGATCAAATCCTGAGTGGATTACCAGGAGTGCAGTGCTACCTGGATGATATCCTGTGTACAGGAGCAGATGATGAAGAGCATCTGCGCAACTTGGATGTAACTCTCACGAGACTGGAGGAGTATGGATTGAGAATCCGCAAGGATAAATGCGAGTTTTTCCAGTCATTCGTGGAATACTTAGGTCATGTGATCGATGCTAAGGGACTACACACTGCACCATCGAAAATCACAGCCATTGTGGATGCACCTCCACCCCAAAATGTCAGTCAGCTGAAGTCTTTCTTAGGACTGCTGAACTATTATGGACGTTTCATACCAAACTTGGCATCACTATTAAAACCACTGCATAACCTGCTGCGCAAAGAGGAAGCATGGAGGTGGACAGCAAGCTGTCAGGAAGCTTTTCAGAAGGCAAAGGATGCGCTGACTGCATCAGAGGTTCTGACCCACTTCAACCCATCACTTCCGATCCAGCTTGCCTGCGACGCCTCTCCTTATGGCGTAGGGGCGGTGATTTCCCACGTAATGCCAGACGGTGAGGAAAAGCCAATCGCTTTTGCGTCAAGGACATTAAACAAGGCAGAAGCTAACTATGCTCAACTGGAAAGAGAGGCTCTGAGCATTGTGTTTGGTGTCAGAAAATTCCACCAGTACTTGTATGGACGGAAGTTTACACTTTTTACTGACCACCGACCTCTCACAACCATCCTTGGACCATACACAGGAATACCATCTCTTGCAGCGTCCCGACTGCAGAGGTGGGCGTTGCTGTTGTCAGGACACTCCTATGACATCAGGTATCGAAAGTCAGACTGTCATGGTAATGCAGATGGGTTATCCAGATTACCACTTCCTGTCATGAAGCCAGAGTCAAGCACTGTGGACATCTTCTACTTCACTGAGGTAGAAAACGCACCTGTTTCAGCTGTGCAGGTGAAAAAGGGGACTAGAAATGACCCTGTGTTGTCTGCAGTCATGGACTTGGTCATTAAAGGACAACCTGCGGGTGATGACTCAACCTTGAAGCCCTTCCTTGGGAAGTGGACAGAATTGTCTGTTCAGTCGGGTTGTTTGCTGTGGGGGAGGAGAGTGATTATTCCCCTGTCATGTCGAACAAAAGTGTTACAGCAACTTCACGCAGGACATAGTGGAATCGTGAGAATGAAAGAAATAGCGAGAAGCTATTTTTGGTGGCCAAACATTGACAAGCAGATTGAAGAAATAGCCAAAAGTTGTTCATTGTGTCACAAGGTACGGAACAACCCACCATTGGCTCCTCTCCATCCTTGGGAGTTCCCACAGGAGCCATGGCATCGTGTGCACATTGACTTTGCAGGTCCGTTTGAGGACAGAATGTTTCTCGTTGCTGTGGATGCACACAGTAAATGGCCTGAAGTGGCTATTATGAGGTCAACCACCACAGAGAAGACCACAGAGGCATTAGGAGAAATGTTTAGCCGTTTTGGGTCTCCTATACAACTAGTTTCTGACAATGGACCTCAGTTAGTTTCACAAGAAATGGATGCTTTTCTACAAGCTAATGGAGTGCAGCACATTAAATCAGCTCCATACCATCCTGTGACGAACGGCCTTGCAGAAAGGTTTGTGCAGACAATGAAACATGCATTGAAAGCATCACAAGGTCAAGGAACACTGCATCAGAGGCTGCACAAGTTCCTGCTAAACTACCGCAACACTCCACATGCAATCACAAAGAAAACCCCTGCTAGTCTGATGTTCAAGAGAGATCTGCGCACTACCTTTGACCTTTTGAAACCCTCAGGATTAAAGGACACTGTGCAAAAGCAACAAGAGAAACAAATTATGCACAGAGAACATCGGGCAAAGGACAGAGTGTTCACGTCAGGAGAATCTGTGCTGGCCAGGAGCTACAGAGGTGAACCTAAGTGGGTTCCTGCAACTGTTATCGCACAAACTGGACCAGTCTCATATACAGTTCAAACCACGGACAGTGTTTGGAAAAGGCACGTGGATCAACTCCTGCAGACACCACCAGCGCCTACAGAACCGTCTCTTGGATATCCTAACGATGCACTCACCAACTCACCACGTTGTCCACCTACACCAGTGCAGAACTCAACCACTTCAGAGACCGGAGCTCCAGCTGGAGATGTGACATCTTCTTCTGCATCAGCACCAGAAGCAACCTCCACATCAGAAAGAACACAGACTCATGTTCCTGCAGAGCGCCGATACCCTACCAGGGAGCGACGACCTCCTGTCCGTCTGAGTTATTAGACTAGATAGCAACTGACCCACATTAATGGGGCAGAATAATCCCCAGGGGTACAGTTATGGGATGAGGTAGTCTACCCTCACTCCTAAGGTAGCATAATAATTAAGGGGGAAAAAAAAAAAGACATAAGAACTGCAGCAGACACATGATATCTCCTGAGGACATTTATTGTAAGAGGGGAGGAGATGTTATATATTTTGGTTTACTACGGCACCCGTCGTAGTGCCTTTACTCCAATGCATGATGGGTAATGTAGTGTATGTTGAGTGTGTTGTCGTTGGCTGTGTGCTATGAGTGGCTGCTACGCTAATAAACCGTTAACGGTACGTTGAAGAGTCCGAGTTATTATTTGTTATATTGAGTAACGTAACGGGTGAAAGATATAACACTGTTGGTGTCGCTGGCTCTGATACTGCTACCCCAACAGACAGCAGCAAAGAAGATGGCGCTGGCGACATTGGCTTGGTAGAAAAGCTCCAGCATCCTGTTGGACACGTTGAAGGATCTCAGCTCCCTCAGAAAGTAGAGTCTGCGCATCCCCTTCTTGTACACAGCATTGGTGTTAGATTTCCAATCCAGCCCATTGCTGATCATGACACCCAGGTATTTGTAGTCCTCCACTACCTCTACATCCTCCCCCCTAATCTGCAATGGCTGTGAAGGCGTCCTCTTCTTCCTGAAGTCAGTCACCATCTCTCTGGTCTTGCTGATGTTCAGCCTCATGTGATTCTGCTCGGTCCACTCCACAAATCTGTCTACCAGTGCCCCGTACTCTCCCCCCCACTCCCCTTCTTATGCACCCAACAACAGCTGGGTCATCAGAGAATTTCTGCAGGTGGCATGACGCGGTGTTGTACTGAAAGTCGGTGGTGTATAAGATGAAAAGAAAAGGAGAAAGCACAGTCCCCTGTGGAGCTCCTGTATCACTAACCACCACATCAGACAAAACACTGCCCAGCCGGACAAACTGTGGCCTGCCTGTCAGGTAGTCAATAATCCAGGAGATCACAGAGCTGTTGGCCCTCATCCCCTGCAGCTTCTCACCCAACAGCAGTGGCTGGATGGTGTTAAATTCACTGGAGAAATCAAAGAATGTGATTCTCACAGTGTCTCCTCCACCATCCAGGTGCAATTGGGCTTGTTGCAGCAGGTAGAGGACAGCATCTTCAACTCCTAAATGGGGCTGACATGCAAACTGCAGGGGGTCCAGCCATGTCTTCACCTGCGGCCTCAGGTGGGCTAAGACCACTCTCTCCAGGACCTTCATCACATGAGATGTGAGGGCAACTGGTTGATAGTCATTCATGTCAGATGGAGATGACTTCTTGAGGACAGGAACCAGGCAGGATGTCTTCCACAGCACCGGTACTCTCTCCAGATGCAGGCTCAGGTTGTACAGGTGTTTAAGTACCAGAGCTAGCTGGGTGGCACAGGTCCTCAGGATCCTGGTGGAGATGCCATCAGGGCCTGCAGCCTTCCGCTTACGGAGTCTCTGTAGCTGTTCTTAACCTGGTCTGTAGTCACAGTGATGGGGGGGGATGGAGCTAATGTCCACAGCGGGGGGTGAGGGAGGAGGGGTGTGTGTGGGTCTGGCTGTGTTGTGGGAGTGACAGACGGTTAGTTGAACCTATTAAAAAACAGATTCAGCTCATCAGCTCTCTCAAGGCTCCCCGATGTCTGTCTGTCTCTCTCCTTACACCCAGTGATGTGTTTCATTCCCGTCCACACATCCTTCACATTGCTTTGCCTGAATTTATCCTCCAACTCCCTCCTGTATTTGTCCTTACACATCCTCAGCATTTCTCTCAGTTCAGGCTGCACTCTCCGTAGTTCCTCCCTGTCTCCAGACCTAAAATCCCTCTTCTTCTTGTTAAGAAGTGTTTCAGGTCACTGGTGATCCATGGTTTGTTGTTGGGGAAACTCTGCATGGTCTGAGCTGGCATAGTTGTGTTTTCACAGAATCTGATGTATTCTATGATACAGTCGGTCATATTGTCTATGTCCACCCGATGTGGTTCAGAGTATGCCCCAGTCTGTTGTTTCGAAGCAGTCCTGTAGTGCATCAGCGGCCTCCTGTGTCCACCTCCTCACATTCTGTGTATAAGCAGGCTGCCTTTGCACAAGGGGAACGTACTTGGGTGACAACAGGACCAGGTTGTGGTCTGATCTGCTGGGGGGGGGGGTAGGGCTGTGGCACTGTATGCATCTCTTGCATTGGCATACAGTAGATCCAGTGTTTTATTTTCTCTGGTGGTACAGTCAACAAACTGGTGGAAGTTTGGTAATGTTTTGCCCAGTGAGACACGGTTAAAATCATCCGTGATGGCCATAAATGTGTCAAGGTGCTGCTCCAATAGAGTGGCAGTAGTGGAGCTGGTGACATAACAGGCCAGTGCTGCATCAGGTGATGGAGGAACATAAACAGTAATCACAATGGCACACGTGAACTCTCATGGCATATAATAAGGTTGCATACTCACAGCCAGCACTATCCCTCCTTTGCACATGTAACCAGCTCAGCTTTGCTTCTCTTACTTTGTCTCCAAACCACTCAAACTGAGCTGTCCCTCTCATATGCTGATTTCTAGTCCTGTCCCTCCTAGTCACTCCCAGTGAGAATCTCAGCATCATCAACCCTGCCACCTCCAGCCCCACCTCCTTTCTTTTTGTCAGCGCCACTGTCTCCAAACCATACATCATACCAGATCTCACTATCGTCTTGTAAATCTTCCCTTTCACTCTTGCTGCTATCCTTCTGTCACAAATCATTCTGACACTCGTCGCTACCCACTCCACCCTGCCTGCACTCTCTTCTTCACCTCTCGTGCATTTTCCAATTCTTTGGATGGTTGACCCCAGGCATTTAAACTTGTCTACCTTTGTTACCTCTACTCCTTGCATTTTCACCATTGCACCTGCCTCCTTCTCATTCACATTCATGTATTCTGTCTTGCTTTTACTCACTTTAATTCCTCTTCTCTCCAGAGCATACCGCCACCTCTCTGGGTTCTCTTCCACCTGCTCCCTACTCTCACTACAGATCACAATATCATCTGCAATCGTCATGGCCCACAGAGACTCCTGCCTGACCTCGACAAAATATGTACATCTGAAAATAACCTCATGCTAAAAACGATGGCGTCACTGCTGTGCTTGGAAGATGTTTATTCTGCTTTTTTTCTTATTTTTCCACAAATGAACAAATCACAGATGTCACAAAAAGGTATTTCTCTTTAATAGATGAAGATTCCAGTTTTATGAAAATATCTGAAATAAGTAAAATTGCACTATTTCAAATAATGGCATATTTTTTCAGAGGGGCTGCCCAAAGGTAAGATAATATTTTCCATTATTCAGTACAGACTCAAAGAACACAAAGTAACAATGACTGACAACACAACATAACAAAATAATTTTTTTGTAAGTTGTCTGTGTTTTTTCAACTGATTTAAGACAATTTTGCACCACTGAATCCGAAAATGACATCAGTTTCTCTCGTTCAGGTCAGGTTTTTATTATAAGTTGTAAGCAGTTGTACAGCAGTTGTACAGTTATACTGTAAATTGAATAGTAGACATTGATAAAGGTAAGTACATGTAAATTAAATGTTATGTCATCATTGTTCAAAATTCAGAGAATTTCAAGAAATAAAGAATTTTGCATCATATAAAGCAAAAATACCCGTACATGTAAACAAAAACGTAAAAAACATGTGACCATAGTTCAAAAAGTTGACCTGATTGAGCAAAACCAATGTGATTTTTGGATTCACCACATCAAAATTGTCCTAAATCAGCTAACAAAAACTTCGACAATAAATTTGGTGTTGACCAGTGTAATAATTTATTGTATTGTTGAAGGATATGCAGTAGATCAGTAGATATGATTACATATGTTCAGATGGTGTAGACGGGATAAGCAATGCTTTTTGAGAATATTAAGATTTGTCCTTAAGCTGAGAGCTGAATCTGGAGTCTTGGGTTTATAAAATGTCTGCATGTACAGAATACACTGTGACATGGCACCAATAAGCCTTTTTTTAAAATCAAAATATTGTGCAGGTGTAAGATCAGGGAATCCAGAATTTTTTTAAACATTAAAAAACAAAAGCTCATTGAAGCCCTGCTGTTGCGGCCAATTTATCTTTTCCCAGCCATTTTTCAGACTCGCTACTCGTTCTACTCAATTTGCCCGCATGCCCACCAAACTCAAACACATTGGCTCTCATTTGTCAAGCTTACAGTATGTACGACAGAAAAGTGGTCATACGATCACTTCAGTGCAAAAATCGTTTTTTATCAATCTGTACATGGTTGTAAGACATGCTCAAAAGTCACAACAGGCCTGAGCTTGTGTACGCTACACAAATTTTCAAGTCCCTTTATCCTCACAGTGCAGCAGAGAAACCTGGCTGTATGAGAGAATTACACAACATAACAAAAATATTTGTTTTTGTTAGTTGTCTGTGTTTTTTCAACTGATTCAAGACAATTTTGCACCGCTGAATCCGAAAATGACATCCGTTTCTCTCTATCAGGTCAGGTTTTTATTGCTATGTTGTAAGCAGTTGTACAGCTGTACTGTAAATTCAATAGTAGACATTGATAAAGGTAAGTACATGTAAATTGAATGATACGTCATCACTGTTTAAAATTCAGAGAATTTCAAGAAATAAAAAAGAATTTTGCATCATATAAAACGAAAATACCCGTACATGTAAACAAAAACGTAAAAAAAAAACATGTGGCCATAGTTCAAAAAGTTGACCTGACTGAGCAAAACCAATGTGATTTTTGGATTCAGCACATCAAAATTGTTCTGAATCAGCTAAAAAAACTTCGACAATAAATTTGGTGTTGACCAGTGTTATTTGATTAGATTATTGAGCAGCACAACCTTTCAGATAATATACTTGCCCTGCGTTATATTGAGATTATTGTTTAATGATTAAAGAGGCTGCTTTTAGTAATTATAAACATTGTGTATGCATTTACAGTGGTGTGAAAAAGTGTTTGCCCCCTTCCTGATTTCTCTTTTTTGTATGTTTGTCACACTTAAATGTTTCAGATCATCAAACAAATTTAAATATTAGACAAAGATAATACTAGTAAACACAAAATGCATTTTTAAATGAAGGTGTTTATTATTAAGTGTAAAAAAAAAAAAAAAATCTACATGGCCCTGTGTGGAAAAAGTGATTGCCCCCCCACCATTAAAACATAAATTAACTCTGGTTTATCACATCTTTAGAAAGCTGAGTTCAATTTCTCTAGCCACACCCAGGCCTGATTACTGCCACACCTGTTCTCAATCAGGAAATCACTTAAATAGGACCTGCCAGACAAAGTGAAGTCAACCAAAAGATTATCAAAAGCTAGATATGCTGCGATCCAAAGAAATTCAGGAACAAATGAGAAACAAAGTAACTGAGATCGATAAGTCTGGAAAAGGTTATAAAGCCATTTCTAAAGCTTTGGGACTCCAGCAAACCACAGTGAGAGCCATTATCCACAGTTGGCAAAAACATGGAATGAACCTTCCCATGAGTAGCCGGCCGACCAAAATTACCCCAAGAGTGCAGCGACGACTCATCCAAGAGGTCACAAAAGACCCCACAACAACATCCAAAGAACTGCAGGCCTCACTTGGCTCAGTTAAGATCAGTGTTCATGACTCCACCATAAGAAAGAGACTGGGCAAAAATGGCCTGCATGGCAGAGTTCCAAGACAAAAACCACTGCTGAGCAAAAAGAACATCAAGGCTCGTCTTAGTTTTTCCAGAAAACATCTTGATGATCCCCAAGACTTTTGGGAAAATACTCTGTGGACTGACAAGACAAAAGTTGAACTTTTTGGAAGGTGTGTGTCCCATTACACCCAGCGTAAAAGTAACACAGCATTTCAGAAAAGCGACATCATACCAACAGTAAAATATGGTGTTGGTAGTGTAATGGTCTGAGGCTGTTTTTCTGCTTCAGGACCTGGAAGACTTGCTGTGGTAAATGGAACCATGAATTCTGCTGTTTACCAAAAAATCCTGAAGGAAAATGTTCGGCCATCTGTTTGTGACCTCAAGCTGAAACACACTTGGGTTCTGCAGCAGGACAATGATCCAAAACACACCAGCAAGTTCACCTCTGAATGGCTTAAGAAAAACAAAATGAAGACTTTGGAGTGGCCTAGTCAAAGTCCTGACCTGAATCCAATTGAGATGCTGTGGCGTGACCTTAAAAGGCGGTTCATGCTCAAAAACCCTCCAATGTGGCTGAATTACAATTCTGCAAAGATGAGTGGGCCAAAATTCCTCCACAATGCTGTAAAAGACTCACTGCCAGTTATCTTAAATGCTTGATTGCAGTTGTTGCTGCTATAGGTGGCCCAACCAGTTATTACGTTTAGGAGTCAATCACTTTTTCACAGAGGGCCATGTAGGTTTGGATTTTTTCCCCCTCAATAATAAGCACCTTCCTTTAAAAACTGCATTTTGTGTTGTGTTATCTTTGTCTAATACTTAAATTTGTTTGACGATCTGAAATGACAAACATACAAAAAAAAGAGAAATCAGGAAGGAGGCAAACACTTTTTCACACTACTGTAAGTGTGACAAACACAAAAAAAATGAGAAATCAGGAAAGGGGCAAAAACTTTTTTAAACCACTGTATGTCACCGCAGCAAATATAGCAGATTTAAATAGAAAATTTTGTAAACTGTAGTTATTCGATGGAATGGAGAAGACTGAATTAATCTGAGATTCAGGATTTTTTTAAACACTTAAAACCAAAAGCTCACTGAAACCCTACTTTTGTGGCCAATTCATCTTTTTCCATCCACTTTTCAGCCATTTTACAATTTCCAAAAAGACTTCTCCTACACAATTACCCGGATGCTCACCAATCTCACACACATTGAGTCGAAGGTGGTTCTGTATCCAGGCTGGTGTCAAGGTCAGGAGATCTGGACACATACTGTATATGAATTCATAAAAATCACTGTTCCTTTTACACAATCACCCAGGTGCTCTCCAGACTCACACACACTGATCCTCAGGTCAGTCTACATCGAGGTTGTGATCAAGGACAAAGGCCACAAGATATGAGTATGCATCATTTCAGCTTCCAGTTGGATTAGGCTGAATGCATAATAATAATGCATCAGATTTATGTAGCACTTTTCATGGACACTCAAAGATGCTTTACAATGGATACATTATTCATTCACTCCACAGACACTGATAGTGGTAAGTTACTTCAGTTGCCACAGCTGCCCTGGGGCAGACTGACGGAAATGTGGCAGTCAGTCCATGCCAATGACCTCTCCGACCACTACCGAACATCTATACACATTCATACCCAGTGTCATAGGCACTGGAGGCAAGGTGGGTAAAGTGTCTTGCCCAGGGACACAACAGCAGGATGGCTGGGGAGAGTGGGATTCGAAATGCCCCCCCCCCCCCATTATTAGATGACCCGCTCTACCTCCTGAGCTACTGCCGCCCCAAATGTGTGTACGTGTGTATACTGGATATACACTGATCAGGCATATTATGACCACCTGCCTAATATTGTCTTGGTCCCCCTTTTGCTGCCAAAACAGCTCTGACTTATCAAGGCATGGACTCCACTAGACCCCTGAAGGTGTGCTGAGGCATCTGGCACTAAGATGTTAGCAGGGGTGTACTGTAGACCCTTTCATGGAAGCTGTATTCCCTGATGGCTGTGCCCTCTTTCAGCAGGGTAATGCACCGTGCAAAACAAAACAGTGGTTCAGAAATGGTTTGAGGAGCACAACAACGAGTTTGAGGTGTTGACTTGGCCTCCAAATTCCTCAGATCTCAGTCCAATTGAAGCATCTGTAGGATGTGCTGGACAAACAAATCCATCAAGGCCCCACCTGGCAACTTACAGGACTTACAGGATCTGCTGCTAACATCTTGGTGCCAGATACCTCAGCACAGCTTCAGGGGTCTAGTGGATTCCATGCCTCCACTAGGCAATATTAGGCGGGTGGTCATAATGTTAAGTCTGATTGGTGTATATATTGAGAGAAAAGTTAATGTTTGCTTGAAAGTCATTGTAGTTGATGGCAGTGCTGGGATAGCAGCAGCTCTCTTGAAACTGGATTGAATTGACAATATTTAGAGATGTGCAGTTTTTTTTTGTTTGTTTTTTTGTATTTTTTTTTAACTTTGTCTTGATGACCTCGGAGTGTGTTAATCAGGCCAAAATGAGCTACTCCATCATTGACAGTCTCATTGTATTTGTCTGGTATTTGAAATAACAAGGTGACATCCAATTTTCAATTGTTGTTTGGCTTGGTTATTGGAAGGTTTCTGGCAAAGTAATATAACAAATGGCCTTACAGTGCTGTCATATACAAGAAAGTCAAGATAATTACCCATCATTGTGCAACAAACTGGGAAAATAACTGTAATCATCTTTTATTGTATAAGAACAGTAATCAACTTAATTGTGTCTTTATTTAAAAACAATGCTGCAGTGTGTGGCTTAATTATGTCCCCCTTTTAGAACAAGAAAATCTGTCAAGAATAAGAGATAAAAAATATGAGTTTGGAGGAGAAGAAGAGCCTGAAAAGTGGTGGCAGGGGTGCTGTGGGGTGATTGGCAGCGAATAAGTGAAGAAATGGTTCTGACCTTTTCTTTGAGTGGACTGCAGCTCTCAAGGGTTTTTGTACAGGTAGAAGGAAGGAGGTAAAATGTTGAAATTAAAGAACAGAAGATGGAGAGAGGCCTGCTGAAGAAGTGGATAAGTGTGTCCCAGTTGACATTCAAGGTCAGAAATGCACCCCGGCGCAGCCCCCCCTGGTTAGGCTGGTACATTCACAAGCTATACTCGACACTACACTCGCATGCACACACATCCTTCCTGCATCCTGATGGCGGTAATCACCCCCCCCCCCCGCCGCCTTCTCCCCATGAGAAGTTCAAGTCCATTTACTTAAGATTCATACAGCTTTACTTCCTGCTCAACACCTTGGTGGCAGAACTTTCATTTTTATCTATTTTTTCTTCCTTTTTTAGGTGTTATTTCCTTTCCTTTTTTCCCTCTCGTGGTGTGTTTTATCAGAGTGAGTGCTTGTTATCATTCTGTTCCAGGTCTTGGCTTCTTCGGCCATTACTGATGAAGCAGGGGCAACTTTTACTAATAGGGATGGGAGCGAGAAGGAAGGAAAAAACCGTTAAACTTTCCAAACTCACCTTGTTACATTTCTTTTGTTGTCCTTTCTCCTCTGAGTGCTCTATGCATTGCTATAGTTATGTTTTTTTTTCCTTTTATTCATTATTCCATCTGTACTGTTTATTTTTTCCCAATAGAGCTGCCATGCCTTTGTCAAATCTCGCCTCTCCATTCACAATGCTATCTCGACTGTGCATGCTTTATACGTCTCTCTCGTGCTTTCTTTAGCTCTTTTGCTGTCCCTTATCTTTTGAGGGAGCACATTGTGCACAGTGGGATGTTTAATTTCAGATATGTATGACAGAGTGTGCGTATCTGAGCTTCATACTTGCACTTCTTTTGCAATGCAAGTGACTTTAGAGGGATAAGAAACATGTTACGCAGTCAAGCATTTGTTTTATATATGTTAAACATTTGTGTGTGCAGGCTTTACTGTGTAAACCGCCAGTTTTCATTTTTG
This sequence comes from Pholidichthys leucotaenia, assembly GCA_020510985.1. NCBI lineage: Eukaryota > Metazoa > Chordata > Actinopteri > Cichliformes > Pholidichthyidae > Pholidichthys > Pholidichthys leucotaenia. The sequence goes on along the minus strand of CM035842.1, from coordinate 355,450,810 downwards.
GATTTGCTTCATTGGTGCATTTGTGTATGTTGTTGTGGTGTGTTTCTTATATTCCCTATTTGAAGAACCACAGCGCTGTCTCAATAACTCCCATGTTCTTTCAATTCTCTTGTTGCTATCACATATTTTCATACTCAAGCAATAAGACACCAAACACTCAAGCCACCGAAGTCATTCGGTTGCAAATAGAAATGGAGCTCTCTGAGGGTTCGTTCAAGGTTTTTGATGTTTGTTTTAAAGCCTCAATGAACGGCCTGAAATATTTTTTTTTAAGGATAGTGATATTTGAAAGCTGAAGTGTCATGCAAAGAGAAAATTATCTATTTCTTTTTTATTTATGAACCAGAATAAAAACACTGCAGCCAGTCTAATGAATTCACTTTAATAAACATGACCTTAAGCACACAGGCAGTTTCCATATCTTACTTATTACCTCTGCCAAGGAGGTAATGTAATCGGGGTGATTTGTCTGTCTGTCTGTCCGTTTGTCTGTTAGCAGGATTACGCAAAAACTACCAGATGGATTTTAATGAAATTTTCACCATACGTAGCCCTTAAGCCAAGGATGAACCCATTATTTTGGTAATGATCTGAGACTGCATACCTCCACCAAGGACCTTGCAGCAGCCTTGGCGGAGGTATGTGCTCTAAAGTTTGTAAATTAATCAAATAAGCACTGTTCTAATCACTGTGTGTGTAGTTTCTGCCAATACATACAATTATCTAAACAAATCATATCTACTAGGAATGTATGGTTGAATCAGCGGTTGAGTTGGAGAACATTTTTCTTGGTTTGAGAGAAGGAAAGGGAATTTTTTTTTATCCTCCGCCGAAGGGCAAAGGCCAAAGAGGGATTATGCTGTGGGATGGTCTGTCCATCCATCTCTGTCTCTGCATATTGCAATATGACTCTGTTCTGATGATTTTTGCAGGAATTGTATACCTTGAGATCAAGGTCAGAGATCAGTTTTTCTTGAAATCTTATTAATGCGATAACTATTGAAAGAAATGATGCAAGCTTTTCAAATCCGTACAATAGCTGTATCTAAGACAAATTTTGGATGGCTTACACCCTTACCTGGCTATGGGTTTGTTGTCAAAAGGTTAAACGTCAAGATTAACATTCGATTTGTGCTAATACTATAGAACCAGTAAAGCTAGGGTCACCAAACTTAGTACACAGGTTCACATTGTGACTCTGAAGTGTGACTATGGTTTTTGGATTGCAAGGTCAGAGATCAAAGGTCAACATTATAATGCCATATAAACTACAGCGGGGAAAATAAGTATTGAACACATCAACATTTTTCTCATTAAACATATTTCTGATGGAGCCATTGACACGAGATTTTCACCAGACATCAGTAACATCCCAAGTAATCCATACATACACAGCAATCAAGGCAACTGTGTTCACAAAACAAGTTATATTAGTGGAATGGCACAGGGATAAGTATTGAACACACAAAGAAAAGCAGTGCAAAAAGGCATAGCTAGCCAAGAAACTAGCTGAAATCAACCAGAATTTAGGAAGCCACCCCATCCCCCATCAGTGCAAATTAATTTCAACTGGTTAAGTCCTGACTGCTAGCCTTTAAAAAGGTCTGAGAATATCAGACTGTCACATCAAAAAGAACTCATGATGGGTAGAAGCAAAGAGCTCTCGCTAAACCTTCACAATGTATTGTTGCAAAACATAATGATGGCACTGGTTACAGGTGCATTTCTAAACTGCTGAATGTTCCAGTGAGCACTGTTGGAGCCATTATTCGGAAGTGGAAAGAACATCATTTTACCATAAACTGGCCACAACCAGGAGCTCCTCGCAAGATTTCTGACAGAGGAGTCAAGAGAATTATCAGGAGAGTTATCCAAGAGTCAAAATACACTCGTGGAGAGCTCCAGAAAGACCTGGAGTTGGCAGGTACTGCTGTTTCAAAGAAAACGATAAGTAATGCTCTCAACCGACATGGGCTCTATGCCCGCTTACCTCGCAAGACTCCGTTGCTGAAGAAAAAGCAGGTTGAAGCTCATTTAAAGTTTGCAGCACAACATTTGGGCAAGCCAGTAAAATACTGGGAGAATATAGTGTGGTCAGATGAGACCAAAATTGAACTTTTTGGATGCCACAACACACAGCATGTTTGGAGGAGAAATGGCACTGCACGTCAGCCCGAAAACACCATACCAACAGTGAAGCTTGGAAGTGGGAGCATCATGGTGTGGGGGTGTTTTTCAGCACATGGTACAGACAGACTTCATATAATTGAAGGAAAGATGAATGGACAAATGTACAGAGACATCCTTGATAAGAACCTGTTGCCATCTACCAAGATTCTGAAGATGAAACGAGGGTGGGCATTTCAGCAAGACAGTGATCCCAAACACACAGCCAGGAAAATGCTCAACTGACTCCAGAGAAGAAAAATAAAGCTGCAAGAATGGCCCAGTCAGTCACTTGACCTGAATCCAATTGAAAATCAATGGAACAAATTGAAGATTAATGTTCATAGAAGATACCTACAGAACCTTCAAGATTTGAAGACAGTTTGTGGGGGAAAATGGGCGAAAATCACTCCTGAGCAATGTCTGTGCCTATTTTCTCCATACAGGAGGTGTCTGGAAGCTATTACTATCAACAAAGGCTTTTCAATTAATATTAAATGAATTTCACCAAGCATGTTCAATACTTATTCCCTGTGCCATTCCACTTTATTAAATATAGTTTGTTTTGTGAACACAGTTGCCTTGATTTCTTTGTATGTTTGGATTACTTGGATTGTTACTGATATCTGGTGAAAATCTCAGGTCAATGGCTCCATCAGAAATATGTTTAATCAGAAAAATGTTGATGTGTTCAATACTTATTTTCCTTGCTGTATATCTCAGCAACAAAGAAAGCTAGGATCACCAAACTTGCTGCACAGTTTCACTTTGGGATCCTGACCTACAACTATTGGTTTGGGGTCAAAAAGTCAAAGGTCAATGTTAACATTTCCTTTGCAGTATTACTGTAGAATGAGTAAAGCTAGGGTCACAAAACTTGATACACAGCTTCACGCTGAGACCATGACCTCTGAATATGGCTTTGGGGTCAAAAGGTCAAGGTCTGCATTCCCTATGCCCTGTTACTATAGAACTCGTAAAGCTCTCTAGGGTCACTAAATGCAATTCCAGCTGCAGTGCTGAACCGATTCCCCATTAAGAGTCTTTGCATCATCCTGTTCCCCAAACCAGAGCAGTGTGAGAAACTAGTGATGTCCTGTGGGTGCAGATGTGCTGAAGTCATTGAAAGCAAGGGCTTCTACACTTCCTATTAATTTTTGAATCCTATGGCCCTAAAAAAAAAATAAAAAAATAAATCATTGTTTACATCTTCTCTTCTGACACAGTGGTTAAGTTAGTCCCATGCCTAATGGCGTAGGGCGGCCCATCGCTGTTTCATGACCCAAGGCCACACAGCTATTTTAAGTAGTGAAAGCTACGGGGGGGCGGGGGGTCAGTTGTCTGGTAGCTCTGTGTACTAACTTTCCTGTTATACTGAGCACCAAGCTAGAAGGTGGAAAGTATTATTTTTACCTGGTCTTTGGTATGACCCGGCCGGGATTTGAACCCCGGCCTTCCGGTTGTGGGGCGGATGGTCTACGAACTAGGCCACCACTCCGGTCACACAGTGGTTACTGTTCTCTAATTTTGCTCACTGTTTTTTTTATTAACAAAATAAATGTTTTTGTTGAAGTGCCTTGGTTATTTGAAAAAAACAAAAAAACAAAAAAACAAACAAAAAAAAACATGCTAGTACAGCAGTGGTATAGCCACAGCTGACTGATATTCTGTCAAATTCTGAACAATGAAGAATAAAAATATTTCAGAATAAATCAAGTATTAATACATTGTTCTCTAATTTTGATCTCCACTGTACATTCGTGGATTATAGGCTATCATAATTTGGTTCTACCCCAATAATTACATTAAAGTTGAAAACTGCTCTCTTCCATTGACATATTTGGGGTCTTCAAAGAAAACAAAGGTGGGGGATATTTCATTTGCCTTAGGTTGCTCTTGTTTGTCATTCAGGTAGGTCTGGCATTCAAGCTATATTTCTTTCAGCTTCTGTGTTGGAGCTGGAGTGGCTGGCATCACATACCCAAATAGGGGGAATTTGGGCATTTCAATTTTCTCAATTTTCAAACCCAATTTTACATACTTGACAATTTATTTTTTCATTTAAATTTGGCTGGGTGCTTAATAACACACTTATTTATTTATTTGTAGTGTGACAAACTCACCACACATTTATTTCCAGATCAGATGGGCATTTTTTTTTAGCTGAATGAGCACTTCATAATTAAAATTGCCTCTCGCCCAAAGATGCTGGGATAGGCTCCAGCACCCCCCCCCCGCGACCCATAAAGGATTAAGCGGAAGAAGATGGATTGATGGATGGATGTAGGGTTTTTCATTGGTAATTCATTTGTTTGCTTTTCTTTTTAGTTGACTCTTGCATTACAATTTTTGACCAGAGTTGTGACGTTGTGGTAGAGCATTGGCTCCACAGCGGGAGGCTGTGAGTTCAAGCCTCAGCCAAGTCATACTAAAAGAAACATAAAAATGGTACTCTCTGCCTTCTAGCTTGGTGTTCAGCATAGTAAATGGACTGGGGAAAGGAAAGCTGGTTACCCAGCCACAGGGAGAAGCACTAAACCAGTGCAACCTTTGTGCCAGTTCCCACCCTCGGTAAATGGGAAGGGTTGTCGGGAAAGGTATTCGGTGTAAAAATCCTTGCCAAATTAATATGCAGGTCCATGATCCGCTGTGGCAACCCCAAATACAGAGCAGCTGAAAGGTGTGTAGTGTGATTAGGGTAGAATTTATGTTGGCACAGTAGTATTTCTTCCAGCACGAAGGTCCTGGAATCAAACTTTTTGCACCCTCTGTGTTTAGTTACCAGTTTCTCTATGTGTTACGTCACTTTTCTCCTACTCTACAGACACGTTAGGTGAACAGGTGATCCTGTACTGGCTCTGTATGTGAACTCAAAATTTAAGACGGGCCTGTTTCTGGGTATATTGCCCTTGTGACAGACCAGGGTGTACCTGAGCTCTCACCCTGTGGCAGATGAACAGCCAAGAAGAGAGATAGTTATGTACCCACCACTTCTTATTCCTTTCACTAAGTGTTGGTATTCAGCAGGTGTCCATTTTATAACCTATTTAATTGCCTGACTACATTTTTGCTCCATTAAATATCACAGTGATGTTCACAGATATTAGAAATTATTTGCCGAGCTCACTGTTTTAAAAAGCTAATGGCCAACTAATGGCTTTCTTTGGCTTATTCCCTTAAATTCTCTGTATTTAAATTATAAAATAAATGCCCTCATTAATCACTCAGCAGTCAGTTTCAAATGTATGTATTCACATGTGACATATTTATACAAGCCATAGGCAAATTTAATCATGGTTCCAGAACCTCTCAAAAATTACTCACCTCTCTTAATCTATGATTATATTCACCTTATTGAAAGAGGGCCTGTTATGCTTTTCCATATTTCTGTCAAACTGGTAAATTTCCAAACAAAATGAAAATAGCAAAAGTAATCCAACTATACAAAACAGGAGACAGTCATCATTTCACAAATTACAGGCCGGTCTCTTTACTCTCACAATTCTCCAAAATACTTGAAAAAAATCATCACTAGATCACTGGATGATTTCATTGAAAAACACAACCTTCTTACAGTCAGTATGGTTTTAGAGCAGACAAATCTACATCTTTGGCACTGATCGAACTCAGAAGGAATTACTAGTTGTATAGATAAAAAAGGAGTATTTGTAGATTTAAAGAAAGCTTTTGACACCATTGATCACAGAATTTTACTGAGGAAATTGGAATGGTACGTTATAAGAGGGGTCAGACTGAGTTGGGTGGAAAGTTATTTAAGTAACAGACAACAATTTCTACAAATAGGTGAGCACAAATCATCCCTCATGGACATCTCTTGTGGTGTGCCCCAGGGGTCAGTTTTGGAACCCAAACTCTTTATCTTATATATAAATGACATATGCCAAGTATCAAAAATACTGAAATTTATTTTGTTTGTGGATGACACAAATATCCTTTGCACTGGTGAGAATTTGCAGCAGGTTTTAGAGGTGGTCACAACAGAAATGAAAAGGTTAACGCACTGGTTCAACAAAAATAAATTATCTCTAAATCTGAAAAAAAAAAACCAAAGATTATGTTGTTTGGAAATTATAAAATAAATAATGAAATAATGGTAATAATAGATGATACCAGAATTGAAATAGTACAGGAAAATAAGTTTCTGGGGGTGACGGTAGACAATAAAATCTGCTGGAAACCTCACATCAGTCACATCCGGGCCAAGTTGGTAAAATGTATAGGGATACTGGGGAAGACAAGACACATTTTGGACTATAAATCATTGTTCTTACTGTACAATTCACTGTTCCTACCATATCTTAACTACTGTGTAGAGGTCTGGGGAAACACCTACAAGACCAACCTACAGCCAATATGCACACTACAAAAAAAAAAGCTATAAGGATGATAAATAAAGTAGGATATAGAGACCATACCAACTCATTGTTTTTAAAGTCACATGCCATAAAGTTCATGGATTTACTTAAATATAAGACAGCACAAGTAATGTACAGGGCAATTAATAATCAACTCCCAACTAATATACAAAAAGTATTCAAAAAAAGAGACAATGATTATAATTTGAGAGGAGACTTAAACTTTACAAAACCTAAGGTACGAACAACAAAGAAAAGTATGTGCATATCTGTCTGTGGGGTGGATTTGTGGAACAGTCTGGAGCTGGAACTAAAACTATGTACAAACAGAAATCAATTCAAAAATAGGTATAAACATTATTTGCTGAAAGTATATATGTTAGAGGGGTAGTATTAATATGCATGATTCACTATGCTCACTCTGGGATACTATGGGAGGGTAGGTGGGACAGTACTGTGCATATCTGTGTATATCTGTGTTGTTTGGGGCTGGGTATAGATGTATGGGCCGTATGTATGTTGGGATGGATGGGTGTCAATGTTGATATGTACAAAATATAATTAATTGTCTACTTGGAGTCTCAATTGAGGTAATAGGGATATATTTCACATGGGCTGTATTTAGGGACAAGAGGAGTTGGAGTAAATAAGTGTTAACTTCTTCCTTCTCCCTTTCGAGCACTGTATACTGTCACTTTTATTGCACTTGTCATTTGTTTTATTTTTTTGCTTTTTTGTTCGAAATAAAGTCTCTCGCTCTCTCTCTCTCTCTCAAGATCAGGGTGGAGGTGGACTGAACTGTGGTCAGCCAGGTGGTATGTACTTTGACTACTAAACATTTCAGAAACAAGAAATCTCAGCATAGGAAGAAAACGTCTTGGAACATGGCCGTTTCAGCAGTGGTTTAGGACAAACCATAGGGAGAGGAGAACTAGGATTATGCATAAAGCCCATAGCCTTGAGGAAGAACAGAGCAGAGCTAAAGCCATCGAGCTCAGTGCTCAACGAGCATTGACAAGGTTGGTTCTCCTTAAGAGAAACATCAAATGAACAGAGTTATGGAAGTTGGAGTGTTTTTGCTCAGAATGGTGTAAGACAGCCTGCCAGCACCAGTTAACTTGCTCAGGTTGGTTGTGAAAGGGGACCCACTCTACAAGTTATGTGGTGAGAATGGTACCACGGCTCACATCCTTTCTGGGCGCAAGACTGCCTTTACAAAGAGGAGGTACCGTTGACATCATAGTAAGGTGCTGGCAACACCTCCAGATATCCTAGAACAGAAAAGAATGAAGAAGCGCCCGGCCAACAGCTGAATTGATTTACCTTTGTCAAAGAAGGACCCAAGCCACTCAATCAGGGGGCTTTCAAGCATTCCCTGTGCTGTAGTCAGTCCTGGAGTGGGACATGAGGTTCAGCCTGGGAAGAAAACTTCAGCTCCTCAAAGCAGTTCTGACCACAACCCTGAGATCAGATGTTGTCATTTGGTTGCCTAGGAGGTGAAAAGATTGTTTAACTTATAGTGCCATGTGATGAAGTAATAAGGATAAATGGTAAATGGCGTTCACTTATATAGCGCTTTTTCTCATCTCTAGATGACCAAAGCACTTTACAGATCCTGCTGTCCGTACATTCACACACTGATGGTGGAGGAGCTGCTATACACAGGCGCTGGCCTGACTCACCAGGAGCAATGGGGGTTCAGTGTCTTGCTCGAGGACAATTCGACCTGCAGACAGAGCGGGAATCGAACCCCTGATCCTCCGATCAGTAGTTGGCCACACTACACCTGTGCCACAGCCGCCCCCGAAAAAGCGGAAATAGTCGAGAAAGTCAAAATACCAAGCACTTGTCCAGGTTTTTTAGGGATAAAGGATCAACAGTGTGGCTGTTTAGAGTCCAGAGTCTTTGGAATCTGCTGACACAAATAGGAGTGATGGACCAGGGAACGAAAATGGCTACTTGGACATTGGGAAAGTTGGGAGAGCCTCCTGTTGGCTTGGGTACAAAAGAGACAATACTAGCTGTAAACTTGGAGAAGGGAGTAGCGAACTGGCCAACCACTGCTAACCTGCCAGCTGGAGAGTGTTGTAGTTAAGGGTTGAAATATTTGGTGAAAGCTGGATGCCACCTAAAAGCCCTTCCTCCAGGCCAAGGCTACATTCATTAAACATGGATGTAAAACAGCGTCTTGGATGTATGTATGCACACTGGACAGTATGCAGTATATTTTAGTTCAACTGTGGATGGCAATTGACAGTGACCCTGTTAAAATAATAAGGTTTGTACGACAGGTGTTATAGAAAGCCTTTCAATGTTAGTAATATAAAATAGTAAAGTATTTGATGCGGTAACGTCAGTCACGTAGTTCTGACTTTGACGGCAGCAGGTCACTCAGATCATTCTAAAACTTTATCTGTGAGGATCAGCTCATCAGGAGAATGTAAAATCTGCTCATTTCAAACACTGGATGAGTTGAAAATGTGCACCCAGTAAGTAATTAAGGTTTATTTGAAACTGTGATTTGTGCAAAGCTGCTCTAAAATCAAAGAATCAAAAGGTGCAGCTGGAAATGTGCATTCTAATTCCATCCTAATCAAGAGAAGACATTTTTTAATCCCATTTTAAGTTACTGTGGCTATGCCAAGCTTGATCTGTCTCAGAAGCAGCTATTGACCACTATTGACATTCAGGGTCTTTAACTGTTACTTTCTTATCTGATTGTGGCATCGAAGCATGGCAGAACTACTCATGGCTTTGTGACATGGAGACTGAGTTTCCAATATTCTCTAAGGCATAATGAACTGATTTCCACTTGCTTGCACTGGAAGTTTTCATTATACAGGCTTAAGTGGTCATTTGCAAAATGTAGGTGTTCTTTGTGTGATTGTTCTGTTGATGGTGATATTGCAGAGCAGCTTGTGTTTAAGGGCTGAGCTCTATTTACCTGGGCTTGTCATTTTTTTTCTTTTCCGAATGTGTTGTTGTGCACCTTCTGTGTGTGCAAATGCTTGTCCTTAGCATAACTGTAACAGGGAATGTGCATCTGCTGTACTTCAATGTGCTGAGTAAAGAAATTGAGATTTTTTTTTTCATTCAACCATTTATCTTTGCCTGCAGTTTCCATTCTCTTGCTTATTGAGTATTGATCACTCACAGCCATCATTCACACTACACACATGAGTGCATTTAATGCAAACACAGTTGTTCTACATACACACAGAGAGTATGACACCAGAGTATATCATGCAGAATAATAACTCTGCTCTTCGTACATCTCATTATGAGATTTAGTTTTGGAATAAAACCCCACAAATCATGGTTAAGTACTTTACTTCCAGCTCATATTCTCAGATGGAGTCACTGAACTGGAAGAAAAAAAGTATTTCCACAGTTATTACGTTTATAGATTTGCTTTCTGATTGAACCCCAGAGCAACAGTGAACCAAGTTTACCAAAGAACTCACTGGATAGAAATTGTTGCTAATAAAGATGAAAGCACTTTCCCAGCAGCTCTGAGATTGTTTGATTGAGCAGCACTCTCTTTACATCTCAACACTTTTTCACTGTCATCATGAGTCAGGCCAGGCATTCCAGAAGACAGCCGAAGCAGAATGTAAACTTCTAACGTGTGGAAGTTGGCCTTGGAAGTTCTGTACCACAGTGCGTAACTGAACGGGATAAACCGACTGAGGTTCCCATCAGAGGAACATAACACCATTTCAGTGACTTTACCCTCCTCTTCTTGTACTCTTGTAGAAATTGTCCTCTTGTCCCGTAATCATTGGCAGTGAATGGATTTGCCTGTAATAACCCTGTGAAACAGCATCATTGCATAAGGATAAATGTGCATCCTAAATGCACCCGTGCAGTCGACTGCCTGGCTGTGCCAAGTTGCTCCCGCTACTCTTGCTCATGTACTTAACAGCTTTCTGTGTCTTGTGATTCATCGCCTTCAAGGTGTGTGACGACCCACTGTGCAACCGCACCTGTTCATAAAGTGATTATTTCTTTAAATCTAGTGCCTGCTTTCCTTTCCCCTTCCCTTCCTATCAATTATCTGCCCATACTGAACACAACATTTGCAGAATTAGCGCTAATTAGGCCACCCGCAGTATAGCCAAGTGCTACACATGACATAAATACAACTCATTAAGATCATTACTAGGTTACTCTCTAGAGAGGGAGGGAAAGTGTGCCCGTCTGTGACCTGTGTAAACCGTACCACACAGAAAGAGTGTAACAATGTGTTAAATACTGTGGGAGAAGCTGAGAAATTTGTACACTTTAATGTAAATGTTAGGGTATGTACAGTATGCTGGGGTGTTTGTGTTAATTTGTATCACACTGAATAATGTGACACACAAATCCCTTTTTAACAATGTTTTTTTCAGTTCATTTGATAAACAAAACATGTCTATTGCACAGTTCTTAATTATATACAACTGGGGATAACAAATTAGTTTAAATTTATCACAGGTGATAAGTTCATTACAGTGAAAGGCAAAATGAGCTTACAGCTCTGGGGGGGAAAAAAAGAGAGACCAAAGAGACCACTGCAAAATTATCCCTTCATATGCTTTTACTATTTATTTGCACATGTTTAAAATGAACAATTTTGTTTTATTCTCTAACCGAGTTAAAACGACTCACCCCAATTCCAAGCCAAAATATCGTCATTTAGAGCATACATTTACAGAAAATGACAACTGGCTAAAACAACAAGAAAGATGCTGCTTTTAGATGTGCTTTTAGATCAAATAATGCAAAAAAAGATTCAAAGATTTTTTTGTCAATACTAATATACGTACAGGACATACAGGAGAATTGAAATGGCGTTTCTCTCTCTCTTCAGTGGTGTGCACAATATAAAAAGAAAAGGAATAAAGCTAGAAAAACAACAGCAGTCTATGTACAGTAATGCTACCCATAGTGCAAATGGTGGCAAAACCATTTTGTGCTCATTTATAAACACTACAGTACTTAAGTTTTAAATAAAGAAGAGCTCAGAAATCTGTATTTGTGGAATAACTCTGATTTTTATTCACAGCTTTCATGCGTCTTACCATGCTTAGATGATCACCTAATCAGTACCTCCTTAAGTGGACTGAGGTGTCCTTGTGTTGGAATTCAACAGATACTCAAATTGGATGGCTGCTACTCTACTCACATACACGCTAATTTAGGAAAAATTTTAAAGTGGTCTTTTTTTTGTTCCAGAGATGTATGTCATGGTACTGCATCCACTTTCTGTCCATCTATCCCGCAATTGCTATTCCTCCGAGACAGCTACCTCAATGCTCATAAAACTCACACACAGTCATCCTCGGGGGGGGGGGGGGGTACATCCAGATTCTGCCCAAGGTCAAGGTTTATGTAAAAGGTACCAACCTCTAAGTATGGGCCATTTCAACTTTCAGTAGGCCCGGGCAATATACGGTACATGTGTGCATAGAGACAAATGATCTTTGTGACCTTGGAGGGTGCTCATCAGGCCAGAATGAGCTACTCTTATCCAGGACTTCCTAGAAGAAGAGATCTTGTGTCGGTGGGACCTTCCTGGCTAAATAACGAATAAATAATAATATAATAAAAAAAAAAACCTCTGTCGTTGATGAGCTTGTTTTTTTTTTTTTTTTAAAGTTAGGCTTCATCCTGACTTTAAAATGAACATTTTTTTTTTTTTTAAATTGAAAATAAGGACCCATTGATGGATCGTCATGCTGAATTTCATCACATTTGGGCTTGTCTGCAAATTCAGCAAATTAGTGCTGCACAGATATTGAGTAAAGCTTTACTCGAATGTTTGTTCATTCAGATATTTGTCCTTTGGGTTGGACTAGGATGTCACATTTCTCATTTGTTTCCCAAACTTGAAAATATATACCATATAAGTTTGGATGGTAGCTATCTCTCTCATTCAACGCAGTGATTATTAGCTTCATTTTAAACATTTCCCATTTATTTCAGTAACGGCATCAAAACAATACATGTAGTGAATACTGTGATTCACAGATTACCTTATTTCTTACCAATTTGAAGCAACGCTTTGTAAAATTTACATCTATTTTCCTTTGGAGTTATTTCAGGCTATAAACTTAATATAAATAAAAGTGAATTATTTCCTTTAAATAGAGCAGCAAATGAGTACCCATTACACACTCTACCTTTCAAAATTGTGAATCATAGTTTTACATATTTGGGTGTTGTGGTGACCAATAAATTTAGAGATTTGTATAAAGCAAATTTTATCCCTCTCCTCACTCGTACACAGTATAATTTCAAACGATGGTCAGTGATGAATTTGTCCTTGGCTCGTTGAGTTAATGCAATTAAAATGAATACTTTGCTTAAATTTTTATATGTATTTCAATGTATACCAACTTTTCTTCCTTTAAATTCTTTTCGAAGAATTGATACTGCTATTAAAGAATTTGTTGGTTTGCCAAATGTAAAATTTTATTATTGGGCAGCTAATTTGAGAATTATTAAACTCTGGCTACAGTCTGATTCAGCTCAAACTCCTATATGTCTTAAAATGGAATTTGACTCATGTAGTCCGGTATCTCTGCCGGCCTTAGCTCACTCTTCCTCTAAAAGTCTTCCTCTTCAATATATTAGGAATATTATCGTCAAAACAACACTTAAAATTTGGAATCAACCTAAACAGAGTTTTCATCTTCATTCTAATTCACTGTCCGCCCCTATAACTGCTAATCATACGTTTCCTCCATCCTTGGTAGATGATGCATATAAGATTTGGTGTAACTCAGGTATTAACACATTTAAGGACCTACGTATATATTAATAATCCATTTGCTTCTTTTAGTCAATTGTCCGATAATTTTGGACTTCCTAAAAATCATTTTTTTTTTAGATATCTGCAAACTCAAAGTTTTGTGGCTAATACATTCCCAGAGTTTCCAAATTTACCCAATATTACCTCCTTGGACACTTTTCTTGAGCCAGCAGATAAATTAAAAGGTATTATTTCACAAATTTATTCACAGATCCATTCTCTTGATCCAGTTTTCCTGAAGACTCTTAAAACCTCTTGGGAGGCTGAACTTGGCGAAACTATTTCAGATGACTTTTGGAGAAACGCCCTCCTTAATGTACATAGATCATGTGTTTGTGCAAGGCACGGTTTAATTCAGTTTAAAATCTTGCATTGCCTTCACTTCACTAAGCTTAAATTGTCAAAAATTTGTAGACACAGATTCAACCTGCAATAGATGCCATCAGGACCCAGCAAACCATGTGCATATGTCTTGGTCCTGCCCCAATCTACAGTTTTTTGGGGGAGAGGTTTTTAAGTTTCTGTTGAGCATTACTGGAAAACAGCTTCACCCCAACGCTTTGACGGCTTTGATTGGGATCTCCTTAGTTACAACACTATCGTCTACAGAATTTGCTTTTGTTGCTTTTGTCACTTTATTGGCCAGACATATAATACTTCTTAAATGGAAATCTTCTGAAGCTCCTTCACGTATTCCTTGGCTTAGGGGAAGTTCTTATGTGGTTCAGATTAGAGGATTCATCATATCTTACAAGGATCAAACAAAAAGTGCAATGAAATATGGGACCGTCTTCATCTCCATGTTAAACAGTCGGTTTTGTCCAATGTGTCTGAATCTAAATAAACTCTATCTGAACATGGCGAGTGTTTTTTTTTTTTTTTTTTTGAAGGGGGGTAGGGAGCTGGGGTTTTTTAATGTTTATTTATGATATGTGTCTTTGACATTTTTTTTATTCAGCTTGGAAAGCAATTAGAATTTTGTCTTATACTTTATAGATTTTTAATAATGCTCTATTCTCTTGTTTTAGACCAATGATTTGCTCTGTATTGCTGAATACAATTCTTTTTCCTTTTTTCTTATTATTTATGCCATTTTGTTTAAAGTTGAAAAACTTAATAAAAAGATTTGTTAAAAAAAAGATGATTTTTAGCAGTGTAGTCAGCAATGCTGATGTCAAGTCAGGCATTGGTTTGCTTGCTACCGGATAACCATGAAAACCGGTACTACCTGTCTCATGGGTCGGGCCATCGGTGACTCAACCAGCAACCCCGCCCTTCTGAGTTTGGAGGGTGAAACTGGGCATCCTGGCAGAACTAAAAACAACATCTGTCACAGGACTGTGGTGGACCACTCCCAGTTACTCGGGTTGAGACTGGACATCCTGGCAGTTAAGCACATCTGTTGCAAGGTCTGTGGTGGACTTTTGCCAGTCGGTGCATCGTGACATGCACTACACGAAGAGCAGAGATAAACAAACCTATCATCTGGTCAGTCACTGCAACAGATACTGGAGTCAGTTTGTCTTGGCCTGTCCTTGCCACTGATAATACCTCTATCTGCCAAGAATGTGCCGCTAGTCCAGCAAAAGTTTCATGAAATGGTCAGTCAGAAAGCAACTCATACAGGCTCGGACATCGCCCAGGTTGACAAGGTCAGGAGTTTCTGGCAGCGGAGGGAGAAGGACAGAGCTGCATGGAGGAATCTGATCAGACCTAAATGAAACAGTCATTGTCACCCCCGACAGACTGATGATGATGAAAAAAAAAAAGATTATGGCTCCAAATAGAAACCTAGGTCTTTCTGTTTGTTCAGATGGGTTTTTAATTCTCCCTTCTCATATTCAGAGTGTATTAATGAGTACAGCATTGGCAAGGAAACATTTTGAAAAAACTGGAAGTCTCCAATATCGCCATGTTTTAGTCAGTGGTTGCAGGAGCTGGTTTCTGTTATTCATATCGGAGAAGCTTTGTTTCAATAACTCGGAGTGCCCTGAAAAATGGGCAGAATGCTGGAGTCTATTACTGAAGTACATGGAAACTATTTAATTGTTGGCCTTTATTATACTGTAGGGTTGTTTTGTCTGTGTGCTGGTGCATCTCAGTGTATTGAATATTCAGATTTTTTTTCTTCTGCTTTTTAATCTGATTTAGACAGATCGTTTTTTTTGTGTGTTTGTGTGTGTATTTATTATCACTGCATGCAGTGTGGGAGGTTTTGGACCTTTTGGATTAGTCTCTGAGGATTCTGATTGTATTTTTTTGCAACTGAATTGTAGACAGTAGTGTTTGGATTTGCCGAGTCATTATGAAATTCTGAGAACTATGAAATCCTGCCTGACGAGTAAAATTCTGAGTAAGTTACAAAAAAAAAAAAAAAAAAATCACCTTAAAATAATGTTTCCAAATCATTCAGATGGCACATCAGTCTTTAACCAGGTAAATGTTACTTCTACCATAGCCTGAGTGGGCCTGCAACAATGCAACGAGGCCGTGTAACTGACAGCTTTCACATTTTAGAGCCTGACTCCCATCAATCAGTCATAGGGGACAACTTGCCACCAACTAAAGCACCCTGTGAATGGCTGCTGGGTCTCGGGCCATACAATGTGCCAGTTGTAGTCTTTTCAGTGTTCCTATCAGGAGCAGGAAACCTACATATTGCTGCTTTAAGCAACTCCATTTCCCTTGAGCAACTTTTTTTTACCTCCAAGAAGACATATATAAAACATTCATCAACAGTAATGTTGTGTGCATGCACTTTGCTTGTTTCTTTGTTTTGTTGGCATTCTGCTACTTTATATCTTAGTAGATAAGTGTTTGGCCATTAGTTTTACTCATCTTCGTGGGGATTTCAGCTGACAGTGTTGCAGACAGAAAAAGCAGCCCCACAACCCAAAGCCTTTGAATATTTAAGGTATATTAAGGATCTCTACTTGTGTAGCACTTTTCTAGTCACAGAGACCACTCAAAGCTCTTAACTAGTAACTACATTAACCCTCTGTTCTAAGGGCCTATCAGAGAAAGATACCTAGGGATAATTTAGAGTTACCAATTAACCCAACATGCATGTCTTTATACTGTGGGAAGAAACTGGAGCCCCCAGAGTAAACCCACACAACACAGGGAGAACATGCAAACTCCACACAGAAAGGTTCCCACCATTTGAGCCATTTTCCTTATATTTCTTATGCTAAAAATAATTAATATACAGTATATCTCCATGCATCTAGTATTATCCCTTTGGCCATGCCAGCATTCTGACACTGACTATATGCACAGCAGTACTCAAATATTAACCCAAATAAGGGCAATGACACAGAGTTATATAAACAGCACTTTCTGATTTTTACCTCCGCCAAGGAGGTAGTGTCATCAGAGTGGTTTGTTTGTTTGCAGGATTACATTAAAACTTTTCTCCAGAGGTGGTATTTGGCCTCAGGATGAGCCAGTTATATTTTGGAGGTTATCAAAGAGCACACACCTCCACCAAGGCCCTATATTTTCACAGTGTGTTCGCAGAATTACTCAAAAACTACTGGACAGATTTTGATGAATTTTTCACCAGTTGTCAATACAAATATGCATATTATAGTTTTTTTTAAAATGCTTGTTATTTTGGGCTCCTTTTCGCTGAGACACGTGCTTGTTTGCACAAAATTTGGCAGCACCACTATGAGTGGTTTGTTTGGACTATGCAGGTTATCATGGAAACAAGACTATTTCTGCAGCCGCTGCACATGTAATCACATTTTTTTTTTCGTAATATTGTTTTAATCAGAATATTGGTCCTAAACTGTGAAACGACAGGCATGTGCTTGTAGTGAGTGGAATTTTACTTAAAGGGATCATTGACTGAAAAATTGTTTTTGTAGGTTTTTACCTTCTGAAATGTGCCTATTGGTCAAAATCCAAACACTCACTTCTCTTACACACACACACACACACACACACACACACACACACACACACACACACACACACACACACACACACAGAGACAGAGAGAGCCTTAAAATCGTTTTTCTCTTCACAAAGTTTTAACAATTCCATGTATTTTCCATTAAGTCAAGAAATGGTAAACATCATTAGCCTTGATACCTGCCTGGTGCTTTCTTATTGGCCAGGCTACCTTTCTGTCATATAGATGGGCAGGGAGCCAAAGACGTTAGCTTAAGAGCTAACAGTGGTACTGGGTTGCTTGTGTTTATATTGTTATTTTCTTTAAATTTAAGTCACCCTAATCTACATATCGGTTTCCATGTGGTTCACTAAGCCAGTTGATAATATATCTTGTGTCATTCTGGCTTATTTTGTTATAT
Organism: Pholidichthys leucotaenia; assembly: GCA_020510985.1. Lineage (NCBI taxonomy): Eukaryota > Metazoa > Chordata > Actinopteri > Cichliformes > Pholidichthyidae > Pholidichthys > Pholidichthys leucotaenia. Next base: position 355,433,153 of record CM035842.1, on the reverse strand, counting down.
TTTCGCCAAAATACTACATCGAACTGTTAGCACCACCAAGACGGCTCGCTGAAGCTAGCAGTTTAGCCACTAGTCTTGGCTCATTCACGAATGTTTCCGTGTTTATTGTAGTCCAGGGACCGACCATATCCTATTGAGCACTGAAGCCACACAGACATGTCCACCAGTGATGCATTATTTCATTCATTCTTTAAGACAAATTTACATTGCATGGCTCAGGCGAGAGCTGAGCTAGGAGCTAAGATTAGCAGTAGTGATGTAAAGGATGGGGAGCGGGGAGTTAAATGCACCCTTAGAAATTTAAAAAGACATGCCCTGAAACCAGCCGTTCTCAGAAAGCCTCCAAAAGATGATTCTCAAAGGATGCTGCAATAATTAAATAAGTTGGGAAAAGGTTACCAAAACATGCGACAAACATTTCATTGAGACATGAGGCTTTGACCTACAGTATATACTCATTATGTGAGTGCATGCATTTTATGAAAATTTTTACACTTGGAGATTTAATTTAAAGTTTTTCACAGGCAAAAGGTGCATTTGATTACTAATGTTGTAAATGAACTGTATGGCGTCAAAACCAAGGGTGGTTGTAAGAAGGAAAATGACACTGTATGATAGGATGCTCATCTTAACGCTGTGAAAATGTTTTATCTTATTTACTCAGGCAGCTAGGAAAACAAGCAAAATGTTTTTGACGGCGTGCAGAGTTGTGACTGAAATGTAATAAGATGGAAAATTAAGAGTGAAAATGAAAGCCTGAGCATGGTTGAAAAGATTTGAGACTGTGACGTAGACTTGATTTTTTTAACCTCTGTTCCTTTTTCAGAAACCTCACAGTGAGGAGAGGAACATTTGTGGGGCAGAAAAGAGCCTGTGGCAGCAGTGGAAATAGCTAAAGGCGAGCTGAAAAAAGCAGGCCTCCTCCCAGCTGTGCGACATCACACAATATCTTATGCAATGATGCTTTACATAGTCATACATTCTTGCCTTTGAAGAAAGATTACACTCCACTTTTAAAGATATTTTTAAATATCGCCAAGCACTCGAATAAGTTTCTTACTTTGAAGATGACTGGGATTGTAAAAAATATTTATCATCAAAAGGAGGGATTGCAGTGAATGAAGAATTCTCTGTGTTCAGAGAGGCAGGGGTGTAAATCCACGTAAGTCACATGACCGCGAATGAATGACTGAGAGGCTGAGATACAATGCAAACAGTATTTCATCATGATCCTCAAACGTCGTCCTGTCCATCACAGTTTCAGCACTCTTTCTTCTCAGTCTTTGTGTTCTCCCTCCTGTCTCATTCTCCTCTGAATTAAAAATGTCGGAGACGGCGCTGGCATTAGCGGAATATTTCAACTTTTGCCTCCCTCCTCTCTTTGGTCTCCCTCACCATTTCTTCTCTTCTCTCTTCTCCTCCGATTCTCTATTGATACTAGCACCTCTCTTAAACTCGGCTCCTTATTTCCCCTCCTGTCCTGTGTATGAGCTGTGAGTCTGCTGCTAAGGCCACATCTAAAAAGACACACACACACACACACCTGTTTGAAAGCTTGCACATTTCCAGCAGCCATAATTACCTTATGCAAATAAGATCAACAAATAAGCCATCCATCCTACTCTTATACAGCACATAAGATGCCACAGTCCAGATTCAGGGTCTTGTTTAATTAGAATTCAGTTGATGAAAGAAATACAATATTGGCCTGTCTCTCCCTCTGCACAACGCTCCCAATCAAAAATGCGTGTTTGCCGTGTTATTCCCTGCAGGCCAGATCAAGGTGCAGTCCTGCTCCAATTACCCATCATTACATGACCATGACATTCATGAAGGGAAGGTGCAGATTTAATTGTCTGATTTAACTCGGTAAGCAAATGTATACAAGTTATGCTGGCGTGTTCCGACCTTTTTCCTTCTAATTTTTTAAAGCTTGCAGACATTTTTGTAAAAAGCCTCATGAGGTTGGCATGGCAAAGCTGCAGAAACCTGGGAAGATTTCAGTGCCATGCAGTGCTGTGTTTGAAGCTCAGTGTGTGCCACTATTTCAGTCAATCAGAACTTTATTTATATAGCACTTTTCATACAAAAAAATTGTAGCACAAAGTGCTTTACAAAATAAAAAACACAGTTACGCCCCTTCCCACCCCACCCCACCCCTTCACCCACCCAACCTCGTACAAACAGACAGACACACACGCACACACTCATCAATGTGAGACATGGCCGAGCACTGAGGATCCAGGTGTAGAAGCACCATCTTAGGGAGCCATCAACACAAGAGAAGCGCCAAGTCTGCAGCTACAGGGGCACCATGTCTCCCACCATCCAAGACCAGGCATTGGGTGGGCCAGGGCAGTCACAGGCCAGCGCCCTGCAGCCAGAACCAGGCAACCCCCCCCCCCCCCCCCCCCCGGGAGGGCTCCCCATGAGGAAACACTGGAGTTAGGACAGGATAATAAGATAAATAAAACCATCAATTATAAATAACTAGAAAAGCACTCGGAGAGCGCAGACCTCCGCCAAGCGCCACAGTTCCCCCCATACAGTGTTTGTGTGTACGTTTTCAGATTCCTTGACCACGAAAACATATGACTAGCAATTGGATTGACAATGATATGATTAGTGGTTCAGTAGTTATTCACGAAAATGACATTTTCCATAATGGCGGCCACAGTTCCCCCCATACAGTGTTTGTGTGTACGTTTTCAGATTCCTTGACCACGAAAACATATGACTAGTAATTGGATTGACAATGATAGGATTAGTGGTTCAGTAGTTATTCAGGAAAATGGCATTTTCCGTAATGGCGGCCACAGTTCCCCCCATACAGTGTTTGTGTGTACGTTTTCAGATTCCTTGACCATGAAAACATATGACTAGCAATTGGATTGACAATGACAGGATTAGTGTTTCAGTAGTTATTCAGGAAAATGGCATTTTCCATAATGGCGGCCACAGTTCCCCCCATACAGTGTTTGTGTGTACGTTTTCAGATTCCTTGACCATGAAAACATATGACTAGCAATTGGATTGACAATGATAGGATTAGTGGTTCAATAGTTATTCACGAAAATGGCATTTTCCGTAATGGCGGTTTTCTTCTGGACGGTGATCCGGATCACCACCAAAATTTAATCGGTTCTTCCTTGTACCATTTCCAACAACGCCTGAAAGTTTCATGGAAATCCGTCCAAAACTTTTTGAGTTATCTTGCTAACCAACAGACAGACAAACAAACAGACAAACCCCGGCAAAAACATTACCTCCTTGGCGGAGGTAATAATAAGGTACATAATTTGTTAATAAAAAGATAATCATAAACACCCCCATTTAAACTCATAGTTTAAAATGTAATAGTATTTAATAACAAAGTGAATAATTATAACAAGATCAACATAAAATAAGTTTAAAATCAGAAATAGAAAATTAAAATACTGTAGGAAACTAATCAAAAGCTAAGTTAAAATAGTAGGTCTTGAGCCTGTTTTTAAAAGCATGAACACTCTCGGCAGCCCTGATGCTCTCTGGCAGGCTGTTCCACAGAGGCCGTAGTAGCTAAAAGCAGCCTCACTGTGGGTGCGTGTTCTGACAGTAGGAATAATTAAAAGACCACTGCCAGAGGTCCTCAGGGGCCGTGGGGGCTCATGTGTTAAAAGTAGTTTTGATAAATAAGAAGGCCCAAGACCGTGCACACATTTATAAACCAGTAAAAGAACCTTAAAATTGATCCTGAAGAACACGGGGAGCCAATGCAGTGACTTTAAGACCAGCGTGATGTGAGCTTGCCATCTGGTCCTCATCAGAACACCTGCAGCTGAATTCTGTAGTAACTGCAGATTTGAAATTGTCTTTTTGGGAAGACCAGAGAGCAGGGCATTATAGTACCGGTAATCAATACGGCTGGTGATAAAGGCATGCATCAGTATCTCCGTGTTTGCTCAAGAGAGAAGTCGGCAGACTCTGGCTCCTGTTCGTGTTATGTTTTTAATATAACATCTTTTTTAATGTTAACATGTTTACCAAACATGACTTAAACACCATGTAACACCCAGTATTGCATAGAAGAATGTTTGTTAAAATGAAAAAAAAAAAGGGGTGGCCTTTGTAGTAATCTTAATATTCTTTATGGTGTAACGGGTTATTTACAGTGGTGTGAAAAAGTGTTTACCCGCTTCCTGATTGCTCATTTTTTTGTATGTTTGTTACACTTTAATGTTTCAGATCATCAAACAAATTTAAATTTTAGACAAAGACAACACAAGTAAGCACAAAATGCAGTTTTTAAATGAAGTTATTTATTATTAAGGGTAAAAAAAATCCAAACCTACATGGCCCTGTGTGGAAAAAGTGCCCCCCATCCCCCCCCCCCCCAGTTCTCAATCTGTTTTGGCACAATAAGGGTAGCAGATCTCTGTTCTGCTCACCTAGCTGCCTGACAGGACAAGGTGGAAAATAGGACCTGCCTGACAAAGTGAAGTAGACCAAAAGATCCTCAAAAGGTAGACATCATACTGCGATCCAAAGAAATTCAGGAACAAATGAGAAACAAAGTAGTTGAGATCTATCAGTCTGGAAAAGGTTATAAAGCCATTTCTAAAGCTTTGGGACTCCAGCGAACCACAGTGAGAGCCATTATCCACAAATGGCGAAAACATGGAACAGTGGTGAACCTTCCCAGGACTGGCCAGCCGACCAAAATTACCCCAAGAGCACAGCGACGACTCATCCAAGAGGTCACAAAAAACCCCACAACAACATCCAAAGAAGTGCAGGCCTCACTTGGCTCAGTTAAGGTCAGTGTTCATGACTCCACTGTTAGAAAGAGACTGAGCAAAAATGGCCTGCATGGCAGAGTTCCAAGACGAAAACCACTGATGAGCAAAAAGAACATAAAGGCTCATCTCACTTTTGCTAGAAAACATCTTGATGATTCCCAAGACTTTTGGGAAAATACTCTGTGGACTGACGAGACAAAAGTTGAACTTTTTGGAAGGTGTGTGTCCCATTACATCCAGCGTAAAAGTAGCACAGCATTTCAGAAAAGGAGCATCATACCAGCAGTAAAATATGGTGGCAGTAGTGTGATGGTCTGGGTCTGTTTTTCTGCTTCAGGACCTGGAAGACTTGCTGTGGTAAATGGAACCATGAATTCTGCCGTCTACCAAAAAATCCTGAGAGGTGACCTCAAGCTGAAGTGCACTTGGGTTCTGCAGCAGGACAATGATCCAAAGCACACCAGCAAGTCCGCCTCTGAATGGCTTAAGAAAAACAAAATGAAGACTTTGGAGTGGCCTAGTCAAGTCCTGAACTGAATTTGATTGAGATGCTGTGGCATGACCTTAAAAAAGACAGTTCATGCTTGAAAACCCTCCAATGTAGCTGAATTAGAACAATTCTGCAAAGATGAGTTGGGCAAAATTCCTCTACAGCACTGTAAAACACTCATTGCCAGTTATCACAAACGCTTGATTGCAATTGTTGCTGCTAAGGGTTGTCCTACCAGTTATTGGGTTTAGGGGGCAATCACTTTTTCACACAGGGCCATGTAGGTTTGGATTTTTTTTTTCTCCTTAATAAAAAAACACCTTCATTTAAAAACTGCATTTTGTGTTTACTTGTGTTATCTTTGTCTAATATTTAAATTTGTTTGATCTGAAACAATTAAGTGTGACAAACATACAAAAAAAAAAAGAGAAATCAGGAAGGGGGCAAACACTTTTTCACACCACTGTACCTTAGCTACAGAAGCTGGTGAGCTAGAGAGCCTTAGTCCTGCCACCTCTACCTCCGAATATGGAACCTGTCTTTGGAAAAATTCTGTATCGGAGCCTGTTGGTTAAGTTAGATAGTTAATTCCCTTCCACAGCATGTGGGACAGCATGTGGTGTATGGGGTGGTGCTTATCTCCATTTCTCTGACCTTAGACCACACAGCTACTGGAAGTATTGAAAAGCTACAGAGGAAGGTCAGTCCTCTAGTAGTTCTGTGTGTTGACTTTCCTTTCCCTTTTTTCTAAAGTGAGTAAAAAAAGTATTTAGTCAGCCACCAATTGTGCAAGTTCTCCCACTTAAAAGATGAGAGAGGTCTCCAATTTTCTTCACAGGTATACCTCAACTATGAGAGACAAAATGAGAAAAAAAAATCCAGAAAATCACATTGAAGGATTTTTAATGAATTAATTGGTAAATTCCTCAGTAAAATAAGTATTTGGTCACCTACAAACAAGCAAGATTTCTGGCTCTCACAGACCTGTAACTTCTTCTTTAAGAGGCTCCTCTGTCCTCCACTCGTTGCCTGTATTAATGGCACCTGTTTGAACTCATTATCAGTATAAAAGACACCTGTCCACAACCTCAAACAGTCAGACTCCAAACTCCACTATGGCCAAGACCAAAGAGCTGTCAAAGGACACCAGAAACAAAATTTTAGACCTGCACCAGGCTGGGAAGACTGAATCTGCAATAGGTAAGCAGCTTGGTGTGAAGAAATCAACTGTGGGAGCAATTATTAGAAAATGGAAGACATACAAGACCACCGATAATCTCCTTCGATCTGGGTCTCCACGCAAGATCTCACCCCGTGAGGTCAAAACGATCACGAGAACGGTGAGCAAAAATCCCAGAACCACACGGGGGGACCTAGTGAATGACCTGCAGAGAGCTGGGACCAAAGTAACAAAGGCTACCATCAGTAACACACTACGCCGCCAGGGACTCAAATCCTGCAGTGCCAGACGTGTCCCCCTGCTTAAGCCAGTACATGTCCAGGCCCGTCTGAAGTTTGCTAGAGAGCATTTGGATGATCCAGAAGAGAATTGGGAGAGTGTCATATGGTCAGATGAAACCAAAATAGAACTTTTTGGTAAAAACTCAACTTGTCGTGTTTGGAGGAGAAAGAACACCATACCTACTGTGAAGCATGGGGGTGAAAACATCATACTTTGGGGCTGTTTTTCTGCAAAGGGACCAGGACGACTGATCCGTGTAAAGGAAAGAATGAATGGGGCAATGTATTGTGAGATTTTGAGTGAAAACCTCCTTCCATCAGCAAGGGCATTGAAGATGAAATGTGGCTGGGTCTTTCAGCATGACAATGATCCCAAACACACTGCCCGGGGAACGAAGGAGTGGCTTCATAAGAAGCATTTCAAGGTCCTGGAGTGGCCTAGCCAGTCTCCAGATCTCAACCCCATAGAAAATCTTTGGAGGGAGTTGAAAGTCTGTGTTGCCCAGTGACAGCCCCAAAACATCACTGCTCTAGAGGAGATCTGCATGGAGGAATGGGCCAAAATACAAGCAACAGTGTGTGAAAACCTTGTGAAGACTTACAGAAAACGTTTGACCTCTGTCATTGCCAACAAAGGGTATATAACAAAGTATTGAGATGAACTTTTGTTATTGACCAAATACTTATTTTTTTTTTCCACAATATCTTTATTGAACCTTTTTTTTTTTAAACAAACATGATACAAACAATCAAACACTAACACTAAAGTACTACAAAAAAAAAAAATGCACTAAAAAACACCAACAACCACCAACAAAATCAAATCTTCAACGATGCTCCTCTGTTTAGTCTAGACAATCCAACACATAAGTATACATATTATGTTCACCAGTTTGGAATTTACAAGGTCCACACATATCATTCACCTTCTTCTTCAAGAGTTATGTTTAAATTTTTTACATAATCAATAAAAGGTCTCCATATATTCTCAAACACAATTTCCTTTGATTTCAGTATATATGTTATTCTTTCTAATGGAAGGTTTGTTAACATCTGTCTTAACCACTGAGTCACATCTGGTCTATGAGTCTTTTTCCATAATAGTGCAATACATTTTTTGGCATTAAGCAAACTGAGGTCTATGAATGTTCTTTCACTTTTATTAAAATTATGCTTTTCTGGGTACAGACCCAACAAAAACAGTTTAGGATTCAATATGATTTGTTTTGAGATTATTTTTTCAATTGTTACCCTCACCTCTTCCCAAAACATTCTTATTAATCTACATTCCCATACACAATGAAATAGAGTTCCTTTACTTTCCATACATTTTGTGCACGTATCTGGTATATTTTTGTTATATCTATTTAACTCCTCCGGTGTAACATACATCCGCATTAACCATTTAAAATGTATCAATTTAAGGCGTACATTTATTGATTTGGTTTGAGCTTCTGTACAAGCCAATTCCCATTGTTCCTCTGAAATTTCAGTTTGCAGATCTTCTTTCCAGTAGTTTAATCTTTTCAGTGAATTTTCACTTGAAAATAGTGTCAATGAGTTATAAAACTCTGAAATAATACCCTTTCCCTTTCTTTTACTATCTTTCATCAACATTTTTTCCAAGGATGAATAGATAGGTCGAGTGAGAGCTTTATTTTGATTTGATCGAATAAAGTTTCTAAGTTGAAGATATTTAAAAAAATGTGTTCTATTGAGATTAAATTTGATCCTCAACTCTTCAAAAGACATTGTTTTCTGCACATGGCAAATATAAATCCTGAATCTTTTGTATCCCTTTTAAATTCCATACTTTAAATACAGCGTCCGCTCTCCCTGGTTTAAAATATTGATTACCCCATATTGGACTAAATTGTGACAATAACTGTGGTTCTTTTAAATAGTTTTTAGCTTCACACCATATTTTGATCATATGCTTTACAAATGGATTTTTAACTTGTTTTTGTATTTTTTTTGCCGAATCTGAGTATATGAATATGGGAAGAGGTAAAGGTAAATTGTATGATTCCATTTCAGTCCAGTGAGGGAGATCATTTGATGAAAAATAATATGTCATAGACCTCAGTTGTGCCGACCAATAATACAACATAAAATTTGGACATTTCAGACCTCCACGATCAAATGGTAAATATAATAAAGACAGACGTAATCTAGCCCTCCTGTTGTTCCATATAAATTCCACTAACTTTTTTTTAATTCTTGAGAATAAATCTAAAGGTGGTGGTAAGGGAATGTATTGAAATAAATAAAGTATTTTAGGTAAGATATTACTTTTAAGTATATTAATTCTCCCGATCATCGACATTGGTAGTGACATCCATCTCTGAAGTAACTCATCAATATCTGTCATTAAGGCTTCATAATTGACACTGGCGACTGATTCTAGCTTAGGCACAATTTGGGATTCCTAAATATTTGAACTGATTTACAACATTGAATTGATTTACCTCAGGGGCTGGGTAATTTCTCTGGGTCTCATTTAGCATTAATATTGAAGATTTAGTTTTATTTATTTTATATCCTGATATTTCCCCGAAATTCTTTATTAAATTCAACAAGGTCGGAATTGATTTTTTAAGATTCGACATAAACAAAATTATGTCATCGGCATACAGGGAGATTTTATGTTCTGTTGGTCCAACTTTAATTCCATATATTTGTGACTGTAGACGTATCGCCATCGCTAAAGGTTCAATTGCCATAGTAAACAGTAAAGGTGAAAGTGGACAGCCTTGTCAACATCCTCTATTGATTTTTATTGATTTTGAAATATTGTTATTTGTTAGAATTTCTGCAGTAGCATTATTATATATTATCTGAACCCATTTTATGAAATTATTTCCAAGTCCAAACCTTTGTAAGACTTCAAAAAGAAAGGGCCATTCAACTCTATCAAAGGCTTTTTCGGCATCCAGTGATAAGAGAGCTGTATCCGGTGCTTCTTTATTAGAATAAATAATATTAAATAGTCTTCTTACATTATGGAAGCCTTGTCTTCCCTTTATAAAGCCATTCTGATCTCGATTAATAATATTTGGTAAAATTTCTTGTATTCGTCTTGCTAAAATTTTACAAATTATCTTAAGGTCGGCATTTAATAGGCTTATTGGTCTCATATTTTCACATTTATTAGAGGGCTTACCTGGTTTTGGCAAAAGTATAATTAAGGCATTATTCATATATGATGGTAAATTACTATTTTGAAATGCTTCTAAAACCATTTCCAAAAAAGGTTTTGTTAATTTATTCTTAAATTTTTTATAAAGGTCAACTGGAAGACCATCTGGTCCTGCACTTTTTCCTGATTTCATATTATCAATGGCTAGTCCAACTTCTTCTTGACTAATTTTAGACTCCAGTATCTCCCTATTTTCATTTGGAATACACGGTATAAATAGTTCATTCAAAAACCCATGTAGTTTTGTTAAGTCAGATTCATTTTTGGTATCATATAATTTTTCATAGTAATCTCTAAAGGCTCTATTAATTTCTGAAGGATCTATAACTACCTGTCCGTTACTTATAATACTGGTAATTGGTGTTTTAGATTCTAATTGTTTAATCTGCCATGCCAATAACTTTACTGATTTTTCACCTTGTTCATAAAAAGATTGTTTCAATCTTAGAAGACTCGAGGCAGCTCTATTCGCTGATTTTTTGTCATATTCAGCTCTCAAAATCAGTAATTCGTTCTCCAACCTTGGTTCTCTTCCTGCATATACTCTTTCTTGAAGAATTTTTATTTTATGTTCCAATTGGACTCTCTCCTCTCGAGTCTTCTTAGATTTTGAACCTGTATAACTAATAATATGTCCCCTAATAAAAGCTTTGAAAGCCTCCCACTTTACACATGCTGATGTTTGTGTAGTATTGATATCAAAGAACTCATCTATCTGTTTTTCTATATACTTAACAAATTCCTCATCCTGAAGCCATTTATGCTGAAATTGCCATCTACCTGGTTCCTTTGTCAATTTCTTATCTACATACATTAGACAGCAGGGTGCATGATCAGAGATCACGATATTATCATAAAAACAGTTTTGAATCTTGGACCTTAATTCTGTGGAGATCAAAAAATAATCTATACGTGAGAATGTCTTGTAGGTATTGGAATAACAAGAGTATGCTTTAACTTGTGGTTTCATTTCTCTCCATATATCTATCAATTTCAATTCTTTCATAAAATGATTAATGGTCATCCTACATCCATTGTGCGTACAGTCCAGTCCTGTTGATCTATCTATACTGGGATTCAATGTACAATTAAAATCCCCTGCTATTATATGTTGCCCTGTAAGTGATGATAAGATAAGAAATAAATTGGCAAAGAACTTTTGATCATCTATATTGGGACCATATAAGTTCACCAAATTTATGTTTTCTAATAGCAAAGATCCTTGAATGATTACATATCTTCCAAATTTGTCTCCAATTACATTTTTCACTTGAAATGGGACTGATTTATGTATGAGAGTCATAACTCCCCTGGCTCGGGATGAAAATGATGAGGTGAAAACATTTCCTTGCCATCTACTCCTAATTCTTTTTACATCTTGCTCTATTAGATGAGTTTCTTGTAAAAACACAATTTTTGAACCCATGTCTTTTATTTTATTCATAACTTGTTTAAGTTTTTTTAAATTTTGTAGACCTCTGCAATTCCATGAAGTTAAATTAAGATTAACGCTTTGATTTATAATCAATAGGGAGTTTGGGATTACCTTGCAGTGTAAACATGCTCAAACAGAAAAGCAAAAAAATGAGTGGTTGAACATTCACCCTACAAACTACACACAAACAAATTCCCCCTTCCCACATTTGTGGCAATCCCCCCAAAAGCAAAAGAAAAATTCCGTCTCCCGATATAGCCATCGACCGTTCCACACCCACGAGGATCAGCCAAAGCCACTCCTTCTTCATCCTCCCAATCACCCTAACTCTACTGCTTTTAATAACGTAACATTAACTCTCTTCTGTAATTTTCCAATTTAACTCCAAATTTTTTTTAGCAATTTTGTACTTTTTTTTTTTTTAATATGTAATACATTCTATATTTTGTAATCTTGTTATATGCTTCTAATCAGTTAAATGCTCAAATATTCTACCCTATATTCTGTTCATGCTTAGCTCCCACCAGTCTCTTCCTGGATCTTCTTGATGAGCTCCTGCGCCTCCTCGGGGGTCTTGAAGATGCGTGTTCTGCCCTCATATGTGACCAGAAGTCTTGCAGGGTGAATCACTCCATGACGAATCTCAAGGTTGCGCAGTTCTTTGCGGATGGGGTCAAACTGCTTCCTTAATTGTTGGATTCCTGAGGCCAGATCTGGGTAGAACCGCACCTGCTGATCTTGGTATTTAATTTCTCCTTTGACCCGCACCGCGTTGGAGATCGTCATCCTGTCTCTGTAGCTGAGAAACTTCATAATTAGCGTCCTCGGTGCTGCCTTGTTACCTCTCGGTGGGCCAATTCGGTGGGAGCTTTCCAAGACGACTGATGATTTTAGCTCCGCGTTGTTCAGCGCCTCCGGGATCCACCCCTCCAAAAAGGAGCATGAATCACGACCTTCGGCTCCCTCCGGTAAACCCACCAGCCTCAGGTTGTTCCTTCTGGACCGAGATTCCAAGTCCAGAACGCTATTTTCCAGATCTTTATTTTTTTTTTCCAAAGTGCGCACCTTTATTTGAAGTCCGCTGATTTCATCCTCCGCACTTGAAACACGAAGCTCCGCCTGCGTCACTCGCTCCACGCAGTCACCCAACTCCTTTCTCATTGCATCCAACGCTGCCATAATCCCATCAAGTTTAGCGGAAAAGTCTGCTCTCATTGAGCTAATGGCAGCCAGCACTGCACCTGTGCCGCCATCGTCAGCAGCAGCAGTTACCGCACCACCGCTAGTTTCATCCGCCATATCCGCAGCTTTTTCTACTGCGCCACAAACTTTAAAGTCCGTTAATTTGGACTGCTTCGGCGATTCAATTTTTCCCCCTCCTGATTTCCCAGCCTTAGTCTTCACCGGCATATCCTCACCCAAACGCTGGGAAAAGTTCTGTTCCAAATGAGAGAGTTATTTGCCGAATTTTTATTTCCAGGGGCAGAGCAGAGTGATACGTGTCCTTCTAGGCGGCCGCCATAACCGGAAGTCCCAAATACTTATTTTACCTAGGAATTTACCAACTAATTCATTAAAAATCCTTCAATGTGATTTTCAGGATTTTTTTTTTTTCTCATTTTGTCTCTCATAGTTGAGGTATACCTATGATGAAAATTGGAGACCTCTCTCATCTTTTAAGAGGGAGAACTTGCACAATTGGTGGCTGACTAAATACTTTTTTTCCCCACTGTATTATGCTGAGCACCAAGCTAGAAAGTACCATTTTTATATGGTCTTTGGTATAACCTGGCTGGGGTGTGAACCCACAACCTCCCAGCTATGGGGCGGATGCTCTACCACTAGGTCACTACTCTGGTCACACATCGGAGTCTACATATGAGAAGGCAGAAAATATTTTTCCATCCTGATTTTGTGTCATTAGTTATGCAAGTGATGTTTGTCAGTTTTAAAGATATTTTTCCAAATGTACTGTATTGTACGTATTTTGAGAGTTGCAGTCAATCCAAAGGCCCTTAGTCCTTATGGCCACTTTTCAAAAATGATGATTTATGCAACAGTTGGTTCTGACGGAGCACTTTGATAGGACAATAGGGATTCCAGGAGTTACTAAAATCCACAATAATTGCACTCCAACGTTTCACTGGATATGTATCACTCCACTTCAAAGGTGTTCATGTAACTGTTAATTACTAACAGTAATTTACTGTCAACTAATTCTTAGTGACAGTTGCAATCACCATCATCATAGCAGTCTGATGGGGGCGACAATGACTGTTCCATTTAGGTCTGATCAGATTCTTCCACGCAGCTCTGTCCTTCGCCTTCCGCTGAACTCCTGACCTTATTAACCCGGACGATGTCTGAGACGGTATGAATTGCTTTCTGACTGACCATTTCATGAAACTGCTTGCAAAGTATTTGAGTACTGCTAGCTTTTGCTGGACTAGCGGCACATTCTTGGCAGATAGAGGTATTATCAGTGGCAAGGAAAGGCCAAGACAAACTGACTCCAGTATTTGTTGCAGTGACTGACCAGATGATAGGTTTGTTTATCTCTGCTCTTTGTGTAGTGCATGTCACAATGCACCGACTGGCAATACTGTGTTGAATACCTTAATTTCCGCAGTGAGGCGCTGTTTGAAAAGATTTCTTTCCTGACCCGGAAGTCCCACCCTTTTGAAAAAAGCTTACAGTCTGCCCTTGTGTAAACACCATGAAGCTATTTCACGTCTGTTTAAAAAAAAAAAATAGGCAGTGCTAGAATTGGATTTATTGTTTCGATTAACAAACCACAATACCTTTGTGGTGATGGACTCTTTGTTTCATCTGAGAATGTGCTTTTGACCTTGCAATCCCAAACCCATAGTCACATTTCAGGGTCACAGGGTGAACCTGTGTACCAGGTTTGGTGGTCCTAGCTTTACTCGTTGTACAGTAATAAGGCATAGGGAATATTAACCTTGACCTTTGACCTTTTGGCCCCAAACCCATAGTCACTTGTATACACTGAGGTGTGTAGTGAATTAAGATGAAACAAGAAAATTGTTTTTAGCTCATTCCGGTGAAGCTGAAAAACACTAATGCAATGACGTGACCATCCATCCACATTTCACTGGAATCACTACTCCTCCATGTCATTTTCCCTAATGCTCAACAAACTCACTCACAATGATCAATATTGTATCTTCAGTTGGTTATACTAATTACAGTGGGGAAAATAAGTATTGAACATTTCAACATTTTTCTCATTAAACATATTTCTGATGGAGCCATTGACCTGAGATTTTCACCAGATACCAGTAACAGCCCAAATAATCCATACATACAAAGAAAGCGTGACAACTGTGTTCACAAAACAAGTTATATTTAATAAAGTGGAATGACACAGGGAATAAGTATTGAACACATTTGCTGAAATTCATTAAATATTTAGTAGAAAAAGCCTTTGTTGGTAATAACAGCTTCCAGACACCTCCTGTATGGAGAGACTAGGCACAGGCATTGCTCAGGAATGATTTTAGCCCATTCTTCCATACAAACTGTCTTCAAATCTTGAAGGTTCCGTGGGTATCTTCTATGAACTCTGATCTTCAGTTTGTTCCATAGATTTTCAGTTGGATTCAGGTCAGTTGACTGACTGGATCATCGTCTTGATGAAATGTTGTTTCATCTTCAGCATCTTGGCAGATGACAACAGGTTCTTATCCTCTTTCCTTCAGTTATATGAAGTCTGCCTGTACCATGGGCTGAAAAACACCCCCACACCATGATGCTCCCACCTATGTACATACTTCGCTGTTGGTATGTTGTTTTGGGGCTGATGTGCAGTGCCATTTCTCCTTCAAACATGCTGTGTGTTGTGGCATCCAAAAAGTTCAGTTTTGGTCTCATCCAACCAGACTATATTCTCCCAGTACTTTACTGGCTTACCCAAATGTTGTGCAGCAAACTTTAAACAAACTTCAACATGCCTTTTCTTCAGCAGTGGAGTCTTGCAAGGTGAGCGGGCATAGAGTGCATTACTTACTGTTTTCTTTGAAACAGCAGTACCTGCTAACTCCAGGTCTTGCTGGAGCTCTGCATGAGTGGTCTTTGGCTCTTGGATAACTCTTCTGATAATTCTTTTGACTCCTCTGTCAGAAATCTTGCAAGGAGCACCTGGTTGTGGCCGGTTTATGGTAAAATGATGTTCTTTCTACTTCCGAATGATGGCTCCAACATTGCTCAGTGGAACATTCAGCAGTTTAGAAATGCGCCTGTAACCAATGCCATCATCATGTTTTGCAACAATAAGGTTGTGAAGGTCTAGACCAGGGATGGGCAACTTTGGTGGTAATGGGGGCCACAAATATTTTTCCCTCACTTCCCTAGGGTCAGATTTACATGTAAACCTTCGGGGGGGTTATTTCCTTCAAAGTCAAAAGTTTCACAATTAAAACTGAAAATGCAAATGAAAATAAAAGCTACTCAGTGTTTTATCATATTAAAATTAAAATTATAACATGACCTAATTTTTAAAACTCTCCATCAAAATGATGAGCAAAGAGAAATTCATTCATCTTCTTCTTCCGCTTAATCCTTTTCGGGTTGCGGAGGGGCTGGAGCCTATCCCAGCATCTTTGGGCGAGAGGCAGGGTACACCCTGGACAGATCGCCAATCCATCGCAGGGCCACCACAGAGAGACAGACAACCTTTCACTCTCACAGTCATACCTAAGGACAATTTAGAATCCCCAGTTTTGATGCCAATTAACCTAACTTGCATGTTTTTGGCATGTGGGAGGAAACCGGAGAAATCCCGGAGTAAACCCACGCAGACACGGGGAGAACATGCAAACTCCACACAGATCACTGTTGGTCGTGGGCTGGGATCGAACCCAGGATCCCCCAGCCAAGGGTGAGTTACTGTGCTGCCGCAGTGCTAACCACTCCGCCACCGCACTGCCCGCAAAGAGAAATTCCGGATGGTAATTAACAAAAAAAAGCCAAGAAGAAAAGGAAATATGACAATGAAGAAAAATGTTTTTTGAAATACTAAAGAATATGATCAAAGTAAAAAATGGTTTTACTGATAAATATGCTACATTTCTGGTTTAAATTAGCCTTTTCTTTTGCAAATCTCTATTTTATTTTGGTATTAGATGTGCAAACTTCTACTGATAAATTTGCATCGTTTTATTTAAAAATTTATAACTTTTTAGTTGTACTGGCTTTTTTTCTAAATTAGTGTTTTTCTGTCGTAAATTTGCCGTTTCTTATATAAACTTGCCTTTCAGTTTGAAACTTTTTACTGTAAATACTTCTCAGTGAGGAGCTGTAGCATTTATTGTTGTTTAATTAAAAGCAGCGTACTCTGTACATTTATTGCTGTTTACAGCCTATTCATGCGGTTTCAGCATGCAACACATACATACCTTAAAAGACGTACACCAGGGCACACTGCTCTCTCTATCTCACTCTTGCTCAACTACTCATGGAGCGGCACCTAGGTTTTGATTAGCGCTTCCTCTGCTTTTGGACTTTATAACTGCATGTAAGAATGCAGTTCCAAATGGGTTCAAATGGGATATAAATAAATAATTGATTTTGGGAAATGGACCCGCGACCCGAAAAGGATTAAGCGGAAGAAGATGAATGAATGAATGAATGGACTGGTGGGCTGCAGTGGAGGGCCGCCAGTTGCCCATCCCTGGTCTAGAAAGAGCTCTTTGCTCCTACCCATCATGAGTTCTTTGTGGTGTTGTCATCATCAGTATCATCTGTATTTATTTTGACAGAACACAATTAGTCCCAAAGTTGGGGTGGTTCCTCATACAGTTGAAGCTGAGTTTTTACACCAGATGCCCTTCTTGATGCAACCCTGCCCATTTTATCTGGGCTTGGAACCGGTGCAGGGAGTGCACTTGACTTGTGCACCCACTGTGGCTGGGTAACCAACATTTCCCTCCTCTGTTCCATTATTGCAGAGCACCAAGCTGGAAGGCAAGAAGTTCCACTTTCACATGGTCTTTGGCATGACCCGGCTGGGATTTGAACCCTGGCTTCCTGGTTGTGGGGCGGATGCTCTACCTCTAAGCCACCACTCTGATCTGATATTCATAGACCTTTTTAAAGGCTATCGGTCAGGACTTAACCAGCTGAAATTAATTTGCACTGAAGGGGATGGTTCCTTAAATTTTGATGGATTTCAGCTGGTTTCTTGGCTTTCTCTGCTTTTTTGCACCTCTTTTTCTTCATGTGTTCAATACTTATCCCCTGGGTCATTCCACTTTATTAAATATAACTTGCTTTGTGAACACAGTTGTCTTGATTTCTTTGTATGCATGAATTACTTGGGTTGTTACTGATATCTGGTGAAAATCTCAGATCAATGGCTCCATCAGAAATATGTTTAATGAGAAAAATGTTCACGTGTTCAAAACTTATTTTCCGTTATTTGTCCTTATTTGTCTGTGTGTGACACTGTAATTCATTATTCTATGATAAATATATCATAATTTCTAAGAATGTAAGAGATTATTTCATAGATAAGTTATACCTATAGACTGCACATCTTTTAAATCAGACTTTTGGAGGTGGAAGAGTAATAAACATAGAAGCAATCTTGGTAAATGTACAACAGACAAGGTACAGCTATAGAGAATAACACTTCTACAATGCATGGTGGGATGGGGGAATGCATGACTGTATGGCCATATAATGTGATAAGTTTTTCGTCATAGTGTAGCAGTTGGAAAAGTCCTGGAAAATAATTTCATTATTACTTTCATTAGCAGAGCAGCGGGCAGGTTTCAAGGATGCGCTGGGCTGGGTTTACTGTGTAAGTGACGTCCTTTTCTGGATTTATTCTGTTTCTATAGGCTGACCCAAAGGAGCTGATCCGCTTGGTCACACATCATGTGTCCTCGTATCCGGACTGGCCGGAGGAGCTGCAGAAGCCGATCAGCCAGCTGCACATTTATAACGAACGTCTGAAGGACTTCACTCAGGCCCAGGTGTTGCAGGGGCTCGGCCGAGGTGTGGACATCCAGCGCTTCAGCTCTGACGCTGATTACAAGAAGGAGACCATCCTCGGTCTCACAGAGTGAGTGGGCCATTAAGGATCATTCTTCCCAGCATTTTTTGTTGCTGTTGTTGGAAAATGCTCATGTTTTTAGGGAATTTCTACTGCCTTCTGAAAGTCTTGCTTGAGTCCCACATATGGCGTGGGAGTGAGTTTCTCCTTTAATGAAAAGAAGCCTCTCCCCTGTGACTGTGTGTAGCACTCTGGATGATGGCGTGTACCGAATTGCCCTCTCCCTGGCTAAGCGCTACAGTGTTCCTCTGTGGGAGATCTACATGACTCACCTCGAGTTCCTCTTTACAGACAGCGGGTATGCACACAAACACGAACACACACACAGTTTGCTTTTTAAAAATCTTGCTTAACCAAGCATCTGTGCATTTCCATCACTTTGGTCATCTGATTATAAGTTCATGAGATGATCAATAAAGTTACTTTGTGCACTTACAAGCAACCTGTCCGTATTTTAGATGGTGAAAATTGAGTTAGAATTGAAGAGCTCCACTGCTTAGGAGTTATGATGAAACTCCTTTACTTTCTTAAAAAAAAAAAAGTGAAAATGTTCAAAAGAAGGCTTCAACTACAAAAACACAAGACAGGAATCAAGGTCGTGAGATGATAATTTCGTCAAATATAACAACATTTCAACCATTTGAACTGATGCTTACCATACCTGTTATTCCACTACTCGGCACTGCAGCCATATTCTGAAATTAAATTGGAATGTTTTAAGGGTGCTACGCTCACTGATGCATATTTTGACAGCTTTTCCCAAACACGTCTTCTCTAGTCAAGGCTCCAGGTACCCTTGAGGCATCACTCCATGTCGAGAGATTGTTGAGTGATGGAAAAAATGTCCAGATCTCTCAACAGTCTCTCAGCGATCACCAAGATCTTTCAATGATCGTTCACTGATCTTCCAGTGATCTCCATGGTCCTCAAAGTTTTGACTCAATCCAAAACAATCTCTCAATGAACTCTCAATGATCTCATTGATCTCCCAATGATCTCTCAGCGATCTTTTAATGAACTCTATTGGTATTTCATCCAATGCTCAGCAATCCCTCACTGATCTCTCAGCCATCTCTACCTTTAAGGTGGAAAAATGTGGCGTTCATTGAAAGATCACTGGTAGATCAATGAGATCAAGAAGTACTCAACAATCTCACCGATCTCCCAGTGATCTCTAAGCAATCTTTCAATGATCTGTCAGTGATCTCCAGTCCTTAATGAAGAAGCTAGAAGAACACTCAAAACCTCTCAAATGCTCAGCACCCTCCTTGGTCATCCAAGAAACTCTCCTGGTCTCTCAGTGATTTCTCAAGACTCTTTCAAAGATCTCTATAAATCACCATGAAAGTTAGCAAAAATTAAATTGTGGATTGCACAATGATCACCCACACATTTACGTAGAAACAACTTTTTCAAGGCTTAAGGAGATCATTGAGAGATTGGACCAAATTTTGATCTCTCGATAGTCACCCAATGATCTCTATGCTGTTTAAAGGGGGGGTTTGGATAATCTTATAACCATAAAATAACAATTTTAAAAGTCAAATTATACATTTTAACTGTTTTGCTGTAGTGACATGAGTTGGGTTTTTGTCCATAATTATTCCATATTGATATTGTGCCTGAATGATGGTGTGGTGTTACAGTGGTCCCCCCCACAGCACTGGGTCACGGGATCAAGCCATAACTGCATAAATGGAAAATGGTGCTGTCTGCCTTTTAGCATCATGCTAAAAATAAATACGATGGGGGAAGGGTTTAATGCACAGAGCTACCGGAGGGCTGACCCTCCACTGTAGCCCCCACTGCTTTACAGTAGCTGTGCGGCCTAGAATCAGTGTAATGGAGATAAGAAAATATGCTGCCTGATGGAATACAGAAAGGACTTGAGCTAAACTCTATAAAGTGATACTAGACACAGTATTTGTCTGAGACGGGGTTATCTAATATGTATTGAAGAGCAAGTGATGTGTGTGTCTGTGCCTGTTTCCATAATTTACTGTGTTTGCTCTCTGACTTTATAGCTGAACATCTGACCAACTCTGCACCTTTGCTTGTTTTAACAGAATGCACTGTCAGCAGAGTTGACGTTCGTGTGCATATACATGTGTGCACAACTGTGATAAACATCCCCCTGTCACTTCCTGATATAAAGAAATGGTTTATGGACTCCGCTTAACGATAAATTACAACCTATACTTTCTTGAAACCCGACAACCGTCCACTGTATGTTTGTGTGTGGGTGTGTGCCTGAGCCAAAACCGCGAGATCATGACAAATGTGTGAAGAATATTCATGCCCTAATCTCGACTAGAAGCATCTGCAAAATGCGTTTTGATTTAATGGATGGATGGGCTCGGGAATATTATGAGTAGAGTAGAAGGGGGAATTTAAAGGGGAAGTCAGACACATGGATACAGACATGAATTTTATTAACCCCCTAAGGGAAATATATTCTTAGCGTTCTCAGCTGCGGTTTGAGTTGACAGCATGTAAATGTTTCTAACTTTTCTATGAGGCTACCAAAACTTAACAAAACTAATTGTGTGAATGCAAAATAAATCCTATGAAATTTATTTATTTATTAGTTGTTTAGCCAGTTTAGTAAGCCGTGGATTAGACTGCCAAGGTCTCCGCCTTAGACTGCCGCCCAATCCACATTGCACCGGTCCCCCACCATCCTTCCTGCAAGTGGTGAGCCCACTGGAGGGCAGACTCATGTGGCCCATTCAGCCTGAGCCTGGCTGGGTCCCATGAGCAGAAGCCCGGCCACCAGGGTCTTGCCGTCGAGCCCCTCCCCAAGGCCTGGCTCCAGTGTGGGGCCCTGGTAGACCCATACCAGGCGGGGTACGCTGAATCCTCGATTGAACATCCATCGCGAGTCTGTTGGACCGCTCTTGGTCCTTTTCCACTAGCACCTACTCAGCTCGACTCGACTCGCTTCAGCACGGTTTCGGTTGTTTTCCATTACAATTGAGTACCACCTCAAAGTAGGTGGGATCATTATAGCAAGGTGGCCCTACACTCCTGTGGCATTGTTTGTTGACATGTTGTTGACATGCTGACTTTACATTTTGCTCTCAGAAGCAAATACTTAGAGACAGCAAGCGCAAAATACAAGCAGAACACGGAATTAGCATTAATAGCTAACTAGCTAACTCATTGCCTGCGTATAGGAGACAGTGGCGTTGTCTAATATCCATTTGTTCAAAGTGAACTTTTCACCAATGGGATAAATAATGTAAAAGATGCTTAAAATCATAAAACACTCACCATCCTCTATCACGGTTTCCAACAATGCCTTGGCCAAGGTTTTCAACGATGCTGCGGCCAAAGTTTTCAACAATGCCGTGGCCGAGGTTTTCAACAATGCCGTGGCCGAGGTTTTCAATGATGCCGTGGCCGAGGTTTCCAACGACGCCATGGCCGAAGTTTCCAACGATGCCGTGGCTGAGTTTTCAACCATGCAGTGGCTGGGTTTTCAAACATGCCGTGGCTGAGGTTTCCAATGATGCCGTGGCCGAGGTTTCCAATGATGCCGTGGCCGAGGTTTCCAATGATGCCGTGGCCGAGGTTTCCAATGATGCCGTGGCCGAGGTTTCCAACGATGCCATGACTGAGGTTTCCAATGATGCCCTGGCCAAGGTTTCCAGCGATGCCGTGGCTGAGGTTTTCAACAATGCCATGGCTGAAGTTTTCAATGATGCTGTGACCGAGGTTTTCGACAATGTCGTGGCCGCTCTTACTCCCATTGCTCGCCAGTTGGTGCCCATAAATGGCATCCATTTGGTTGAACCACTTCCAGTCTTTTCTGTTTGACCCACTTTGGCCATTGTGGTCCCTGATGGTCTGGCAAGAAGCTTTTAATGTGCGGTGTTGCCTGTGAGTGGCATTCAGCTTGGAGACCTCCTGGTATAGGTTTTCATTTTGGGTCGCTCCATCTAGCTCACGCTGGATTCTCTCATCAGCCACCAAGCACAGAAGAGTCTGCATCTCCTCGTTGGACCACGCCATTGATTCGTGTGTAGCCATTTATCTCACTGATTATCACAGAAATAATAAAAACTCACGGCTGCCGTTGCAGAATTTTACAAACTTCAGGTTTGATTCTTGTGAAGACATCACTCTCATGGCTAATCCAGTGATGCTATGCCCTGGCCAATCAGTGGCCTGCAGTCTGTTGCTGTCACATTTTCAGCTCAACTCAGCTCACTTGGAACCCCGGCTGAATAGGTACTACAAAAAATACCTAGTACCAGGTACTACAACCTAATGGAAAACCCTACAAGTTGAGTCAAGCTGAGTAGGTGCTTGTGGAAAAGGACCTTTAGTCTGGTCCTTCTTCCAAGACCTGCTTGTCTTGGTAGACCCAACCAAGGGCAAATTGCCCCCGACAAGATGGGCCCTGGGATCACGAGGGCTTGCAAACCCCTCCCCACCATAAGGTGGCAATGCATGAGGGAGACCCTCATGCTTTCTCCATAGGGTTGGTGGACTCACCTTTAAGGTGCCTTTACACCAAACTTGAACGGGCGGCATGAATCCATACAAAGTCAAAGGAAAGACGCAAGCCCACGCGAAATCGCGCATTTGCGCATTCACATCCAAGGGAGAGCGCTAGCTTTGAGATTCTGCCGTCACTGGAGTAAAAGTATTGACATTGGAGAGTAGACTAGTTTGAGAATGAGACTCACTCACCTGGAGACAGGAGGACCGGGAGCTCTTCAGCTGAATTGGGATTTTGGAGTTATTTGCCCACGGTTTCCTGCCACAGACGTGCTAGCAAGCTAGCAACAGAAACACTCATCATCTTTATAAAGTTTTGGAGACAGGGACAACTTTTTCAGGTGAGCCCTCCGTCGGATAATGTAAACTTAAAGCATGATGTTATTTTGAGGATTTCCACAGTAGGTTGAACACTGCTGCAGAAGTTATAAAGGCAACTTTGCCTGTCTGCATCTCACTCAGACGGTGAATTCATGTTTATTCGTGTGTTTACATTGAATTATAATGTAATCATGCCGCACGAAAAATTCACCTGTTCGCATTTGGTGTGAAAGCACCTTTAGAGATAGGGTGAAGAGTTCAGTTATCTATGAGAGGTTCAGAGTAGAGCCGTTGCTTCTTCATATCAAAAGGAGCCAGTTGAGGTGGTTTGGGCATCTAATTAAGAGTACTTCCTGGACGCCTCCCATTTGAGGTGTTTCAGGCACGTTGCACTGGGTTGAGACCCCGGGGCAGACACAGGACATGATGGGGAGACTACGTCCCCCAGCTGGCCTCGGAATGCCTTGGTGTCCTCCCTGAAGAGCTGGAGCAGGTGTCTGGGGAGAGGGAAGTCTGGGCTTCTCTGCTTGGACTGCTGCCTGCATGACCCAGTTACCCTGAAAAGTGTTTGAAGATGAATGGATGGATTATTTGTTTCAGTAGTTTGCTGTTTATGTGATAAAATCAGATGAGGTTTCAGAAACTGAGTGAATAAAGTCTTGTTTTAGCACATTTTTGCTTGTTTTAGTTCCAAAGTCTATATCAACGATTACATGGAGTAATGCTCTGAAAAAGCTATTATACTGAAGACACTCAAACTTAATAAAAGTTTAGCTACTTTGCTAAATCTTTGGCTACTACTTTATAAACATTATCTTTTAAGTATCAAACTATTCAGGAAAAACCAGTTTAATAAAGGGTGAATTTATGTTAGATAATTAGATTTTTTTTTTTTCAAATGCACCATTTTACTTTGAAGTGTGTCCACAAAGACTTTCAGAAAGGGTTTTGTTTTCACTCACAAAAGCTTGAACTAACTACAGCTAGGTGTGAGACTGAAAGTTTAAAGTCTGCTGGCTTTTTACAAAGAATGACTTACGTCGGTGGTCCTCTTTTGCCTTTCAGGTGTCGGGCATTAGTGTGTTGTTAGTTTGAAAAATATCCACAGAATTGGTGCTTGTGCAGAGGGTGGGGGAGGAGAGAGAAGAGATGGATGACAGAGGCTGAGTGTCCCTGAGACAGCCCTATTAAAGCTGAATGAATGCCGTGGAAGAATCAATGTGCTGCTAAGCACCGCCGTCCTCAGCTGTTCTTTCTCTGCGGATCAGACTTTGTAGCTGTGCACCAGGACTGTTGAGGGATGCGAGTTTTAGCCAGTTTATTGACACGGTAATGACAGCTGCTGAATAAGGCAGTGATATGTGCAACAGTAGGAAGGTGCAGATGATTTTAGGATTTGTTTTTTTTACTGTATTTTAAATTTTTTGAGATGATCTGTTTATTAGCTCGGTCCAGCAACGCCAAAAGGAATGTATGTGACAGTAGCCATCATCCATCTGTCCACATTTCACGAAAATTTGCTTCTCCTCCTAGGCAATTGCCCCAATGCTCACCAAATCCACACACAATCATCCTCAGGTTTGCCTACATCTAGGGTTGTGATCAAGGTCAAAGGTCAGGAGATCTTGGCATTTATATGTTTTCAGAAAAAAATTGCTACTTGTACTGAGCTCTCTTGTTGTGGTTTTATGAGCTTCTCCATCACTGAAAGCCTGTTTTTTCCTTTTCTTTTGTCAGTGAGTTATGTGAGACAAAACAATTTTTCTCTGCGTAAAATTAATAGTGCCTTACCATCAATGTCATGTCTTTTAGACACGTGTGTCATGACAGGGCAAATACTGCAGTAATACATGACACGTGTGTCATGACAGGGCAAATACTGCAGTAATATTATCACAATATCTATAGAAAGTGTGAAAATAAAAACTGCTATCAGTCAAATTGCATGTATAAGTGTGTGATATAAATAATCAATCTTGATGCATTGTGAAAAGGCAGCCACATCATTAACAAAAGAACCACAGTGTCAGTACTGTGTATATCCGTATGCCATCAATACAATACAACTCACTTAATTTGACAACAGACTGACAACTGATTACTCTGACAAAATGAGAACCTATGAATGGAAACACTTTTAACAGGTGCTGGATTACTTATACAGGCCATCACATACTTATCATGTAGATTATAACACAACATTGCTGTCATGTTTTGAGTTACCATGGTAAATTGTCAGTACACCAATATAAGTACTGCTACTCTTTGAAATCACTGGTGTCTAAATTTCTGCTATTTTCTGCTATATATCAGCACATGTTACGGTTGAAGTCTTTCATGCCAAATGGCCTCCCTGAGATGTTTAGGATGATGCAGTGACAACATGTTAACAACCCGGACCTGAGCGACCAATTTACTGTTCACTACCTTTGTGAATGTTATGGATAAAAATGGAAATCAGACTTGGACATTGCACTTTCTTAATAACACTAACATTTCTGCCCAGATGTCAGGAAATTAGATTGTTTTGTTGTTGTTGTTTTTTTAAACAGAACAACAAAACAGCTTATACGGCTACGGTCCCCTTTTTGCCCTCAGTGCTTAACCACTTGTGCTGCTTTTTCTCAGTTTTCCTGTGGTGAGGAATAAATTGTCTGTCATGATTCTTTCCCCATTTCACTAATCCCAAGCCAAAATCGGTTTTGCTTTGAGCCTAATGAGGAATCCTCAGAGACTTCTAGGGACACTTTTTGCATTCTGTACCAGTTGCAGTTTGCAGTTGCACATTTGGTCACATCATCTGGCAAAGCTGAAATGTTGTGACTAATTGGCAGAAGTACACAGCCCAAGTCTCCTAACTGTCGACCTTCCAAGGTGTCAAAGCAGTATGACTTTATGGGCTGCTCAAACCATCTCGTCCTTCTGACACCCTCTTTGTACTCAACTTTTACTCTACTCTGTCCACATCACCATCGTGTGATTTCAACCTTCAGGGAGCTTGTAGCATGCAAATGATATTGGTGCGTTCACGGTGTGATGGAGTGCAGTCGTCTGTGCCTCTCTAAGTCCCTGTCACTGCAGCTTTTCAGGAGCTACTTTGTTCTTGTATGGGACTTGTGTGCTGTGTATTTATGGATTTTGGACAAAATATACTGAGAGGCATTAAAAACACAACACTGTCAAGTTCAGAAAGTGGTGCAAGTTGTCACTGAATAAAAAAGAAATGAAGATGCCCTTCAGAGTGTTTACGAGTATTAGCTAATGGTTATTAGTGCACAAAATCAAGTTATGTGGACCCTTAATCATTTCTCTTGATTTTTTTTGTTCAATAATGTCTGTCCCCTTTGTGGATTGCTACCTTAATGATCCCAGGAGCTATGATCTTTGTGAGCCACTTGCCCCTGGTAGGGTCTCCCAAGGCAAACTGGTCCTGAGTGAAGGACCGGGCCAAGGACATTCCAGTGGATATCTGAAAAAGTGACAACAGGGACCCAGTGTACCCAGTTTGTGCATTTGGGAGGAAGGGGTTTCTGAGCTGCACGAGCCATATTCGCCCATCTTGTGCACATGTTTAGCCATGTCTGGGGTAATCTTGTGTGCTACCGAAATTCCAGCAGGGCCTTTGCAAGCATGCTCCGGTTGACTGGTGGACTCCAAAATGTGGTGCCATCCAGGAAGCTAACATTCAAGAGCTGGGCATTTCAGTGGCTTGGTCTTGATTTTTTTTTTTTTTTTTTTTGTCTTAGTCATATATTCACATCCAGTAATTTTCCTAGCTTCACCTGCAGTTAGCACAGTTACTAGTTAGCAGCGTCTTCTTCTTTTGTTTATTCACAAAGAGCAACCAGTATCAAAACCCTCTACCACCACCTTGTGACAAAACAAGAACAAGGGAATGGAAATACTTTAAAGTGCTGGAAACATTTGGTTTATCATGACTAGTGCAGTGCCCGTATGACCCCGTGTGGACTGGTGACACCATAGAAGTGATGCTTGCACCAAAGAATAGATGACACCTGTTAAGAACACCTAAGGAGTTCTCATAAGGAGTTCTGAACAGCTCCTTATAAGGTGGTGTTCAGTTATAGAATTCCGGTCTCATGACCATACCTTATCATATAAAGAGTTCTTATAAAAACTTCTGAACAATTCCTTATGAAGTCTTCTAAGGAAGACCTGTTTCTGGACGTTGGATTGGGCCCAGATTTTTATCATTTTATCTCACTAGCCTGCAGAGCCTGCCCTGTGAATGTCAGCCCCCAACTCCCAGCGATGCTTTTTCCACCTCTGTGTTCATTTAATAGCTTCCCTATGGACGTTCAATAAGGATTTTCCCTCCTAAATGTCCACATAGCTGGCGAGGCTGAAATTTACAGAGGGTATTGGGCTTAAGATTATAGCTGTAAATCCAAATTTTCAGCACCCAAATCCCAGCAGTCATCGCTCTTCCACCTCTGTGTTTATTTAAGAGCTCCTCTATGGACGTTCATTAAAGATTTCCCCTCCTAAACTTCCACATATCTGGGAAGGCTGAAATTGGGGATGCACACCTTCGTAACCTCAGCAAAGCACTTATAAAATCTGAGGTCAGTCTGACAAATGGTTCAAGAGATATACACACACACACAGAATACTTGCGTTTATAGATAGATTTTATAGGAAATACACATGCCTGTTTCTTTCTGTATGGCACTTAACATATAATAGAGAAGCTCACTTAATTTTGGCTGTTGATTGTGGTGTTGTCCATCCAGGTTATCTAAAGGACAACATGTCTTCACCTGAAATTGCTGCTGAGAAAAGGTTTTTGATGAACTGTCCTCAGAAACTCAAACATTTAAGCCTGGAGCATGACCATGATCTGGGGCATGACTGAAGGCGTCTTTTTTTCCACTTATGGACAAAAAAACAAAACAAAACAAAACAAAACAAAAAAAAAAACCAGGACAGGCAAGGTAAAGCAAATCCTTTGTGTCAGTTATGATTTCCATGGATTTCTGCATACAATAACTGTTTTCCACAGTGAGTTAAAGACACTGGTTAAGGCACCCACAGAAGTGCATCATTAAACAAAGCAGTCAGTTCGTTTATCACAGCTGCTTTTTATGTGCCCCACTGTGGCATTTGGAGACAGCTGTCACATACTACTGCGTACTCACTGTTCACTTTATTACTTCCATTACAGATGTCTCCTTTACTGTGGTGTCACAAGCTTATTGTCTCTATGTATCCATATTCCATCAATATAACAAATTCAAGCTTTAAATTTTGAGACATTCTTTCCGACAAAAGTTTTTGGTAGGCACTATCAGAGACTCTAAAGTGGCCCTAGGTGTGAATGTGTGTGTGAATGGTTCCACACCATGGCTGCCTCATCCAGGCCGATGCCCTTGAGTTTCCCCTCTGGGATTAATAAAGTATAATCAACCAACGAACACTCCGGTGAAGCCAAAAGGAGCCAATGCCCAATGCGATGGCATGGCATCCATCTGTCCACTTTTCACTGAAATCACTGCTCGTCCTAGGCATTTGCTTCGATGGTCGCCAAACTCATTCACAGTGATCCTCAGGTGGGTCTAGGCTGTGCTCAAGGTCAACAGTCAGGAGATCTGAGCACTTTAAGGCCAAAATGAGCTACTCTGTCAGTGACGTTCTGGTCTTACAAATGTATCAGTTTAAGCATGAGCTTAAGATAAATAAGTAAAATTTTTGTATGAGGCGTTCCCTTAGGGCCCCTTTACACTGATGGAGATCGTTGGATGACCATTGAGAGATCAAAAATTGGCCTGATCTTTCAGTGATCTCCTAAAGGCTAGAAAAAAGTCATTTCTGTGTGTGTGTGTTTGAGAGATTGATGTACGATTTTCACAGCGATCTGTAGAGATCTTTGAAAGATCCTTGAGAGATCACCGGCAGACCAGAAGAGATTACTAAGAAACTAGGAGAAATTGCTGAAGGATCCCTGAGAGTTTCCTGGGTGACCAACGATGTGTGTGTGTGTGTGTGTGTGTGTGTACACACCCCTGTTCAAATGCCAGGTTTTTGTGATGTAAAAAAATGAGACCAAGATAAATCATTTCAAAACTTTTTCCACCGTTAATGTGACCTATAACCTGTACAACCCAATTGAAAAACAAACTAAAATCTTTTAAGGGGAAAAATAAAAGATAAAAAACTTACAATAACCTGTTTGCATAAATATGCACACCCTTAAACTAATACTTTGTTGCAGTACCTTTGGCTTCTTCTTCTTTTGTATGATTCCCAAAGTCACTAAGCAATGTCATGTAAGCTGTGAAGCTGGGTCACTGTCTCCAGGGTGGGCTTGGTGGTATCCACATGGATACCCTCAGGTGGTCCAAAGTCAGGGCACTCTAAAGGCCCTTTTCCACTAGCCCCGCTCAGTCCCAATTTGAAAACCCGGCTCTACTCACTTCGGTTCGGTTCGGCCTCAGTTGCTTTTCAACTACTGTTGGCGCACCTGCTGGCACACCTGCTGTGGGTGGGATTTGTTGAACAGCAGGCGGCGCCACACCCTCATGACGTGAAACACACGCGACTGAATCCTCCACAACAAACATGGCTGATGACGAGGAGAGAAGGAAGGAGGAATGACTGCGACATGAAACTGGTTAAATCTATGATGCTGACTTGTTGTGCTCTGCACAATCTGTGTGAGAGTCATGGAGAGACGTTTGACACTACATTGGATGATGCAGTAGATGAACCAGTGGTGGCAGCGGCACAGAGAGCAGAGGAGCAGGGTGGTGATATTGTAGCGAACTCAGTATAAGCACCCTACTTGGCTTGCCAAGTGGGTTGACCCTATTGGCGACACAGGTAGAGTGCGGGACTCCAGCGTGGGAGGCGTGAGTTCAAACCTCCCGGTGGGACGTCACCATGTTGAGCTGCACATTACAATATAATACGAGATGCTGTGATGCAATACTTGTCTATTTCATCCACATTTATGTGCATACATATTTCAAAAATGTTTTTTGTAAATAAAATGTTGTGCATGGTCCATCTACCTGTCCTCTTGTTCATAACGCTTATCTGTTAAGAAGGTGCGAAGCCATCAGCCTAATGATGAGTCCACTCTTCTCACTGTTGTGATAATTGCTCACGCTGAGCGCTCTGACAGCCCCGCTGTGGGGGTCACACACGACGTGTTCCTCCCCACACTCTGTTTTTTTTCCCATATATTTTTCTCTTTGGCGTACAGAAATGGCAATACGCCCATATTTGCTAAAATTGCATTTTCCCCGTATTAAAATACGGCGAAACCGTATCACTTGACAGGTATGTAATTACATGCAGAAACACCGCACAGGCCATCTTCACAAAAATCCAGCTCAACAAGCCACTTTTGCTTAGGTGGAAATGCAAATTGAACTATAAATCATGTGCTGATACATGTCATATTTTCCCATGTAAAGGTCTCCCACTTTTACTTACAAATTGATTTTTAATTTTTGGGAAAAGGGAATATAAATTTTGCACTTGTTGGTAACAACAGTCGTGTGCGACAAAAACACAGTTGTGTATCCTTGTCCGATTTGTCTACTGTTATTAGTGCCAAATTTTTGCTAGATTCCTTCTTAATTTATTAAATTTTGACTGGTGATGCAACATTCAACTTACATGTACTTACCTTTAGCAGTGTCTACAAGTTCAAGCACACCTGTACAACTGCTTATAACCTAAAAAATGTACCCGTTCAAGAGAAATGGATTCAGCATTGCAAATTTGTTTAAAATTTAAAAAAAAACCTACCAAGACATTACGTTTCGTTGTGTTGTTAAAAATTAAATTACCATTAGAAGGCTATACACCTGACCTGATGAACAGCAGCATGTGGAGTGAACAGAGAATGGAATGTGTATGTAATTATTGGCTTTTCTCATACGGTGTCATAACAGATAAACCAGACTTTTGATGCAAACAATACAATTTTATTCCAGAAGCAAAATTTACAAACAAAAAAACAGACTGGGCGATGACATCTCTGCGAGCTCTTCCCTTCGTAACGCAGCGTCCTGCTCCAGGGCTTCACGCGCATCTGCCCACACATCTGCGGCCACCTGTCGCAAATGCTGCATGTACTCCTGATTCTTGCCGCTGGTCATGTTGCCGTTCCAAGAGCCGCATCTCTTCGTCATGCATGTTGACCATCGCTAATGTAAGGTCAGCGATGGAGTTGTGTGTTTTCGTCTTGCCTAGATGGAAAGACAGAAAGGCATGGTCGTTAAAGCTGGATCACTACATATATTATGGAATTACACAGGTGAAAGTCTGTGGTGGAATGTCACTATTATATTATGCTTCATTGCTGTATATAAGCTGAACTGTCATGTTGCTGCCCCGCAGTAGAGCAGATTTTGCAACACGCATGGTGCTGTCTTCGGCTGCAGCCCCCCTGCAAAACTAAAAAGGATTAAGATTAAGAATATGGATGGATGGATGGGTAATGTTTAAACTAGTTGCTTGTAGTGTGGCCGCAGAAATCTGAATGGGTTAATACAGTCAGCTGACGCGAAGCATTTCAATGAAGCATGTTGATTTCAACGGCAGTTCATCAGCTTTAGTTGTTTTTATAAAACAGGAGTTACAACAGCACTTCAATCACCACACCTAAAAATGGTTGTGGAACACCGATAAGTGAAGACCAAAGAATAACCTTTTTGTACATTTAAAAAGACATTTTCAATTAATTAATATGCAGCTACAGGAAATTGCATTAATCAATTTGGTACATAACTTGTTAGGCTCCAGCCCCCCCGCGACCTGTAAAGGATTAAGCGGTAGAAGATGGATGGATGGATGGATTTTCGACCCTGGTTTCCGCTGCTGGACCTGTTTCAACCAAAAAAAAAAAAAAATCGTGGTTATTGTTTCTTACCGGCACTTGAACATGATCCAGATGGAGCTGGTGATGTGGAGCTGATCCAGCTGGCGCTCAGCCAGACGCACACGCAGACGCAGCGCCAGGAGAGTCCACTGTGTCAGTCATCTCCACTGAGGTGGACCCCTGTGATATGAAATGCGATTCTAGAAAGAAAATGCACGCAATTTAAAACTTAACACCAAAGTGCAACATGTACACAACACTCTCAAGTTTTTAACCGGAATACAATAAGCGTAATTCAGCGTTTTGTTCGCGCTAATACTTAACACAAAGCAAGCGTGAATCTGCAGTTGGCTGCAAAACAATACGCAAGCCTCAGTAACAACCATTACCCACAATCTAACAACCTTCCTATTTCTTAAAAACAGTGAGCTTGGCACAGAAAGGATCAAGTGGCGAACAGATGCGCAATATCAAATAAACACTCACCATCCACTGTTTCCAAGGGCCGTGACCGTGACGGTGGCCGTGACAGTGACGTGTCGAGCCCAATGTCTCTCAGCGAACCACTTCCACTCCTTCCATCCGCTGAACTTCGAGCAATGTGGTCCTTCACTGCTTGGTAATCGCTTTTCAGCTTTTTCAGCTTCTCCCGACACTGTTTGGCAGTACGGATGTGCCCTTGAGAAGCCATCTGCTCGGACACCTGCATTTCGAGTAGATCCGTCCAACTCGCGCTGGATGCGATCGTCGCCTAATATAGAAAGAAAATTGCGCACCTCCTAATATATAATATTAGGAGTATATTATTATATAAGTATATTATACAGTATATTAATATAATATACCGTATTAAAGGGGTGCACTGTGTTCACTGCTGAACAATTACAAATGGCGGTCGTGGAGTAAATTCAGCAGAAAAAGTCGCTTTCATGACGTTACAACCTGACCAATCAGCGGCGACCAGTCTCTTAAAGTCATATCACAGCCCTACTCAGCCCGGTTAGACCCTGCCCTGGATCAGGTACGAAAAAAGTACCTGCTAACCGGTGCTGGGGCTAGTAGAAAAGCGCCTAAAGCGGGCTGAGTGGTGCGGTGTAGGGCCAAGTGAGGCTAGTGGAAAAGGGCCTTAATAGGACATGATGTGCTGTCTGCTCTTGGTTGCCACAAATACAAGCTGGTGACAAGTGAAGGCCCCAACGATACATGCTGGGATTGAGACGGCTGACTCCCGTTCACAGACGGTTGCATATGATCCAATCTCTGCAGCCAAGCTGGGCGCCTGGTGGTGGTTTTGTGCTTGGAGTGATGCTGAGCTGAGCGGTTTCCTTGTCTCTTGCCAAGTGAGTCTCCAGCTTTCCAGAAGATTAAAGTTGGAAATGTCAGGGGAGACAGCATATCTACTGAAGGGTTTGCGAAAGCGTAGGTGTTGAGTGCCTAGATCTTGGGCAGGTTGGATGCGATAATGTAAAAGATGCTTGTTTTCTTCAGTGGCCTTCTTAACAAGCATGTGTGTCTGGTGTTTTCTGCAAAGGGAAGGAGGAGCGATGCCAGATAAAACAGGTAATCCACAGGTGTGGCATGAAGGCAGCCTGTGATTATCCTCATGGTCTCATTGAGTGTGGCATCCAGCTTCTTAGTATGAACTCTCCTACTACAGACTGGAGAAGCATATTCCACTGCGCTGTATACCAGTGCAAGTGCTCCAGTACGGAGTATGCTTGTATAGGCTCCCCATGAAGAATCAGCAAGGCGCCGCAAGAGATTATTCCTTGATAATACTTTAGCACGCAGAGAGACAAGATGGTGCTTGTAGGTAAGTTGTCTGTCAAGTTTGACTCCGAGGTATGTTGCCATGGGGGTGTATGGCAAGGTTGAATCTCCCAGGGTGACATTGAGCTGGCGGTTAGCATCCCTGTTAGCGAGGTGGAATGCTGTAGCAGTAGTTTTTTCCATGATGAGTTTCAGCCTCCATGTCTTTAGATAGTCTGAGATGGCAGCAATGTCTTCAGTGAGAATTTTCTCCATCTTGAACCAACTGACTGTTATGTCTGTAAACCTGGCACGAAGGGAGGCAGCCGAGAGGTTGCACTAGAAAGGGACCTTATTATAATTCAGGGTGCAATACAGCAGGTGCTTCACAGTGTGGAGCGTCCAGGCAAAAGAGCCCAAAATGGTGGACACCCCTATTTATAGGGTGGTGTGGTGGTGTACCCAGAAGGAGATGCCATCACACTACACTTCACAATATATCCTTCATCACATTCTACCCCCCCCCCCCGTATAAAGCAGAAAAACACGCCTAATTAAGACCCACCCAAATTTAGTAGACAAAACCCTCAATAAACATATTAAACAACAATGACAACAAACTCAGGAACTAGGGCCGGTGGGTAGACTGCCACCCAACCCGCACGGCCAAGTGGTTTATTCTGCCACTTCACTTATAATACCAGTGCGCCTACTTAAAGTGTCCATAGTCTCTCTTTCACAATTTCCCATGGCAAGGGAGGGTCTGCCGGAGGGGCCCTGCGGCAGCCCCACGGTGAATGCGCCCCTGGAGGCGACAGGACCCCAGGACCAGGGCTGATCGTCAAAATACAGGAGATCGAGTCTCCCACCACCTTGGCCGACTCCTGTGCAGCCCCGTCAGTCAAAACCTCCACCTGGACACACCGCAGCTGGTTTGTGTGTCGGATCGAGCCATCTGCCAGCCGGAATCACGCTGCTCCTACTTTTGCCACAATCCTCAGCGGTGTCCAATATTCCACCAGCTGCAGTCCAGCCAGTTGTTGCCCCAGTCTCTCCTCAGCACAGACCCGAATCCAGTCCATGACCCAGCATGGTTCCTTGCTCGATTTGGAGTGCTGCTGCAGTCCCGGCAGCTCCGCGTTCTCCACCTATGTTGCGTCATCAAGACACAGCGGTGGCTCCGCAGACACCACCGTCACAGTGAACCCCTCATCCGTCGTCATCCGAAGCTTGACTTTGGCACCGAAAACATCTGATGCTTTCCTGGTGACACCCGTCGGAATCGACCCTCCGCTCACTAGCTTGGTTGCTCCCAAAACAGCTGGCTGAGTGCGGGCACTGGAGTTGTCCTGTTCCTCCACTGAGCCGTTGTCCTCCTGGGTGTCAGAAACCCATGCTTCAGTTCCGGCATTGTCACCGAGCGCTTCATCCCACACCACGACTTCATCCACCGGGTCTGGTGATCTCCACCATCCACATCCAGACCATTCAAACCCAGCACTGTCCTTAATAGCGAACCCCAGTCCATAAAACAAGTCACACCCCATAATGATGTTGCCATGCGATGCCACCTGGAATGTGAAGACGTGCACCGCCTCGGTGTTGTAGCGGGCAGTCAACACCACAGTCCTGACAATACACAGTCTATTACCATCATAGCCATACAGCGGCTCTGGGTTCTTCCTGATCCTATAGTGCTGGAAAAACTTTTTTTTACCGTGGGCCAATTTAGCACCAACCATACCGCCACCGTGTTGAGTATAAATAGCAAAGCTACACCATCCAATTCCACCATGCAGTAGGAAAGCCCGTCGGTTTTAGTGGCCACCGAGTGGATGGTCGTCGTAGGCGGACGGGGTAGTCTACTTGGCGGGCTCCACGATACTGGGAATGGACACATTCTGGTGAAATGATTCATGCACTCACACTTGCTGCACCACTTCCCTCTTGCCGGGCAGCTTCCCTCGGTCCAACGCTGTGAGGTAGATTTCAAAAGCCTCCATCCAATGGGGCCATGGGACGGGTGGGTCCCCAGGAAGCTCCATAAAAGGCCACATTGGTGTTACGCACGCCTCCTTTGGTTAACCCTCAGTCACCAAAATGTTATGTCTGTAAACCTGGCACAAAGGGAGGTAGACGAGAGGTTGCACTAGAACAGGACTATTATTATAATTCAGGTTGCAATACAGCAGGTGCTTCACAGTATGGGGCGTCCAGGCAAGAGAGCCCAAAATGGTGGACACCCCAATTTATAGGGCAGTGTGGTGGTGCACCCGGAAGGTGGCGCCATCACACTGCACTTCACAATAACCCCTTCATCACACTGACATTGGAGTACAGCAAAGCAAGATCATCAGCACAGCCGTACTGTAGGGAGGTTGTCTGTAGTATATCGCTAGTGTAGATGTTGAAGAGGGTATGTGCCAGAACAGAGCCCTAGGGAACACCATTTCTCAACCGGCGGAGTCTACTGACTTGTCCATCACTGGTCTTCAGGATGAAGCTGCAGTTTGAGATCATTGTAGCAATGAACGATACGATATGACGGTCAGGAACCATCCGCAGAAGCTTCAGAATCAGCCCTTGGTGCCATACAGTGTCATATGCTGCTGTTAGATCAACCAGGAGGACACCTGCCTTATGACCTTTTTCATAAGCTTCCTCAATGTCACCTGTGAGCTGTACAACTTGTTGGACAGTGCTGCGTCCTCTGCGGAAACCAGCCTGCTCATTCGGAAGCTGGGAGTCGATGACAGGCTCAAGACGGCTTAGTATGAGTTGTTCAAGTAACTTGAAGGGCACACACAAAAGAAAAATGGGTCTGTAATTCTTTGGGTTATCGACTGGCTTATTGGATTTTGGAATGGCGATGATGGGTGCCTTGCGCCAGACCTTTTGTATGGCTCATTACCAAAAGTATCACCCTTGGCTTTTATTGCAGCACTCAGTCTTTTTGAGGTAGGAGTCTATCAACATGGCACATCTTAATGTGGCAATATTTGGCCACTCTTCTTTGCAAAAATGCTTGAGATCTGTCAGATTGCGAGGGCATCTCCTGTGCGCAGCCCTCTTCAGATCACCCCACAGATGTTCGATCGGATTCAGGTCTGGACTCTGGCTGGGCCATTCCAAAACCTTTGCTCTTCTTCTGGTGAAGCCATTCTTTTGTTGATTTGGATGTGTGCTTTGGGTCATTGTCATGCTGAAAGATGAAGTTCCTCTTCATCTTCAGCTTTCTAGCAGAAGCTTGAAGGGTTTGTGCCAATAATGACTGGTATTTGGAACTGTTGGTAATTCCCTCTACCATGACTAAGGCCCCAGTCCCAGCCAAAGAAAAATAGCCCCAAAGTATGACGCTGCCATCACCATGCTTCACTGTAGGTATGGTGTTCTTTTGGTGATGAGCAGTGTTGTGTTTGCGCCAAATATACCTTTTGGAATTATGACCAAAAAGTTCAACCTTGGTTTCACTGGACCATAACACATTTTCCCACATGTGTTTGAGAAATTTCAAATGTGTTTTTGCATAATGTAGCCAGGCTTGGATGTTTTTCTTTGTGAGATAAGGCTTCAGTCTTGCCACCCTACCCCGTAGCCCAGACATATGAAGAAGATGGGAGATTGTTGTCACGTACTAAACAGCCAGTACTTGCCAGAAATTCCTGCAGCTCCTTCAATGCTGCTGTCGGGCTCTTGGCAGCCTCCTTGACCAGTTTTCTTCTCATCTTTTCATCAATTTTGGAGGGACATCCAGTTCTTAGTAATCTCACTGTTGTGCCATATTTTCTCCACTTGATGATGACTGTCTTCACTGTGTTCCATGGTATATTTAATACCTTGGAAATTCTTTTGTTCCCTTTTCCTAACTGATACCTTTGAACAATAAGATCCCTCTCATGCTTTGGAAGCTCTCTGCAGACCATGGCTTGTGCTGTAAGATGTGACTACAAAAGTGTCAGGAAAAGCCTACTAGAACAGCTGAACTTTATTTGGGGTTAATCAGAGGCACTTTAAATGGTGGCAGGTGTGTGCTGACTCCCATTTAACATGAGTTTGAATGTGATTGGCTAATTTGGAACACAGCCACATCCCCAGTTATAAGAGGGTGTGCATATTTATGCAACCAGCTTATTGGAGGTTTTTTATTTTTCCCCTTAAAAGATTTCAGTTTGTTTTTCATTTGGGTTGTACAGGTTATAGATAACATTATTGGTGGAAAAAGTTTTGAAATGATGTATCTTGGTCTCATTTTTTACATAACAAAAATGTGGCATTTGAACAGGGGTGTGTAGACTTTTTATATCCACTGTATATATTTGAGAGGTTTCTCGTGCTTTTCTCCCCTGTTTACATGGGGTGAAGATCATTGAGAGATTGTTGAAAGATGAAAATATTGCCAGATCTCCCAACAGTCTTTCAGTGATCACTAATGTCTCTCAATGATCCTTCCATGATCTTCCAGCGATCTTTCAATGAACTATATTGGTCTTTCATCGAGCGCTCAGCAATCCCTCATTGATCTCATAGTCATCGCTACCTTCGGCGTGAAAAAAATTAGCAATCTTTGAAAGATCACTGAGAGATCATTGGGAGATGGATGAGAAGGAGCACTCCACGATCTCATCGATCTCCCAATGATCTCTCCGCAGTCTCCACCCCTTTGTAAAGGGGGGGGTTTATCTTTTTTTTTTCCCAAGTTGGTTCATATGACATGCCACAATCAATTCCTTTTACTAAATTACTGTATATATAACATAACTACAATTAATGTTATCAGTAACACCTGTGTTAGGGCACTATTTCATATTGTTTGTTAGAGCTGACCACTTAAAAGAAAATGAACCTGAGCTGACATTTAAACCCTAGAACTAATGTAATTTTGCCTTGGTTATTCAAAAAACTACACAAATTGAAACTGCTCTGACACTATACAACTGTTACACTTGTGGTGACCCACTATAGTGTGTTCCTGATTGCCCTTGCACTCAATTATGCTCCACAATTTAACAATATTTACATCTTATTTCTGTTTGGTGAGACAACTGGTAGGTTCAGCCTCAGGGCCTCTTTACGCAGCACGGAGATCGTTGAGAGAAAGGGCCAGTTCTTTCATCTTTGTGTTCGTTTGGCTGATCCTTGTGTGTTTTGGACTGAGCCAAAACTTTGAGGAGACCGTGGCGACTATGGAGCTCACTGAAGCTCATTGATAGACCAAAAATTGGCCAGGTCTCTCAATGATCTCTGAAAGATTTCCACTTCTGTGTAAAGGGGGTATAAGGGATGAGGGCAGAACATCACAAAGAGGGATACCACACTGGATTCAATTGATTTCTTATTTTGAAAGGATTTTGAAACAAACAAGTGAAGATTGTGGCAAAAAAACAGTTTTACAACAATGATAAAGTAGGGGATTGCAGTTTTATTGAAGAGAAACACCACCTTAGTAGCAGCAGTTAAGTCAGTGTGCAGTTGTCTTGTAATAAAGCTATCAGGAGACGGATATGCTGACAACCACTGGGAAAGAGTAGATTTGCTCTGAGCTAAAGAAGAGAGACTCTAACCAGATGACAAAGCTGGCATGAAACTGGGCACCATCCACCCATCACAGCTGTTTGTATTGGAGCTCATGTCCACCTTTTCACAGCCCTGCCAGGACCAGCCATTGTACCTCTGACGCTTCTTCCCCAGCCTTGTTGCCTTTGGACACATTGGAGCTAATTTAATAGGAGATGTGATGAAGAGTGAATGGGAGCGTCTTCACTTTGAGTTAGCCACTCTTTTGACTCCTCCCGCCTTACGAGGGCCCCCGTTGTGAGGATGATTAGCGTTGTTTACATTATCGAGCTTATCATCAGCAGCCACGCTGCAGCCAGTCTGTATTTTTTTTTTCACGAGTAAGAGCCTCACAGCTAGTGGTGATAGAGAGCCCAGAGGAAGCATTGTTGCCTTTGATGTTTCCTCTCACGCCGGCGCATACCCAGGCAGCCACAGATTGCTCAGAAGCCCCCAGTGACGACTGCCAGCTTTCGTTACGCTGCCATTACCTTCAAGTTCATTGTATCTCTTTGTGTAACTTTTGTTTGTGACTCTCTGAGGCTCTTTTGCTTCTCTCTCCGGTGTTCTTTGTTCTCCTTCTTTCTTGAGACCACCTGCTGCTGTTGACCTCTGTTTCTGTGGCAAACAACATGCCGCAGAGCAGTGCACAGGGCGTGTACAACTCGTGTTGAATTCATTTCCACAGATGTTATTTTACTCTCTGAGCTCAGCTTTTCTCCTCCAATGTCCAGTGCTGTCCTGTATTTGTCCCCTTCCCCTTCCTGATTTCTTATATTTTTGGATATTTGTCACACTTAAAAGTTTCAGATCATCAAACACATTTTAATATGAGACAAAGATAGCAAAGTAAAGACAAAATGCAGTGTGTAAATGGTGATTTACTTCATTGGGAGAAAAAAAACTATCCAAACCTTTCTGGTGATATGTGAAAAAGTAATCCTCCCCCTGGGTTACATTATGAATTAACTGTGATTAAGCACATTTTTTGGGGGAAAGGTGAGTTCATTTTCACTAACCACACCCAGTCCTGATTGCTGCCAGACCTGCTGAATCAAGAAATCATTTAAATAGAACCTGTATGACAAAGTGAAGTAGGCTACAAGATCTCAAAAAGCCACACATCACACCGCGATGTAAAGAAATTCAACAACAGATAAACAAAAACCCAGAACATCTAAAGAACCACACATCTCACTTGCCTCAGGTTCAGGTCCATGATTCGACAATAAGAAAGAGACTGGGAAAAAATGGCATCCATGGGAGAGTTGAAAATCACTTCTGACCAAAAATAACACAAAGGCTCATCTAATATTTGCTAACAAGTCATCTTGATAATTCCCAAAACTTTTGAGAAAAAATTCTGTTGACCGATGAGACAAAAGTTGAACTTTTTGGAAGGCCTGCATCCCGTTACATCTGATGTAAACTAACACAGCATTTCATCATACCATCATACCAACAGTCAAGCATGGTGGTGGTAGTGTGATGATCTGGGGCTGCTTTGCTGCCTCAGGAGCTGGATGACTTGCTGTAATTGATGGAACCATGAATCCTGCTCTCTACCAGAAAATCCTGAAGGATTCAGTTCATGACCTTAAGCTTAAACCCTCCATTGGGGCTGAATTAAAACAAGTCTGCAAAGAGGAGTGGGCCAAAATTTCTCAACAACGATGCAAAAGACTCATTACCAGTTATCACAAATGCTTGTTTCCAAGGGCAGGACAACCAGTTATTAGGTTTGGGGGTGATTACTTTTTCCCATAGGGCCAGGTAGGTTTGGATAGCTTTTTTTTTTCTTTAATAAATGAAACATTCATTTAAAAACTGCATTTTGTATTTACTCAGGCTGTCTTTGTTTAATATTGAAATTTCATAATCTGAAATATTTAAGTGTGACAAATACGCAAAAATATAAGAAATCAGGAAGGGAGCAAATACTTTTTCACAGCACTCTATCTATGCTTTATTTCCATCACTTTCTCCCTCTCCATCTCAGTGTCTTCTGCACTGCCCCCCCCCCCCCAAAAAAAATCTCTTTTCAATTTCTCTTCATATTTGGACTGGTAATTCTTAAATATATTTTCAGTTGTAATCTATGAAATCCTCATGCTTCTTTTTCTTCTTAGCAACTCTATTTTGGTGATAAGACGACAGATATCTTTGCTGTCTGTGCACTGATATTTCCAGAAATTATGTCGCAGGCATGTTGTCTCCAGTGCTTGTTGTCTTTGCTTTGATTATTTTTTTTCTCTTGATAAAATGTGTTTTTTTTTTCCCTCCTCCTTGTCCTCTTCCAGCATGGTGACTATTGTTTCTGCAAACAGCTCAATTTTTTTTTTTCCTGAACAAACTGCCTTTTCTTATGCCGGAAACTTTTAGCATGTACCAATAAATATTTCTTGTAGTGAGTGCAAAAAAAACCCAAAAAACAAACAAACAGCAGGTGTTTACAGCAACACATGGAAAAGTACTGAATTAGGAATTGGATGGATTGTTGTGGTGTGTTTACTCTTTATTCAGTTACACAAAGTCATGGTTTTATTCGGGGCTTCTTTTCATTTTTACTCCTTTCTTTCATTTCCAGTCTTTCCACAAAGGACATAGAAACCCGGAGCGAATCCCTCCGCCTGTTTGAGACTTTGAAGTGTGACCCTCAAGCCTTTTACAACCACATGACTAAATATGTTCTTCCCACTGTGGCGGGAACAGACCTGAGCCGCCTGCTATACTACTACACCTTACTTGACGCTGCGGGCTGTGAGCCGTACGTCACTACAAGCATCAAGCCAGACTCCCATGTCAAACTGCTCAAGAAGCTCCGAGCTGTTGCAAGTGGTGAGTGGTACATTTGTTATGTTTTTGTTTTTTTTTCCCAGAAATTTCTGTGACGAGGTGACAGAGCTTTTGCATAATTAGCAGGTGGGCTAATGTACTGAGGGAATCTTCAACGTCCTTTGTCCACTATATCCACTATCCCTCCTCTTCACATGTCCAAACCATCTCAGCTTTGCCTCGCTTACTTTGTTTCCAAACCACTCAACCTGAGCTGTCCCTCTAGTATACTCATTTCTAATCCTGTCCTTCCTAGTTACTCCCAGTGAAAATCTTAGCATCTTCAGCTCTACCACCTCCAGCTCCATCTCCTGTCTTTTTGTCAGCATCACAGTCTCCAAACCATGTGGTCTCACTACCATCTTGTAAATCTTCCCTTTCACTCTTGCTGCTACCCTTCGGTCATAATCACCCCTGACACTCATCTCCACCCACTCCACCCTACCAGCACTCTCTTCTTCACCCCTCTCGTGCATTTTCCATTGCTTTGGATGGTTGACCCCAGGTAAATTAAAAATACATAAAACAGAATAAAAAATAAACTAAAAAACTAAGAAGGC
Organism: Pholidichthys leucotaenia; assembly: GCA_020510985.1. Classification (NCBI taxonomy): domain Eukaryota; kingdom Metazoa; phylum Chordata; class Actinopteri; order Cichliformes; family Pholidichthyidae; genus Pholidichthys; species Pholidichthys leucotaenia. Next base: position 355,390,337 of record CM035842.1, on the reverse strand, counting down.
CAAGATAACACACCTAGACTGGGACTAAAATGCCAAGGAGAAAAGATGAGTCTTCAGCAGTGTTTTAAAGTGCTCAAGTGTCTGTGCAGCTCTAATCTGGTAAGGTGGGCCATTCCACAGTTTGGGGGCCACTACTGAAAAGGCTCTGTCACCACTGGTTTTTCAGGTTCAGGTTACTTTATTTGTACCCGTAGGTAGATTTGTTTTAATCGAGTCCTGGGAACAGCCAGAAGCAGCTGGTTTGCTGACCTCAATGCTCTGGCTGAGGAATAAGGGTGAAGAAGCTTGGATAAATAAAAATGTGCTCAACCATTTACGTATACATTTAAAAACAATTAATACATTTTTAAACTGGATCCTAAAATTAACATGAAGCCAGTACAGAGAGGGAAGAATCAGGGTGATGTGGTCACAGAGTTTCTTTGCAGCCAGTAGGCAGGCGGCAGCATTTTGGACATTTTATAGTCGTTTTAATGATGACTGGTAAAATCAAAATACAGAGAGCTTCAGTAGTCAATGCATGATGTAATAAAAGTATGAGTAACTCTCTGAAAGTGAATTTTGGAACCGCAGGCCTTGATCTTTGCTAAAAGTTGTAATTGATAAAAGCTAGCCTTGACCACTGAACTGATTTGTTTATTAAATTTAGAATCATTATCAAAAATTACTCCCAGGTTTCTTGCACACAAACTAAAATAAGAACTAAGGGTGCCAATGGCACTGTCATAGCCTTCTAAGATGCCTTGTTATCCAAACACAATGATTTCAGTTCTATTTTTGTTTAGGCTCAGGAAGTTGGTTTCCATCCAAGACTAAACATGTTTGAGGCAGTCTAATGAAGTCTGGACTGAAGCATGATTTTCAGTTTTTAGAGGCAGACAGATTTGTACATCATCTGCAAAACAATCAAAACTGATATCATGCTTCCTAAAACTGGAACCCAGAGGCAACATGTATCAAGTAAAAAGAAGAGGGCCCAAGATTAAGCCCTGAGGAACCCCACATTTCAGCTGGGATGTAGCTGAGGAAAACTCGCCAAGCTGAACAGAAATACTCCTGTTGGAGAGGTATGACTTAAACCACTCAAGGGCAGTGCCCCTTATGCCCACACACAACTCCAAATGCAAAAGAAGAATATTATGATCAATTGTGTCGAACGCTGCAATCAAGTCCAGAAGCACAAGAACAGCAGAATTACCACAATTTTAGTCAGAACAACAGTGAAAAAAGATTGAAGAGCAGGTTAGTGTAATCACATTTAAAAGGCTTTGTCAGTCTGAAGGCCTCCGTGGTGTATCATAGACTATAAGAAAGCCAAGATTAAGAAGGTGGGAAGTTGGTAGAGCAGCCAGAAGAGTGAAGAAGTTGGATAACTTCAGATCGTTGAAATTATCACTGCCCAGGTGGAGCAGCCAGGAGACGGCTCAACTGAGTGCTGTATGCCTGCCTGGTATGCTAGTCCCCTCAAGACATTCTAGCAAGGATAGTCTGGAGTTGAAAGTGGTCTGATGCTGAAGGAGGTCCAAGTTGATGGAGGCTAACTCACTCCTTCTCTTGGCAAGAAGCACAGAGGTAACCATACTCATTAGTCCTTTTCGTGATCGTCGTCGGCCTCCGTCGGTCTATGATGACCATGGAAGAGAATCCTAAACGTCTACTCTGCTGGAACAGCACCGCCTGTGGCTGAACAGGCCGATGCGCACCGGTGTTCTACCTTCCAGCGTTGGGCGTTGGTAGGATTCAAGCCTGGGCAGGAAAATATGGAGGACAAGATGTTACCCATGCAGCATGTCCCCCCTCTCCACATCACTGATGAATCCAAAGGAACAGCAGGGCTGCTATAGTTTGGCACCAGCGCCGTTGCAGGAGCTGCCAGAACGATGTTGAGCACAACAGAGAACTGCCTTAGGGGCTCCGACTCCGGATTTTTCCTCAGGGTTGACTCCCGAAGCCTTTCCCATGACCGGGTGTGCCGCAAGGCAGCGGAGGTTTGAAATCAGGGTTTACCTTCCCCTAGATGGGCTACCTTCCCAGGTTGACGAGCCACCATCTACCCGAAGCATCTGGTTTTAAGGCGCCAGAGATCCGCCCTCGCCCCTTCTCCTATTATGAGCATTTTATGAGCACTGGGAGCTTAACCCCAGTGCCGCTCCTGGCTACGACAACCTTGGATATTTTCGTGATAATATTCAGCAATCTGTACTGACAATTTATCAATTCCTTTTCTCCCAACTTTGGGCAAACAAACACCCTTGTTCCATGTTGAAACAAGAACAAGCAGCCAAGGTTTAAAATATTCTTGATAAAAAGTTTCTGAAGTAACATAAAATATCAATAACGTAGTCCAGTAAAACCCAAGCTTCTATGTTGGTGGTGGTAGTTGTCTTATTTTCCTTGGGAAATGTCTTTATATGCCAGTTTTTTCCGTCACTGTAAGACAAAGGAGATGTAAGTAGGTGAGCAAAAATATGTTCATTTATCTGTATCAGCATTGGCAACCAGCAAAAACAATTTTCAGAATATTGGGTTATTGGTTAAAAAAGATCTACTATTGTGCATCCCTAGTTACAATGCATACCACAAGAGCAGGTTGCTCAAATGCAGTGATCCCTGGTTTATTTTTCCAGCCAGAGTGATCCTACCTGCTTGTCTGTTCTGCTTTTCACCCAGTTTCCTGTCTCTTTGTCTTGTGTCCAATAAAGGCAAAGTGTCCCAAATTAGATCTTAAAATCACCCTAATTTGCTAATCAAGTTTGGAGTATACCATTCCCTATTACATACAAACTGTAGCAATTATCAGTGTAATTTGTGTAATTGATCGCATCTTGCATAAAATTATAATGAAAGCTTGCTAATGAGAGGGAATAATTTGGTTATAGACAAAAACAGACAAAATAACTCGTGCAATTTCTAATAGTGGAGAATGTGATGCAAAGCCCACAGCTGAATACTATTTCTGTTGAGTAAACAGTCAAAACAAACAGAAATTCAAAGGGTTAGTGCACCTCTCTTATTATTGGAAAACCAGCCCCAAGTCTTTGTCAGGAAATAAAGTTCAGTGGCGAAGACTGCTACATAATCCCTCCTGACATGACTGATGATTCACATACAGATGCCGACATTCCTCCTGGCCAGCCGATGACCTTTGAGTCAGTGATGGAGAATCTAAATGCCTGAGTAAAACTGGTTATGTCGCTAATAAAAAAAAAAAAACAACAACACACGCGATGACATCCTTTACGCGTATTATATTTCATGTCATCCGCATCTTGTTTTTCAATTTTACTCAGTGCCCCCCCTTCACTCATGTTGACAATAAAAGCAGCATGCAAGCAACATGGAAACAAACAAAAAAAAACCCAACTCTAAATACTTAGTCATTCTTCCAAGCACAGTAAGCCGTTAAATAGCAGCCTCTCCCAGGACATCATGACCAGGTTGCAGCATGTCACCGGTTCAGTGCTCCAGGCTAGAGTGCTCAAACTTTGTTTCGTATGGGTGAAGCCGGTGTCACTTCTTGGTGAAGTTCAGTAAAGGTCAGCCAGGTGTCAGCTGTGTTTTCACGCCTCACTTCCTCCTTCTGCTCTCGATAGCGCCACAGCTTTTACTTGGTGACACATGCCTCCATTTAACACACACACACTTGAGGCCTATGCGTCAGGCCTGAGAGGCAATTTTACACAAAAGTAAAATTCTCTTAGAATTAAAACTGCCACTGATACAGCTCAGTTTAATTCTGACAATTAATGTGTTGCATTTTTGCAAATCATTGTTTTCCCAACTCAAACTGGTATTGTCTGTGGTAAGCAGGGCTTATTAAGTGCCAGATCCTGCTGGAACATGATCTGGCACTTCCCACACCATGACAGGAACTTCTTTAGTGGGATCCGGTGCCACTTGTTTCACTATGAAAATATGCAAATAAGTTTTGATCTGGTATTTAAAGTTATGGGCCCTATTATGAGAATCTTTTTGCGCCATGCTTCTCGCCTTATGCCAGCACTTTTGTTAGTTTCTATCAATGAGTTGTCTGTTTTAATGCTTTGTGTGACGCCATCTAACTACCAGTAAACAGTGCGCCGGCTCTGCGCTGGGAGGAGGAGGCTCATTTCAAAGATGCGTGGCAGCATGTAATCTCATTTGCATTGGTATTATGGTGCATTTTATGATGATGCACTTTTGATCAGGACAAAGGAGGTCTGGTGTCGTCATTGCGTTTTTTTTCATGCTATTTCAGTGGTGTGATTTGAAATCACGCAGATCCTACTGACAGGAGCTGATGAGGAAACACAGCATGCCCTGGGATTTTTGGTTATTTTAATGGTGAGAGTTGTAACAGTACCAAAAGCCAGTTTAGAAAGCTCCGGGTTGGGGACAGGCTCCTGCCCCAAGTGGAGGAGTTTAAGTATCTTGGGGTCTTGTTCACGAGTGAGGGGAAAATGGAGCGAGAGATCGACAGACGGATTGGAGCAGCATCTGCAGTGATGCGGACGTTGTACCGGTCTGTTGTGGTGAAGAGGGAGCTTAGTTCTAAGGCAAAGCTGTCGATTTACCAGTCAATCTACGTTCCTACTCTCACCTATGGTCACGAGCTTTGGGTAATGACCGAAAGAACGAGATCGCGGATACAAGCGGCTGAAATGAGCTTTCTCCGTAGGATTGCTGGACTCACCCTCAGAGATAGGGTGAGGAGCTCAGTCATCCGGGAGAGGCTCAGAGTAGAACCACTGCTCCTCCACATTGAAAGGAGTCAGTTGAGGTGGTATGGGCATCTGATTAGGATGCCTCCTGGACGCCTCCCACTTGAGGTGTTTCAGGCACGTCCCACTGGGAGGAGACCCCGGGGCAGACCCAGGACTCGGTGGAGAGACTATGTCTCCCAGCTAGTCTGGGAACGCCTTGGTATCCCCTCTGAAGAGCTGGAGCAGGTGGCTGGGGAGAGGGAAGTCTGGGCTTCTCTGCTTGAACTGCTGCCTCCGCGACCCGGACCTCCGGAAAAGCGGTAGAAGATGGATGGATGGATGGATGGATGGAGTTGTAACAGTTATAATCAGCAGTGTTGGGCAAGTTACTAAAAAATAGTGACTAGTTACAGTTACTAGTTACTTCTTTTCAAAAGTAACTGAGTTACTTTTGAGTTACTGCATGATTAAAGTAACTAGATACATGGAAAAGTAACTTTCACCGTACTTTTAAATGCATTCTTAAATCATCTTGCACACACAGCAAGATCAAGGGCCCCTTGTTCTCATCAGAAAAAGAAAAAGAAAACTGATGAGAAAAAAGTCTCGTCTTACAGAGAAAAATTGTCTCAGATTTACACAAACTATTGTAATCAGTAGAAAGTCAGAAATTTACTAGAAATAAAGCTGTAAATTCACAGAGAAAATTTTGGACCCCCTGGTGGGCCGTTTTTGGCCCACGAGCCATATGTTTGACACCCCTGGAGCAGCACATTAAAAATGCATATTTAGAGGATTTACTTCCATGAAATACAGTAGTTGCATATCACAACAGCATGTAAATGAATGAGATAAAATGAAATGGAAAACACAGATAAATGAAAGTTCACCGTTTACAAGAAGCTGTTCTTTACTGCAGCAAATCAGTCACATTTTCTCTGTGCGTAAGAAAACTTTAAATGCATTTAATGCGGACATTAAATGCGAGCTTCGTGCTCAAAAAATACTCATGTTTAACCACAGAGGTAGGAGCTGTTAGGGAGTACTTATCGCTCGGACAACAGGGGATCAGGGCTCGATATGAGTAGTCGCCACCGCCACGGCATTTCTTCCCACAGGGTTGTGATGTGAACTTATGGCAGGACAGGAAACGGACCCGCGGAGGAGACTGTGTGACGGCTGCATCAGTTACGGTAGCGTCAGTTTATATTTATTTGCTTGCCTTTGCCTTTGGCATGACAACCTTCAGTGGCTTGAGGCTGCTGGGGATGGCAGTTGTCCCGCCAGTAGCCACCAAAACTGTGTCTTCATCCCCAGCTGGCAGCTGATGAGGAGGGTGTCTAGCAACTGCAAGTTGTATGATCATCTGTTTGCACTAAAATATCTATCCATATTAATAAAACGAGTAACGCATCTGAACAAATTTCAGTAACTGTAACGCATTACTGAATTTTTAAATAGTAATTTCGTTAAACAGCACGTTACTGCAACGCCACTACTTTTGCAGTAACGCGTTACTCCCAACACTGATAACACTGGTCAACACCAAATTTATTGTTTGTTTTTTTTTAGCTGATTTAGGACAATTTTGATGTGTTGAATCCAAAAATCACATTGGTTTTGCTCAATCAGGTCAACGTTTTGAACTATGGCCACATGTTGTTTTTACGTTTTTGTTTACATGTACGGGTGTTTTTGCTTTATATAATGCACAACTCTTTTTTATTTCTTGAAATTTCTTGAACTCTGAAGAGTTTACATGTGACAATTTATGACATGATGTCATAAATTGTCATCATGGCTGATTACTGCTGGACTCTGAAGAGAGACATCCCTGCCGCTGAGCATTCTAGAGGTTCGAATAAACGGAAGTTGAAGCTCAGAATTTTGAACAATGATGACGTAACATTCAGTTTACTTGTACTTACCTTTATCAGTGTCTACTATTAAATTTACAGTAATTGAAGTTTGTAACATTTAATCAATAAATTGTGTTAGAAAATGATTTTTGCTCTTAAAAATCTATTTCGGATGAGAAATATTAACAAAAATCAACCGATAATGTCACAAAAATGTAATCGATTTAGTCAGATCAGATTTTTAAAAAAATCAACTTAGCATAAAAGCCTGACCTGATCGAGAGAAACGGATGTCATTTTCGGATTCAGCGGTGCAAAATTGTCTTAAATCAGTTGAAAAAAACACAGACCACTTACAAAAAAATTATTTCTGTAACCCAGTGTAATCAGCCATCATATCATCATAATTATGATATAGTGATACGCTTAATAGTTTTTTTATTCCATCCACCTTTTCATTTTATTAGGCACTAGCAACAGTACCTATTGAATGTAGCATGCATAGTTTAGTCTCACTGAAAGTACAGTAACAAACCAGTTTAACCACATATACTGTGTACACACCAGTAACACAGTGCATTTATTATATAGTGATCAACCATAATTACAAAGAAATGTCAATAGCACGATGATGATATATAAACTTGTTGCAGCAATAACCATTTTAGTCATCTATTAGACATTTATTTCCTGATAGACTGAAGGATCTCTGAACTCAGTGAACCAGAACAGAGTATGAGCTTTTCCAGGCCAACGTCATCTCTTCTCCCCTCCATAGTCTCCTTACTTCTCATTCTTTACCTTGTTGGCTTCATTCATCTCCATACCGTACATGAATTCACAGATTACAAAAGGACACAAAATTACTGGAGACATGAAGATGAGTAAAACAAAGAAACAGAAGAAATTAAATTGAGGGCTCTGTGGATAATTTGTGGGCAGATATGGACAATTAAACATGAAGGAAAAGTTGTTTTTATTAAACCCAATATGTGCCATACTCTGCCCTCTGGTACCTTTTCTTTCCCCAATGAGCTGTGGCAACATCAACCTCTCTGTGTTCCAGGATTAAGCGATAGTGGTAAGGTTTGAAGTTTGTTGAGTCTAGGTTCACTGGTGTTTCCAGCTTTTAGGAGTGGTCTTATAAAGGGGAAAGTCAAACAGATTTTGCTACTTTTGAATTATTTATGTGCATAGATATTTATTTTCTGACAAAATTCAGAAGCTCTGATATTTATTCTTCTTTCCCGGTGTTTTCCCCTATGATATTAACAGTAAGGTGCACTAATCTTTGCTCGGTTATACAGTATATGAAGGTCATTAATCACCAACATTAGCGAAAAAAACCCCCTCCCGGCACAGCACAAACTTCTACTCGGACTCCACTTCCACTGGAAAAACATGTCTGACCTGAGATGGTAATTTGTGTAGGACATTAAGTAGGAAGTAATCTAAAGTTAGCCAGTATATTGCTATTTTATTATTGGTTGATTTGGTAGCATTAACCCTTTATGGCTGGAGTGGTGGCCTAGTTGGTAGAGCATCTGCCCCCTCACCCAGGAGGCCAGGGTTCATATTCCGGCTGGGTCATACCAAAGACCATATAAAAATGGTACTTTCCGCCTTCTAGCTTGGTGCTCAGCATCTCTCTCTGGCTGTCCTTCGTTGCCGAAGATGACTGTCTTGTGTTTGAGTTGAGGTCTATCTCAAGCAGGCTCTCATGTGGGCAGTCAGACCCGCTCGGGATCTGCAGAAACGCTGACAATTGTTGGTGCGGAAAATGCTTGGAGTAACTGCCGGTTGTCATTGGTCATGTGCACGCTAATATTCTTGCTGGCATTGCTCTTCTACAGCTGACATGGCTTTACTCACCAGTCCTCGCCATTTGACTCTCCAGAGTGCCTCTTCCTCCCAGGTGTCAAGGGGGATGCCAGTTCTCTTCATATGCCGCTTTAAGACATCTTTGAAATGCAGTTTTTGTCCTCCATGGCTCCTTTTTCCTTGGCTCAGTTCCGAGTAGAACACAGCTTTTGGCAGTCTGCTGTTGGCCATCCAATGTACATGCCCTGCCCAGCGAAGCTGTGACACAGTTATTAGAGCTTCAACACTGACTGTGTGTGCACGGCACAGTATCTCAATGTCTGGAATACGGTCTTGCCACTTGATGTTGAGGATGGAGCGTAGGTGGCAAAGCTGGAGTCTGTTATGCTGAGCACCTTCTAGTTTGGTGCTCAGCATAATAGAATGGGAAAAGGAAAGTTAACACACAGAGCTACCAGAGGACTGACCCCCCCCCCCCCCCCCCCCCCCCCCCCACTGTAGCTTTCACTACTTACAGTAGCTGTGTGGCCTAGGGTCATTGAAATGGAGATAGGCGGCGTCCTATGCCATTGGCATGAGACTAACTTAACTAACCCTTTACGTATTCCAGCTTCAGCCTCACCCTTTGGATGTAATACCCGACAGGTATGACAATCAAAGAGTGAGGCTGAAGCTGGAAACCATATTTTTTAAAAACTCGTCCTAACTATTGCAAAACATTCTTAAATGAATATGCCCATCCCAGATAAGACATACCTGGAACTAAACAACTTCTACAGTGGCCTCCAATTAAAGATCCCAAATTAAATTAATTGAAGTTTTCTGAGTGGGTCAGTCACAAACAAGGAGGCAGTCAGCGTGTGTTTGTTCTGCTTACTGAGAACTGAAGGTGGGGCTTGTTGGTTTGTGACATCATAAAACCCAGGAAGTGCAACCTGCTCTTTATCTAAGAGCTTAACTGAATAAAAGTGTATTTATTTGTGAAATATTTTTATTTTAATATGTATCAGTATACATGTGACCCATGGACACATTCTATTATTACCTCCGCCAAGAGGAGGAGGTGATGTTTGTGCCGGCGTTGGTTTGTCTCTCGGTCTGTCTGTTAGCAACATAACTCAAAAAGTTATGGATTTTGATGAAATTTTCAGGAAAGGTGTGTAATGGCATGGGGGACAGATGATTAGATTTTGGTGATGATCTGAGAGTGCATACCTCCACCAAGGGCTTTGTTTGTATTTGTGCAGCAGGATTACACAAAAACTACTGGATGGATTGGATGAAATTTTCACCAGAGGTGGTTCTTGGACTACAGACAAACGCATTACATTTTGGTGATGATCCGAGAATGCATACCTCAGCCAAGGCTCGTATCTTATCACAGTGTGTTAGCAACAATACTCCAAAACTAATGGATAGACTTTGATGCAATTTTCACCAGAAGCGGCTCTAGGCCTACACACAAAATCATTACATTTTGGAGGTGATCCATGAGGGAAGAAAGGAGCCTTGGCAGAGGTATGTGCTCTCTGAGTGCTTTTCTAGTTTTGCACAATATCAGAACTTTAACATAGCCCCATGAACCATAGTTGTTACCTCCACCAAGGAGGTTATGTAACTGGGGTGGTTTGTCCGTCCGTCCGTTTGTCCATCTGCCTGTCTGTTAGCATGATTACGCAAAAACTACTGGATGGATTTTGATGAAATTTTCACCACAGGAAGCCCCTGGGTCAAGGATGAACTCAGTAAATTTTGGTGGTGATGTGAGAGTGCATGCCTCCACCAAGGCTCTTCTCACAGTGTTTTAGCTAGAATACTCCAAAACTACTGGATGGATTTGGATGAAATTTTCACCAGAGGCAGTCCTTGGGCTAGAAACAAACCCATAACATTTTGGTGATGATCCGAAAAAGCATACCTCCACCGAGGCTCTTATCTTCTCACACTGTGTTAGCAAGAATCCTCCAAAACAAACCCATTGCATTTTGGAGGTGATCCATGAGGGATGGAAGGAGCCTTGGTGGAGGTATGTGCTCTCTGAGTGCTTCCCTAGTTCATGCCTGAAGTTGAAAATGATTGTCGTAGCTGCAGTTCGACATTCATATTGACTTTTTCACATTAACACTTACAAACTATCACTTTACGCGTGGTATCTCTTTCATTCTCTCACTCACAGTGTTTAAACATCACCCACATATTCACACTCCCTGTAGCAAAAATTGACGCACTAGCTGTTGTGGTGTCTCAAGGGCCACTAACTTTCTCCCAACACCATCCGACTCTCACACTCGCATTTAAAATGACTCAAGCGCTCGAACAGACCGGCGAACACACCCCGGCGTACTTGCGCGGTCATTAAGACGGCAACAGAGACAGGTGGTGTGTGTCCAATGTTGGTCACAATTTTTAGATACGGTGTCAGGTGTCTGAGTGTGCTCTACTGGGAGAGGTTGATGGGGACTTAAAGAAGAGAGGGCGGGGCAGGAGAGAGGTGAGGAAAGAGAGAACATGCGGAAGAGTGTGTAGGTCTTGTCTGTGCTTTAAGTGTCTGTCTGGGCTTTTTTGAACATATTGTGTGTGCAGTCATGCTGCAATGTTTTGTATGTGAGTGTATGCGTGTGTGTGAGAGAGAGAGAGAGAGAGAGAGAGATGGTAGAGCCTTCCCCAAAAGGCAGACCAGTGTTAAATATTTAAAGCCCAGACAGGCCGCGGTGTTGCCACAGTAATGCGTCTGCCTGATGGAGCTGAAGACCAACGGCACACCAGCCGCGCTCACTCACTCTCAGACACGGACACAAATATGCGCTCAGAGGGTACTGCGGCGGCAGATGTGACGCAGGCAGACAGGTCCCCCCATCAGACTGTACATGTCTGCATGCAGACGCAGGAGGCAGCACTTCTCACACAGGTCACACGCCATCTTTTGTCGTTTGCATCAGCATTTTTGCTTTCTCCTGCGCATTCCACTTTATGCATTTCTGTTGCGTGAGGTATTACTGTACGTCCTTTGCATATCATATCGCTTTGCAACACTTTTTTTTTTCATGTGTTATATGTAAATGCAGATGATTGGCCTTCACTGCATGCTCAGGATATAATGGCCGGAAATCAGCTGAGGAGGGAATTGCTCTGTAGCTCACAGTGTAGCTGCTGTGTAATGTAATAGTAAATATACACAGAAATTAGTTTTATGATTTTTGTACAGTGTGTCTTTAATTAATGAGTAGAGGATGAATAGGGTGCATAATGACGATTGGGATCCATTGAAATGTACTTTTTAATTTTGTAGCTCAGGGCTTGGAGGGAGGAGGCAATCACATTTTTTATTATGTAGTCATTATTGCTTCAACCACTTAGGCTCTGGGCTAGTGTTCGATGTGTTGGGATGGAGCAGGGGGGTGTACATCCAAATTTCTGCTCAACAACCTTGGTCTCCAGACAAAAGACTCTTGGGAGAGGTTGTGAGATAGATATTGACCAGGTTCTAAGAATTCTACTCTGCAATTTTACGTTTTACTGACAAAATTGACATATGCCAATTGTTACTGTGCAGCACACTCAAATTCACTGTATTCTTGCATCTTTTCATACACAAAAACAGCAAAATTCTTGGGTTTTGCCGCATTAGACATCAGCAGCACACATCACAATACATCAAGAACACTATGATGTGTAAAGTACTGTAAAATATCATAAAGAATATAAAAATATCTTTAAAAACTGTCCACAAATAGTAAATTATATTAGCAACACTTGGTTCACAAACAATGCCATTAACCTATTAAGTGTTAGAGGAGTTCTGCAATCTGATTGGGGAAAACAAGGTAAGGAGTTTGCTGGTTCTGACTCTGACACTGCAGCATTGTTCGCCAGAAGGCAGCAATAGAAAGAGGCCAGTATTAGAATGATGGAGGTCCTGAATAGTTGTGGGGGCCTTGTTTATACACCAGTGTCTGTAAATGTCCTGTACAGACAAATCCAGTGAAATAGTGAAAGTAAACAAGCAACCATTACTGCAGTGACTGCTTCCATACATACTGTAGTTGCCTTTTTAAGCACAACTTGTCCCAACAACAGCACCATTTCTTTTTCTTTTTCCTTTTATTTAAAGTCACCTATAATATAATTGCCCAGGAAAGCTGAAAGAACATGTGCTACTCCTGGATGCTCCAGCAGCAGTGGCAAACTATGAACTCAATTACTCAACTATGGAGAAAAAAAATGCACAAGCCTTTACTGTACAATGACTGTCATTCAGAAGTTTTGACCAAAAATTGCTCAGAGTGACTCTTTGCACTGTAGAAGTTGCTGACCTATGGCTTAGATAAAATTTCTTTCAGACAATCATTTTCATGATGCTTCTTTTTACTCACACTGACAGTCGGGGCATGGGTAGGGCGGTCACCTCTGCCTGTCCATTTGTCTGGAGAAAGACAGAATGAAGCTAGGGTCACTAAACTTGGTATTTGGGTGAACCTCAGGCTTAGCATGCATTGCTATGTTTTTGGGGTCACAAGGTCAAATGTCAAGATCACAGGGTCACAAAAGGTCAGAATCGAGTTTGGCCAATAGTCAGCCCCTCCAGGATTTCTCGGGATGTTTTTATGATTGTTGCGGACCAAAAAGCCAGAATTTGCGGGAACTTTTTTGAAAAGAATTACAAATTTTAAAGCAGATGCTTTTTTCCATAGTTTCCTGCAATGATATTCTATAATACCACAAGAAAAGCACAGGTTTGTCAAAAATTTACGATTAAACAGTGATTTGTAAATTAACCAGAAACTTCTGCTATACAGAAAAACTCTTTTGTGCAACAGCAAATACAGACTTTAACACAATATCCATTGCAACAGTTAAATTGCATTGTATGCATGTTAAAGAGTATAGATTTAGAAATTAATGGCAGCACTTTCATTTGAAAACTCCTTAACCTCAGCGGTCCCCAACCACTCGGTACTGAGCGCAGAGTTAAAAAGAACTAATATATTCTGTTGCTCTGTATTGTCAATTGGAGTCTGTGTTTTTCTGAAAAAAAAAAAAATTACAGACAATATTCTCTCTCTTTCTGGGCCTAACTCCTACCTGTCTATCTATCTGCTGCATCTTGACACACACCTATCTCATCAGTACCAGGGGGATGGGGATGTTGGTCCATGTCCAGACCGGAGGTTCACAGCTCTAAAGCTCATTGACAAGATGCTGTAATGAGTTTACCGCTAAGGTGTATAAAATGTTCAAACACTGGCTGTAGTGTTAGATTTGCTCGTTTGTTTGTGGTTTTACGGCATCTTCCCTTATGTGCGCTCCCGCGATGGGGTGGTTTTGAGGCAGGCGGACATTTTTCAGCACAAACCCAGCACTTTGTACACGTGGTCAAGATGGAGAAGTGGCAAAACATCCACCAGCAGGCCGGGGGAGACGGAGGAAGGAACAGTGTGGGAAAACTCGAAGGGAGTGTTTTTTTTTTTTTTTTAAATCGCACTGTTTTTGCTGATGTGTTCCTTGAATACTCATTGTAAACACGGAAGTGAGTGCAGTGCAGCAACATATTTGATTGGTTAGACTTGGCATTTGAGCGCTACTCGGGGACAAATTTGGTTGGCGAGATTGGCAGAAGTTGACGAGGACTGGCCAAAATTGCGGGAAAGTTGCGGTGATTGGACAAAGTTGCAAGCTTGCAAAATAGATGCGCAGATTGGCTGATTTTGCGTGAATTGACGCGATCGCAACATCGCAAAATCCTGGAGGGACTGAATAGTGACTTTATTATTGGAATTAAAGGCAAAAAATTTGTCACATGTTAGTATCTTGGGCATGTATCTTGGGCACATAGCACATGTCAAAAGACCTTGAACCCTGGCTTTGACCCTCAAGATTGGTGTGGCCTGATTGTCATTAATCTGGATATTCTCATTACAATAGGGAGCAGGGATGGGAATATTTAGGCACCTCACAATTCAAGCCAACTAAGATTGAGGGAGGCTCTGATTCGAGCTGATTACTATTCTTGATAGATCTTTTTTTCCTAACATATAAATATTAGAAAAAGGAGCTTATGTGCTTCATCCCAAAGAAACTGTAGCTGAAGCAGGTGCTTCTCAGCTTAAGGACATCACAATCATAGAGGAAAAGAGATTCTGGAACACAGTCAAATTCACAGCCTTTATTTCTGCCAAGACTAACATAAAGTACATACATGCTCTTCAGTCTTCTTAGGTCATACACCTAGTACTGATTTTAACATTTACTGTATACTTTTTAATTGTTCTAATTCATATGTGGCAGGAAGTGGAAATGTCAGTAAAATTCATCAAGTGTATAATATATAATAATTTTTCAACACTTTTGTGTCTTCTTCAGAGTCAGGCACAGAAGTGTTGAAACATTAGTCTTAGCACCAGGCTGTGAATTTGACAGTGTGCTCCAGACTCTCTTTTCCTTTGTGATATACAGTGGTGTGAAAAAGTGTTTGCCCCCTTTCTGATTTTCTTTTTTTTTTTGTATGTTTGTCACACTTAAATGTTTCAGATCATCAAACAAATTTAAATATTAGACAAAGACAACACAAGTAAAACACAAAATGCAGTTTTTAAATGAAGGTGTTTATGATTAAGGGTAAAAAAAAAATCCAAACCAACATATCCCTGTGTGAAAAAGTGACACCCCCCCCCCCCCCGTTAAAACATAAATTAACTGGTTTATCACATCTTTGGAAAGCAGAGTTCAATTTCTCTAGCCACACCCAGCCCTAATTACTGCCACACCTGTTCTGAATCAAGAAATCACTTAAATCGGACCTGCCTGACAAAGTGAAGTACACCAAAAGATCCTCAAAAGCTAGACATCGTGCTGCAATCCAAAGAAATTGAGGAACAAATGGGAAACAAAGTAACTGAGATCTATCAGTAAAAAAAGGTAAAAAGCCATTTCTAAAGATTTGGGACTCCAGAGAACCACAGTGAGAGTCATTATCCACAAATGGCAAAAACGTGAACAATGGTGAACCTTCCCAGGAGTGGGCGGCTGACCAAAATTACCTCAAGAGCGTAGTGACAACTTACCCAAGAGATCACAAAAGACCCCACAACAACATCCAAAGAACTGCAGACCTCACTTGCCTCAGTTAAGGTCAGTGTTCATGACTCCACCATAAGAAAGAGACTGGGCAAAAATGGCCTGCATGGCAGAGTTCCAAGACAAAAGCCACTGCTGAGCAAAAAGAACATAAAGGCTTATCTCAGTTTTGCCAGAAAACATCTTGATGATGCCCAAGACCTTTGGGAAAATACTCTGTGGACTGACGAGACAAAAGTTAAACTTTTTGGAAGGTGTGCGTCCCATTACATCCAGTGTAAAAGTAACACAGCATTTCAGAAAAGGAACATTATACCAACAGTAAAATATGGTGGTGGTAGTGTGATGGTCTGGGTCTGTTTTTCTGCTTCAGGACCTGGAAGACTTGCTGTGGTAAATGGAACCATCAATTCTGCTATCTACCAAAAAATCCTGAAGGAGAATGTCCAGTTATCTGTTTGTGACCTCAAGCTGAAGTGCACTTCGGTTCTGCAGCAGGACAATGATCCAAAACACACCAGCAAGTCCACCTCTGAATGGCTTAAGAAAAACAAAATGAAGACTTTGGGGTGGCCTAGTCAAAGTCCTGACCTAAATCCCATTGAGATGCTGTGACATGACCTTAAAATGGTGGTTCATGCTCTAAAACCCTCGAGTGTGGCTGAATTACAACAATTCTGCAAAGATGAGTGGGCCAAAATTCCTCCACAGCACTGTAAAACACTCATTGCCAGTTATCACAAACGCTTGATTGCAGTTGTTGCTGCTATGGGTGGCCCAACCAGTTATTAGATTTTGGGGACAATCACTTTTTCACACAGGGCCATGTAGGTTTGGATTTTTTTCCCCTTAATAATAAACACCTTCATTTAACCTCTTGCACTCCAGTGTACCGCGGACGGGCACGTCTCTGCATCCCAGAGCGCACGAGGGCGCTGCGTCCAAGCGCGCACTGTAAAAAAAAAAAGCTCCATTTCCGTTCTTCCACTACAGACACAGCCGCGAACAGATCAGATATGATTGCGCTATAAAAAGGAAAGAAAAGCGCTATATAAGTGCAGGTTAGTTAGTTAGTTAGATTGACCTCTCATTCGACTAATAAGATCCTTGAATTGGGTTTCTGAAACCTTGAAGAACCAATGACTGAAAACCTAGCAAGAAGGACCCACCTACCAATGCTGTGAATGCAGCGAGCCAATTGAAGCACAGAAGTTCGCGAGCTGTTTTGTGTAAGGCTGGGTGAAGACAGACTGCTGTAGCAGATGAAAAAAAGGACCCGCAGGAAGAACCTGCCACAGACCCAGCAGCACGGAGACCACCCACAAGTGCAACCTGTGTGATAGGGACTGCCATTCGCGCATTGGCCTGTTCAGCCACAGGCGGTGCCTTTTTTTTTTTTTTATTCCAGCAGAATAGATGTTTAGGATTCTCTTCCATGGTCATCATAGACCGACGGAGGCCGACGACGAAGGTCGTAAATCTTTCGCCAAAGCCGCAATCATGGAAGCGCAAAACCGCAATAATGGAATTACAATATAATGGAACCGGGTCGCGAGACCAGAACCACGAGTCCGTAACAAGGGACCAGCGTCGCGTTCGTCTGACAGTGAGGAAGAGAAGTTCGCCAGGACGCTGCTGTGAAGAGGTAAGTGTTATAAGCTAAATTATTCTTTATCCCTAAAAATTGTAATCAAAAAATGACTTTTGACCGATCGGTAAATTACAACTGTGCGGCGCACGAAGTCCGAAGTCCGTGCGCCGCGGTACACGGTTCGTTCGCCGCGTCCGGACCGTGAACGCCCCCCCCCCACTACTCTTCTGTAGCGAGGTGGGGGGGGGAAGCCGTGGTGACTGCGCCGCGGTCGCCACATGAGTCTATTCCGTCATGTAGCGATGGCCGATGTCCATCCTCTGTAGCGGGGGGGGGGGGACAAACCCCCCCACACACACACACGCACATAGCCCTGAGTGTAACCTTTCATTAGAGCCCAAGATGAAGCTTCTATATTGAATCATTCAAAAGTTACAGACGTTTTTCCAAACTGTGCCATTTGGCACAATTTGGCACAGTTCAAAAACGCCTGTGAACTACCTGAGGAAAAAGCTGTGTAATACAGTATATTCATTTTTTGTGGTATTGTTACAAAATTTTGACCTCAGCTGGATAACACTTGGTTCTACATTTCTGTTGCATTTTCCAGCCCAGATCTGAAGCTGTGTGTTATTTGCATGTATTTGTATCCAAAAAAACACCCAGGCCAAATTTATTTTCTTCAAGTTCACTATGTTTAGATGACTGTAACTCAGTGGCCGGAGCACTTAGAGAGATTATGACTGTTTTGCCAAAAAATTCAAAGTGTTTTCTTTTAAATGAGACCAACCCCATGAAGATGCTGCAAAGGGTTGAAGAACAGCTTTCGATTTACTTTGGGCACGTTATTTTTTGGCGTTTTTAGGGAAATTGACCGGAGTGCAAGGGGTTAAAAACTGCATTTTGTGTTTACTTTTGTTATCTTTGTCTAATATTTAAATTTGTTTGATGATCTAAAACATTTAAGTGTGACAAACATACAAAAAATGAGAAATCAGGAAGGGGGCAAACACTTTTTCACACCACTGTAAATATTAAACTTATAATGAAAAAAAAAATAGAAACATTTTTTCCTGCGGTTTTCAATCTTTCCATATCTTGGCCTATCCGCAGCTGTGCCGTCAGGCATTGAAGCTGTCTACCACACAGCTGCGTTTCAGGCACGGGCATTGAATGTAATCTATGGTCCATATAGTAAGACAGCAGTGCTCTAGGAAACCGATTTGAATACCCAGAGGTAAATAAAATGAGGATTATTTTTGCCTATGTTGCGCGCAGCACCAAAGACTGTCTGGTTGAGCACCGACTTCTGTGTTAAAGAGTCTGCCTTTTTTCATTCTGTCAAAATGAATTATGTTATTAATTTATGGTCCATTGTCCAGACAGCATGACAGCGATGCCCGAGCAACCCGACCTGTACACCCAGACCCAAATAAAATAAAATTAGGAGTCTCTGCTGGTGTCATACACTGCGCCAAAGACCATCCTGGGCGGGCGCCAACTTCTGCGTTTAAGGTCCTACTTTTTTGATTCTGTCAAACTTAATTGCATTATAAATTAATATTTAAGAATTGGAATCTTGACATTTGTGTATCAGTTCAGAATAGTTCACATCTGCCCCGTGATGCATTCGAAAAATGTTAATTTCCCCCCACCCGTAATAGGGAGTGAGATACTAAGAATTTATCCTTGACTTCCCCCCCATTAGGATAGGATTCCAAGGTGTGGGTCTGCATCTCTATTGAGTGCAGTTCCAGTTTGAGGAGCTCTAACAAACACTGTTTTCTTGCAGTAGCAAGATCCTCTTAAAATTCTCATAATTCACACTTCACAAAGCCAACTGTCCACCAAACTCGGCACTTTAGGAAGGCTGGTTTGTTTCACACCTCTGCTTTAAAGTAAAAATAAATTAAACACTTATGTTGTTCCTTCTCTTAGGGTTGGACTATCGGAAGCTGACTGATGAATCACTGGACCCGCTGGTCGCTCTACAACCGGTTCTGACTAGCCAGAATGTACTGTCCATTTCCAAACTTGCCAATCGATTGCCGTTGCCTGGTGGTGGTGGGGCTACGGTGTCTTCCAGTGCAGTCCATGCAGTGTGGCTGCAGAAGCTGTTCTGGAAGGGGGACCCCCAACTGCTGAAGAGACCTCCCCAGAGCGATCAGGACTACCTCCATGCGTATGATGCCTGCGCCAAATTCCTAGACAGGCTGGTCCCTGCTGATGCCGTCCACTTCCTGGATAGCATCACCTTCTCCACAGACGCAGCTAAAAATGTGAGATTTAAATGGACACAAATGACAAAACTTTTTCTATTTGTTTGAATTACTTTGTAAGAGACAAAAAAAAGCAGTGTAATGTTTTACGGAATGAAACACTCTTCAGGCAGGAGCTTCCAGTTTGTCATTTCCAAACTCCCCACTCAGGCAGGATTTAAATGGTATAAACGCTGGGATTGTAGAGGTTTTCAATCATTACATCAGACTGTCACATCCCTCGCTCCACAGCCTTCGCTCATGCCTCTGGCTTAATTTTTGGAGCGTCAGAAGCCCTCTCCTAATTTGAAATATATTGCTCTGTTCCCATCCACACAGTGTATCCTCAAAAGTGTGCACCAGTCATGATTTATAAAAGAAATTATAAAATTTCCCTCGAAATGTCAGCCACATAATTACAGCTTTGTGAAAAATTGTCCTGCGGTACACTTAAAATGCCTCAGTGCACCTTATCAATAGTAGCCCACTGTTCTTTTTCCCCATGCTGGCCCCCTGCCAACACCCCTCTTCAGACCTTTCTTTTTTTCCTGTCTTATGTCCCCTCTTTCTCCCTGCATTTCCATGAGAACTAATTGATCCCCTCTCTACATCAGAGTCAGTTAAACTCTAATTCCCAGTAGGCACCATTTCCCCTCTGTGGTCTTTACCATGCAGATTACCTCCTCCATCACCCTCCATTCACCCACCCTCCTCACCATCATCACCCTTCCCCTTGCCTTTTTTTTTTTTTTCCAAACGTTGTTGAAAGCTCAAAGGGGAAATCGTGCTGTTAGGAATCCATCTGACCTTCTGCCCCTCAGCCCTCCCCTCACCAACAATGGATAGATCAATTTCCTACAAGTCCAATGGGGTGAGATGGATGACTTGGACTTTTAGCTTCCAATAGACTTATTTCTTCTTTTAAGGCAAAGTGTTGGCATCCCCACCACGTATTACTGAACTTGCACCACATCTTTATGGAAGTCTACATCCTCCCTCAGTTTCCTGCTTATTTTCAAAAACATCTGTCAGTGATATCCAGATCAAGTTAGAGCACATGGGCGACACATCCCCCCCCCCTTCCCCGTATAAATTCACAAGATGCTTCAAGTTTGCCAGCAAAGTTGAGGTGGGCTGGCATAGAAGCAGCCTGCCTGTCTCAGTGAAGATATGGAGCGAATATAAAGTGCAGTATGAGCAGCAAAATGCTGCAAGTGTGAAGCCGGAGGATTTCTGAGTGTCTTCTTGTTGTGAATGTGTGTGCGTGGTGAGGTGCTGCCATGCAAGGGGGTAAAACATTCTGCAGCCAAATGGCCCACTCTTATCCCTGAGACTAGTTAACACACTCTCACTGAATAAAATCAATTACACCAGGCTGGCAGCTATGATCCGCTTTACACACACACACACACACACACACACACACACACACACACACACACACACACACACACACACACACACACACACACTCTTTTCAAGCCCTGGATGATGTTTTGGTGCAGACAGGTTGGGTTGTACTTGCCTCTCTTCAACATGTTAACTTGAAATTAATCCACATAACCCGTGCACCCCCCATCCCCTTTCCAATCCAACCCCCCCACCCCCCACCCCACCCGTTCCGCTCTTATTCTGTGTTCAGTTGAGCATCCAGTTGAGGTCCGAGGTGATAAAGCGAGCCACCAAAGCCTTGCGCCAGCTTGGCGAGAAGAACAGGAAGAGAGGAGGAGATGGTTTTGGGGAGCGGGAAGGAACGGGGCCAGCGGTGATGACTTTTGATGAGGCCGTAGCACACCTGCAGCAATCCCAGGCCCACCTGGACACCCTGAGTCATCCCTTCATTCTGTCACTCAGAGACAGCCAGCAGGTAGGCCCCATCTGCAGGAGACTAGGCCCACTTTATTTCTGTTAGAGTGAGAATTCCTCTTTGTGTAAAACTCTTGTGTGTGAGCCAGTAATGGAGCAGAGTTTAAGTGAGATATCCCAGTGTTATCTGAACTAAAATGCTTGCAGTGTGTTGACTGAGCATTTCAAATTTGCAATGTAAATGCAAAAAAAAAAGCAGGAAACTCAATTAGGTTGCAATAAAAGCGAGCACTAAACATCTGTTTGAGGCAATATAAATGATTAATATAATGGGTTTCCATGTAACTTATTTCACATTTTTAATGCACATTTTTAATTCATCTAACTACATTAGTGAATTCATGCACAGTGCCATTTTTCACCCCGGTGATAAGGAATTTGACTAAGTTGGGGGTGGTAAAAAAAATTACAAATGATTGGAAAATGAGCATTACAACTTCGACGTGGGGAGGCCAAGGAGGGGCTATGTAGCTGTGTGAGGGGTCTATAGCACCTCCTCGCCCTAGTGTAGCAGTATGCATGAGTGAATTATTTCATTTCATTTTTTCATTTATTTAATTTATTTCCATCTGCCACAAAAGATAAAAAAAATCCATTAATAAAAGAAAAAAATGGTGAAATTAACAGACAGAAAGGGTTTAGACTGAAATATATGTCTAACCCTCTTAATGAACGTAAAGAATCACTACAAAACAAACAAAATTACATATTTTCATGTCAATTTCATTTGATTTGAATATCTTCATAGCCATCAAAATTACAGTGGTGTGAAAAAGTGTTTGCCCACTTCCTGATTTCTCATTTTTTTGTATGTTTGTCACACTTAAATGTTTTAGATCCAAACAAATTTAAATATTAGACAGACATAACACATGTAAACACAAAATGAAGTTTTTAAATGAAGGTGTTTATTATTAAGGGGAAAAAAATCCAAACCAACATGGCCCTGTGTGGAAAAAGTGATTGCCCACCGTTAAAACATAAATTAACTGTGGTTTATCACATCTTTGGAAAGCTGAGTTCAGTTTCTCTAGCCACACCCAGGCCTGATTACTGCCACACCTGTTCTCAATCAAGAAATCACTTAAATAGAACCTGCCTGACAAAGTGAAGTAGACCAAAAGATCTTC
This sequence comes from Pholidichthys leucotaenia, assembly GCA_020510985.1. Lineage (NCBI taxonomy): Eukaryota > Metazoa > Chordata > Actinopteri > Cichliformes > Pholidichthyidae > Pholidichthys > Pholidichthys leucotaenia. The sequence goes on along the minus strand of CM035842.1, from coordinate 355,368,056 downwards.
AAAAGCTAGACATCATGCTGTGATCCAAAGAAATTTGGTAACAAATGAGAAACAAAGTATTTAAGACCTGTCAGTCTGGAAAAGGTTATAAAGTCATTTCTAAAGCTTTGGGACTCCAGAGAACCACAGTGAGAGCCATTATCCATAAATGGCAAAAACATGGAACAGTGCCGAACCTTCCTAAGAGTTGCCGGCTGACCAAAATTACCCCAAGAGTGCAGGGACAACTCATTCAAGAGGCCACAAAAGATCCCACAACAACATCCAAAGAACTGTAGGTCTCACTTGCCTCAGTTGAGGTCAGTGTTCATGACTCCACCATAAGAAAGATATTGGGCAAAAATGGCCTGCATGGCAGAGTTCCAAGACGAAAACCACTGCTGAGCAAAAAGAACATAAAGGCTCATCTCAGTTTTGCCAGAAAACATCTTGATGATGCCCAAGACTTTTGGGAAAATACTTTGTGGACTGACGAGACAAAAGTTGAACTTTCTGGAAGGTGTGTGTCCCATAACATCCGGTGTAAAAGTAACACAGCATTTCAGAAAGGAACATCATACCAACAGTAAAATATGGTGGTGGTAGTGTGATGGTCTGGGTCTGTTTTTCTGCTTCAGGACCTGGAAGACTTGCTGTGGTAAATGGAACCATGAATTCTGCTGTCTACCAAAAATTCCTGAAGGAGAATGTCCAGTTATCTGTTTGTGACCTCAAGCTGAAGCACACTTGGGTTCTGCAGCAGGACAATGATCCAAAACACACCAGCAAATCCACCTCTGAATGGCTTAATAAAAACAAAATGAAGACTTTGGAGTGGCCTAGTCAAAGTCCAGACCTGAATCCGATTGAGATGCTGTGGCATGACCTTAAAAGGCGGTTCATGCTCGAAAATTACAACAATTCTGCAAAGATGAGTGTGCCAAAATTCCTCCACAACACTGTAAAACACTCATTGCCAGTTATCGCAGACACTTGATTGCAGTTGTTGCTGCTAAGGGTGGCCCAACCAGTTATTACATTGAGGGGGCAGTCACTTTTCACAGAGGGCCATGTAGGTTTGGATTTTTTTTCCCCTTAATAATAAGCACCTTCATTTAAAAACTGCATTTTGTGTTTACTTGTGTTATTTTTTTTTATTTGACTTTGTATACTTTATTGATCCCCAGAGGAGAAATTGAGGGCATCCACCTGGATGGATAAAGCAGCCACGGCACGGCGCTATCCCTTTACCATTCACACACACATTCACACCTAGGGCCACTTTAGAGTCTCCAATTAACCTATTGTCTAATATTTAAATTTGTTTGATGATCTGAAACATTTAAGTGTGAGAAACATACAAAAAAAGAGAAATCAGGTGAGAAATCAGGAAGGGGCAAACACTTTTTCACACCACTGTATATATATATCCAGTAAATCTATGAATTCTTCCATGTAACCTTGTGACTGCATTATTTTAATTGGCTTTAATCCTACATCAAGTTTGTTTCCGGTTCAAAATACATCATACTGTAAGTGTTAAATATGTCTTATTATACCTAACTCAGTATTGTATACCTGTTGAAATATATTTTTATGGCTAATATAACAGCACCAGTAAATATACAGGGAACAGACATCGAGATGGTGACATCCTATAAGTACCTGGGTGTTCATCTGAACAATAAACTAGACTGGTCACACAATACTGACGCACTCTACAAGAAGGGACAGCGCAGGCTGTTCCTGCTGAGGAGGCTCAGGTCTTTTGGTGTACAAGGGGCGCTGCTAAAGACATTCTATGACACGGTGGTGGCATCAGCCATCACTTTTGGAGTGGTCTGCTGGGGCAGTGGCATTACTGCAGCCGATAGGAAGAGACTGAACAAACTGATTAAGAAAACTAGCTCTGTCCTGGGGCAGCGCCTTGATCCGGTGGAGGAGATAGGCGAGAGAAGGACGGTGGCTAAACTGTCATCTCTGCTGGAGTCCGAGTTCCACCCTATGTAGGACATACTGAATGCACTGAGGAGCTCATTTAGCAGCAGACTACATCATCCCAGGTGCACAACCGAGAGGTTTCGTAGGTCCTTCCTACCAACGGCTGTCAGACTGTACAACCTAAGCAGGGCTGCTCGCAGAGATAGCAAAAAGACGTAACAAACTAATAGTTTTTTGAATGCAAAAGATGCAATAGACTTACACAATGGTCCCCTCCGGCATACAACTAGGAAAATACCGGTCGCTATGGAGGGTGAGAATATGTATGGGCACATAATCATACCATGTAGGATAACTAAGTAGATGGTTATGCTGTTTCATCCCATCTAGCAACAATGCTCTGCACTGTGTGTGTTTATATATTTACATATTTATTCCATCTAGCTACAATGCTCAGCACTGGGTGTGTTTATATTTATATATCTATATATTTATTCCATCTAGCTACAATGCTCCGCACTGTGTTTTTATATATCTACATATTATTCCATCTAGCAACAATGCTCCGCACTGTGTGTGTTTATATACTTACATATTTATTCCACCTAGCTGCAATGCTCTGCACTGTGTGTTTATATATTCATATATTTATTCCATCCAGCTACAATGCTCTGCACTGTGTGTCTGTGTGTGTGTGTATATATATATTTTATAGTAATATGTACATATGTATATTAGCTGCTCTTGCTTGCTTGTTTTTTTTCTTGCCTTCTGATTGTTGCTCTGAGTGTTGCTATCCCTGTGCTGTTGCAATCCTGGAATTTCCCCGTTGTGGGACTAATAAAGGCTTATCTTATCTTATCTTATCTTATCTTATCTTATAACCCCATAACTACAATATGGTACATGGTGATCAGTTTTTGGTTGCTGGTCAATTTTTGCAACGACACTGGCATTGCTTTGTCTGTCTGTCTCTAAGCAACATTACTCCAGAATTTATGAACAGATTTTGATGAAATTTTCAGGAAAGGTGTGTAATGGCATGGGGAACAGATGATTACAATTTTGAAGTGATCCAGATCACCACCTGGATCCAGGAATTTTTAGGAAAAATCAGTATCAGCTTGGTTAAATTTTACTTTTGCTGGTACACCAGAATTTCTGTAGCTAAGTTACCTCGTACTATTTATTTGTTATTTCAGTAAATCTTATAGAAGGAAACTTGAATTAGTATTTTTCATCAATAGCAAATGCAGAAATGTTGCATTTAGAAAACTGCTGCATTTCTAACAGTGTCATTTGGGTGAAATGAGCTGCTTGGCGGAGGTCTGCGCTCTCTGAGTGCTTTTCTGGTTCTCATTAAAATTGTCGGAAAAATAGTAATAGACTGTTACAAAATTGGGCATAATGCTTAGGACTTGTATTTATGTACAGTCACGTGAAAAAATTTGAACACCCTTTTCAGTTCTTTATTAAGAAATGTTCACGTATCTATGTCTAACCTTGTTTTTGTTTTTATTTGTATTTTTTAAAATTTATTTTAGCCATTTTAAGTGGGAATGAATGTGGGGGTGTCCTAAAAAAATGATGGGGGGCTCTCCTCATTTATTCCTTACTGTTTGTTTAGAATTACATTTTACAGAAAATTTGAAAAAAGTCTTTTAATTCATTTTTAATTGTTTAGTTGTATTACGTGAATCTCCCAGTATTTTTAACATTGATGTTAAATGAGGGTGTCCTAATTTTTTCACATGACTGTAGTGCTTTTTCTAATTTTAATGGCCGCTCAATGCACTTCACTAGTAATCACATGAACCGTGGAAGGAAACTAGATGACCTGAAGTGAACTCAACTTTGCAGCCCTACAAACCTGGAGATTTGAACCATGAACACTCCAGCTGTGAAACAACTGTGCCAACCACTGTACCACCATGCTGCCCCACTTGGTCATTTTGCATACAGTTAGCAACGAACCCAGTAGCTTAAAGCTCCATAGACTTGACAAGTGAAGGGTGGTTCTGATTGAGAAAATATTTTGGACTGTTATTGTTTTATTCAATTATTCAGATGCTTCTTTTTTGTGTGTTTATTGTAGTCGTCACTGTACTATTATCCATGATTGGGTTTTATGTTGAACTTTAGCATACAGTTATCTATAACATCAGCACTTTATGGGTGTGATGCTTGCAGAAGCATTGTAAACTAGAAAAGCACTCGGAGAGCGCAGACCTCCGCCAAGCGCCACAGTTCCCCCCCAAACAGTGTTTGTGTCTACGTTTTCAGATTCCTTGACCATGAAAACATATGACTATCAATTGGATTCACAATGATAGGATTAGTGGTTCAGTAGTAAAAGCATTGCCTCCTTGGCGGAGGTAATAAACTGAAGTGTTGGTGTTGTGTCCATCTCCTCCACTGAAAGCAGCACTCAGGGCTTCACTGACGGATGCAAATTGGGTAGACAGGTTGCCGTGGGTTTTAAAATTGGGTAGACAGGTTGCCGTGGGTTTTATTGGGGTTGCGCTCCGCGGCAAAAGAGGATTTGGCAGCTTCCCCGGCAGAGAGCTCGTTTTTTGCGCAGCCCCTGTGGCTGCCCGTGGAATTTCTGCCAAATAATCCGGCGTCGGACAGCTGCCCATCTCAGCTTTTGCAGCGTAGTGCAAACTCAGGCACGCTGTGGGGCCCTGGCCAAATCTGTTTTCCGCGTGTTTTTGTGCCAAAAACTTTGAAGAACGCGGAGTTTGTGTTCGTCAGACACGACGACCAGCACCCTCCATTGCGCCTGCGCACATGTTGGAAATGGCCGTATCTCACAATGTTAAAGAATCCTTTAAAAAATTCCTGTATCCAGACGGTGATCCGGATCATCCCCAAAATTTAATTAGTTCTTCCTTGTACCATTTCCAACAACGCCTGAAAGTTTCATCGAAATCCGTCCAAAACTTTTTGAGTTATCTTGCTAACCAACAGACAAACAAACAGACAAACGCTGGCAAAAACATAACCTCCTCCTGGCCTCCGGCCTGGCGGAGGTAATGAACTCATTAGCATTATGGATGCTGAGTTCATAGATATAAAGAAATAAACTTATGTAGAGCCTGAATTATTTTAAAAACAGATGTTGTCCCCTGCTGCCAGTTAGAAAGAAACCATAAGGAACTAAAGCTGGATTTATGCACCTGTGTCAAAGTGGCACCAATGATGCAATATCACCTCCTGAGATGGAGAGGTGCACATTGGCGACACGGGCCACTAGAGCTGTGATGGTTTTGTCTCCTCCTTCACATTTCCTGGTTCTCGTCTCTGTTCCACTCTGCTCGTTCACTGCAGCGCCACTTCCAAAGTGAGTCGCATAAACAGTGATCCGAATTCAAAAGAATATTAAGAAAGTTAAGCAGAGCTGGAACATCTGTTTGACTTGTCCTACCCCCAGTAATTACCTAGATTGTCAAATGACGACAGTGGCGGTGGTTGGACATACCATAACGTCTTCTCTTTTTTCCTCTGTTGCAGTGACTGTATGAAAAGTTGCTTTTGTAACTGCTTTTGTAATTTATTAGCTCCAACTCCATCACAGTCTACTCTTGTCCATTACAGCATGAACCCGTGTTCCAACTTTGGTGACCTTAGCTTTACTTGTTGTATAGTAATCATGCAAAAAGAATTTCAACTTTGACTTTTGACCTTCTGGCCTTGAGCGCATAGACAGGTCAGGGTGTTAGTCATCCAAGATGTGTCTTAGATACAACTTTAGCATGGATTTGAAAAACTTACATCATTTCTTTCAGTATTTACAAGATTTAGGGAAAAACTGACCTCTGACCTTGACCTCATGGTCATCTGATCAGAGTCTAACTGCAGTGTTTGCATCATCAGTGTATATTAAACCCTGGTACCAAATTTCAAAACATTGGGAGCAGGAATTGATTTCATAAAAGTGGGACAGACGGATGGGTGGACTGTCCCATAACATAATCCCCTTCAGTGTTCGCCCAAAGGGATCGAAGACCACTTCTAAGGGGGCTTTCACACCTAACCCGTTTGGTCCAGACTTTCTGACTTTTCAGTTTGGTTCAGACCAAAGTTTTAGGTGTGAAGCTCCCCCGAACCACGGTCTGCACCAAAGAGCCGAAATTTATGTAGGCAAAAAGAGGTGGTCATGGTCCGGATCAAATTGAACCTTCATTCATTTCGTTTAGAGTGTGAAAGCAATTTTCAGAAAGATTCAGACTTGTGGACCAAACACATTAAGTTAAGGCAACCAGTAAGAGGGAAAATGAGCCATTGTATGACTTGGAGAGAGGAAGAGACCCAGATTTTAATTTAAATATGGTCCATTAGTGGCATAAATAGTCAATTAAAATAAAATCATAAAAATACAGGAAGTTACCAGATATTTTCGGAGGGGATGTGACAGAGTAGTGAAAGATTGGAGGAGTAATGCCAGCTGAAAATCTTCACAGCTGATGAGAAGGGCAAACGTAATACCTGAATAATATTCTAGCCTCACTAAACTAGTTCACCAACTAATATGACAGAGTTGGAACCAGTTTCCAATTAAACTGCAGAAAACGCCTCTGACGGTGAGTAGCATGCTTGCTAACTGCAGCGTCTGTGCTAACTACATAAACATCGTCATGGCAATGATACGTCAATATGTCGTGTAAAGTTGTTTGGTCCACTTGGATAAAGAGTGCTGTGAAACCAAACCTAACTGGATCAAATGTATACAATGTAACAAAATAAAAACTTTAGTCTGGACTTTAGTGCGGACTTTCAGGTGTGAAAATGCCCAAAGACACAACTTGGACAACTCTGACCTGATTATGGGATTGGGATCAACAGGTCAAAGTTAAGAAGAAAAAAGAAGTCATTTCTGTTGTCAATCAGTCCATACAGCCAATCATGTACAGTAGAACAGAATTACGTTTCTCCTATCTACAGTGTTAATCACTTGTAGACTCAGAGGGGTCGCTGCCATACAAGGTGCCACCACAACTTCTCCTTCTCCCATTCTGTTAGGCTGAGCACCAAGCTAGAAGGTGGGAAGTACCATTTTTATATAGTCTTTGATATGACCCGACCAGAACTTGAACCTCCGACCTCCCAGTTGTGGAGGCATATGCTCTATCAACTAGGCCACCACTCCAGTGGCTTAGTTGATAACATTCTATTTGCACGATTACTATACAACAAGTAAAGCTAGGGTCACCAAAGTTGGTACACAGGTTCACTCTGTGACCCAGAAGGGTGACTATGGTTTTGGGATTGCAAGGACAAAGGGCACCCTCAAAATGGCATATAAACCATACAGTATCTCACAAAAATGAGTATACCCCTCACATTTTTGTAAATATTATATCTTTTCATGGGACAACACTGAAGACATGACACTTTGATACAATGTAGTCACTGTACAGCTTGTATAACAGTGTAACTTTGCTGTCCCCTCAAGGTAACTTAACACACAGCCATTAATGTTGAAACCGCTGGCAACAAAAAGTGAGTATATCCCTAGTGAAAATGTCCAAATTGTGCCCAAAGTGTCAGTATTTTGTGTGGCCACCATTATTTTCCAGCACTGCCTTAACTATCTTGGGCATGGAGTTCACGAGAGCTTCACAGGTTGCCGCTGGAATCCTCTTCCACTCCTCCATGATGACATCACAGAGCTGGTGGATGTTGGAGAGCTTGCACTCCTCCACCTTCCGTTTGAGGATGCCCCACAGATGCTCAATAGGGTTTAAGTCTGGAGACATGCTTGGCCAGTCCATCACCTTTACCCTCGGTTTCTTTAGCAAAGCAGTGGTCATCTTGGAGGTGTGTTTGGGGTGGTTATCATGTTGCAATACTGCCCTGCAGCCCAGTTTCCGAAGGGGATCATGCTTTGCTTCAGTATGTCACAGTACATGTTGGCATTCATGGTTCCCTCATTGAACTGTAGCTCCCCAGTGCCGGCAGCACTCATGCAGCCCCAAACCATGACACTCCCACCACCACGCTTGACTGTAGGCAAGACACACTTGTCTTTGTTCTCCTCACCTGGTTGCTGCCACACGCACTTGACACCATCTGAACCAAATACGTTTGTCAGTCTCATCAGACCACAGGACATGATTCCAGTAATCCACGTCCTTAGTCTGCTTGTTTTCAACAAACTGTTTGTGGGCTTTCTTGTGCATCATCTTTAAAAGGGGCTTCCTTCTGGGACAACAGCCATGCAGACCAATTTGGTGCAGTGTACGACGTATCGTCTGAGCATTGACAGGCTGATCCCCCACCCCTTCAACCTCTGCAGCAATGCTGGCAGCATTCATACGTCTATTTTCAAAAGACAAACCTCTGGATATGATGCTGAGCACGTGCACTCAACTTCTTTGGTCGACCATGGCGAGGCCTGTTCTGAGTGGAACCTGTCCTGTTAAACCGCTGTATGGTCTTGGCCACCGTGCTGCAGCTCAGTTTCAGGGTGTTGGCAGTCTTCTTATAGCCTAGGCCATCTTTATGTAGAGCAACAATTCTTTTTTCAGATCCTCAGAGAGTTCTTTGCCATGAGGTGGCATGTTGAACTTCCAGTGCTCAGTATGAGAGAGTGTGAGAGTGATGACACCAAATTTAACACACCTACTTCCCATTCACACATGAGACCTTGTAACACTCACGAGTCACATGACACCGGGGAGGGAAAATGGTTAACTGGGCACAATTTGGACATTTTCACTTAAGGGCTATACTTACTTTTGTTGCCAGCGGTTTAGACATTAATGGCTGTGTATTGAGTTATTTTGAGGGGACAGCAAATTTACACTGTTATGCAAGCTGTACACTGACTACTTTACATTGAATCAAAGTGTCATATCTTCAGTGTTGTCCCATGAAAAGATATAATGAAATATTTCCAAAAATGTGAGGGGTGTACTCACTTTTGTGAGATACTGTATGTCAACAACAAAGCAAGCTTGAGCTACCAAACTTACTACACGGGTTCACCTTGGGAGCCTGACCTCTGACGATGGGTTTGGGATCCAACGGTCAAGGTTAGCGCTCCCTATGCCCTCTAACTATAGAACACGTAAAGCTCTCCAGGGTGACCAAAGTTTCTACACAGCTTCACCTTATGATCCTGATCTACAGCTATCTACGTTCCTACCCTACCCTATGGTCATGAGCTTTGGGTAATGACTGAAAGAATGAGATTGCGGATACAAGTGGGTAATCGGCTTGTATCCGTAGGATTGCTGGACTCACTCTTAGGGTGAGGAGCTCGGTCATCCGGGAGAGGCTCCAAGTAGAACCGCTGCTCCTCCACATCGAAAGGGGCCAGTTGAGATTGTTTGGGCATCTCATCAAAATGCCTCCTGGACGCCTCCCACTTGAGGTGTTCTGGGCACGTCCAATTGGGAGGAGACCTTGGGGCAGACCCAGGACATGCTGGAGAGACTGTGTCTCCCAGCTGGCCTGGGAACGTCTTGGTATCCTCTCTGAAGAACTGGAGCAGGTGGCCGGGGAGAGGGAAGCCTGGGCTTCTCTGCTTGAGCTGCTGCCACCTCCGCGGCCCGGACCCCTGGAAAAACGGTAGAAAATGGACTATGGGTTGTATACAACTATATTTGTTGTATATTTATTGATCATAAGTTTATCATAATTTGGTTCTGTCCCAATAATTTTATGGAAAACTTGAAACCTGCTCTCCTTCAGTGGCATATTGGGATCTTTAAAGAAAATGGAGGCGGGGGTTATTGCATTCGCCTCAGAGTGCTCTTGTTGCAGTATGCAGCTAAACAGACCTCTTTAGAAGCTAGTCACCTGCTGTACTTGTTGAATCTGGAAATCCTGCTTACTGATCCACATAGTCTGCTGTATAGCAGACATTTTTTCCCTCTTGCTTTTTATTCCTATGTCAGTTCATGGGGTCACCTTTAATTTTACTCCCAGATTTGTCCTTATATCGTTTGGGGCGTGTGTGTGGGTGTGTGCAGAAGATTTTTGGGAGGGCTGTGCTCCACTGAGCTCTTCCCTTCCTCTCTAGGGCCAGTCAAGGGTATATTAATCCAAATCTATGGGCCGTTGCTTCAAATGAGCCTCACTGTGTGGACGCATATAGAGTACATGCACCACGCTGCATTTCATTAAGCAAAGTCATGCTGACTTACTCCGCTGTCACCATACTGTGGATATGTAGGCTAAATAAATGTGGGTCTCGAAAGTGGGAGCATTTGTGACTTGGTGAGCGGAGTGTTGCTATGCAACCAAGAAACATGACTGAAAAAATGGCCATTTCTGACCCTCACACTGTGCAATTTAATAATATTTAGCCTCTGGTTTATCCATGTTTAAAAGCACATACCCTTCAAAATGGAGTAGAAGCTACAAGCATTACAAGAGTCAGTGGTACGCACACTAAAAAAAAAACACCAAGGCGATGCATCCTTTATACTGTAACTTCCTTTCTTCTGGTAAAGGCGGAGATTGTATCCTTGGAGATAGATAAAAAGGATATAAGAACCAGAAAAGGGCAGATAGGTAGAGAAAGATGGATAGGAGCTCTGTAGGCTCTGTTTGGCTATACAGTGGTCATTTATCAACTCTACGTGACTAGCTGCTGGGAATATTGTTAGATCTAGCAAAGGGGCCCTGACCTGCACTAAAGATGGCACGCTGTAGATTGTGTTGTAATTGGAAGAGTGTTGTTTTTTTAAACTGTTTTTTTCCTCCTCTGTGCAGAAGAGTTGAGAGAAAATAGTGCCTCAATACTTGGTTTTGCTGCTGCAAAATTAGTATGTCACTTTATAGTGGTACAGTAAATCTTTTTCATAGCCAGTAGTATCCTCTTGACTATGATAAATAACTATGCTTGTAATGGTAAGGCTTCAGTGTAGCAATATTAACGGAGACATATGGTGATTTTTTTTAACCTTTTCAGTGCTTTTGTTAATGAACTTTGGGTATCTGGAGTGTCTACCAGTGAAAAAAAAAAAAACTGAAAAAAACAATCTCATCACTTTGTTAGAGTCCGCCTTGGTTTCACTGTACACCATGTTCCAAATGATGATGCAAATGATATTTGTCTCTGATTTTCCTAGTCAATGCAAATGATGGTCAGTATAATTTTTAAGTCATCAACTGTCAGAGCATAATTCAAATTTTATTGAACAAACCACCCATAACTATTTTTTTTTGCAAAAATTAAAAAAAAAACTCAAAATGCACTGTTGCAAATTATTATGCACAACAGAGTTTCAAAACATTTTATTAGTTGTAAAGAACTGAAAATGGTCATTTGTTGAATTTGCAGCATTAGGAGGTCATATTTACTGAAATCATAAGCTATTTTAATTAAAAATGCTTTAACAGGCCAAGTTACATGTTAACATAAGACCCCTTCTTTGATATAACCTTCACAATTCTTGAATCCATTGAACTTGTGAGTTTTTGGAGAGTTTCTGCTTGAATTTCTTCGCAAGATGTCAAAATAGCCTCCCAGAACTGCTGTTTTGATGTGAACTGCCTCCCACCCTCATAGATCTTTTACTTGAGGATGCTTCAAAGGTTTTTGATAGGGTTGAGGTCATTGGAGGATGGGGGACACACAATGAGTTTATCTCCTTTTATGCTCATAACAGCCAATTACACAGAGGTATTCTTTGCAGCATGAGATGGTGCATTGTCATGCATAAAGATAATTTTGCTACGGAAGGCACGGTACTTCTTTTTGTACCATGGAAGAAAGTGGTCAGTCAGAAACTCTGTATACTTTGCCGAGGTCATTTTCTCACCATCACTGTAGATGAAGCATACAACCGCTTCTGCAGCGCAATCTTCAAGGCTGCCCATACTGCAATCCCACGAGGCTACCGACCCCTCTATGTCCCATGTTTGGACGGAGAAAGTGCTGCCCTCCTACAATCCTATCAAACATCAGGGGACCCAGAGATAGCAGACCATCTCATTGAATCGCTAAATACAGCCCGGCAAAAGAAATGGGAGGAGACAGTTGCTGACCGGAGCTTTACCCACTCTAGCAGGAAATGTTGGAGCCTCATCCGTCACCTAGGAGCTGCACAGAAGCCCCCTAGCCAAAGCCGAGCATCCGTCACACCCAACCAAGTTGCATCCCACCTACTGACTATCGCCAAAGCACCCCAAGACAAAGACACCAGAAGAGCAGTTACAACTGAGCTAAAAAAACACCAAAAAATGCCTGTAGAGGAAACGAACCCTGAACCCTTCGAGGCTGCTGAACTGGAGAAAGTCCTACAGGGCCTGAAATGTGGAAAGGCAGCAGGATACAATAACATCTTCCCAGAATTCATGAAAAATCTTGGCCCCCGAGCCCTAACCTGGTTGACACAATTCTACACAAGGATCACACAAACGAACTCGATCCCAAAGAAATGGCGGACAGCAAAGGTCATTGCCATCCCAAAACCTGGCAAAGACCACAAACTACCAGCAAGCTACCGCCCAATCTCCCTACTCAGCGTTCCTTACAAAATCATGGAGCGCCTAATACTGCAACGCATTTCCCCAGAAATAGAGGATATTCTAAGTGTGGATCAAGCAGGTTTCCGCAAGGACCGCAGTACAGGAGAACAAGTACTGGCCCTAACCACCTTCATTGAAAATGGCTTCGAGAGCAGACTGAAGACAGGGGCTGTGTTTCTCGATCTTGCAGCCGCCTATGATACGGTCTGGCACAAAGGCCTCCTCCTGAAACTTATAAAGGCGATCCCTGCTTGGGCAACAGCAATTACAAAAACCCTGCTGACCAACCGAAGGTTCAGAGTCCACCTCAGTCAGAACACAAGTGCATGGAGAATGCAGAAAAACGGACTCCCACAAGGCTCAGTTCTAGCTCCAACTCTGTTCAACCTCTACATAAACGACCTGCCTACTACAAAATCCCGCAAATTCATCTATGCAGACGACATCTGTTTGGCATTCCAAGCACCAGACTTTGAACCACTGGAACGGGTGCTCACGGAAGATCTTGCTAAACTGGACCAGTTCTGCAAAATCTGGCGCCTGAAACCAAGCCCAGCAAAAACCGTCTCCAGTGTATTTCATCTCCACAATGCAAAAGCTGCCAGAGAACTAAACATCCACCTGAGCGGACTCAAGCTTAAGCATGCCCCAAATCCAACTTATCTTGGAGTGACCCTTGATAGGACCTTATCCTTCAAGGAACATCTAAAGGGGACGGCTGCTAAGGTGAAAGTACGAAACAACCTGCTCTGCAAGCTCGCTGGTGCAAAATGGGGGGGCGGCAGTCTCCACCCTACGCACCTCAGCACTGGTCCTTTCATACTCTGTAGCAGAATATTGTGCCCCTGTCTGGTCCAGGTCATCTTACACACACCATGTAGACACCCAGCTCAACTCAACCATGAGAACTATAACTGGAACAATCCGCTCAACACCACTCCCCTGGCTCTCTGTACTGTCAAACATAGCCCCTCCACACATCCGGCGAGCAGCATTAACTCAAAGGATGCTCCAAAAAGTTAAAGATTTTCCTCACTTACCAATCCATGCAGATATCTACACTCCACCCACTGCCCGACTTTCATCCAGACGGCCGATTTGGAAAAACCCTCCCCCAGCTGACTTTACCATCCAGACAGCTTGGCAAGAGGAATGGGAGACCAAGGAGGTCCCAAACAAACAGCTGGTGATAAACCCCAACCAACAGGTCCCGGGCACGGACCTGTTGGTTGGGGGGGAAAAAAAAAAAAAAAAAAAGTAAACACAAAATGCAGTTTAAATGAAGGTGTTTATTATTAAGGGGAAAAAAATCCAAACCTACATGGCCCTGTGTGAAAAAAGTGATTGCCCCCTAAATCTAATAACTGGTTGGGCCACCCTTAGCAGCAGCAACTGCAATCAAGCATTTGTGATAACTGGCAATGAGTGTTTTACAGTGCTGTGGAGGAATTTTGGCCCACTCATCTTTGCAGAATTGTTGTAATTCAGCCACATTGGAGGGTTTTTGAGCATGAACCGCCTTTTTAAGGTCATGCCACAGCATGTCAATCAGATTCAAGTCAGGACTTTGACTAGGCCACCCCAAAGTCTTCATTTTGTTTTTCTTAAGCCATTCAGAGGTGGACTTGCTGGTGTGTTTTGGATCATTGTCCTGCTGCAGAACCCAAGTGTGCTTCAGCTTGAGGTCACAAACAGATGACCGGACATTCTACTTTAGGATTTTTTGGTAGACAGCAGAATTCACGGTTCCATTTACCACAGCAATTCTTCCAGGTCCTGGAGCAGCAAAACAGCCCCAGACCATCACAGTACCACCACCATATTTTACTGTTGGTATGATGTTCCTTTCTGAAATGCTGTGCTACTTTTACGCCGGATGTAATGGGACACACACCTTCCAAAAAGTTTAATTTTTGTCTCGTCAGTTCACAGAGAATTTTCCCAAAAGTCTTGGGTATCATCAAGATGTTCTCTGGTAAAACTGAGATGAGCCTTTATGTTGTTTTTGCTCAGCAGTGGTTTTCGTCTTGGCCGTGGCACATCGGACCAGCTCTTTACCCTCTCGAGAATTCTTGAGGGTTCGTGGGAGTTTGCCCAACCAGTTTACATGTGTTTTGTGGACTTGGAGAAGGCATTTGACCGCGTCCCTCGTGGATTTTTGTGGGGGGTGCTTCGGGAGTATGGGGTATCGGGCTTGTTGTTACGAGCTATTCGGTCTCTGTACGACCGTTGTGAGAGTTTAGTTCGCATTGCCAACACTCGGTCGGAGTCATTCCCAGTGAGAGTTGGACTCCGCCAGGGCTGCCCTTTGTCACCGGTCCTGTTCATAATTTTTATGGACAGGATTTCTAGGCGCAGCCAGGGAATGGAGGGTGTCATGCTTGGTGACCACAGGATCTCATCTCTGTTGTTTGCAGATGATGTTGTCCTGTTGGCTTCATCCAGCAATGACCTACAGCTCTTGCTGGGACGGTTTGCCGCTGAGTGTGAAGCGGCTGGGATGAGAATCAGCACCTCCAAGTCCGAGTCCATGGTCCTCAGCCGGAAAAAGGTGGATTGTCCTCTCCGGGTTGGGGACAGGCTCCTGCCCCAAGTGGAGGAGTTTAAGTATCTTGGGGTCTTGTTCACGAGTGAGGGGAAAATGGAGCGAGAGATCGACAGACGGATTGGAGCAGCATCTGCAGTGATGCGGACGTTGTACCGGTCTGTTGTGGTGAAGAGGGAGCTTAGTTCTAAGGCAAAGCTGTCGATTTACCAGTCAATCTACGTTCCTACTCTCACCTATGGTCACGAGCTTTGGGTAATGACCGAAAGAACGAGATCGCGGATACAAGCGGCTGAAATGAGCTTTCTCCGTAGGATTGCTGGACTCACCCTCAGAGATAGGGTGAGGAGCTCAGTCATCCGGGAGAGGCTCAGAGTAGAACCGCTGCTCCTCCACATTGAAAGGAGTCAGTTGAGGTGGTATGGGCATCTGATTAGGATGCCTCCTGGACGCCTCCCACTTGAGGTGTTTCAGGCACGTCCCACTGGGAGGAGACCCCGGGGCAGACCCAGGACTCGGTGGAGAGACTATGTCTCCCAGCTAGTCTGGGAACGCCTTGGTATCCCCTCTGAAGAGCTGGAGCAGGTGGCTGGGGAGAGGGAAGTCTGGGCTTCTCTGCTTGAACTGCTGCCTCCGCGACCCGGACCTCCGGAAAAGCGGTAGACGATGGATGGATGGATGGATGGTTTTCGTCTTGGAACTCTGCCATGCAGGCCATTTTTGCCCAATCTCTTTCTTATGGTGGAGTCATGAACACTGACCTTAACTGAGGCAAGTGAGGCCTGCACTTCTTTGCATGTTGTTGTGGGGTCTTTTGTGGCCTCTTGGATGACTCGTGACTGCACTCTTGGGGTAATTTTGGTTGGCCGGCCACTCCTGGGAAGGCTCACCACTGTTTCTTGTTTTTGCCATTTGTGGATAATGGCTCTCACTGTGGTTTACTGGAGTCCCAAAGCTTTAGAAATGGCTTTATAACCTTTTCCAGACTGACAGATCTCAATTACTTTATTTCTCATTTGTTCCTGACTTTCTTTGGATGGCAGCATGATGTCTAGATTTTGAAGATCTTTTGGTCTACTTCACTTTGTCAGGCAGGTCCTATTTAAGTGATTTCTTGATTGAGAACAGGTGTGGCAGTAATTGGGCCGTGATGTGGCTCGAGAAATTGAACTCAACTTTCCAAAGATGTGATAAACCAGTTAATTTATGTTGCCATGTAGGTTTTGATTTTTTTTTTTTTTACTCTTAATAATAAACACCATCCATCCATCCATCCATCTTCTTCCGCTTAATCCTTTTCGGCTCGTGGGGGGGCTGAAGCCTATCCCGGCATCTTTGGGCGAGAGGCAAGGTACACCCTGGACAGATCGCCAGTCCATCGCAGGGCCAACACAGAGAGACAGACAACCATTCACTCTCACAGTCATACCTAAGGACAATTTAGAATCCCCCCTGTTTGATGCCAATTAACCTAACTTGCATGTTTTTGTCATGTGGGAGGAAACCGGAGAAATCCCAGAGTAAGCCCACGCAGACACGGGGAGAACATGCAAACTTCACACAGATCACTATTGGTCGGGGGCTGGGATCGAACCCAGGATCCCCTGGCCAAGGGTGAGTTGCTGTGCTGCCGCAGTGCTAACCACTCCGCCACCGTGCTGATGATAATAAACACCTTCATTTAAAAACTGCATTTTGTGTTTACTTGTCTTATCTTTGTCTAATATTTAAATTTGTTTGATGATCTGAAACATTTAAGTGTGACAAACATACAAAAAAATGAGAAATCACGAAGGGGGCAAACACTTTTTCACACCACTGTCTATGTGCGTGTGTCACAGAGCAACCACTAGCTATGGGTACAGTTTTGGTTGTTTAAAAACAATTTTTACAATGTGTCTTAAAACCTCTTCCACTCTGTTCAACTTCCCTAAAAACGCCTAAAAATAACATGCCCAAAGTAAATCAAAAGCTGTTCTTCAACCCTTTGCAGCATCTTCATGGGGTTGGTCTCATTTAAAAGAAAACACTCTGAATTTTTTGGCAAAACAGTCATAATCTCTCTAAGTGCTCCTGCCACTGAGTAACAATCATCTAAACATACTGAATTTGAAGAAAATAAAGTTCGCCTGGGTGTTTTTTTTTAGATACAGATGCTTGCAAATAACACACAGCTGTCAGATACTTGCTGGAAAACACAACAGAAATGTAGAACCAAGTGTTTTCAAGCTCAGGTCAAAATTTTTGTAACAATACCACAAAAAATTACTATATTACACAGCTTTTTTCTCAGGTTGTAACAAGGCGTTCTTGAACTGTGGAAAACTGTGTTCCAGAGTTCACTATCTCAGCAGTTTGCACAGTAAAACCAAGGGGTAATAACCCAGACATACACAGCACAGTTCCTGTTTTTTTTTTTTTACAGGCAAAAATAGCCTACAGTGTAAGAAAAATTATGCTAAAAATTAATACATTTCACGAAAGTATACACAAAAACAACCCTCCGCCCTCCAATTTTTCCAGAGTTCACTATCTCATCAGTTTACACAGATACAGTTCAACTGGACCCCTGACCAAGTGCGCACCCCAAGTGGACCACGGAATCCAATCTGTACATGTACAGGTGCATTCTCCATCCAGTGATTTATAAATGCTGCCCCAGATGAAAACCAGTCTGTGGGACTATAATGTTCTGAATGAGGCTTTAGAAAATTATGAATCACTTTGTAAATCACTGGATTGAAAATGTACAGATTGAATACCGGGGTCCACACATTGGTGTGCTCATTTGGTCAGGGGTCCATTTCACCAGATCACGTTTACACAGTAAAACAAAGGCATAATAACCCAGACATACACAGCACAGTTCCTTTTTTTTTCAGGAAAAACAAGCCTACAGTGAAATAAAAATTATACTAAAAAATTATTAATTTTTCTGCAATATACACAGTAACAAATACCCCCCCCCCCACGGCGTACACAAAAATGTCGCCATGCGGGACCCTTGTAATTACCGATCCACAATATTTTTTATTGAACCTTTTTTTTTTTTTACAAACATGGCACAAACAATCAGACACTAACACAAAAGCAATTTAAAAATTAAAAAGAACAATAACAACAACAAAAATGTGTAATAAAAACAACAACAGCCATTAACAAACACAAGTCAACAACAATGCTCCTCTGTTTAGTCTAGGTATTCTATTACATAAGAATACATAATATACATTCACCAGCTTGGAATTTGCAAGGTCCACACATATCATTCACCTTCTTCTTCAGACGTTATGTTTAACTTCTTTACATAATCAATGAAAGGTCTCCATATATTCTGAAACACATTTTCCTTTGATTTCAATATATACAGTGGGGCAAAAAAGTATTTAGTCAGCCACCAGTTGTGCAAGTTCTCCCACTTAAAAGATGAGAGAGGTCTTCAATTTTCATCATAGGTATACCTCAACTATGAGAGACAAAATGAGAAAAAAAAAATCCAGAAAATCACAATGAAGGATTTTTAATGAATTAATTGGTAAATTCCTCGGTAAAATAAGTATTTGGTCAATAACAAAAGTTCATCTCAATACTTTGTTATATACCCTTTGTTGGCAATGACAGAGGTCAGTCGTTTTCTGTAAGTCTTCACAAGGTTTTCACACACTGTTGCTGGTATTTTGGCCCATTCCTCCATGCAGATCTCCTCTAAACCAGTGATGCTTTGGGGCTATCGCTGGGCAACAAGGACTTTCAATTCCCTCCAAAGATTTTCTATGGGGTTGAGATCTGGAGACTGGCTAGGCCACTCCAGGACCTTGAAATGCTTCTTACGAAGCCACTCCTTCATTGCCCGGGCGGTGTGTTTGGGATCATTGTCATGCTGAAAGACCCAGCCACGTTTCATCTTCAATGCCCTTGCTGATGGAGGGAGGTTTTCACTCAAAATCTCACAATACACGGCCCCATTCATTCTTTCCTTTACACGGATCAGTCGTCCTGGTCCCTTTGCAGAAAAACAGCCCAAAAACATGATGTTTCCACCCCCATGCTTCACAGTAGGTATGGTGTTCTTTCTCCTCCAAACACGACAAGTTGAGTTTTTACCAAAAAATTCTATTTTGGTTTCATCTGATCATATGACATTCTCCCAATCCTCTTCTGGATCATCCAAATGCTCTCTAGCAAACTTCAGATGGGCCTGGACGTGTACTGGCTTAAACAGGGGGACACGTCTGGCACTGCAGGATTTGAGTCCCTGGCGGCGTAGTGTGTTACTGATGGTAGCCTTTGTTACTTTGGTCCCAGCTCTCTGCAGGTCATTCACTAGGTCCCTCCGTGTGGTTCTGGGATTTTTGCTCACCGTTCTCATGATCATTTTGAATCTACAGGGTGAGATCTTGCGTGGAGCCCCAGATCGAGGGAGATTATCATTGGTCTTGTATGTCTTCCATTTTCTAATAATTGCTCCCACAATTGATTTCTTCACACCAAGCTGCTTACTTATTGCAGATTCAGTCTTCCCAGCCTGGTGCAGGTCTACAATTTTGTTTCTGGTGTCCTTTGACAGCTCTTTGGTCTTGGCCATAGTGGAGTTTGGAGTCTGACTGTTTGAGGTTGTGGACAGGTGTCTTTTATACTGATAACGAGTTCAAACAGGTGCCATTAATACAGGTAACGAGTGGAGGACAGAGGAGCCTCTTAAAGAAGAAGTTACATGTCTGTGAGAGCCAGAAATCTTGCTTGTTTGTAGGTGGCCAAATACTTATTTTACCAAGGAATTTACCAATTAATTCATTAAAAATCCTTCTATGTGATTTTCTGGATTTTTTTTTTGTCATTTTGTCTCTCATAGTTGAGGTATACCTATGATGAAAATTGGAGACCTCTCTCGTCTTTTAAGTGGGAGAACTTGCACAATTGGTGGCTGACTAAATACTTTTTTGCCCCACTGTATGTTATTCTTTCTAGTGGAAGGTTTGTTAACATCTGTCTTAACCACTGAGTCACATCTGGTCTATGAGTCTTTTTCCACCGTAGTGCAATACGTTTTTTGGCATTAAGCAAACTGAGGTCTATGAATACTCTTTCACTCTTATTAAAGTTATGTTTTTCTGGATACAGACCCAACAGAAACAGTTTAGGGTTCAATGTGAATTATTTTGAAATTATTTTTTCATTTGTTACCCTCACCTCTTCCCAAAACATTCTGATTTTTCTACATTCTCATAAACAGTGAAATAGGGTTCCTTTACTTTCCATACATTTTGTGCATGTGTCTGGTATGTTTTTGTTATATCTATTTAATTCCACTGGTGTAACATACAGCCGCATTAACCATTTAAAATGTATCAGTTTAAGACGTACATTTATTGATTTGATTTGAGCTCCTGCACAAGCCATTTCCCATTGTTCCTCTGAAATTTCAATTTGCAGGTCTTCTTTCCAGTAATTCAGTCTTTTCTGTGAGTTTTCACTTGAGAATAGTGTCAATGAGTTATAAAACTCTGAAATAATACCCTTTCTCGTTCTATCTTTCATCAAAATTTTTTCCAAAGATGAATAAGTAGGTCAGGTGAGAGCATTATTTTGATTTGATCGAATAAAATTTCTAAGCTGAAAATATTTAAAAAGTGTGTTCTATTAAGATTGAATTTAATCCTCAGTTCTTAAGACATTATGTTATCTGAGTGTGACAAATATAAGTCTTGAATCTTTTGAATCCCTTTTAAATTCCATACTTTAAATACAGTATCCGCTCTCCCTGGTGTAAAATATTGATTACCCCATATTGGGCTAAATTGTGACAGTGAGTGTGGTTCTTTTAAATATTTCTTGGTTTCACACCATATTTTGATCATGTGCATTACAATTGGATTTTTAACTTGTTTCTGTAATTTTTTAGCCGAGTCTGAGTATATGAATAAGGGAAGAGGTAAAGGTAAATTGTATGATTCCATTTCAGTCCAGTGAGGAAGATCATTTGATAAAAAATAATATGTCATAGGCCTCAGTTGTGCTGACCAGTAATACAACATAAAGTTTGGACATTTCAGATGGGACATTTCAAATGGTAAATATAGTAAGGACAAACGTAATCTAGCCTTCCTATTGTTCCATATAAATTCCACTAACTTTTTTTTAATTTTTGAGAATAGATCTGAAGGTGGTGGTAAAGGAATGTTTTGAAATAAATAAAGTATTTTTGGTAAGATATTACTTTTAAGTATATTAATTCTCCCGATCATTGACATTGGTAGTGACATCCATCTCTGAAGTAACTCATTAATATCTGTCATTAAGGCTTCATAGTTGGCATTGGCGACTGATTCTAGCTTAGGCAAAATTTGAATTCCTAAATATTTAAACTGATTTACAACATTGAATTGGTTTACCTCAGGAGCTGGATGATTTCTCTGGGTTTCATTTAGCATTAATATTGAAGATTTTGTTTTGTTTATTTTATATCCTGATATATCCCCAAAGTTCTTTATTAAATTTAACAAGGTCGGAATTGATTTTTTTAAAATTCGACATAAACAAAATTATGTCATCGGCATACAGGGAGATTTTATGTTCTGTTGGTCCTACTTTAATTCCATATATTTGTGGATGTAAACGTACTGCCATCGCTAAAGGTTCAATTGCCATAGTAAACAATAAAGGTGAATGTGGACAGCCTTGTCGACATCCTCTATTGATTTTGAGATATTGCTGTTTGTTAGGATTTCTGCTGTAGCATTATTGTATATTATCTGGACCCATTTTATGAAATTATTTCCAAGTCCAAACCTTTGTAGGACTTCAAAAAGATAGGGCCATTCGACCCTATCAAAGGCCTTTTCGGCGTCCAATGATAGGAGAGCTGTATCCGGTGCTTCTTTATTGGAATAAATAATATTAAATAGTCTTCTTACATTATGGAAGCCTTGTCTTCCCATTATAAAGCCATTGTGATCTTGGTTAATAATATTTGGTAATATTTCTTGTAGTCGTTTTGCTAAAATTTTACAGATTATTGTAAGATCAGCATTTAATAGGCTTATTGGTCTCATGTTTTCACATTTATTAGAGGTTTTACCTGATTTTGGCAACAGTATATTCATGTATGGTGGTAAATTACCATTTTAAAATGCTTCTAAATGCTTCTTTAATTTATTTATTAATTTATTCTTAAATTTTTTATTGAGGTCGACTGGAAGACCATCTGGTCCTGCTCTTTTTCCTGATTTCATATTATCAATGGCTTGCCCAACTTCTTTTTGACTAATTTTAGACTCCAGTATCTCCCTGTTTTCATTTGGAATACATGGTATAGATAATCCACCCAAAAACCCGTTTAGTTTTGTTAAGTCAGTTTCATTTTTTGTATCATATAGTTTTTCATAATAATCTCTAAAGGCACTATTAATTTCTAAAGGATCTATAACTACCTGTCCGTTACTTATAATACTGGTAATTGGTGTTTTAAATTCTAATTGTTTAATCTGCCATGCCAATAATTTTCCTGATTTTTCACCTTGTTCATAAAAAGTTTGCTTCAATCTTAGAAGACTCTTAGAAGATTTTTTGTCATATTCAGCTCTCAGAATCAGTAATTTGTTCTCTAACTGTGGGTTACTTCCTGCATACACCTTTTCTTGAAGAATTTTTATTTTACGTTCCAATTGGACTCTCTCCTCTCGGGTCTTCTTAGATTTTGAACCTGTATAACTAATAATATGCCTCCTAATAAAAGCTTTGAAAGCCTCCCACTTTATACATGCCGTTGTTTGTGTAGTATTGATATCAAAGAACTCATCTATCTGTTTTTTTATGTACTTAACAAATTCTTCATCCTGAAGCCATTTATGTTGAAAATGCCACCTAACTGGGTCCTTTGTCAGTTTCTTATCTACATATACTAGACAGCAGGGTGCATGAGCAGAGATCACAATGTTATCATAGAAACAGTTTTGAATCTTACGTGAGAATGTCTTATAGGTATTAGAATAACAAGAATAGGCTTTGACTTGTGGTTTCATTTCTCTCCATATATCTAGCAATCTCAGTTCTTTCATAAAATGATTAATGGTCATCCTACATCCATTGTGCGTACAGTCCAGTCCTGTTGATCTATCTATACTGGGATTCAATGTACAATTAAAATCCCCTGCTATTATATGTTGCCCTGTAAGTGATGATAAAGTGAGGAATAAATTAACAAAGAAGTTTTGATCATCAATATTGGGGCCGTATAAGTTCACCAGATTTATATTTTCTAATAACAAAGATCCTTGGATGATTAGATATCTTCCAAATGTGTCTCTAATTACATTTTTCATTTGAAATGGGACTGTTTTATGTATGAGAGTCATAACTCCCCTGGCTCGGGATGAAAATGATGAGGTGAACATGTTACCTTGCCATCTTCTCCTAATTCTTTTTACATCCTCCTCTAATAGATGAGTTTCTTGTAAAAATACAATTTTTGAATCTATGTCTTTTATTTTATTCATAACTTGTTTAAGTTTTTTAAGATTTTGTAGACCTCTGCAATTCCATGAAGTTAAATTAAGATTAATGCTTTGATCTATGATCAATAAGGAGTTTGAGATTACCTTGCAATATGAACATACTCTTACAGAGAAGCAAAAACATGGATGATAGAACATTCATCCTACAAACTAAACAAAAACAAATTCCCTTTCCCCACATTTGTGGTAATCCCCCCAAAATATTCAGTCTCCCGTTGTAGCTAGTGACTGTTCCACACCTGCGAGGATCAGTCAAACCACTCTCTCTTTCTCCTCTCAATCACCCTGACTCTACTACTATTCTTATGACATTAACTCTCTTCTGTAGTTTTTTCAACATAACTTCAAAGTTTTATACAAGTCACGTTTCGTTACCTTGTATTCATACATGTGTAATGACAATAAAGTTGAATCTCATCTCATCTCATCTCATCTCATCTCTCATCTCAACTTTGTACATCATAGCTTTTTTTTTTTTTTTTTAAATACAGTCTGTATTTTGTAGACATATGTTTCAGATCAATCAGATGTCTGTACATATGCTTAAATGTTCTACCTTTATCATGTTCAGCTCCCGCCAGTTTCTTTTTGGATCTGCTTGATGAACTCCTGCGCCTCTTGAGGGGTCTTGAAGGTGTGGGTTCTCCCCTTATATGTGACCAGCAGTCTTGTCGGATGAATTACTCCGTGACGAATCCCTAGGTTGCGCAGCTCTTTGCGGGCCGGGTCGAACTGTTTCCTTAGTTGTAGTATTCCTGTGGCCAAATCTGGGTAGAACAGCACCTGTTGGTCCTGGTATTTAATTTCCCCTTTAGCTCGCGCCGCATTGGTGACTGTCATCTTGTCTCTGTAGTTGAGGAACTTCATAATCAGCGTCCTTGGTGGTGTCTTATTATCTCTCGGTGGGCCGATTCGGTGAGCTCTCTCTAAAACGACCGATGACTGCAGATCCGTGTTATTTAGCGCTTCTGGAATCCACTTTTTCAAAAAGGAACATGGGTCCCGTCCCTCCGCTTCCTCCGGGAGGCCCACCAACCTCATATTATTCCGTCGCGAGCGGGATTCCAAGTCTAGGACGTTATCTTCCAGACTTTTGCATTTTAATTCCAATGTTTGCAGTTTAGATTGTCGGCTGGTGATGTCATCTTTAGCGCTTGAAATTCGGAGCTCCGCCTGCACCACTCGCTCCATGCAGTTGTTTATTTCCTTTCTCATACCTTCTATCGCTGCTATAATCCCATCAAATTTAGACGAAAACTCTGTTCTCATGGAGTTGATGGCAGTGAGCACTACATTTGTCCCCTCTTCAGCAGTTCCCGCTCCGCTGCTGGCTCCCTCCTCCGCCATTGCCTCTGGAGTTTTCTCTGTTTCGCCTCGAGCGTGAAAGTCTGTTAGCTTGGGTTGTTTTGTCGAATTACCTTTTCCTCCACCTAATTTTCCAACCTTGGGCGTTACCATATCTGCACCAAAACGCTGGGATGGGTTTTTGTTCCAATTAAGCGAGTTTTATTAAAATTTTTATTTTTACGAGCAGAGCAGTGTGAAACATGTCTTCCTACGTGGCCGCCATAACCGGAAGTCCAAAAAGTTATTTTTATTACTATTTTTATTGATAAAGAATAATTTAGATTATAAGACTTACCTATCCACAACCGCACTGTTGCTGGTATTGTCTGCTGGCATCTGACGATCGTCAGCTATTCCGTTGATGGAAGCCTCCATTGTTTACTGATTCGTCATCCAGGTCACCCAACCCGGTCAAGCCATCTGCGCTTTCATGCATGCCCTTTCGGTTTAATTTGTGAACCATTTTTCAAAACAAGTAAAATAATGGCTAATGTTACCCTGACCCTTCTGCACAGTATCACAAAGGACTGCGCGTCACACAGCAGCAGAGTCAAAAGAGATTTTACGCACGGGAATGCATGGCATTTTACCGGAAATATAAACACGGAACCAGTGCATGTAGGGTGTCATTGAAGTCAGAAATTGATTGGCTAAACGACACGTCCATCGTCAGATTACTCGGCTTCAGTTGGCTCGTTGTATTCGCGGTCGTTGATGGGCAGATACTTCTTGCTAGGTTTTCGATGATTGGTTATTCAAGGTTTAAAAACCCACATCAATGCTCTTGTTGGTCGAATGAGATGTCAGTCTCATTCTAAACCAATCAAACACTCCTTTGGCTTTCTGTTTACGGCTGTGTCTGTACTGGAAGACTGGAAATACAGCTTTTTTTTTTCATTGCGCACTAAGACGCAGAGACGTGACCGGCCGCGGAATCTCCCGAGTTTAACTGAAAAGTTTAACTAAAAGTGTTTAGTGTGGTACGTTCTCTGATTGCAAGTGGTATGTTATTCCAGAACTTGGTGCCCCTCACTGATAGCACAGATTGAGCAAATGTGGTGCATCTGTGGGGGACCTCACAGTCTCCTCTAGTGATTGCTCTGGTTACAGTTCTCAGTTTAACATATTCTTCTGGGGGGGGGGTGCATAGCCATTTAATATTTTATAAATTGAACAAGTAAATTTGAGAGTTTTATAATTTTCAGAAGACAGAAGATTGTATTTTTGTGAATGTTACAGCAATGATGAATGGGATCTTTCTTGCCAAGGATTTTTGTGGCTTTTTTGTATAAAGATTCAATGGGTTTGATTATGGTTACACCAGTGAGTGACCAGTTGGTAAAACAGTAGTCGATGTGTGAGAAGATCATTGCATGCGGAAACATTTTGGCCGCATTGACTGTCAGCGATGGTCTAATTTGTTTAAAATTTCTTAAATTGAATTTGATTATGTTTGAGATTTTTTTGACGTTCTTTAAAGGTTGGTGAGGAGTCTAAAATCACGCCGAGGTACTTAAATTCCTCGACTAGTTGCAGCTCCTCCCCTTTTCAGACAATGTTTGAGTTTGTAATATTTGATCATTGTTTGGTGAACATCATGCAAACAGTTTTTTTAGTGTTTAGTAGGAGACATAAACTGTTGTCAGGACACAGGCGGCTTCTTGGGTGTTTTTTGCAGGTGTGAATATTACCGTGTCATCTGCATACATTTGTTTATGAATGTCTCTGCATGCATTTGGTAGATCATTTACTATAGGGAGAATAATATTGGTCCAAGTATGGAACCTTGTAGGACACCCATTTGACATTTCAAATATGGCGATTTGACACTGTTGACCATTACACATTGCTATCTGTCGGTTAGACAGGATTTCATCCATTTGATAGTATTTTCTGAAAAGTTGAACTGAGTAAGTTTGGTTAAAAGGATGTCATGGTCAACGGTGTCAAACGCCTTCTTCAGATCTAAAAACACAGCACCTACACAATTGCACTTGTCTAAGAAAGATTTAGTTTTCTCAAGGAACAAGCTTATTGCAGACTCTGTTGAGTGGTGGGCACAGAACCCAAACTGTGTGTGATGCAGGGGGGTGTTCCCATAATTCAGATGTTCACATAATAGTGTAGCCACCCATTTTTCAATTATTTTGGAGGTGACAGGTAAGATGCTGATTGGTCTGTAGTTGTTTATATCAGTTTTACTCCCTGTTTTGAAAATTGGTCTAACCACTCCTACCTTCGAAGGAAGGTAGGAGTGTCGAATGTGACAGCATGTTTTGTTTTTTTTTTTCTTCCCTTGTCCTGTCAGGCAGCTAGGTGAGCAGAACAGAAATCCACTTCCCTTATTGTGCCAAATAGATTTACTTTGCCAAAAGGAGCTTATACAGTACATATATACAGTATGTACTGTATATATATACTTCCGGCTCCGGCGCCACACGAGTTGGCTGCCTTTTGCAACAGCGGCTGAATTCTGAGTCTTTTTATCTTCCTTCTTCTTTCTGATCCAGTGATAACTTTCTGATCCGGCACACCTTTCACTCTATATATATCATGGACATACAGATCGCCCCAAAGGTCTCCCGAGTCGGCGGACGGAGCCTCTGTTTACAGCAGGAGACGATACAGCAGGGAAGAGCTAGCTAGCACTCAACCGCCACCCGGTGCTAACGGAGAAACTCGACATACCGGGAGAACTGAAGCGAATACGACGCGGGTGCCGGGCTGGAGTTTAGGCGGCGTGCAAGAAATATAAGACAGAATAATAAAGAGCGATGGCAAGAACCAAGCAGACCGCCCGTCAATCTACTGGAGGAAAAGCCCCCAGGAAGCAGCTGGCCACCAAGCTGCTCGGAAAAGCGCTCCGGCCACTGGCGGAGTGAAGAAGCCTCACCGTTACAGGCCCGGTACCGTGGCTCTGAGAGAGATCCGTCGCTACCAGAAATCCACGGAGCTGCTCATCCGTAAGCTGCCCTTCCAGCGCCTGGTGAGGGAGATCGCTCAGGACTTCAAGACCGACCTGCGCTTCCAGAGCTCCGCCGTCATGGTTCTGCAGGAGGCCAGCAAGGCCTACCTGGTGGGTCTCTTCGAGGACACCAACCTGTGCGCCATCCACGCCAAGAGGGTCACCATCATGCCCAAAGACATCCAGCTGGCCCGCCGCATCCGCGGAGAGAGAGCTTAGACTTTCTGCTGCACATCCACCAACCACATTGCTCCGCACTGTGTGTCTATCTATCCATCTGTCTATCTATCTATATATATATGTACATATGTATACTAGCTGCTCTTGTTTTTTCTTGCCTTCTGATTGTTGCTCTGAGTGTTGCTATCCCTGTGCTTTTGCAATCCTGGAATTTCCCCATTGTGGGACTAATAAAGGCTTATCTTATCTTATCTTATATTGTTTATAAATTCCTCTTGTAATAACTTTTAATACTTTATTTAAGTTGTTTTACCCATGAAGGACCCGATGGGTAAAACTCTCTATCGTCTTTTTTGTTAGGTTTATTGGTCAATTTGTTAATATTATTACAGTTTTTTTGTCATCTCCTTTTGCATTTTCCAGTAATGGTTATAAAAAAAGTTTGCCTTCACCTTCCTCAGAGTTTGTGTTACCTTATATCTAGCAGACGTAAATTTTTGTCTGTTGTTAAACCTGAGATTGATATCAGTGATCCAAAGAGCCCTGAGACACAATACCATCCATGAGTTTAATTGAAAAACAAAAAATTGAATGCTTATGACACTAAAATACTATTTGCATAATGATTTAGAACGCAGTGTATTCCCCAAGTTAGCTTAGTAGAGAGAAGGTGTTTTTAATGTCTACAATATTTTTCTATATATTAGCCATCCACTTATTCAGGCTCATTTCTGTGCCTTTTAAACCCCAGGTACCAGTCCTGTCCTGTCAACCACTTGAACCACACACTCCTGTCCCAATTATGCTTTATTTGGGCTTTCACCCTCTCAGGCTCAACCAATTTTCCATTACCTCAGGTTGTGTCCAGCGACTGGAGCTACTCAATTAACGTTAACCTCGAGATATGAAAAAGGCATGGGGCGAATTGGGACTCATTAGCATTAAAAAGACAGACACTAAAAGGGATCACAGTGAGAAAGAATGTTGACTCTGGGTGGAAAATGGTGCTGTAGTATTTAAGCCCACAGGTATTTTGACCAAAGAATCTCACAAGGCATAATATTTCTCCTTAGCATAATTAATGCATGCCTATGCATCCCTCTGTTCTTCATTCATTGATTTATTTCTAGGTGTGGTTCCACAAAGACCTCCTGTGTTTTCAGTGAGGTTCACCTATAGCCGAAAGTACCCAATTAGGTGTACACTCCCTAAAAAATAAAGCTACAAATGGCATTTTCGAGCTCAAAGTAAAGCTCCTGACAACCATCTATTATGTGTAAAGGCTTCATTGCTGCCACTTACTTTATCCTTACAGTGTTGGAATCATAGCAGAGGATTGGAACAGAAAATGATAAACTGAAAGCTTAGTGTTATAGCACACTCATCACGTCGCTGTCTTCTTGTCCATTGAATTTAACAGGCGCTAAAAGTGGAACATTTTTCCTTGCAGACATTAATGGCCTACTAGACTCCTGGTGCAAACAAGAGCTCACAGTGAAATTTAAAGGATACAGTGTTTACCAAAAGAGGCCAACAAAATGTCACCCTCTGTGTATCATATACGTCGTATCAATACAAGGGATAGTATGAATTTTAGTATGTTGCCCTGAATCACTGTATATAACCATGACATAAACAACACATAACAGAGCTCCGTGGTTGGATCAAAGCTTCGTTTTGGTGTAGCAGCTTATTTCTTTGACACCCCCTGAGAGTTTTGATACTATACTTTAACAGTGTTATAAGAGGAAAACATGGCAGGAAGAGACTCTTGAATTTACTTCTAGACAAAAGCCTTTTAAAGCCTTCTTTTTTGGGAATGTGAGTATTTTTTAAAGATAAAATTTGAAGGACAGGTTTCTGCATGGCAGGCGTAACATTTAGATGGACAGTAATTTAGGACTGTCAGAGTGGTTGCTCCCATGATGGCTGCCAAAGGCCGTTGTTTTAACCCGACAAGACCCCTGATTAGCCCTGAGCTTTTAAAGGGTGGATCACTAAGCCCTTGTAAAAGAAAGGTTGGACAGGATGCTGATAATATAGTGTATTGTTACAATGTACATTTTCTGAGGGTGAGGATTATTGATTAAGGACTCAGAGTTAAATTAATGTGTCCAACTACTAATGAATTAATTGAGAAAAACGCACACTAGAGAATGGGGAAGATATTCTGTGCAATAAAGGTTTAGCTTGAAGTTATTTGGAGATTATTAAAAGTTGAATTTTCTGTTTTATTCTACTATTCAGTTACTACCACCTGATGGGGATCTTATTGAGTAATGCAAATTAATATCACAGTTCATACCTAACATGCTTGCCTATTTACCATCAATGTGTGGTCAGTGGGTGTTTATTAAGGAGTAAAGTTGGTAGTTAATAACCTCATCCTCAATGAATATGTCATTAAGAAAAAGCTGTTAATAAATGCTTTATAATTACTAATAAAAATCTAATAAACTAACCCAATTAATGATTAATATAGGTGCTCTTAACGAAATTATTTCCTTTGTTCTTTTTTCCCCTTATTTGTTTCTTTTCAGGAGAAACTACAAGGCTACAGTCAACTTTATGATTTGTCCCGTTCGGAGCAGTCAAAAGTTTGTGAGTTAGCTATCAAAATAGCAACTGACGGACAACCACTGGAGCACATAGGAGAACTTCTACGAGTTGCTGTCGGCCCCCTAGACCTGTCTGTCAAAACTGTGCTTCATGATGCAGTGGAGAGAGTCGTGCGTGCACTCAGGTATTATCTTTCTCCTTTTTTCTCCAATTCTAAAGAAAAACAGTTACCATATAAAACAAGTTAAACAGACGATCCACTCTTAGGATTCAAGTCTTTCTCTCCATTTCACTACATCAAGCATGTTAAAACAGGGATCATTTTGGATGATACACTTTGCACAGTTATAATTAGAATTTAATTTGAAGATTTTAAGAAGGTGCAGTGTGGGCTAGTGTTACTTTTAAGATAAGATAAGATAAACCTTTATTCATCCCACAATGAGGAAATTACAGGATTGCAGCAGCAAAGGGATACCAGCACTCAGAGCAATAATAAATGAGATAAGAAACTGGATAGCAAAAGAGTAAATATATATATACTGTATATATACACAGTGTATATACACAGTGCAAGACCATTGCAGTTAACTGGTATTTACAGCATGGACCATGACTGCCTCCTTTCTTAACCGTCTGCGGCGGAATGACAGGGCCATGATCCGCTGGATATATGGCATCTCCACTGAGGATGAGGTCAGCTCGTAAGCACTCCTGGTTAGACTGCAGCTGGATGACCTCGAGGATGTGCTCTGCACGTGCCATTTGCGTTGGTTCGGCCATGTGGAGAGGAGTGTTGGCTGGATTAAGAAGGTCATGGAGGTTGATCCTGGTCGCAGCAGAGGTCAAGAAAGAGGAAGACCGAAGAAGACATGGCTAGATGGTGTCTGTATGGACCGGGTCAAGCTGCAACTGGCCTAGGTTGAACCAGTGGACAGGAACCACTGGAGTGGGACTCTGAGAAGTGCAGTCAAGCAGGACCCACCCCAACTGAGGGATTAATTGTGTCCTGTCAAAAATAAATACAGATGATGATGATGAGACAGTATATTTCACAGTTGAATGAACAATGTTGTTGCCACCTTCAGTAATAATTGTAAATGTATTAGTAGTGTATTGGAAGGGAATGATCCCTATTGTGTAAAGTAGTGGTGTTATGTATGGCCTCTTTGAGGAGCACAGGTTAGATTGTAAAGTCTGACAGCTGCAGGTAGGAAGAACCTGTGGAACCTCTCCTTGAGCACCTAGGGTGACACAGCCTGCCACTAAATGAGCTCCTCAGTACATTTAGCGTGTCCTGCATGGAGTGTGACTCAGACTCCAGCAGAGATGACAGCTTAGCCACCATCCTCCTCTCTCCTGTCTCCTACACTGGTTCAAGGCAGTGCCCCAGAACAGAGCTAGCTTTTTTGAGCAGCCCGTTCAGTCTCTTCCTGTCGGCTGCTGTGATGCTGCTGCCCCAGCAGACCACTCCATACAAGATGGCTGATGCCAAAACAGAGTCGTAGAAGGTCTTCAGGAGTGCCCTCTGCACTCCAAAAGACCTGAGTATCTCAGGAGGAACAGCCTTCACTGCCCCTTCTTGTAGAGCGCGTTGGTGTTGTGTGACCAGTCCAGTTTATTGTTCAGGTGTGAACACTAAGGTACTTGTAAGATGTCGCTATCTCAGTGTCTGCTCCTGGATGTTTACCGGTGCTGTGGAGGTTGTCCATGCCTGCGGCAGTCCACCACCAGTTCCTTAGTCTTCCCCACAGTGATCTGGAGGCAGTTCCGCACGCACCAGTCCAAAAAGTTCTGGATCAGTCCTTTGTACTCCAAGTCATCCCCAGTAGAGATGAGGCAGACTATCGCAGAGTCATCAATTCAATTCAATTCAACTTTATTTATATAGCGCCATTTCACAACAACAGTCATCTCATAGCACTATCAACTGTAGGGGGGAACCCCCACAGTTGCAGAAAGACCCCAGCAATCAGGCAATCCCCTGTGAGCAAGCACTTGGCGACGGTGGAGAGGAAAAACTCCCTTTTAACAGGAAGAAACCTCCAGCAGAACCAGGCTCAGGGAGGGGCAGTCATCTGCTGCAACTGGCTGGGGGGTGAGGGGACAGAGAAGATGAAAAGAACAGACATGTAGAGAGCAAACAGCACGATGGGGACTCAATCTATGGGAGAGAACAAACAAATGTTAATGACCAGCAAAAAAAAAAAATATTTCATTGAGAGTGAAGAAAGGAGTGAGGCCCAGTGCATTATTGGAGGTCCCCCGGCTGACTAAACCTATTAGCAGCATAACTAAGGGAGGGTTCAGAAACACATGATCCCTCCCTAATTGTAGGCTATATCAAAAAGGTAGGTTTTAGCCCTATTGTTAAAAACAGAGATCGAGTCTGACTCCCGAATCCAGATTGGCAGCTGGTTCCACAGGAGAGGAGCTTGATAACTGAAGGCTCTGCCTCCCATTGTACTTTTGGAGATTCTAGGTATTACAAGTAATCCTGCATTTTGGGAACGTAGTGCTCTGTTAGGATAATACGGTAGTATCAGATCTTTTAAATAAAAAGGAGCCTGATTGTTTAGAGCTTTGTAAGTAAGAAGAAGGATTTTAAACTTAATTCTAAACTCTATGGGAAGCTAGTGAAGGGAGGCCAGAACCAGAGAGATATGATCTCTCTTTCTAGTACCTGTTAAAACTCTTGCTGCAGCATTTTGGATCAGCTGAAGACTTTTTAAAGATGTTTTAGGACAGCCTGACAATAAAGAATTACAATAACCTAATCTCAATCAGAGAACTTGTGTAGATTGCAGTGTGGTGTGTTGTGTGAAAAGTCAGTGTAGAGGGTGAACAGGAAGGGAGTCAGAACTGTTCCCTGGGGGGGGGGGGGGGTGTGTTACTGTAGATGATAGTGTCCGACTGTTCTGACACCATCTCACAAACTGTGGTTGGTCTGTGAGGTAGTCCAGGATCCACGATGACAGGGGCTGGTCCACCCCTACACACAGCAGCTTGTCCCTCAGGATCACTGGTTGGATGGTGTTGAAAGCACTGGAGAAATCAAAGAACATGATCCTCACAGTGCTCCCAGGCTACTCCAGGTGGGACAAGGAAGGATGTAGGAGGAAGATTGCTGCATCCTCCATCCCATGCTGATAGGCAAGCTGAATTGGGTCCATCGCTGGTCTCAACAGGGGGTGGAGATAGGTGAGGAGCAGCTTCTCCAGGGTCTTCATCAGGTATGATGTGAGAGCCATTTGTCTGTAGCTGTTCAGGTCCTTGGGATCCGGAGTCTTTGGCATGGGTACCACACAGGATGTTTTTCATAGCTGTGGTACCCTCCTCATCTTCAGGCTCAAGCTGAAGATGTGCTCCACAATCCCGCACAGCTGGTCTGCATAGGACTTGAGGAGCCTCGAGCTGATGTCATCTGGACCTGCAGCCTTCCTCACTTTGATCTTCTTCAGCTCAAATCTCACCTTCTTCTTAGTGAGGGACAGACTGGGTCTTGGGGGGGGGGGCATATGAGGGGAAAAATGGCATGGGATGTGCACTGAGAGCTGGGGGATGTAAGGGGGTTGGGGGTGGGCAGTGGACAGGGGGAGTAGGTGAAAGTGGAGGCAGCAGGTGTTGAAGGGTAGGAGGAGGGGAGGGCGGTTGGTCAAATCTGTTGAAGAACTGGTTCAGGTCATTCACCCACTCCCGACCCCCCATGGCCTGGGAGTAGGTAACCTGGTGCCCAGAGATGGTTTTGAGGCCTCTCCAGACACAGCTGACATCGCTCTGCTGCAGCTTGACCTCCATCTTCTTCCTGTAGTTGTCCTTCTCCTCTCTGATCTTCCTCCTCAGCTCACTCTGTGTGGATTTCAGCTCTTCCTTGTTTCCTGACCTGAAGGTCCTTTTCTTCTCCTTCAGCAGCGTCTTTTTCTCGGGGTTGATTCAGGACTTGTTATTTGAGAAACACAGTATGGTCTTGGTGGGTACAGTGTTGTCCACACAGAAGTTGACGTAGTCTGTGATGGTGTGTGTGAGGCTGTCAGTGTCTTCTCCATGTGGATCCCAGAGCTGCTCCCATGCTGTGGATTCAAAACAGTCCTTCAGAGCATCCTCTGCCTCTTCAGACCATCTCTTCACTCTGTGGGTAACAGGAGGCTGTCTGTGTACCAGGGGTTTGTACGCAGGCAAGAGGTTAACCAGATTGTGATCAGACTTTACGGGGGAGAGGGTGTATGCTTCTTTCGTGTTGGCATAAAATAAGTCCAGAGTTTTATTGTCTCTTGTGGGGCACGTAACATACTGGGTGACAGTGGGCAGAGTGGAGGACAGTGAATCATGGTTAAATTCACCAGAGATGAGCTGGAGAGCAGTGGGATCTTGAGTCTGCAGCCTGCTGGTGACTGAGTGGATGACATCACATGCTGCCTCAGCATTTGCAGAGGGGGCTATGTAGACTGTGATCAAAGACAAACTTGTTGCATATAATTGTGTTACTGAGTTAACTACATAGAGATAGATACATTTGCTTGACAGTAGGCTTGGGCATGTCAGTTTTAATTTCCAGGCTCTGTGTAGTCTAAAGTGCATCTAACCCCAAATGTTTTGACTGTACCTTATTACATAGAGATCAGATTTACTTTTCATATCACAGCGTAATTGGTTTTGAATACCAAAAGGTAGATTGATTAAACTGGTGTTGGGCAAAATCTTCCATGGAAAGACCCATGCAGCTGTAAAATTTATCTGAGTGAATTGTTTTTCCTACTAATTATACATTTTATCTCTCATGAATTTGCAGCCTTTGAACCTTAAATTTCCAACCTTTTGCTTTTCTTGTCCTTCTTTTCTTATCTATTTGATTCTAAATTAATGAGTTTTTCTTATATCTCAAAGGTGTGCTAGACAGTATTTTCAATTCAATTCAATTCAACTTTATTTATATAGCGCCATTTCACAACAACAGTCATCTCATAGCACTATCAACTGTAGGGGGAACCCCCACAGTCGTAGAAAGACCCCAGCAATCAGGCGATCCCCTGTGAGCAAGCACTTGGCGACGGTGGAGAGGAAAAACTCCCTTTTAACAGGAAGAAACCTCCAGCAGAACCAGGCTCAGGG
Organism: Pholidichthys leucotaenia; assembly: GCA_020510985.1. Lineage (NCBI taxonomy): Eukaryota > Metazoa > Chordata > Actinopteri > Cichliformes > Pholidichthyidae > Pholidichthys > Pholidichthys leucotaenia. Next base: position 355,332,433 of record CM035842.1, on the reverse strand, counting down.
AGGGGCAGTCATCTGCTGCGACTGGCTGGGGGGTGAGGGGATAGAGAAGATGAAAAGAACAGACATGTAGAGAGCAAACAGCACGATGGGGACTCAATCTATGGGAGAGAACAAACAAATGTTAATGACCAGCAAAAAAAATATTTCATTGAGAGTGAGGAAAGGAGTGAGGCCCAGTGCATTACTGGAGGTCCCCCGGCTGACTAAACCTATTAGCAGCATAACTAAGGGAGGGTTCAGAAACACATGATCCCTCCCTAATTGTAGGCTATATCAAAAAGGAAGGTTTTAGCCCTATTCTTAAAAACAGAGATCGAGTCTGACTCCCGAATCCAGATTGGCAGCTGGTTCCATAGGAGAGGAGCTTGATAACTGAAGGCTCTGCCTCCCATTGTACTTTTGGAGATTCTAGGTATTACAAGTAATCCTGCATTTTGGGAACGTAGTGCTCTTTTAGGATAATACGGTAGTATCAGATCTTTTAAATAAAAAGCCTGATTGTTTAGAGCTTTGTAAGTAAGAAGAAGGATTTTAAACTTAGTTCTAAACTCTATGGGAAGCCAATGAAGGGAGGCCAGAACCGGAGAGATATGATCTCTCTTTCTAGTACCTGTTAAAACTCTTGCTGCAGCATTTTGGATCAGCTGAAGACTTTTTAAAGATGTTTTAGGACAGCCTGATAATAAAGAATTACAATAATCTAATCTCGAGCTAACAAAAGCGTGGATCAGCTTCTCAGCATCACTCTGAGACGAGATGCTCCTAATCTTGGCAATATTACGCAAATGATAGAAGGCAGTCTAAGAAACAAATTTAATATGTGAATTGAAGGACAGATCTTGATCAAAAATAATTCCAAGGTTCCTCACGGAGCTATTAAGAGAAAGAGTAACCGCATCCAAACTGAAAGTTTGATTTGGAAAGGTATTTCTAAGGTTTTTTGGACCAACAAGAATGACTTCAGTCTTATCTGAATTTAATAGCTGGAAATTACAAGTCATCCAAGCTTTGATTTCCTTAAGACAGGCTTCTAACTTGGCTAATTGATTAGTATCATCTGGCTTCATTGACAGGTATAATTGTGTGTCATCTGCATAACAATGAAAATGTATACAGTGCTTTCTAATAATGTTGCCTAACGGAAGCATATATAAACTAAAAAGAGTAGGGCCTAGCACAGATCCCTGTGGAACTCCATGACTAAGCTTTGAGTTGAAAGAAAACTCATTATTTACATGAACAAACTGGAACCTATCAGATAAATAAGATCTAAACCACTGCAACGAAGTTCCATTAAGTCCAACATAGTGTTCTAATCTATCAAGTAGAATATTATGATCGATAGTATCAAAAGCTGCACTAAGGTCTAAAAGGACAAGTACAGAAACCAGTCCATTATCAGATGCGATGAAGAGGTCGTTAGTGACCTTCGCTCAGGCTGTTTCAGTAATATGATGGATTCTAAACCCAGATTGAAACTCTTCAAGTAAACCATTTCCCTGCAGGTGGTCAAATAATTGGGTAGCAACAACTCTTGCTAAGATTTTTGAAATGAAAGGGAGATTAGAGATTGGTCTATAGTTAGCTAAAGCTCCTGGATCTAGCGTTGGCTTTTTGAGTAAGGGTTTAATTACAGCCGTTTTAAAAGCCTGCGGTACATGGCCTAAAGTTAATGAAGAATTGATTATATGAAGAATAAAGCTACCAATAAGTGGGAAGACTTCTTTAAATAACCTGGTAGGAATAGGGTCTAAAAGACAAGTTGAAGGTTTGGATGAGGAAACTATTTTGTCTAACTCACAAAGGTCGATTGGAGTAAACTCATCAAGACAGACATCAATTGAAGGAGTTGTAGTAGTTACAGTATTTAAGTTAACTGTGGGAAGAATCTGGTTGATTTGATCTCTGATGGATGAAATTTTATTATTGAAAAAGTTCATAAAGTCCTGACTAGTAAGCTCTAAGGGAATGCTAGGATTGACAGAGTCCTGACTCTTTGTCAACCTGGCTACAGTGCTGAAAAGAAACCTGGGATTATTCTTGTTCTCTTCTATTAATGCAGAGTAATAACTTGTTCTAGCTTTTCTAAGAGATTTTTTATAAATTAAAAGATGATTTCTCCAAGCTAAATAGATTTCATCTAAATTAGTGGAGCGCCATTTTCTTTCTAATTGACGAGTCTTCTGTTTTAAGTTACGAGTTTCTGTGTTGAACCAAGGAGTTAGAAATCCCTGATTAGACTTTTTCTTTTTTAAGGGGGCCACCAAGTCTAGAGTCTGATGCAGAGAAGCTGTAACACTATCCACCATGTTATCACTTACAGAAGGAGCAAGCTGTCTATAGCTTATTTCCGTTGTGTTGACACATGGCATAGAGGAAACAATCTGCATAAATTTGGTAACCGCATCATCTGAGAGGCATCTACTGTAATAATATTTTTCTTTAGGAACCAAATAGTCAGAAATAGTAAAATCAAAGGTTAACAGACAATGGTCTAACAGTACAGGGTTATGAGGAGACACTACAAGATTTTCTATTTCTATGCCATATGTCAGAACAAGGTCCAATGTATGGTGGAGGTAATGAGTAGAATTTCCTACTTTCTGAGAAAACCCAATCGAGTCTAATATTGAATTAAATGCCACATTAAGGCAGTCACTATCTACATCCACATGTATATTAAAGTCCCCTACTATAATTATTCTATCAGATTTCAGCACTAAATCAGCTAAGAAATCAGCAAATTCGGATAAAAATTCTGAGTAGGTTGATGGGGGACGATAAACTATGGCAAATAAAATTGGGTTTAACCTAAAATTGTTAAAGTGCCCAATACTGAGGACCAGGCCCTCAAAGGAATTATAACATGTTTTTTGCTTTACATTAACTAGTAATTTGGAATGGTAAATTGTTGCTATTCCTCCTCCACGACCAGAACTTCTGGGATTTTGACAGTTTAAATAACCAGAGGGAGTTGATTCATTTAAACCAACATAATCCTCTTGCCCTAACCAAGTCTCTGTAAGGGAAATTAAATAAATCTGATGATCAATTAACAGATCATGGACTTAGAGACTTGGGAGTTAGAGACCTAATATTTAACAAACCACATTTAATTTTTAAATTATGAGGAGGAACAGAGGCCAAATCATTCAATTTAGAGGCTTCATGTTTAATTTGAGTTTTACCAACTTTTTGTTTAATCACTTTGGGATGCTTATACATAATATTTTTATTTACATTGGAAGGAGCAGACAATGATTCTGTGATGGGGAAGACAGGGGCTAAGTTGAGGGGTGGCAGATGAAGAGGAGCTGCAGAGAGGCGTGTAAGACTGCGACTCTACTTCCTGAGAAGTAGAGTCGCAGTCTACTTCCTCTACTCTGAGTAGTCAAGGTTTTTGGATAAAAATGATGCCAGATTATTAGATAAAAGAGACGCACCATCTAAAGTGGGATGGACGCCGTCTCGTCTAATAAGACCAGGTTTTCCCCAAAATGAGTTCCAATTGTCTATGTGGCCCACGTTGTTTGCAGGACACCACACCGACAGCCAGCGGTTGAAGGATGGCAAACGGCTAAACATGTCATCACTGGTCAGATTGGGGAGGGGCCCAGAGAATACTACAGAGGCAGACATCGTTTTTGCAAAGTCACACACCGATACTACATTAAGTTTTGTGACTTCCGACTGCCGGAGTCGGATGTCATTAATGCCGGCATGGATAACAATTGTGGAGTATTTACAGTTACTTTTAGACAGCATTTTCAAATTTGACTCGATGTCGCCTGCTCTGGCCCCAGGAATGCATTTGACTATGGCTGGTGGAGTCTCTAGGTTCATGTTTCTGACTACAGAGTCGCCAATGATCAGAGTTTTTTCCTCAGTGGGTGTGTTGCTGAGTGGGGAAAAACGATTAGAAACATTAACAGGTTGGTGGTTAACCAGGGCTTTGCGACTAGGCTTCCTTCTCACCGTCACCCACCCAGTCTCCTTGTTGCTGAGGAGAATGGGAGGACTGCTAGCAGGCCGCCCTATGCTAGGGAGCTCCGCTACAGCTAAGGGACGTCCGTCAAGATTAACTGACGCAGACGGTGTTTCAATGCAGCAGAGCCGGGATTCCAAATCAGACAACCTCGCCTCGAGCGCCTCAAAAAGACAACATTTATTACATTTTCCGTTATCACTAAAAGAGGCAGAGGTGTAGCTAAATGTCTGATATAGAGAGCACACCAGAGGAGAAGGGGAAGGAGAGCTAGTAGCCATAGCTAGTGGCTAACCCGAAGCTAACAAAAACACCGATGAAAAGTGAACAGAAGGCTCAAGAGTGTGATTAGATGACACTGAGTGCGCACACAAGTGCAGGAGGCTTGATAAACAGAAGTGAGAGCTAACGGTAGATGGAAAAAAATGATTAAAATACAATTAAAGGCAAAATCCTCAGGAGAATGAGGAGAGCTAACCACAGAGCAAACTACACAGTCAGCCAGCAACACAGGAAGTGACGATACGTTACCACAGGGAGCCGCCCAAGTCCAATATAATTGGCCCAAACAAAATTGGACTTTGTTTTGGTTCTTGCTCAGGTAGTTTATATACATTGTCTGATTTTTAAATAATTTATTTGCAAATTATGGTGGAAAATCAGTATTTGGTCAATAACAAAAGTTCATCTCAATATTTCTTTATATACCCTTTGTTGGCAATGACAGAGGTCAGACGTTTTCTGTCAGTCTTCACAAGGTTTTCACACACTGTTGCTGGTATTTTGGCCCATTCCTCCATGCAGATCTCCTCTAAAGCAGTGATGTTTTGGGGCTGTCCCTCCAAAGATTTTCTATGGGGTTGAGATCTGGAGACTGGCTAGGCCACTCCAGGACCTTGAAATGCTTCTTACGAAGCCACTCCTTCATTGCCCGGGCGGTGTGTTTGGGATCATTGTCATGCTGAAAGACCCAGCCACGTTTCATCTTCAATGCCCTTGCTGATGGGAGGAGGTTTTCACTCAAAATCTCACGATACACGGCCCCATTCATTCTTTCCTTTACACAGATCAGTCATCCTTGTCCCTTTGCAGAAAAACAGCCCCAAAGCATGATGTTTCCACCCCCATGCTTCACAGTAGGTATGGTGTTCTTTGGATGCAACTCAGCATTCTTTCTCCTCCAAACACGACAAGTTGAGTTTTTACCAAAAACTTCTATTTTGGTTTCATCTGACCAGATGACATTCTCCCAATCCTCTTCTGGATCATCCAAATGCTCTCTAGCAAACTTCAGACGGGCCTGGACATGTACTGGCTTAAACAGGTGGACACGTCTGGCACTGCAGGATTTGAGTTCCTGGCGGCGTAGTGCGTTACTGATGGTGGCCTTTGTTACTTTGGTCCCAGCTCTCTGCAGGTCATTCACTAGGTCCCCCCATGTGGTTCTGGGATTTTTGCTCACCGTTCTCGTGATCACTTTGACCCCACGGAGTGAGATCTTGCGTGGAGCCCCAGATCGAGGGAGACTATCAGTGGTCTTGTATGTCTTCCATTTTCTAATAATTGCTCCCACAGTTGATTTCTTCACACCAAGCTGCTTACCTATTGCAGATTCAGTCTTCCCAACCTGGTGCAGGTCTACAATTTTGTTTCTGGTGTCCTTTGACAGCTCTTTGGTCTTGGCCATAGTGGAGTTTGGAGTCTGACTGTTTGAGGTTGTGGACAGGTGTCTTTTATACTGATAACGAGTTCAAACAGGTGCCATTAATACAGGTAACGAGTGGAGGACAGAGGAGCCTCTTAAAGAAGAAGTTACAGGTCTGTGAGAGCCAGAAATCATGCTTGTTTGTAGGTGACCAAATACTTATTTCCCACCATAATTTGCAAATAAATTCTTTAAACATCAGATAATGTGATTTTCAGGATTTTTTTCCTCATTTTGTCTCTCATAGTTAGGGCTGGGAACGATCCCTAATTTCCAGAATCGATTCGATTCCGATTCTTGAGATTCTGAATCGATTCGATTCCGATTCAATCCCGATTCGATCTGGGGAATTACCATTTTAATAGCCATTTTACTTCCCATGAAACAAAAATCTTGGAGACCTAATGCTGCAAATTGTACCAAGAATCTTCTAACTTTGTTAATACATAAATTATCACATATAGAACTGACCCAAAATCAGTTACAATAATGCACTTTTTATTATTTAACTTATCATTTCATAAAGTGCTCACAGGTGCTTTCTTTAGTGCAAAGGGTGTGTCGTGTCAAGTTCACCACCCAGAGTAAGTAAACAAATTCAATGCATGAACCATGCAGACATAATCTCACTGTATTTCAGTCCCTCCAGGATTTTGTCAGCTGTTTTTGTGATTGTTGTGGCCCAAAAAGCCTGGATTTGTGGGAGCTTTTCCAAAAAGTTATGGCACTTTTAGAGTTTTTTTGCACTCAAAGTTGTGTGAGGAAGTACAAATTTTAAAGCAGCTGCTTTTTCCATAGTTTATAGTGATGCTATTCTATGTAACACCACAAGAAAAGTACAGGATTGCCAAAAATTTCTTGTTAAACAGTGATTTATTTAGAATTAAATGCTCAGTAAAATTGTAAAAAAAAAAAAAAAATGACCAATATTGTGTTCTTGCTGAGAACTTTAAAAAAGAAATAAAAGAATTTGTCATTACAACAACTAAATTGCATTGAATGCATGTTAGTGTGGAGAAAGTGATGGCAGCACCTCCTTGAATCTTGAATTTGAAGGTCTTCTTCTGTGCTGAAATCCACATGAAGCAGGGATGGTTCCTCCACTGACGACCTCTGACCTTCAGAAGGTCTCAGTGAGGATGAAGCTTCCAGTCTTCACACATCTGAAGGCAGATAAAAAGAATAGATTTCACAGTAAAATTAACATTCATATTTTTAGATCGCCACACCACAGTAGGGTTTAATAATTTAGGGGTTTTTTTTATATTTTAACTACAAATTAACTTTCAATGTTGGAAAAGGGTTTCAGTTCATTTCCTGAGAAGGTTTGTTCATTTCAATTTAGTTCTACTGAGTAAAAATAGCTTGTTGTACTGCAGCCTTTATTAATTTTATTGTGATTTATTCTCTTCACATCGCTTAAGTGGCAGAAGTCCATAATCTCATAAAATATACCTTAATTCTGCATTTATTCACAGCGCTTAACCAACAGTTCTCTCTGTGTCCATAGTTTGTAAAAGAAACCATCATCATGCCAGATAAATTATTAATTGACGACACAAACGTTAAAACAAACAAATATTATACTTACAGTCTCAGCAGCTCCAAGTCTCTGCTTCACGGGTTTCAGCCTCCGCGCATTTTCCGTTTATCAGTCGTCAACTTTATGTTCCAACACAGCGCTGCACGGAGTAAAAGTCCGTTTATCCCCGCTTTATGAAAAATATTCAGAAGCTGTTGAGGACAGTCTTTACAGTGACTTTTGCTGCTAAATTAAGAGACGCACGTTATTAACTCCGCATCATGTAAACACAAAAGACGTGTGCACGCGCCGCAGGGAACACGGAAGTTTTATTTATGAAAAATATTCAGAAGCTGTTGAGGACAGTCTTTACGGTGACTTTTGTTGCTAAATTAAGAGACGCACGTTATTATCTCCGCTCGTGTAAACACGAAAGAGCACGCGCGGCAGGAAACTCTTGCTGGATGAGAACCGTTTTAACACCACAGAAGAAGAACTAGCATATCCGTTAGCTTGCTAGCTCCGTTAGCGCGTCGGTTGTTTATGCTTCTCGGCCATTGTTACTGGCTCACTGACCCGGTTTCAACCCGATTATACTCGGCAGACGTTCACAAACGTAAAAATATTATATTAAAACATATTAATATTAAAAGATCGATCCGCGGATTTTGTGGATCGATATCGGCTCAGTCAAACATGTATCGATCCATATCGATATATTGATCTTTTGAACCCACACCTACTCATAGTTGAGGTATACCTATGATGAAAATTGGAGACCTCTCTCATCTTTTAAGTGGGAGAACTTGCACAATTGGTGGCTGACAGGCGCCTCGTCATGGCTGCCGCGTCATTGGGATGCGCCTTTCGTGTGCGCCCAATGTCAAGTCAAATTCCTCGTATGTTTACTTGTTTACTTGTAAATGTGCTTGGCAATAAATCTGATTCTGATTCTGACTAAATACTTTTTTGCCCCACTGTAGGTGGACTGCAGCCATGGTCATACTGTAAGTATGAGCAGTAGTGCGGGAGTAGTCATTTTGGAAATGGCAAGACATTACAGCACACAAGAGGTTCTGGAAATTATCATGTACTCCGAGTGTGAGGATGGCTTCTCATCCTCCTCTAACGACTCTGAGGCATGGAGAAGGCCTCATGGTACAGCTTTGTTTATGTTTTACCTCTGCACATCTATAGTGTGTGTAGCTTTGGACCAGGCCGGTGCGTACACGGCAGTATATATGCTTCATTTTTTTTGGGAGGTCAAGTGCCATCTGCTGTTTCATCCCAGCCTGACAGGTAGCGCAAATGTGCTGACATGTCAGTTTTTTAAATGCCTATGCAAAACAGAAGAAAAGCAAGAGCCACAAAAATTGGCAACAATAATGGCGACTGCACTTGGGTGAGTAGCTTCTGTGTTTTCTACCTTTAATGGAAGAAGAAACTAAAAAAAGAAAGAAGAAAGTATAATGATGTGCTTCTGCTTCTCCGTGTTTTCATTTTAGTTTTTGCCTTTGTCTTCATCTGCTTTGACTTTGTATGCTGTGTTGGTAACACCACCTCATGAATGTGAGGTTGGATCAATGTGCACAGGTAAAGCACTCACAAAATTTGGGCTGGACTCACTCACCCACGGAGGGGCCCCACAGAGCCTAGCGAACCGGAGACGATGGTGTAATTTACACCCCACTAGCCTCACACTCAAGCAGACACACAGAGCGGAGGTGGAGCATAAATAAGCCTTTTTGTGTTCACCTAGGCATCTGTTGACGAAAGGTCCTGTCTCCTCCTCTGCATCAGGATCCATTGAGAGTGTGAATGGAGTGTGACCAGGCGAGAGTCACTAGGTGGAGTAATAAATTGATTGACAGACCATCTCTGCACGAGACAAGCCTGTTGTCAACCGTATGATGCATCATACAGGACTGAAAAGCCATAAGTTGCAGTGATCAAATTCTCCATCTCTTAAGTGTGTCCGCCCTGCTCCCCCCGAGCTGCTTTGCTCCCCCGACCTGCTCTGACCTCCCCAGCCTGCACATCACTGGTTGACGCTACTCTTGGTGGGCGGGATGTTCACCCAGATCTGTGATGGCGATGTTCAGCTTTCACCTATATCTTCAAAAATAACCAGCGAGAAATGTTTCTGAAAACAATTGTTTGACTGAAGCGTGACTTCATAGAAATGAGGAGCAGCACCTCCACGCGATGGCTCAAGGTTCTACCAGAATGCATGCAGAGTGTGCTATGTAGACAATGACAACTTTTTGTGAGTAGTGTATATATAGTAGTGCATATATACACTACTCACAAAAAGTTAGGGATAGTTGGCTTTCGGGTGAAATTTATGGAAAATGTAAAAAGTTCACGCTACAGTGATATTATAACATGAAAGTAGGGCATTTGAGTAGAAGCATGCAATGGTGATTTCCTCATCTCAATTTATTGAAATAAAAGCCAACAACAGTGGTGGGTACACCACAACAAAAAGTGTCAGTGTGTCAATAACTTGACATGTGCCCCTGAGCATCAATTACAGCTTGACAACAATGTCTCATACTGCTCACAAGTCAACTTATTGTCTGCTGAGGCGTGGCATTCCACTCTTCTTGAAAGGCAGCCCTCAGGTCATTGAGGTTGTGGGGTGCAGGGTTACGAGCCTCTATACGGTGACTCAGCTGATCCCATAGGTTTTCTATGGGATTCAGGTCTGGAGAAAGTGCAGGTCACTCCATTTGAGGTACCCCAGCCTCCAGCAGCTGCTCCCTAATGATGCGACCTCGATGAACTGGAGCATTGTCATCCATGAATATGAAATTAGGCCTGTGTTGTTCATGCAGGGGCACAATGACTGGATTAATGATGTTATTCAGGTAGTATCAGCTTGTCACTGTACCATTCACAAGGTGTAGGGCAGTTCTGTGTTGACTAGACACACCTGCCCAGACTGTAACACCACCACCACCAAAGGCTCGTCTGGTGACAACAGTGGCTGATGCATAGCGCTCTCCTTGATGTCTCCAACATCATAGGCAGTCATCGTTTCTGCTCAGCATGAATCAACTTTCATCAGAGAACAGTACTGAGGCCCACTGGTCCCTTGTCCAGCTTAAATTTATTTTTATTTATTTATTTAACCTTTATTTATACAGGGTAGTTCCATTGAGAGGCAACCTCTCTTTTTCAAGGACGCCCTGTTCACACTCAACACACTTGCACATTCACACCAGGAAGCTGCCCAGTACAAATACAGACTGACCTGTGGTCACTGAGCAGTTTCACTGGAGCAGCTGGGGTTTAGGGCCTTGCTCAAGTGCACCACAGTGGGGTTAAGGAGGGTGGGGCAAATACTGCTATGTTATCTGTCCCACCCAGATCTAATCCTGCCCATCCAGTGATCAAACCCGTGACCCTCAGCTCATCAGTCCACATCCCTGACCATTAGGCCACCATTGCCCAATGCTCCCTCTAAATGCGTACTGGCCCATGCAAGATGATGACGCCTGTGCCTTGTGGTCTAGTCAGGTACCCTTGCTGGTCGTCTAGCACGCAGACCACGCTGATGTAAACAGTTTGGAATAGTCTGACGTGACACTTGGGTGCCTCTCACCTCCCTTAAATGTGCCTGAAGTTGAGTGGCATTCATCATCCAGTTCCGCAGAGCACTGTTCACAGTGAAGCGGTCATTAGCGTGGGATGTGGACAAAGGACGTCCACTTCTATGCCTTTCTGTGACTCTTCCAGTCTCTCTGTATCTCTGTTGCAACCTGCTGATGACGCTCTGTGACACTTTAAGCTCAGTGGCCACTTCCCTCTGAGAACATCCTGTTTGAAACCTCGCAATGGTGATATACTGTTGATCAATTGTGAGGTGTCGTCTTGGTCTCATGATGTCAAAATGTGAACAATATGATGAAGAGGACTGTTTAAATATCAATTCTAATTGAATCGGTGAATTCAAAAAGGGCCCAAGTCCACACTTTTTCAAAGGGGACTTGGGCCCCTTTTGAATTCACCGATTCCATTGAACCAGAAAATTTCTTGGTTAATTCATGGATCAAACACCTGTTGTGAATTTTGCCGTTAAGCACCATGTTAGAGAACAGCAAGTTATGCAAAAAGTACCAAAACATTGAACAGTTGGAAATGTGCATTCAAAAGGTTAGAGAAGGTCAAATTAAGTTCACCTGTAAAGGTTATAGGGCATTTTAGGTGCATCCTGAAATTTCACCCAAAAGCCAAGTATCCCTAACTTTTTGTGAGTAGTGTATATATGGGGGGGGGGCTGAAAAGTTCATCGAAGTCACATTTGACCAAATGAGGTTTATTTTTCAACATGGTCTCCCCTTTGGTCCACACACTTGTTCCATGGGTGTTGCACCGCTTGGATCCCTGCAATTGAAAAATAAACCACATTTGGTCAAATTTGACCATTATGAAGTTTTCAGCCCCCCCCCCCCCCTTGTGTGTGTATATACACTACTCTCAAAAAGTTAGGGATATTTGGCTTTGGGGTGAAATTTCAGGATATACCTAAAATGCACTATAACCTTTCCAGGTGAACTTAATTTGACCTCCTCTAACCTTTTGAATGCACATGTCCAACTGTTCAATGTTTCGGTACTTTTTGCATAACTTGCTGTTCTCCAACAAGGTGCTTAACGGCAAAATTCACAACAGGTGTTTGATCCATGAATTGACCAAGAAGTTTTCTGGTTCAATTAGAATTGGTATTTGAACAGTCCTCTTCATCATGCTGTTCACATTTTGACATCATGAGACCAAGACGTCACCTAAAAATTGATCAACAGTACCTCGCCATTGCGAGGCTTCAAACAGGATGTTCTCAGAGGGAAGTGGCCACTGAGCTTAGAGTATCACAAAGTGTCATCAGCAGGTTGCAACAGAGAGACTGGAAGAGGCACAGAAGTGGATGTCCTTTGGCCACATCCCACGCTGATGACCGCTTCATTGTGAACAATGCCCTGCGGATGATGAATGCCGCTCAACTCCAGGCACATTTAAGGGAGGTGAGAGGCACCCAAGTGTCACGTCAAATTATTCCAAACTGTTTGCGTCAGCGTGGTCTGCGTGCTAGATGACCAGCAAGGGTACCTGACCTAGACCACAAGGCACAGGCATCATCGTCTTGCATGGGCCAGGGAGCATTTATGCTGGACAAGGGACCAGTGGGCCTCAATGCTGTTCTCTAATGAAAGTTGATTCCAGGGTTTCCTCTGGCTTAAAGACCTTGGTGCAGTGACAACATATTTTTCGGGGGGGGGGGGCACATGGCTTTATTGTAACTGGAATATGTTAAATTTTGTACTATTTTTTTTTAAATTTTGCACATTTTTAAAAATTTTTAAATTCCCCCCCACACACCTTCCCGTTAACGGCGACAAATTTTGTGATCGCGGTTAACGACAGTTAACGTCAGAAAGTGCAAACAGTACATTTTGGCCTACTGGCTCTCCGTACCAAGGCCAATTCTGGCCACAGACACTGTGCATGCCATGGAGACATTGCTAAGTCAAACAAGCTGGATTGCAGCCATGGATATCCCTAAAGTGCTGTCATGTTTAAGTTTACAACGTCATTGTGTGCGCGCTTGCGGACCATCATTGCTTCATTATTTTTTTCTTAAATTTATATTTCCTCATAGAGTGGTGGAAAATTTTCTGGCGTGGCGGGCCGCCACCCAGAAATGTTATCAAGGCAAACCCTGGATTCACATTGAGCAGAAATGATGGCCACCAACGATGTTCGAGATGTCAAGGAGAGCACTGTGCATCAGCCAGCCGCTGTTGTCACCAGACGAGCATTTGGTGAGCCTTTGGCTCATCGAGGTCACATCATTAGGGAGTGCCTGCTGGAGGCTGGGGTACCTCAAATGGAGTGGCCTGCACTTTCTCCAGACCTGAATTCCATAGAAAACCTATGGGATCAGCTGAGTCGCCGTGTAGAGGCTTGTAACTCCCCAACCTAAATGATCTGAGGGCTGCCCTTCAAGAAGAGTGGAATGCCATGCCTCAGCAGGCAATAAGTCGACTTGTAAACGGCATGAGGCATCATTCTCAAGCTGTAACTGATGCTCAAGGGCACATGACAAGTTATTGAGACACTGACATTTTTTGTTGTGGTATCCTCACCACTGTTGTTGGCTTTTGTTTCAATAAATTGTTTAAGCTGAGTAAATCCCCATTGCATGTTTCTACTTAAATGCCCTACTTTCATGATATTACGTACATCACTGTTGCGTGAACTTTTTACATTTCCCATAAGTTTCACCCAAAAGCCAAATATCCCTGACCTTGTGTGTGTGTATTTTATTTTATTTTTTTTCCCAGTTAGACTATTGTTGCGCATAAGTTGTGAATGTCGGCAACACGCTAAGCATTAGTTGGGTTAAGTTACTTATAAGTTATGGAAATATTGTATATAAGTTACTAATACATTATACTGTATATATATATATATGTCCAAGTTGTTATGGATACACGATGCATATGGCCAAAAATGAAAATTTTGGTGCATCCCAGCATTTTAGACCAATTTTTACACGTTTGACGAATGCTGCTTAAATTGTTATGGTGTGACAGTACACAGCTCAAGTTTGCAAACCCTGTTTGGCTCCATGCATCTGCTCGATCAGTTGCAAACAACAGGCATTCCCAGCAAGATAATTTGCAGCACTCCTTGGAGCCTGTAATCCAAGGATACTGCTCGTTGCTAATATGGAAGTGACGGAAAAATCCTTTCCCTGGCTGAGACGGGCCTGCTAGCTTCGGGGTTGGCCGACCCCCCTTCACAATGACCAGTTTTTCTTGAAAAGTCCGTCTGGGAAATTGATTTTTTTTTTTTTTTTTTTTTAAATATCAGCGACCAAATCATTTTCCTCTTCCCTGTCAGCCATTGTGGGTAGAAAAACGGCTATTATATTTAAACAAATACAGTATATTGTAGCTGCTTAAGCAAGTCCTTGCACTGGTGTTTAGCTAGCTTGGGCCCTCTGCATTGTGGGTGGAGGAGTCTAACCATCCAATCAAAAGACATGAAAATGTCAACGTTCTCGAATGCCTTCTATGCATACCCCTGGACATACAGAAGACATCTGATTGGTTAAAGCAACAGGATAAGTTTAACAGTTAATTTATCCTACAGCACTGTTAATTCCTGAAGGCCCAAGGCAGATTTGCTTGACCCTGCCAACACAGATGGCTGAACTGTGATTGGACAAAAAACTCTAACATGCATTTCACTACTGGAAGGAGTGCAACCAAGAGAAAAGCTACAAAATGAAGAGAATAGACTATTGGGAATAATTTAATACATCCTCATGGAACAAACGTAAGATTGTAGGTTGTAAATGTAATTCTGATACTGTTTAGGCCAGCAGAGAAGGCTTTGCTGGGCCTGAGGGTCCACCACTGATATATACACACACAGCGGAGAAAAAAAGTATTGAACACGTCAACATTTTTCTCATTAAACATGTTTCTGATGGAGCCATTGACTTGAGATTTTTACCAAATATCAGTAACAACCCAAGTAATCCATACATACAAAGAAATCAAGGCAACTGTGTTCACAAAACTAGTTATATTTAATTAAGTGGAATGACACAAGGAATAAGTATTGAACACGCTTGGTGAAATTCATTTAATATTTAGTAGACAAGCCTTTGTTGGTCATAACAGCTTCCAGACACCACCTGTATGGAGAAACTAGGCACAGGAATTGCTTAGAAGTGATTTTAGCCCATTCTTCCACCATTCTTCTACCATTCCGTGGGTGTCTTCTGTGAACTTTGATTTTCAGTTTGTTCCATAGATTTTCAATTGGATTCAGGTCAGGTGACTGACTGGGTCATTCTTTCAGCTTTATTTTCCTTCTCTGGAGCCAGTTGAGAGTTTCCTTGGCTGTGTGTTTGGGATCATTGTCATGCTGAAATGCCCACCCTCATTTCATCTTCAGCATCTTAGCAGATGGCAACAAGTTCTTATCAAGGATGTCTCTGTACATTTGTCCATTCATCTTTCCTTCAATAATATGAAGTCTGCCTGTACCATGTGCTGAAAAACACACCCACACCATGATAGGATGTGCAGTGCCATTTCTCCTCCAAACATGCTGTGTATTGTGGCATTCAAAAAGTTTAATTTTGGTCTCATCTGACCAGACTATAGTCTTCTAGCTGGCTTGTCCAAATGTTGTGCAGCAAAATTTAAATGAGCTTCAGCAATGGAGTCTTGCAAGGTGAGTGGGCATGGAGCCCATGTTGGTTGAGTGCATTGCTTATTGTTTTCTTTGAAACAGCGGTACCTGCTAACTTCATTTCTTTCTGGAGCTCTGCACGAGTGATCTTTAGCTCTTGGATAACTCTTCTGATTATTGTTTTGACTCCTTTGTCAGAAATCTTGCAAGGAGCTCCTGGTTATCGCCGGTTTATGGTAAAATGATATTCTTTCGACTTTCGAATGATGGTTCCACAAGTACTCACTGGAACATTCAGCAGTTTAGAAATGCGCCTGCTGTTTTGCAACAATAAGGTTGCAAAGGTCTAGAGAGAGCTCTCTGCTTCTCCCCATCATGAGTTCTTTGTGGTGTGACAATCTGACATTCACAGACCTTTTTAAAGGCTATCAGTCAGGACTTGACGAGCCGAAATTAATTTGCACTGATGGAAGATGGGATGGTTTCCTAAATTCTGATGGATTTCAGCTGGTGTCTTGGCTTTCTATGTCTTTTTGCACTTCTTTTTGTTCATGTGTTCGATACTTATTCCCTGTATCATCCACTTTGTTAAATATAACTTGCTTTGTGAACACAGTTGCCTTGGTTTCTTTGTATGGATGGATTACTTGGGTTGTTACAGATATCTGGTGAAAATCTCAGATCAAAGGCTCCATCAGAAATATGTTTAATGAGAAAAATGTTGACGTGTTCAATACTTATTTTAACCGCTCTGTGTGTGTGTGTGTGTGTGTGTGTGTGTTTTAAAAATGGTTGATAATGGGACAGTGTTGAAATAAATGACACACTTGTGCTGCAGTCTTGTGCGTTGCCTGCTATCAAATATGCCACCCGCTGTTCCAGGCATAAGTAAGGAAGGAAAGAAAATTGGCATGTCAGGTTAGTGCATACTGTTTCTGTTTGTGGTAATTTAATCTCCCCTTCTCTGTTGTGGATTGCCAAACAAAATCATCTTTCACATGCACATACCTCTTATAAAAATGTCTTCGCAGATCACATTCAATTCTCTGCCAAAATAAATCTATTTCATGTCATTCCACGTTAAACAAACTGCTGCTTTATGGTTCTTGTATTCACACCTGCCAAAGGCCACCTGAACACACCACCTACAACCTGCTCTTTGGTTATCACCTGAAAATTTCCACTGTGTTTGTCCACTTCAGGCTCAGCATGTTGTTGGGGAAAACACTGTCAAAACAAATGCCCAAAATGTTGAATTGAATCTACAGTGGGTACCTGTGGGAGTTGAGCTCACAGCATTTTATTGGTGCTTTCCTGCTCCTACCAATCAAAAGGAAGGGAAAGATGATTCACCCAAACAGGCCTGCAAAGCTGCAAGTTTTTCAGGGTTGGGGCACTTACTTGGACACTGTACTGTAGCAATATTTAATTATATGTAATGTGATAAGGTATGAGAATTATTTATTTTATTTAGAAGTGGGTGTGCGGGGGGACTGAGGGTTAGACAGTCACCACACCACTCACTAAATAAGAGGGAAAAGCTCTCGTAAATAGGGCATCAGTCCAATTTGGACAATTTAGGCGCTTTTCCACTAGCCCCACTCAGCCCTGGTTTGAAAACCCGGCTCTACTCACTTCGGTTCGGTTCAGCCTCAGTTGCTTTTCAACTACTGCTGGCGCACCTGCTGGCACACCTGCTGTGGGTGGGATTTGTTGAACAGCAGGCGGCGCCACACCCTTGTGACGTGAAACACACGCGACTGAATCCTCCACAACAAACATGGCTGATGACGAGGAGAGAAGGAAGGAGGAATGACTGACATGAAACTGGTTAAATCTATGGTGCTGACTTGTTGTGCTCTGCACAATCTGTGTGAGAGTCATGGAGAGACGTTTGACACTACATTGGATGATGCAGTAGATGAACCAGTGGTGGCAGCGGCACAGAGAGCAGAGGAGCAGGGTGGTGATATTGTAGCGAACTCAATATAAGCACCCTACTTGGCTTGACAAGTGGGTTGACCCTATTGGCGACACAGGTAGAGTGCGGGACTCTGGAGCGGGAGGCGTGAGTTCAAACCTCCCGGTGGGACGTCGCCATGTCAAGCTGCACGTTACAATATAACATTTGATGCAATACTTGTCTATTTTGTCCACATTTATGTGCATACATATTTCAAAAATGTTTTTTGTAAATAAAATGTTGTGCATGGTCCATCTACCTGTCCTCTTGTTCATAACGCTTATCTGTTAAGAAGGTGCGAAGCCATCAGCCTAATGATGAGTCCACACTTCTGTTGTGATAATTGCTCACGCTGAGCGCTCTGACAGCCCTGCTGTGGGGGTCACACACGACGTGTTCCTCCCCACACTCTCAATTTTTTTTTCCCGTATATTTTTCTCTTTGGCGTACAGAAATGGCAATACGCCCGTATTTGCTAAAATTGCATTTTCCCCGTATTAAAATACGGCGAAACCGTATCACTTGACAAGTATGTAATTACATGCAGAAACACCGCACAGGCCATCTTCACAAAAATCCAGCTCGACAAGCCACTTTTGCTTAGGTGGAAATGCAAATTGAACTATAAATCATGTGCTGATACATATCATATTCTCCCATGTAAAGGTCTCCCACTTTTACTTACAAATTGATTTTTAATTTTTGGGAAAAGGGAATATAAATTTTGCACTTGTTGGTAACAACAGTCGTGTGCAACAAAAACACAGTTGTGTATCCTTGTCCGATTTGTCTACTGTTATTAGTGCCAAATTTTTGCTAGATTCCTTCTTAATTTATTAAATTTTGACTGGTGATGCAACATTCAACTTACACGTACTTACCTTTAGCAGTGTCTACAAGTTCAAGCACACCTGTACAACTGCTTATAACCTAAAAAAATGTACCCGTTCAAGAGAAATGGATTCAGCATTGCAAATTTGTTTAAAATAAAAAAAACTACCAGGACATTACGTTTCATTGTGTTGTTAAAAATTAAATTACCATTAGAAGGCTATACACCTGACCTGATGAACAGCAGCATGTGGAGTGAACAGAGAATGGAATGTGTATGTAATTATTGGCTTTTCTCATACAGTGTCATAACAGATAAACCAGACTTTTGATGCAAACAATACAATTTTATTCCAGAAGCAAAATTTACAAACAAAAAAACAGACTGGGCGATGACATCTCTGTGAGCTCTTCCCTTCGTAACGCAGCGTCCTGCTCCAGGGCTTCACGTGCATCTGCCCGCACATCTGCAGCCACCTGTCGCAAATGCTGCATGTACTCCTGATTCTTGCCACTGGTCATGTTGCCGTTCCAAGAGCCGCATCTCTTCGTCATGCATGTTGACCATTGCTAATGTAAGGTCAGCGATGGAGTTGTCTGTTTTCATCTTGCCTAGATGGAAAGACAGAAAGGCATGGTCGTTAAAGCTGGATCACTACATATATTATGGAATTACACAGGTGAAAGTCTGTGGTGGAATGTCACTATTATATTATGCTTCATTGCTGTATATAAGCTGAACTGTCATGTTGCTGCCCCGCAGTAGAGCAGATTTTGCAACACGCAGGGTGCTGTCTTCGGCTGCAGCCCCCCTGCAAAACTAAAAAGGATTAAGATTAAGAATATGGATGGATGGATGGGTAATGTTTAAACTAGCTGCTTGTAGTGTGGCCGCAGAAATCTGAATGGGTTAATACAGTCATCTGACGCGAAGCATTTCAATGAAGCATGTTGATTTCAACGACAGTTCATGCACTTTGTTTGTCTAAAACAGGAGTTACAACAGCACCAATCACCACACCTGAAAATGGTTGTGGAACACCGATAAGTGAAGACCAAAGAATAACCTTTTTGTACATTTAAAAAGACATTTTCAATTAATTAATATGCAGCTACAGGAAATTGCATTAATCAATGTGGTACATAACTTGTTAGGCTCCAGCCCCACCGCAACCTGTAAAGGATTAAGCGGTAGAAGATGGATGGATGGATGGATTTTCAACCCTGGTTTCCGCTGCTGGACCTGTTTCAACCAAAAAAAAAAATCGTGGTTATTGTGCCTTACTGGCATATGAACGTGATCCAGATGGAGCTGGTGATGTGGAGCTGATCCAGCTGGCGCTCAGCCAGACGCACACGCAGACGCAGCACCAGGAGAGTCCGCTGTGTCAGTCATCTCCACTGAGGTGGACCCCTGTGATATGAAATGCGATTCTAGAAAGAAAATGCGCGCAATTTAAAACTTAACACCAAAGTGCAACATGTACACAACACTCTCAAGTTTTTAACCGTAATACAATAAGCGTAATTCAGCGTTTTGTTCGCGCTAATACTTAACACAAAGCAAGCGTGAATCTGCAGTTGGCTGCAAAACAATACGCAAGCCTCAGTAACAACCGTTACTCACAATCTAACAACCTTCCTATTTCTTAAAAACGGTGAGCTTGGCATAGAACGGATCAAGTGGCGAACAGATGCGCAATATCAAATAAACACTCACCATCCACGGTTTCCAAGGGCCGTGACTGTGACCGTGTGGAGCCCAATGTCTCTCAGCGAACCACTTCCACTCCTTCCATCCGCTGAACTTGAAGCAATGTGGTCCTTCACTGCTCGGTAATCGCTTTTCAGCTTTTTCAGCTTCTCTCGACACTGTTTGGCAGTACGGATGTGCCCTTGAGAACCCATCTGCTCGGACACCTGCATTTCAAGTAGATCCGTCCAACTCGCGCTGGATGCGATCGTGGCCTAATATAGAAAGAAAATTGCGCACCTCCTGATATATAATATTAGGAGTATATTATTATATAAGTATATTATACAGTATATTAATATAATATACCGTATTAAAGGGGCGCACTGTATTCACTGCTGAACAATTACAAATGGCGGTCGTGGAGAAAATTCAGCAGAAAAAGTCGCTTTCATGACGTTAGAACCTGACCAATCAGCGGCGACCAGTCTTTTAAAGTCATATCACAGCCATACTCAGCCCTACTCGGCCCGGTTAGACCCTGCCCTGGATCAGGTACGAAAAAAGTACCTGCTTAACCGGTGCTGGGGCTAGTAGAAAAGCGCCTAAAGCGGGCTGAGTGGTGCGGTGTAGGGCCAAGTGAGGCTAGTGGAAAAGGGCCTTTTGATAACTAATCTTGGTACCTTTAATTAATCAGTCTCAAAGTTCATGAATTCTTTGATGCAGTGACCCAGGAAAGCATATATGCAACAGAAAACAATTACAACTTCTCTCGTTTACAAGTTTATTAATGAATCTCCTTCAGGTTAAATGACATTGCATTCAAATGATTTGTAAGTAGGTTTAAAATGATCAATAGGTGTCAAATATCACAGCTGTATTTATAACTGATTATTGAGCAACAATGTGAGCACACTTGTGGAACCATGAGAAATCAGGTTTTACTGTAATGCAACGGAAGAATGTGAAATTAACAAATTATGCATAAAACTGAACTCAGCTTTATGGGAAAAATTGACATAAGCTGATTATCTGAAAAAGGAAACTTCTGAATTAATCTACCAAAATGAACGGAGGTTTATGGAAAAGACACTATTAATTTTCCTTCAGTTTATAGCTTCTCTTCCAGCTGGTGCACTAATTATACCACAAAATATTGGTCATATTCAATTATAATTGGTATTTGGACATCACGTTTAAACTCAGCAGATAGGAAATTGGGAGTCTCACTTACCAACACCTGTCGCTCCAGATACTCAATGGTGGTCTGCAGCAGCTGGTGGTAGTATGCGGGGAAGGCTCAGCGGCTCCTCCCTGACAGCGTTCAGAACACAGGACTCAACCAGGGGGCTCACAAGAGTGTAGCCGGTGGAGTTAGCAGCTAAGCCCCAGGGCAGGCGTGACGTCTTTTGGCAACCAGTCTGAGAATTTAGGCGTCCACCTGCTGATAAAAGCCCAAAGCTGAAGGAAGATGGGAGTCAGGCTGTTACACCCACGAGATCAGAGTGCTTTTGGCATCGTGGTCCTTGGGGAAGGCAGGAAAATTAAAAGTCCACTTTAACGGCAGGAAAAATAAAAAAAATTAAAAATTAAATTCAGCAGAATGACACAAGCGGCTTCTGAGAAGAGAGGAGGAGAAGGATTTCAAAAGTTTGACTCTCATTTAGAGGTGAGCTCAAACAGAAAAGAGTGGTTTCTCTCCTCAGGTGCCAGAAAAACAGGAAAACTTAACAGAAACTAACACAGGACTAGAAGACTTAAACACACACAAAACTTTAACCAGAACTGACTGCCAGGGCGGTTCTGTTTGCATTTAACTGAAGCGTGCTCCTGAGTCATAAAAATATGACTGTCAGCAAGACGGACCAATTATCGGCTACCATAATAGATTCAAATGGGCTAAGAACCAATCAACAAGCAGTTCTTTGTCTGTAGCCGACCAACAGAATGAAAGGAGGGGTGTCATCTTAACCGGGGCAGCCTGTGGTTGGCTGATACAGTCAGATGGCTTACCAGTTTCAGAAGACATTCATACATTCCCTGTGAAATTGATTTTATATACTTGATTTAGAATCTACTCTAATTTCAGTAGATCACAACTAATATCCAGTGAGCATGCATTTATATTGGTGCTTATATAATTACATTCATTCGAATAACATTCATGTAAAAACATCTCTAAGACATGCAATCACATTTAAATCAAGGATTAATGAATTATTGCAAACCATTATTGTCCATCACAGAGATCATTTTCACAGGGTCCTTGGGAATTTTATCCTGAGGAATGAAACTTGAAAAAGAGTTAATGTTCAGTCAGAAATAACAAGGTTCCAGATTGCAAAAGTAATGAAACATTCCGTAGATGTCCACCAGGAGGTACTGTTGAGCTGTGTATGATTCCTCGGACTTGGCATGCAAAGAAGGGGCAGCTTAGAGAGTTTTATGGGCATCTGGGATATGTCCAAAAGGGAGTCAACCATATACCTGTCGGCTTGAGGAGTGAACTTTGGAAGTTTATGACTTTTTAGGAGGGCCAGTTCCTGGTGCGAACGGCTCCTTTTCCGCTTGGGGAGGAAACTCCACAGATTTTATGATGCATTTTAATCCTTTAAAAGCAGCCTTATCAGGTTTCTACTACAAAGGAAATTGTTTCCACTGGGGTTCTGATGATGAAAAAAAAAACACAGTTGTGGTGCAGTCTCTTGGGATGAAATGATCTCTGAGAGGGGGAGAGTAATTTTATTGATGCCAAGGGCACTGATACTACAGTACCAAAAACTACACAGACTTGTGGAATACTGAGGTTATTGAAGGGGACATATTATTGAACTTTTTCCACATGTTGACACAATTCCCAGAGGTGTTAAAGAAATGTCTGTGACGTGCTTTGATCAAAATGCCTCAGGGGTTATATATTAGAGCACAATTTTTCACCTAGCTTAAGCACCCTTCTTCACCTGTTTCTGTGCATGATTCTTTAAATACTAATAATATACAGTTCTTCCCACCCTCTTTCATCACTTCTGAGATATGTGGTTTAGCTGGCTAGCTTCTGTTGTTGGTTGCAGCCTGAGCTAACTAGCATTTTAGCTTACTAATGTGGCTGAATGTGAGATGGTAAAAGTTCAAATAAAGCATCGCGGACACGGTGTATAGTGGGAATGGTTAATAGGGTATGATGGTCCCTGGGGTATATTAAGCATAGGTATGACCCTGACTAAATAAATGACAAGCTATGCTATCTGCTGCTAACCACTGCTGGTTAAAAAGCCATTGCAGCAGGAATATAATCATAAACAACAGGAAAGCTAAAATCTAGGAATAAGATATATTGTCACATTTTTTTTTTCCACAATATCTTTATTGAACCTTTTTTTTTTAAACAAACATGATACAAACAATCAAACACTAACACTAAAGTACTACAAAAAAAAAAAATGCACTAAAAAACACCAACAACCACCAACAAAATCAAATCTTCAACAATGCTCCTCTGTTTAGTCTAGACAATCCAACACATAAGTATACATATTATGTTCACCAGTTTGGAATTTACAAGGTCCACACATATCATTCACCTTCTTCTTCAAGAGTTATGTTTAAATTTTTTACATAATCAATAAAAGGTCTCCATATATTCTCAAACACAATTTCCTTTGATTTCAGTATATATGTTATTCTTTCTAATGGAAGGTTTGTTAACATCTGTCTTAACCACTGAGTCACATCTGGTCTATGAGTCTTTTTCCATAATAGTGCAATACATTTTTTGGCATTAAGCAAACTGAGGTCTATGAATGTTCTTTCACTTTTATTAAAATTATGCTTTTCTGGGTACAGACCCAACAAAAACAGTTTAGGATTCAATATGATTTGTTTTGAGATTATTTTTTCAATTGTTACCCTCACCTCTTCCCAAAACATTCTTATTAATCTACATTCCCATACACAATGAAATAGAGTTCCTTTACTTTCCATACATTTTGTGCACGTATCTGGTATATTTTTGTTATATCTATTTAACTCCTCCGGTGTAACATACATCCGCATTAACCATTTGAAATGTATCAATTTAAGGCGTACATTTATTGATTTGGTTTGAGCTTCTGTACAAGCCAATTCCCATTGTTCCTCTGAAATTTCAGTTTGCAGATCTTCTTTCCAGTAGTTTAATCTTTTCAGTGAATTTTCACTTGAAAATAGTGTCAATGAGTTATAAAACTCTGAAATAATACCCTTTCTTTTACTATCTTTCATCAACATTTTTTCCAAGGATGAATAGATAGGTCGAGTGAGAGCTTTATTTTGATTTGATCGAATAAAGTTTCTAAGTTGAAGATATTTAAAAAAATGTGTTCTATTGAGATTAAATTTGATCCTCATCTCTTCAAAAGACATTATGTTTTCTGCACATGGCAAATATAAATCCTGAATCTTTTGTATCCCTTTTAAATTCCATACTTTAAATACAGCGTCCGCTCTCCCTGATTTAAAATATTGATTACCCCATATTGGACTAAATTGTGACAATAACTGTGGTTCTTTTAAATAGTTTTTAGCTTCACACCATATTTTGATCATATGCTTTACAAATGGATTTTTAACTTGTTTTTGTAATTTTTTTGCCGAATCTGAGTATATGAATATGGGAAGAGGTAAAGGTAAATTGTATGATTCCATTTCAGTCCAGTGAGGGAGATCATTTGATGAAAAATAATATGTCATAGACCTCAGTTGTGCCGACCAATAATACAACATAAAATTTGGACATTTCAGACCTCCACGATCAAATGGTAAATATAATAAAGACAGACGTAATCTAGCCCTCCTGTTGTTCCATATAAATTCCACTAACTTTTTTTTAATTCTTGAGAATAAATCTAAAGGTGGTGGTAAGGGAATGTATTGAAATAAATAAAGTATTTTAGGTAAGATATTACTTTTAAGTATATTAATTCTCCCGATCATCGACATTGGTAGTGACATCCATCTCTGAAGTAACTCATCAATATCTGTCATTAAGGCTTCATAATTGACACTGGCGACTGATTCTAGCTTAGGCACAATTTGGGATTCCTAAATATTTGAACTGATTTACAACATTGAATTGATTTACCTCAGGGGCTGGGTAATTTCTCTGGGTCTCATTTAGCATTAATATTGAAGATTTAGTTTTATTTATTTTATATCCTGATATTTCCCCGAAATTCTTTATTAAATTCAACAAGGTCGGAATTGATTTTTTAAGATTCGACATAAACAAAATTATGTCATCGGCATACAGGGAGATTTTATGTTCTGTTGGTCCAACTTTAATTCCATATATTTGTGACTGTAGACGTATCGCCATCGCTAAAGGTTCAATTGCCATAGTAAACAGTAAAGGTGAAAGTGGACAGCCTTGTCGACATCCTCTATTGATTTTTATTGATTTTGAAATATTGTTATTTGTTAGAATTTCTGCAGTAGCATTATTATATATTATCTGAACCCATTTTATGAAATTATTTCCAAGTCCAAACCTTTGTAAGACTTCAAAAAGAAAGGGCCATTCAACTCTATCAAAGGCTTTTTCGGCATCCAGTGATAAGAGAGCTGTATCCGGTGCTTCTTTATTAGAATAAATAATATTAAATAGTCTTCTTACATTATGGAAGCCTTGTCTTCCCTTTATAAAGCCATTCTGATCTCGATTAATAATATTTGGTAAAATTTCTTGTATTCGTCTTGCTAAAATTTTACAAATTATCTTAAGGTCGGCATTTAATAGGCTTATTGGTCTCATATTTTCACATTTATTAGAGGGCTTACCTGGTTTTGGCAACAGTATAATTAAGGCATTATTCATATATGATGGTAAATTACTATTTTGAAATGCTTCTAAAACCATTTCCAAAAAAGGTTTTGTTAATTTATTCTTAAATTTTTTATAAAGGTCAACTGGAAGACCATCTGGTCCTGCACTTTTTCCTGATTTCATATTATCAATGGCTAGTCCAACTTCTTCTTGACTAATTTTAGACTCCAGTATCTCCCTATTTTCATTTGGAATACACGGTATAAATAGTTCATTCAAAAACCCATGTAGTTTTGTTAAGTCAGATTCATTTTTGGTGTCATATAATTTTTCATAGTAATCTCTAAAGGCTCTATTAATTTCTGAAGGATCTATAACTACCTGTCCGTTACTTATAATACTGGTAATTGGTGTTTTAGATTCTAATTGTTTAATCTGCCATGCCAATAACTTTCCTGATTTTTCACCTTGTTCATAAAAAGATTGTTTCAATCTTAGAAGACTCGAGGCAGCTCTATTCGCTGATTTTTTGTCATATTCAGCTCTCAAAATCAGTAATTCGTTCTCCAACCTTGGATCTCTTCCTGCATATACTCTTTCTTGAAGAATTTTTATTTTATGTTCCAATTGGACTCTCTCCTCTCGAGTCTTCTTAGATTTTGAACCTGTATAACTAATAATATGTTCCCTAATAAAAGCTTTGAAAGTCTCCCACTTTACACATGCTGATGTTTGTGTAGTATTGATATCAAAGAACTCATCTATCTGTTTTTCTATATACTTAACAAATTCCTCATCCTGAAGCCATTTATGCTGAAATTGCCATCAACCTGGTTCCTTTGTCAATTTCTTATCTACATACATTAGACAGCAGGGTGCATGATCAGAGATCACGATGTTATCATAAAAACAGTTTTGAATCTTGGACCTTAATTCTGTGGAGATCAAAAAATAATCTATACGTGAGAATGTCTTGTAGGTATTGGAATAACAAGAGTATGCTTTAACTTGTGGTTTCATTTCTCTCCATATATCTATCAATTTCAATTCTTTCATAAAATGATTAATGGTCATCCTACATCCATTGTGCGTACAGTCCAGTCCTGTTGATCTATCTATACTGGGATTCAATGTACAATTAAAATCCCCTGCTATTATATGTTGCCCTGTAAGTGATGATAAGATAAGAAATAAATTGGCAAAGAACTTTTGATCATCTATATTGGGACCATATAAGTTCACCAAATTTATGTTTTCTAATAGCAAAGATCCTTGAATGATTACATATCTTCCAAATTTGTCTCCAATTACATTTTTCACTTGAAATGGGACTGATTTATGTATGAGAGTCATAACTCCCCTGGCTCGGGATGAAAATGATGAGGTGAAAACATTTCCTTGCCATCTACTCCTAATTCTTTTTACATCTTGCTCTATTAGATGAGTTTCTTGTAAAAACACAATTTTTGAACCCATGTCTTTTATTTTATTCATAACTTGTTTAAGTTTTTTTAAATTTTGTAGACCTCTGCAATTCCATGAAGTTAAATTAAGATTAACGCTTTGATTTATAATCAATAGGGAGTTTGGGATTACCTTGCAGTGTAAACATGCTCAAACAGAAAAGCAAAAAAATGAGTGGTTGAACATTCACCCTACAAACTACACACAAACAAATTCCCCCTTCCCACATTTGTGGCAATCCCCCCAAAAGCAAAAGAAAAATTCCGTCTCCCGATATAGCCATCGACCGTTCCACACCCACGAGGATCAGCCAAAGCCACTCCTTCTTCATCCTCCCAATCACCCTAACTCTACTGCTTTTAATAACGTAACATTAACTCTCTTCTGTAATTTTCCAATTTAACTCCAAAATTTTTTTAGCAATTTTGTACTTTTTTTTTTTAAATATGTAATACATTCTAGATTTTGTAATCTTGTTATATGCTTCTAATCAGTTAAATGCTCAAATATTCTACCCTATATTCTGTTCATGCTTAGCTCCCACCAGTCTCTTCCTGGATCTTCTTGATGAGCTCCTGCGCCTCCTCGGGGGTCTTGAAGATGCGTGTTCTGCCCTCATATGTGACCAGAAGTCTTGCAGGGTGAATCACTCCATGACGAATCTCAAGGTTGCGCAGTTCTTTGCGGATGGGGTCAAACTGCTTCCTTAATTGTTGGATTCCTGAGGCCAGATCTGGGTAGAACCGCACCTGCTGATCTTGGTATTTAATTTCTCCTTTGGCCCGCACCGCGTTGGAGATCGTCATCCTGTCTCTGTAGCTGAGAAACTTCATAATTAACGTCCTCGGTGCTGCCTTGTTACCTCTCGGTGGGCCAATTCGGTGGGAGCTTTCCAAGACGACTGATGATTTTAGCTCCGCGTTGTTCAGCGCCTCCGGGATCCACCCCTCCAAAAAGGAGCATGAATCACGACCTTCGGCTCCCTCCGGTAAACCCACCAGCCTCAGGTTGTTCCTTCTGGACCGAGATTCCAAGTCCAGAACGCTATTTTCCAGATCTTTGTTTTTTTTTTCCAAAGTGCGCACCTTTATTTGAAGTCCGCTGATTTCATCCTCCGCACTTGAAACACGAAGCTCCGCCTGCGTCACTCGCTCCACGCAGTCACCCAACTCCTTTCTCATTGCATCCAACGCTGCCATAATCCCATCAAGTTTAGCGGAAAAGTCTGCTCTCATTGAGCTAATGGCAGCCAGCACTGCACCTGTGCCGCCATTGTCAGCAGCAGCAGTTACCGCACCACCGCTAGTTTCATCCGCCATATCCGCAGCTTTTTCTACTGCGCCACAAACTTTAAAGTCCGTTAATTTGGACTGCTTCGGCGATTCAATTTTTCCCCCTCCTGATTTCCCAGCCTTAGTCTTCACCGGCATATCCTCACCCAAACGCTGGGAAAAGTTCTGTTCCAAATGAGAGAGTTATTTGCCGAATTTTTATTTCCAGGGGCAGAGCAGAGTGATACGTGTCCTTCTAGGCGGCCGCCATAACCGGAAGTCCTATTGTCACATTTTAGTAGATGATCCAGCTGGAATCATGGCTGTTGAATGGGGTGATTGAGTTATGTTGGGGGGTCATAAGCAGTAGCTGTAGTTAGGCTAGTTACCAGTGTGATTACAGGGTTATTCTGGGAAAAATGCAGGTTATCCTTGAGAATTATGCCTGGAAATGAGATATATAATGACTGGATTAAGGAACCGGATGGGAACACGGGTATCTGGTAGATTCAGAAGCATATGTAAAGAATAGCCATGAAAACTGCCTAAGCTAACTCATTCGCGGCACTGTTAGCTTGTGGGTTGAGATGCTTATCATCATTGATACTACTCCAACTTCATGAAAATGGGTGGAGATGATGCTGGGAGGGCAGTATCTCTGGTTCTTACGCCACAGCCGGAGGCAAATCAGAATGACTCATTAAACAAGAGTTCAACACAGGTGGAGCATAACAAAGTGACAGGGCTGTGTCTTTTTTCTTAGTTGTTGTTTTGGTAGCCACTCTAGCTACTCAAATTCACGTACAAGAGCACTGAAAATTTGAATTTTTGATCATGTGTCACCTTTAAGAAAAACTAAAATAGAAAACAGCACCTTTGAGTGATTTAACATGCATAAAGTAGGTTGTAATGGGAGATTTTTAATTCTTGTCCTTTATGTCTTTAGAACCCCATGTGTTAACACTGAGCCAGGTTTAACTTACCGCCAACTATCAGGCCATCTGATTGGCTTGATAAATTCGTACCAGTTGCCTTGATTATACTCCTGCCTCATTTCCTGCTTTTTTTTATGGCTGCTCAATGGGGCATGGTGCAGATAAATGACACCTCCATAGACACTGGCACACACACATACACGTGCACACTCATTTGTATTTCTCTAGATATGGGCATTATCCGTAATGAACACACATGCTCACTCTCTCTCTCCCATGCGCGTGTTCCTCCCTTTTTCTGATTCATTATCTTTTGTATAATTAATGGAGCCTGATACAGCTGTTCCCCTCCAGATCTCATGCAAACCCACACAAACACACTTTGTCTATGCCCGTATATACATGAGTGTGATTTCTTATGTATTCTCTACAGATTTTTGTTTCCCCTCCCCCCTTCCCAGACAAGTCACTCACTGCTCATACATTATGATTATCCCTTTATGCATTTGCTCAGTATGTGTGTGTTTGTGCGCATTCTTGCGGGGATTTCTTGAAGCATTGTGTTTGGCAGGTATAAATGAGCCGGTCTTGTTTTTTTGGCTCTCCCGGAGCCTTCAGCCTGGTGCACCAGGCGTACCTGAGTCTCGCTTTAATGGCCGTCTTTTGTATCTGTCATAACCATTCCATGTTTGTGTGTGTGTTTTGAAGAGGAAAAACCAAAGTGGTAAAATCCGATAAGGAAAACGCTGCGTCATCTTTCCAGCTTTTGCCAGATCATTTGTATGTTGTGTGTATGTGGTTGTATGAGTATATAGGTGTAATTCGAGCAGCCTGGGGGGAATCACCCCCCCCCCCCCCCCGCTTTTTCCTTATAAGAAGAAATGACCCTCATGCAGTGGCAGCAGAACCCACACAGAAATAGCAGTCTAATGATGTTCCCTGTACATTTTTTTAAGAGCACTTACTATTATGGGGCTTTAAACCTCACCTCATTTGCACCTCATCTCTTTTATCAGCTTGAAATTATTTAATCATCATGTACTCATGGATTTCTAGCGTCCTCTCATGCTTTGTGAGCTTGCAATGTTTGGGATGGATATAATTTTTCCTTCTGTTGTCCTGTCTCTGGGACTGAAAATAATTTTCTGATGGTTAATTTTTCAAAGCTGAGCGTTCGCTGCAAACACCTAATTGGTGCCACATTTTTAACTAACAGTGTCCCTGAGAAGGAAGCTTTTGATTTTCTTTTTTCAAATGCTGTCCCTTGACATTGTGGTAATTTGTAAATCTTATCTTAATTAGCTGATTATGTATGATGACTGTGGTGATGCGGTTTGTTTTTCAGCGGAGACCCAGACTCCACGTCAAATTATCCGCAGCCCCTCCAGGTGCTAGAGGCCATGGTGACTGCTGTGCACAGCAATGTGCAGACTGGGTAGGTTTACATCTTTTCATCTCACACACTCATCCATTTTCAGTACCATGTTTCCAGCTTTAGTAGCTTTGCATGATTCATAGTTCAAAATAATCCTCTTTTTTTTCTCATGCTGGGGCTTTCTAAAAGAAGCCGATTTCACACATTTTAAGGCCACACTCCCTTTCAGCCAATTTCCTTTTGATTGTTTGCCTCTTGCAAACAGAAGGTCGCTGTATGGGACTGCTTTTCTCATATAAATGATGTCCTCTCTCACTGACATCGCTACGATCCAACAGGAGAAAAATATGCCTTGAAAGCAAACTTTTAGGGCAGTCTGAAGCAGAGGTGACATTAATTGAAAAACAAAAAACAAAATGAAACGATGGATCACAACACTGCATTATTTCCCCCACAAAGACTTAACAGTTGCCTAGTCATCAGAAGGTGTTCTTTGGCCTTTTCCGTCTTCTTTTTACACTTTTCCAGCCCTATTCAAAGTCTGAAATTAACACAAACTGCCACAGAAATGCCAGTAAAATGCCTGATCATCAACAATGGGCACCTGTCAACGTGTCTGGTAGCATTTTTGTATAATGACATTTTTATTAGAGCCTGTTACATATTGGGCTGCACTTCAGACACCAACGGACAAATAAAGTGAAATAACACAATGGCTGTGTGATAAAAAGGACCCTTAATTGATCCTTGTGACTGAAGTAATGCCCAAGGGACTTTCTTACTGGATGTATTTAGATGTTATTTTTTTGTTCCCATAAAACACTTTTTAATGGACTCTCTTCAAACTATTGGCTATTGTCTGAATATGTTGAAAAATGAGTTTCCTGCAGCTCATGTCAATCTTTTGTATTTGACATTCAGATCCTTTGTCCAGTCCAAACAACAGATCAAACATATTTTACTTGTTTAGTGTGTATCTTGTCTGGATTTAAATGGCTATTTAGTCCCTCTATTTTGGATTGTCTGATGTATAAATTGGTAACAAAGAATTTTAAAGAAAATTATTTATGTAAATCATCCATCCATCCATCTCCTGCTGCTTTTCGGGAGGTCCGGGTCACGGAGGCAGCAGTTGAAGCAGAGAAGCTCAGACTTCTCTCTCCCCAGCCACCTACTCCAGCTCTTCAGAGAGGATACCAAAGTGTTCCCAGACCAGCTGGGCGACGTAGTCTCTCGAGTGAGTCCTGGGTCTGCCCCGGGGTCTCCTTCCAGTGGGATGTGCCCGAAACACCTCAAGTGGGAGGCGTCCAGGAGGCATCCTGATCAGATGCCCAAACCACCTCAACTGGCTCCTTTCAATGCAGAGGAGCAGCGGTTCTGTTTTGAGCCTCTCCCGGATGACTGAGCTCCTCACCCTGTCTCGTAGGGTGAGTCCAACAATCCTACGGAAAAGCTCATTTCAGCCGCTTGTATCCGCGATCTCATTCTTTCGGTCATTACCCAAAGCTCATGACCATAGGTGAGGGGAGGAACATAGATTGACCGGTAAATCAATAGCTTTGCCTTAGAGCTCAGCTCCCTCTTCACCACAACAGACCAGTACAATGTCTGCATCACTGCAGATGCTGCTCCGATCCGTCTGTCAATCTCTTGCTCAATTGTCCCCTCACTTGTGAATAAAACCCCAAGATACTTTAACTTCTCCACTTAGGGGTGAGTGGAGATGGTGATGGTGGATCGGTTTTGTGTGGCTTTTTACATGTTGGGTGGCATCTCAGAGCGCTTGCGGTGGTCCGCTGATCAGTCACTCAGGTGGGCGTTCGGGGTGGTGGTCTGCTTCTGTGGCTGCGGCTGCCCTGAGGCAGGTGCCACGGCCAGGACAAAAACCACATTGCTTCTCCTGAATCTGAGGTTCGACCAATGGCCGGACTCTCCTCTCCAGTACCTTGGCATAGACCTTCCCAGGGAGGCTGAGGAGTGTGATTCCTCGAAAGTTGGAGCACACCCTCCAGTCCCCCTTCTTGAAGAGAGGAGCCACCACCCCAGTTTGCCATGCCAATGGCACTGTCCCTGACCTTCACACAATGTTGCAGAGGCGTGTCAACCATGACAGCCCTACAACATCCAAGGCCTTGAGGTACTGACGGTGAATCTCGTCCTTTCCCAGGGCCTGGCCACCAAAGAGTTTTTTAACCACTTTGGCGACCTCAGCCCCTGTGATAGATGAGTCGTCCCCCTCATCCACAAGCCCTGCTTCTTCTGTGGAAGGCGTGTCAGTGGGATTGAGGAGATCCTTGGAGTATTCCTTCCACTGCCCGATGATATTCCCAGTCAAAGTCAGCAGCACCTGATCCGCACCATACACAGTGTGGACAGGGAGCTGCTTACCCCTCCTGAGCCGCCGGACAGTTTGCCAGAATCTCTTCGAGGCCGACCGAAAATCTTGTTCCATGGCTTCACCGAACTTCTCCCACACCCGAGTTTTTGCTTCAGCAACCAACCGAGCTGCACTCCACTTGGCCTGCTCGTAAACCTCAGCTGCTTTGGGAGTCCCACAAGCCAAGCAAGCTCAATAGGACTCCATCAGCTTGATGCCCCCCCCACCACCACCACAGTGCATCTCGTGGTGGCAACCCCCTCACCACTGGTGTCCATCACTTGGTTCAGGGATTGCCACCATGAGATGCACTGACGACCTTGTGGCCGCAGCTCTGGGCAGCCACTTCAACAATGGAGGTGAAGAACATGGCCCATTCAGACTCCATGTCTCCAGACTCCCTCGGAATGTGATCAAAGTTCTTCCAGAGGTGGGAGTTGAAGACCTCTCAGACAGGGGCCTCAGCCAGATGTTCCTAGCACACCTTCACTATACATTTGGGTCTACCAGGTCTGAATGGCGTCTTCCCCTGCCATCGGATCCAACTCACCACCAGGTGGTGATCAGTTGACAGCGCCGCACCCCTCTTTACCCGAGTGTCCAAGACATGCAGTCGCAGGTCTGATGACACGATAACAAAATCGACCATCGACCTGCAACCTAGAGTGTCCTGGTGCCAGGTGCACATGTGGACACCCTTATGCTTGAACATGGTGTTTGTTATGGACAAACTGTGGTTAGCACAAAGTCCAATAACTGAACACCACTCAGGTTCAGATCGGACAATCCATTCCTCCCAATCACCCCCTCCGGGTTTCACTGCGTTGCCCACGTGCGCATTGAAGACCCCCAGTAGGACAATGGAGTCTTCAAGAGGAGCACTCTCCAGCCCCCAGTCAGAGACTCCACATAGGGTGGGTACTCTGAACCATCATTTGGTGCATAGGCACAAATGATTGTCAGGACCGTTTTCCCAACCCGAAAGCACAGGGAACAGCCTTTTCGTTCACCGGGGAAAACTAAAATATACAGTGCATCCGGAATGTATCCACAGCGCTTGACTTTTTCCACATTTTGTTATGTTACAGCCTTATTCCAAAATGGATTAAATTCATTTTGTTCCTCAAAATTCTACACACAATACCCCATAATGACAACGTGAAAAAAGTTGTTTTTTTTTTTTTTTAGATTTTTGCAAATTTATTAAAAATAAAAACTAAGACATCAAATGTACATAAGTATTCACAGCCTTTGCCACGAAGCTCAAAATTGAGCTCAGGTGCATCCTGTTTCCACTGATCATCCTTGAGATGTTTCTACAGCTTAACTGGAGTCCACCTGTGGTAAATTCAGTTGATTGGACATGATTTGGAAAGGCACACACCTGTCTATATAAGGTCCCACAGTTAACAGTGCGTGTCAGAGCACAAACCAAGCATGAAGTCAAAGGAATTGTCTGTAGACCTTCGAGACAGGATTGTCTTGAGGCACAAATCTGGGGAAGGGTACAGAAAAATTTCTGCTGTTTTGAAGGTCCCAATGAGCACAGTGGCATCCATCATCTGTAAATGGAAGAAGTTCAGAACCACCGGGACTTTTCCTAGAGCTGGCCGGCCGTCTAAACTGAGAGATCGGGGGAAAGGGGCCTTATTCAGGGAGGTGACCAAGAACCCAATGGTCACTCTGTCAGAGCTCCAGCGTTCCTCTGTGAAGAGAGGAGAACCTTCCAGAAGGACACCCATCCCTGCAGCAATCCACCAATCAGGCCTGTATGGTAGCGTGGCCAGATGGAAGCCACTCCTCAGTAAAAGGCACATGGCAGCCCACCTGAAGTTTGCCAAAAGGCACCTGGAGGACTGTTGGACCATGAGAAACAAAGTTTCATGATGCCTGGCATTCATGTTTGGAGAAAACCAGGCACTGTTCGTAACCATGCCAATGGTGGTGGCAGCATCATGCTGCAGGGATGTTTTTTCAGCGGCAGGAACTGGGAGACTAGTGGATGAAGGGACATCCTGGATGAAAACCTGTTCCAGAGTGCTCTTGACCTCAGACTGGGGCGACGGTTCATCTTTCAGTAGGACAACGACACTAAACACACAGCCAAGATATCAAAGGAGTGGCTTCAGGACAAATCTGTGAATGTCCTTGAGTGGCCCAGCCAGAGCCCAGACTTGAATCCAATTGAACATCTCTGGAGAGATCTGAGAATGGCTATGCACTGATACTTCCCATCCAACCTGATGGAGCTTGAGGGGTGCTGCAAAGAGGAATGGGTGAAACTGCCCAAAGATAGGTGTGCCAAGCTTGTGGCATCATATTTAAAAAGACTTGAGACTGTAATTGCTGCCAAAGGTGTATCAACAAAGTATTGAGCAAAGGCGGTGAATATTTATGTACATGTGATTTCTTAGGATTTTTTTTTATAAATTTGCAAAAATTTCAATAAAACTTTTTTCATGCTGTCATTATGGGGTGTTGTGTGTAGAATTTTGAGGGAAAAAATGAATTTAATCCTTTTTAGAATAAGGCTGTAACATAACAAAATGTGGAAAAAGTGAAGTGCTGTGAATACTTTCCGGATGCACTGTCGAGGCAGCAAGGTGGGGGATAAAATAATACCTACCCCTGCTCATTGCCTCTCGCCCGGGGCAACTCCAGAGTAGGCCAAGTTCCAGCCCCTCTCCAGGAGACTGGTTCTGGAACCAGAGCTGTGTGTTGAGGTGAAGCCGACTATATCTAGCCGGTATCTCTCAACCTCATGCATCAGCTCAGGCTCCTTCCCCACCAGAGAGGTGACATTCCACGTCCCAGAAATCAGTTTAGGAAGCTTGGGATCAGACTGCCAAGGTCTCGGTGGCAAAGGGCCGCCACATAGCACTGGTCCCCCATGATCCCTCCTGCAAGTGGTGAGGCCACAGGAGCTTGGCCGGGTCCCACGGGCAGAAACTCATCCACCAGGCACTAGCCATCTAGCCCCTCCCCCAGGCCTGGTTCCAGGGTGTGGCGCCGGTAACCCCATACCGGGTGATGTACACTGAATCCTTGTTTTAACATTCATCATGAGAGTCTTTTGGATCGTTGTTCGTCTGGCCCTTTGCCCAGGACCAATTTATTTTGGGTGACCCTACCAGAGGCAAATTGCCCCAGACAACATAGCTCCAGGGATCACTAGGGCACACAAACCCCCCACCACGATAAGGTGATGATCCATAAAAAAGTCATTTGTTTGTCACAATTTGGCGATACTGGTCTGGACTGTTGTTGTTTGTGAATGGTATCCGTTAGTGTGAGGTGTGCTGTCTTGCTCACATCGGGGCAGTCCACACTGTAAATGGCCATTTCCTTGGGGTGTGCTTGCATTCAGTCATGGCTGCGATGCAGTTTGAACCTTGCAGCAGTCCTCATTGGTTGCGTTTCTGCTTTAAAACAGCACTGATCGCAACAAGGTTCGAATGAGGACAAGAGGTCATGAGTATAGTAAGATAACATGAGAGATTACATTTAACAACTAATCATAAAGACACTTCCTTTCACACTGAATGTGGCATTTGTCAAAAATAGACTCGTTGCAAATTTTTTGAGATCCATTGCAGCTGGGTCTGGGACACAATGCACGTTATTTGGTGGAATGATGAGCATTGACTAGAGTGGAAACTCTGTTCTGGTGACTGCATCACAGCCATAACTGAATGCAGGCAGATTCAGTGGAAATCAGGAGTGAATGTATAGTAGGGCGGTTCAATTTATTTACTTATAATTTTTTTGCTGCTCCTTAAGCTGCCTCTATTTCTAATGACCAACTGACAAAATTTCTGAATTTTCATTAAAAAATGGACAATAATTAAAGGTTGCTACCAAAATGCTCTTTTATCAGCATTCCCCATTCATTCAGTATTCCCAAATCCACCTGTGGTTGGTGTGTGTTCATACGGCCCAAAGATTGTTTTGCATGTAATTATTTTCTATAAGGAACGGGGGCAGCCTTGTGGAGCATTGTAAAAACATTTATTTCCTGTTGACCTTGGACAACCCTAGTATAAAGTTTAACATGTGGGCCAGGCCTTACTTATAAAAAAACCCCCAGAAAACTCTTCCTCTTTTCACAATATGTATGATTAAGAACTTAATATATAATATTTGTTTTGCAAGTTTTATCGAAGAGAAAGAAGCCAAACGACTTGATAGCCTTTCTCTGAATAACCTCCACGCCTTTCCTCTCAATCTCTGTCTCTTTTATCGTTTCCTCTCTTTGGCCGGGTGACTCCTGTCCTGCTCCGTCGTCCCCCCCCAGTGACAGTGCGGTGACTTCGGATGACCTCCTGACTTGGCTGCGTCCATTCTGCGGCGATGCGTCTCTGCCCGTGAAGCCCCGCATCGATGTACTGCAGATTCTGGAGAGCAACTTCAGCCTCAGAGACAGCGACGTGCGCCTGCTGCTGCTCTACCGAACTCAGGCTGTTCTCAAAGACCGAGAGGTACCTCAACACCTGCACTCATTATTCCCCGCCGGGCTCTTTTAATTTATTAGTGGTGCTGCATTTTTCACTTTTTTCATTTGAGAAAATGGCCAAATTTAGTCCAATAAAACACCTCCAGGAAGAATTCAAAAGCTACAGATATTTTTCCATGTTATGTCACACAGTTTGGCGCAGTTTCAAACAGCTGTTTGGACACTAAGAAACAAAAAAACCCCTGTAATATTCATTTTTTGTGATATTGTTACAAAATTTAAACCTGAACTTGATAACACTTGGTGCTACATTCCTGTGTTGTTTTCCAGCTAATATATCACAGTTGTATGTGATTATTCAGGCATGTGTATCCTAAAAAATAAGTCGGGCAAACTTTATTTTCTTCAAATTCAAAACCACTGTTACTCAGTGGCAGAAGCGTTTAGTGATTCTGTTTTTCAAAAAATGTTAGTGTTTTCTTTTGAATGAGACCAACCCCATGAATATACTGCAAAGGGTTGAAGAAAAGATTTTGATTTACTTTGGGCATTTTTGTTGGAAATTAGCTTTATTGCTAATTAACTTCCTGTAAGATGTTAAGTTCCTCGGTTGCTCCTTATGTCATTTTTTTTAGTTTTTCCACCCTCTCCATTCCTCTCTCCTCTGCTGCATCCCATTCTTTAAAAAATTTTTGCTTTCAAAAAAGCATTGAAGGAAATGTTAAAATCCGTCATTTATGTGTTAAACTTCTGGTCTTGCCACAGGTAATGAGTAACATTTGACAGATGTGCTCTTTACAGTTGCTATGGTTACGAGGTGTGTGTGTGTGTGTGTGTGTGTGTGTGTGTGTGTGTGTGTGGGTAATTTCAGCTTGTTGAATAAACTTTAGCTGAACTATATGTGTGTTAAAGGGTTCAAATGCTCACCTGCCAGCCAGTCAGAAGAGTATTTAGCCATGGCACAAACTGTGGTAATTGTGAAGCACGACTGGAAACCCAATGAAATGGTTCTGAATGTGTGACCATGCAAAGAGACAAAAAAACAAAACCCACACACAAATTTTTAAGCAAAATTCAGAAACTCATGTATGATGGTATCTATCCTGTGGTCTGAATTTGAAATTAACAACCAACATTTGAAAAAAAATAAAATAAAATATGCCTTATCAGCACTTTGTTTAAAAAAATCAATTTTATTTAGTGTATTTATAAGGAATTTTACACAGACTCATTAATCTCACAATGGAAGAGATGTACAAGGTTTAGCTAAATATAATTTCAATCCAGAATCCCTTTGACAGGCAAACACGTTGTAGTATGTGTGAAAATGAACATGCCATTATTAATAATCGTATTTTTCAGGAAAAGCCAGTGTAAAACAAAATCCTGTACAGTGTGAAAATGGACATATAAATTGCCAAAATACAGACTGTTACAGTGTATGTTATCAGACTTAAAAGAAAAACTGTGACACACAAATTTAGC
Organism: Pholidichthys leucotaenia; assembly: GCA_020510985.1. Taxonomy (NCBI): domain Eukaryota; kingdom Metazoa; phylum Chordata; class Actinopteri; order Cichliformes; family Pholidichthyidae; genus Pholidichthys; species Pholidichthys leucotaenia. Next base: position 355,293,360 of record CM035842.1, on the reverse strand, counting down.
CTTTTAAAATAAATAATAGTTTCAAATGTCTGTGTGTCAGTTAATTTGTATGCAGCAAATTACTTCCTCCAAGTCTTTCTGAGTTCAGTGTGAGATGGTGTTAGAGCAAATGTTAAAATGTTCTGTGACCTGACAATGTAGGCTGTGTTTAAATGAAACAAGAGAGCAGAGGTAATTAGGGAAATTTTGGCAGAGATTTAAATGAAAACTTAATGTAGTCCATCCAACCTTTTTTGTGTAATATGCAAGTGAAGAAATTATCACCTTCTGCAGTGGAGGGAGATGCATTCATGTAAGCAGTATCACCATAAACAAGCACAAATGTTGTTATACAGGTTTTTATGATTATTTAACCACACACAAATATTGCCTTTTAGCTTCAGATTTCTAAGAGAAGTTCTATGTGGGTCAGCCAGAGTCCTAAATAACGGTTTGTTGCATGGGCTTGAAGGGTTTGAATATGAACATGACTCCACAGTCATGTTGCTGTATTCAAATTGTTAATAAGTCATACATTCTTCCAATTTTACAATAGCTAACACATGTACCAGAGTTTTAATTTAAAATGATTTTCAATTCACTGTAATCACTGTATTGTTTACAGGTCCTCTCAAATTGATGTGGAACAGGGTCATAATTGCTGTTTAAAAAAGGAGTGAAATCTTCATTAGCAATTTAGTGTAGGTGTTTAGAGTAACTTATAACAGGATCAATGTAATGAGATAAATCGTCAGCTTATACCAGAGGATGGCAACCTCTTATCTGTAGAAAAAGCCATTTTTATGAATTTGGGCCCCAAAAATATAGACAAAGGACCACAAAACACATTGAAGCCCTAAAGTGAAGTTAAAACGGATGATGTATGTTTTATATATGTATACACACAGACAGGCACACAGGCCAGTCAATATTAGTAGTATGAACCTTTTCTCTAGCAATTTGAGACTTTTTCTGGCATATTTAAAACCATTTAAAAAAGGATTTGTGACTTGTTCCATAAATTTGAAACCTTGTTCTTGTTTCTTTTTTGTTTACATGTAAAGATAATTATTTGTGGTGTGTGTGTGTGTGTGTGTGTGTGTGTGTGTGTGTGTGTGTGTGTGTGTGTGTGTGTGTGTGTGTGTGTGTGTGTGTGTGTGTGTGTGTGTGTGTAAAATAGAGCGTGGAAACTAAGTATTGAACACGTCAACATTTTTCTCATTAAACATATTTCTGATGGAGCCATTGACTGGAGATTTTCCACCAGATATCAGTAACAACCCAAGTAATCCATCCATACAAAGAAATTAAGGCAACTGTGTTTACAAAACAAGTTATATTTAATAAAGTGGAATGACACAGGGAATAAGTATTGAACGCATGCAGAAAAAGAGATGCAAAAAGCGATAGAAAGCCAAGAGACAGTTGAAATCCATCAGAATTTAGGAAGCCCTCCCATCCCCCATCAGTGCAAATTAATTTCAGCTGCTTAAGTCCTGACTGATAGCCTTTAAAAAGGTCTGTTAATATCAGATTGTCACACCACAAAGAACTCATGATTGGTAGAAGCAGAGAGCTCTCTCTAGACCTTTGCAACCTTATTGTTGCAAAACATAATGATGGCATTGGTTGCAGGCATATTTCTAAACTGCTGAATGTTCCAGTGGAGCTATCATTCAGAAGTCGAAAGAACATCATTTTACCATAAACTGGCTATAACCAGGAGCTCCTTGCAAGATTACTGACAAAGGAGTCAAAAGAATTATCTGAAGAGTTATCCAAGAGCCAAAGAGTACTCATGGACAGCTCCAGAAAGACCTGGAGTTGGCAAGTATTGCTATTTCAAAGAAAGCAATAAATAATTCACTCAACCGACATGGGCTCTATGCCCACTCACCTCGCAAGACTCCATTGCTGAAGAAAAAGCATGTTGATGCTCGCTGAAAGTTTGCTGCACAACATTTGGGCAAGCCAGCAAAATACTGGTAGAATATAGTGTGGTCAAATGAGACCAAAATTGACCTTTTTGGATGCCACAACACACAGCACGTTTGGAGGAGAAATGACACTGCACATCCCATCATGGTGTTGGGGGTGTTTTTCAGCACATGGTACAGGCAGACTTCATATCATTGAAGGAAAGATGAATGGACAAATGTACAGAGACATCTTTGATTAGAACATGTTGCCATCTGCCAAGATGCTGAAGATGAAATGACGGTGAACATTTCAACAAGACAATGATCCCAAACACATAGCCAAGGAAACTCTCAACTGGCTCCAGAGGAGGAAAATAAAGCTGCTAGAATGGCCCAGTCAGTCACCTGACCTGAATCCAATTCAAAATCTATGGAATGAACTGAAAATCAGAGTTCATAGAAGACACTCATGGAACCTTCAATATTTTAAGATAGTTTGTGTGGAAGAATGGGCTAAAATCACTCCTGAGCAATGCCTGTGCCTAGTTTCTCCATGCAGGAGGCATCTGGAAGCTGTTATTACCAACAAAGGCTTTTCTACTATTAAATGAATTTCACCAAGCGTGTTAAATACTTATTCCCTGTGTCATTCCACTTTATTAAATAAAACTTGCTTTGTCTCCCTGTCGGTGTGCACAGTTCTTCCATCGGTGTTGCAGCACTTGGATACCTGCGCTTGAAAAATAAACTACATTTGGTCAAATTTGACAAAAGTTGGCTCTGCTGAGGTTTAGCAAGCCGAAATGAAAGTATACCAGGAGGTCTCTAAACTGATGGCTGCTCACGGGGAAGATGGTGAGTGTTTTATGATTTTAAGCATCTTTTACGTTATCAGTGAAAATGTCGGCATGTAAACAACATAACGGGCTGCCTGAACCCACCCTCTTAAGGTGGTGCTCAGTTGTAATGGAAAACCAACCACACCGTGTCTGGCTGAGTGGAGTTGAGTAGAGTCGGGCTGAGTAGGTACTAGTGGGAAAGGGGCTTAAAGTGCTGATGACACATTTTTGACTTCCTCTAATTTTTCAACACATAATACAATATGACAAAATAGGTTGGTCTGTGCAGTTCTAAGTCAAACAGGCTTTTTTTCACGCGAATATCCAATGTTTTCATGAGTGCCCTGTCACTAATTACGTCAGTGGCTGGAAAACCCCGCAGCCATGTAGTCACATCGTCGACAGAACACAGCACTTGGCTGCTCATTGTACACACAGGATGGAAGCGGTTGAAAACATCGACGATGGTTCCAGCACATGTCGTCTGGAATTGGTTTGTGTTGTCCAATCTTCTGACGATTATAGTTCCGAAGAATTGGATGACAATGAAGAATCTGGGGGCATCAAACCGTATAGGTTTGAGTCGTGCCAAGCGGGCATCGTGCCAAGCGAATCACACTTGAGAGAGTGACGGTGGAGAGGTACACATGCCCACCGCAGCAGTGGCAACAAACACACGGCAGGGGAACACTGAGTGTATTGTTTTGTTACATATATTGCAACAAATTATTTGTTCATAAATATAATTTATTTAAACACGATTTTTCAATAAAACCATAGCAGTGTATTCTCTGTGGCTCAGGCATCGGGTTTATTATGGATTATATTTTGAGTTCTTGTTGTTTCTGTTTTGTACATGTGTTTTATGTGCGTTTTGAGCCACTTTCAGGTGGGCACTGTCCAAGATTCGCCAGTCTGAACACACGCGCCCTCTCTCTTTGACAGTCAGCTGTTCATGTTTTGTGTGCATCATCTACCGTGTTGTCAGCCAGCCAATATTGCCAACACTATCACGACGTGTTAGCCACTCCACACAGCTGTGGTTCTGTTGCACCCCTTGAAATGATGTCAGCCTTGGGGCGCAACCGTGGTTAACACGTCTCCTCTCCATGTTCGCTGGGCGATGTCAGCCCCGAATGCCAACTGTAAGTGTTTCTGTTTATTTTTGTAAGTCCTCACCTTTTTGGGAACTGTTGTCATCATTCTTATGTTCAATACATGTGCTGTGGTGAATTCTGCGCATAAATCCATTCATCATGACCCTCCGTGCGCTCTTACGCAGGGCCGACATCGCTTCAAGGATGCACGAGAACCACAGCAAACATGGAGTGACTAACACATCGTGAGAGTGCTGAAAATACTGGCAGACAAACAGCACAGATGACTGGCAAACAGCCGCGAAGTACATGCACTGCTGGTGATGGTGTGATTAGCAGCACCTGGGCGAGGACCGGGAAACATGATCAGCGGGAGGGGAATCAGCTGGTGATCATGAAAGAGGGGACATGCCCGGACCGGCCTGCGATCAGAGAAAGTAGGTCAAAGCTGCGCATAAATCCATTAATCCTTCCCCTCCTCGTGCACTCCTCCTGCATAAAAGCACATGAGGAGCGCGCAGGAGGCTTATGACAGTTGGAGCTGAAGCGTGTGATGTGGTCTTTCACGCCTGCTGTTTATCTAAGCCTGCAACACAACGCGAAGGCATAGCCGTAAAATTAAAACAAGAAACCAGAGAAACTGTGAGCGACAAAGCTGCTGTCATTCTAGTTAACAACACCGGAGTCCATTCTGTCGATTACGTCATTGGGGTGCCGCCCTTAATTCGGTGGGCGGCACCACAGTCCAGTCAGCTGCTGCAGTTTTTTGATGATAACTAGTTTATGCAGGCGCGGTTGTAAATATTATATTGATCATAGACAATGACTTTTGGGTTTACACAACATGCTAAAAAAGGTCAAAAACGTGTCATCAGCACTTTAAGTACACTTGTGAACAGCGTGAGACGTCGTTGTCAAGCTGTGATTTATGCTCAAGGGCACATGACAAGTTATTGAGACACTGACATTTTTTGTTGTGGTATACCCACCACTGTTGTTGGCTTTTGCTTCAATAAATTGTTTGAGATGAGGAACTCACCATTGCATGCTTCTACTTAAATGCCCTACTTTCATGATATAGTATCGCTGTAGCGTGAACTTATTACATTTTCCATAAATTTCATCCGAAAGCCAAATATCCCTAAGTTTTTGTGAGTAGTGTGTGTTTAATGAGAAAAATGTTGATGTGTTCAATACTTATTTTCCCCGCTCTGTGTGTGTGTGTGTGTGTGTGTGTTTCCCATAAATGGTCAAAGCTACAGGAAGCCAGTGGTTATGGACCAAAGAGCCCTATGTGGTTTTGTATAGGGATTCTTGCCACATAATGCAGATAAGTGAAAGATAATGTGAAATCACCTGATAAATGTCTGAAGGCAATGCTGTACAGTACACTTGCGCAGTACACTTTGAATGTGGGGCTTGTGGGCCCCCCCCCCCATGTATGCACACACACACACCCTCTCCCATGTGTAACAGACAACTGAATGCCTAGCCACCAAGTTATCTGAGTGAGTAATTAATGGCCCGAGCTTAGTAATTAGTGTGTAAATGTATGCGAGCAGCCGTGGGCCATTGTCAGCTCAGGTAGACAGGTGTGTGGGCCTGGACTCTTTAACTAATTGGGTGAACTCCCTGCATTTGGCAGGCTTTGATGAAATGTGCGCCCGTGCGCACACACACACACACACACCGGATACCTGTGCTCTCTTAACGGTGTGTATATCCAAGGGATCTATTAATTAATCTTGTAAAAGAAGTCTCACTGAAAGAGCCAGACTCATTTCAGATGAAGTGCCACTTTCTCTTGTCTCTCCCCAAGGCAACCAAAAGGCCTTTAAATGTGAGAGTGGGCTTCCTGCAGCCTAGCATCTTCTTCTTCTTCTTTTTCGTTAGAAGCATTTTCCACATTCACATCTGTGCATTTCAGAAATGTACACTCACTCTTATTTGTTACATTTGCCCCTCCGATAATTGGACCAACTTTTCACTGTGTCGACTGCTTTGCTGGAAGCGGTTTCACATTAATCTTGTTGGCTCTGCTGGTACCACCCTTAAGCAGAACTGGCACAGATGTTGGCAAAGTTCTGCCCTGAGGCCATGCCTGGGAGTTTTTCATGCCATCTCTGACCTTCTCATGCCAGCTAAACAGAGATGACGTTGGGGGAAAGCGTTAGGGGAAGGAGCTGCTATTGTTCCCCTTCTGCCCTCATGGTCCCATAACTAATCAGCACAGCTCTCTGTCAACTTTGTCCCACAGGCCAGCACACAAACACTTTCACATAAAAAAAATACCACATCCATCCAACCTACTCGGCCCTTCCGTGTGGTGTGCACATACTTCACAAATACACACAGATTGCCTCCTGAGATTTCTATGGCAACCATGCTACCAAGCTACAGTTTGAGTGAAAGTGATACCAGTAGTATGTTTAAGTGGGAGTGTCTGTCATCTGCTGTTTGGGGAAGATCGTCTTCATGTGTGATCAGACGCAGCTGTGAGATAGTGATCACTGACATGAACTCACGCACTCAAAGCTTTACTTCAATGAAAACGAGCTTCCATGCATCAGAATGCATAGATTAATAAAGGCTTACACACGTGGACAAAATTGTTGGTACCCCTCTGTTAATGAAGAAAAACCAACAATGGTCACAGAAATAACTTGAATCTGACAAAAGTGGTAAAAAATAAAAATTCTATGAAAATTAACCATTGAAAATCAGACAATTCTTTTGAATTGTGGTTCAACAGAATTATTTTAAAAAACAAACTCATGAAACAGGCCTGGACAAAAATGATGGTACCCCTAGAAAAGGTTGAAAATAATCTGACCATAGGGACATGTTCAACCAAGATGTGTCCTCTAATTAACATCACAGGTGTCTACAAACTTGTAATCAGTCAGTCGGCCTATTTAAAGGGTGACAAGTAGTCACTGTGCTGTTTGGTGACATGGTGTGTACCACACTAAACATGGATCAGAGGAAGCAAAGGAGAGAGTTGTCTCAGGAGATTAGAAAGAAAATTATAGACAAGCATGTTAAAGGTAAAGGCTATAAGACCATCTCCAAGCAGCTTGATGTTCCTGTGACTACAGTTGCACATATTATTCAGAAATTTAAGATCCACGGGACTGTAGCCAGCCTCCCTAGACGTGGCTGCAGGAGGAAACTTGATGAAAAATGGAAGAGACGGATAATACGAATGGTAACAAAAGAGCCCAGAACAACCTCTAAACACATTCATGGTGAACTCCAAGGTCAAGGTACATCAGTGTCAGATCGCACCATCCGTCGTTGTTTGAGCCAAAGTGGACTTCATGGGAGACGGCCAAGGAGGACACCACTGTTGAAAACAAATCATAAAAAAGCCAGACTGGAATTTGCCAAACTGCATGTTGACAAGCCACAAAACTTCTGGGAGAATGTCCTATGGACAGATGTGACAAAACTGGAACTTTTTGGCAAGGCACATCAGCTGTATGTTCACAGACGCAAAAATGAAGCATACCAAGAAAAGAACACTGTCCCTACTGTGAAACATGGAGGAGGTTCTGTTATGTTCTGGGGCTGCTTTACTGCATCTGGCACAGGGTGTCTTGAATCTGTGCAGGGTACAATGAAATCTCAAGACTATCAAGGTATTCTATAGAGAAATATGCTGCCCAGTGTCAGACAGCTTGGTCTCAGTCGCAGGTCATGGGTCTTGCAACAGGATAATGACCCAAAACACACAGCTAAAAACACCCAAGAATGGCTAAGAGCGAAACATTGGAGTATTCTAAAGTGGCCTTCTATGAGCCCTGATCTAAATCCCATTGAACATCTGTGGAAGGAGCTGAAACATGCCGTCTGGAGAAGGCACCCTTCAAACCTGAAACAACTGGAGCAGTTTGCTCATGAGGAGTGGACCAAAATACCTGCTGAGAGGTGCAGAAGTCTCATTGACAGTTACAAAAATTGTTCGATTGCAGTGATTGCCTCAAAAGGTTGTGCAAGAAAATATTAAGTTAAGGGTACCATCATTTTTGTCCAGGCCTGTTTCACAAGTTTGTTTTTTAAAATAATTCTGTTGAACCACAATTCAAAAGCATTGTCTGATTTCCACTGGTTAATTTTCATAGAATTTTTATTTTTTACCACTTTTGTCAGATTCAAGTTATTTCTGTGACCATTGTGGGTTTTTCTTTCATTAACAGAGGGGTACCAACAATTTTGTTCTCGTGTGTATGAATTACTGCATCTGCTCACTGTGTTCAGAAGGAGAAAGTAACAAAGTAAAGGGGTCTTATGGCAGCACAGGCAACTTTTCCCAGACCACCATATTTAGATTAACCTCTAAATATTTTTTCAAACCTATTTTAGTGTGTAATGACTAAAGGTTGTTGCAATGTGAAAATGAGGTGCAGCAATATAGAAAGTATGCCTGTTTTTCTCCCCTACATGACAATTATTCACACAGATCAAGTGCAGAATTTTTGGTATGCCAAGTTCCATTTTCTTCCCGGTTTTGAGACTTCATTTTCGGACGGCAGTGCTACTGTTTGAAGCCCTCTTGGGGATCTTATCGTTGCGTTCATTTATGTTTTGTGAATGAAGCCCATAATGACGTTACATAGTACTTTATAGTGTCCAAGGCATCCACATGTTGACAGTTTCCAGAGGTGTTAAATGAAATATCTGTGACATGCGTTGGTCAAAATGCGCCAAGGTTTAATCACTTTATCCCTAGTTGAAGGATCTCTCTTCATAACCGGCTGTTTTATTAATGCTAAAAAAAAAACCAGTTCACCACACCTAGAGAATCCTCAAACCCCACCCTCCCTCTTTTGTCACTGCTGATGTCTGTGGTTGATAACGCAATTAATGTGTGGCTAATGTTAGCTGATTAGTTTGGAGCTCCAGTACTGACCACAGCCTGTACTAACTAGCATATCGGCTGAGTGTTAAAGCCAAAATAAAGCATTGTCTGAGACAAGTGTATGGTTTGAGTGGTAGTGTATGACCGGTCCCTGGGGTATAATAAGCACAGAAATTACCCTAAACAACTAAATTGTCAGCTCTTCTAATAACAGCTAACCACTGCTGATCCCAACAATTGTATGTTTTGGCCTCTGTAGTAGTCAAGTTTAGATTCTCACAGAGGGATGCCACTAAGGTCTCATAGACGTATGCTTCCTGGCAAAATATAATCAATCAAATAAACTAGAAACTAGGATGTCATAGTTGCAAATCTCATAAAGTCTAATGAGTGTTAGTATACAAGACTTGGGCAAAATGAGTTTATTTTAAAGAGCATTACTACAGAATAAGCGCACCTCATTTTTTGAGTTTTTGGGCACCTTTCAGATAATACTTCATCTTTGTAGCCTTGTAAATAAATTAGAAAACAGGGAAAGGCATGTATGAACACCGAATTTGATGCTTATGCTAGCTGTTGTGGCTGATGTTAGTCGGCATATACAGTAACATTTGCAAGGGATTATCAACTACTTGAAGCTAAAGTCCCTATGTTTATTGATAACATAAAAACTAAAATGGATGTGGTAATGCAACAATTAAAATGCCGAGGATGGCTTTATGCTTTAATAATTCCCTCATCTCTTTCTTCCATTTTTTAAACTCCTCTATATGTCAGTTTCTCAAATAACATTGAATAACCATTGATGGATCAAAAGAGAAAGGAAAGCTTATTCATTATTAAATTATTTAGTGAATAGAGGTCAATAATGTGGATGAGCTGAAAATATCAAAGAAAAGTTCATAGATCAAAAGAGAGAAGATTAGAGGTAATGAAAGGACTACTTTTAGGCCAATCTTTAAATCACTCAGGTAAAAAAAAAATGATGGCAATTTGTTTTATGCACTGTCCTTTTTTTTGTTTTGTCCTTTTTTCCCCCCTTATTTCTATGAATGGCTCATGCAGTGGCAGGGAAAAAGTATGTGAACCCTTTGGAATTGCCTGGTTCTCTGTATTAATTGGTCATAAAATGTGATATGATCTACATCTACGTCCCAAGTATAGACAAACACAATAGAGAGCCTAAGTCACACCCCCTCTACTTCCGCATATGGGACCTTAAATCAGAAAAATTCTCCACTGAAATGAATGGCAAGAGTGAAATGATCTTTTGATTCCAATCAAATTTTGCCACGAGTTACACATATGATGTTTGTCAATTTAAAAAAATTATTTTCCACGTAAATAGCAGTGTAGGCTGTTGTCTAACTGTTAAGGTATAAGGTTATGAAAATACGTAAATTGAAAAACTACAAATGATGGACGGAGTTTACGTCATCTGTTCAAAGCAGCCCAGGGTGAAGTAACCAACAGTCCTCTGGATCATCTGCAACTCTCACAATACAAAACAATACCTTTGTGTTGTTTTTTTTTCCTCTTTGGATCCTTCTTTCATCCGGCAGGAAACAGTAGGTGAGGTTTTAGTAATCTCCCGCCATGATCCTGTTTAATGATGTGGGATTATGGGAGATGTTGTCCGCTAATCCTTTAAACAAAAACCAAACATTACTCTGTTATTATACGACAGACAACATCTTGAATTACGTGGAAAATTATCTTTTAAATTGATAAACATATGTGTAACTTGCGGCAAAATTTGATCAGGATCAAAAGATAATTTTACTCTCGCCATTCATTACAATGGAGAATTTTTTCGATTTAAGGTCCCATATGCGGAAGTAGAGGGGGACGTGACTTAGGCTCTCTATGTGATTAACCTAATATATCATGATTATAATATTTTATGTCTTTATTGGACACACCATTAAACATTCACAGTACTGGTGTAAAAAGTAAGTGAACTCTTCTACTAATGTCTTCAACAAAAGCCAGGAGTTAGTAAACCTGGAGTCCAAGCAATGTAACAAAGACTGGAGAGAGCTGTAGAACTACTTTGAATTATAAAAAGCAAACTTTTTGAGTTTGCTTTTCACGAGAAGCATCTGATGATGAGAACCATGCCTTAAAAAAGAGATCTCTGAAGATCTACAATTAAGAATTGTTGAATTGCATAAAACTGGAAAGGATTACAGAGTAATCTCCAAGACTTGATGTATACACTAGTTCACAGTTAGACAAATTGTCTACAAATGGAGATGATTTAGTACTATGATGACTCACCCTAGAAGTGGATGCCCAGTCAAGGTGACTCCAAAGGCACAACGCAAAAATTTGCAATGAGGTAAAAAAGAGCCCTAGAGTAACTGCTAAAGGCTTGAAGGAATCATTGGATCTGGTTAACATCCCTATTCATGAGTCTACCATACACAAATCATTGAACAGGCATGTGTCCATGCCAGGACATCACGGAGGAAGCTGCTGCTTTAAAAAAAAACCCAAAACATTACTGCACACCTGAAGTTTGCCAAAGAACACCTTGACACTCCACAACGCTACTGGGAAAATGTTTTGGGGACTGATGAAATTAAAGTTGAGTTGTTTGTGAAGAACATGCAGCACTATGCATGGCATAAAAATAGCACCACATACCGACATGAAAACATCATCACAATGGCGAAATACGGTGGAGGGAACATCATGATTTGGGGCTGCTTTGCTTCCTCAGGGCCTGGACTGCTTGCCATCATTGAAGGGAAACTGAAATCTCAAGTTTATCAAGGTATCCTGCAGAATAAAGTCACCAGCTGAAGCTTTGTAGAAATTGGGCAATGCAGCAGGACAATGACCCTAAATATCGAAGTAAATCTTCTACAGAATGGGTTCAAAAAAGAAAATCCACCTTTTGGAATAACGCAGTTAGAATCTAGACCTGAATCCAATAAAGATGCTGTAGAATGACCTGCCAGAGGAGGTTTGACCAAGGATTCCCTTGCTTTTTCCACCAGCACCTGTGAATGTTTAATGGATGTGTCCAATATAATTGTTTGTGTGGTATTAGGTTAAGCACATTGTGTTTGTCTATACTTGGGAGTTAGATGTAGATCAGATCACATTTTATGACCGATTAATGCAGAAAACCAGGTAATTCTAAAGGGTTCACGTACTTTTTTCTTACCATTGTATGCTGAATTTTTATTAGATTGTATTGAATTCTAAAATTATCAAGAAATGTTTTTAGAAATACGGCTTTCAAGTTAAACTTTTTTATACCAGTTACACAGTAGATAAACACATGTTACTCATCACAGTAAGAATGTTTTTTTTCTCTCTTTTAATACGGAGTCATAATTAGTGTGATTGGTCACATGGTTTATGTTTTGGTCCATGTAAATGTTAGACTTTCTATCATTTTGTTTTGTTTGCTTTGTTGCATTTCTGTTTTAAAGACAAAAATAGTCAAGTATACAAATGATAATGATGCTCAGGAAAGGGCTCCGTTGTTGTGCTGTCATCCTATTAGTGTAGCAATGGAGTTCATCCGCTGTGTCATAGTGACTGCTGACCTTTTGGCCGAAGAGACGAGCACAAGCAAACTTAATTTCACTCATTAATACTGGCTCATATTGCAACTCCTTTGGCTGTAGACCTTCTAGGCATTTGGGTTGAGCGTAAAGATTTTAAACCAGTTTGTCTGACTGTGCCCAAGGTTAAAGAATAAACAAAAACGCATTAAACAAATGAGATTTAAACCCGCTAAATAGTGAGCCTGATGAGGTGCTGGTGTACAAAGCTGGGTCAGTTATTCTCTTCTGACCAGCTTTGTGTTTGTCAGATAATACAGTGAGAAAGAACAACTGTGAGACAACAAAGTAAATATCAAACTTTTTTTAAAATGAACTTGATTAGGTCAAACTAATCATTGTATCTAATACTGTAGGTCACAGTTTGTTTATTAAGCAAGCTCGTGCATCTCAACCCACAGAGCTCACAGCCTAAACCAAAGCTCCCGTGGCCTGATCTGATGGGCTATACTGACCACTGGAATGCCTGTTTGAATAGAAGACTGCTGTGGTCCTGCTGACTTGTGCTGCTGAGCTAACTGCATAAACGACACAATTTCCTGGACCACCCAAGCCAAAGAGTGAAAAACAGGCCAGAATTACCAAGATATATTACTGACTGTGATTTAATGAGCCAGTGGGGAACATAGTTGTCTTGCAGGGTGACAAGATTGGATGTGTGGGGAAAAAGATTGATATATCATAGTATTGCAACACTTTGTGGTGGCAATGCTGTATCAATTCAGAGGCACCAGTATCATGATACTTAATTTAAAAATGTTATTAAATGTTGCAAATACAAACTTATCTATTTAAGTACCAGAGTAATTAAAAACAGTTGACTTTTCAGTCTATTAGATGGTGCTAAATGCTCACTGTCTGGTTAGGTCAGCACAGCAAAGGAGTGACCGCTGAGATCTAGTTGGGAGTTGAACAAGTCCAAGATCGGGATGGGAAATTAATGGTAGTCCGTCGGTTTCGACGATGACGTCTATGTGCTGGGATGGACTCACATGTGACTGTGGAGTCCAAGTCGAGAACAGCAGAGATGTCCACAGTGGGTACAGAGAAACTGGCCTGATGGATTGGATGCCTCTGGTAGGGCCTTCTTTCTTGCATGGGCCTCATTGATGCTGTTGTGTCTACTCTCTTCAAAGCTCATTTGTGCCTTGTGATTCAGAGTACGCCATCTGGATCTGTCTGCTGCACACTCCTCCAACTGTTTAGGAGCTATTCCAGCATGGGCATTGTTGGCCTTGATACAGTCTTTAAACCATTTTAGGTGTCTGTACTGCTTTCTCCTGCCTCTGCTGAGCTCGCCGTATAGGAGTTGTTTTGGAATTCTACTTCCTTTCATCCTGATGACGTGACCTGCCCATCTGAGCTGTGCTTTCAGGATCATAGCTTCAATGCTGGTGGTTTCCGCATGGTCCAGGACCTCAAGGTTTGTGATCCTGTCCTGCCATCTGATGCCAAAGATTGAGTGCAAATTCCGCATGTGAAAATGCTCCAGCAGCTTAATGTGCCTTCTGTACAAAGTCCAGGTCTTACACCCATATAGGAGACTGCTGAGAATGACTATCTTGTACACCTTGAGCTTGGTCGACTGCTGGATGTTATGTTGGTTTGGCACACAGGCTTGGTTTGCTTTACAGATCCTTGTGTTGATCTCTTTGTCAAGGGAAGCAACGCCGGATATAATGCTGCCAACGTACTTAAATTCCTCTATCATCTTCAGTTTTGGTGTCTTGATTGAAATGGATGGACGCTGGCCTGCTGCAAGAGGATTATGTTGAAATAGCACTTCAGTCTTCTCTAAACTGATGGAAAGACCGAATAGACAGGATGCTTCAGCGAATTTGTTGACAATGAGTTGGAGAGCAGACTCTGTGTGTGCCATGAAAGCACAGTCGCCAGCAAAGAGAGCCTCTCGGATAATCCTTTTAGTAGTCTTAGTTTTTGCACTAAGCCGTCGGCGGTCAAAGAGAGACCCATCCAATCTATACTTGAGGTACACACCATCCTCAATGTCTCTGACAGCATGGCTGAGAACACAAGTGAAAAAAAGGTTGAATAGCACTGGGGCTAGAACACACCCTTGCTTCACACCGTTTCCAATCTCAAATGGGTCAGACACTTCTCTGGAGAGAGAGAACCATACCTGTCATATTATCATAGAACAGTTGGGTGAGGGTCACAAACTTTAAGGGGCAGCCAATTTTCTGGAGAATAATCCATAAGGCCTCTGTGTTGACAGTATCAAATGCCTTAGTCAGATCTATGAAGACAGCATACAGATCAAGATTCTGTTCTCTGCTTTTCTCCTGCACTTGACGGACAGCAAATATATCAGTTGTACTTCTGCCTGGGCAGAAGCCACACTTTGCTTCTGGCAGATTCTCCTCAGAGACACTGGAGATTAGGCGATTAAGAATGACTCGCGCTAGAATCTTTCCGGCAATAGACAAGAGGGATATGCCTCGGTAATTGCCACAGTCTGATTTGCTCCCTTTGTTCTTTTACAGGGAGACAATGATGGCATCCCTGAACTCCTGGGGTACATTTTCTTCCTCCCAAATACTACAGAGCAACCTGTGGAAAGTGCCCAAGGTTATTGGTCCTGCATTCTTGAAGAGTTCAGCTGGGATCCCATCCTTTCCAGGAGCTTTTCCAGAACTGGTCTGGTTGATGGCTTTCTGGACCTCTTCCAGTCTAGGGGGGAGGTCAAGGCTTTCTTTTATGGGCCTCTGAGGGATCTGTTCCAAGGCTTCATTGCTGACAGAGGAGGGTCTGTTGAGGAGAGTGCTGAAGTGTGCCCTCCATCTCTTGTTAATGGCACTCTTCTCCTTCAGCAGCATGCCGTTTGTTGACAGGAGAGGGGTATTAGTGGGTCTGGATGGTCCTTATACTGCCTTGATAGCACTAAAGAACATCTTTGAGTTCTTGATGTCAGCATACAACTTGGCCTCCTCTGCATTTTGGTTCCACCACTTGTCCTGCATTCTGCGAAGGGCATTTTGAGCATGGTTCTGGAGGTGCTTGAAGCAGTCGTGTTTAGAGGTGGAGGAATTTCATTTTGCCAAGCTACGAATGCTTTGTGCTTCTCATCCAGGAGCTTAGTGATAGCTTCATCATTCTCGTCAAACCAATCCTGGTGTACTTTCTTTTTTGGGCCAAGTGTTGACTGGGTTGTCGTCTTCACCACCATTTTGAGCTGGTCCCACTGCTGGATTGGATTTCCAGTGAGAGGCCCAAGGGAGGCCAGCTTATCATCCAGGCAGCTCAAAAAGTGGTCTTGGTGTCCTGGGTGCTTCAGTTTGGTGACACTGAAAGATGGACGGACGAATCTGGATTTCCTCTGAGTGGGGATGATGTGCAGTTTGAGTACTGATCTGAGAAGACGGTGGTCAGTCCAGTATTCTGCTCCCCGTATGGCTCTGGTGATCCTAAAGTCTCGAACATCACGCCTACGGTAGCTAATGTAGTCAATCAGGTGCCATTGTTTTGACCTAGGATGCATCCAAGTTGTTTTGTACTTGTCTGCTTGTCTAAACAGGGTGTTGGTAATTGTCAGGTTATTCTCTGCACAGAGACCTAGGAGCAGCAGGCCATTGGAATCCATGTTTCCTGTATCTTCGGGCCCAATCACGCCTTTCCAGTTTGTGTCATCAGTACCAACTCTCACGTTGAAGTCGCCCATCAGTATGAGCTTGTCTTCAGGGGGTGTGGCCTTCAGCTGCTGGTTAGAGTTGGAGCATATGCACTCATGACTGTGACATGACAGGAAGCATTCAGCGGGAAGTGGAGCTTCATCAGACGCTCATTGATAAAGGTAGAGACGTCTGGAAGCTGCTTGAGGAGCGGTGTTTTGATGGCCAGATCTACTCCATGGATTCTGTTTTCTTTGCAAGCCTTCCCTTTCAAGAAGAAGGTGTAGCCACCTTTTATTTCTTCAACAGATCCTTCATCTGCCAATCTGGTTTCACAAAGCATGGCAATGTCAGTGCTGTAACGTGACAGTTCTTTTGCGATGAGGGCTGTTCTTTTCTCAGGTCGTGGTGAAGTTTCCCTGTCCATTAGTGTACGGATGTTCCATGCCCCCAAAATCATCTTTTCCTTCTTAATCT
This sequence comes from Pholidichthys leucotaenia, assembly GCA_020510985.1. Lineage (NCBI taxonomy): Eukaryota > Metazoa > Chordata > Actinopteri > Cichliformes > Pholidichthyidae > Pholidichthys > Pholidichthys leucotaenia. The sequence goes on along the minus strand of CM035842.1, from coordinate 355,276,978 downwards.
TTTTCTTTCGACCGCAGAGATGGTAACACTGCCAGCCGTGGTAAACTGGCCAGTGGATTTGAGGACAAGCAATGTTTGAGACACCTTTTCTCATCTCCTCCCTCATGCGAGGGTGAACAGTGCTATCCTAAACAGGACTGCTTAGTCACCTGGTGAAACACCGAACTCCTCTGTTGTCCTAGGATCAGAAAGAGAGCAGCTCTTGCATCCAGGTCGCCTGCATGCAGGGTTGGAGCTACAACTCTCAGTGGGTACCTCCACCTGTTGCTTCGCCCCTTCCCCATCGCCACAGGGCTTTGAGAGGTGAAAGATGAAAAAAGTAAAAGGTTTGGACATAGAGACCTGTGTGGGAATTTGTTTGAAGTGGGAGGGTTGGTGCACTCAGATGAACCCACTCTCTCGGCCTTGGAAGTCCATTTCCAGTGGTACGAGCATTCGTCACAACTGGAGACTTCTTCAGCTGCAGTGGATGACCATGACATCTTGTGTGTCTTGCTGTGCTCTGGGCGCTCCACGACGCCTCCTGTCACCACCTTTGTGACCGTTGGATCAACTGGTCTTATCCGCTTAGCCCGCCAGGTCCAGTTTTCACATGCATGGGTAGACATACCCTAGCTCACCGAGGGTCAGTGACCTGTCGGCTACCCTCACCAGGTTTCGCCGGCCTGCCAAAGCTGTTGCCTGGGGTGTGGCCGCTGTCGCATGCTAACAGCTATGAGGAGCCACTGGTGAGAGCTGGGTACTATGAGGGAACCAATAGAGGACTAGCTATCCGAAAAGGACATGGCAAGCTCTTCCGCTAGAGGTACTATCCCTCCATAGACACCCCATGCACCCCAAGGGATGGAAAATTACAATATATGATACCGCAATACTTGGAGCATCGCAAGATTGTGATAATATTGCATGGCTGCCAAAATATCATCATAATATTGTATTGTGGGGCCTCTGGTGATTCCCACCCTTACTAGATTTTTTAGAGAAGAGCCGTAATAAGTCCACTTGGGCCTTTGGAGTAGTCGGGTTTAGATTCTCCCAATGTTTCATAGGCGTGCACCTCCTGGAAAATATCACCAATCAAATAAACCAGAGACTAGCATATCATAGTTGCTGATCTCATTTAATAAAATCTTGCTAGCATGAGTACATGAGACGGGCAAAATTAGTTTATTTTGAAGAGCATTACTACAAAATACATGCATCTCATTTTTTGAGTCTTTGGGCACTTATCAAATAATACTTTATCATTGTAACATTGGAAATAAGTCAGAAAACTGGGAAAGGCATGTATGAACACCAGATTTGACGCTTATCCTAACTGTCTGGGTTGATGTTGGTGCCTTTTTGTACCTGCATATACGGTGACCTTTGCAATTGATTATCAACTGCTTGAAGCTAAAGTGCCTCTGTTTGTTGATACCATAAAAACCTAAAATGGATGTGGTTAGGCAGCAATTAAAATGCTGAAGGCAGCTTTATACTTTAATAATTCCCTCATCTCTTTACCTTTTGTTTGGTTCAGTCACTATCTTTGTTGGATTTTTTTTTTTTACCCATCTATGCTTCAGTTTCACAAATAATGATACTGAATAGCCATTGATGGATCAAAAGAGAAAGGAAAGGGGTATTTATTCTAAAATTAATTTTGTATTGAATGGATGGTCAAAATATGAAAGAAAGTTCCTAGATCAAAAGAGAGAAGATTAGAGGTAATGAAAGGGCTGCTTTTAGGCTGATAAAATGAGAAATGGCCTTGAGCCTAGCTACACTTGTAGTACACTTGTTCCATCCCTACTGTTAAGAACACTATAGTCATCTGCAGCTGGTTTATTGAAGGTTCACAACAATAGCCAAAAGAAAATGGGGATTGTGGCTTTAGTAAATGATGGCCCAAAAGCTGTGGAACACACTTTATCTTGGTATCAGGGAGGCCAGCTCCCTGAATACTTCCAAAAGTAAGTTGAAACACTCAACACTCTGTTTTACTTTTTAAGTAGCCTTTATTTCACTGTGCCTTGTACTACCTGATAATTTACATATTTATTTGTACTGCTGGAAGGGAAAACTCATTTTTATGCAGAGGAAGACATATGTTGCCCAAACTAAAATTGTACTACCAATGCAATCACTTCTTTATCTTTATGTGCTGTTTGTTCTAAAGGGGATTTTTAATTATTTTTGAACTTATATTGCTTTTATAGTTATTTTTTCTTATTTTATGTCTTTTATTCTAAAACATTTTCAGTAGTATTTCTTGTATGAAAGCTTCTATACAAATAAAGTCTATTATCATTAATGGTAGCAGTAAAATCCTTCCCTGCTCTGGATGAAAACAGCACAATAAGAGAGCTGAGACTAAATCAAATCAGTGCTGTTGGTGGTGAGAACTCAGCAAAAATGATTGCTCATGAGTTTGGATTATTAATTAGAGTGATTGTTTGATGAGCACAAGCAGATCTTTTGCACTACAGATGCTCATTATTTCTATTGTTATTATTCAGAGCTGCTCCAAGTATAGTAATTTTATTTTTAGTCTTAATAGTTTTCGATTAGAATTCAGAGCGCAGCGCCGGTGATCATCACAGCTCATTTAGCTGAAAGGTTATTAGCGCGAAAGCTGTCTGTGTTTCCCCGTCTCCTGATAAACAGACTGTTTGTGTTTGGAAACAGCATTGTGCACCCTACAGATATGAGCCATTTGCTGTGGAATCCTCCTCCGGTGCCTCTCTGTATTGTGCACTTACCTCTTCAATATTACATCAGAGGTATTCAGCAGATCCCGAAATTATGTTTGGATCTGACAATCTTCGAAGCCGTTGGAATTGGATGTCTAAAGTCAGCCACACGGTGCAAGATAATCTGGTTGATTTTGTGCAGTATTCCCCACTTCCAGCTATCCTAGGGAAATTCGTTGTTATCTTTGTGGTTCTACCAATTACCTTGTCTGATTTTCCTGTGGTGTGAGGTGTTTTACAAGTGATCCAATCTGCTCAGGGTCGCGTGATCTCAAATTTTATACATACCAATATCCTGTTGTGTGGGAGATGAATATGCACCGTCTGTTGTCACGTGAATGCAACAGTAACCAATCAGAAAGCGAGCTGAGTTTCCAGTCCCACTTATTTCCTCAGACTAGGACTATTTTTTCTGAAATTCACTTGCAAAAATGATCACTCGCAGGTTGCAGTTATTTTATATGAGACACCAAAATGGACAGAAGCTGACCCTAAAATACAGATAACATGAGGGCTTTTTTCACGGACAGTCGATTCTGTCATGCAAAATTTGGCAACCCTGGTTGTTTGTGATTAAATGTGTTTGTTTGTGTTGTGCTGTCTTGCTCACGTTATGGCACTCTGTGCACTATAGGAACATAACTGTTGAATCTGTTTTTTGTTTTTTTTAATCATTATGTGTGGGCCAGTCCTAAAGCCCATATCACTGTGCTTGATTGGCCAGCAAACTCTCCTGACCTAAACCTCATAGTCTATGGAGTATTGTGAAGAGAAAGATGAGACACCAGACCCAACAATGCAGACGAGCTGAAGGCCACTATCAAAGCAACCTGGGCTTCCACAACACCTCAGCAGTACCACAGGCTGATCGCCTCCATGGCACGCTGCATTGATGCAGTAATTCATGCAAAAGAAGCCCCAACCAATCATTGAGTGTATACAGGGATATACTTTTCAGTCAGCCAACATTTCTACTAAAAATCAATTTTTTAAAATTTATTTTATGTAATATTCTGATTTTTTTTTTTTAAGGAACTGAATTTAGGGTTTTCATGAGCTGTAAGCCACGACCATCAAAATTAAGAAATAAACACTTGAAATATATCACTCTGTGTGTAGTGAGTCTATATAATACATGAGTTTCATTTTCTGAATTGAATTACTGAGATAAATCAACTTTTTGATGACATTCTAATTTATTAAGATGCACCTGTATACACAGGCTTATCTGGATATTTGTGCATCATTTTCTCTCTAACACATTACCTATACTGTACGTAAAATCATACCATTAGTAGTCTGCAGTATCAGGCACATTAAAAGGCTAATGCTGGCTAGCACTACATTTCACAAACGCAATAAATACCGTGATTAAAATACAGACTTACTGGTTGAACGACATGCTCACTTGTATGCACGGTGGCCAAGGATAATGGCTGAAACTGCATCAGCCCTTAAAAGCATTTTAATGGTGAAACCCATCTTAATTTGGGTCAGGTTTTCAAAGCAGGTGTGCAAAAATGCTAACTGGCACCGGAGGCAAAGTTGACTCTTTAGTTCTGTCCTCAGAAGCCGTAGCCAATGCTTAGTCCTGATTGGTTCCCTGTCGTAGTGACGTCATTAGAACGGTTTGTCTAAACTCGCCTTTTACAAGGAGAAGGAGCTTAACTGAACTTTGACAGCAGAAAGATAAAGACTTGACACTTATGAGTGATTTAGTGCTTGATGTGTCTTGTAAGTTATGAAAACATGGTGAAGCCATGTTAACAAGAAAAAAAGCTTGATTTTCACCCGAGTATCACTGTAAGAACCTTTATGAACCCTTGAAGTCTGGATGGTGGGGAGGGTTTGCTCAACCTTTTTAAAGGGTTCTGTCCAGGATTCACCTGACATTCGCCTGGTATTTTACCTGGAGTTGGCAAAATGTCCCAAATGTTCCCAAACAGTGGCAAAAGAGGGAAATAGCTGCTAATTGTTGCAAACATTCATGCAAATGTTGCCAATTGTTGCTAAATGTCATTAATGACAGAGGCGAACACTGATTTTCACAAACATTTGTCAGAAAAGTTGACAAATCCAAAAATCACAACATTTGCTGGCATTCACCACTCCATGAGATACTAGCTTAAGCTCTGGTCTTACTGCATCTGTCTGTATACTCCTTATTCATAATCACTTTTTCAACATTTTCAACCTACACAGGTGCTATCATACTTCCCAGCATAGCTACTTGCTATAGAAGCAGATGGATACTTACTTTGATGGATGCTGTCTGGCCCAGTGGTGTCCAGTCTGGGTCGGGTTGGCCTCTGTCTGTGGAAAGGCCAACGCATGATTCACCGCCGCTGCCACACACAGACGCAGTGATGGTACCTCAGAGGGGAGACGAGGGAGAAGACAGAGGGATAATGATGGATAAGCAGAATAAAGAGAGACTGTAGGGAGAAAAGATTTAGAGACGATATTATGATACAAAAAGAAAACGGCGTTTCACTTACCGTTGGATTAGCTCGTCCTTTCTGGTATCCCAACACTCTGCTTAGCTGCAGGGACACCTAAAAAGTGAGATATTAATGTGCCCAGTTGCAGTGCTGACATTTAGGGAGTGTGGCAGCGAAGAGAAATGAGACCGGAGGACAGGCACGGTGGGTGGAAGAGGTGAAGCCACGGATAGATTTTGTGACTTAATTTTGAATGATTAGTCATAACAAGAGGCCATTCAAATGTCACCACCATCACAACTGGAGGGTCTGCTTAGTCTGCCACGCGTCTCTTTGTGGTTTTTTTGCATTTGGCCTTTATTCTGCTAACAAGAAGACACTCAGTGTTTTTTTCTTTACGACATTTCAAACGGGTGACACCAGAGAGCCATTGTGTGTCAGTGAGGACATGGGTGCACGCTTCTACGTATGATGCCAGGGCTGTATCCAAATATCGGATATACAGATATTTGTTTGTTACACTGATGTTGAGGTTTCAGTATTCCGATATCCACTTTTGTCCCCCAACTATAAGATTTTGATCAAGGTAAATTAAAAATGTATCTTTTATAAAGTAAAAAAAAGAGAGAGAGAGAAAATCTCACAAATTTACAAGAAAAAAAATGAAACAAATTTTAAAACAAATTACCAAAAAAGGTAACAAGTTTACATGAATAAATATAAGAAAAACACTCAAGTTCTTATGATACATTGCAAATGTGTAGGGGAGAAAAATCCACAAAATAAGGGGAAAAAGTTGAATTTGCAAGCAAAAGTTCCGCATTTATGATCAAAATATCAAAAAGGTCTGAAATTTGCAGGGGAAAAATAATACATTTACATGAAAAAGTTCAAAACTTACTGGAAAATGTTGGCCCGATTTACTAAGGGAGAAGAAAGACTGCAGAGAATATTTAGGTATTACTTCTGGATTGCTCCCGGATATTCAAAGCACCAAAGTGTATATTCGGAACAGCTCTAAAAGGGAGCTCTCCCTTTGCCTTGACTTTTTATTCATAAGACACTAATTAAACCACTAAATCCTATGGTAGTGATTTTATTAATGCCATCATTGGGCTAATAACTGTCACGGCACACGTTTCCACTCTAAATTTTGCCCAACGCAGAGGATGGTTGCAGGGAAATTAACTTGCGTGTGTTGGCGCATGAAGAGTCGTCATCTAAGCAGTGATCCTCAGATCCATGCTGCCTGTCCGTGTCACTGTCACGGATCATTTGCTGTGAAACACTGATTTGATACTGTGCTGTTTGGCCAAGTGGCATGCCGTCTTATCTAATATGGATGAACTGAGACACTGTGTAGTTGCTCTCTGTCAAACCTGGACCCCACACATTAAACTTGACTTTTTTATTATCAAAAGGCCATGTAATTTTCCCACTTGCAATCCATTAAAAAGGATTCATTGAGCAATTCATTTTTCAGTTAGCTAATACTATTGTGTTTTATACGACTACAATAGAGCTTTTCTCATACATTTGCAAATGATAAAATCCTTTTTTGGGATACTCTTGTCATTACAAAATCACAGTGCTCACCTCATTTTTTGTTCTGTGCATGCTTGATTATGGGGCCCCTTAGGGGACATTGCTGTGAAGGAAACAAAATCCTATTTGGAGGAGAAGTTTTGCTTAATTTGTTCCCACACTTTAAGTGATTTTTATTTACCTGCAAGAATTCATAACAGATCTGGGATTACTAGCCCAGCTTTCATTCCAGCCACTACCTGCTGTCTGCTATGCTGTTCTGCTGATGAGGATGAAGATTCTTAAATAAACTATACTTTAAAACATCAAGGACCAATTTTGTGGTTTAAAATATTAACATAATTCCCAGTATGCTGTACGCAGCAGTGCATGCTGACCGACTTGGCTGAAACTTGAGAGACTCAATTAGCGAAAATATGCAAGCAGATTCCATTTCATTCCTGCAATTTAGTAAAAAGTATCATGGGACTATTTTTTTCCACCATCATGCCTCCTATGGGGACTTCCTTCTTGCTAGCTTTTATTCAACGTTGTTTTCATACACTTTGTTACATTGCCAAACACATACATTCACATCAGAAAGCATTTGATGTCTGTGTTATGTCTGAAAAATGGGCAGACGATGGCTATGTGCTTAGTCTAGCTTTATTCAGCCTGAACACCAAAACAAGACTGAACTGTGGCGCTGCACTGCGCCACCAACACGACCTAACGTGCTGACGTCACTTGTGTGAGCACGCGCACATCCATACATTATAGTCTGAAGTAAGGATGCACAGTATTAGATTTTTTGCAGATAACCAATATGTTGATATTTTGAAAAAAAGTATTGCCGATGCCAATATACAGTATGCACATATTTTTCCCACCTGTTTACATCCTCTTTGTCTTACAGTGATGATTAACTAACATATAAAGACACATTCCCCAAGGAAAATAAGGAAACTACCACCACTGGCATAGAAGCTCAGGTTTTACTGGCCTATTTTATTGATATTTTATGCTACTTTGGAAACTTTTTGCCATGGATATTTTAAACTTTGGCTTATTTTAATGATCTTGTTTCAAAGTGGAGCAAGGATCTGTTTTTGCTCAAAATTGTGAGGCAAAGAACTGATAAACTGTCAGCACAGACTGCTGAATGTTATTGTGAAAAGGCCTAAAGGAAGAGTATGGTTGCCTCCCTGCTTGTCACTGAGATAAGGAAGTTAGTTAGCTTCCACTGAGCAGCTCATCTCGGATCTCTTTCAGCGTCAGACCACCCTCAACTTTCGAGTGTCCTTGCTGGAATGTCTCAAGACGACTGGCATTCCAGCTAGCATGCAGCATTTAGTCAACCCATGTCCTGGCTGCCCTGTCTTGCCTTCATTAATACTGTTAAAAGGGAGTTTTTCCTCTCCACCGTCACCAAGCGCTTGCTCATAGGGGATCGCCTGATGGCTGGGGTCTTTCTGCATCTGTGGGGGTTTTCCCTACAGTTGAAAGTGCTATGAGATGACTGTCGTTGTGAAATGGCACTATATAAATAAAGTTGAACTGAACTGAATTAGTGAAAGGCGAGAGAAGATGCTCTTCTCCCAGCTGTTCTAGCTTAGCTTCTGTAGTTAAACGCAAGGAAAGATGTTCCCTGCCCCTCTTTGAGTCCCAGAGTCCTTTGTCCTGTTGCTTTGGTTTAGTTAGTGGCCCACTAGCTCCCGCAACATCTGTGATCCTGGGGTGTAGCTAGCATTCAGTGATGATTATCACAGCGGTGTCTCATATGGTTGGTAGGGTTGATGTATCCAGGTTTAAATCATTAATGTTGTTTCCAAGGGACTGGGCAATTGCGACAAAAAGTCTAGGCAGTGGTGGTCTGTTTGGAGCCCTCTTTGGCCGAACCAAGTTGCCAGACCAATTACTCCACTTCTTTTTACGTTCTTGCCTCCGTCTCATGGCTAACGGCTCGTGTAGCAATGCACAGAGATGCCAGTGCTGTTATGGGAACTTGGAATATTCTCCCGATGTGCAGTGATTCTCTCTGCTGTATAAGACGTTTGATACACTCCAACAGCACTTAACCACAAAAAACAGACCAAGCAACAGCCACACACAGCATTGTCTGAGGGAGCACTGAGCTGCAGCATTGCTGTGGAGGGAGACATGTTTGAGAAATGCTGTCTGCTGTAAATATTCATTTTTGCTGATACCGATAAATAATTTTAAATGCTTTATCAGCTGATACTGATAGCATGCCGATATTATTGTGCGTCCCTAGTCTCGAGTCTCTTAGTTCCTTTCTCCACCTTTGTTGCGATTTTCAGTGAAATGCAAGCATGGGCTTTTCAGACAGATACCAATGACTTTGACCAATTATGTTATGCCTTTTTTTCCCTTCCATTTATATATTAACAAAAGAAAAAAAATTGTTATAGACGGAGTTAAAGTTTGCAATAATTCGGTTGCCAAGTACAAGTAAGCCAAACGTTCTGGCTTCAAACTAGTAAATGCTTGGTTTGGCAGATTCCCCTACCTGCTGTAAAGAGCTTCTGGTTGATTTGACGGGAGAAGAGCTCAACAGCTTTCTTCACACAGTAGATATATTGAGCGCTGTAGCCTGAAAATGAGCATAATTGATCCCCTTTAGAAACCGTGTGCTGTCAGCAATGTGCATGTGTTTATCATCATATGTGCGAACATACATGTTTGCTCTCGCCTGCGCGCATCGTCCCCGCTGCCATATTGAGAGATGCCCTACTGCAGCTGCCGTATATTTAAATATTGAGGCTACCGTTTGAAGTACGCTATGATAAACCTTTGCTTGACATGAAAGACGGTGAAGGATGGCACATTATTTTTTTGGGGAACTACCGTGTCTGTTTGATATACAAAACAGAAACACAAATGGGATTGTGGCTGGTTGACAGTAGAAGGTGTTTTGCTGTTGCTGATTATTGCCAGGCACAAGAAGGGATTGTGTGCAAAAAAAAAAAGAAAAAAAAAAAAAGACAAATCTTTGCAGAGGTGAGGACCACGTGGAGAGGAGAATGTGGACGACGGAGCTGTGAAAGACTCAGATGAAAGTGAATGAAGCTGCACTGGAGGGAGAGGGTTTTACAAGAACAGAGAGAGCAGAGCATTTTTCCAAGTAGATAAATAATAAATGTGATGGGGTTGAGAAAGCTATCTTATAGCCACAGTCTCATGCAACAGATCAGGGGGTCACTGTCGTTATAGCAAAGGCCTGGCTATAATTCCACTTGTTTTGGCAGCTTTTATCTACCCTCCTTGGGTGCTTGAGAAAACTTTATCTATGCCCTGTTTTTAACTTGGAGCCAGGAGACGAAGAGACACAACACTTTGTCATCTCGGTGGGATCACTGATGATTCAGTCAAAAGAACACTAGAGAGGAGGCAGTGCAATAAAGTAAACAAGGGAGACAGATAAGAGGGAAAAATAAGGAGAGAAGAGCCTGCGGACAGTTGAAGTTATAGAAGTGGGCAGCACAGTGCCAGTTGAGGAGAGAGAAGGGGAGACTGAGATGTCTGTGATGAAGGACAGGAGACTTTAGCTTCTGTTTTCTTCTTCTTCTTCTTCTTTTGCAAGTCTCATTCTGCTTTGTAGCACTGGGAAAAGACTTTATTCTACCTCGAGGGTTGGCAAGGGAGGATAGCCACTTTGAGCAAATTTTGACAATAAAAAAAAATTGCATGGAGCAGCAAAACACATTTAACCTTCAAATTAAAGTAAAGCAGAAGAGGTATATTAGCGGAACAGTACATAAAACAGTTCGGTTCACTTTAATACAGAAGTCACAGTTTGCTTCATTTTTGGTACAATAAGGGAAAATACTGTGCAATATGCAATAGCTTGTTTTTTGTTGTAAACTTTTGTAAGCAACTTTTATAAACATCTTTTTTTTTTTTCTCAATTTTGAATGCACATATAAAATAAGTAGTAGAATACCACTATAAAATTGAGGTTTGCCAGTAAGTATAAGATTCTTTCAATAAATTATAAACATATCACATATTGGAAGAAAAATGATGACAGTAGGGTGTAAGGATGATCAGTCCCTCTGGCTGTGCTCTCTTCGCTAATCAGAGAGCCTCATTTCCTTCTGTGCAGCTCTGGTGTTGGGGATGTAAACACTGACCAACAAAATTGCTGTAAACTCTCTTGGCAGATAGAAAGATCTGCGCTTAGTGATCATAAACTCAGCTTGCAGTGATGAGCAGTCTTTAGACACACGCACAGCATCCTGACACCAGGAGACTTTAATATTGAGCACACTGGTGTGTCCGCCGCTCACGTTCAACTGGAATTAAAATAAGAGCACAACAGTCTCTCACGTTGCACAGGGCAGCCCACAGCAGTCATGCAAGGTCCATTTTATTGACCAAGGATCATATTTTACAGTCAGGAGATACAGTAGCTGAGGAGTTTGGATTAGCCGCTAGCCTAGCACCTGTGTGTTTGCCATTTTTCTGCTTTGTCTGTGATCGGCGCTGAACTAAATACCGTTTGTGTGGTCTCAAAAGTTTTCTCAAGCAGTTTTGCCTGTACATGTCAGAAGTTGTCGATTGTACTTGTATCCCAAAGAAAGTCTAAATCCAACAAACACAACAAACTTCCACACAAACTAACAAAAGAGAATGTCTTGGGCAGATGCCTCTGTGTGTGACATGTAAATACTGTATGTCCCTGTGAGGTTTTTTTGTTCCATGAGTGGAGAAGAAAAAACACTTATAATTTTTGCTGTAATGTTAGGTACACATCTGTACTAGGCATGAGCTGATACCACTTTTTCAAGTCTGATACCAATACTGTGACTTTGAGTATGGGCCAATACCAATCCAAACCCAATACCGTATCTCTTATTTAAAACGACAAAAGGAACATATTTGGTAATGACTGGTTGCATTTTGCACACATATAAAAACTTAAATCTAAACGTCAAAGAATATATTACAAATTTGACTCAGTTCAGCAACGCTGCTACTTTTTTTATTTTAAACTTTGTAATACTGGCAGCATTTCACTGGTCAGCACCATGTGAACGTACAGTACATTCTGAAGTTTTAATGCAAGTTTATACAAAATTTTGAAGCTGAGTATTTAAGGAAACATTCAGATGAAATTCAAAGTGCCACTTTGTGCATGAGGTAAAAAAAAAATGCTGTAGATCTGAAAATAAAGGAACTAACCCTTTAAATTGTATTTTTGTCATCCATTATTATTATTATCATAAGTATTCTCCTGGTCCTCTGTTTATTTAGTAATTTTTCTGATGTTATTCTCTGTTCATCCTTAGTTTTGCTCTTATTTTGAAGTCATTCTGTTCCATTTCCTGTAGCCTTATTGTTGTAGTCCTGCTTCCAGTTCACCATTATGATTTGCTATTTATGTTTTTATTATTTAATGCTCCTCTGCCGAAAGGTAAATCCATGTTATATATTTGTTCCTGTCATTTTCCACGCTCCCGTCAGGTTTGTGCTTTAAATTTTGTTCTTTTGTTTACGTTTCAGTTTTAGCATCTTCCAGCCTCCGAGCTGGAAAAGCAGTGGCTGCTGATGGCAGTTCCGTAATTTCACACAGCAAACATACCAGGGCGAGTCCCACAGACAGGCTCCAGTGACACATGACACTTGTTGCTTCTGTTTATGGAAGCCACGCGCAGTGTGGCTGAGAACAGTAACCGCATTGTCATTTTAATATTATTAATGTATTGAATTGGTCATTTTGCCTGGATCAAACCCGATACTGCGGATTGGCTCATCCCTAATCTGTACTGTACTTGAAGGGTGAGACCAAAATGGTTTGGTTCAGGCACATGTACCATCACAACCCTAAGTTATAGGTATAAACTGGCCTTTCTAGGTTAGTGGGTGAGAGTTGTTTCCTTTTGAAATATGAAATTTTTACATATACTGTAAATTTGCGATCTTTTTTCTTGTGACTTTGCTGCTTTATTCTTGTGAAATTGTGACTTTTTACTCATAAGTTTGGGACTTTTGTAAATAATTTATTTCTTGTAAATCTGTTTTTCACATTAATTTGAGACTTTCTCCTTATATAAAGTTGAGGCTTTTTGTTTCAAATTTTTCTACTAAATTTGCTCTCCCACTGGGAGGAGACCCCGGGGCAGACCCAGGACTCGCTGGAGAGACTGTCTCCCAGCTGGTCTGGGAACGCCTTGGTCTCCTCTCTGAAGAGTTGGAACAGGTGGCTGGGGAGAGGTAACCAAACTCATTCACAAGGATCCTCGGGTGGGTGTGCATCCAGGTTGTGGTCAAGGGCAGGGTCACGGTGAACAATCAGGCGATCCAGGCACTTATGTGATTTCAGAAAAATCACGACTCCACCTACGCAATTGCCTCAATGCTTACCAAACTCACAGCGATCCTCAGATAAGTCTGCATCCCGGTTGAGCTTATGGACAAGGTTATTGTCAAAGGTCAGGAGATCTGGGCATTTATGATTTGAAGAAAATCATTACTCCTTCTAGGCTATTTCCCCAGTGTTCAGCAAACTCGTGCACAGTGATCCCCACATTGGTCTAGGCTGTGCCTAAGGTCAAGGTCAGCAGTCAGGAGATCTGAGCACTCTCAGCGTGATTTAATCAGGCCGGAATGAGCTAGCTACTCCATCACTGATGATCTGATCTCAAGATCATGGGATATTTGCTTAATTTCCTAAGATAACAAGATAAATTAATGTGTTATCATTGGATACCTGCTATTTCCTGAGATAGTGAGCTCATCCATTAACACATGATAAAGATAACGATAGTAGCAGCTTTCACCTTCTGTATTTTGCTAAAGATGCAGGGAGTCACATTTTTTGGGCAAAACTCATGTATGGGTCTAGGGCCCCAGGTTGCAGACCCCTGCTCTAACTGTTCTTTATGATTCACCTGTAGTTTTTATATGAGTGAGCATTTGTTTTAAAGCCATAACGTCTACACTTTATCTTAAAAATTCTTGCCAACTCTCATCTTGAGGACTCGTATATATACTTGTGTGTCTGGCTATACCATCTAGTGTCTTCACTTGATCCCTCAAATATTCATCATCTCCTACAGGCATGCATTATTAAGGAGAGGGTTGGAGTCGTTTCACAAATGGGTTTAATATTAAAATACTCATGTCAGTGCTTCATACTAATGAGGACCATTGCGGCGTCATTTCAAGCAGGTTCTTGTCAAAGTGATTTTAAACTGCCTGCCTGTTCTTTCCTCCAGACACTGATCTGCTCTTGCTTTCCAACCCAAACCTCCTCTGTGTTTTGTCCTCCGAGTTACTGTCTTATCTCATTCTTCTCCTTCTTCTCTCGAGGCATTCACCATTATGTATACTCAGGTGTCGTGTTGTACAACCGGGCTTCTCTCCCAGACTAAAGGGAGCACAATAAAAAGCATAACACATAAAGGGAGAGGTTAGAGAAGCTGCATTCTCATTGCACTCATCTTGTTATGTCATGCTTTGCATACACAAGGGTGTTTTGTGCAGGTTTTGTTTGCTCTCTGGAGGCACAGATGTCTTTGTCGCCGCACTTGTTTCATCTGCATGTTGCATGTGTGCCGCTTTCAAGTTGTAACAAAATCTGTAACCTCCTACAGGCCTCGAGGCTTTGCCCTTTTGCGTGTTTGCTCCTCTTTGCTCTTTTCTTTTTCCTCACACACACACTTCCTCGGCATCACTCAGTTTCCCCCTCACTCTTCCAGGCCTCTCTCTCTCTCTCTCTCTCTCTCTCCCCCTTTGTGAAGTGTGCGACCTCTGCGACTTTATTTTGCTTGTCGCTGGGGACATTACCCAGAGCAGGTCAATGAATATTGATGAGCTCATTCAGAGCTCGCTCAGTAAAGGCCAGACATGGAGATCTCTGCATCCCATGGCTCCAAAGGCACACCCCGTCCGATACACTGACAGGCACACATCCCGTGCCCCCCCCCTTCTTTTTTTCCTGCCTCTCAGGCCAAGGACTGAGCTAATTGCCAAGTCACAGAGATTATCAGGCAGTTTTGTTAATGGGGGCAAAAGTTCACTTGCGTTTCACCAGCAGCTCATACGAATTCAGGAAGCAAACATTTGAATTTATTTTTGAATGCAAGCAGTCTCAGGGGTCACATTATCTTGATTGGGTTGCCAGGTGCAGTGTTGACACCGGTGCAGCTATTTGGAAATGTAATTTGACAGGAGATACGGTTTCTCTAGATCTGACCAAAAATCATACCTTTGATCTCTATGGATTTGTGTGAGTAACATTCATGATTCTGTAGGCATGATGTTAATAACGGGATCATAGATATTCCATGTGTATGCTGTGCAATTTTGAAGACATTTTTGAATCTTTGAAATTTTGCATATTTTGGTCTAGAATGCTGCCCGTCATATCAATCATGCAGTATTTACCGTCTGTACAGAATTGAGCTTTAACTTAAGCATATCATTGCATTCTTATTTTTCCTTTGGCTTATGCTTGGGGGCATCACAAAGAGATTAATTCATGTCAAAATGGGAGGCATGGTGTAGCGTTAGTTGGTAGGGCACTTTCAAAATTTTGTTCTTTCCTGGTTCCTGTGAACTTGTTTGTGAAGGCTCATAATGCTGGTTGGCTAGGTCGTATCCTTATCAAGTACCCAAACCATTTCACTCTTTTGCTGCTGAATGGGGTTCATGACAGTTGTTGCACCCACTTGCTTTCAAATAGCCTCATTTCAGTACCAATTCTAAGGCATCTCATCTCACAAACCTGTATCTTCTCCTCTTGGGCCTTCTTCAAGGTCCGTGTCTGTCATTGGTAAATGATTGTGTGCAAGAAAGTGGTGGTGATCAGCCTTGCCTTAACTTTCCTTGGGATGCTTTCATGTTTGAGAAGCGGCAGAAGATGATGACTCACAGCATTTGCCTTCTGTTTCAATATTTCTGTTTATTTTCCCATCCTCTGTGAAGATGCTTCCCAAGTGTTTAAACTCTGACGACCGCTTCAGCTGTTGCCCATTAATGCTTATTAAAAGGTTCTCCTGGCTCGTGCTGACTTACATCACTTTAGTCGAGGGTGTGCTGATGCTCAAATCATAACGGCCACAGCTATTTATGAGTTTGTGTTTGTCCAGTCCACCTTTAGTTGGAACACATAAGCATTAAAGAGACACTAAGGGCAGTATTATGATGGTCTAGTACAGGGGTAGGCAGTGAGTGCCAAGACACTGGAGGTTTTTGTTCCACTCAGTCTCTCCAACAGGTGCTTTGACTGAATTCCTTCCCAGTGATTATTGATGAGTAAAAACACCTGCTTCAGTGGATGGCTGGAAGCAAAACCTGCTGTGTCTTGATGCTTAATAGCACATGGTCTGTTAAAAGTGGGATGTCAAAAATGAAAGCACAATTTATGGCATGTCCAAGTCCATTTTGCTATGATGATGATGGCATAAAAAAAAACAGATTTTTGCCAACAAAAAGGGTCCTGATTCTTATTTATTCATAGTTGTATTTTGGGCATAATATGCAGCAACCCAATCAGAAAAGTCTGCCACTTCAATTTTAACAGGCAGGTGAGCATGATCTGTGACAGATTTCCATTGTAATGGCATGTTTAGCTAGGAGGGTACATCAGTACACGCTTGTGTGCATAGTGAAAATGCATGAGAACAACATTTACAGGAGTGCCACTGTTCAGCCCTAGGCTTTTCAAATGAAGTAGGTATGGGATGAAGTAGCTGTATGTAATCCTTTTCTGATAAACACTCGTTTTTAAAACACACTGCTTGAGTGGCGATCGATTTAGATTTTTTTTTTTAGATTAGTTTATTTGACAGGGACAGTGCAATAAACATAGACAATTAATCAAAGACAATCAATCTGATGTGTTGCACATAGAGTGTATAGCTATTAGCTAATTTGCAACTCTTGTCCCTGGATGGGCTTTAGAAAAAAGAATCAAGATAAAAAATATACACAATAACCACATACATCAATGCAGAAAAATTATAAATACACAATTATAAATATTATAAATATTATAAATACACAAATATAACAGCCTGACTCACATTTAACACATATAACATAACTCACATTTGCCTATTTCAGGCCTTCCTCCCGCCGTCACTCACTATAAACAAACACATTTATTCCTTCCCTTCATTCACTCTCACTTTGCAGACAAATAATTCATACATGAGTACATTCTTGTTTATTTTTCAGCCAGTTTTTAACATTTTTAGTGAATGTTTTAAAGTCCGTTATTATTTTAATTTCATTTGGCATTGTGTTCCAGATGTGACTGCCCTTTATAGAGAAAGCTGTTTGTCCAAATGTGGTTCTGCGGTGGAATATTTTACAGTTATTGTTAACAGAACTCCTGGTGGCTCTGCTGCTGTCCTGTCTTTGGACGAAACCAGCAAGTGGCTCGGGTGCTGATTTATGGAAACATTTGAACGTTAATTTCAGAAGACAGAGGTCAATGAAGCTCTCAAAACTCAATAGGTTGTATTTTTTTAAAACATTACAGTGATGCCACCTAATGGGCTTTTTGTCCAAGATTTTTAGGGTTTGATTATATAATGAACCTATATGTCTTATTGTGGAAGGGGCTGCTTGAGCCCAGACTGTCAAACAGTATGATATATGAGAAAAAACCATAGAATGCATATACAGTGCAGCTGCTTCGTAAGGTATGTAATATCTAATTAATTTAAAGCAGTTCAGATTTTTTTTTACTGTTTTTGAAATTTTCTTTATATGAAGATTAAATTTGAGTTGAGGATCTAGTACAATGCCAAGGTATTTGAATTCTGTAGCTAAACTGATGTCATGATCATGTATATTAACTTTAAAATGTTGCAGGTTACATTTTTTGATTGAAAAGCACATTGAGACTGTTTTCTGAAGGTTCAGCAATAGATGGTTCTTGAGGAGCCACTCTTGGACATCAACCATACTTGTAGACAGTACATCTGCAGCCTGTGCTGGAGTCTTGGCAGCTGTGTAAATAACTGCATCATCTGCATAAAGTTGGCATGTTGCAGCTGAGCAGTGTAACGGCAAGTCATTAATAAAAATGCTGAAAAGTAAAGGACCAAGAATGGACCCTTGTGGGATACCCATGCGGTTGTTTAAAAATGAGGATTTATCCTGGTGAACTTTTACACACTGTTCTCTATTCTGGAGATAAGATGCAAACCATTCTAATGTATTTGGGGAGAAGTTAAAAGATACCATTTTGGATAAAAGCAAACTGTGGTTTACAGTATCGAAAGCCTTTTTGAGATCTAGAAAAACAGCTCCTACCACATTACCCCTGTCCAAGGACTGTTTGACGTTTTCAATAAGGCAACAATTTGCTGTTTCTGATGATGCCCCACTGAAGTTAGATGTAGTTTTTGTTGGTCAAAAGCATAATGTCACTGGGCTGTCATGTTCTAACAAATGTGCCAACTTTTCATCAAGATGGACCCCTTTTGAAAGGCACCACCCTTATCAGTGCAAAGTCATTTGTTATTTGGAGGCCCCAAAGCATCAAAATAGGAAGTGTGCTGCTGGAAATTACCAAAACCACTGGCAGAAGGTACAAAGTGTGATGGAAATTTTCCTGTTAGATCATCATAATAGAGCCCATTATGAGCGAGAGTGGGTCCATCCAAAACTTTATCCGAAGAAAGGTGAAAGATTTATGTGCAGATATGACTATGGTAGTTTTGTTTCATGTCCTGGTGGGTCAGGCCAGCGCCGGTGTATGGCTGCTCTGCCGCCATCAATGTATGAATGTGTGTGTGTGAATGGCTGGATAGCAGGATCTGTAAAGCGCTTTGGTCATCTAGAGATGAGGAAAAAAAGCGCTATATACGTATGTGAATGCCATTTACCATTTTTCATTGATTAAGAGTATTTTTTTCCTTTTGTACAGTTATGCAAACAGTATTTATTAAGATTAAGGGAAGAATTTCTAATAATGTGAGAGCCATAGTTTAAAATTTACTTCTTTGTAGATAGTGCAAGGTAAAGTTATTTTTTTTTTAAATTGGCACCAATCCATCCTGCAGATCACTCAAATTAGCCCCCTTTTGTCCAGAACTGTTGTTTTATAAGAATCTATTGGTAAGTGTATTAAAAACGTATTGGCCTTGTGGAGCTGATCAGAGTTTAAACATTAAGCAGCAGCAGCCAGCCATGACAGCTTTCACTATAAATCCTTCAGAAAACACTTACCAGAGCACTGAATTGAAATGGCCATTTTAAATTTGCAAACTGACACCATTAAATCCCAAGATGTAAAATAAAAAAATGCTCTCCTCCCCCATGCGATGTTCTTTTGATCCTAAGGAGAATTGGGTGTTCTCCGTCTCGCTGGGCAGTGGTAATAAGAAGTGATGACCGAGATGGAGAGCTGCCAAGACAGACGGTGACAGTAGCGCTGATCATTAACCTGACCACCACTGTGTCACATGCACAAAAGATGATTTGTTCACCACATACTTCAACATGTCAGTCACTGGGCCAATTCTTGTCACCCTGCATGTGTGTGGTGTGATATAACAAATGGTGTGTAAATGGATTTTTTTTTTTTTAATGGTTATATTTGAAGCCACACTGGTCATATGACAATATATCTGTGTTTTGATTATTGTTGAAGGGTATAGCTTATATTATATCTCTACCTAGTTGTAATATAAGTGTCATTACCCATTATTTTGATGTTTGATATCAATTATATTCCATTGCTGGGCTGTTTTAAAGAGTTCAGTATGAGATCCTCATGGGCTTTGAGTTTTCATCTACTGAAAATGAACTTTTAAATTGCATAGAAGCAACAACATGGAGTGGTTGATATGTTTTGCTCTGTACAGCGACCATAAAGATGCCATTACTGAGCTCTTTAATGCGTGACAGAAGGTCTATATTGTAAGCCTTACTAGCATCATTGCTCCGTGGATGGCAATGTAAGCCTGTTAGTTGACTGCTTTGGACCCAACTGAAATATTTCAGCAACTGCCAGATGAGTTGCTATGAAATTTTGCACAGATTTCAACAGTTTATTTTAAGATGAATTGTTGAGTCAGTAACTGTTATCTTCCCAAATGGTGGGAGTCCTAAAGGTATTCATCCTCTTGATGAATCAAAACAGTACTTTTGGGTTTTAACTACATTGCTTAGAGTAGTTTATCGAAAATGTTCATGCTGTTCATTGTATGACTGGATTTTTGTCATGGTACGTCCATTAGATTTGAGACAAAAATCCAGGTGCATCTAAAAAAAAAAAAAAAAGTGAAATTTTTCATTTATTGTACATAATTTAATTCTAAAAGTACATTTTTATATAGTTTATATTGCTTACAAGAAAAGGGAAATATTTCAAGCCTTTTTGGTATGTTTGCATGATTGTGAATTGTAGCTTAATGAAAGCATCAAGGTGCTGTGCCTCTGTGCTTGTGGCATGGTAGCATGGGCGGCTGTAAAGTGGCACACCAACCTCTACTGGCCTGGGATAGTTATTACAATACCTTTTTTTTGCTGCAGCATTGACAGAAATGGTGAGTTAAATTTGTGTTTATTTCAAAAGCAGTGTTATTTTGAAATTCTGGCAAATTAAAAGTCGAGAAAATATGGTGATACACTGATACAAGCCTTTAGTTCCACTTAATTTTGACCGGGCTAGCTGAAACAGAGAGACAGACAGACAGACAGATACACACAGCCACAAACAGACGCACTAATCGATTACTTTCATTTCACTGAGGCATAATAAATCTTGTATTACAAATTATTAAAATATTTACTAAGAGCAATCCAAAAAAGGATTTACAATATAGAAATGTCCAACTTCTGAAAAATGTCTTTTTATACAGTCAATACTTCATTCATGCTCCTTTACCATGAATTACTGCATCAATGCGGCATGGGATGGATGTTTGAATATTCACATATTTATTGTTTAAGTAGAAACAAAGTACTTGAAGTAAAAATTCAAGCACAAAGCCTTTTTCGCTGCAACAGTAGTGTTCATGCTGCTACTGATGACCCTGGATCTATTAATTGTTTTTTAAACTGTATTTATGATATCAAACAGTGGTTGGCAGACAGCTTTTTACAGCTCAACCAGGACGAAACAGAAGTTTTAGTTATTGGGACGGAAGCTCAGAGAGAGAAACTGTCAGCACATTTATAGATACTGGCAACAAAGTCCTCCAAAACTGTGAAAAATTTAGGAGTGATCATTGAGCAGAATCTTAGTTTTAAACAACATATAAAAGACTATAGCCCCCCCTACAACTACTCCAGAATTCAGCTGCCCAGGTTCTGACCAAGACCAGAAAGAGCGCACACATATCACCCATTTTAAAGTCTCTGCATTGGTTTCCTGTCAGCTTCAGAATAGATTTTAAGGTTCTTTTATTGGTTTTTAAGGCTCTTAATGGTCTTAGCCCTAATTATTTATCAGAGCTGCTTTTACATTATGAGCCTTCAAGAACCCTCGGGTCTTCAGGTCAAGGTTTTTTTTATCATTCCTAAAGTCAGAACTAAAACTCACGGTGAGATGGCTTTCTGTCATTATGGTCCACGTCTGTGGAGCAGCCTTCCTGAAGAGGGCTGCAGAGAATGTTGATACTTTTAAAACCAAAGACCCACCTTTTCGACCCGGCTTTTATTTAAATTTATTTTCACTTTTCCCCCTTTTACCTTTTCTTACACTTTTTATCCTGTTTTAACTATTTTTACCTATTTTTTTTAACTTGTTATTGCTTGGTTTTATGTCTTGTTACCTCTGGTTTTTCCTCAGCTCCGTTTTAATGTTTTACATTGTGGTTTTTACATGGTTTTATATGGTAGGTCCATTAGTTGGTGTGTTGTGAGTCTATGTGTGTGTGTGGGGGTGAGACTATGTTATGGCTTTTTGCATATGATGCTTATTGTTTTGTACACCACTTTGAGCTGCTACATTGCATGAAAAGTGTTTTATAAAGTCTGATTGATTGACTGAATGAACAATAATGCCGTTTTCCTCTTCATGAAACAAAAACTATACTATAACCGGCTCTCAGTATATATAATGTTTACCACTAGCCATGTTGTTGATAGAAAACTTGCAGTGTGAAGTACAAGTCCAAGTACAAGTCCAAGGGCTGCACGGTGGCGCAGTGGTTTAGCACTGTGGCAGCACAGTTTTACCCTCGGCCGGGGGACCGCGGGGATCATGAGATCGTGGGTTCGATCCCAGCCCCCGACCAACAGTGAGCTGTGTGGAGTTTGCATGTTCTCCCCGTGTTGCGCGGGTTTACTCCGGGATTTCTCCGGTTTCCTCCCGCACACCAAAAACATGTAGGTTTAGGGCGCTCGCGCACGCAGCGACCAGCAGCCAGTGGCTTGTCACCAGACTGCAAACCAAGTCTACCTACGGGTACAAATAAGTAACAAAAAAAAAAAAAAAAAAAAGTCCAGCTGTTATGCATACCAGAGATCAGGCCATACTCATCCAGGTGCATTTTTTCAAGATGTCCCCTCAGGTAACTAGTACTGGATTAGAAACCTGACTGTTTTCATAGCTGCACACAACTTTATTTTCTGGTTCATGGTTTCTTCAATTTTAAGGTTTACTGACCTGAAGTTTTTCCAAAGGAGACTTTAAAATTTCTTGGAGTGCAAGTGTCCCTCTCTGCCATTTATACACGCGGTTAAATTTCTCTTTTGCTTTCAACCAGGCAGATACATTATGAATGAACTCCTATGTCTGTTACTGTCTGTCCTCCAGGTTTGCATGTCTGTTCCAAAAGTTCCAAGGTCAAGAAACTGAGTAAGACAGCCAGCTGCAGTGTCCCCCCCCCTTTTACCAAATTCAAATATTTTTTTCCTGATGTGAATTTTCATGTTTTCAAGTATTCACATATACAGTATACATGTTTATATTAAATCACCATTGGTAGCGCAAGTGCTACCCAAAATGAAAACCAGATAGTGATCAGTCGATGAACATTGTCATCATTGTCATTTATCGCCATGTTTGCTTCCCTTCTTTTCTTTTTTTTCTGTGCAAATGAAGTGAAACACAGGATAATAACATCATGTGTAATATGAAAATTGCTTTTACAACAGACTTCGAGGTCAACAGTGAATTTCTGAAGGTTAAACATTTAACAGGAACTGAAAGCATGCATCAGTTCTAACAATGACTTCAATTTTTTTTGTTCTTTCCAATAAAACAGTTCATTATATGATACAAAAAAGTATGCTGCTCTTGATGGTGTGCTGTAACACGCAGACACACAAATGTACTCTGTCCAGCCCAGCAGTGAGGTCCATTAGAGAGTCTAGCCACAGGGTGTTTTTGTTCAGGCAAAGAGAGGCTGAGCTGTGACTGTGCGCTCGTTTCTAAAATGAACCTCTGATGAAAGTTATTGATGTTGAAAGTTTAAATGGCAATTGTTACACTTTAAAGAAACTCAGACTTTGAGCTTGGCCAACAGCACTGACTGTACAAGGTGTTTCTCAGGCATTGACTGGTGATTTTGTGTGATGTTTTTTTTTTAAAATTTAATTCAGAATTGAAATGTTGTTTTTTTTTATTAAAATTTGTATTGATAAGCTGCAGGAAACGATACAGCTCTTGCGATGAACAAACCATACGATAAATTTCTTAAATCTTTAAGCAACTTTACAAACAAGATGGTTCACACCTGGAATCTATAGCCTTTTGTTGCTTGAAGAAGTCACTGTCCATGTAGGGATTTAATTTATGCTTATAAATGCAGTTAATCCACACCCACTGTGGCAAACTTTGAAAACCCAGACACTGTATCCTGTATTTCAGCATATGTTTTCATAAATCATGCAAATCATAGGTAAGAAAACGTAGTGTTTTGAAATGAAAATAATTTGACACTTTAACAATATCATATGCATTTCAATAAACAACAAAAACATAGTAAACTTCATGTATTTTCAATACTGGTAGAAATCCCTGAAGTAGTTTTTCAAGCTGAAATGTCATAGAATGAATTGAAACATGGAAGTTGATATTTTGTAGCTTCTACATGTTTTTGTGCTATAAGGTTCCATGTTGAGGATTCTCCAGGCACTAATTTTACATTTTGACATCCTCAAGGTACTATACACTCACCAGCCACTCGAATAGGTACACCTGTTCAACTGCTTCTTATGGGCCTCTTGCAAAATGTAGAGTGACATACTTCAGCATTCTGGTCCTCCCGCAGCTCTGGTTCCGCTTCCATTATATTTGTCTATTCTCTGGTGCTTTCTTGTCAATAAATCAATTTTATCACGTTCACTTACCATTGTACAGTATGTACCAGAAATGATGTACGGGCAGATCGTTTTTTCTTTATAAAGTTTGTGTTTCACATAATGATTACTTTTGGTAACCATACTGAGCCGTTCAATAGTTCGCCCAGTTAGCTTAGCATAGGGCAGCTATTGTATTATTTATGTCTCTGCCATTCCAAATACCACTGCATGGGCTATAATAGACCTGTGAAACTCACTGAAACGTATGTCCGACTCCCAGTTGTTACCTGACTTCTTTTAATATTACTTTGTGCACGCAGAATCCCTCCATTATTGATGTTACCATTACAGTTATTGATGTTAGCTTATTTAGCTTCCAGTTGCTAGTGTGTTATTTATTCTTGTAATAACACAATAGCTGATAGCTGCTAAGCTAACTGGGCAAACTATTAAACGGATCAGTATGGTTACAAAAACGATCAAAATGTGAAACACAAACTTTATAAAGAAAAAAAAACGATCTGTCCGTACACTATTTCCAGTATGTGCAATGGTAAGTGAAAGTGATAAAATTGATTTATTTATGAGAAAGCACCAAGGAATGGGAAAATATAATGGATGCGGAACTGGAATGTGGGAGTATGTCACTCTACATTGTGCAAGAGGTCCATTGCAAATATCTTATTAGCAAATTGCATGAGAGCAACTCAGTGGATTTAGGCATCTAGACATGGTCAAGACGAGCTGCTGAAGTTCAAACTGAGCATTAGAATGAGGAAGAACAGTGATTTAAATGACTGAATGGGGCATGGTTCTTGGTGAAAGACAGGCTGGTCTGAGTATTTCAGAATTTTTTGATCTACTGGTGTTTTAATGCACAACCCTTTCTAGAGTGTACCAGTTATGGTCTGAAAAATAGAAAATGGCCAGTGAGCACCAGTTCTTTAGGCCCACATGCCTTGTTGATGGCAGAGATTGGGGGGAAGATGGTCCAACTGGTTTGAGCTGACAAGAAAGAAAACAGTAGCTCAAATAACAACTCTTTACAACCGCCCTGGAACCAGGCCCAAGGGAGGGGCTCAAGGCGGACCACAACCCAGTGTACTCCCTGTGTCAATCCCAAGCCTGGATAAATGGGCAGGGTTGCATCAGGAAGGACATCCGGCGTAAAAATCCTTGTCAAATCAACATGCAGATCATCGTGATAAAAGGCAATGATATGCTATGGTGACCTCAAAAAGGGAGCAGCCAAAAGACAAAAAAAAAAAAAAAAAAATTGTAATTGTTCTGATTCTACCAAGTATTATTTTTCTCCGCTAAAAATGCATGTGGAGCAGAAACAGCAATGCTTAGAAACATGAAATGTTACAGTCTCATCAGACATTCTCCCCACTATTCAGACCAAAAATCAAGGCAATGGGTTCTTAGGGGGCACTATAATAAACAGTTTTACATTTTTGCTAATATCTTGAACAGCTGGGTCTAGATTCAAAATTCATTCATCATTCTATTCTCTGAAATCTCTTGCAACTTTTCTCCACTGGTCTTATGCTCTAGAAAGGAAGTTTTCTGCATCATATTTTCAAAAATGTGCAAGTGAACTCAAAATGAATTGCTCCTAGGCCATTCATCCAAATTGCTTGAAATTGAGCAGAGATCATCTGCAGATGTTGATAACAAAAAGTTGTTAAAATTATCCAAAAATATTAATCCATTTTCATTTTATAGGCCAATCAAGTGTACAGTTTCTCTTTGGCATGTGTTGGCTGATTTATCTCCTGATGTAGTGATCCAAACTTGACAAAACTTCACACTCACAATCACGGCAGTATTCTTCAGTAAAACACCAAATTTTATGTAATTTTGTTCATGTTCCAAAAATCATCTTTATGAAATGTCCATCAACTTTTGTTTCTTGTCAGTGGAACATTTTGTCCATGTGTGAGAACATCAGTGTGTGACCCAAAGCAATTCTGTGTTGTAGTGGTTACGATGATTGTCTGGTGGAGACCCGGGTTCAAATCCTCCCAGCAACGTGTCATTGTTCTGAAGTACATACCTCTCCTGTGCATTTGAAAATGATGTGTAGCCCACAAGTTTTAAATGATGTACTACTGCTGTTTGGAAACCAATAGAACATCAGTTACGGTACATTAATAATTTATATTACATATTATATTATATTATATATTATATTATATATTATATATATATTATATATATATATATATTATATTATATATATATTATATATTATATTTATATAATTGCTCCGTACTGTGGGTGTTTATATATTTACATATTTATTCCATCTAGCTACAATGCTCTGCACTGTGTGTTCATATATTCATATATTTATTCCATCCAGCTACAATGCTCTGCACTGTGTGTCTGTGTGTGTGTGTGTGTATATATATATTTTATAGTAATATGTACATATGTATATTAGCTGCTCTTGCTTGCTTGTTTTTTTTCTTGCCTTCTGATTGTTGCTCTGAGTGTTGCTATCCCTGTGCTGTTGCAATCCTGGAATTTCCCCGTTGTGGGACTAATAAAGGCTTATCTTATCTTATCTTATCTTATTAGCGGTAACATAAAAAATGTGCCAAAATTTCCATTTCATTCAGATGTGTTTGGTGCTGATATTCCATTCTTCAATAGTGACATGTGCTTTATTTTAAATTTATTTAAAAAACTAGAAAAGCACTCGGAGAGCGCAGACCTCCGCCAAGTACCTCAGTTCCCCCTAATATTGGGATTTTCCCCAAATATAATAGTCCTACATTTATTTTATCTATATTTTCACATTCCTTGACCATGAAAACATACCTTTAGCAATTGGATTGACATTGATATATTTATTTATTAGTTCAGTAGTCATTGACAAAAATCACTTTTTCAGTAATGGCGGTTTTCTTCTGGATATAGCTCCATAGCTTTTGAAGATACAATGAATCCATTGGCACACTACTGATTCCTCAGTGTCTTGGCTATATTTTGGTGTTTGTTGTATGTTTATATCTTAATTTGTTACCTTACAGTGATGAAAATTCCAAAGATCCCCTATTATTTCCTGTTCTGGATCACAGTATCCAGATTTTTTGCAGGATCCGGATTAGTCTTTGATATTTCCTAGAACCTATTGGGATCTTATCCTGTATTTTTTTGGCAAGCGTCCTGAGCATTTATTGTGGAGTTATATACACATATGCTAAAAATGGCCCTATCTCGCAAAGATGAACAATCCTTTAAAAAATTCCTGGATCCAGACGGTGATCCAGATCACTCCCAAAATCTAATCATTTCTTCCTTGTCCCATTTTGGACTTTTCCTGAAAATTTTGTCAAAATCCGTTCATAACTTTTTGAGTTATGTTGGTAACAGACAGACAAACAGACAAACCCCGGTAAAAACATAACCGCCGCTCCTTGGCGGAGATAAAAATATCTAAATTCATAACTCATTACATTGGGTCTCTTCAACAAAGAGAAAGTCCCACAGTCATAGCTGGCTGTTTCTTATTAAAAGTTGTTTGGGTGACTATGAATACTGATTCTTGATTTCTCATTTCACGTTTACAGTGTTTCCTGTGGCTTAAAGACCTTGGCGCGGTGGCAACATATTTTTCGGGGGGGGGGGAGTAAACACATGACATTATTGTTACCGGAATATGTTAATTTTATACTATTTATTTCTTTTTTTTAAATTTTGCACAGTAGCTTTGCATATGGAACTTACCATATGAAGTATTGTACAACCGAGGCTTGAATATTGGAATATTGGGCCAGTTGGGGTCCCACCCAGATGTCTGGTGTTTAGACTTTTTCATGGTGTCATCCTTCTCTCCTCCCTCTGCTCTCACCTCTCCTGGACCCTCTGCCTGAACACTTTCTTCTCCTTGGCTCCTCTCTTCTGTCTCATCTTTCCCTTTCTGAGCTCTGTCTAATTCAGGTTCTCTCTCTGTCTATGGTGGTATACAAACAGGTTAGAAAATATCGATTGTCTTGTTTTGTCCTGCAGGATTTTTTTTTTTGTCATAGTTTACATAAATGACAAAAATATGTGTATTTTTTTGTATTTTTATTCTAGTGTTTCTTTTTTTTTTCCATTGAGAGAGTAGGGAAGGGAAAAAACATTCATAATAGTAATTTACTCATGCATACTTAAATTATATGATCAGGTGGGTATAGTAGCCAGTGGTGGCTCAGTTGGTAGAGCATCCGCCCCACACCCGGGAGGCAGGGGTTCAAATCCCGGCCGGGTCATACCAAAGACCATATAAAAATGGTGCTTTCTGCCTTCTAGTGTGGTGCTCCGCATAATGGAATGGGGAAAGTAAAAAGTTACACACAGAGCTACCAGAGGACTGACTCCCCGCTGTAGCTTTCACTACTTACAGTAGCTGTGTGGCCTAGGGTCAGAGAAACGGAGATAGGCGCCGCCCATATACACCTTCAGGTGTGAAGGGATTAACTAACTAACTTTCTTATAGTTTTCTACTTTTCTCTGTCAATTTATCTAAATTTGAAACCATTTTCTTCACATTTGTAATTTCCTCTTGTAAAATTGACTTTTCTTGTACATTTGAGACTTTATTATAAATTTTTAAATTTATAATAAATTAAAAAATTTAAATTAATTTAAATTTTTAAATTTTTGTCTTTTTTTTAAATAAAATTACTGGGTTTTTTTTTAAATAAATTTGAAACAGACTGTGGTATTTTTTTACTTTTTCCTTATAGCAATTTAAATTTTTAACCATAATTTTGCAGAGCCAGAACAGAGCAATAATTTAACTCTGATTTAAAAGAAAAATATTAATAAAATTGTATTTAATGAAATAAATTAACTTAAAGACCAAAGAGGCAGTTATTTCTGTTATAATATTACTATATATTTACAGGTTTTATTTCTTTTAGAAATTTCCTCATCACCCAGACAGCAGAAAAAACCTCCCTTATTTTGAAATCCAAATGTTGGCACGTTTAGTTTGTCTGAAGGCTGCTGACGGATTAAAGTCTTTGGCTTTGTGAATTTCGGTCATCTTAACTTGCCAGGTGCATATTAATGAACATAAATTAGTTAATATTAACTTAGGTAAAGGTTAAAAACAGCTCCTTTTCATTCTTGACTGAAATAAGAAAAACAAAAAAACAGTAATTAAACAAAATCAACCTACTCGGACTCTTAACCACACCTGTTAGCTATGTGACTCTTCCATTATTGCTCCCATTACCAGCGGGTTAAAACCATGATAAATGCCTCCAGTGCTTACATACCTCTTCTGATTTTTTTCCGCGTTTAAAGTACTTTAATAAGCTCGTGTTTCTCTTGGACAGTCATGCTAGTAGCGAGACACTCTGCCTGGCTGGTGACTAGAACATGCGGGTGGGGCGCTTCTCTCCGTGCGGACGACGGTCACGCGTGTTGTTTGTGTGCGCACTTGCGGAGAGTCATTCCTTCATAAATTTTTCTTAAATTTATATGTACTGATAGAAATTTTGTCTGGCGTAGCGGGCCGCCACCGGTAAATGTTACCAGCAGAAACCCTGCATTTAGATTGCATAAACCTATGGTACTTGGATGTTACAGACAAATTTTGTGCTTCAAAAAAAGATAATAATACAGCTTGGGTATGAATCAGATTTACCCACATATTAAGCCATCCATCCATCCATCCATCTTCTACCGCTTTTCCGGAGGTCCGGGTCGCGGAGGCAGCAGTTCAAGCAGAGAAGCCCAGACTTCCCTCTCCCCAGCCACCTGCTCCAGCTCTTCAGAGGGGATACCAAGGCGTTCCCAGACTAGCTGGGAGACATAGTCTCTCCACCGAGTCCTGGGTCTGCCCCGGGGTCTCCTCCCAGTGGGACGTGCCTGAAACACCTCAAGTGGGAGGCGTCCAGGAGGCATCCTAATCAGATGCCCATACCACCTCAACTGACTCCTTTCAATGTGGAGGAGCAGCGGTTCTACTCTGAGCCTCTCCCGGATGACTGAGCTCCTCACCCTATCTCTGAGGGTGAGTCCAGCAATCCTACGGAGAAAGCTCATTTCAGCCGCTTGTATCCGCGATCTCGTTCTTTCGGTCATTACCCAAAGCTCGTGACCATAGGTGAGAGTAGGAACGTAGATTGACTGGTAAATCGACAGCTTTGCCTTAGAACTAAGCTCCCTCTTCACCACAACAGACCGGTACAACGTCCGCATCACTGCAGATGCTGCTCCAATCCGTCTGTCGATCTCTCGCTCCATTTTCCCCTCACTCGTGAACAAGACCCCAAGATACTTAAACTCCTCCACTTGGGGCAGGAGCCTGTCCCCAACCCGGAGAGGACAATCCACCTTTTTCCGGCTGAGGACCATGGACTCGGACTTGGAGGTGCTGATTCTCATCCCAGCCGCTTCACACTCAGCGGCAAACCGTCCCAGCATGAGCTGTAGGTCATTGCTGGATGAAGCCAACAGGACAACATCATCTGCAAACAACAGAGATGAGATCCTGTGGTCACCAAGCATGACACCCTCCATTCCCTGGCTGCGCCTAGAAATCCTGTCCATAAAAATTATGAACAGGACCGGTGACAAAGGGCAGCCCTGGCGGAGTCCAACTCTCACTGGGAATGACTCCGACCGAGTGTTGGCAATGCGAACTAAACTCTCACAACGGTCGTACAGAGACCGAATAGCTCGTAACAACAAGCCCGATACCCCATACTCCCGAAGCACCCCCCACAAAAATCCACGAGGGACGCGGTCAAATGCCTTCTCCAAGTCCACAAAACACATGTAAACTGGTTGGGCAAACTCCCACGAACCCTCAAGAATTCTCGAGAGGGTAAAGAGCTGGTCCGATGTGCCACGGCCAGGACGAAAACCACATTGCTCCTCCTGAATCCGAGGTTCGACCAACGGCCGGACTCTCCTCTCCAATACCTTGGCATAGACCTTCCCAGGGAGGCTGAGGAGTGTGATCCCTCTAAAGTTGGAGCACACCCTCCGGTCCCCTTTTTTGAAGAGAGGAACCACCACCCCGGTTTGCCATGCCAAAGGCACTGCCCCCGACCTCCACGCAATGTTGCAGAGGCGTGTCAACCATGACAACCCAACAACATCCAGGGCCTTGAGGTACTCGGGGCGAATCTCGTCCACCCCCGGGGCCCGGCCACCAAGGAGATTTTTAACCACCTTGGCGACCTCAGCCCCTGTGATAGGCGAGTCATCCCCCTCGTCCCCAAACCCTGCTTCCTCTGTGGAAGGCGTATCAGTGGGATTGAGGAGATCCTCGAAGTATTCCTTCCACCGCCCGACGATATCCCCAGTTGAAGTCAACAGTGTCCCATCCGCACCATACACAGTGTGGACGGGGAGCTGCTTTCCCCTCCTGAGCCGCCGAACAGTTTGCCAGAATCTCTTTGAAGCCGACCGAAAGTCTTGTTCCATGGCCTCACCGAACTCCTCCCATACCCGGGTTTTTGCTTCAGCAACCACCCGAGCTGCACTCCGCTTGGCCTGCCGGTACACCTCAGCTGCTTCGGGAGTCCCACAAGCCAACCAAGCTTGATAGGACTCCTTCTTCAGCTTAATGGCCCCCCTCACCACTGGTGTCCACCACTTGGTTCGGGGGTTGCCACCACGAGATGCACCGACCACCTTGCGGCCGCAGCTCTGGGCTGCCGCTTCAACAACAGAGGTGGAGAACATGGCCCATTCAGACTCCATGTCTCCAGACTCCCTCGGAATGTGGTTGAAGTTCTTCCGGAGGTGGGAGTTGAAGACCTCCCGGACAGGGGCCTCAGCCAGACGCTCCCAGCACACCCTCACTATACGTTTGGGTCTACCAGGTCTGAATGGCTTCCTCCCCTGCCATCGGATCCAACTCACCACCAGGTGGTGATCAGTTGACAGCTCTGCACCTCTCTTTACTCGGGTGTCCAAGACATACGGTCGCAGGTCTGATGATACGATAACAAAATCGATCATCGACCTGCGGCCTAGGGTGTCCTGGTGCCAGGTGCACATATGGACACCCTTATGCTTGAACATGGTGTTCGTTATAGACAGACTGTGGTTAGCACAGGAGTCCAATAACTGAACACCACTCGGGTTCAGATCGGGCAGGCCGTTCCTCCCAATCACCCCCCTCCAGGTTTCACTGTCGTTGCCCACGTGCGCATTGAAGTCCCCCAGTAGGACAATGGAGTCTCCAGGAGGAGCACCCTCCAGCACCCCAGTCACAGACTCCAAAAAGGGTGGGTACTCTGAAACATCATTTGGTGCATAGGCACAAATGATGGTCAGGACCCGTTTCCCAACCCGAAGGCGCAGGGAAGCAACCCTTTCGTCCACCGGGGAAAACTCCAATATAGAGGCAGCAAGGTGGGGCGATACAAGAATACCTACCCCTGCTCGTCGCCTCTCGCCCGGGGCAACTCCAGAAAAGGCCAAGCTCCAGCCCCTCTCCAGGAGACTGGTTCCGGAACCGGAGCTGTGTGTTGAGGTGAGGCCAACTATATCTAGCCGGTATCGCTCAATCTCGTACACCAGCTCAGGCTCCTTCCCCACCAGAGAGGTGACATTCCACGTACCAAAAGCCAGTTTAGAAAGCTTGGGATCAGTCCGCCAAGGTCTCCGCCTTTGACTGCCACCTAATCCACATAGCACCAGACTTCCATGATCCCTCCTGCAGGTGGTGAACCTACTGGAGGGCGGACCCATGTAACTCCTTCGGGCTGAGCCCGGCCGGGTCCCATGGGTGGAAACCCGGCCACCAGACGCTAGCCTTCGAGCCCCTCCCCCAGGCCTGGCTCCAGGGTGGGGCCCCGGTAACCCCATACCGGGCGGGGTACACTGAATCCTTGATATACAATTTATCATGAGAGTCTGTTGGATCGTTCTTCGTCTGGCCCTTCACCCAGGACCAGTTTGTCTTGGGAGACCCTATCAGAGGCAAATTGCCCCGGACAACATAGCTCCTGGGATCACTGGGGCACGCAAACCCCCCCACCACGATAAGGTGACGATCCATGAGGGGGCACATATTAAGCCATTACTTTTTCTTTTTTTTTTCCCTTTAAGAATAAAAAGTAATGGCACATATTAAGCCATTACTTTTTATTCTTAAAGGGAAAAAAATGATTCTGTGAGGAGCATTAAATTGGCATGGACTCTGTGGCTACAGATCTTCCAGCACTCCAGCCTTGAAAGCACATAAGCAAGAGTGATGAAAATAAACTGACAATAAACTACCAATTAAAAATAATTCTGAAAGCTTTGGAAGCTTTGAAACTGCAGTCCATACATATACAGTATATATATATATATTTTTTTTTTTTTTATTGAAGTAGAATAGAGTAGGAACAGTAATGGCGAAAAAAAACCCTAACAGCTTGCTAACCTATCGCAAAAAAAAGAAAATAGATTGATCACACGTGGAGACTTCCAACCGTTCTGACTTTCACAGCTGCTCTTATAAAAGATATTTAATAGATGCCACTTTAGTAAATACAAGTCCATCTGAGACCTTCTGCCTAGGGAGCAGAAAAACCACAATCACGTAACACCACTATACAGGTACATCTCAAAAAATTAGAATATCATGAAAAAGTTCAATATTTTTTGTCACTCATTTCAGAAAGTGAAACCCATATATTATATAGATTCATTACACAGAGAGTGATATATTTCAGGTGTTTATTTATTGTAATTTTGATGATTATGGCTTACAGCCCATGAAAACCCCAAATTCAGTTTCTCAAAAAATTAGAATATTACATAAAATTAATTTTAAAAAAACAGTTTTTAAACAGAAATGTTGGCCGACTGAAAAGTATGTCCATGTACACACTCAATACTTGGTCGGGGCTCCTTTTGGATTAATTACTGTATCAATGTGACGTGGCATGGAGGTGATCAGCCTGTGTCACTGCTGAGGTGTTATGAAGGTCCAGGTCGCTTAGATAGTGACCTTCAGCTCGTCTGCATTGTTGGGTCTGGTGTCTCTCATCTTCCTCTTGACAATACTCCATAGATTCTCTATGGAGTTTAGGTCAGAAGAGTTTGCTGGCCAATCAAGCACAGTGATGCCATGGTCATTAAACTAGGTTTTGATACTTTTGGCAGTGTTGTGGGTGGGGGGGGGGGGGTGCCAAGTCCTGCTGGAAAATAAAATCAGCTTCTCCATAAAGCTTGTCAGCAGAGGGAAGCATGAAGAGCTATAAAATTTCCTGGTAGACGACTGCGCTGACTTTGGTCTTGATAAAACAGAGTGGACAAACATCAGCAGATGACCTGTGTTCAGATAAAAGTAAATTTTGCATTTCATTTGGAAATCAAAGTCCCAGAGTCTGGAGAAAGAGTGGAGAGGCACAGAATCTAAGTTGCTTGAGGTTTAGTGTGAAGTTTCCACAGTCAGTGATGATTTGAGGAACCATGTCATCTGCTGGTGTTTGTCCACTGTGTTTTAATTAATGACATTAATGACAATTAATGCATTAATTGTCCAATTATCCAATTGACCTTTTAGAGTTAGACAAAATAATTTCCTCATCCAAGCCTTCAACTTGTCTTTTAGGCCCTATTCCTACCAGGTTATTTAAAGAAGTCTTCCCACTTATTGGTAGCTTTATTCTTCATATGATCAATTCTTCATTAACTTTAGGCCATGTACCGCAGGCTTTTAAAACGGCTGTAATTAAACCCTTACTTAAAAAAGCCAACGCTAGATCCAGGAGCTTTAGCTAATGATAGACCAAACTCTAATCTCCCTTTCATTTCAAAAATCTTAGAAAGAGTTGTTGCTACGCAATTATTTGACCACCTGCAGGGAAATGGTTTACTTGAAGAGTTTCAATCTGGGTTTAGAATCCATCATAGTACTGAAACAGCCTTAGCCAAGGTCAGTAACGACCTCCTCATCGCATCTGATAATGGACTGGTTTCTGTACTTGTCCTTTTAGACCTTAGTGCAGCTTTTGATACTATCGATCATAATATTCTACTTGATAGATTAGAACACTATGTTGGACTTAATGGAACTTTGTTGCAGTGGTTTAGATCTTATTTATCTGATAGGTTCCAGTTCGTTCATGTCAATAATGAGTTTTCTTTCAACTCAAAGCTTAGTCATGGAGTTCCACAGGGATCTGTGCTAGGCCTACTCTTTTTAGTTTATATATGCTTCCGTTAGGCAACATTATTAGAAAGCACTTTATACATTTTCATTGTTATGCAGATGATGCATGTAACACCTACTGTGTGGAACACTACTTTAGAACTCAGAAAAACTCAGAAAAGGATTTATTGCCAAGTACATTAACAGTAAACAACTGATAACATACGAGGGATTTGACTTGACACAGAAAACGACCTGCATTTCCAGTGACGCGGCAGCGTCGAAACGCGCCTGTCATCAGATGGGTACAGGATGCATAGGGAAGAAAAGGATAACACAATAGGAAAGAGCAAAAAACCATTGATTGTCAGAATACCGGTCATATATGATCAATATTATGATTACAAGAAAAAAAGCCCTCAATGCACAATTAGCAGACAAGAATGTACACAAAGACACAAAGGGAGCAGTGAGTGAATGATCTTCTCATCAGTTTATTGAGTCAGTGTGGGTGTAGTGTTGAGTGGAGGTGTTTATATCAGTTAAGAACAACAAAGTCTCTTCGGCAGGAGATGTTTTGTCTAGCGGCTGGCATTTGTCCTTGAGCCAGGCAGCTGGCTGTCCATAGAGTCAATGCAGCTCAAATGTTTTGGAAACAAAAAACTGCAGATAATCTGGAGGACTTGTGTGAGGGCAGGTCAGATTAGTCGAATAGTACTGATCCCAGAGAAAAAGACTTTATATTCTCTTACAGATTCAGTACTTTAATCCTTCAGTGCTGGACGTTGAATTCTTCATGGACGGCTCTCAGCGTGATCATGATGTAATCCATTTTCCTAGACAGTTCTCCATTAGCCGCTGTCAGAGTCCTCCCCATTTGTTCAATTTGATGGTTAAGCCTCGCCTGGCCAGCATTTTGATAGGCTACGTCCATCTTCATCAATTTACGGTACACCAGGACAATCCCAGATCCAATCAGAACGATCCCGATGACCATTGCTACGAAGATGTATAATCTTCGACATCTTCGATGGAGAGATCAGGCAGGCACAAGAGTTTCCAATTACTTGTGTCCCTCAAATAGCCCGCAGCCGCAGTTCCTGCGGGGCAAACTACCTCCCCCAGGGCACTTTTCCTCGTTGAAAAAATAGTGTCAATTGCGTTCAAAGCCCAGCTTATTAAATCCATAATTTCGTTCGATATCAGCAGTAGAGACACGCAGACAGACGATAGCAAGCTGGGATCCAGTCAGTTAGGGGAGGAAGGAGATAAAAAAGTCAGAGCTGGAGAGAAGGAAAAAAGCGTCTGCTCTCTT
This sequence comes from Pholidichthys leucotaenia, assembly GCA_020510985.1. NCBI lineage: Eukaryota > Metazoa > Chordata > Actinopteri > Cichliformes > Pholidichthyidae > Pholidichthys > Pholidichthys leucotaenia. The sequence continues at coordinate 355,240,615 of CM035842.1, read as the reverse complement.
TGGGAGGCGGAAGTGAAAGTCTTGCAGTCTTGTACCCTTTTGGTAATACTGGGTATGGCAGTGTAGTTACCTTTAACCTTACCACCTAGACAGAAGGGCAGTTGGGCCAGGTCAGATAGACTCTAGGTTCGTAGGAGCCTGGGAGGTGCAACAACAGATGACACACTCACAGAAGTATGGGAACTTGCAAACATGTGTATTATTTACAGTGGTGTACACTTAAACAAAAACACAGCACTGTAACAATAGTGGAGAAAAAAAATAAAAATAAAATAAAATACCCCAAAATATATTTACAAGATGTACAGTCCTCTAGTGTCCGTTCCTGGTGATCAGTTGGATCACCTCTACCAGTTGTTTTGGTTCGTGCTTCGGCTCGCCATCCATATCTGGAGAATCCACGTTCTTGTCATCCATCCATCCATCCATCCATCTTCTACCGCTTTTCCGGAGGTCCGGGTCGCGGAGGCAGCAGTTCAAGCAGAGAAGCCCAGACTTCCCTCTCCCCAGCCACCTGCTCCAGCTCTTCAGAGGGGATACCAAGGCGTTCCCAGACTAGCTGGGAGACATAGTCTCTCCACCGAGTCCTGGGTCTGCCCCGGGGTCTCCTCCCAGTGGGACGTGCCTGAAACACCTCAAGTGGGAGACGTCCAGGAGGCATCCTAATCAGATGCCCATACCACCTCAACTGACTCCTTTCAATGTGGAGGAGCAGCGGTTCTACTCTGAGCCTCTCCCGGATGACTGAGCTCCTCACCCTATCTCTGAGGGTGAGTCCAGCAATCCTACGGAGAAAGCTCATTTCAGCCGCTTGTATCCGCGATCTCGTTCTTTCGGTCATTACCCAAAGCTCGTGACCATAGGTGAGAGTAGGAACGTAGATTGACTGGTAAATCGACAGCTTTGCCTTAGAACTAAGCTCCCTCTTCACCACAACAGACCGGTACAACGTCCGCATCACTGCAGATGCTGCTCCAATCCGTCTGTCGATCTCTCGCTCCATTTTCCCCTCACTCGTGAACAAGACCCCAAGATACTTAAACTCCTCCACTTGGGGCAGGAGCCTGTCCCCAACCCGGAGAGGACAATCCACCTTTTTCCGGCTGAGGACCATGGACTCGGACTTGGAGGTGCTGATTCTCATCCCAGCCGCTTCACACTCAGCGGCAAACCGTCCCAGCAAGAGCTGTAGGTCATTGCTGGATGAAGCCAACAGGACAACATCATCTGCAAACAACAGAGATGAGATCCTGTGGTCACCAAGCATGACACCCTCCATTCCCTGGCTGCGCCTAGAAATCCTGTCCATAAAAATTATGAACAGGACCGGTGACAAAGGGCAGCCCTGGCGGAGTCCAACTCTCACTGGGAATGACTCCGACCGAGTGTTGGCAATACGAACTAAACTCTCACAACGGTCGTACAGAGACCGAATAGCTCGTAACAACAAGCCCGATACCCCATACTCCCGAAGCACCCCCCACAAAAATCCACGAGGGACGCGGTCAAATGCCTTCTCCAAGTCCACAAAACACATGTAAACTGGTTGGGCAAACTCCCACGAACCCTCAAGAATTCTCGAGAGGGTAAAGAGCTGGTCCGATGTGCCACGGCCAGGACGAAAACCACATTGCTCCTCCTGAATCCGAGGTTCGACCAACGGCCGGACTCTCCTCTCCAGTACCTTGGCATAGACCTTCCCAGGGAGGCTGAGGAGTGTGATCCCTCTAAAGTTGGAGCACACCCTCCGGTCCCCTTTTTTGAAGAGAGGAACCACCACCCCGGTTTGCCATGCCAAAGGCACTGCCCCCGACCTCCACGCAATGTTGCAGAGGCGTGTCAACCATGACAACCCAACAACATCCAGGGCCTTGAGGTACTCGGGGCGAATCTCGTCCACCCCCGGGGCCTGGCCACCAAGGAGATTTTTAACCACCTTGGCGACCTCAGCCCCTGTGATAGGCGAGTCATCCCCCTTGTCCCCAAACCCTGCTTCCTCTGTGGAAGGCGTATCAGTGGGATTGAGGAGATCCTCGAAGTATTCCTTCCACCGCCCGACGATATCCCCAGTTGAAGTCAACAGTGTCCCATCCGCACCATACACAGTGTGGACGGGGAGCTGCTTTCCCCTCCTGAGCCGCCGAACAGTTTGCCAGAATCTCTTTGAAGCCGACCGAAAGTCTTGTTCCATGGCCTCACCGAACTCCTCCCATACCCGGGTTTTTGCTTCAGCAACCACCCGAGCTGCACTCCGCTTGGCCTGCCGGTACACCTCAGCTGCTTCGGGAGTCCCACAAGCCAACCAAGCTTGATAGGACTCCTTCTTCAGCTTAATGGCCCCCCTCACCACTGGTGTCCACCACTTGGTTCGGGGGTTGCCACCACGAGATGCACCAACCACCTTGCGGCCGCAGCTCTGGGCCGCCGCTTCAACAACAGAGGTGGAGAACATGGCCCATTCAGACTCCATGTCTCCAGACTCCCTCGGAATGTGGTTGAAGTTCTTCCGGAGGTGGGAGTTGAAGACCTCCCGGACAGGGGCCTCAGCCAGACGCTCCCAGCACACCCTCACTATACGTTTGGGTCTACCAGGTCTGAATGGCTTCCTCCCCTGCCATCGGATCCAACTCACCACCAGGTGGTGATCAGTTGACAGCTCTGCACCTCTCTTTACTCGGGTGTCCAAGACATACGGTCGCAGGTCTGATGATACGATAACAAAATCGATCATCGACCTGCGGCCTAGGGTGTCCTGGTGCCAGGTGCACATATGGACACCCTTATGCTTGAACATGGTGTTCGTTATGGACAGACTGTGGTTAGCACAGAAGTCCAATAACTGAACACCACTCGGGTTCAGATCGGGCAGGCCGTTCCTCCCAATCACCCCCCTCCAGGTTTCACTGTCGTTGCCCACGTGCGCATTGAAGTCCCCCAGTAGGACAATGGAGTCTCCAGGAGGAGCACCCTCCAGCACCCCAGTCACAGACTCCAAAAAGGGTGGGTACTCTGAAACATCATTTGGTGCATAGGCACAAATGATGGTCAGGACCCGTTTCCCAACCCGAAGGCGCAGGGAAGCAACCCTTTCGTCCACCGGGGAAAACTCCAATATAGAGGCAGCAAGGTGGGGCGATACAAGAATACCTACCCCTGCTCGTCGCCTCTCGCCCGGGGCAACTCCAGAAAAGGCCAAGCTCCAGCCCCTCTCCAGGAGACTGGTTCCGGAACCGGAGCTGTGTGTTGAGGTGAGGCCGACTATATCTAGCCGGTATCGCTCAATCTCGTACACCAGCTCAGGCTCCTTCCCCACCAGAGAGGTGACATTCCACGTACCAAAAGCCAGTTTAGAAAGCTTGGGATCAGTCCGCCAAGGTCTCCGCCTTTGACTGCCACCTAATCCACATAGCACCGGACTTCCATGATCCCTCCTGCAGGTGGTGAACCTACTGGAGGGCGGACCCATGTAACTCCTTCGGGCTGAGCCCGGCCGGGTCCCATGGGTGGAAACCCGGCCACCAGACGCTAGCCTTCGAGCCCCTCCCCCAGGCCTGGCTCCAGGGTGGGGCCCCGGTAACCCCATACCGGGCGGGGTACACTGAATCCTTGATATACAATTTATCATGAGAGTCTGTTGGATCGTTCTTAGTCTGGCCCTTCACCCAGGACCAGTTTGTCTTGGGAGACCCTATCAGAGGCAAATTGCCCCGGACAATATAGCTCCTGGGATCACTGGGGCACGCAAACCCCCCCACCACGACAAGGTGACGATCCATGAGGGGGTCTTGTCAATCCAGTCCAAACAAAAACCTGGCCATGCTAAGCAACACGTGCTTCACAGGATTCCTGCGCTCACGTGAGTTCACAGCCTTTGGGTTCAAATCAATCTCACGAGTTTTATCCAGGCAAAGGCTGCTACTAACACGTTAACTCACCATCTCAGTAAGGGATCGTGCTCTCTGGGTCGATGTCTCTGCTACGACTGAAAGCGATCTGCAAGTTACACCAAGACCGAGCGAGGGAGCACGTGACCGCATTGGCTGGCGTTACCCCATTGGCTGATGCTGCCAAACAAACGACGCAGCCATTGGTTGCTCGATATACCAAATAAAAACACTAGGAACCCCATCAGAGCCCCAGAAATGTTTTTAACTTGTTATGGGTATATTTTATGAACTTATATTTATTTATATATTTATCTTCAAAATATTCATTCCCATTGTGAAATGAGTGTCCCCCTTCTTTTTTTTTTAAAAAAGCGGTATCGATATTTATAATTTTATTCACGATTTTAACACTGGGTTATATACACAATTATACCTGTCACTGAAGCCAGATGATAGTAAAAAATTAGCCAAGTTGGAAGCCTGTCTTAAGGAAATCAAAGCTTGGATGACTTGTAATTTCCTGCTATTAAATTCTGATAAGACTGAAGTCATTCTTGTTGGTCCAAAAAACCTTAGAAATACCTTTCCAAATCAAACTTTCAGTTTGGATGTGGTTACTCTTTCTCTTAATAGCTCTGTGAGGAACCTTGGAATTATTTTTGATCAAGATCTGTCCTTCAATTCACATATTAAATTTGTTTCTAAAACTGCCTTCTGTCATTTGCGTAATATTGCCAAGATTAGGAGCATCTTGTCTCAGAGTGATGCTGAGAAACTGATCCACGCTTTTGTTAGCTCAAGATTAGATTATTGTAATTCTTTATTATCAGGTTGTCCTAAAACATCTTTAAAAAGTCTTCAGCTGATCCAAAATGCTGCAACAAGAGTTTTAACAGGAGAGAGAGAGCAAGAGAGATCATATCTCTCCGGTTCTGGCCTCCCTTCATTGGCTTCCCATAGAGTTTAGAATTAAGTTTAAAATCCTTCTTCTTAAAGCTCTAAACAATCAGGCTCCTTTTTATTTAAAAGATCTGATACTACCGTATTATCCTAACAGAGCACTACGCTCCCAAAATGCAGGATTACTTGTAATACCTAGAATCTCCAAAAGTACAATGGGAGGCAGAGCCTTCAGTTATCAAGCTCCTCTCCTGTGGAACCAGCTGCCAATCTGGACTCGGGAGTCAGACTCGATCTCTGTTTTTAAGAATAGGGTTAAAACCTTCCTTTTTGATATAGGCTACAATTAGGGAGGGATCATGTGTTTCTGAACCCTCCCTTAGTTATGCTGCTAATAGGTTTAGTCAGCCGGGGGACCTCCAATAATGCACTGGGCCTCACTCCTTTCTTCACTCTCAATGAAATATTTTTTTTTTGCTGGTCATTAACATCTGTTTGTTCTCTCCCATAGATTGAGTCCCCATCGTGCTGTTTGCTCTCTACATGTCTGTTCTTTTCATCTTCTCTATCCCCTCACCCCCCAGCCAGTCGCAGCAGATGACTGCCCCTCCCTGAGCCTGGTTCTGCTGGAGGTTTCTTCCTATTAAAAGGGAGTTTTTCCTCTCCACCGTCACCAAGTGCTTGCTCACAGGGGATCACCTGATTGCTGGGGTCTTTCTGCAACTGTGGGGGTCCCCCCTACAGTTGAAAGTGCTATGAGATGACTATTGTTGTGAAATGGCGCTATACAAATAAAGTTGAATTAAAGTTGAATTGAATTTTATCAAGACCAAAGTCAGCACAGTCATTGACCAGGAAATTTTAGAGCACTTCATGCTTCCCTCTGCTGACAAGCTTTATGGAGAAGCTGATTTCATTTTCCAGCAGGATTTGTCACCCCCCCCCCCCCCACACACACACACTGCCAAATGCACCAAAACCTGGTTTAACCTTCCTCCTGTGTTAGCTTTCTGTTACCATCCCCGGTGTTAATGGGTCGGTTTCGACCCGTGTCTTAAATCAGCTTTAAAATACACTAAAAACAATCACCTACCATCCAATTTTTTTGTCATCTCTTGGTTACCTTGTTAGGCTGACAGTGCACTTGTGATTTCAATTTTGGCTCTAATTATTGCTTTATAACCTTATTTTTATAACCGGGTCGAAACCGACCCTAACACCACAAAGGACATAATTTCAACCAGAGCATTTTATAATGTAGTGAAAACAATTTTTTTGTTTAAAATCTTAAATATCTTTAAAATCTAAATCTTTAAAAATTTTGTTGAAATCAAGGTTCCTCCATCCATCCATCTTCTACCGCTTTTCCGGAGGTCCGGGTCGCGGAGGCAGCAGTTCAAGCAGAGAAGCCCAGACTTCCCTCTCCCCAGCCACCTGCTCCAGCTCTTCAGAGGGGATACCAAGGCGTTCCCAGACTAGCTGGGAGACATAGTCTCTCCACCGAGTCCTGGGTCTGCCCCGGGGTCTCCTCCCAGTGGGACGTGCCTGAAACACCTCAAGTGGGAGGCGTCCAGGAGGCATCCTAATCAGATGCCCATACCACCTCAACTGACTCCTTTCAATGTGGAGGAGCAGCGGTTCTACTCTGAGCCTCTCCCGGATGACTGAGCTCCTCACCCTATCTCTGAGGGTGAGTCCAGCAATCCTACGGAGAAAGCTCATTTCAGCCGCTTGTATCCGCGATCTCATTCTTTCGGTCATTACCCAAAGCTCGTGACCATAGGTGAGAGTAGGAACGTAGATTGACTGGTAAATCGACAGCTTTGCCTTAGAACTAAGCTCCCTCTTCACCACAACAGACCGGTACAACGTCCGCATCACTGCAGATGCTGCTCCAATCCGTCTGTCGATCTCTCGCTCCATTTTCCCCTCACTCGTGAACAAGACCCCAAGATACTTAAACTCCTCCACTTGGGGCAGGAGCCTGTCCCCAACCCGGAGAGGACAATCCACCTTTTTCCGGCTGAGGACCATGGACTCGGACTTGGAGGTGCTGATTCTCATCCCAGCCGCTTCACACTCAGCGGCAAACCGTCCCAGCAAGAGCTGTAGGTCATTGCTGGATGAAGCCAACAGGACAACATCATCTGCAAACAACAGAGATGAGATCCTGTGGTCACCAAGCATGACACCCTCCATTCCCTGGCTGCGCCTAGAAATCCTGTCCATAAAAATTATGAACAGGACCGGTGACAAAGGGCAGCCCTGGCGGAGTCCAACTCTCACTGGGAATGACTCCGACCGAGTGTTGGCAATGCGAACTAAACTCTCACAACGGTCGTACAGAGACCGAATAGCTCGTAACAACAAGCCCGATACCCCATACTCCCGAAGCACCCCCCACAAAAATCCACGAGGGACGCGGTCAAATGCCTTCTCCAAGTCCACAAAACACATGTAAACTGGTTGGGCAAACTCCCACGAACCCTCAAGAATTCTCGAGAGGGTAAAGAGCTGGTCCGATGTGCCACGGCCAGGACGAAAACCACATTGCTCCTCCTGAATCCGAGGTTCGACCAACGGCCGGACTCTCCTCTCCAGTACCTTGGCATAGACCTTCCCAGGGAGGCTGAGGAGTGTGATCCCTCTAAAGTTGGAGCACACCCTCCGGTCCCCTTTTTTGAAGAGAGGAACCACCACCCCGGTTTGCCATGCCAAAGGCACTGCCCCCGACCTCCACGCAATGTTGCAGAGGCGTGTCAACCATGACAACCCAACAACATCCAGGGCCTTGAGGTACTCGGGGCGAATCTCGTCCACCCCCGGGGCCCGGCCACCAAGGAGATTTTTAACCACCTTGGCGACCTCAGCCCCTGTGATAGGCGAGTCATCCCCCTCGTCCCCAAACCCTGCTTCCTCTGTGGAAGGCGTATCAGTGGGATTGAGGAGATCCTCGAAGTATTCCTTCCACCGCCCGACGATATCCCCAGTTGAAGTCAACAGTGTCCCATCCGCACCATACACAGTGTGGACGGGGAGCTGCTTTCCCCTCCTGAGCCGCCGAACAGTTTGCCAGAATCTCTTTGAAGCCGACCGAAAGTCTTGTTCCATGGCCTCACCGAACTCCTCCCATACCCGGGTTTTTGCTTCAGCAACCACCCGAGCTGCACTCCGCTTGGCCTGCCGGTACACCTCAGCTGCTTCGGGAGTCCCACAAGCCAACCAAGCTTGATAGGACTCCTTCTTCAGCTTAATGGCCCCCCTCACCACTGGTGTCCACCACTTGGTTCGGGGGTTGCCACCACGAGATGCACCGACCACCTTGCGGCCGCAGCTCTGGGCTGCCGCTTCAACAACAGAGGTGGAGAACATGGCCCATTCAGACTCCATGTCTCCAGACTCCCTCGGAATGTGGTTGAAGTTCTTCCGGAGGTGGGAGTTGAAGACCTCCCGGACAGGGGCCTCAGCCAGACGCTCCCAGCACACCCTCACTATACGTTTGGGTCTACCAGGTCTGAATGGCTTCCTCCCCTGCCATCGGATCCAACTCACCACCAGGTGGTGATCAGTTGACAGCTCTGCACCTCTCTTTACTCGGGTGTCCAAGACATACGGTCGCAGGTCTGATGATACGATAACAAAATCGATCATCGACCTGCGGCCTAGGGTGTCCTGGTGCCAGGTGCACATATGGACACCCTTATGCATGAACATGGTGTTCGTTATAGACAGACTGTGGTTAGCACAGAAGTCCAATAACTGAACACCACTCGGGTTCAGATCGGGCAGGCCGTTCCTCCCAATCACCCCCCTCCAGGTTTCACTGTCGTTGCCCACGTGCGCATTGAAGTCCCCCAGTAGGACAATGGAGTCTCCAGGAGGAGCACCCTCCAGCACCCCAGTCACAGACTCCAAAAAGGGTGGGTACTCTGAAACATCATTTGGTGCATAGGCACAAATGATGGTCAGGACCCGTTTCCCAACCCGAAGGCGCAGGGAAGCAACCCTTTCGTCCACCGGGGAAAACTCCAATATAGAGGCAGCAAGGTGGGGCGATACAAGAATACCTACCCCTGCTCGTCGCCTCTCGCCCGGGGCAACTCCAGAAAAGGCCAAGCTCCAGCCCCTCTCCAGGAGACTGGTTCCGGAACCGGAGCTGTGTGTTGAGGTGAGGCCGACTATATCTAGCCGGTATCGCTCAATCTCGTACACCAGCTCAGGCTCCTTCCCCACCAGAGAGGTGACATTCCACGTACCAAAAGCCAGTTTAGAAAGCTTGGGATCAGTCCGCCAAGGTCTCCGCCTTTGACTGCCACCTAATCCACATAGCACCGGACCTCCATGATCCCTCCTGCAGGTGGTGAACCTACTGGAGGGCGGACCCATGTAACTCCTTCGGGCTGAGCCCGGCCGGGTCCCATGGGTGGAAACCCGGCCACCAGACGCTAGCCTTCGAGCCCCTCCCCCAGGCCTGGCTCCAGGGTGGGGCCCCGGTAACCCCATACCGGGCGGGGTACACTGAATCCTTGATATACAATTTATCATGAGAGTCTGTTGGATCGTTCTTCGTCTGGCCCTTCACCCAGGACCAGTTTGTCTTGGGAGACCCTATCAGAGGCAAATTGCCCCGGACAACATAGCTCCTGGGATCACTGGGGCACGCAAACCCCCCCACCACGATAAGGTGACGATCCATGAGGGGGAAATCAAGGTTCCTGACAAAGTTATTGCCTTGATGCAATAAACAAATTTTAAGTGATTCTTTTATGCATTTAAAAACTAAAACGGGTCTGTGCCGACCCTAACACAAGAGGAATGGTATCACTGTGCTTGACTGGCCAGCAAACTCTTCTGACCTAAACCCCATAGAGAATCTATGGAGTATTGTCAATAGCAAGATGAGACACCAGACCCAACAATGCAGACGAGCTGAAGGTCACTATCAAAGCGACCTGGACCTTCATAACACCTCAGCAGTGCCACAGGCTGATCACCTCCATGCCACGCCACATTGATACAGTAATTAATCCAAAAGGAGCCCCGACCAAGTATTGAGTGTGTACATGGACATACTTTTTAGTCGGCCAACATTTCTATTTAAAAACTGTTTTTTAAAATTAATTTTATGTAATATTCTAATTTTTTGAGAAACTGAATTTAGGGTTTTCATGGACTGTAAGCCATAATCATCAAAATTAAAATAAATAAACATTTGAAATATATCACTCTCTGTGTAATGAATCTATATAATATACAGTATGGATTTCACTTTCTGAAATGAGTGACAAAAAATATTGAACTTTTTCATTATGTTCCATTTTTTTGAGATGTACCTGCAGTGCAAGGTCATAACAAAATAAGCACACAGAAAATTGAAAATTTGTCTGTATAGCTTTGCAATTCTTCTAAGTCCCATAAGTCCTAAGAAAAACAATCAACCAACCTGCTCTTTAGGCCTTGACACCCACTATTCTCCACTGTAGCTTATTTTTCAAAGAATTCTCTGAGGTCATTCCAGTCAGAGAAGGCTTTCAGTGGGCAGTGCTCATTTAACAACAAATGACCTTGCTTTATTTCTTGTACAAGATGCTGTTAAAGCATCAGAGGTATGGCCACAATCTTTGACATTTTAATGATGCCGTCAATAAAATGTTTGAGATGGACAGTAGGCATGTTCATTTCTTTTCTTCTTCTTGCATATGTGACACTAAGCAGTGTTGTGCAGCAGTTGGAGCCATCTTCTAGTGGCAGGGTTAGGTTTGTTTAAGTCCACATGCTCAGATGGGCTGAAGACAGGACAGTCGTGGATGATGTGTTGGGCTTTCTGTTGCGCCGCACCACATGTACAAGCTGGAGATGTGCGTAGCCCCCAGCGAAACATATTGGCATTGAAGCGGCTTACTCCAGATCGTAGTCGGTTGAGAGTGACCCACTCTGTCCTAGATAGCTCTGCCCCTGGTGGTAGCGTCATCTGAGGAGTCACATCAAATTGAGCTGGTCTGGGGGGGGTGCTGCCAGGCTTTTCTCCATCTTTGCAGGATTGCATTGAAATTGAGGCCCAATAAGGTGGCTGCTTGACGAGAAAAAGGCTGGTGAGATGTTAACCTCTGTCGTCCAAGATGCTGTGATTCCTGAACAGTGTTGTGCAATGGGTGTCCAGTGTCCTGGAGAGCCTTGGTACCTAATCTGTATGAGTGATGTTCCCTTCGCAGGGCTGCGGGTGCAATGCCTGATAGCGCTGTTGGAGTAGCACGAAGGCAGCCAGTGACTAGTCTCATGGCTTCATTAATGACTGTGTCCAACTTCCTGGTGTGTGAGTGCTGACACCATGCCGGAGTGGCATAATCAGTGGCGCTGTACACCAAGGCAAGAGAACTGGTGCATAGAGTGGATGTAGACGCACCCCATGATGAGCCTGCCAGTCGACATAGTAGGTTGTTCCTTGAAGATACCTTGACACATAGGAAATCTATGTGTCGCGTGTATGTCAGCTGCCGGTCGAGTTTCACACCAAGGTATGTTGGAGTTGGGTTGTAGAGCAGTGGTGTCCTATCAAGGTTGACATTAAGCTGACGGCACACCTCCTTGGTGTTGAGATGGAAGGCGGTTGATGTAGTTTTTGCTATACTTAGCTTTAGCCGCCAAGTCTTGAGGTACTCTGCTATCTGTGCCATGTCCGCAGTCAGTGTATCCTCTATTTTTGCCCAGCTTCGGTCAGAAAAATGCAGGGCAAGGTCATCAGTGTAGCCATACTGCTGAGATGTTGTGGATGGTAAGTCGCTGATGTACAAGTTGAAAAGCACTGGGGCCAATACTTAGCCCTGGGGGACTCCGTACCTGAGGTGATGTGGTCTGCTGAACTGTCTATCGCTTGTCTTAAGGATAAAGTTGCGGTTGGAGATGATGTTGGTGATGAATGTGACGAGTTAACGATCAGGGATGGTTCTTAGGCACTTTAGGGTCAGGCCCTGGTGTCATACTGTGTCATAAGCTGCTGTTAGATCCCCAAGTACGATACCTGCCTTATGTCCACTCTCGAAAGAAACCTCTGTCATTCGTTAGCCTCACAATCTGTTGTTCATTTGTTTTGCAGCCCCTGGTTTACTTTTACTTTACAACCGACAGGTGATGTGATTGCAATGATCAAAGAAGCACATTATAAAACTAAGTGTGACATCCACGAAACCCTTAAGTTTAAAATAAAATGATGTGCCTTATATCCTGCAGTAACAATGTGTGATACTGTTTTTGTAGGGCCCAAAGCGGTTAAAATTGCAGTAAGCAGAATAATTTTAATAAAATAAATAATTTATCATCCTATAGCAATTCTGTAATCCAAGTAGTCTAACAGGACAACTATGCCTGAGCATCTGCCCTGGGCTCTGTTTCAGCCTGAAGAAAGTTTCACACCAGTGACAGCCCAATCACAGGTCTTGTCAGCCAGGGGCTTTGCTATTTGCTGTTCTGCCAAAGCCTGCAACCTCAGACGTGTACTTCACATGGGGAGTGCAAGCTGCAGGAGGCAAGCAAGTTTCTTCAGGTTTCTCAGATTTCGGCCTTCTGCAGCTTTAATAAATGCCAGTAATATTACATCTTAGAATAAGGTAAAATGGTGAGCAGAAACACTGTCACATACAGTAACTGTCTAGAACAAGACGAGCACTAATCATGAACTTAGTTCTGAAAGTCGAGTTAATGTCCCTGTATTCAAACAGCATATTTTTAGCTTTGCAAATTCAGAATTATTACAATTTTTTATTGAACAAATATAATATTTACAGTATTTTATGTCTCTTTGCATTCCACTAATGTAACCACCAAGGACTGAATCAGATATATAAATAACAGAGATTTATTATATAAAATATACGGTAATAATGTCCCCATACCTAGTAGTTGAGGGCTGAAGTGACTAGATATCAACTCATAATGTTTACTTCTGAAAATTTAATGTAGCAGGGTATTCTTCAGTCACCCCGTGTGTGTCTAAAATTATCTACAGTATTGCCTTCAAATGTCACCTGTGCGCTGAACGCAGTTCAAATTTAAAAGACTACAGTAGAGCGCTTTGATGTTGGAATATTTATTTAGAGAGAGCTTATTCCTCAAGGATGGTGACATATGGCGGAAATTATTTCACAGGAATTTATTGAAGCTCTGTTTCATTGGCATCTAGCTTATTGTTTGTGATTGTGTCCCCACACCTGCCCGCCTGCTTGTATGGGCCTTATTGTTATTTTGTGAATCCGTGTGTGTGTGTGTGAGACTAAATGGCATGGAAGCAGCGAATAATTCTCCAGAGGAATGGATGACTCCAGTTTTATCTATCAACCCTCACAAACATACCCATATGATTTCTTCTTATCAAGAATAAACATCACCTGGATTTATCTGCTGCAGTCATTTGTACTTTATCTCAGTTTCTGTTAATTAAGTTATCGCTGTCCTGCAGTTTGACTTTTTTTTTTACTGCCTTTTCTCACAAAAACTCTTATCGCGTATGTAAATAGGTAGATTAGACAGCTTTTCAGTTTTAAATCAGTAAAATCTTTATCCTGTTTTGGGGAAATGTGCAAGAAATTTTGTGCATCTAGCTCTAAAATGTCATCATCATAGAAGGAAGAAGTTTCATTACCACACCATCACTGTGCATACATGTACAAAAGAAGCACACAAGCTGCTATATCCAGTTTCCCCCCTTTTTTTTCCCCTTGCTGGAAAGTAAAAGGTTGTCAAAGAGCAATAAAGCAGCTGCTGGTAAATAATAGTTGTCATGTATCATTTATTTCAGCCTCCCCCTTATCTGCTTGCTTCATTTCCATGCTTTCGTCTCACTTTTCTGTGCTCTCGTGCATCGTTTTGCTAAAAGCATGGCTACTTCCAGTCACAGTGGGCGAGCATTTAGCATGTGTTTGGCATAATTTAACCGCAGTCTTGCCTGTGCCAGCAGAAAAAAAAAATGGTTATAATGCTTGAATTTGCAGGCAGTTTACTTTCATGTCTGTGTGCCTGCAGTTCTCTTTGTCACACTGTAGTGATTTTATAGTGTATCACAGTGTTTGCTGACCTTTCAGAAAGAGCTGTTGCAGTTGACTTACATGAATGGCTGTGTTGACCAACGTTACGTGTAACTGCCAGCCTGAGTTTTGCTTTACGGCCTTTGCTTTTCCTAAACAATCTTCACCTAACAAAAGTTCATAATGGATAAGTAAAGCACAATTAATAGTCTTTTAGCATTTAAAAGCTAAGTGGTTTAGTGGAGCAATTTTCGAAGCTGTGAAAATTTGATTTCACATACTGAAGAAAATGTTTCTTTTTGGATGAATAATGGTCTGGTGGCTGTTTTTACTAGCCTATGCAAGCTTGATGAAACACTCATATGATAATAATGCTGTCTCCAGCTGACTTTTTCATTTCCTTACAAAAAAGGAAATACTACATAGTGAATGCGATAACTTGTAACCCTGCAGGATATTTATGCATTCCTAGCTTTTAAAGTAATGCAATGGATTCTACAGCACTTATAACACTTATTTTACAGCATGTACTGTAAACACAATGTTAGAACATTTTTTCTTTTTCTCTTTATTGCTGTTACCCAAACCCCATTTATATCACTGTGGCATGTGGAGAGATCATCAGGAGTAAATACCAGGCTGGCTGTATTGTTATTTTAATGAAAAGCGGCACACTAGGGTCCATGCAAATTGTAAGATAATGCCAACTTGTTGACCACCGTGGCCACATTTGTAACTAGGATTTGTGCACCTATGGCTCTGGAGTCCAGACCACACTCTTCCCAGCCATCACCTCCACATCTTCTGGGGGATATTGAGGCATTTCCAGGCTTGCCAAGGCATATATATTTTTCTCAATCTGTCCTGGGTCTGTCCTATCCTTCCCAGTTCAATATGCTGGGAGAGTCTTTATCTAGGTGGTCCAGGATGCATCCCAAGATGCCTAAGCCACTTTATCTACCGCTTTTTGATGCCAAGGAAGGAGCTGTGACTCTACACTGAGTCTGTTCCAGAAAACTGAGCACATTACTATATCTCAAAAGTTCTTCTGAGTGAAGAAAGTCCATTTTGACAATTAAATAATCAATCTTGTTTTTTTGTCCACTTCCAAAGGAAAGTGACTCAACCAGTAAATCAACAGCTTTGCCTTCAAAATCTCCATTACACTGAAATGCAATAGTTTCCACATCACTACAGATGCTGAATGAGTCCCGTCTGTCTCCAGCTCTACTCTCCCTCCTCTCTTCAACCTGGTTCAACTGCTTCGCTTTTTTCAGTTTTTGCTTTTATTTTAAAGGTACAGGAAAGAAAAGGGCAAGAAATGGGTTGAAGGCAGGGGAGAGACTCACAGGAAAAATCGCTCTGGCCAAAAACTGAACTGGGGATCACTGTGTTTGAGCAACATGCTCATTGTGGTATATGGTGCAGTCCAACCATTAGACTACTGGGGCACCCTGCAACAACCTATTGCTGAATTGGAGAGGTCAACCCACCTTTTTATGGCTGAGGACCATAACTGCACTACAAAATACCACATGGCAAGTTGAAGGTTGTTGTTTCAATAAAGGCAAAAGAAGCATATCATCTGTATAAAGATTGGTTGAGATCCTGATGAGATGCTCTTCAACAAAGGACAACTTGGGCAGAGACCTACTGTGACAGGGAAGGAGCTTGATTTATTTACAAGTGATAAAAATCAATGGTTGTACAGGGATCGAATAGCCTGTAGCAACTGTGACCTGCTACTTCACACTCAGGCAGCACTCCCAGCAGGTTTTGCGCAGATGCCTTTGTGTCCACAAAGCGCAAGCCATCTGGCTGAATGACTATTACATACCCTCAAGTATTCTCAGTAGGGTAACGAGTTGGTCCAGTGTTCTGTGAATAAAGTACAGACAGTGCAGCCATGCATTACTAATTGCGATAAGGCACTGAATCTTGTACATCTTCTTTTGCGTTCCTCTCACGCTACAGAGGAAGTGCTGATTTTAATCATTTGGCATAAGTAATTGCCATCCTTTCTTGTTAAGAAAATAAAAGGCTCGCAGCCACAAAATAATTGGCACTGATTTAACTTGGGCACAGCTGTAGAAGAATTTTGATGTTTGAGTGGTAAAAGATGTTGAAGCGTAGCTACCTATTATATTTGTATGTGGATCTTTTTTCTTCTAGTGAGAACATGCAGACAGACTGTTGCCAGGGAGTCCAAAGGTCTGTTATATTCTTAAATTATCCAAGATAATGAATAAATATGGCCATAAAACCTAAAATGATTCAAGTCTTCACAAAGTGTTCAGTATTCATAATGCATTACAGCAGTAATAATGACAAACAGGCCCTGGGTTGTAGTTTACATTCAGTGATGGATTTGAGAGGTTTAGATTGCAGTGAGAGCTTTTTACAGCTAGTTAGGATTCCATTTCTGTTTCCCAAATGACCTCCATTTCCAGGGGGTCCTGTGCTTAAGCTTTACTCATTTATTGCTCCATCCTCCATCATAAGGCAGTTGAATACAACACCAGGTATGAATCTATTATGCTGCCACTTATTAAGCATGTGATTTAGTGCATAAATTAGAGCTTTTGTCATAACTTGCCCCTGCATTTGCCAGCAACTGGGTGCCAATATTTGTGGCTGATGAGTTGTTGTAGAAAATAATTATTTCTTGATGAGGGAGTTGTTTTTCTTTTTGTTTTTTTTCTGTTTTCTTTGGTACTGCGTGTGTCTGGCCTCGAGAATTTATGAGTCTCTCCCTACTCCTTGGCAATTACCTGGATGATCACAAAACTCACAGTGATCCTCGGCTGGGTCTGTATGCAGATTGTGGTCAAAGTCAAGGTCATGGGTCATAATAATTCTCAGTTATGGATGCATTTAGGTTGTTCTTCAGATCAAATGTCACAAGATGTCATTGTCAACATGTACATGTCATTTCAACTTTCCGTAAGATTGGGCTATATGCATATATATTAGAGGTTTCACTAACTGAATATCATGTGTCACTGACAGATTTTTATGCCTCTGAAAATGGAGGCATACGGTAATCATGCAATGCGTCTGTGGTTGTGTCTGTCTGTCCGCTTGTCTGTTTCAGCTCACCTGGTTAAAATTAAGTGCAACTAAAGGCTTGTATCATTGTATCGCCATATTTTCTTGACTTTTAATTTGCCAGAATTCCGAGATAAGGCTTTGTTTTCAAAATAAACACAAATTTAACTCACCTGTACCATCAATGGAGCCGGGAAAAAAGATATTGCAGTAACTATACTGGGCCACTAGAGGCGGCAGTGTGACTTTTTTTACAGCACAACACAGCACTTTTTTTACATTACGTGGCACTGAATAGCTATAAAATAGCGGTTACTGAAAAAATGAAAGCACCAAGGTGCTGTGCCTTGATGCCTGTGGCATGGTAGCATGGGCAGCTGTAAAAAAGTGCCACTCCGACCTCTACTGGCCTGGCATAGTTATTGCAATACTTTTTTTCGCTGTGGCATTGACAGAAATGGTGAGTTAAATTTGTGTTTATTTCAAAAACAAAGTGTTACTTAGAAATTCTGGCAAATTAAAAGTTGAGAAAATATGGTAATACAATGATACAAGCCTTTAGTTCCACTTAATTTTGACCGGGTGAGCTGAAACAGAGAGATGGACAGACAGACAGATACATACAGCCACAAACAGACGCACTAACCGATTACTGTATGTCTCGGTTTCACCGAGGCATAAAAACACTTATTCAGCAACTACACCATTTATTCATCACATCCAAGGGCGTAACTTTGTTTCAAACACGGGGGGGGGGTTGAGATCTCTGCCCGTATAGAGAGCCTAAGTCACGCCTCCTCTACTTCTGCATTTTGGACCTTAAATTGAAAAAAAATTCTCTACTGAAATGAATGGGAAGAGCGACATTATCTTTTGATCTCGATCAAATTTTGCCTCAAGTTACGCATATGATGTTTGTCAATTTAAAAGATAGCTTTCCACATAATTAAAGTTGTTGGCTGTCATATAATAACAGAGTAATATTTAGTTTTTGTTTAAATGGCTAGCAGACAACAACTCCCGTCATCCCACATCACTAAACACGGTTACATTTTAGTGACGTGAAAAGCACTGATTTCTCATAGCATTGCCCCTGCACAGAGAAGTCACTAGGATTAATCTTAGCCTGACTCTTAGCTAAATCACTATACAGTGATAATAAGCCATCAGTCTCAGTGTTTGGTCACTGCCTGATTTGTGTAATGCTGTCTCATGATTAAATAAAATGGGAACGGAAAACTAGAAATGTGGTTTTAAGCTCAATAATTACAGTAAATAAATTAATCGGTGATGCTGTATTACAGTGCTTTTGAACTCATTTTAACACGTGAAAAAGTTTAGGATTATGAAATGCATCTATTCTTTCATTCATCTATTTGGTGTTTATTTTTTATATATTTGTTTAGATACTCTTGTGCAGTTGTGGTATTTTTTATCAGGATAGAAAATCATAAAATGATGTGTAGGGAAAATAATTAGCTTCTTTTAACGTGGCTATTTAAGAATAGCCTTCAGAGTAACTTGGTCTATAATCAAAAGTGGTAAAACTTGCTTTTTAATTGAATTTTATAATTATCAAATCATGACATTTTAAAAATGCAGAACAGTTTAAGGCTCATTTCTCATAATCATTTCTCGGATAAGCTAAATCCTATCAGGCAGCACAATTATTCTGTGGTGTAACTAGCAAACTAGCAACCAGCTAACTTCAGACAACAATTCACAAGCTAAATCAATAATATATTTACCTCGTTTTGGACAGAGGGGTTTGGTCCTTTTGCTTGACAAGTTCAACCAATTTAAAATGGTTTGTTGCCCTTGTGGAGCTCGTTTTATGTTCTCTCACTGAGCTGAACGCATTCCATACGAGCATCCCCACCTCCTGCCCTTACAACTGACTTCTACTCAGAGAAGGCGCAAGTACCAGTTGGGCAATACCAAGTCTGCAGCGGGGGGGGGGGGGGATGCATTGTGTTATTAGAAATGTTACTTTTCATTGCTTGCAAATGGAAAAAAACGATAAGTTCTTCATACTTGCTTGAGCTGTAGATATTTTTTATTAATTATAATTATGTGATTATTGGGGGGGGGGGGGTATATTGGCTGGATTTGATTATTGGGGGGGTTATAACCCCGCCAACCCCCCATAAATTACGCCTATGTCCACATCGATTGTTTTCACACTGGTTTTGCTGTTTAGTTTTGCAGAGGAAGGATGAGGTAAAACTTGTTAAAAACTCAAGTTCCAATGTGAGGGACCAAGCAGTCAAAAGATATACCAGCGCAGGTATAATTCTCAAAATCTGGGTTTTTATTATACCCAGGTGAACAGAAAGCTCAAAAACACAATAAAAATAGTCCATTTGTTTAAAAGAGGCCAACTAATCCGAACTCTACTCAAAAAATAAGGCTCAACATAGCAAGACTTGAACTCAACAAACTGACCCCAGTAAATGAGGAAAAACTCAACCTGTATACCAGCAGAGTAAACCATCTTAAATGAAAAGGTAGAAACTACAGAAATAACAGTGGAATGCAATATAAAGTAGCTCCATTATCCCCCGTGCTGTCACGGCAGATGGTTCAGTCCACTTTAGTGGCCTCTGCTTTTAAACCAGCTTCACCCTCAGCCTCCTCTTTGACACCAGACAGGAAGGAGTGAACCAGCAGGTAACTCAGAAAATGGAGAAAAGTATAATTCATGCAACTTATATAAATTAATGACAAAACAATCTAAAACCAATGTCCATGTCACTGTTTAAAGCAGTATAATGTCAAAACATTGTTTTAGTTTAAATGACTGCAAATTAAATTAAATGTGAAATGATGTAAAGAATATATCTAAATGATGTGAGTGTTAGTTGGGTGAATATTACCAAATTATCAGTTCCATTGTGTGGCTGTTGATACAGCCATCACACCCAACATTCCTCGCCTGCAAATGGTTGCAGTGAACTGCACATGCGCCCAAAAACACGTTAGAGGGAAGTACTGAGCAATTCACCAATACTGGGTGAACAAATGTCTGTCTTTTTGCCTGTCTGTTTTCTTCTTCTGCAACTAAACTGCAAAAGTTCCTGTTCGTCTTGTCATTGTATTCATGCACCTCCATCGCCTCCGCCATTTAAAATGTCTGCCACCGTGCTCTTCTTTTGTGTTTGGATTGCAGCTGTTCAAATCAGTTTGCTGGCTCTTGGCTGCCGCCGACAGTACGGGCATGTGAACTGCAAATTATTTTCTCTGCGCATGCGTGTACTCCAAAACTGCTGGATGGATTTGGATGATGTTTTTACCAGAGGGGGTCCTTGGGCTAGAGAGGAACTCATAACATTTTGGTGATGATCCCAGAATGCATCCCTCTGCCATGGCTCTGGCACTGAAACATCAGCAATTACAGGAAAAATTTGAAGCCTGTTTGTCTTTTTACACTGAAGGTGATCTATTGTAATGTTTACTTATAATTCCCACCTGTCCACTTTATAGTACATATTGCAATAAATAGGGATTTTTGAGTATTGTCTCTCCAGTCTCTGTTCATCAGTTTAATAAGTAAATAAACAAATGCATAATGTTCATGCTGTATACTGCATGTTCATGATTAAAACTGAACATGTGAACACAAACTCTGTTCAGCATCTTACTGTATGAAAATTAAAATTGACAAATAATGATAGATTTAGTGCAGCCTGGTGTGTGTGTGTGTGTGTGTGTGTGTGTGTGTGTGTGTTTCTCACGGTTGCACTGTGAGATTAAGCTGATGAAGCTACCCTGAGTGGTGGCCTAATGGTAGTGCATCCCCTCCACAGCTGGGCCATATCAAAGATCATATAAAAATGGTACTTCCCACCTTCTAGCTTGGTGCTCAGCATAATAGAATGGGGGAAAGGAAAGTCGTGATGGTGCCTTGCATGGCAGCGGCTCTTCCAATAGGAGAAACGTAATTTCATAGTACTGTATATGCTTGGTTGTATGGATTGAAAGATGATAAACCTGTCTTCCTTTTGTACTTTACCCAGAGTATATCACAGAAATAATTAGGCTATCAGATTAATCACCTGCTGATCTAATTGAACCCATTTCAGTCATTTCAACAAAAATGCCCTCATAGTCTCAGGGTAGTACAGTGGCTTGTAAAAGCATTCATCCCCCTTTTTCCAATACAAGCTGTAATTTGAATTTAAATACATTAATATTTTTTGGGGTGGTGGTGGGTGGGGGTTATGTAATAGACCTATGCAAAACTGTCCAAATTAGTGATGTGAAATGCCCAGTATTGGGCAGACTGGTCCTGCTGCGGTCCAGTAGTTAAATTTAAAAGAGGACGAGCTACTGAATTGTAACCCCACACACCATTTTTTTTCTCCGAAAAACTCGGCTGTGTCTTCAGTTAGTTTATATTTAACTGCTCTCATTTAACAGAAAATAATGGCTGAGTGTGTGTTTTTCATTTATCAAGACGCACGCACACGAACTGGCATAAGATATGATCTGATTTAATGACATACGATAAATTTGCATGTGGACAGAATACTGTCCACATGCTAAAAATATAAAGTCTATAAAGTAGCCATGTGCCTTCATCTATACATTTTAAAAACTTTTCACATTAGTTACAATGGGCAGGACTTAATCATCAATGATTTTGCTTAGAGAAAAAAAAAATCTGGTTGTGGGAGAGCATTCACACATTTCGAAGCAGGAGCACACTTCAAAGTCTGTAATTGCTTAGACTGTAATTGGATTCATTTGTGCATGCAGAAATGGTTCGTTATCTGTTCAGTATTTTTCAGTCCGGATCAAACTAGTGGACCAATTAACCAATAGACTGCTACTGCTATCAGTTCTGATTGTTTGCTGATGTATCAAACGGGTCCAAAGACTAAACTTTTCAAAAGATAAAGAAAAGCGTTGTATCATTGAGTCTACCCAAACCATAAGAGAAAGCATTTATCAACTTGATTTAGATTTTGGCAGGAAGGTTGAGACCTTAAGATTATCACATCTGTGACCAAAAAATGCACTTTTGGGCATTACTGGAAAATGAATGAGAGAGACAGGAAATGTGGTGAAGAGCAGTGGAGAAACGTGCAGGAAAGATCACTGTGGCTGGGAATACTGGACTTGAATAGCTCTTGTGGTATGCATTACAAACATTAAGCTACCGGACACCCTAAAATGATTTTATTGTTATTTATGCACCTCTATAAGCATCTTTATCGGGACATTATACATTCAACATCATGAAGAAGTGGACAGGTAATGTGAGTATTTTCTTGGATAATAAACTGAAATGAACAACTGCAGAAATCAGCCGTAGTTTCTGACATCACTTATTTAACCTATTAAAGCATTAATACTGCACCATAAAATAGCTGCGTCATATTAATGAGGGCCCAGTACTGATGCTGACTGTTTGCGAGTTCCGTTGAAATTGATGCTTGTGATTTTTGTGGCGGGGTGTATGTGTGTACATATATGCATGTTAGTGTGTCACGCAGCCTGTCTCTGCAGCAGCCAAGCTTTGGCAGGTCATAGTGTTCCCTTCAGAAATCAGCTGCGCTCTGAACTGTTAAATCACACCAGAAGCCAACCTTTGAGAAGAAAATTAATTACTTTCCCTCCACTGCCACTTCCTCTGCTCATTTCTTTCTCCACATTATCCATTCCCCATTCCTTTTCATTCTCTTCTCTTACATTCTCCCCCCTCCGATGTCGCTCATTCTCATAGCGTTGAGGAAGTTTGGCCACGGGTGACATTTTTGTAATAAAATAACAATGAAATGCGCCCCTTAATCATGAAGCCTTATTTCTTCCATTAAGTGCCTTACTTGAAGCTTTAGCATGTTTGATAGAGTTTTAGATTGACTGTGTGTGATTTTTGCAGCTCATTCTGATCTTAGAAATTCAGCATTGCAGTCATTAGCATGTCAAGTTTATTCAATGCATCGTTAATTCAAAATCAATGAAAGCCGCTGCCTCATTTTTCACTCATTCCAGTGAAGGAGAAGTGAGCTAATGTTGTAGCGTTGTGTCCTTTGTCTGTCCAGCCACAATCCGTGAGACTCTGTAGCTCTCCCAGGCAATTGTGCTCACCACACACATCTTCTGGTGTTTCTCATTTCCTGTTTTCTTGTCACCCTTTTTCTCAGGTTCAGATAGAAGATGTGGAGAATGAGGACAAACGATATGAACTTTTCAAGGAGCTTCTCGACGCAGCGCAGAAGTGGGAGGACTTTCAGTTGCTCATACTCCTCCTTCAAGCATGGCCACCAATGATGAAGGAAGAAGTGTAAGAAAAATACTGCTATTTTTTCCAGTTTTTGCTATGATTGCTAATAAGGATATTGCTGCCTTTGTTCAAAACATCTAATAATTATGGTGTAAAAGCCAGTAGCCAATAAGCTTATCCCCGCTGAGGTAGAAGACAGGTGGAAATGGCTAGTATAATACACAAGTTGATTTAATTTAGTATTATGGCATTATGTGCTAATCTAATTTTCATACGAGGGCTGTTCATTAAAGATTTCTCCTGACTCATTTCCCATGCCCTGAGAGGAACCAAACATGGTGCAGTTATTAGTTTCTCTACATAGGTACCACCAAGAGTCACACACTGCTCCCATCACTTTATGCAGCTGTAGAGACCTTGCCTGTAGAAGTCTACAGGTTGCATCGGAAACCATGACTTAGAAATCAGTGATTCATTGTCTTGGAAATGCTTGCCTTCAAAAATGGCTTAATAGTTGGAAAGAAGCAATGTCACGTGCCGACCTGCCTCAAATCCTCCACCATCATCCCTGTCCCCAAGAAGCCACGGATTACTGGACTTAACGACTACAGACCTGTAGCGCTCACCTCTGTAGTCATGAAGTCCTTTGAGCGCCTGGTCCTGTCTCACCTCAAGTCCATCACCACACCCCTCCTAGACCCGCTGCAGTTTGCCTACCGTGCTAACAGGTCTGTGGACGACGCAGTCAACCTGGCCCTCCACTCCATCCTGCAGCACCTGGACTCCCCGGGAACCTACGCCAGGATTCTGTTTGTGGACTTCAGCTCCGCATTCAACACCATCCGCCCCGATCTGCTCCAGGACAAGCTGTCCCTGCTCAACGTGCCTGACTCCCTCTGCAGGTGGATCACCGACTTCCTGACGGACCGGAGACAGCATGTGCGGCTGGGGAAGTCTGTCTCAGACTCTGTTAGCATCAGCATTAGATCACCCCAGGGCTGTGTACTTTCCCCCCTACTCTTCTCCCTTTATACCAACTCCTGCACCTCCTCCCACCAGTCTGTTAAGCTGATTAAGTTTGCGGACGACACCACCCTCATCGGGCTCATCTCCAACGGCGACGAGTCCGCCTACAGGGAAGAGGTGGCCCAGCTGGTGTCCTGGTGCAGCCACAACAACCTGCAGCTGAATGCTCTGAAGACAGCGGAGATGATTGTGGACTTCAGGAAAGTCACATCCCCCCTGCCCCCCCCCCCCCCCACTATCACAGGCTCTCCCATCACCATTGCAGATTCCTTCCGCTTCTTGGGCACCACCATCACCCGGGACCTCAAATGGGAGCCAACCATCAGCTCCCTCATCAAAAAGGCCCAGCAGAGGATGTTCTTTCTGCGGCAGCTGAGGAAGCTCAAGCTACCCACCAAGATGTTAGTGCAGTTCTACACGGCCATCATCGAGTCCATCCTCACCTCCTCCATAACTGTGTGGTATGCAGGAGCCACTGCCAGGGACAGACTAAGGCTGCAGCGCGTCGTGCGCACTGCTGAGAAGGTGATAGGCTGCAAGCTCCCATCTCTCCAGGACCTGTACATCTCCAGGACCCGGAGGCGTGCTGGCCGGATCATAGCCGATCCTTCACATCCTGGTCACGTGCTGTTTGCCCCCCTCCCCTCAGGTAGAAGGCTTCGGTCCATTCGGACTAAAACCTCCCGGCACATGAACAGCTTTTTCCCCTCTGCCATCAGACTGCTGAACACTAAGTGACTTTTGACTCTCGTGCACTATGTACAGCAGCTCAACCAGACTCATGTCAATCATCACTGTTTTTCTGTTGCATTATTGACTGCACTATGTGGTACTTCACATTATCTGCTACATGCTAATTTTTTAAAACTGCCTTGACTAGTACTACTCATTATTACTAGTATTATTATTATTATTACTTATTTTTCTACACTTACTGCACGTTTCTAGTCCTTTAGTTTTTTAGTTTATCCCCTTTTCTCATTATGTTTTTAATGTTGCAGCATGGCACCGAGACAAATTCCTAGTTTGTGTATTACATGAACAATGGCAATAAATCTGATTCTGATTCTGAGATGGAAGTCAAATGGTGGGAGGTTGGGAGAGTTATGGAGGTGAGGAAGGATTTCATAGCTGCAGGACCTGTTTTTGGACAACATGCGAGTTGTGAGCTGGGGCTTTGTCTTGCAAGAGGCAGACACCTTTGGTCAGCATGCCACACCTCTTGGTTTTGAAGCAGCAGTGAAGCATAGTAAGTCCCGGTAATTATGGTACCCTTTGCCAGGAAATTCATCATTGAAATTTCATGCTGGTCCTAAAAGACTGTGAGCACGACCTTGCCCACCGAGAGTTGGACACGTACCTTCTTCATGGTGGAGAGTTATAATACTTCCATTGCTTCAACTGGGCTTTAGTGTCTGGATCATAGTGATGGACCCATGTTTCATCCTGGATGATTAGTCTCTCAAGAAGTCCTCCTGATTTTCTTGGCACATGGCCAAAACAGCCTGGGAGCATGTGACTCATTTCTGCTTCTGGAAAGGTGTGAGCAAGTGGGGAATCCATCGTGCAGACAACTTCCGCATTTGCAAATGGTCATGGATGATTTTTTCTCTCACAGACCCCACACTGATCTTAATATCTTGGGCTAGTTGAAGAACAGTTATGCGGCGATCCTTCAAAATGGTAGCCTCCACTTGCAAGATGGTATCTTCATCAGTGGCTCACTGTGGTTGCCAGGGCGTGGGTGCCATTTCCACCGATACCTGACCACACTTGAACTGTTGATGACAGTGCTTGTCTACCTTATATGATGGGGCATCCTCCCCATGAGTCTCTTTCATCTCATCACATGTCTCCCATGGTGTGTAGCCTCTCAAGTACAGGAACCTGATCTGCATTCGACTGGCTCCATTTCCACACTTTACTCCACCTTAGCATCTGTAAAAGAGAAACTCTTAGGAGCTCAGTGATACAAATTACCACATGACCTATAGAGATGTGTATTTTTATACATATGCAATTGCAACCTCTTACAATAACTGGAAGTGAGTCAGGACAAATCTTTGACGAACAGCCCTTGTATATCCTTGTGTATTTCCAGTCACTGTGTTGTTTTAAACCTCATATTGTGCGGAATGATAATGTTGACCAAAGGGGAGAAGTATATTCTATAATTAGTCTCATTCTGGTGTCTGGTATACATATTACCATTAAGGTCACATCCAGTAAATGAGATGCAGTAACTTTCTTGACCCATAAAAAAAAAAAAAACATAATTCAAATATTGGTCTTCCTCCTTTCTAAGGACAATTTTTTGTGAATGCCTACAATCCCTCAAACATTGATCATGTTTTTACCAAGCTCCATAAAAGTACATTTTTAGCCACCTTAATGTAAGCATCTCAGAATTGTCTGTTGTACTGAAATTTGGGAGTAGAAAGCAGTCTTCACTTTGTCTGTTATCTGCTCCAATTTAGGGAGACAAAAAAGACTGTGCAAGCACACTACGAATACATGTCAAAACCTGAAGATAGAGCGTCACTGCCCCTTTCCCACAATGAATTCACACTAGAGGGGTGATTTGGTGCACATGTGCCCTCACTTTCAGTGAGACATCTTTTTAAAAGAAACCATGGCAGCACAGAAAGCAGCTCTGAAGAGATCGGCCATATATAAAACATCCATCCATTCATCTTCTTCCACTTAATCCTTTTCGGGTCGCGGGGGGGCTGGAACCCATCCCAGCATCTTTGGGCGAGAGGCAGGGTACACCCTGGACAGATCGCCAGTCTATTGCAGGGCCAACACAGAGAGACAGACAAACATTCACTCTCACATTCATACCTAAGGACAATTTAGAATCCCCAGTTTGATGCCAGTTAACCTAACTTGCATATTTTTTGGCATGTGGGAGGAAACCAGAGAAATCCCGGAGTAAACCCACACAGACATGGGGAGAACATGCACACTCCACACAGATCACTGTTGGTCAGGGGCTGGGATCGAACCCAGGATCCCCCGGCCAAGGGTGAGTTGTTGTCCTGCCGCAGTGCTAACCACTCCGCCACTGCGCTGCCATATAAAACAGATAAATTTAAATCTGTTTTTGTTCTCTGCATTTGAGCTAAGCTGTAGCTTTATATTCAGAGGACTGATTAAAGAGTGGTATAGATTTTGCTTTAAGCAATGAACAATGATGAGTGCAATCTAAAAAATAATTCATTTGCAGTAATGTTGGTAATTAAGCTCTTCTCTTTGCAACTGGCAACCTATCAGGACAAAACAGGCTTTAATTAATGAAGGTTGGTCCAAACAGAAATGATCTGAAACAGCACTGAGACCCCATTTAGGATGATTAAAGATTATTTAAAAATGTAAATCATACAAAATACAGTGGATATAAAAGTCTACACACCTCTGTTTAAATGCCAGGTTTTTGTGATGTAAAAAAATGAGACCAAGATAAATCATTTCAAAACTTTTTCCACCATTAATGTGACCTATAACCTGTACAACCCAATTGAAAAACAAACTGAAATCTTTTAAGGGGAAAAAAAAAAAAAAAAAAAAAATTACAATAACCTGGTTGCATAAATATGCACACCCTGTTATAACTGCAGGGATGGCAATTTTCAGCGGATCCACGGATTTCCGCCGATTTATTTTCAAATTGATCATTTCTGTGAATCGTCTAAATCTGTTGAGAAAATTTTAGGGGGGGTAAGGTACCTTATTGTTACCGATTTTAACGAAAATCAACACGATTACATAAGCGCTCGGCGCTTCCCTGGGTCAAGTCTCCCGCGATAACCCGGATGTTTTGTACTCAAGCTACTGCTGTATTGTAAACAGCCCTGCGACTGGATAGTTGCAAACGATTGGACCAATCAAATGGCTCGTTGTATGCTTTGTCAAAAATTCATGGCGGTGTGTTCGTCAGGGATGTGATTTTTCTGCTAATTCGCGGAATTCCGCTTTTTTTTATCTTCCAGGAAGATAAAGTACGTTAAGTACGTTAGCGGCATGTGGTCCACGAACGCAGTGAAGGTGCGCCCTTTCAGGCAGAACTGGAAGTGGCGTATGGCCAGGTGGACAGCCAGTAACTCTCTGTCAAACACGCTGTATTTACACTCACTGTTGTGCAAAGACCTGCTAAAAAAAGGTGAGCGGCTGCCAAGAACCGGCAACGCATTGCTCCACGACGGCCGCTATGCCCATGTCCGAGGCATCGGTAGTGAGCGTGATCCGAGCCACTGGGTCTGGGTGCGCCAGTAGTGCAGCGTTCGCCAGAGCTGTTTTAACCTCAGAGAACGCCTGCTCCCGCTCAGGAGTCTAGTCGACTCTGTCCGCCGGTTTCCGTTTCTTGAGTGCGGCGTACAACGGCTGTAATGAGCTGGGCTGCGCGTGGGAGGAAACGGTTATAAAAGTTAACCATCCCCAAAAACTCCTGCAGTGCCCTAACATTGATGTTGAGGAGAAAAAAATAGCAAAACAATTTAGTTACATTACTTTTATGATTCCAAACAGTTTGAAATTGACAGTGCACGGTGGACATTGACTCATACCTTTTGAATATTTCTAAGACTTGGCTACATCAGTGATTGTGCAAAATGAACAGCTCAAGACTCAATGGAGATTGAAACTGGTGATCTGAAATGAATGCTGAAATTATAAAAAGTAATGGTATGAATGAATTTTATTTCTATTATGGAATAGATAAAATTAACTGATTTTGATTTGATCAAGTGTTAAAGCATGTGATGGATAATGCTTGTTGGAATATTTTAGGAATGCTATCTTCTTGGAACATAAGTCAATATTATACAGTAATAAGTGGCATTCAGCTGTTTGTTTTATGTCATTTAAGAACAGTTCTGGTACTTAAAAATCATAAAAACCCAGGAGCTTCAGGGGGACTTCGCCCCCCTTGCCCCCCCACCGGGGCTCTGCCCTGGACCCCACTGGGGGACTGCTTCCCCCAGATCCCCTGCTAAATTTTGAGATAATTTCCCCAACCCCAAATCACATCCCTGGTTCGTGTTGGAATTCTGAGCTTTCGGTATCATTTTCAGCGGAATTATGAGATTTTTATCGAAGGATCAGGAGTCATCAGCGCTAGAAATAGACAAAAGTGTCAAAAATAAGTTCCGATGGAATTGGCTTGAGAGAAAAGTGACGTTAAAGGTGAAAATTGGCTCAAAGTTTGACGAGGTAACAGAAACACTCGGACAATTTCTGAAGAAACCAGAAAAGGAGATGAAGTTCAAAGTTCAGAGACTGACACAGCTTGCTGCCAAAAGGAAGAAAGTTTCACATTAGAAGCGACTTGTTGACCAGTGTAAATAGTGTAATAAACTCTTATAGAACTGTTAAATATGTTGGACTAAAGACAGTGAGACAACATTGAAGAAAAAGTAAGTTAACTTTTCATTAAATTTAATGATTTATCTAAGTCTAGTATTTCTTTTTTTTTTATCATTTTTTTCAGTCTAAATTACTTCTGTTTTACTGAAAACCTCTCAGCTTCAGGGGGGCTGCGCACCCCCCCCCCCGGCCCCCCCATAAGTCAATCGACGAAATTAGATTTCAGCTGAAATCAGAATTTCCTGTTGCCATCCCTGTAACTGGAAATGTGGTTGTGTTCAAAATTAACCAATCACATTCAAACTCATGTTAAATGGGAGTCAGCACACACCTACCACCATTTAAAGTACCTCTGATTAACCGCAAATAAAGTTCAGCTGTTCTAGTAGGCTTTTCCTGACATTTTTGTAGTCACATCAGACAGCACAAGCCATGGCCCGCAGAGCACTTCCAAAGCATCAGAGGGATCTCATTGTTCAAAGGTATGTCAGGAGAAGGGTACAAAATAATTTCCAAGGCATTAAATATACCATGGAACACAGTGAAGACAGTCATCATCAAGTGGAGAAAATATGGCCCAACAGTGACATTACCAAGAACTGGACGTCCCTCCAAAACTGATGAAAAGACTTAAAGAAAACTGGTCAGGGAGGCTACCAAGAGGCTGACAGCAACATTGAAGGAGCTGCAGGAATTTCTGGCAAGTACTGGCTGTTTAGTACACGTGACAACAATCTCCCGTCTTCTTCAGGTCTGGGTTATGGGGTAGGGTGGCAAGACGGAAGCCTGATCTTCGAAGAAAAACATTCAAGCCATTTGAAATCTCCCAAGCTCATGTGGGAAAATGTGTTACGGTCCGATGAAACCAAGTTTGAACTTTATGGCCATAATTCCAAAAGGTATATTTGGCACAAACACTACACTGCTCATCATGTGTCTCAATCATGTGACTTCTTCTCCAACAGCACTGAGCAGCAGCACTGAGCAGCAGGATTAAAATACTACCTGTTCAAGAGGTAATAGAACTTAAATTCTTGACCTGTGGCTAGTTCTGGACTTTTGGAGGTGATTTGGTTGACACTTGGCGGCGGCTTGGTGGAAGATTCTGGTGGATTTAGAATTGGGCCTTTCTGCCTTAGAAGCAGATTGGCAGCCATTACTACTAGGCCTCACAGGCAGCCACCATCACCTGGCCAGCAGCCACGACCATCAGCCTCCACAAGCAGCCGCCACCACCAGGCTTCGCAGGCAGTTCCCACCACCAGGCCCTGCAGCCGCCTCCATCAGGCTTCAGGCCTGGCACCACGCCTTACATGCATTCCTGTTGTTGTTGCTGCTTGAATTTTTTATCAACACTGAAATATTCTTGGAAACGGACTCTTGTCTCATTGTCCACTGCATATTATCGCAAAACTGCGGCAAAATGCCACCTAAGCCAAAAGCAGAGGCCAAACCCGAGGAGGAATATGTGTCCCTCGCACAGGTAAATGACTTACTGCAACAGCAAAAGAAAATATTTTCTGCATTGTTAAACCAACAACAGGAAACTTTCAAAAGTCTTATCAAAGTGATCATGGACTCAGCTAATGCAAGAGTGGACACGATGACGAGAGAGTTGCAGGACATTAAAACCAGTCTACAGTTCACCCAGAAAGACGTAGATGACATAAAAGCTGATTTGTCTAAACAAGTAGACCGCAACAATGTGCTGCAATCAGATGTTTTAAAAGTGTGTGACAGTCTGTTGACTATCACCGACAAATTTGAATACCTGAAAGGACAATCTCGGGGAAATAATCTAGTCTTTGATGGTGTTGTGGAGGCACCAGGAGAGACCTGGGCCGACGCGGAGGAGAAGAAGATTAAAAATATTTTCATGGAGAAACTACAGTTACCACCAGGGATCGAGACGGAGAGAGCCCACCACACCGGGAAACCTGCAGGAGAAAGACCGAGGCCCATTGTGGTCAAGTTCCTGCGGCACAAGGACAGGATGACCATTCTTCAAAGAGTCAAGTCCCTCAAAGGAACAAAAATCTTCATCAATGGGGACTTGACTGATGTGGTAAGAAGGAAGAGAAAAGAATTAATGCCAGAGCTGAAAGCTGCAAGAGCATGGGGGGGACATAGCCTACTTAAGGTATGACAGACTCATTATTCACCCACGCCATCCCCGTAACAGTACACCAAAATCAGTGGAGCCAAAAATTAACCAGAAATGATTGCCATTTCATTATCATCTAAGAGATATAAACTGTGCATTTGTTTCCATTGACTGAAATAATTAAGATGCAAACTTTTATAGGAAACAGCCTCATTTTTAAAGGGTACGAATATACTGAGCATAAGCCACACAGTGTTGAATATGAAACTGATCCTGAAAATCAATTTTCAACAGTATAAAACATCAGTGTAAATACTTTAGCTCAGACCAACTAAAAAATACAATTTCTGACTAATCATAGTCAATAATACACTTTAATAGTAGAAGTCTCAATATGAATTTTTCCAAAATCCAGGACAGTTTGTTGCAATATAACACAAATTTTTCTGCTGTTGCAATTTCTGAGACTTGGCTAAAAAATGACCAATTTCATACACTGCAAATGAGAGGCTATGATTTATATACCACAAGCAGGCCAAAAAAAAAAGGGGTGGTGGTGTTGCTTTATACAGTGGGGTAAAAAAGTATTTAGTCAGCCACCAATTGTGCAAGTTCTCCCTCTTCTTTTTTTCTTCTGTTATGTTTAAATTTAGCTCTTTCTCCCATTTCTCCTTTATATAGTTACTTGAATGTTTGTTTGCCGTAAGTTTCTGATATAGCTTTGAAATAATTCTTATTTTATTTCCTGCATACGAGCTTAAAATGAATTGTATAATCTCGCTCACATCTGTGTGGAGGTTATGCCTAATCTTCCTCATATAATAATCTCTCATCTGCAGATATCTGAAGAATTCAGATTTTTCTAGTTTAAATTTTCTTCTCATGTTTACAAAACTCACGAAATCTTTTTTTCCCATATTGCCCCATGCTGTGATTCCCTTGTTCACCAGATTTTTGTATCCCCTATCTTGCTTTGCCGGTTCAAACTGACTGTCAAATGCTACCCATTTCAATAGTTTTATGTCCTCCTTTATATTATACTTTTGTACTATTTTATACCACATTTCCAAAGTAAATTTAGTGATTGGGTCTATTTGTTTGATTTGCTTATATGCATCCTTATCCCCTATTATGCTTTGTACTGGGAGTCCCTCAATTTTCTTTTCCATTTCTTTCCATTTTGCCTTGTATCCTCCGTCGCACCAACATATGATATACAATGGGGTAAAAAAAGTATTTAGTCAGCCACCAATTGCGCGACTTCTCCCACTTAAAAGATGAGAGAGGTCTCCAATTTTCATCATAGGTATACCTCAGCTATGAGAGACAAAATGAGAAAAAAAAAATCCAGAAAATCACATTGTCTGATATTTAAAGAATTTATTTGCAAATTATGGTGGAAAATAAGTATTTGGTCAATAACAAAAGTTCATCTCAATACTGTGTTATATACCCTTTGCTGGCAATAACAGAGGTCAAACGTTTTCTGTAAGTCTTCACAAGGTTTTCACACACTGTTGCTGGTATTTTGGCCCATTCCTCCATGCAGATCTCCTCTAGAGCAGTGATGTTTTGGGGCTGTCGCTGGGCAACACAGACTTTCAATTCCCTCCAAAGATTTTCTATGGGGTTGAGATCTGGAGACTGGCTAGGCCACTCCAGGACCTTGAAATGCTTCTTACGAAGCCACTCCTTCGTTGCCCGGGCGGTGTGTTTGGGATCATTGTCATGCTGAAAGACCCAGCCACGTTTCATCTTCAATACCCTTGGTGATGGAAGGAGGTTTTCACTCAAAATCTCACGATACATGGCCCCATTCATTCTTTCCTTTACACGGATCAGTCGTCCTGGTCCCTTTGCAGAAAAACAGCCCCAAAGCATGATGCTTCCACCCCCATGCTTCACAGTAGGTATGGTGTTCTTTGGATGCAACTCAGCATTCTTTCTCCTCCAAACATGACAAGTTGAGTTTTTACCAAAAAGTTCTATTTTGGTTTCATCTGACCATATGACATTCTCCCAATCCTCTTCTGGATCATCCAAATGCTCTCTAGCAAACTTCAGACGGGCCTGGACATGTGCTGGCTTAAGCAGGGGGACACGTCTGGCACTGCAGGATTTGAGTCCCTGGCGGCGTAGTGTGTTACTGAGGGTAGCCTTTATTACTTTGGTCCCAGCTCTCTGCAGGTCATTCACTAGGTCCCCCCGTGTGGTTCTGGGATTTTTGCTCACTGTTCTCGTGATCATTTTGACCCCACGGGGTGAGATCTTGCGTGGATCCCCAGATCAAGGGAGATTATCAGTTGTATTGTATGTCTTCCATTTTCTAATAATTGCTCCCACAGTTGATTTCTTCACACCAAGCTGCTTACCTTTTGCAGATTCAGTCTTCCCAGCCTGGTGCAGGTCTACAGTTTTATTTCTGGTGTCCTTTGACAGCTCTTTGGTCTTGGCCATAGTGGAGTTTGGAGTCTGACTGTTTGAGGTTGTGGACAGGTGTCTTTTATACTAATAACGAGTTCAAACAGGTGCCATTAACACAGGTAACGAGTGGAGGACAGAGGAGCCTCTTAAAGAAGAAGTTACAGGTCTGTGAGAGCCAGAAATCTTGCTTGTTTGTAGGTGACCAAATACTTATTTTCCACCATAATTTGCAAATAAATTCTTTAAAAATCAGACAATGTGATTTTCTGGATTTTTTTTTTCTCATTTTGTCTCTCATAGTTGAGGTATACCTATGATGAAAATTGGAGACCTCTCTCATCTTTTAAGTGGGAGAACTTGCACATTTGGTGGCTGACTAAATACTTTTTTACCCCACTGTATCTTATTTGTGCTGAGTAGTAATATTCCTTTAGACTCGGTAGGCCCATGCCTCCTTTCCCTTTTGGTAATTGGAGAGTTTTATATTTCACTCTTGGATTTTTACCTCCTCAAACAAATCTCGATATCATCCTGTCCCACTTTGAGAACTGGGCACCAGGAATCTCTGTTGATAGAGCTTGGAAGAGGTAAAGCAGTCTAGGTTGTATGCTGATTTTGAATGTCTTAATTTTTGAATTCAGATCCATATGTTATTATCCAAGATGTTATTATCCAAGATGGCGCCACGGATGGCAGCCACTGGCTTCTGCTCTCTGATGTTTTTGATAATTTTGTGTGTTTTTTTGGACTTCTGCTCTTCCGTCCGAGTCACCTATTCAAGGGAGGAACTACTTTCACTCAGACTATCTCCCAATGCAACTTGTCCGCCAGTTTTTGCTGCTGATCTGAAGTTTTTTCAGTCGATCTTAGCTGTGGGAGCAGCGGCTATTGGCACTGGCCGGAAACGAAGGCGGCGTGGTAAACGTGCTGGTGCGCTAGTCAGGCTGAAGAAACGAGGATATCGCACGCCGCTCCCATCGATCCATCTGACCAATGTCCGCTCTTTGGCGAACAAAATGGACGAACTGCTGCTCCTGACTCACAAAAACCTGGATTTTAGCAGATCTGGCGCCCTGTGTTTCACGGAGTCCTGGCTGAGTGAACACATCCCGGACAGCGCGGTCCACCTGGACGGATTCCAACTGTTTCGCGCTGATCGCAGCTGAGAATTCTCTGGAAAGACTAAAGGTGGTGGAATCTGCTTCTACATGAACGAAGGTTGGTGTACTGATGTCACAGTGTTGAAGAAGTTTTGTAGCCCTAACCTAGAGTCACCGTTCATAAACTGTAAACCCTTTTATTCACCGCGAGAGTTCTCCTCGTTTATTCTGGTCGGAATTTATATCCCGCCTGCTGCTTGTACAGCGGAGGCCCTGCAGCACCTCGCTGACCAGATAGCAGACGTGGAGGAAAAACATCCAGACTCTCTGCTTATCATTCTGGGTGATTTCAATATAGCTAATCTCACAAATGAGCTTCCTAAATACAGACAGCATATTAAATGTCCCACCAGGGACACAAATACACTTGACCACTGTTACACAGTTTTAAGAAACGCCTATCATGCCGTCCCCCGTGCAGCTCTGGGTTTTTCTGACCACTGTCTGCTCCATCTTATTCCAACATACAGACAGAAACTAAAAACTTCCAAGTCTGTTGTAAGGACTGTGAAGAAATGGACTGAGGAATCAAAGCTGGAGTTACAAGCCTGCTTTGACTGCACAGATTGGAGTGTTTTTGAAGATGCAGCCATTAACCTAAATGAACTCACTGACACTGTGACATCATACATCAGTTTTTGTGAGGACATGTGTGTGCAGACCAAGACCTTCTGCACATACAAAAACAGTAAACCCTGGTTCACTCCTAAACTGAAGCAGCTACGTCAGACCAAGGAGGAGGCCTACAGGACTGATGACTGGACTCTGTACAAGCAGGCCAGAAACATGCTGACGAAGGAGACCAGGCTTGCTAAGAGGAGCTACAGTGAGAAGTTACAACAAAACTTCTCAGCCAACAACTCTGCTTCTGTTTGGAGAGGCCTGCAGAATATCACCAACTACAGGAGACCATCCCCCCACCCTGTGGAAAACCTCCAGCTGGCTAACAACCTAAACAGCTTTTACTGTAGGTTTGAAAAGAACCTACAGTTCTCACCTCCCACCCACACAAAAGGATTATCTGCAGCCCCAGGAACTCCATCCCTCCTCCACTCTGACCTCCCACCAGCACTAACGATCTGTGAAGGGGAGGTGCGCTGGGTCTTTCAGAGACAAAAGATCAAGAAGGCTGCAGGACCTGATGGTGTGTCTCCGTCCTGCCTGAGAATCTGCTCCAACGAGTTGGCCCCCATCGTCACCCGGATCTTTAATAGATCACTGGAGCTGTGTGAAGTGCCTTCCTGCTTCAAACGCTCCATCATCATTCCAGTTCCCAAGAAACCCTCTGTTACAGGATTAAACGACTACAGACCGGTTGCCTTGACCTCTGTGGTCATGAAATCCTTGGAGAGATTGGTGCTGAACCACCTGAAGGTCGTCACAGGCCCCCTGATGGACCCACTGCAGTTTGCCTACCGGTCAAACAGGTCAGTGGATGATGCAATGAATATGGGACTACACTACATCCTGCAACACCTCTACTCCCCAGGGACGTACGCCAGGATCCTGTTTGTTGACTTCAGCTCACCGTTCAACACCATCATCCCAGGCATTCTTCATCAGAAACTCCTCCAGCTCAAGGTGCCCCCCTCCACCTGCCAGTGGATCTCCAGCTTTCTGACTGACAGGTGGCAACAGGTGAGGCTAGGGAGATTTACATCCAGCTCCCGAAAAATTAGTACTGGCGCCCCCCAAGGATGTGTCCTTTCCCCACTGCTCTTCTCCCTCTACTCCAACGACTGCACCTCAGAGGACCCTTCGGTGAAGCTCCTGAAGTTTGCGGACGACACCACAGTCATCAGTTTGATCTGGGATGGTGATGAGTCTGCATACAGGCGGGAGGTGGAGCAGCTGATCCTCTGGTGCGGCCAGAACCATCTTGAACTTAACCCAGCCAAAACGGTGGAGATGACTGTGGATTTCAGGCGACACCCTCTTTCATTCCCCCCACTCACCATCCTCAACAGCACAGTGTCCACTGTGGACTCCTTCAAGTTTCTGGGTACCATAATCTCCCGGAGCCTGAAGTGGTCCTCCCATATAGACACTGTCCGGAAAAAGGCCCAGCAGAGGTTGTTTTTTCTGCGTCAGCTCAAGAAGTTTGATTTGCCTCAGGAGCTGCTGGTTGTCTTCTACACCGCCATCATCCAATCTGTCCTCTGCTTTTCCATCACTGTCTGGTTTGGATCTGCCACTAAACAGGACAAGACCAGACTGCAGCGGATCATTAAGTCTGCGGAGAGGATCATTGGTACCGACCTACCCTCCATTGAGAACTTATATCGGTCCATAACCAGGAAACGGGCGGGAAACATCTGTGCTGACCCGTCACACCCCGGCCACAAACTGTTTGAACTTCTATCTTCTGGTCGTCGTTACAGATCACTGAAGGTCAAAACCACCCGTCACAGGAACAGTTTCTTTCCTCAAGCCATCACTCTGATGACCTCCTAACATTCACCTAGTCCTACCTGTTGCTGTACTCATGACTTTTCATCCATTCTTACATTGCACATAACTTTCACACTGCTTTTTACTTCATTCACATTATATCACTGAATCTGAGTTCACATTGAAATACAGTACTGTGTGACTGTATATTTTTTCATATATTTCTGCAAAGTGTGGATAGTCTGAGTAAATAACTGCATATATTCCTGTATATATTTGCATCCTTTTATAGAAACGTGGACAGACTGTAATTTACTGTACATACTCTGTTGTCATTGAATCCTTATTTAAATCTTATTCAAATCCTCCACCTGAACAATGAGAGCAAGTTTTTAGCCAAAGTCAAATTCCTTGTATGTGTTGTGCATACTTGGCCAATAAAGCTGATTCTGATTCTGATATTTAAGATTGACCATCTATCAATATCTTTTTTAATTTCTTGTTCTAACCTATCATAGTTTGCTTTATAGATTTTGCTTAAATCTTTAGGTATGTTCACTCCAAGGCATTTTATTTCTTTTTGTTTCCAGTTTAGTTTGATCTTATCAGTTATCTGGTTTAAAGGGTTATAGTGGAATGTCAGTATTTGTGTTTTTGTTATGTTTATCCTGTATCCTGATAATTTTCCAAAATTTTCTATCAAGTCCATCATTTCCATTATTGATTCATCTGGTTGTTCAAGGTAAACTATAATATCATCTGCAAATAGCCCAATCTTGTGTTCCGCTCCCTTTATTGTTACACCTTTTAATTTCTTATTTTGTTGCATCGCTTGAGCCAGTGGCTCTATGAACAGAGCAAACAAGGTGGGCGATAGGCAGCATCCCTGCCTAGTTGATCTTTGTATATTTACTTTGTCTGTTAAGCTACCGTTTATCTTGATTCTGGCCACAGGTTTTTGATACAGTGTCTTTATGCATTGCACTGACTTTTCGTTAAATCCAAAGCGTTCCAGCACATTATATAGGAACATCCAATTAACCCTATCAAATGCTTTTTCTGCGTCTAAACTCATTATTACTGCGCTTTTCTTTTCTTTATGTATTTGATTAATTATGTGTATTGTTCTCCTGATATTATCATGTGTTTGGCGTCCCTCTATGAAACCAGTTTGATCATCCTCTATCAATTCCGTCAAGAATGTCTTTATTCGTTTACAGATAATTGTTGTATATATTTTATAATCCACATTTAATAAAGAGATTGGCCTGTAGTTTCCGCATTGTTCCCTATCTTTCCTTGGCTTTAAAATAACTGAAATAATGGCTTTGTTCCATGATGGAGGTATTTTGTTGTTGTTTAATGTCCAATTAAATGGCTTTAGGAGCTGTGGCGTGAGTTCTTCTATAAACAGTTTATAAAACTCAGATGGGTATCCATCACTACCTGGTGATTTACCATTTTTTAGTGACTTAATCACATCTTTAATCTCTTGTGTTGTTATTTCTGCTGTTAGCTTTTCATTTTGTTGGTTTCCTATTGATGGCAAGTCCAATGTGCATAGAAATTTTTTTAATATCCTTAACATTTGTCTCTTCAGGTTGCGAGTATAGTTCTTGATAGAATTTATGGAATATTTCTTCGATGTTTTCTGGAGTAACTGTGGTTTTATTTGTGATGGGGTCCTTAAGCTTATATACATTATTCACTGTTTGTTGTTTTCTTAACCGTTTTGCCAGCAGTTTTGTGGCCTTTGGCCCCGTTTCATAATATTTTTGTTTTAAATATCTATTTTTCCTTTCAATTTCATCTATTTGTATTTCTTTTATCTTTATTTTTTCTTCCTTAATTTCTTGATATATTTTTGGGTCATTTGTGTTTTGATGTAATTCCCTCAGTCTCTCACATTTTTGTTCATATGATTCCAGTTTAGACTTTTTTGCTTTTCCTGATTCAACAATTAATTTACCTCTTAACACGGCTTTTAGTGCATCCCATAGTATTGTTGGGTCCACTTCTCCATTATCATTCTCCTCGATATACTCATTTATGTTTACCTTTATTCTTTCTTTCATTTTCTCATCATTTAATAGTCCTACATTAAGTTTCCATGTTGTTTGTCGTTTTCTATTGTTTAAATATATTTCCATGTATATAGGATTATGATCTGATATTTCTGCCTCTCCAATCCAACAATTTCTCACCCTGTGTCTGTCACCTTCATTCATAAGGAAGTAATCTATTCTAGAGTGTACTTTATGGACTGCTGAATAATGTGTGTAGCCTTTTTCGAGTGGGTGCAGGTCCCTCCATATGTCTACCATACCCATTTCTGCCAGTGAGGTTCTTATGAATTTTGTTACATGTTTTTTTGTCTTCTTAACACTTGCTGTGTCAACTTCATGATCCATGACAGCATTTAAGTCTCCTCCACAAATTAGGACTCCTTCACTGTGTGTTGCTATGAGATCAAACAGATGTTGAAAAAAACCCTTGTCACTTTCTGGTGGGGCATAGATGTTCAGTAATGTGATCTGCATACCATCTATTCTTCCCTTTATTATTACATATCTGCCTTCTTTATCCTGGATTTCTTGTTCACATTCAAATTGTATTTTATTTGAAATTAGTATCATAACCCCCCTTTTAGTTCTTCCCTTAAATGAACCGTAGTAGGAGTTCTTATAGCCAAATCTCTTTAGTTTCTCATGTTCTGTCTTGTTCAAATGTGTCTCTTGCATAAATATAATTTCGGCTTTTTCCTTCTTGAATTTTCTTATTATTCTTTCCCTTTTAACAGGTGAGTTCAGACCATTCATGTTTAATGTCATTATCTTAAGATTTTTAACCATACTCATGTTTTTCCATTTTTTTTAACTTGTGCTCCTAACCCCTTTAACAACAAAACTAACACATATATGTACAAAAACACATTAACGAATCTCGACCTCCGTACTTTGGGCCTTTCTTCTGCCCACTGGTCCCTGTTGGTGGGTGGAGGGAATGTCCTCACCGAGTGAGGGGCCCTCCCTAGACCTGTAGTTACTATCCAAGTAATAGTCATTAGTCTAGAAATGTCCAACAAAAATCACTTTAACCTCTCCTAGCCGTTTGTTTCTCTTTTACCTTGTCTTCTTGGGCTGCAAGGTGGCGCAGTGGTTAGCACTGCGGCAGCACAGTTTACCCTTGGCCGGGGGA
Organism: Pholidichthys leucotaenia; assembly: GCA_020510985.1. Lineage (NCBI taxonomy): Eukaryota > Metazoa > Chordata > Actinopteri > Cichliformes > Pholidichthyidae > Pholidichthys > Pholidichthys leucotaenia. The sequence goes on along the minus strand of CM035842.1, from coordinate 355,199,867 downwards.
TTGTGGGGATCGTGGGATCGTGGGTTCGATCCCAGCCCCCGACCAACAGTGATCTGTGTGGAGTTTGCATGTTCTCCCCGTGTTGCGTGGGTTTACTCCGGGATTTCTCCGGTTTCCTCCCACATGCCAAAAACATGCATGTTAGGTTAATTGGCTGTTCTTAATTGTCCCTAGATATCTGTTTCCTATAGGCCCTTAGAATAGAGGGTTAGTATTAATGAAAGCGCTTTGAGTGGTCTTTGTGACTAGAAAAGCGCTATATAAGTGCAGGTTAGTTAGTTAGTTAGTTAGTAGTTCTTGGCCCTCATTTCTTCTGTGCCCTTCTTAATCTTTGTTATAATCTAGGCTTTCCGTTGAAAGCCTTGCAGTTTTTCTTGCGCTCGGTGCGCCACGTCCGTCCCCCGCCCTCTGCCGCTCACTCGCCTCCACTCCGGCTGTCTCGATGTGCTCCGTGCCGCCGCTGCTCCAGCCGCTTCCTCAGGTACGCTCACCACAAAGCCTCGCTCCTTCATGTCCTGTGCTGCCTCTCTGGCCGTGTTGTAGGTTTTCACGCCGTCCTCCCAATGAATTCTCATCTTCGTTAGCGGCGTTTGGAATCTAATTTTTTTCTCTTTCAGCATTTTTTTAATGTTGGCATATTTCTTTCGCTGCTGCACAATTTCTGTCGGGTAGTCATGGTCAAAGAATATCTGTTTGTCGCCAACTCGTATCTTTTTTTTCCACGCTTGTGTCAGGATTCTTTCCTTTACGTCGTATTTTAAAAAGTTTACCACAACTGACCTGGGTGTAGAGTTTGAGTTCGGGTTCTGTGCCAAGGCTCTGTGCGCTCGTTGGATCTGCAGGTCTGTTTCATCGGGTAGCTCAAGCTCTTTTTTTAAGAATTGATCTATGAATTTCGTCATCGAGTTGCCTTCAGTGCCCTCCGGAATCCTGAAGATGCGTATATTGCTCCGCCTGGACCTGCTCTCCAGGTCGGTTATTTTTTCCTGCATCCTCTGTGTTTGTGCCGTCAGGGTCTGCAGCAGCTTGCTTGCCTCGGTCTTCCAGTCTTCCAAATCTGATATTCGAGCCTGTGCTTCTGCCATACATGCCCGTTGAGTGCGCAGTTCCTCCATGGTTTCTGCTAGCTTGCGGTCCATTTCTTTTCGGAGACCCATAATTTCCTCCTTCATCTCTTTTTTCAGTTCTTCCTTAAGAGCCGTTAAATCCTGTTGGAGTTGTCGCTTGAAGTCTTTTATGTCCTTACTTATATTGGCAAAGCCAGTGTTCATAACATCGAGGTTGGCGTCCTCCATTTTCTCTGTTTTAGTCATCTCGTTTTTTTGGGCCTCGTGTTCAGCGATTTCTCCAGCGTTGTTGAAGAGGGATTCTTGAGTTTTACCCTGCTTTTGTCCGTGTGCCCAGGTTCTTTGTGTTTTCATCCCTTGGTTTATTGATCTATTTATGTCGAGTTGGCCATTTACCAGATTTTTAATCCGACTAGGGAGAGCTCTCTGTTTAAGCATTATGCCTCTCTGCCATCTTCCTGGAAGTCAAGTTCTCCCTCTTAAAAGATGAGAGAGGTCTCCAATTTTCATCATAGGTATACCTCAACTATGAGAGACAAAATAAGAAAAAAAAATTACAAAAATCACATTGAAGGATTTTTAATGAATTAATTGGTAAATTCCTCGGTAAAATAAGTATTTGGTCAATAACAAAAGTTCATCTCAATACTTTGTTATATACCCTTTGTTGGCAATGACAGAGGTCAGACGTTTTCTGTAAGTCTTCACAAGGTTTTCACACACTGTTGCTGGTATTTTGGCCCATTCCTCCATGCAGATCTCCTCTGGAGCAGTGATGTTTTCGGGCTGACGCTGGGCAACACAGACTTTCAACTCCCTCCAAAGATTTTCTATGGGGTTGAGATCTGGAGACTGGCTAGGCCACTCCAGGACCTTGAAATGCTTCTTTCGAAGCCACTCCTTCGTTGCCCGAGTGGTCTGTTTGGGATCATTGTCATGCTGAAAGACCCAGCCACGTTTCATCTTCAATGCCCTTGCTGGTGGAAGGAGGTTTTCACTCAAAATCTCACGATACATGGCCCCATTCATTCTTTCCTTTACACGGATCAGTCGTCCTGGTCCTTTTGCAGAAAAACAGCCCCAAAGTATGATGTTTCCACCCCCATGCTTCACAGTAGGTATGGTGTTCTTTCTCCTCCAAACACGACAAGTTGAGTTTTTACCAAAAAGTTCTATTTTGGTTTCATCTGACCATATGACATTCTCCCAATCCTCTTCTGGATCATCCAGATGCTCTCTAGCAAACTTCAGACGGGCCTGGACATGTACTGGCTTAAGCAGGGGGACACGTCTGGCACTGCAGGATTTGAGTCCCTGGCGGCGTAGTGTGTTTCTGATGTAGCCTTTGTTACTTTGGTCCCAGCTCTCTGCAGGTCATTCACTAGGGCTCCCCATGTGGTTCTGGGATTTTTGCTCACCGTTCTCGTGATAATTTTGACCCCATGGGGTGAGCTCTTGCGTGGAGCCCCAGATCGAGGGAGATTATCAGTGGTCTTGTATGTCTTTCATTTTCTAATAATTGCTCCCACAGTTGATTTCTTCACACTAAGCTGCTTACCTATTGCAGATTCAGTCTTCCCAACCTGGTGCAGGTCTACAATTTTGTTTCTGGTGTCCTTTGACAGCTCTTTGGTCTTGGCCATAGTGGAGTTTGAAGTCTGACTGTTTGAGGTTGTGGACAGGTGTCTTTTATACTGATAACGAATTCAAACAGGTGCCATTAATACAGGTAACGAGTGGAGGACAGAGGAGCCTCTTAAAGAAGAAATTACAGGTCTGTGAGAGCCAGAAATCTTGCTTGTTTGTAAGTGACCAAATACTTATTTTACCGAGGAATTTACCAATTCATTAAAAATCCTTCAATGTGATTTTCTGGATTTTTTTTTCTCATTTTGTCTCTCATAGTTGAGGTATACCTATGATGAAAATTGGAGACCTCTCTCATCTTTTAAGTGGGAGAACTTGCACAACCGGTGGCTGACTAAATACTTTTTGCCCCATTGTATATCAGGTCCTGCTACCAAAGCCAAGTTGTAGATATGTCTTTTGAAATGGAAAACATCATGGGGTGTGTAACTGTGGAATTAATTACAACTACAAAAACATCATAATAAGTTGTATTTATAGAGCACCGGATACCGATGTTGACATTTTCAAAGAAAAATTGTCTGAGCTTTTCAGTGCAGTAGGTAATAAGAAGCTGGTATTTATTTGTGGAGACTTCATTATTGACTTATTAAATCCAAATGACCATATCCAAATAAGTGAATTCATAAATTCCATGTTTTCTATGGGTTTCTACCCTTCAATAACATACCCCACTAGAATAACAACACATTCGGCAAAGCTTACTGATAACATTTTCACTAATGTCACTGAGGGGAATGTAACTGCTGGTCTTATTATCAATGATGTGACAGACCATCTGCTTGTTTTTGTTTCTTCACACACTGGTGTAACGCATAACGCTGAAATAGATAAGGTTTTTAAACAACTTGTAACAGAAACCGCAATCAACAATCTTAGAAATGATTTATAAATAAAAGACTGGACTGGTGTTTATGTTGATGACATTGACACAGCATATGGAGAATTTGTCTCTACTTTATCACAGCTATATAATAAACATTGCCCTTTAGTGGTAAAGGAAACTAAAGTTAAATACAGAGATAAGCCTTGGATCACCAAGGGCCTGCAAAATGCTTGTAAAAAGAAAAACTTGTTATACAAAACGTTTCTGAAATTAAGAACTGTGGAAGCAGAAAAGAAATACAAGACTTATAAAAATAAATTCATTAGTATTTTAAGATCAACTAAAAAAAAACATACAGTGATCCCTCGCTACTTCGTGTTTCACCTTTCGCGCCCTCAGTGCATCGCGGATTTTTCAAAAATATAAATCAAAAATTCAAAATTGAGAAAAAATGGCACGAAAGTTGCCCGGGCGCTAGCAGAAGGCAGGGAGACTACATTAATCAGGTATCAACACGGAGAGCCTGCACAACTCAAAATCCACCTCTCTGACCACCGCTCCACTCCTCTCCGCCCACCTCTTCACCGCTCGGGAATCTCGCAAGCTGATTGGCCGAGACGTTTTACCCAGCTTCTCTCCCTGCAGAGCGCACATACCCAGCGAAGGAAGACCGCATTCATTGTTCTTTATCGCTCGTGTTGCTTAGTGGCACTTTTCGCTGTTCTCTTGTGCCTTTTTGTGCAAAATAGTGCTTGTGACACCCTTGGGGGGGTGGGGGTGACGCTACTTCGCGGTTTTTCACTTTTCGCGGTCGGTTCTGGTCCCCATTAAACGCGATAAGTGAGGGATCACTGTATTACAGTAAATTATTGGAAAATAACAAAACTAATACATGTAATATAAATAATATAACAAAGAGAGGAAAACTAAATTCCAACCACATCTCTTATTTAAATTCAGAAAATGGAATAATCAATGAAAGTAGCTTGATCTCCAACACGTTTAACGAATATTTTGTTAATATAGCAAAACAGATCGCCAACTCCACTGTATCATCAGCAAATACAAGTGGCGCTGACAGTGTCATCAACATAAATGCTTACTCAATGCTTATGAAAGAAACAGATGAAAAAGAAATTCTTGACATTGTTAACAAATTCAAAGACAAAAACTCAACTGATTGTAATGATTTCAGTATGTTCTTGGTTAAATGTATTATTTATTGTATTGTTAAACACTTCACTTACACATGCAACACGACACTTACTGCTGGTAAATTTCCAAAGAAAATGAAAATAGCAAGAGTTGTTCCTCTGTATAAGACTGGTGACAAACATTTATTGTCAAACTACAGACCCATCTCCTTGTTACCTCAGTTTTCCAAAATACTGGAAAAAATATTTGTTAAGAGACTAAATGATTTCATTGTTAAGCACAATATACTCTGCGAACAGCAGTATGGATTCAGGAAGAACCGGACCACCTCACTGGCACTCATGGACTTTGTTGAACAGATTACAGATGCAACAGATAGAAGAGAATACACAGTTGGAATATTTCTGGACTTAACAAAAGGCATTTGATACAGTTGACCATAAATTACTTCTCAGTAAATTACATAAATATGGCATCAGAGGAATTGCTTTTAACTGGTTACACAGCTATTTAGAAGACAGATATCAATATGTTCATGTGAATAATACAGACTCCGAGTTGCTGAAGATGACGTGTGGGGTACCACAGGGTTCTGTGCTTGGTCCATTGCTGTTTATTTTGTATATTAATGATTTATATTCTGTGTCTAAATTGTTCAAGTGTATTTTATTTGCAGATGACAACTTTTTTTGTAGTTGAGAAAATCTTAAACAGCTTCTGGATTCAGTTGAAAATGAACTTAAACAAGTTAATCAATGGTTCACTGCCAATAAATTATCTATTCACCTTGGAAAAACAAAATGTATAATATTTGGAAACCGCAAATTATATAATCACAGAAAAATTAAAATAAACGATGTTGGGGACTTCAGGTTATGGCGGCCACGTAGGAAGACGTGGTTCACTCTGCTCTGCTCCTAAAAATAAAAAGTTGGCAAATAACTCTCCCAATTGGAACAAAATCTATCCCAGCGTTTGGGCGCGGATATGCCGGTAAAGCCTAAGGCTGGGAAATTAGGTGGAGGAAAAACTGAACCGCCGAAACAGTCCAAGTTAACGGACTTCCACGTTCGTGACGAAGCAGAAAAATCTCCAGATATGGTGGAGCAAGCTAGCGGCGGAGCAGTGACTGCTGGCGAGGGCACAGGTGCGGTGCTGACTGCCATTAGCGCAATGAGAGCAGACTTTTCCGCTAAATTTGATGGGATTATAGCAGCGATAGAAGGAATGAGGAAGGAAATAAGTGACTGTATGGAGCGAGTATCGCAGGTGGAGCTCCGAATTTCCAGCGCTGAGGATGACGTCACCAGCCTACAATTAAAGGTGTGCACATTGGAATTAAAAAATAAACGTCTGGAAGATAGTGCCCTGGACTTAGAATTCCGGTCGAGACGGAACAATCTGAGGCTGGTAGGCCTCCCGGAGGGAACAGAGGGACAGGACCCATGTTCCTTTTTGGAAAAGTGGATTCCAGAAGCGCTGAACAACGCGGAGCTGCAGTCATCGGTCGTCTTAGAGAGCGCCCACCAAATCGGCCCACTGAGGGATAATAAGGCACCACCGAGGACTCTGATTATGAAGTTCCTCAGCTACAGAGACAAGATGACGATCTCCAACGTGGCGCGAGCTAAAGGAGAAATTAAATATCAGGATCAACAGGTGCGGTTTTACCCAGATCTGGCCACAGGAATCCAACAATTAAGTAAACAGTTTGACCCCGCCCGTAGAGAGCTGCGCAACCTCGGGATTCGTCATGGAGTGATTTATCCGGCAAGACTGCTGGTCCCATATAAAGGGAGAACCCACACCTTCAAGACCCCTGAGGAGGCGCAGGTGCTTATCAAGCAGATCCAAGCAGAGACTGGTGGGAGCTAAGCATGAAGCATGAACAAAATATAAAGATAGAATATTTAAGTATTTGCACAGGCATCTGACTGATCTGAAGCATATAACAAGTTTACAAAATATAGATTGTATTATATAAAAAAAACCCTAGGATGTACAAAGTTGCTATAAAATTTTGGAGTTAAGTTGGAAAACTACAGAAGAGAGTTAATGTTATGTCATTAAAAGCAGTAGAGTCAGGGTGACTGAGAGGAGAAAGAGTGGTTTTGACTGTTCCTCGCGGGTGTGGACAGTAAATGGCTATAGCAGGAGACAGAATTTTTTTTTTTTTGATTTTGGGGGGATTATCACGAATGTGGGAAGGGGGGATTTGTTTGTGTGTAGTTTGTAGGATGAATGTTCAACCACTCATGTTTTTGCTTCTCTGTATGAGCATGTTTATATTGCGAGGTAATCTCAAACTCCTTATTGATCATAGACCAAAGCGTTAATCTTAATTTAACTTCATGGAATTGCAGAGGTCTACAAAATTTAAAAAAACTTAAACAAGTTATGAGTAAAATAAAAGACATAGGTTCAAAAATTGTGTTTTTACAAGAAACTCATCTAATAGAGGAGGATGTAAAAAGAATTAGGAGAAGATGGCAGGGAAGTGTGTTCACTTCATCATTTTCATCTCGAGCCAGGGGAGTTATGACTCTCATACATAAATCAGTCCCATTTCAAGTGAAAAATGTAATTGGAGACAAATTAGGAAGATATCTAATCATCCAAGGATCTTTGTTATTAGAAAATATAAATTTGGTGAACTTATATGGTCCCAATATAGATGATCAAAACTTCTTTGCTAACTTATTTCTTATTTTGTCATCACTTACAGGGCAACATATAATAGCAGGGGATTTTAATTGTACATTGAATCCCGGTATAGACAGATCAACAGGACTGGATTGTACGCACAGTGGATGCAGGATGATCATTAATCATTCTATGAAAGAATTGAGATTGCTAGATATATGGAAAGAAATGAAACCACAAGTTAAAGCCTACTCTTGCAATTCTAATACCTACAAGACATTCTCACGTATTGACTATTTTTTGATCTCCACAGAATTAAGTTCCAAGATTCAAAGATTTCTATGATAACATTGTGATCTCTGATCATGCACCCTGCTGTTTAATATATGTAGATAAGAAATTGACAAAGGAACCAGGTAGGTGGCAATTTCAGCATAAATGGCTTCAGGATGAGGAATTTGTTAAGTACATAGAAAAACAGATGAGTTCTTTGATATCAATACTACACAAACATCAGCATGTATAAAGTGGGAGGCTTTCAAAGCTTTTATTAGGGGGCATATTATTAGTTATACAGGTTCAAAATCTAAGAAGACTCGAGAGGAGAGAGCCCAATTGGAACATAAAATAAAAATTCTCCAAGAAAAAGTGTATGCAGGAAGTGACCCAAAATTAGAGAATGAATTACTGATTCTGAGAGCTGAATATGACAAAAAATCAGTGAATAGAGCTGCCTCGAGTCTTCTAAGATTGAAGCAATCTTTTTATGAACAAGGTGAAAAATCAGGGAAATTATTGGCATGGCAGATTAAACAATTAGAATTTAAAACACCAATTACCAGTATTATAAGTAATCGACAGGCAGTTGTAGATCCTTTAGAAATTAACAGTGCCTTTAGAGATTATTATGAAAAACTATATGATACAAAAAATGAAACTGACTTAACAAAACTAAATGGGTTTTTGGACGGATTATCTATACCGTGTATTCCAAATGAAAACAGGGAGATACTGGAGTCTAAAATTAGTCAAGAAGAAGTTGGGCTAGCCATTGATAATATGAAATCAGGAAAAAGTGCGGGACCAGACGGTCTTCCAGTTGACCTCTATAAAAAATTTAAGAATAAATTAATAAAGCCATTTTTGGAAATGGTTTTAGAAACATTTCAAAATAATCATTTACCACTATATATGAATAATGCCTTAATTATACTGTTGCCAAAACCAGGTAAACCCTCTAATAAATGTGAAAATATGAGACCAATAAGCCTATTAAATGCTGACCTTAAGATAATCTGTAAAATTTTAGCAAGATGACTACAAGAAATATTACCAAATATTATTAACCGAGATCAGAATGGCTTTATAAAGGGAAGACAAGGCTTCCATAATGTAAGAAGACTATTTAATATTATCTATTCTAATAAAGAAGCACCGGATACAGCTCTCCTATCATTGGACGCCGAAAAGGCCTTTGATAGGGTCGAATGGCCCTTTCTTTTTGAAGTCCTACAAAGGTTTGGACTTGGAAATAATTTCATAAAATGGGTTCAGATAATACACAATAATGCTACAGCAGAAATCCTAACAAACAGCAATATTTCAAAATCAATAAATATCAATAGAGGATGTCGACAAGGCTGTCCACTTTCACCTTTACTGTTTACTATGGCAGTTGAACCTTTAGCGATGGCAGTACGTTTACATCCACAAGTAAATGGAATTAGAGTAGGACCAACAGAACATAAAATCTCCCTGTATGCCGATGACATAATTTTGTTTATGTCGAATCTTAAAAAATCAATTCCGACCTTGTTGAATTTAATAAAGAATTTTGGAGAAATATCAGGATATAAAATAAATAAAACTAAATCTTCAATATTAATGCTAAATGAGACCCAGAGAAATCACCCAGCTCCTGAGGTAAATCAATTCAAAGTTGTAAATCAGTTTAAATATTTAGGAATTCAAATTGTGCCTAAGCTAGAATCAGTCGCCAGTGCCAACTATGAAGCCTTAATGACAGACATTAATGAGTTACTTCAGAGATGGATGTCTCTACCAATGTCGATGATTGGGAGAATTAATATACTTAAAAGTAATATCTTACCCAAGATACTTTATTTATTTCAATACATTCCTTTACCACCACCTTCAGATCTATTCTCAAGAATTAAAAAAAAAGTTAGTGGAATTTATATGGAACAATAGGAAGGCTAGATTACGTCTGTCCTTACTATATTTACCATTTGATCGTGGAGGTCTGAAATGTCCAAACTTTATGTTGTATTACTGGTCAGCACAACTGAGGTCTATGACATATTATTTTTCATCAAATGATCTCCCTCACTGGACTGAAATGGAATCATACAATTTACCTTTACCTCTTCCCATATTCATATACTCAGACTCGGCAAAAATATTACAGAAACAAGTTAAAAATCCATTTGTAAAGCATATGATCAAAATATGGTGTGAAACCAAAAAATATTTAAAAGAACCACACTTATAAAGGGCCTTTTCCACTAGCACGCTTTAGCGCGACACGGGACGGCTCAGCACGCTTTGTACGCTTTTCCACAAGCCCCAACACGGTTTAACAGCCGCGATTCTCAGCCCCGCTGAAGGGCAGGGTACAGCAATGCTGAGCTGTGCCGTGTTGTGATGTTAACAGACTGGTCGCCGCTGATTGGTCAGGTCGTAACTGGCGCTGATTGGTCAAGTTGTAACCGCCCCTCTCTTCCTCCTCATCTACCAAATCTTCACGACCTTCTCAATAAAGTTTTTGAAAAAAAAAAAAAAAAAAAGAATCTTCACGACCGCCTTTACTCAGCACGCAACCACTGTTGGCGGTTCCTTTTCAGTGTATTGCTGTGCTATTTTCATTTATTCTCTATCAAAAATGGCTTCGCGTAATAAGGGTGTTCCATGGACCAGTAAGGAGCTGCAGTGTCTGCTCACTGCATTGTCAGACGAACGTATTCAGCGCGAGTTAGACGGAGCCGCCCGGAATGAAAAAATATACCGGGAGGTCTCGACATCGGAGTCCTTTAACGGTGAGTTTTAATTTTTTTTTATTGTGTGTTTTTTCGCAACTATATTCGGTAAGACGCTCAGTTTATTTATGCAATAAAAAAGCTGTTCATTTGTGGATGGATCGCTGCTTTATTGCAGCACACTGCGGACTAAAGCTTTTATTGTAATTATTCATGTGAACAATACACTGAAATAAGCTTATGTATTCTTGTTAAAAACTATTGTCTTTTCTGTATATCTTGCACTTTCGTGCTGTATTTTATTGTGTGCATTTTCCTTGTAGAATCATCCCACGCGTCCGCCGCGACAGCCCGCACGGATTATTCAACCGAGCCTTCCTGACCCACAGCTGGCAGAGACGGATTAATTCTACCGAGCCTCAGCACTCAGTGGTCGGCGTGTATAAAATGTCGATTAACCTTCATGTTGTGTTGCAAAGTTTTTTTTTATTTTAATATTTTGTATATAATAAAATGGAATTGTTTTGGAAAGTGTGGTTTGTCTGTTATTACACTGAATTATAAAACAGTATAATTACATAGAAATTCCATTGCCTAGTCTGATCAAAATGATGCTGAGGGTCAACCATTGTAAAGGTAATGTAATTTTTAACTAGACCAAAAAAGAAATCTTGTTGTAAGCTTTCTGTTCTTTTTATTGAAATATCATAAAAAATTAGCACCAAGTCAAAGGTACAAGTATATGTAAATTGAATGTTCTATCGGCATTCCAAATTCAGAGATTTACAATACTTTAGAAGGAGTGTAGCATCATCTAAACGGAAAATAATAATACTGTTGTTCCAAACGTTGACCTGAAGGTGAAAAACATGAATTTTTTTAATTCAGTACATCCAAAATGCCCTAGGATGTGGTGTTGGACAGTGTGCCACCGTCTCATTATTTAATACGAATAAAAACAAGTTTCAGCTCATTATTTCTAGGTCATTTGGCAGTTAATTCAAAACAAAGGTGACTTGTGTTGTTGCAGCTTAATTATGAGATAAAATTAATTGTGAGATAAAACCACAGAGCGAGCAAGGCAATAATCCTTGGATCCTCCATTTTTTTTCTCGTGTAAATAAGGACTCAGTCCGGTGCATAACATCACGGGAGTGTGGCCCCGCCTCGCTGAGAATCTGCTGCTGCCCCGCAACACTGTGCTAATGGAGACAGAAGCATTCCGAGCCGTACTGAAGTGAATCGAGCCATACCGAGGTGTGCTGGGCTAGTGGAAAACAGGCTTTATTGTCACAATTCAGCTCAATATGGGGTAATCAATATTTTAAACCAGGGAGAGCGGATGCTGTATTTAAAGTATGGAATTTAAAAGGTATTCAGAAGATTCAAGACTTATATTTGTCATGTTCAGATAACATAATGTCTTTTGAAGAACTGAGGATCAAATTTAATCTTAATAGAACACATTTTTTTAAATATCTTCAGCTTAGGAACTTTATTCGATCAAATCAAAATAATGCTCTCACCCGACCTACTTATTCATCCCTGGAAAAAATCTTGAAGAAAGATAGTAAGAGAAAGGGTATTATTTCAGAGTTTTATAACTCATTGACATTGTCCTCAAGTGAAAACTCACAGAAAAGACTGAATTATTGGAAAGAAGACCTGCAAACTGAAATTTCAGAGGAACAATGGGAATTGGCTTGTACAGAAGCTCAAACCAAATCGATAAATGTACGTCTTAAATTGATACATTTTTAAATGGTTAATGCGGAAGCATGTTACACCGGTGGAGTTAAATAGATACAACAAAAACGTACCAGATACGTGCACAAAATGTATGGAAAGTAAAGGAACCCTATTTCATTGTTTATGGGAATGTAGAAAAATTAGAATGTTTTGGGAAGAGGTGAGGGTAACAATTGAAAAAATAATTTCAAAACAAATCAGATTGAATCCTAAATTGTTTTTGTTGGGTCTGTATCCAGAAAAACATAACTTTAATAAGAGTGAAAGAGCATTCATAGACCTCAGTTTGCTTAACGCCAAAAAATGTATTGCACTATTGTGGAAAAAGACTCATAGACCAGATGTGACTCAGTGGTTAAGACAGATGTTAACAAACCTTCTATTAGAAAGAATAACATACATACTGAAATCAAAGGAAATTGTGTTTGAGAATATATGGAGACCTTTCATTGATTATGTAAAGAATTTAAACATAACTTTTGAAGAAGAAGGTGAATGATCTGTGTGGACCTTGCAAATTCCAAACTGGTGAATGTATAATATGTATACTTATGTAATGGAGTACCTAGACTAAACAGAGGAGCATTGTTGAAGACCTGCTTTTGTTAGTGGTTGTTGGTGTTTTTAGTATATATATATATATATATTTTTAATCACTTTAGTGTTAGTGTTTGATCGTTTGTGTTATGTTTGTAAAAAAGGTTCAATAAAAAATGTTGTGGAAAAAAAAATAAACAATGTTGAAATTGACAGTTTTCGAAACCAAGTTCCTCGGGGTCATTGTTGATAACAAACTAAACTGGAAATCACACATAAATTATGTCAAAACTAAAATGTCTAAATCCATTGCCGTACTGTATAAAGTTAAGGATCTCCTGTGTCAGAAATCTTTGTTTGTCTGGTATCAGGATCAGTTTAACCTCCGAAGCCGTACAGGGTTCTTCCCTGCCTCTTCAGGGCGTACACCACGTCCATGGCGGTGACCGTCTTCCTCTTGGCGTGCTCGGTGTAGGTGACGGCGTCCCGGATCACGTTCTCCAGGAACACCTTCAGCACACCGCGGGTCTCCTCGTAGATCAGGCCGGAGATACGCTTCACACCGCCGCGGCGAGCCAGACGGCGGATAGCTGGCTTGGTGTTTCCCTGGATGTATATAGAGTGAATTAGTGAATTATAGAATTCACTGATAGTTCCTGATATAACATACTGTGTGGAAATCTGGGGAAACACATATAAAACAAACACAAACTTAATCTTTTTACTACAGAAGAAAGCCGTACGCATTGTATCAAAGAAACCTTACTGTGAACCAACAAATCCAATATTCATTCAATTACATGCTCTTAAATTTAGAGATCTAGTAGATTATAATGTCATTCAAATCACTTACAAAGCAAATAATAACCAATTACCTGTTAATATTCAGAGACTGTTTAAAAAAAGGGAAAGGAAATATGAGCTAAGAGGTAACTCTGTTTTTAATAAGCCAAAGGTTAGAACAAATACGAAGTATCATTGCATGTCTGTCACTGGAGTTAAACTGTGGAACTGTTGCTCTGAAAATATTAATACATGTTCAACTCTGAAGCAATTCAAAAAATTGTACAAAGATGAGAAAATCTCCCAGTATCTCACTGTAAATGCTGGGGGATAAACTTGTCATATCTTAAAGGTTTTTGTTTGGTTTTTTTGTCTACTTGTTCTATTTGATTTTCTTTGTTGATTTTGGGTATGACTTCAATTTTTATGTTATTGATTTTAAAATTGTAACGGGGTAGGCACTATATAAGCACTAGCTTCAGCCTATACCCTTTCGGTTGTTCTTTTGTGTGTTCTTATCGTATGTATGTTTATTATTATTACCAAATAAATTCATTCATTCATTCATCACCAAAAGAACACCATACCTACAGTGAAGCATGATGGTGGCTGCATCATGCTTTGGGACTGTTTTTCTTCAACTGGAACTGGGGCCTTTGTCAAGGTGGAGGGAATTATGAACGGTTCCAAATACCAGTTAGTGTTGGCACAAAACCTTCAGGCTTCTGCTAGAAAGCTGAAGATGAATAGGAACTTCATCTTTCAGCACAACAATGACCCAAAGCACACATCCAAATCAACAAAAGAATGGCTTCACCAGAAGAAGGTTACGGTTTGGGAATGGCCCAGCCAGAGTCCAGACCTGAACGTCATCGAGCATCTGTGGGGTGGTCTGAATAGGGCTGTGCATGGGAGATGCCCTCGCAATCTGACAGATTTGGAGCATTTTTGCAAAGAAGAGTGGGCAAATATTGCCACATCAAGATGTGCCACGCTGATAGACTCCTAGCCAAAAAGACTGGGTGCTGTAATAAAAGCAAAAGGTGCTGCAACAAAGTATTAGTTTAAGGGTGTGCATATGTGCATATTTTATAACATATCAAGTTGATCAAGTTTGCGGACGACACCACCCTCATCGGGCTCATCTCCAACGGCGATGAGTCCGCCTACAGGAGAGAGGTGGCCCAGCTGGCGTCCTGGTGCAACAACACCAACCTGCAGCTGAACGCTCTGAAGACAGTGGAGATGATTGTGGACTTCAGGAAAGTCACAACCCCTCTGCCCCCCCTCACCCTCACAGGCTCTCCCATCACCACTGCTGATTCCTTCCGCTTCCTAGGCACCACCATCACCAGGGACCTCAAGTGGGAGCCGACCATCAGCTCCCTCATCAAAAAGGCCCAGCAGAGGATGTTCTTCCTGCGGCAGCTGAGGAAGCTCAAGCTACCCACCAAGATGTTAGTGCAGTTCTACACAGCCATCATCGAGTCCATCCTCACCACCTCCATAACCGTGTGGTACGCAGGAGCCACTGCCAGGGACAGACTAGGGCTGCAGCGCGTCGTGCGCACTGCTGAGAAGGTGATCGGCTGCAAGCTCCCATCTCTCCAGGATCTGTACATCTCCAGGACCCGGAGGCGTGCAGGCCGGATCATAGCCGATCCCTCACACCCTGGTCACGTACTGTTTGCCCCTCTCCCCTCAGGTAGAAGACTTCGGTCCATCCAGACTAAAACCTCCCGTCACATGAACAGCTTCTTCCCCTCTGCCATCAGACTGCTGAACACTAAGTGACTTATTGTCTCTCGTGCACTATGTACAGCAGCTCAACCAGACTCATGTCAATCATCACTGTTTTCTTCCTGCATTACCGACTGCACTATATGGTTCTCCACAGTATCTGCTGCTCACTAATATATTTTAACTGCTGACTAGTATTACTCACTCTTATTCTACACTTTATTGCATGTATAGTTTATTTCTTTTATTTTATCATGTTTAATGTTGCAGCATTGCACCGAGACAAATTCCTAGTTTGTGTACTACATGAACAATGGCAATAAATCTGATTCTGATTCTGATTTATGCAACCAGGTTGTTTTAAGTCTTTTATTTTTTCCCTTAAAAGATTTCAGTTTGTTTTTCAACTGGGTTGTACAGGATTTAGGTCACATTAATGGTGGAAAAAGTTTTGAAATGATTTATCTCGGTCTCATTTCTTTACATCAAAAACCTGGCTTTTGAACAGGGGTGTGTAGACTTTTATATCCACTGTAAATCAAAATAAATAAAAAAAAGCAGACCTCACAAATAAGGAAATACGTTTTGTAAAGGGCATTTCAGTAATGGTGCAAATATCCTGTTGCAGATTATGTATATAATACTATTAGTGTATCAGCTGCTACATTGCTGTCTATTATTTCCTCACCATGTTTTTTTGTCTTTTTTGTAGCCTCTGAGTCCAGTGTTTCCTATAAATATCTTTGGTAAATTTTCTTTTTTTTTTAGATTAAAAAGTTTGTTACAAAGATAAGTGCCGCTTCATGACTGTGAGTCAAATTAACCTTGTGAGCATTTGTGGCATTGTGTATTTTGGTGCTCCAGAATCAGCAAGCAGACAGCTTAGAACATATGGTAGTTTGTGTTTTGGAAATTAGGGATGCTTCAGTGGGATGCTTTGGATATTTTAATGGCCAAAATCTATGCAATGTGTTCTCATTACCCCAAAAATGGGAGTTGTAAATTGTCTTTTATCTTTCAGTAGCGTGTTTTGTGTACATAGACTTTCAGAGGTGAAAATCAGCGAGCTTTAGCTGTTGGGCTGTTTGCTCCAGCTGATGTCTTATGAGCCTTAGTAAATGTTGGCTGTATTATCGATAAGTGCCTAATGATGTGATTGCTCCTCTGCTGCTCCGTTGTTGTTGATTAAATGTGAGCCATCCTTTAAGGACTGTGGAGACGGAGCGGGGCTATACTGTCAGCCTCAATCAAAGCAGACGGCAGTTCAGACAGCTCCCACCTGCCTTTAAAGTCAACTTCTTTTACAGTAGTTGTTAGAAGTTCCCAAGGAACTTGCATTAATGTGTGAGTGAGTTATGTGTGTACAGTTTAGGTTTGCTTTATAGACTAATGAGTGTTAGTTTGTTGATTAGCAAGCAAGAATTACATTCATTAGCAGTACACAGCATGTAAACATCAAGGTATCAAGGGATAATGCAGTATTTTCTTTGTCCATATAATCACTCTGTCAGTCTCAGTGGTGCCTTCACAACAACAGGTGCAAAACAAAAGAACCAGTAAATGAACGATTCTTTCAGTGACTGTTTTTGAACTACATTCAGCAGTATTGTGCCGATGCTGGGCAGCTTCTTTGAGCGCCTAACCAGGTTTCGAGTGCTGAGGATAACCAGTGGCTACATTAATATGCACAGCAATACTCCGATTTATTTATTTATGCATTTATTTCTTATTTATTTAACATGGACAGACAGTAACACTGTTACCCTAACAATTAGTCAGGCACAGCTCCCACATGCACCGCTTTTAGCATTTGCAGCAAAAGCTAATTTACTTTTCCACAGGAGGATTTTGGAAAGGTAAAACAAATGCAAACAAAATAAAAACATGCAAATACAGTGCATACAAATAAAATGCAGTGATGAATACAGGGCAGATAAAAAAGTATAAAGCAGACAACGGATATCTGCACCTATATTTTTTATTTTTATTAAACCTTTATTTATACATGGGAGGTCCACTGAGATGCAACCTCTCTTTTTGGAGGATGCCATGTTTGCATTCACACAGTTACACATTCACACCTGGATGCTGCCCAGTGCAGCCACGGACTGACCTGTGGCGACTGAGCAGCTCCATTGGAGCAGCTGGAGTTAAGGGCCTTGCTCAAAGGCACCACAGTGGAGTTAATGAGGGTGGTGCAAACATTGCTATGTCATCTGTCCCACCCAGATCTGAACCGGCAACCCTCCAGTCACCAGTCCACATCTCTAACCTTTAGGCATCCACTGTGATGACACGATGAAGTGATTGCATCAGCGCTTGATATACGGTCATGTTCAAATTTGTTGATAGCCTTCCACAAAAAAACACAATTATCTCTGAAATAACTTGAAACTGACAAAAGTTTAATGGCATATCTTACTGTTTATACCAGTATTTTATATAATTAAATTAAAATTGCATGGACAAAAGATGGTACCCTTAAATTAAATATTTTGTGGGCAGCTGTGGCGCAGGTGTAGTGTGGCCGACTACTGATCGGAGGGTCAGGGGTTCGATTCCCGCTCTGTCTGCAGTCTGCATGTCAAAGTGTCCTTGAGCAAGACACTGAACCCCCAATTGCTTCTGGTGGGTCAGGCCAGTGCCTATGTATGGCAGCTATGCCGCCATCAGTGTGTGAATGTGTGTGTGAATGGGTGGATAGCAGGATCTGTAAAGCACTTTAGTCATCTAGAGATGAGTATAAAAAGCGCTATATAAGTGAACGCCATTTACCATTTTGTGACATCACCTTTTGCAACAGTCACTGCCAGCAAGCGGCCTTAATTAGTATCACAAGTGCCGTTAAGCTTTTCATCGGCCATTCACCTTATTTAGATAGAAAAAAAAAAACATGCTTCTATGTAGTTTGGTATCATTGTGTGCACCACACTGAACATGGGCCAGAGAAAGTAAAGAAGAGAGCTGTCTGAGGAGCTCAGAAAGAACATTATAGATAACCATGTCAAAGATAAAGTGCATAAGACCGTCTCCTGCAGCTTCATATTCCTGTGACCACAGTTGCCAATATTTACTAAGAAGTATAAGGTTCATGGGACTGTAATAAAGGACATGGATGCAAGAGGAAATGCAAGCCCAGGTTGATCAGAAGAATAGTGCGTATTTCAGAAGAAGAGCCTAGGAAACCATCCGAAAACATTCAAGCTGAACTCCAAGGTCAAGGTATGTCGCTTTCTAATCACCCCATGGGCCACATTTTCAACAATAATGGCCTCCCTAGAAGAAGACCAGGAGGACTCCACTTCTAACACAAAAACATAAAAAAAAAACCAGCTAAAAGGGATGATGACAAGCTCCGAAGTTTCTGGGAGAATATAATTTGGACTGATGAGGAAAAACTGGAGCTTTTTGTTCAGCCACATCAGCTCAGTGTTTACAGCAGGAAAAATGAAGCTTTAAAGGAAAAGAACACTATACCTGCTATGAAACATAGAGGGGGCTTGGTTTTGTTTTGGGGTTTCTTTGCTGCATCTGGCATGGGGAACCTGAATCTGTGCAGGGCATAATGAAGTGTCAAGATTGCCAAGACATCCTGGAGCAAAACAGATAGCTCCATGGAAGGTACCAACAAATTTGAGCACATCAGTGTGTGTGTGTGTGTGTGTGTACATACACAGTGGTGTGAAAAAGTGTTTGCCCCCGTCTTGATTTCTCATTTTTTGTATGTTTGTCACACTTAAATGTTTCAGATCGTCAAACAAATTTAAATATTAGACAAAAATAATACAAGTATACACAAAAGGCAGTTTTTAAATGAAGGTGTTTATTATTAAGAGGGAAAAAAATCGAAACCTACATGGACCTGTATGAAAAAGTGATTGCCCCCGAAACCAAATAACTGCTTGGGCCACCCTTGGCAGCAACAACTGCAATCAAGCGTTTGTGCTAAATGGCAATGAGTCACAGCACTGTGGAGGAATTCTGGCCAACTCATCTTTGCAGAATTGTTGTAATTCATCCACACTGGAGGGTTTTTGAGTATGAACTGCCTTTTTCAGGTCATGCTACAGCATCTCAATCGGATTCAGGTGAGGACTTTGACTAGGCCACTCCAAAGTCTTCATTTTGTTTTTCTTAAGCCATTCAGAGGTGGACTTGCTGGTGTGTTTTGGATCATTGTCCTGCTGCAGAACCCAGGTGTGCTTCAGCTTGAGGTCACAAACAGATGGCCGGACATTCTCCTTCAAGATTTTTTGGTAAACAGCAGAATTCATGGTTCCATTTACCACAGCAAGTTTTGCAGGTCCCGAAGCAGCAAAACAGCCCCAGACCATCACACTACCACCACCATATTTTACTGTTGGTATGATGTTGCTTTTCTGAAATGCTGTGTTACTTTTACACTGGATGTAATGGGACGCACACCTTCCAAAAAGTTCAACTTTTGTCTCGTCAGTCCACAGAGAATTTTCCCAAAAGTCTTGAGGATCATCAAGACATTTTCTGGCATAACTGAGACGAGCCTTTATCTTCTTTTTGCTCAGCAAAAAGACTGCACGGTGGCGCAGTGGTTAGCACTGCGGCAGCACAGTTTACCTTTGGCCGGGGGATTGTGGGGATCGTGGGATCGTGGGTTCGATCCCAGCCCCCGACCAACAGTGATCTGTGTGGAGTTTGCATGTTCTCCCCGTGTTGCGTGGGTTTACTCCGGGATTTCTCCGGTTTCCTCCCACATGCCAAAAACATGCATGTTAGGTTAATTGGCTGTTCTAAATTGTCCCTAGATATCTGTTTCCTATAGGCCCTTAGAATAGAGGGTTAGTACTAATGAAAGCGCTTTGAGTGGTCTTTGTGACTAGAAAAGCGCTATATAAGTGCAGGTTAGTTAGTTAGTTAGTTAGTCAGCAGTGGTTTTCGTCTTGGAACTCTGCCATGCAGGCCATTTTTGCCCAGTCTCTTTCTTATGGTGGAGTCTGGAATGAGGCCTGCAGTTCTTTGGATGTTGTTGTGGGGTCTTTTGTGACCTCTTGGATTAATCATCGCTGCGCTGTTGGGGTATTTTTGGTCGGCTGGCCACTCCTGGGAAGGTTCACCACTGTTACATGTTTTCACCATTTGTGGATAATGGCTCTCACTGTGGTTCTCTGGAGTCCCAAAGCTTTAGAAATGGCTTTATAACCCTTTCCAGACTGATAGATCTCAGTTATTTTTTCTCATTTGTTCCTGAATTTCTTTGGATCGCAACATGATGTTGAGCTTTTGAGGATCTTTTGGTCTACTTCATTTTGTCAGGCAGGTCCTATTTAAGTGATTTCTTGATTGAGAACAGGTGTGGCAGTAATCAGGCCTGGGTGGGGCTAGAGAAGTTGAACTCAGCTTTCCAAAGATGTGACAAACCACAGTTAATTTATGTTTTAACATGGGGGGCAATCACTTTTTCACACAGGGCCATGTAGGTTTGGATTTTTTCCCCTTAATAATAAACATCTTCATTTAAAAACTGCATTTTGTGTTTACTTGTGTTATCTTTGTCTAATATTTAAATTTGTTTGATGATCTGAAACATTTAAGTGTGACAAATGTACAAAAAATGAGAAATCGGGAAGGGGTAAACACTTTTTCACACACGTGTGTGTGTGTGTGTGTGTGTGTGTGTGTGTGTGTGTGTGTGTGTGTACAGTATCTCACAAAAGTGAGTACACCCCTCACATTTTTGAACTATTTTATTATATCTTTTCATGGGACAACACTGAAGATATGAAACTTTGATACAATGTAAAGTAGTCAGTGTGCAGCTTGTATAACAGTGTAAATTTGCTGTCCCCTCAAAATAACTCAACACACAGCCATTAATGTCTAAACCGGTGGCAACAAAAACGAGTACACCCCTAAGTGAAAATGTCCAAATTGTGCCCAGTTAGCCTTTTTTCCTTCCTGGTGTTTTGTGACTCGTTAGTATTACAAGGTCTCAGTTGTGAATGGGAAGCAGGTGTGTTAAATTTGGTGTTATTGCTCTCACACTCTCTCATACTGGTCACTGGAAGTTCAACATAGCACCTCATAGCAAAGAACTCTGAGGATCTGAAAAAAAGAATTGCTGCTCTACATAAAGATGGCCTAGGCCAGGGGTGTCAAACTCATTCCATGGAGGGCCAAGACCCTGCAGGTTTTACCTCCACCCAGTGTCTTCAACAGGTGATTCACCAAATTTCTTCCAACTGATTGCTGATCAGTGAAAACACCTGCTGAAGACACTGGGTGGAAGGAAAACATGCAGGGTCTTGTCCCTCCGTGGAATGAGTTTGACACCCCTGGCCTAGGCTATAAGAAGATTGCCAACACCCTGAAACTGAGCTGCAACACGGTGGCCAAGACCATACAGCGGTTTAACAGGACAGGTTCCACTCAGAACAGTCCTCGCCATGGTCGACCAAAGAAGTTAAGTGCACGTGCTCAGCGTCATATCCAGAGGTTGTCTTTTGAAAATAGACGTATGAGTGCTGCCAGCATTGCTGCAGAGGTTGAAGGTGTGTGTGTGTGTGTGTGTGTGTGTGTGTGTGGGTGGGTGGGTGGGTGGGTCAGCCTGTCACTGCTCAGACCATACGCTGCACACTGCATCAAATTGGTCTGCATGGCCGTCATCCCAGAAGGAAGCCCCTTTTAAAGATGATGCATAAGAAAGCCCACAAACAGTTTGCTCAAGACAAGCAGACTAAGGACATAGATTACTGGAACCATGTCCTGTGGTCTGATGAGACCGACATAAACTTATTTGGTTCAGATGGTGTCATGCGTGTGTGGCGGCAACCAGGTGAGGAGAACAAAGACAAGTGTGTCTTGCCTACAGTCAAACATGGTGGTGGGAGTATCATGGTTTGGGGCTGCATGAGTGCTGCTGGCACTGGGGAGCTACAGTTCATTGAGGGAACCATGAACGCCAACATGTACTGTGACATACTGAAGCAGAGCATGATCCCCTCCCTTTGGAAACTGGGCTGCAGGGCAGTATTCCAACATGATAACGACCCCAAACACACCTCCAAGACGACCACTGCCTTGCTAAAGAAACTGAAGGTAAAGGTGATGGATTGGCCAAGCATGTCTCCAGACCTAAACCGTATTGAGCATCTGTGGGGCATCCTCAAACGGAAGGTGGAGGAGTGCAAGGCCTCTAACATCCACCAACTCCGTGATGTCATCATGGAGGAGTGGAAGCGTATTCCAGCGGCAACCTGTGAAGCTCTCGTGAACTCCATGCCCAAGTGAGTTGAGGCAGTGCTGGAAAATAACGGTGGCCATACAAAATATTGACAATTTGGGCACAATTTGGACATTTTCACTTAGGGGTGTACTCACTTTTGTTGTCAGTGGTTTAGACATTAATGGCTGTGTGTTGAGTTATTTTGAGGGGACAGCAAATTTACACTGTTATACAAGCTGTACACTGACTGCTTTACAGTGTATCAAAGTGTCATATCTTCAGTGTTGTCCCATGAAAAGATATAATAAAATATTTACAAAAATGCGAGGAGTGTACTCACTTTTGTGAGATACTGTATACTGTATATATAGTACCATGTATCAAACTAAAGTATCAACGTGGCTCAGGTCTGATTTGAAAAGACTGGATTTTAGATCAGAGTTTCAGGCTCAAACAGCCAGAAGGGAAAAAAAAATCACATTAGGATAAAAAAAAAATCACTTTTTACTCATTTCACACTGGTTCTTAATGTAGTTCTTCCAATATGAAATAGACATTAAAATATTAATCAAATTAATCATTAACTATGTAAAATTGAAATGACAAAACACTAATTCACTAAATGCAAAACTGAATTTTAAGTTAATTTTATTTAAAAGCATATTTGTGTATTTGACTATTATTTCATCGTTTTTATATATGTATTTATTTGCTGTTGCACATACAGTAGTTATTCTATGAGTGTAACATTTTTATTTTTGATTTAAGATGAACAAAAATGACAGTTGAAGCAAACAGTTGTCGTCAGATTATTTTTTTTTGGAAGAGTTTGTTCTTTTTCTCCATTTTCAGTGCTTTCTTCCTTCAAAGTGAGGGACTGCCTAGTTTAATTGCACTGGTCAACACCAAATTTATTGTCTGAAGTTTTTTTAAGCTGATTTAGGACAATTTTGATGTGCTGAATCCAAAAATCACATTGGTTTTGCTCAATCAGGTCAACTTTTTGAACTATGGCCAGATGTTTTCTACGTTTTTGTTTACATGTTGGGTGTTTTCGCTTTATATGATGCAAAATTCTTTTTTATTTCTTAAAATTCTCTGAATTTTGAGCAATGATGACGTAACATTCAATTTTCATGTACTTACCTTTATCAATGTCTACTATTCAATTTACAGTACAACTGTACAACTGCTGTAGAATTGCTTACAACTTAGCATAAAAACCTGACCTGATTGAGAGAAACGGATGTCATTTTTGGATTCAGCGGTGCAAAATTGTCTTAAATCAGTTGGAAAAAAAACACAGACAACTTACAAAAAAATTATTTTTGTTGTGTTTTTAATTTATATTAGTTTACAGTTTGCATTTAGTATGTGCTTATATTCATTTTTATTTATTGTCATTGTTTTGTCAGTGCAAAGATACTGTACATGCTGTAGGTTTTTTAAGTTGCTTGTTCTGAGCTTGTTTCCATGAAGAGAGTTCCTTGTCTGTCAGGCAAAATCTGGCAACACCATTCTGAGTGATTTATTGGGAATATGCTGAATACCATGTAAATAGTAATATTCCCATAGCTGTAAACACCTTATTCAAAATATTCCTTTACCCAGAGTATTGGACCCTAACCTCAACATGGTGTGTATGTAAACAGTCATTGAGCCTATTGACATGGCCACAATAATCCGATAACTAGCAATAATCTGCTAATAATCAGTTAATGGTAGTAATCAGATTTAACATGTTTGAATGTTTATTGGGCAATAAACAAGATGTGTTTAGAAAACTCCAGAAATCCAATAATTGGTTTATTGATGTGCATGTTAACATGGCCATCGTTTCGCTTAAGCCGTTCAAAGTTCTTTCAGCTCCTTTTTTTTAACCTCACTGTAACAGGTAGGTGTGCATGATCTGTGGCAGATTGTTAGTATAATAACATGTTTACCTTGTAGGACAGATTAGTTTCCACCAAGAAAAGGGATCCACTGATGTGAGAAGTGAAAATGCATGAGAACATAATTTACATCACTGTTCCATCTAAGCTTTTCTAAGAGAAACAGGTGTGTCCTTGTTTTCTGGCACCCACACATTTTTTTCATTGCATTGTTAATGTCCTCTCATGGGTGACTACCTTATCGTAATGGAGGGGTTTGCATGCTCTAAAGCCTTATTCATGTTGCATTTCCCCTCTGGTCTGCTTTGGTCCGCATGTGCTTTGGACGAGCCTGGCGTCCATGCGGCATAGTACGTGCTCACTTTTTTTTCCTCTACCAGACCAAGCGGTTGATGCATGCGCACAACTGTTATTGATAGTTTCACCCCAGCCCTATGGGTAGCGCAAATGCACTAACACACCAGTTTGTTCACCCGCTATGAACACGAGAGCAACACACATTTTTTTATAGCAATGCCAGTGGTGTTGTTTCAAGGAAAAGGAGAAGTTACCATTTTCCAGTGCTCTTCTCCGCTCAAGCTGCTGCTGCTGCTGCAAAAGGATTCATGTATTGTCTACTCTCGTCTTCCGTGTCCTCATTGTCTTCCTCATCTACTTTGTCTTTGTATGCTGTGTTGGTCGCGCTACCTTGTGAATGGGACGTTCCCCACACAAGGTTTGTGGTTGCACGTACGCGGACAGCAGAGGTGCAGCATGAATCCAGCTTTATGGTCCCAGGAGCTCTGTTGTTGGAGCTAACTTGCCCTTTGTAGTGCCCCCCAGCACAAATTGGTCCTGGGTGTCGGGTCAGACCAACAGCACTCTAGCGGATCCCAATGGAAAAATGTTTTTAAAAGATCCATCCAGTTTTACTCCACCCAGTATCCGGTTACTGTGGCTTCACCCAGGAACCAGGCCAAGGGGAGGGGCTCAGCGGCAAATGCCTGGTGACAAGGTTTCTCTCCATGGCACCGAGCTCAGTCCAAACGAGCCACATGAGTTCGCCCTCAAGTGGGCTCATCATCTGCAGGATGGATGGTTGGAATCATGCGCTGTGTGGATCAGGTGGCAATCTGGGCTTCGCTGCTTTGGCTGCTGACCCTGTGATAGGTGGTAGAAGATGGAGGGATTAATGGAATGCACTGACTATAGATGTGGTCTTTGTTGGTCAAAAGCACATTGTCACTGTGCTGCCATATGCTAGCAATGCACCAACTATACCCCCATCCACACCCCTTTTAAAAGACGCCACTCCTGTGAGCTGAAAGTCATTTATTTGGACAACGATGGCACAAAGTATGAAAATGGGCAGTGCTCTGTAGAATTTACCACATCCACTGGCGGAATGCAAAAAGTGCAACGCAAATTGTTGCTCTAAATTGTCTTAGTAGCACTCCTAATGTTCATCATTATGTCTCTTTTTGCTCTGGATAGGAAACCAATTTAACTGAAGCATCTGTTAATGTGTTGTTTTCAAATAATCCTTTTCTGGCAACCATATGAAATAAACAGAATCAAAGATGTAAAATCAAATATAGTATTTGTTCATCAATCTGGTTATAATGACATATATATTTGTTAACAGATAGTTTGATGTGTAAATCTAGAGTACACATGCTACATAAAAGCATGATGAGTTAGATTTGTTCAAAACAGCTGCTTCAAGGTCACCCCGGACTTTCTGAGTGAAACGTTACACACAAACTCCTACAACCATCACTAGATGCAGATTCAAATCATTTTTTGTGTGTGCTTTTATGTTTTCAGTGCAAACAAAATGTTGAATACAAACTCATCTTGCAAGGATTTTTTTTCTTGTCTGTTTAGTCGCCCCCATTTAAATCACTCAAGGTAATTTGCTGCAACATGAATAAATACACCAACTAGACTGTAATCTTCTTAAAGTGTTTGAAGAATAGAAGCCTGAAATGTAACTAAGGTCTATACCCAGTGGGTGCAATTAAGCTGCAGTGACCGCTACATCGTGAATAAATTAACCTTTAAATTCCTTATTTTGGAGCAACAATCTGCAGCCTGCACTACTGAAAGAGCTGTTGTGAGTAGTTTTCTGGAAAAAAGAAAATTTACATTGAAATGAAAAACAAAAAAAAATTAAATTTAAAGGAGCACTCTGTATTTTTATCCACCACTGGATGTCGCACTAGAGCTTTGGTATTAACCAAAACAACCATGAAACGGCCACACCTCCTAACACTACCCGCCACGCATTCGCTTCAGCCTTCCCTCTGCCAATCAGATGACTAACCACAAGTCTGTCAGCAGCATATAAATTTATGGTCAGTAGTGGGAGGGATCTCCACACTTTTGTTGTCTTTCGAGGATCCCCCGTAGCCTCCAGAGAGATAAACAAACTGCTTTGCAACTAGGAGTAACAGACAATAGCCACGGGACACTGACAACATAAAAATAATATAAGCCCCAAACTCAGTATGTTTTGGCATTATTTTCATGGTCATTAGAGCCCATGCAATGGTATTTTGAGTAGGTAAATGTCTAATAACAAGTAAACAACACATTAGCTGAAGAATATGCCAACTTGCTCCCATAAGACTTTCTTTCAGACATGCTGGTCTTTACATCACGTTTCCAAGCAAAAGCGACAGGCCAAAGGTTTTTCGGGGGAAGGGACCAGAAAAGTTGGCAATTGGGCAAGCGGTGTAAACATTCAACAGAAAGCCAGCCAGAGAGAGTCAGTTCACAGCAGCCTCTAATAGCCATTGCTGAAGAATTCAGTTGTTAATTCATTTTAATAAAAAAGTGCAAAATCTTACTGAGTGTATCTTTAAAATGAAGGTTTTAAACAACTGTAAGCATAAGCTAGCCTGTCAAAATTAATTATAGTGTATGTTTCTTGTAAATTTGCAGGTTGGTGACAGTAGGACACAGTCCAAGGACAGATGATTTTTTCACACATAAGGAGTTGTTCAGAACTCCTTATATGAACTCCATATACAAAGATATAGAGTAATGATAATCAAGCCAGTGGTGGTAATGCACCTGTAAGCTGGTTGCCAACCGCCAATCAAATCAAAAGAAGAACATTTTCCTTGCAAGTTCTTTCATTAATTTGCAACCCTTTTCTCTCAATAGCTATGCCACTTTTTTTCTTGTAAATTAGCAAAGTTTTTCTTATGAATTTGGCATTCTGGGAATTCATTACCTTAACTTTTCAGCTTTTTTCTACAGAGATTTGTGAGAGTTTTCTTGGCCAAAGCCACAGGGAGCACTGGCTATAGGCACAGGAACCATATGTGGCTTTTTGACCCACACATTGAATACCCTAGTAGTCTGCAGTGCACTTAATCCTGGTTGGGATAGAAGTGTGCTCTGTGTGTATGTGCGTGGTGAGAATTTGAATTTGTAAAACCACTACAGGCTGTTTTTTGGTGGCGGGGGGGTGCTATATTGAGTGTTGCATCTAAAAAGCTTATCCTTTAGTCCTTCCGCTTAAGCTGAGTCATGATTCAAAGCACGAACGGAGGCCGCCTGTGACTCACACTGCACCCTCTGACAGATTTGGCGAGTGCACAGACGCTCATAGTTGCATGCAGCAGTGCGCCCCCTGGAAAAGCACAGGAAGCCGGCAGCACAAGCGGACCCGGTTTGTTCCCATGGCTGCATCATTCGAAGGTGAAGCAGCTTGTCGGGACACGACGTCCCAGTAGTCAGACAGAGATCTGCCTTTTCTACTTGGACACACACACACACACACACACAGGAGCTTTGCTGTTCTCCCTGCTGTTTCCGTCTCTTGATCCTGATCTGCCTCTTTCTTTTAAATGGCCTCTGACTGACACTCGGTTCCTTTCCAGAGCTGCACACACGCTTAGAAGCTCACCACAAAGCCTCCGGTTCTCACGTCCCTACTAAAGAGACAGTTCAGCAACCTGACATCTGATTTCAGTTATGATCTTGTTTTGATTTTGTGTCACATGATTCAAGAATGATCAGCATGTATTCATCACCTATTGTTATTTAAAAATATTATAATTTGAAACACTGCTCACATTAATACTAATTTTCTTGATTCTTCTTTAATCTTCTTTCTCTGTTCCCCATAAAATATTTAATGCAACCTTGTCATGGTAATCGCACACTTCAAGCAATGCTAGCTTGTCAGCATCTATTTTCTAACCACTGCAAGTGTCAGCACTGCTTTAACTAGTTCAGTATTTTTTTCTCTCCATACTGTACATTGTGTGAATATTTACAAGCTTGCAGAGTCTTTAAAAATGTGGTTTGATTCTCTTCAAGCAACTTGATTCAGATACAGAAACGAAGCATCTGGTTTTCCCTTGATGACTTCAGCCTTCACAGGTATCAACATGAATACGATCAAGGAGCTATAGGGGCTTTAGTCTGATGGCATGTCATGCAAAGAATAAAACGAATGAATAAATTGTGTGAGGTAATCAGCCATAACCGAATTAAAAGATAATGATGTGTGCTGTGGTTTCCGTCAAGTTCCCTTTGGCTGATATGTATTGATAAAGATCCTTGAAGGTTGTAGTGCCTCAGCATCAGTGACATTTGCTACCCGTGTTGGGAGTCATTCGATTACCCCAGAGGCATGAGCAAAGGGCTTGAGGAGCTCATAAAGGATCGTGTAAATAGAAAGATGCCTGTCAATGCTGACAGACGTCCCCTGGCATTCATACGGAGGTGATGTCAAATCAAGCATGTGGGCTTTTAATATTAACAGCAGGAGTGCATGTGCTTATATGTCAATGTCAGAAGTAATTTGTTTATCTGACTTCATCAGCCTGTCTCCTTTCATTACGGCCTGTGATTGAAACTGAAGGTTATATTTGTTTTTCTTATTTGGCTGTCATGTGTGTATTGATAGTCTATATTTTGATACACCATGGCATCCAGTTTTTATCTGCTTGCAGCAGTTGTTACAGGGCTAAAGGTGCCTGTCCACTGGGGCATTTTTTTGACAGATGGGCTCATGGCACCTTTGAAAAGCTCAAGAAAATGACTGACAACTCACCTGTCTCCTCTTCAGTTTCCTACAGCCACACAAACCAGGAACTGCTCCTGATTGGGTGATGACACCTCGGGACTAAACTTCTCTAGCCATACTCAGACCTGATTACTGCCACACCTGTTCTCAATCAAGAAATCACTTAAATAGGACCTGCCTGACAAAGTGAAGTAGACCAAAAGATCCTCAAAAGCTAGACATAAAATTCAGGAACAAATGAGAAGCAAAGTAATTGAGATCTATCGGTCTGGAGAAGGTTTAAAGGCCATTTCTAAAGCTTTGGGATTCCAGAAAACCACAGTGAGAGCCATTTTCCACAAATGGCGAAAACGTGGAACAGTGGTGAACCTTCCCAGGAGTAGTCAGCCGACCAAAATTACCCCAAGAGCGCAGCGACGACTCATCTAAGAGGTCACAAAAGACCCCACAACAACATCCAAAGAACTGCAGGCCTCACTTCAGACTCCATCATAAGTGTTCATGACTCCACCATAAGAAAGAAACTGGGCAAAAATGGCCTGCATGGCAGAGTTCCAAGACGAAAACCACTGCTGAGCAAAAAGAAGATAAAGGCTCGTCTCAGTTTTGCCAGAAAATATCTTGATGATGCCCAAGACTTTTGGGAAAATACTCTGTGGACTGATGAGACAAAAGTTGAACTTTCTGGAAGGTGTGTGTCCCATTACATCTGGCGTAAAAGTAACACAGCATTTCAGAAAAGGAACATCATACCAACAGTAAAATATGGAGGTGGTAGTGTTATGGTCTGGATCTGTTTTGCTGCTTCAGGACCTGGAAGACTTGCTGTGGTAAATGGAACCATGAATTCTCCTGTCTACCAAAAAATCTTGAAGGAGAATGTCCGGCCATCTGTTTGTGACCTCAAGCTGAAGCACACCTGGGTTCTGCAGCAGGACAATGATCCAAAACACACCAGCAAGTCCACCTCTGAATGGCTTAAAAAAGAAAATGAAGACTTTGGAGTGGCCTAGTCAAAGTTCTGACCTGAATCCGATAGAGATGCTGTAGCATGACCTTAAAAAGGTGGTTCATGCTCGAAAACCCTCCATTGTGGCTGAATTACAACAATTCTGCAAAGATGAGTTGGCCAAAATTCCTCCACAGTGCTGTGACTCATTGCCAGTTATCGCAAACGCTTGATTGCAGTTGTTGCTGCTCAGGGTGGCCCAATCAGTTACTAGGTTTAGGGGAGATCACTTTTTCATACAGGACCATGTTGGTTTGGATTTTGTTCCCCATAATAATAAACGTCTTCATTTAACCTTTTAACTGCCCCAGGCGCCGTATGGCAACAGAAATACTTAAAGGGTGGTCAAGGCCCCCCTAGTGGTCAAGAGTGGTAAAAAAAAATTGTCAATAAAATAGTTCAGATCTCCAAGGCTATAACTTGAAAGTTGCAAGAGATAATGGCTCACTGTCAATTAGAAAGATGTAGAATATGATCCAAAGTTTCAGATAGAAATAGATTTACGCATCTAATTTGCATAATGTCATGGCAGCTATATAAATTAAATAACTCAGTCAAAAGTGGACTTTGGACACATTTACACAAAAAAATGGTCCGTTTTTTTTTTTTTATGCCGATTTGTCTACAGGGGTATGTTTTTATCTAATCTTCAAAATATATGAACCAGAAAATCAATAAAATGTCAAAAAAACATATTTCGCTTACCTGTTGCCGGGTGGGGGGGCTTGCTCGCCCATGTGACCGGTCCGTTTTCGTCCATTGTTGCCGATGTTTCACGTTTACTTAGTAATTTACACCCACTTACACATCTACAAACCCTTATGATTGTCCCACGTGAATTTCGTTTGTATTACCTGGAGAGACTGCTCCTTGCTCACCTCCGCCCCCTGGTGGGACCAGTGATGGATCCACTCCAGTTCGCCTACCAGCATGGCATTGGGGTGGAGGATGCGGTGATCTTCCTCCTTCACCGTTCTCTGTCCAACCTGGAGAAGCCCGGGAATGCGGTGAGGATCATGTTCTTTGACTTCTCCAGTGCTTTCAACACCATCCAACCAATGATCCTGAAGGACAAGCTGCTGTGCGCAGGGGTGGACCAGAACGTGGATCCTGGACTACCTCACAAACCGGCCTCAGTTTGTGAGAACCCGGGACTGTGTGTCCGACACGATCATCAGTAGCACGGGGGCCCCCCAGGGAACGGTTTTGGCTCCCTTCCTGTTCACCCTTTATACTGCGGACTTCTCACACAACACAACACACTGCCATCTACAGAAGTTCTCTGACGACTCTGCGATCGTTGGCCTCATCTCCAATGGAGATGAAGCTGAGTACAGAGGGCTTATCCAGGACTTCGTGGACTGGTGCCATCGGAACTGCCTCCAGATCAACGCGAGGAAAACTAAGGAGCTGGTGGTGGACTGCCGCAGGCAAGGACAACCCCTCACAGCACCAGTAAATATACAGGGAACAGACATCGAGATGGTGACATCCTACAAGTACCTGGGTGTTCATCTGAACAATAAACTAGAATGGTCACACAATACCGACGCACTCTACAAGAAGGGACAGCGCAGGCTGTTCCTACTGAGGAGACTCAGGTCTTTTGGTGTACAAGGGGTGCTGCTGAAGACATTCTATGACACGGTGGTGGCATCAGCCATCACTTTTGGAGTGGTCTGCTGGGGCAGTGGCATTACAGCAGCTGATAGGAAGAGACTGAACAAACTGATCAAGAAAGCTAGCTCTGTCCTGGGGCAGCGCCTTGACCCAGTGGAGGAGATTGGAGAGAGAAGGATGGTGGCTAAACTGTCATCTCTGCTGGAGTCCGAGTTCCACCCTATGCAGGACATACTGAATGCACTGAGGAGCTCATTTAGCAGCAGACTACATCATCCTAGGTGCACAACTGAGAGGTTTCGCAGGTCCTTCCTACCTACGGCTGTCAGACTGTACAACCTAAGCAGGGCTGCTCGCAGAGATGGCAAAAAGACGTGACAACCTAATAGTATTGAATGCAAAAGACGCAATAGACTTACACAATGGTCCCCTCCAGTATACAACTAGGAAAATACCGGTCGCTATGGAGGGTGAGAATATGTATGGGTACATAATCATACCATGTAGGATAACTAAGTAGACGGTTGTGCTGTTTCATTCCATCTAGCTACAATGCTCCGCACTGTGTGTGTTTATATATTTACATATTCCATCTAGCAACAACGCTCCACACTGTGTGTGTTTATATATTTACATATTTATTCCATCTAGCTACAATGCTCCGCACTGTGTGTTTATATATTTATATATTTATTCCATCTAGCAACAACGCTCCACACTGTGTGTGTTTATATATTTACATATAAATATGTAAATATTTATATTGCATATAAATATGCAATCCTGGAATTTCCCCGTTGTGGGACTAATAAAGGCTTATCTTATCTTATCTTATCTTATATTTATTCCATCTAGCTACAATACTCCGCACTGTGTGTTTATATATTTATATATTTATTCCATCTAGCTACAATGCTCTGCACTGTGTCTATATATATATATATATACTGTATATATTTATATGTACATATGTATACTCGCTGCTCTTGTTTTTCTCTTGCCTTCTGATTGTTGCTCTGAGTGTTGCTATCCCTGTGCTGTTGCAATCCTGGAATTTCCCCATTGTGGGACTAATAAAGGCTTATCTTATCTTACACGGCTATTTTTTCTGTTTGGTGCATTTTTCCTGTGGGAATCCAGCTGCTCGTGGGCGCCGCCATCTTGGTAATGGGAGCTCAGTTTTTCGTCCATTGTAGCCAATGTATCGCGTTTATTTAGTAATTTACACCTGCTTCCACATCTACAAACTCTTATGATTATCCCACGTGAATTTCGCTTGTATTACGCGGCTATTTTCCCCATTTCATGCAGTTTCAGTCATCATCGCTACCGCGATGACCGATCGTGAAGGCATCCATATTGGTGCTGTGAGCTTAAAGTGAAAAAAGGAAGAATAATAATGAGGATTTCTTCTTCTTTGCTGTATTCCATGTCAGCCATGATTCCTTCGGTGCGTGTCTGCCACCTTCTAAACTGTCAGATCAATACAGATTAGTACAAATTCTCAGTATAGCCGGGGGACGTCAATAAGTTGACCGGTGCAGTTGCTGCGCTGTGCCACTGGGGGCGCGCGACCCGTCCATTTATTCTGGGCATTTAAAGGGTTAAAAACTGCATTTTGTGTTTACATGCGTTATCTTTGTCTAATATTTAAATTTGTTTGATGATCTGAAACATTTAAGTGTGACAAACTTACAAAAAAATGAGAAATCAGGATTTGGGCAAACACTGTAACTTTCCTGTTCTTGGTAAGAACACTGAAAAGACCACACTGGCACACTTTATACAAGGTGCTTTATTCGTTGTTGGCTAGAGTTGTGAGCTATGATTGGTGAATGGGACTTAGCCTGTTAAATGTGCCGGTTGACAGTGTTCCTACCAGGTGAGGCATTGTGATTTGACCTTAAATGAGCATCATGGTTAATTAAAGCTTTCAAGTTGGTCTCATGTTTTGTTTTGGGTTTTTTTCCCTCCTTTCTTCTCCATTATTGTTCACTGGCAAGACTTGTAATTTAGCCACGAGAGTGCAGCGTCAATGAATATATCAGTGCAGTGATTTGGCCTAAAGTGAGCATAATATAATATTCAAGATTCAAAGATTTTATGTCAATACTACTATATGTACAAGACATACAGGAGAACTGAAATGGCGTTTCTCTCCCTCTTCAGTGCTACACACATTACAAAAAAGAAAAAGGAATAAGGCTGGAAAAACGACAACAGCAGTGTATAGTAATACTATCCGTAGTGCAAATGGCAACAAAAGATGGACCCAGACCTCCCATAGTGCAAATAAAGATAAGCAATGAACGATGATGAAACACAGCAATCTTACATACAGAAAAGTAGAGCAGTAATACTTGTAGTACCAAGTTCAGTGTGGAAGTGTAGGTACAGACAGTGACAGATAGGACTGCACATGATCAGTATTGCAATGACAGACAGCAGCAGATATGGTATTTATGCAATTGGTTGCAGTAAAGTGCAGAGACATACAACAGCAAATGTATTACTGTTGGTGTGCTAGTCTTTCTGTGCCAACAGCTGAGGTAGCTATTGTGTGGGTGAATGTGTTAAGGTTCGGGGGGGGGGGGGGCAGAGTTCAGGGTCTTGATGGCCTGATGAACAAAGCTGTTTAGCAGTCTTGTGGAACAGGCCCGGAGGCACCAGCACCTTTTCCCTGAGGGCAGGGGGCTGAAGAGGGAGTGTGAGGGGTGGGAGGTGTCACCCGCAATGTTGATGACTCTGCAGGTGAGGTAGATGGCCGGGGGGAGGGGGCACCAATGATCTTGCTGGCTGCTTTCACTGTGCATTGTAGTGTGTCATTGTAGCGGCGCAGCTTCCATACTACACAGTGATGCAGCTGGTGAGGACGCTCTCAATGGTGCCCTGGTAGAATGACCACATGATGGGGGGTGGGACTTGTGCTCTCTTAGTTTGCGGAGGAAATGGAGGCAAATTTGAGCCTTCTTGCTCAGTGATGTGGTGTTGTTGGACCAGGTGAGGTCCTCAGAGATGTGCACTCCCAGGAGCTTGGTGCTGCTCACCCTCTCCACAGCTGCTCCATCGATGATCAGAGGGGGATGCTGTGTGTGTCCCCTCCTGTAGTCGACCACAATCTCCTTGGTTTTTCCCATGTTCAGGAAGAGGTTATTGTCTTTACACCACTGGACCAGTTGGCTCACCTTATTTCTGTAGTTGGCCTCCTCATTGTTGGTGATGAAGCCCCACCACTGTTGTGTCATCCGCAAACTTGATGATGTGGTTGGTGTTGTAGGCTGGTACACCGTCATGGGTCAGCAGGGTGAAGAGCAGTGGACTGAGCATGTACCCTTGTGGGGCACCTGTCCTCAGTGTGATGGTTTTGGATGTGTTGCTACCTACCCGCACATTCTGTGGCCTCCCTGTGAGAAAGTCCAGCACCCAGTTACAGAGAAAGGTTTTGAGTCCCAAGTGTCTGAGTTTTTGTATCAGGTGCTGTGGGATGATTGTGTTGAATGCTGAACTGAAGTCCAAGAACAGCATTCACACGTAGGAGTTCTTTGTGTCCAGGTGGGTGAGTGCTGGGTGGAGAGCAGCAGCAACGGCATCCTCTGTGGATTTGTTTGACCTGTATGCAAACTGAGATGGGTCGTGGGAGGGAGGGAGGATGGACTTGATGTTCTGCATGACCAGCCGCTCAGAGCACTTCATTATGATGGGGATCAGTGCTATGGGCCGGTAATCACTGTAGCTGGTTAGGACGGGCTTCTTTGGGACTGGTATTATGGTGGCAGTTTTAAAGCATGTGGGGACAACAGCTTGAGTCAGGGAGATGTTGAAGATGTTGGCCAGGACATTCTTGAGCTCCTCTGCACAGTCCTTCAGAACACGACCCGGTATGTTGTCTGGTCCAGCTGCCTTGTGTGGGTTGATCCTGCAGAGGGTCCTCTTCACGCTAGCCGGATCCAGACTTATGGCCCACTCGTTTGGAGGAGGAGTGGTCTTATGTGCTGATGTGCTGTTTTGTGCTTCAAAGTGGCCGAAGAAGTCATTTAGGTTGTTAAGCAATGTGATGTCACTGGCACAGGTCTGAGGTGGAGGTTTGTAGTTGGTGAGGGTCTGTATGCCACGCCAGAGGGAATGTGCATCTCTGGTGTTGCTGAAGTGGCCAGATATTTTCTTGCTGTACTGTCGTTTTTCCCCCTTTATGCCACAGGACAGGTTTGCCATAGCTGTTGTTAGTCCTGCAGTGTCGCCAGCCCTGAAGGCTGCATCCCAAGCCCTCAGGAGCCTGTGGACCTCTCCTGTCATCCATGGCTTTTGGTTGGCATGAACAGTGATGGTTTTGCAGTGAGTGACATCATCAATGCATTTCGCTATGTATGTTACAACAACCTCAGTGTACTCCTCTAGGTTTGTGTGTCCATATATAGTATAATATAATATTGTGGGGGCACTGTGTGGGGGGTTCTCCACCCAGAGTTGGAAGCCGGGGGGAATATGGAACAAAGGACTGAAGGAGGAAGTAGAAAAAGACTCATTTTTTTCTCAGCCGCTGCGGATCCCTGGGGAGTTTTTACCGGAAAACCCTGCGTCCGGAGCTGATCCGCCCGCGCAATTTTTGCACGGTACGGAGGCTGTTAACATGCTGGGCCTGGCCCACCATTGTTTTCCCTGCACCTTCGTCCGGAAAAGCTTACAGAATGCCAATTTTGTTTTTGTCAGGCACGATGCACACTGGACCCTGCTGTGCCCACTGTACAAAGGACCGTTCAGGGTGCCTGGAACTGGGGCAATGCATTTTGTGTTAGACTTGGGGGGCATAGGGAGACCGTCTGCATCGACAGGCTGAAGCCCGCTTTTGTGTTGGCAGACAAGCAGGTGGTGTTGGCCCAAGCTCCCCGGCGCGGACCCCCACCTTCACTGGCTCCGCAAGTTGGTGTTACCTCGGTAGATACTTGCGCTCGCGAAGCTAACATGTCCCCCCCACACACACCCTTTTTCCCTCCACAGACTAATGTGCCCGCCTGCACACCTCGCTAGCAGGGTGTTGTGACCTGACCGGCGACCCCCTGCTACAGCCGCTATGGGCGCTGGCTCAAGCCCAAAGAATGGTGGGGGGGGGGAGAATGTGTGTGGGGTTTTCCACCCAGAGTTGGAAGCCGGGGTGAAGTTGGAACAAAGGACTGAAGGAGGAAGTGGCACCGGGGGGTCTCGGACGTAACAGAAAGGACTATTCGCCCCCCAGAGAGTTCAGGAGACACCAGAGCTGCTGGAGGAAGAGAGGGT
The DNA here is from genome assembly GCA_020510985.1 of Pholidichthys leucotaenia. Classification (NCBI taxonomy): domain Eukaryota; kingdom Metazoa; phylum Chordata; class Actinopteri; order Cichliformes; family Pholidichthyidae; genus Pholidichthys; species Pholidichthys leucotaenia. Next base: position 355,162,705 of record CM035842.1, on the reverse strand, counting down.
GTGAGAAGTGAGACTGCCGTTATATGATGTTAATGTGCCACGCATGTCTTTGTCCACTGAGTGTATTGTTTTTGGCTCCCTGGGTCTCATGGGATGGAAATAAAGGTTATAAAAAGGAGGCGCCCAGAGACCCAGATAGAGTATCTTCTGTACTTGATGTTGGAAGGTGAATAAAGATCATGTGTCGTTCAGCTCGCTGCCTCGTCTGCTTTCATCTTCCACAATATATTGTATAATATAATATGCAGATAACATGGCTCCTCAACTCACCACTGACTGCAGAAACGCCATACGGGACCTCAAGCAACTTTGATTCTGTGCCTCTTCACTCTTCCTTCAAACTCTGGGACCTTGATTTCCAAATGTGACCCGACACGAGTAAACCAGCAACAAGTTGGCCTGACGTGATTCCTAAAAAACACGGAAATTTTTTTTTTTTTTTTTTAAAATGTGTGATTTTCATTTTTTTGCAAAATATGCTAGTTGAAATAATGAAGAAGCTACTCCATGCTTCAAATAACAGTGTGGGAGATTTTAAAACTGTAAACTTTGTTTTTGAAATAGAGTAGTTTCTGAGGGAAATATCAGCGAGATCGCTTCCTAATTTCGGGGGCGTAGATATTACAGCTGATTTACATATCCAGTTTGTTTGGCTATTCACATGTCTGTTATTCATTTCGGCCAGTCAGCAGCACATTCAGGTAGAAGCACATGGCTACTTAAACAGCTTGTTTTCCTGCATTTATCAACACTTCTTTTGATGAGCACTGTAAGGGGGTTGGGTTCATGCTAAGTCATGCATATGACCAGCTTTTGTTACCGCTCCTCTGGAAGGTGACAGTCCTTGGAAACTTTGAACCTGATTTTCTCAGTGAATAGTTTGAGAGGTGCTAAACTTAAATTCCGAACAAACGAGAGCAAGTTTAGTTTAGCCAAAGTCAAATTCCTTGTATGTGTTGCATACTTGGCCAATAAAGCTGATTCTGATTCTGATGATTCTGATTCTGATTCCATACTTTTAGAATCTGTAAATAACTCAAAATACCCTTTGGGAGACTTGTTCCTGGTTTTTCCATGGCTGGTCACAAATGAAATACAAAATTTACTTTCATCTGAAAAGAGGTTTTCTGCTGGTGTTGGTTCACTGTGTGTTATCACGTCCAAAGTCGTTGCACCTGTCTACCAGGTAATTTTGGAGCACTTCATGGTTCCTTCTGGGGACAGGCTTTATGGAGATGCCGATTTCATTTTCCAGCAGGACTTGGCACCTGCCCACACTGCCAAAAGTACCAAAACCTGACCATGGTGTCATTGTGCTTGATTGGCCAGGAAACTCTCCTGGCATAAACCCCACAGAGAATCTATTGAGTATTGTCAAGAGCAAGATGACACACCAGACCCAACAATGCAGATGAGCAGAAGGCCACTATCAAAGCAACCTGGGCTTCCATAACACCTCAGCAGTGCCAAAGGCTGATCGCCTCCATGCTACGCCACATCGATGCAATAATTCACGCAAAAGGAGCCCGGTACAAGTATTGAGTGTGTACATGGATGTACTTTTCAGTCGGCCAACATTTCTATTAAAAGTCCATTTTTTGACTTCCGGTTATGGCTGCCACGTAGGACGGACGTGTCTCGCTCTGCTCTGCTCCTGGAGAAAAAAAATCGGCAAATAACTCTCTCATTTGGGACAGAACGTATCCCAGCATTTGGGCGAGGATATGTCGGCGAAGCCTAAGGCTGGAAAACCAGGAAAAGGAAAAAGCGAGCCGCCGAAACAGTCCAAATTAACGGACTTTCAGGTCTGTGACGCAGCAAACAAAACTCCATATATGGCGGAGGAGGCTGGCAACGGTGCGATGTCTGCGGGGGGAGGCGCAGATGCGCTGATGGCTGCCATGAGTTCAATGAGAGCGGACTTTTCCTCTAGATTTGATGGGATTATGACAGCGTTGGAAGGAATAAGAAAGGAATTGGGTGACTGTGTAGAACGAACGGCGCAGATGGAGCTCCGTCTCGCTAGTGCTGAAGATGACGTCACCCGTCTTCAATTAAAGGTGCGCACTTTGGAAAAAAAAAATAAATCTCTGGAAGATAATATTTTGGATTTGGAATCTCGGTCGAGACAGAATAATTTGAGGCTGGTGGGTCTTCCAGAGGAATCAGAAGGTCGGGACGTATGTTCCTTTCTGGAAAAGTGGATTCCGGAGGTGCTGGGCAGCGAGGAGTTGCAATCAGCAGTGGTTCTGGAAAAAGCACATCGTATTGGCCCACGGAGAGATAAGGGACCGCCGAGGACCTTAATTATGAAGTTTCTTAGCAACAGAGACAGGATGAAGATCTTCAACGCTGCACGTGCTAAAGGAGAGATTAAACACCAGGACCAGCAGGTGCGGTTCTACCCAGATTTGGCCACAGGAATCCAGCAATTGAGGAAGCAGTTTGATCCCGTACGTAAGGAGCTGCGCAACCTTGGGATTCGTCATGGTGTAATCTATCCTGCGAGATTGCTGACCACGTATGAGGGCAGAACCCACATCTTCAAGACCCCAGAGGAGGCGCAGGAGTTCATCAAGAAGATCAAAGAAGAAGAAGAGACTGGTGGGAGCTAAGCATGAACAAAATATAAGGTAGAATAATTAAGCATTTGCACAGGCATCTGACTGACTTGAAGTAAATAGTAAGTTTACAAAATATAGATTGTATTATATATTAAAAAAACAAAACAAAAACAAAACAAAACAAAAAAAAACTATGATGTACAAAGTTGTTAAAAATTTTGGAGTTAAGTTGGAAAACTACAGAGGAGAGTTAATGTTACGTCATTAAAAGCAGTAGAGTTAGGGTGATTGGGAGGATGAAGGAGGAGTGGCTTAGGCTGTTCCCCGTGGGTGTGGAACGGTCGATGGCTATATCGGGAGACAGAATTTTTCTTTTGATTTTGGGGGGTTTGCCACAAGTGTGGGAAGGGGAAATTTGTTTGTGTGTAGTTTGTAGGATGAATGTTCAACCACTCATGTTTTTGCTTCTCTGTATGAGCATGTTTACACTGCAAGGTAATCCCAAACTCTCTATTGATCATGGACCAAAGTGTTAATCTTAATTTAACTTCATGGAATTGCAGAGGTCTACAAAATTTAAAAAAACTTAAACAAGTTATGAATAAAATAAAGGACATGGGTTCAAGAATTGTGTTTTTACAAGAAACTCATCTGATAGAGGAGGATGTTAAAAGAATTAGGAGTAGATGGCAGGGAAGTGTATTCACCTCTTCATTTTCATCCCGAGCCAGGGGAGTTATGACTCTCATACATAAATCAGTTCCTTTTCAAGTGAAAAATGTAATTGGAGACAAATTTGGAAGATATGTAATCATTCAAGGTTCTTTGCTATTAGAAAATATAAATCTTGTGAACTTATATGGTCCCAATATAGATGATCAGAAGTTCTTTGCTAATTTATTTCTCATCTTATCATCACTTACAGGGCAACATATAATAGCAGGGGATTTTAATTGTACATTGAATCCAGGTGTGGATAGATCAACAGGACTGGATTGTACGCACATTGGATGTAGGATGACTATTAATCATTTTATGAAAGAATTGAGATTGTTAGATATATGGAGAGAAATGAAACCACAAGTTAAAGCCTATTCTTGTTATTCCAGTACCTACAAGACATTCTCACGTATTGATTATTTTTTGATTTCCACAGAATTAAGGTCCAAGATTCAAAACTGCTTTTATGATAACATCGTGATCTCTGATCATGCACCCTGTTGTCTAATATATGTAGATAAAAAATTGACAAAGGAATCAGGTAGATGGCAATTTCAGCATAAATGGCTTCAGGATGAGGAATTTGTCAAGTATATAGAAAAACAGATAGACGAGTTCTTTGACATCAATACTACACAAACATCAGCATGTGTAAAGTGGGAGGCTTTCAAAGCTTTTATTAGGGGACATATTATTAGTTATACAGGATCAAAATCTAAGAAGACTCGAGAGGAGAGAGCTAAATTGGAACATAAAATAAAAAGTCTTCAGGAAAAAGTGTATGCAGGAAGTGACCCAAGGTTGGAGAATGAATTACTGATTTTGAGAGCTGAATACGACAAAAAATCAGCGAATAGAGCTGCCTCGAGTCTTCTAAGATTGAAACAATCTTTTTATGAACAAGGTGAAAACTCAGGAAAATTATTAGCATGGCAGATTAAACAATTGGAAATTAAAACACCAATTACCAGTATTATAAATAACGGACAGGTAGTTATAGATCCTTTAGAAATTAATAGAGCCTTTAGAGATTACTATGAAAAATTATATGATACCAAAAATGAACCTGATTTAACAAAACTAAATGGGTTTTTGAACGAACTATCTATACCGTGTATTCCAAATGAAAACAGGGAGATATTGGAGTCTAAAATTAGTCAAGAAGAAGTTGGGCTAGCCATTGATAATATGAAATCAGGAAAAAGTGCAGGACCAGATGGTCTTCCAGTTGACCTTTATAAAAAATTTAAGAATAAATTAATAAAACCTTTTTTGGAAATGGTTTTAGAAGCATTTCAAAATAATAATTTACCATCATACATAAATAATGCCTTAATTATACTGCTGCCAAAACCAGGTAAGCCCTCTAATAAATGTGAAAATATGAGACCAATAAGCCTATTAAACGCCGACCTTAAGATAATCTGTAAAATTTTAGCAAGACGAATACAAGAAATTTTACCAAATATTATTAATCGAGATCAGAATGGCTTTATAAAGGGTAGACAAGGCTTCCATAATGTAAGAAGACTATTTAATATTATTTATTTTAATAAAGAAGCACCGGATACAGCTGTCCTATCATTGGACGCCGAAAAGGCCTTTGATAGAGTTGAATGGCCCTTTCTTTTTGAAGTCCTACAAAGGTTTGGACTTGGAAATAATTTCATAAAATGGGTTCAAATAATATACAATAATGCTACAGCAGAAATCCTAACAAATAACAATATTTCAAAACCAATAAAAATCAATAGAGGATGTCGACAAGGCTGTCCACTTTCACCTTTACTGTTTACTATGGCAATTGAACCTTTAGCGATAGCGATACGTTTACATTCACAAATATATGGAATTAAAGTTGGACCAACAGAACATAAAATCTCCCTGTACGCCGATGATATAATTTTGTTTATGTCGAATCTAAAAAAATCAATTCCAACCTTGTTGAATTTAATAAAGAATTTTGGGGAAATATCAGGATATAAAATAAATAAAACTAAATCTTCAATATTAATGCTAAATGAGACCCAGAGAAATTACCCAGCCCCTGAGGTAAATCAATTCAATGTTGTAAATCAGTTTAAATATTTAGGAATCCATATTATGCCTAAGCTAGAATCAGTCGCCAGTGTCAACTATGAAGCCTTAATGTCAGATATCAATGAGTTAACTCAGAGATGGATGTCACTACCAATGTCGATGATCGGGAGAATCAATATACTTAAAAGTAATATTTTACCTAAAATACTTTATTTATTTCAATACATTCCCTTATCACCACCTTTAGATCTATTCTCAAGAATAAAAAAAAAGTTAGTGGAATTTATATGGAACAACAGGAGGGCTAGATTACGTTTGTCTTTATTATATTTACCATTTGATCGTGGAGGTCTGAAATGTCCAAATTTTATGTTGTATTATTGGTCGGCACAACTGAGGTCTATGACATATTATTTTTCATCAAATGATCTCCCTCACTGGACTGAAATGGAATCATACAATTTACCTTTACCTCTTCCCATATTCATATACTCAGATTCGGCAAAAAAATTACAAAAACAAGTTAAAAATCCATTTGTAAAGCATATGATCAAAATATGGTGTGAAGCTAAAAACTATTTAAAAGAACCACAGTTATTGTCACAATTTAGTCCAATATGGGGTAATCAATATTTTAAACCAGGGAGAGCGGACGCTGTATTTAAAGTATGGAATTTAAAAGGGATACAAAAGATTCAGGATTTATATTTGCCATGTGCAGACAACATAATGTCTTTTGAAGAGCTGAGGATCAAATTTAATCTCAATAGAACACATTTTTTTAAATATCTTCAACTTAGAAACTTTATTCGATCAAATCAAAATAAAGCTCTCACTCGACCTATTTATTCATCCTTGGAAAAAATGATGATGAAAGATAGTAAAAGAAAGGGTATTATTTCAGAGTTTTATAACTCATTGACACTATCTTCAAGTGAAAATTCACTGAAAAGATTAAACTACTGGAAAGAAGATCTGCAAATTGAAATTTCAGAGGAACAATGGGAATTGGCTTGTACAGAAGCTCAAACCAAATCAATAAATGCACGCCTTAAATTGATACATTTCAAATGGATAATGCGGATGTATGTTACACCGGAGGAGTTAAATAGATATAACAAAAATATACCAGATACATGCACAAAATGCATGGAAAGTAAAGGAACCCTATTTCATTGTTTATGGGAATGTAGATTAATAAGAATGTTTTGGGAAGAGGTGAGGGTAACAATTGAAAAAATAATTTCAAAACAAATCATATTGAATCCTAAACTGTTTTTGTTGGGTCTGTACCCAGAAAAGCATAATTTTAATAAAAGTGAAAGAACATTCATAGACCTCAGTTTGCTTAATGCCAAAAAATGTATTGCACTATTATGGAAAAAGACTCATAGACCAGATGTGACTCAGTGGTTAAGACAGATGTTAACAAACCTTCCATTAGAAAGAATAACATATATACTGAAATCAAAGGAAATTGTGTTTGAGAATATATGGAGACCTTTTATTGATTATGTAAAAAATTTAAACATAACTCTTGAAGAAGAAGGTGAATGATGTGTGTGGACCTTGTAAATTCCAAACTGGTGAACATAATATGTATACTTATGTATTGGATTGTCTAGACTAAACAGAGGAGCATTGTTGAAGACTTGATTTTGTTGGTGGTTGTTGGTGTTTTTAGTGCATTTTTTTTTTTGTAGTACTTTAGTGTTAGTGTTTGATTGTTTGTATCATGTTTGTTAAAAAAAAAAAAAAGGTTCAATAAAGATATTGTGGAAAAAAAAAAGTCCATTTTTTTAAAAATAAATTTTATGTAATATTCTATTTTTTTGAGAAACTGAATTTTGCTGAACTGTAAGCCATAACCATCAAAATTAAAAGAAGTAAACACTTAAAATATATCACTGTGTTCAATGAATCTATATAATTTATGAGTTTCATTTTTTGAAATGAATTACTGAAATAAATCAACTTTTCATTGACATTCTAATTTATTGAGATGCACCTGTACCTTTTGAGGGCCTGTGGGCCATGTGACTTGCACCAGCAGGTGCAAGCCATTTTAGTTTTTCTACCGAGTTCTGCTGCTTCCAAACAGTGCTGACTGTGCTGCTTCCAGATTGCAGAGTCACATGACCATGCGCGCAGGGGACATCTTAAAGGGGTAGTACACGAAAGCTCTTATTTTCACACACACACAACAGGAAACATTGATGAACCCAATAAAAACGGCATTAGCAAGATTACGGTTTATGTCCCGATGGTCGGTTTCAGTTTTATTTCGGTTAATTCCCCAGCCCTACTACTAAGCTACATTGTGCTGTTGCAGGTGATGCAGATCCAGTCAGGCTATGATAGAAGTGACATTTACCTGGTAAAAAAGGACATGTCCCATCAAAATGATTTTGGAAACATTATTTTAAAGCGAGGTAGTCGGATCCGGGAAAAAAATTTTTGCGTGCATGGAAAGAAAATCCTATAGACACATATAGCGCGATTGTCTGCGAGTGTGAATGACCTGTTTGGTGTAGCGGTTTGATTAAATCCCCACAACACACAGACAGAACACAGAGACAGTCAGCTCGCACTCCTGGGTTTTTTCCGCTGCATGCTGCGTTTACAGCCGTGAAGTTAAAGTGTTCATGCATCTTGTCCTTACTGTGCTTCTTCTGAGCATCTTACATATGTAGATGTGCTTTGGTGTAAATCTCCACAGACTGGTCAAACACAGCGCTTGGCTAGAGCAAATAACAGAACAGTGAAATGTGTATTAATGTCTACAGGCAGCCCCGTTTCGTCTGGCTCACCTCTGTAATGCTAATGTTGCCTTTCATGCAAATGTCTCATGCCTGTCCTGTTATCTCTTTGATCAGACCAGCTGCTGTGAATGCTTTGATGTATTGTTGTAGTTGGGTGTATATATACTGCATTGTAACCATGCTCTCATCCTCTCTCACTCTCACTTCAACCTCTGCTGCAGGACACAGACATTGTGTCCTCTTTCTCTGAGAGCCTTGGGCTCGCTCTCGGTGTGCATGCACGGCGCCGGGAGCGGAGCTTGTGACGGTGGTATGATATAATAAAACTCTACTTAAAACCTCAAACAACGCCGCTTTATTTCATGCCGCCGCACTGGTGACCCCTTGAAGACGCACACGTTTTGTGCGACGCAGCCTTCTGATTTGGACAGCCACGCTGGCGAACCGACGCTGAAAAAAACGAGCGGCCAGCGAACGCAGCACCCGGACACGCACACGCTTTGTGCGAAGCAACCTTCTGAGCTGGACAGCTGCACTGGTGACCCGTTGTTCAGGATGAGATCTGCACGTCTGAGATCTGCTCATCCACGCTGGACCGGCCGCGCTCGCAGCTCCTTCACACAAGAGCGCGGGCACCTCGTCCCTTCTCCACGACGGCGTCCTCCATGGCCGGCGGAGAACGCAACGCGTGGACCTGAACGCACCACGCCCGAGCCTGAGGAACAAAGATCGTCTATTCCCTCCCGCCGCTCCAACGCATCTGCACGAGCCTGCGGGACAAAAGATCGTCTATTTCCTCTCACCGCTCCAATGCTCCATGGCCAATCTGCAGCCACAGCTCAACCTGGATTTTATCAGCGCCGTCTGCGCCGATCTCCGCCAAGATTCTGCACCCTGGTTGTCCTCTCCAGCTGGCCCACCCACGCACGGAACCCCCGCGCACGCACCGGGGAGTTACGAGGACGGCGCATCACACACGGGACAAATAACGGCTCCAGAGACCGCCATCGTCCTCCGCCGCTGCTCACAGAACCTTCAGGGCTGCTCGTTCACCTGAAGCAAGCACGCAGCTCGCCACTGGATTTTTTTTAATGGTCTCAGCCACGGCACATAAGGGATTTCAGCCGTCAGCTGTTCTCGGGGGGCTTTGGGGTTGCTCCTGCACCTAAAGCCAACACGCCAGTCCCTCTGCTTTTGTTTATTTTTTTCTTACAGCCGCTCCTGCTTTTCTTCATGGCCACGAGAGGAGCCAGAGAATAATTTTTCTTCTTCTGATCTCTGCATGTTCAGACGGGACATCGCGGAGCAGCAAACACTTTTGGTGCGACTCGAACGATTTTCCCGCGCCCGGTCAGCATGTACTACCCCCCCCCCTCCTGCACAGAGCTTTTCCCTGCTCGCTGCCCAGACTGCAACATTGAGGTCACGGTCCCCTACCGTTTCCCTCTGGGGGGGGGGGGCAGTGTAGCGGTTTGATTAAACCCCCACAACACACAGACAGAACACAGAGACAGTCAGCTCGCACTCCTGGGTTTTTTCCGCTGCATGCTGCGTTTACAGCCGTGAAGTTAAAGTGTTCATGCATCTTGTCCTTACTGTGCTTCTTCTGAGCATCTTACATATGTAGATGTGCTTTGGTGTAAATCTCCACAGACTGGTCAAACACAGCGCTCGGCTAGAGCAAATAACAGAACAGTGAAATGTGTATTAATGTCTACAGGCAGCCCCGTTTCGTCTGGCTCACCTCTGTAATGCTAATGTTGCCTTTCATGCAAATGTCTCATGCCTGTCCTGTTATCTCTTTGATCAGACCAACTGCTGTGAATGCTTTGATGTATTGTTGTAGTTGGGTGTATATATACTGCATTGTAACCATGCTCTCATCCTCTCTCACTCTCACTTCAACCTCTGCTGCAGGACACAGACATTGTGTCCTCTTTCTCTGAGAGCCGTGGGCTTGCTCTCGGTGCGCATGCACGGCGCCGGGAGCGGAGCTTGTGACGGTGGTATGATATAATAAAACTCTACTTAAAACCTTCTACAACGCCGCATTATTTCATGCCGCCGCATTTGGTCCGTGGCTGTTTACATCGGCTAGGATACTTCGTGCGCCGATGGGCCGTAGGGATCCCGTATTTTACATCCGGAAAAAACAGTGAAACGGGAACAGCAAGAAGAGCCATAGCATTGTCATTTAATCGTTTTATAACACATTTCATAACTAATAATAGTAACATTTCCACAAAAAATGTGCTATATTAACAACACGATCGCATTTTGCACACGGCTCGCTCTCCGGCGGCGGCCCCTAAAAGTAAACAAATGCAGGGACACTTGAATTCTTTCGTCCCGAAAATATCATTTTTGAATATTAATTACAGCTAAACGGGAGCAGTTTCGATGCCGAAATTTCACATACAAATCCTAATATATGTGTTCTATACACCATCGGCTTTTGGGTATCCGACTACCTCGCTTTAAGGTGAAAACCTTACATGGTGCTTAATTATCTTGAAAACAAAGCAGCAAAAAGTGTTTCTGAAAACGTCTTTGTTAAATTTGTTTATATTTGACATCAGCAACTGTTAGTGTAAATGTTTAGCACGACTTTGCAGTAGCCGACACACCTCGCTTGATGGAGCTCATTTCAATATAGTTGGCTGGATTCAACTTTATGTAAATGAAGCTGTTTGCCATTCTTTGCATTGCTGCCTAAATTTCACCATTAATAGAATGTATTGTGAACTGTTTTATATAGACAATAAATGAATTAATGATTTTTTATGTTCCTCCATTCTTCTTTTGAACTTAAGTCTCCAGCTGAGGCAGATGTTTGTGTGTTCTCTCCATCACAGAGGATACACCTCACCAGACTGTGTATCAGACTTGTACAGTATATTCAAAGGTCTGTCTTGTTTTTTTTTTTTTTCCCTTCTCCAGAGCACATTCTGAGCATAACCCCTGGGTGGTGCTAACCTCGGCCCTCCTCACTCGCTGCCAGGGCACAGAGGTCCAAGGAGACCTGGGTCAGCAGGTTGTCAACATGGCCAGATTCCTCTACGACACCAAACACAAGCTCCCAGTGCAGGTATTCAGAAAATACGAGTTTGTGAATGTCTTGTATTTCACATTCATCTCAAGTAAAGTAATTAAATTGTGTTGTGTTGACTTGAATTTTGATAAGCTTGTTCAGGAAGTCATGCTGTGGTTCATGCAGTGTAGCAATGCAAACACATTTTGTCAATTTGGGCAGTCTTTTAATTTATTAATTTATTTACTTGTAATTTTAACTAGAAAAGCACTCAGAGCACATACCTCTGCCAAGGCTCCTTCCATGTGTTATGGATCACCTCCAAAATATAATGGGTTTGTGTATAGGCCTAGAGTCACTTCTGGTGAAAATTGCATCAGAGTCTGTCCATTACTTTTGGAGTATTGTTGCTAACACACTGTGAGAAGATGAGAGCCTTGGCTGAGGTATGCATTCTCAGATCATCACCAGAATGTAATGGGTTCCTCTCTAGCCCAAGAACTACCTCTGGTGAAAATTTTATCCAAATCCATCCTGTAGTTTGTGTGTAATCGTGCTGCACAAATACAAACAAAACCCTTAGTGGAGGTATGCACTTTCAGATCATCACCAAAATCTAATCATCTGTTCCTCATGCCATTACACACCTTTCTTGAAAATTTAATCAAAATCCGTTCATAACTTTTTGAGTTATGTTGATAACAAACCAACCAACCAATGCTACTGAAAACATTACCTCCTCCCTTGGCAGAGGTAATAATAATAGTGGGATGCAGAATACAGAGAATTGCAAATATTTTAGTAGAAACATTGTTTTCATTGTGTTACATCAGCTATTTTTTTTTTTGTAATTTTAGCTGCACTTTGGGAGGAGAATAATTGCTGTAGTGTTGAAAGTGAGATGTTTTTCTTTAATAATGCCACAAACGGCTGACAGACTTGGCCTGCAGGCACGCCAGTTTTGCACCGAGCTGCTTTTACTGCAGAGCTGTGCTGCTGTAACCCATACATAATAAGGAATGCCAATAACTTGCTGAATAAGCAAGGTCCTCAATGACAAAAGGCATCAATCTTTTAACATTTTTGATGCCTGTGAAGTTTACCCATGCCATTATGAATGCTGAATTTTTAACTCTGCAGTGATAAGACATCACACCTCTTGTTTACTAATGAACAACTCGCACACAGTGATGCTTGAATATACGGGTCTTTTTCTCTTTTTCGAACATTGCCTTTGTGCTATTATCAATTGTATTTAAAATTGAACTCGGCTATAATGCTGCTATAACCCAATAATATGAGCTGGGCAATGACACCATAATGTTTTTAACCATCTTATACACATTTATGTGCATAACTGTAGTTTAAATAAATCTAAATCCAGCATGTCCACCTAAGCTTTTATCACTATAGCTATCAAAATGCCAGACTAATGCTGTTTGTATTCAGTCAAACAACTCGGTACAACCACTTTAAACATTGTCCCAATACAGTCACCTAAAGCTTATTAGACATGTAGCCCACGGCAACATGTTAGCATCAGCTTAGAGCTTTTTGCAGTGAACTATACGCACTAGCCCTGCTTTGATATCTGACAGCCCCTAATGCTATTCATGCCCTGCTGAGCACCATGCGAGTGGTAAGCCAAATGCCATTCTGTGTGCGTAGGGCCAGCTGACTGTGATATTAGTTTAGCGTTAATGCTATTCAGTGTGAATAGGCTAGTGTCAGCCTGGCTGTCTAATATTAGTGTGGGATGGGGATGGGGGGGTGGGAGGTGGAGGAGGCCTTTTACTCTGTTCTGAACAGCTTTAATTTGAATCTGCTGGAATGAAACCGCTGGCGCATGGGGGAGTCAGATTGCATTGTGATATCCGTACATTACTGGAAGGGACTGCAAAGAGACTGTGTGCATGTGTTTGTGTGTAAACCTTTTAAAAAGTATTACGTGTCTGTACAGTGTATGCACATCGATTAACCTTCACCGTTTTCTGTTTCTCCCTCCCTCTTTTGTTCTCCCTTCTTCTGTTTTACTCTGTCTACTGATTATCTTTCTGTGCTTTCATTTATTTATCTCTCACCTTCCACTTTCCACCCCTTCATCCACTCTTTTCTTCTTTCTTATGCTATGTATATACATATATCCCCACATTTCTTTCTCTTTCATGTTCTCTTCAGTGTATAAGACTTATTGTCGAGCTGCTCCTCCAAAGTCAGCCAAGACTCTTGCAGCCCGCACTCAAGCTGATGTCTGAAAGCGGCGATGAGCAACTGCTGCAGCTGACTCTGGATCAGATCAACAGCATGAGCGCAGTAAGTGTCACTTAACCTTTTAACTGGCCACATTTCATGGACAGGTCGCACGCCCCCAGTGGCACAGCGCAGCAACTGCGCCTGTCAGCTCACTCCGACATCCCCAGCTGTTCTGGCGATTTGTACTGATCTGTCAGTTCAGAAGGTGGCAGGCACACGTTGGAGAACTCATGGATGACACGTAATACACTCAAGAAGAAGAAATCCATATTTCCTTTTCCTGTTTTGCTTCTCTGAGCTCACAAGACCAATATGGCCACCATGGATCGTCGTACCCCATCACATAAACGACTTTGTACACGGAAAATAGCCACGGGATACAAGCAAAATTTACGTGGGATAATCATAAGACTTTGTAGATGTGATAGAGAGCGTAAATGACCGACATAACACAAAATAACGACCACAATTGACGAAAACGCAGTGACCACGCCAGCCAGCCAGCCAGCCCCCTTTTGTCAACAGTAAGTGATGTATTTCTTTGTTTCTTTACATTGTACTGACATTGTGGTTCATATACTTTGAAGATAAAATAACAAAATGCCCCGTAGATAAAACGGTGTCAATAAACCACACCATTCTTTGTGTACTGTAAATATGTCCGAAGTACACTTTTGACTGAGTTATGTAATTTATATAGCTGCCGCGACATTATGCATATTAGATGCGTAAATTTATTCCTATCTGAAACTTTGGATCATATTCTACATCTTTCTAATTGACAGTAAGCCATTACCTCTTGTAACTTTCAAGTTATAGCATTGGAAATTTGAACTATTTTATTGACAAAAAATCTTGACCACTCTTGACCACTAGGGGTTATGTCACCATACGGCGACTGGGACAGTTAGAGGTCCATGGGGTTCATGGTAAAACAAACGAAATACAGAAATCTCAGAATCTCAAAGTGACGACATGGATTTATCTTATTTGAGAACGCAGATGATTTCAGTTTGACGTGCTGTTGATTTCAGATTGATTATCAGATGAATATACAGTCGTGAAAAAATTATGATGCGCTGTATAAGCCTGTGTGTGTGTGTGTTTTAACATATTTGGACATATGGATATTTATTTATTTGGGGCAGTGGTGGCCTAATGGTTTGGGATGTGGACTGGTGAGCGGAGGGTCGCTGGTTCAATCCCAGGACCAGCAGGGTTAGATCTGGGTGGGACAGATAACGTAGCAGTGTTTGCCCCACCCTCCTTAACCCCACTGTGGTGCCCTTGAGCAAGGCCCTTAACCCCAACTGCTCCAGTGGAGCTGCTCAGTGGCCACAGGTCAGTCTGTGGTTGTACTGGGCAGCTTCCAGGTGTGAATGTGTAACTGTGTGAGTGTGAACAGGGCAGCCTTGAAAAAGAGAAGTTGCCTCTCAGTGGAACTACTCTGTATAAATAAAAAATATGGATATTTAAGATCAATGTTAACAATACTGGGAGATTCATATAATTAAAACGGAAGAAAATACTTTATTTCAGATTTTCTGTAAAATGTAATTCTAAACAAATGGTGAGAAATAAATTGTGACACCCCCAAATTTATTCCCACTTAAAATGGCAAAAAAATAAATAAAGAATAAAAACAAGATTAGGCATTGATATGTCAGCATTTCTTAATAAAGAATCGAATATTTAATGGGGTGTCCTAATTTTTTCACATGGTTGCGTGAGTGTCATTGAATATCTGTCAGTTAATCCAGTGGTTCCCATCTCAGTTTGGAACTGTAGTTCATACATAAATGATAAACATAACCATTGTGACGTCAAACGTTATTCTCACCTTCCGGTTTGAGACCTAAAGTTTGCTGTTTTGATATATTTTTTGCACCAGACAGCTGAATTAAGATGAATTTTAATGACAGCCCAAAGACACAGATTATATGTTAGACTTGTTACTTCAAGTGAATTCAATTCATCTTTATTTATATAGCACCAATTCACAACAGTCATCTCATTGCACTTTCAACTGAAGGGCAAAAACCCCACAAATGCAAAAAAAGATCCCAACAATCAGATCCCCTCTGAGCAAGCAGTGGTTGGAATGTCATATAGTAGGGAAAATCCCTGGTTGATGTTCTACTTCAATTCTGATGGGACACCATGACCTACTTTCAGACCTTGCCAGTCTTCAAGGTTAAATGGAAGGTCAAAGGTCATTGGACATTAAAGCGGTTCCCCAGACACCATCCTAGCTTGTGTTAAAATGTGGTGGTTCTGTCTCTCATAACCAGTGTTGGGGGGTAACACGTTACTGTAGCGCCACTGCTTTTGCAGTGACGTGCTGTGTAATGAAATTACTGTTTAAAAATTCAGTAATGCGTTACAGTTACTGAAATTTGATCAGATGCGTAACTCGCGTTACTCATTTTATTAATATGGATAGATCTTTTTAGCACAAATAGACGATCATACAACTTGCAGTTGCTAGACACTCTCCTCATCAGCTGCCAACTGGGGATGAAGACAGTTTCG
Organism: Pholidichthys leucotaenia; assembly: GCA_020510985.1. NCBI lineage: Eukaryota > Metazoa > Chordata > Actinopteri > Cichliformes > Pholidichthyidae > Pholidichthys > Pholidichthys leucotaenia. The sequence goes on along the minus strand of CM035842.1, from coordinate 355,146,803 downwards.
GTGGCTATTGACGGGACTGCCATCCCCAGCGCCACCAGCGGCCTCAAGCCACTGGAGGTTGTCATGCCAAAGGCAAGCAAATAAATATAAACTGACCCTACCATAACTGATGCAGCCATCGGTCTCCTCCACGGGTCTGTTTCCTGTCCTGCTCCAGTTCACATTAAGGCCCGGGGGGAAGAAATGCCATGGCGGTGGCAACTTCTCACATCAAGCCCTGATAACCTGTTGGCCAAGCGGTGAGCAGCCTCCAACAGCTCCTCCCTCTGTGGTTAAACATGAATATTTTTTGAGCAAGAAGCTCACATTTAATGTCCGCAGTTGTGTAAATGTGTCAGCTGTTTAAGTAATTGTGCAAGTTTTCTTACTGCACAGAGAAAAAGTGACTGTGATTTGTTGCAGTAAAGAACAGCTTTTTCTAAGGTGAATGTTCATTTATCTGTGCTTTCTCTTTTATTTTATCTTATTCATTTACACGTTGTTGTGATATGCAACTATTTCATGGAAGTAAATCCTCTAAATATGCATTTTTAATGGGCTGGTCCAGGGGTGTCAAACATATGGCTCGTGGGCCAAAAACAGTCCACCAGGGGGTCCAAAATTTTCTCTGTGAATTTACAGTTTTATTTCTAGTGAATTCCTGACTTTCTACTGATTACAATAGTTTAGGTAAATCTAAGACATTTTTTTCTCTGTAAGAGGAGACTTTTTTCTCATCAGTTTTCTTTTTCTTCTTTTTTCTGATGAGAACAAGGGGCCATTGATCTTGCTATGTGTGCAAGATGATTTAAGTATGCATTTAAAAGTAACGTGAAAGTTATTTTCCAAGTAACTAGTTACTTTAATCATGCAGTAACTCAAAAGTAACTTGGTTACTTTTGAAAAGAAGTAACTAGTAAGTGTAACTAGTTACTATTTTTTAGTAGCTTGCCCAACACTGCTCATAACAAAGTGTCTATAAACCAAAACTGATTTTGACCTTTTATGACCCTGCGACCTTGATTTTTATCCCAAAAGCACAGCCAAACATGGTCCTCCCATGGTCAGCCTGTGTGCCAAGTTTGGCCACTCTTGTATCAGTCTAACTCTTGAGTTAGAGCATGGATACACAGACAGTCAGATGCTCTACCCACGCCTCAACTCTGGTTAAAAAAAAAAAAAAAATGTAAAAAACATAGTTTCCAAAGAGGAGCCAAGAATCACATGAATTTAAAGGTTGCTTATTATGCAAAATAATTTTTATGAAAAACTGAACTGTTTTCTGTTCTTTAAAACTACATGTATTTGTCCTTAAGGATATCAAAACTTTAAATTAATCTCTGGAAAATTCACAATATGGGGTGTTTAAAATTAGGTTCTGTAAAATAAACTTAACATTTAAAAAAAGAAAAAAAAAACTATCAACTTACTGTCCTCTAGCTCTGAGAGGTCAAAATCAGATAAAAGATTAATCATTGAAGTCTGTGTGGGCTGCTCTCTGCTGTTTCCCACCATCAGATTAGAAATCGTCACAAAGTGGGCTTCTCAGACCCTGCAGACCCTCTCTTTGTTCAGGGATCAGATAAGAGAAAGCCCTACTATTAAGTGACAAAACCTCTATTAAGTCAAACCATCAGACTCCTATATTGGTACACTTGCTTTTACACCAGAATGAATAAGAAAGAGTAACTGAGGGAAGCAAGGGTGCTGTGGGTGCTGATTTGGAGTTTAGATGTGGGGAAGAGGGAATCAAAGGGAGGCAAGAAGGATGTTAAGAGAGAAATGGGATGAGAAGGAAAGTCACAAAGACAGAAAATGTATAAAACTGTAAAGTTAGACAGATACCCAGACCAAGCAGAGGAGGAAATGGTTTGATAGCGAAGTACACGGTATATAAATCAGAGTGAGTTAGAGTTTGGATATAATATGAATGGAGTAAGACAGGTGGTGTGTCACTGCTTTGAGAGATAATCTTGCTCCTACCAGCTCAGAGCTGAATGAACGGGGGCACGTTCAAGGCAGAAGAGAACTGTGTGCATCTGACGATAACATCAGAGACAGAGGAAAATTATCTCACATCTAATACATCTGATAGCGTGTTGGCTCGCCACTCGCTGTGGACTTGCATGCATGTGTGTTCCTGTTTGTCTTGGGTCCTTGTGTCTTTATTTACCTTTTGTTCTTGTTAAAGACAAAAAATAGAAAGGAGATGTTTTTACCTTCTTTACATGTTTCGACTGTTCACTGCAGCCTTTGCCAGAAGTGTCAGCTGATTGCTGCCAGGTGTCATTTTATCAGCTGACTTTTGTAGGCAGGGCCAGCCCAGCAGACCTGTCAGATCCACCGAGCCGGCCCCACTTTCCACCGTCCGATGGTCTCTAGAGAATGTAGTCCCAGGTGTGGGAAAGCATAAAGGCCCCCTCATCCCGGTTCATGCTATCTTTTCCCCGCTTCCTGATTTCTATGCCCTCCTTGATCCGGCGTTTGTGTCTATTGCTCTTCGATCCAACAATTTTTGCTTTGTCCCAGTCCATGATGTGATTATTTCTTTTGCAGTGATGTGATATTGCTGGTTTTAATGTTTCTTGTTCTGCCTTTTCTTTTTGTGATCTTGTGAGCCGTCCTTGTGTTTCCTTTTCACATTCCTTCTGGTGTTCTTTTTTCCTTGTGGTGAATGATCTTCCGGTTTCTGCAATATAGGTTTTGTTGCATGATCTGCATGATATTTCGTATATTACATTGCATTTTTTGTCTTGTTCTATTTTGTCCTTGGGGTGTACTAATAACTGCCATAATTTTTTGTGTGGTTTTACTGCTGTGTTTATTTTGTATTTTTTCATGATCCTTCGAATTGGTTCTATTCTCCCTCGGATGTATGGTATAGTTATGGTGTACTTGTTTTTGATTTCGTCTTTTGTTCTGTGTCTTGCTCTCCTGTTTGTTTTCTTTGTGTTTGACTTGCTGTTTCCCTTTGTTTATGGGCCATACTGGATATTGGCAGCATACAAGTGCACGTTTTATGTGGTTTTCCTCTTCCTGTCTGTCTTCTTGGTCTGTGATGATGGTGGCCCGTTCGTATATCATCATCCTGACAACTAATAGTTTGTGTGCTGTGGGGTGTTCTGATGTCCATAGTAGGTATTGATCTGTGTGGGTTGGTTTCCTATACACTGTGATTTTTATACTGCCGTCATCGTTGTGGTGGATTTTCATGTCCAGAAAGGCTATGGTGCCATTTTCTTTCTCTTCGTGTCTGAATTTTATATTCCCAGTGGTGTCTGTGCTGTTCAGATGGTCAGTGAGTTCTTGTGTGTGTCCTTTCCTTATTTTCTCCAAAATGTCATCCATGTATCTCTTCCGGAGGGTGGGTTTACATTGTGTGGGTGCTATGTTAATGGCTTTGTTTTCCAGATCCTCCATGAAAAAGCTGCTCATGATGGCTGATAGTGGGTCTCCCATTGCAAATCCTTCTTTTTGTCAGTAGATTTTTTTCTCTGTATTGAAAATAGGTGGATTTTGCAACAAATTGGAATAGTTCAGATATGTCGTCAACTGTGAGGTTGGTGCGTGTTTTTAGGGTTCTGTCATTAAGCAACTTTCGCGTCTCTGCTCGCGCAAAGCATCATGGGAACGTGGCTACCAAACATGCTCTATCGATACATTTAATTTATGGAAAGTTTCTGATCTACGAGCATATTGTATGCGTAGGGGTCTTCCCGGTTGTACCCACAAACGCAAAGATAAACTAGTTGCGCTTGCATTTGCAGCCACGTTGCAGAAATTGGCCAAAATGGCCCCCCTCTATGTACGCTGACATAGCAGATTTTTTGTTGCCAAAGGACCAAGCACCCTTGCGAGACTCCAAAACAACTACAAAGAAGGTAAACGAGTGGTTTGAAAGCTCAACTTTGGTTTTGTCATTCTGAGTAAATTTCACTACAAGGCATAGCCTGCTTACTTGGATTTATAGGTTGATACTACTATAGTTTAAGTACCACACGTTTTCAATGATTTGCAATTTTATTTTATACCAACCTACTTACTGTATCAATGGCCTTAATTACATGTGTGTGTAGATCAAGCTTCATTACTAATATACAAAGAACTATATCCTAGATCCAGGCCTGTCTGTCCATACCTACTACTTCAGGGTTTAGACTCGTGTCAGTTAGGCTAGAACTTGAACAATACACAACACTATTTAATTATGTTATAATATACTGTAGACTTACTGCTTTAATCCAACAATTATGTCTGTCCGGATCCTTCAGCTCCGTGGGGAATGTATATAACGTGAAGGGAGGCGGATATGTACACACGCTGGTCCCGAAGTTACACGCATGTATGCTGCAAGTTTGCTTTTTCCGCCGCTCTAGATGATACATGCTGTTCCCACACTTCACTACGGCACAATGTGCACCTGTCATAACGGCGATTTAAAGCTTGAAGCAGACTTTAAACAGCAGTTGTTCAGGTGTGACAGTACTGTCTCTATACAAAAGCAAGGCGGCTACCGGAATGTTTGGTAGTCATGAACTTTGAACTCATATAGTCCGCACATGAGCACTCGCAATGCGAAAGTCGCTTTTTCTGAGGTGTTCTTGCACTATGTGTAGTATGACATCAATAGGGGTCTTTGTGAATAATGAAATGACATCATGTGAAATGAGGATCTCGTCTGATTCTATTTTCATATTTTTGAGTTCTTGTGCCAGCTCTTTTGAATTTTTGCAGTGGTATTCTGATAGTCCAAGGAGGGGTTTGATGATTTCAACCAGGGCTTTTGATAAGTTGTATGTGACTGATCCGATACTGTCTGTTATTGTTCGCAGTGGGATATCCTTCTTATGTATTTTTGAGGTTCCATAGATCCGGGAGGTGATGCTGGCTGTGGGTATCAGATGATCATATGCGTCCTTTGTGATTTTTTTTTGCTTTCTAATAGGGGTTTAAGAAGGGCTTTTAGCATTTTTTTCTTTTCTTCTGTGGGGTTTGTTTTTATGATTTCATATGTGCTGCTCTCTGCCAACATGGTTTCCATCTGTTTTTCATATGTTTTTGTGTCCGTAACTACTGCGGTTCTGCCTTTACCTGATGAGAGGATTGTGATTGTTTTATCTTTCTTGAGTGAGTTTAATGCTTTTTCTTCTTTTGTAACGCTGCTTTGTGGTAATTTGGCCGTTTTGAGGATTCCTGCAACTGCGTTCCGGAGTGCTGCCTTTTCCCCTTGGTCCTGGATTTTTTCACATGCAAGTTCTGTTGCGAGGATGTATTCTTCATGGGGTATTTTGGCTGGTGTGATGGCGAAATTCAGTCCTCTGCTCAGCACTTTTTTCTCCGTGTCCGTGAGTGTGCGTTGTGATAAGTTTTTGACCCACTTAGCGTTCATTTCCATGTGAGTTTGTCTTCATTTGTTCTCCCTTTCTGTGAGTTTTTTTTTAGTTTCTTTAAATGGCGATTTTTCATTATAGTGAATTTCTCTTTGTGTGCATGTTTTAATTGTGCTTTTATCTGCTCCTGCGTTTCCTGGTTGATCGGGTAGTGTTCCTTGGAAATGTCCATTTCCTCCTTGATCTGGTTGTTGATTCTGTCCACTTTGTTTGCTCTCACTCTTATCTGTTCTTTGATAAGATCTTTCCGTGCTTTATTGATAATTTTCTCGGCGTTTTTGGTTGGGATTGGATTTTTTATCTTGAGGCTTGCTGGTGTGACATCCTCATCTCTGCAACGGAGGTTAAATCTCAGGTGGTTTCTGTAGCGTGCCTGTGTTTTCTCCAATTTCTCCAGCCAGCGGAAATCTTTGATGCAATTTTGTCCATAACTTCCACGTAATAGCTCAAGTAGGTTAATTTTGTCTTCTTTTAATTATTTACCTTTTGTTCATATTAAAGACAAAAATAGAAAGGGGATGTTTTTACCTTCTTTTACATGTTTCGACTGTTCACTGCAGCCTTCGTCAGAAGTGTCAGCTGATTGCTGCCAAGTGTCATTTTATCAAGCCCTACTTGAGCTACCCTTTTGTCTTTATTCAGGACTGAGCATTTCTTTTTGTGTGTGCTTCGTACTTGTTTAGCAGCTAATGTGTTTCCAAGAACAGCGTTTCTGATTGCCTATCCCAAAAGATGTATTCATATTAATTTTGTTACAAGACTAAGATTTTAGGTAGGAATGATTGTACTTTGTGCTCATGCTGGATCAAAGATTCAATGAAGATACCTCAAGTCAAGATAGCTGTCTCTGCCTGTACTGAATAATGATTCATTGTATTTCTCTTTCCACCTTATTTTTTTTTAAGTCTTTACACTTCTTGAAACCATTTTATGAAAGGTGATGTTAGGTCAGGAATTTTTTTTTATTTGACATGATGTACAGTGGATATAAAAAGTCTACACACCCCTGTTCAAATGCCAGGTTTTTGTAATGTAAAAAATGAGACCACGATAAATCATTTCAAAACCTTTTCCACCATTAATGTGACCAATAACCTGTACAACCCAATTGAAAAAAAACTGAAATCTTTTAAGGGGAAAAATAATAAATTAAAAACTTACAAAAACGTGGTTGCATAAATATGCACACCCTTAAACTAATACTTTGTTGCAGCACCTTTGGCTTTTATTACTGCACTCAGTCTTTTTGGGTAGGAGTCTATCAGCATGGGACATCTTGATGTGGCAATATTTGCCCACTCTTCTTGGCAAAAACACTCCATATCTGTCAGATTGCGAGGGCATCTCCTGTACACAGCCCTCTTCAGATCACCTCACAGATGTTCGATCGGATTCAGGTCTGGACTCTGGCTGGGCCATTCCAAAACCGAAGCCATTCTTTTGTTGATTTGGATGTGTGCTTTAGGTCATTGTTGTGCTGAAAGATGAAGTTCCTCTTCATCTTCAGCTTTCTAGCAGGAGCCTGTAGGTTTTGTGCCAACACTGACTGGTATTAGGAACTGTTCATAATTCCCTTCACCTTGACTAAGGCCCTAGTTCCAGCTGAAGAAAAACGGCCTCAAAATATGATGCTGCCACCACCATGCTTCACTATAAGTATGGTGTTCTTTTGGTGATGAGCAGTGTTATGTTTGTGCCAAATATACGTACCTTTTGGAATTATGGCCAAAAAGTTCAACCTTGGTTTCTTTGAACCATAACACATTTTCCCACATGCATTTAGGAGATTTCAAATGTGTTTTTGCAAAAATGTAGCCGGGCTTGGATGTTTATCTTTGTAAGATAAGATTTCCGTGTTGCCACCCTAGATGGGACACTTTTGTCACATGTACTAAACAGCCAGTAGTTGCCAGAAATTCCTGCAGCTCCTTCAATGTTGCTGTCGGCCTCTTTGCAGCCTCCCTGACCAGTTTTCTTCTCATCTTTTCATCAATTTTGGAGGGACGTCCAGTTGTTGGTAATGTCACTGTTGTGCTATATTTCCTGCACTTGATGATGACTGTCTTCACTGTGTTCCATGGTATATTTAATGCCTTGGGAATTCTTTTGTATCTTTCTCCTGACTGATGCCTTTGAACAGTGTGATCCCTCTGATGCTTTGGAAGCTCTCTGCGGACCATGGCTTGTGCTGTAAGATGTGACTACAAAAATGTCAGGAGAAGCCTACTAGAACAGCTGAACTTTATTTGGGGTTAATCAGAGGCACTTTAAATGGTGGCAGGTGTGTGCTGACTCCCATTTAACATGAGTTTGAATATGATTGGTTAATTCTGAACACAGCAACATCCCCAGTTATAAGAGGGTGTGCATATTTATGCAACCAGGTTATTATTTTTTTTTTTTTGTTACTTATTTGTACCCGTAGGTAGACTTGGTTTGCAGTCTGGTGACAAGCCACCGGCTGCTGGTCGCTGCGTGCGCGAGCGCCCTAAACCTACATGTTTTTGGTGTGCGGGAGGAAACCGGAGAAATCCCGGAGTAAACCCGCGCAACACGGGGAGAACATGCAAACTCCACACAGCTCACTGTTGGTCGGGGGCTGGGATCGAACCCACGATCTCATGATCCCCGCGATCCCCCGGCCGAGGGTAAAACTGTGCTGCCACAGTGCTAAACCACTGCGCCACCGATGTAAGTTTGATGTAAGTTTTTGATTTTATATTTTCCCCTTTAAAAGATTTCAGTTTTTTTTTTTTTTAAATTGGGTTGTACAGGTTATAGGTCACATTAATGGTGGAAAAAGTTTTGAAATAATTTATCTTGGTTTCATTTTTTTACATCACAAAAACCTGGCATTTGAACATGGGTGTATAGGCTTTTTATAGCCACTGTAATTACTGAATTGATGTACATTTTAATCAGTTTTACACTGACAAAAACTGCTGTACATAAGATGATGACTTGAGTGTCTGTGGCAGTAAGAAAAGTTTGAACCTTTAACATATTTGGGTTTGAGTTCTTCTACTTTAGACCTAATAAAAGTCTGTTGTACCTGTTTGAAAACATCCAAACTACTGTAGATGTGGTCTGTATCCTCTAACAAGTATGATTCACATGTGTGGAATGTTACATATACTAGATAATTCACATTGCATTATTTTAACAGTTTTCAATAGGCCACATTTGGGATACTGATGACCTTTAGTGAAATTTGAGAGGTTGCAAATAATTAAACCAACTAAAACAAACAGCATTGCAGGAATTGAAACACAATACCCTTTCTCCACCCACATGGTACTGGATCCTATTTTGGAGAACTGTTGGGAGAGGAACGTTTCAGGAACTGTTTTTTTGCATTCCCACTGAGACAAACTGCTGTTTGATGCCTTGACATAACACTAGCAAATTGCAGCTGTCATTGGCAAAATGGAGGATCACATTATTTTCTGTATGTTCACTTTGTATTTTCATTTTCTTTCAACAAACAACAATTGTCATGGTTGTGATTACTTCTATTGTACACAAGAGCTTTTCTTCCTGGATTTATGTACCCTTATCACATTGACGCACGTCAACAACACAATTATCAGCAATTTTTTGAGGTGTGCTGGTTTGAATAAGTTGTCAAAATGGCTTTTTGCTGATATGTAGAGTGATTTATGTTTGTCGTGTCTTTTTGTTGATTAAATAGTGACGACAAGAGCAGATTGTGATGGAGTTGGAGTTAATAAATGTTAAAAAAGCAACTTCTGATGCAATCACAGCAACAGAGAAAAAAAAAGAAGATGGTACATCTGACCACTGTCAGCATTTGACAATCTATGTAATTAATGGGGTTAGGATGATTCATACATATGTTCTGTATCAGCTTACTTCCTCAATGCTCTTTTGAATTCAGACAGTTGCTAACCTGACTTGCTTTGAAAGTGGTGCCACGGTGAAGGAGCAGAGCGGAATAGAGAGGAGACAAAATGGACCAATCACAGCTCTTGCAGTCTACGTCAGGCGACGCAGTGGGGTTTTGCATCACTGCTGCGTTGGCTTTGTGTCCACGTTGCCGCCACTGCGTCAACCCGGTGTGGGGTCATAAATCCAGCTTTAGGTTGCTGCCGCATTGTGCTGTTGGTGTCATTTGCAGCCTGACTGTGAGCAGTAGTAAGCAGTGGCAAGTGGCCAGAGCATTGAGTTCCCATCGTAAAAATGATTGTTTCCCCCACTTCCCCCACCCCTAATAGCCACCACCCTGAATCACAACCCATCGCAACCACACTTAATCATGATCACACCCCAGTTTATGTGGCATTAAATAAGCCCATAGGCACTCGGGGTGGGAATCTTTAGGCACCTCACGATTCGATTCAGAATCGATTCGGGGGCTCCGACGCTCGGTGCATCTTTTTTTTCTATTCACACTTTTTTCCTCCCGCAAGTATATAGTTCTTTCAGTCAAAAATATGGCACATTTCTAACGTATACATATTAGACTTCTAGTGAAAAATAGAAGCATTCCTGCCCACCATCATTAGTGCTTTGCCATCAGGCAATGAAGCTGTCTGCCACACGGCCACGTTTCACGCATGTGCGTTGAATGTAATCTACGGTCCATATGTCCACATAGTATGACAGCAGAGCTCCAGCAAACTGATGTGAACACCCAGATTTAATTAAAATGAGTTTGTACTGGGCTTGAGCAAGTGTCTCTGTTGTGTGTTGCACCAAAGACTGTCCATGTGGGTGTGTTTTCAGGTTCCACTTTTTTCATTCTGTCAAAATTAATTATTAATTAATGTTCAAGAATCAGAATCTTGACATTTGTGCTTTCAGAATCGTTTATTCTGACAATCATCATAAAAATGATTGTTTGTCACAACCCATCGCAACTGCGCTTAATCGTGATCACATCTCTGTTTATGTAGCATTAAATAACTAACTGATATCAAATTGACCCCAAAAAACAAACACTTGATTATACATCAGTGTGATAAGAACTAACTACAAGGACAGAAACTCTGTTGAGAAATGTATTTGCTTTCAGTTTAGTAAAATGTCACATGCAGTAATGGGAGGCATGGGGCTTATCACCCTAGGGCATCCAGTGTCTTCCATCTCTATACTCAGTCCATGGTAGTGCACCATCTGTGGTCACTTATGTTTAAACTGATCACATCCACTGATGTTGGAGGAAAATTCCAGTATTTTTGGGGGGGAGACCCTGGTCTTGAGTAGAAGCTACAGTAAAAAGGGATTTTTGGATATTAAAATGGTCCCCTGTACCTGTGGTGGAAATAAAGAAGAATGAGCTAATAAAATAAGGAGCTACCACTGATAATTCCTGGTACTCAATGTTCCTATGGTGGGAGCATGTTTAAAGAGGCTAAATGGTCAGTGTTAGGTGATGCACTATATTTCGTGATTACTGCCAATAAAGCTTCATTCCCACTGACTGCTGTTGCATTCAACTGTGCATGTGATGTGGTTTGAGTCTGGGTGCGATCCCCACCAGCTGTGTTTGTGCTTTGAAGCGGCACAGATCAGAACAAGGTTTGCATAACAAGATGACGCAAGAATTATATACAATAACATAAGACCTCAAGAGACCAAGTTATCACGAGCTTGCAACAGAAGGGAGAAATTTATTCTCTTACGTGTATGTTTTTGTCAGTTTTTAGGTCCATGGGCACAGCTGTGGAGGAGTAGACCTCAGAAAATAACAGGTCATATTTCAAACAAAATCCATACATAGTTGTTGCTGCAAGCTGGATCTGTGACACAACGCACCATATCGGGTGGAAAGTAGAGCATTGACTAGAATGGGAACTATTTGTTGCAGCAGCCGCCTCACAGCCACAGCCACAGTCAGTGGAAATTGGGGGTAAGACCCTAAGTACTCTGTCCTTTTAATTCACCCAGAGAAGTTGAATGTGGCACCAAGATACAGTGGTGTGAAAAAATGTTTGCCCCCTTCCTGATTTCTCATTTTTTTGTATGTTTTGTCACACTTAAATGTTTCAGATCATCAAAAAAATTTAAATATTAGACAAAGATAACACAAGTAAACACAAAATGCTGTTTGCAAATGAAGGTGTTTATTGTTAAGGGGAAAAAATCCAAACCTACATGGCTCTGTGTGAAAAAGTGATCTCGCCCTAAACCTTATAATGGGTTGGGCCACCCTTAGCAGCAACAACTGCAATCATCCATCCATCCATCCATCTTCTACCGCTTTTCCAGAGGTCCGGGTCGCGGAGGCAGCAGTTCAAGCAGAGAAGCCCAGACTTCCCTCTCCCCAGCCACCTGCTCCAGCTCTTCAGAGGGGATACCAAGGCGTTCCCAGACCAGCTGGGAGACATAGTCTCTCCACCAAGTCCTGGGTCTGCCCCGGGGTCTCCTCCCAGTGGGACGTGCCTGAAACACCTCAAGTGGGAGGCGTCCAGGAGGCATCCTAATCAGATGCCCATACCACCTCAACTGACTCCTTTCAATGTGGAGGAGCAGCGGTTCTACTCTGAGCCTCTCCCGGATGACTGCGCTCCTCACCCTATCTCTGAGGGTGAGTCCAGCAATCCTACGGCGAAAGCTCATTTCAGCCGCTTGTATCCGCGATCTCGTTCTTTCGGTCATTACCCAAAGCTCGTGACCATAGGTGAGAGTAGGAATGTAGATTGACTGATAAATCGACAGCTTTGCCTTAGAACTAAGCTCCCTCTTCACCACAACAGACCGGTACAACGTCCGCATCACTGCAGATGCTGCTCCAATCCGTCTGTCGATCTCTCGCTCCATTCTCCCCTCACTCGTGAACAAGACCCCAAGATACTTAAACTCCTCCACTTGGGGCAGGAGCCTGTCCCCAACCCGGAGAGGACAATCCACCTTTTTCCGGCTGAGGACCATGGACTCGGACTTGAAGGTGCTGATTCTCATCCCAGCTGCTTCACACTCAGCGGCAAACCGTCCCAGCAAGAGCTGTAGGTCATTGCTGGATGAAGCCAACAGGACAACATCATCTGCAAACAACAGAGATGAGATCCTGTGGTCACCAAGCATGACACCCTCCATTCCCTGGCTGCGCCTAGAAATTCTGTCCATAAAAATTATGAACAGGATCGGTGACAAAGGGCAGCCCTGGCGGAGTCCAACTCTCACTGGGAATGACTCCGACCGAGTGTTGGCAATACGAACCAAACTCTCACAACGGTCGTACAGAGACCGAATAGCTCGTAACAACAAGCCCGATACCCCATACTCCCGAAGCACCCCCCACAAAAATCCACGAGGGACGCGGTCAAATGCCTTCTCCAAGTCCACAAAACACATGTAAACTGGTTGGGCAAACTCCCACGAACCCTCGAGAATTCTCAAGAGGGTAAAGAGCTGGTCCGATGTGCCACGGCCAGGACGAAAACCACATTGCTCCTCCTGAATCCGAGGTTCGACCAACGGCCGGACTCTCCTCTCCAGTACCTTGGCATAGACCTTCCCAGGGAGGCTGAGGAGTATGATCCCTCTAAAGTTGGAGCACACCCTCCGGTCCCCTTTTTTAAAGAGAGGAACCACCACCCGGGTTTGCCATGCCAAAGGCACTGCCCCCGACCTCCACGCAATGTTGCAGAGGCGTGTCAACCATGACAACCCAACAACATCCAGGGCCTTGAGGTACTCAGGGCGAATCTTGTCCACCCCTGGGGCCCGGCCACCAAGGAGATTTTTAACCACCTTGGCGACCTCAGCCCCTGTGATAGGCGAGTCATCCCCCTCGTCCCCAAACCCTGCTTCCTCTGTGGGAGGCGTATCAGTGGGATTGAGGAGATCCTCGAAGTATTCCTTCCACCGCCCGACGATGTCTCCAGTCGTAGTCAACAGTGTCCCATCCGCACCATACACAGTGTGGACGGGGAGCTGCTTTCCCCTCCTGAGCCGCCGGACAGTTTGCCAGAATCTCTTTGAGGCCGACTGAAAGTCTTGTTCCATGGCCTCACTGAACTCCTCCCATACCTGGGTTTTTGCTTCAGCAACCACTCGAACTGCACTCCGCTGGGCCTGCCGGTACACCTCAGCTGCTTCGGGAGTCCCACAAGCCAACCAAGCTTGATAGGACTCCTTCTTCAGCTTAATGGCCCCCCTCACCACTGGTGTCCACCACTTGGTTCGGGGGTTGCCACCACGAGATGCACCGACCACCTTGCGGCCGCAGCTCTGGGCCGCCGCTTCAACAACAGAGGTGGAGAACATGGCCCATTCAGACTCCATGTCTCCAGACTCCCTCGGAATGTGGTTGAAGTTCTTCCGGAGGTGGGAGTTGAAGACCTCCCGGACAGGGGCCTCAGCCAGACGCTCCCAGCACACCCTCACTATACGTTTGGGTCTACCAGGTCTGAATGGCTTCCTCCCCTGCCATCGGATCCAACTCACCACCAGGTGGTGATCAGTTGACAGCTCTGCACCTCTCTTTACTCGGGTGTCCAAGACATACGGTCGCAGGTCTGATGACACGATAACAAAATCGATCATCGACCTGCGACCTAGGGTGTCCTGGTGCCAGGTGCACATATGGACACCCTTATGCTTGAACATGGTGTTCGTTATGGACAGACTGTGTTTAGCACAGAAGTCCAATAACTGAACACCGCTCGGGTTCAGATCGGGCAGGCCGTTCCTCCCAATCACCCCCCCTCCAGGTTTCACTGTCATTGCCCATGTGCGCATTGAAGTCCCCCAGTAGGACAATGGAGTCTCCAAGAGGAGCACTCTCCAGCACCCCAGTCACAGACTCCAAAAAGGGTGGGTACTCTGAAACATCATTTGGTGCCTAGGCACAAATGATGGTCAGGACCCGTTTCCCAACCCAAAGGCGCAGGGAAGCAACCCTTTCGTCCACCGGGGAAAACTCCAATATAGAGGCAGCAAGGTGGGGCGATACAAGAATACCCACCCCTGCTCGTCGCCTCTCGCCCAGGGCAACTCCAGAAAAGGCCAAGCTCCAGCCCCTCTCCAGGAGACTGGTTCCGGGACCGGAGCTGTGTGTTGAGGTGAGGCCGACTATATCTAGCCGGTATCTCTCAACCTCGTACACCAGCTCAGGCTCCTTCCCCACCAGAGAGGTGACATTCCACGTACCAAAAGCCAGTTTAGAAAGCTTGGGATCAGTCCGCCAAGGTCTCCGCCTTTGACCGCCACCTGATCCACATAGCACCGGACCCCCATGATCCCTCCTGCAGGTGGTGAGCCCACTGGAGGGCGGACCCATGTAACTCCTTTGGGCTGAGCCCGGCCGGGTCCCATGGGTGGAAACCCGGCCACCAGATGCTAGCCTTCGAGCCCCTCCCCCAGGCCTGGCTCCATGGTGGGGCCCCGGTAACCCCATACCGGGCGGGGTACACTGAATCCTTGATATACAATTCATGAGAGTCTGTTGGATCGTTCTTAGTCTGGCCCTTCACCCAGGACCAGTTTGTCTTGGGAGACCCTATCAGAGGCAAATTGCCCCGGACAACATAGCTCCTGGGATCACTGGGGCATGCAACCCCCCCCACCACGATAAGGTGACGATCCATGAGGGGGCAACTGCAATCAAGCATTTGCAATAACTGAGAATGAGTCTTTTGCAGTGCTGTGGAGGAATTTTGGCCCACTCATCTTTGCAGAATTGTTGTAATTCAGCCATACTGGAGGGTTTTCGAGCATGAACCGCCTTTTTAAAGTCATGCCACAGCATCTCTATTGAATTCAGATCAGGACTTTGACTAGGCCACTCCAAAGTCTTCATTTTGTTATTCTTAAGCCATTCAGAGGTGGACTTGCTGGTGTGTTTTGGATCATTGCCCTGCTGCAGAACCCAAGTGCGCTTCAGCTTCAGGTCACGAACAGATGGCCGGACATTCTCCTTCAGGATTTTTTGGTAGACAGCAGAATTCATGGTTCCATTTACCACAGCAAGTCTTCCAAGTCCTGAAGCAGCAAAACAGCCCCAGACCATCACACTACCACCACCATATTTTAGTGTTGGTATGATGTTCCTTTTCTGAAATGCTGTGTTACTTTTACACCGGATGTAATGGGATGCACACCTTCCAAAAAGTTCAACTTTTGATTTGTCAGTCCACAGAGTATTTTCCCAAAAGTCTTGGGAATGATCAAGATGTTTTCTGGCAAAACTGAGACGAGCCTCTATGTTCTTTTTGCTCAGCAGTGGTTTTCGTCTTGGAACTCTTCCATGCAGGCCATTTTTGCCCAGTCTCTTTCTTATGGTGGAGTCATGAACACTGACCTTAACTGAGGCAAGTGAGGTCTGCAGTTCTTTGGATGTTGTTGTGGGGACTTTTGTGACCTCTTGGATCAATCGCTGCTGCGCTCTTGGGGTAATTTTGGTCAGCCGGCTGGCCACTCCTGGAAAGGTTCACCACTGTTCCATGTTTTCGCCATTTGTGGATAATAGCTCTCACTGTTGTTTGCTGGAGTCCCAAAGCTTTAGAAATGGCTTTATAACCTTTTCCAGACCGATAGATCTCAGTTACTTTGTTCCTGATTTTCTTTGAATTGCAGCATGATGTCTAGTTTTTGAGGATTTTTTGGTCTATTTCACTTTCAGGCAGGTCCTATTTAAGTGATGTCTTGATTGAGAACAGGTGTGGCAGTAATCAGGCCTGGGTGTGGCGAGAGAAATTGAACTCAGCTTTCCAAAAATCTGACAAACCACAGTTAATTTATGTTTTAACGGTGGGGGGGGGGGGTGTCACTTTTTCACTCAGGGCCATGTAGGTTTAGATTTTTTTTTTTTTTTTTTTGTAACTTAGATTTTTATTCATTTTTCATCATATATAATGCATTCAGATCACATTCTACATTTAAAAAACAAAGGGGTTAGGGTAGGGAAAAATAAAAAAAAATAAACAAAATAAAAATAAAAAATAAAAAAAAATAAAAAATAAAAGGGGGGGGGACAAATGTTGGAGCATCAAGTTTTTAGTTTCCATCTCTTAATTCTTCTGGTTTTTTCAGTGTCTTTGGTTATTCTTTCAATTTCTGCCTCGTTGTTGCACTTTGTAGTGTGTCCATTTCCGCCATTTTTTCTCCCATATTCCTTCTTGCATTCTTCGTCGATATGTTAGTTTTTCCATCATACGTATGTCCTCAACAATGTCAGTCCATTGTTCTTGGTCAGGAAGAACTTCTGATCGCCATTTTTTTGTGATAGTTTTTTTACATGCAATCAACAAGATTTTAACTAGATATCTGTCCTCAGCCTGTATAACACTGTCTTTTTTAAGATCACATAAGTACATCAGGTTACAGTTCATTGGTATATTATATCCTAATATCCTCTGTATTGTCACATGCATAGATTTCCAAAATGATGATATTTTGTAGCATTTCCAAAACATATGTGAGTGGTCTGCATTTTGAGCCCCACATCCCCTCCAGCATAAAGATTGGGTATTTGTATATTTTCCTTGAATCTGTGGTGTAATGAAAAAGCGAATCAGGTTTTTCCATCCAAATTCCCTCCATGCCCTTGAATTTGTTGATGTGTGTTGTGTTTTCCATATTTCCTGCCAGCTTTCTTCTGTTATGTTTAAATTGAGCTCTTTCTCCCATTTCTCCTTTATATAGTTACTTGTATGATTGTTTGTCATAAGTTTCTGATATAGTTTTGAAATAATTCTTATTTTATTTCCTGCATATGAGCTTAAAATAAGTTGTATAATCTCGTTCACATCTGTTTGGAGGTTATGCCTAATCTTCTTCATATAGTAATCTCTCATCTGCAGATATCTGAAAAATTCCGATCTTTCTAATTTAAATTTTCTCCTGATATTTACAAAGCTCCCGAGATCTTTTTTTCCGATATTGCCCCATGCTGTGATTCCCTTGTTCACCAGATTTTTGTATCCCCTATCTTGTTTTGCCGGTTCAAACTGACTGTCAAATGCTACCCATTTCAATAGTTTTATGTCTTCCCTTATATTATATTTTTGTACTATTTTATACCACAGTTCTAAAGTAAATTTAGTGATTGGGTCTATTTGTTTGATTTGCTTATATGCATCTTTATCCCCTATTATGCTTTGTACTGGGAGTCCCTCAATTTCCTTTTCCATTTCTTTCCATTTTGCCTCATATCCCTCGTCGCACCAACATATGATATATCTTATTTGTGCTGAGTAGTAATATTCCTTTAGACTCGGTAGGCCCATGCCTCCTTTCTCTTTTGGTAATTGGACGGTTTTATATTTCACTCTTGGTTTTTTACCTCCCCAAACAAATCTCGATATCATCCTGTCCCACTTTGAGAATTGGGCATCTGGAATCTCTGTTGGTATAGCCTGGAAGAGGTAAAGTAATCTAGGTTGTATGCTGATTTTGACTGTCTCAATTTTTGAATTCAGATCCATATTTAAGATTGACCATCTATCAATATCTTTTTTTATTTCTTGTTCCAACCTATCATAGTTTGCTTTATATATTTTGCTTAGGTCTTTAGGTATGTTCACTCCAAGGTATTTTATTTCTTTTTGCTTCCAGTTTAGTTTGATCTTATCAGTTATCTGGTTTAGAGGGTTATAGTGGAATGTCAGTACTTGTGTTTTTGTTATGTTTATCTTGTATCCTGATAATTTTCCAAAATTTTCTATCAAGTTCATCATTTCCATTATTGATTTATCTGGTTGTTCAAGGTAAACTATAATATCGTCTGCAAATAGCCCAATCTTGTGTTCCGCCCCCTTTATTGTTACACCTTTTAATTTCTTATTTTGTCGTATGGCTTGAGCCAATGGTTCTATGAACAGAGCAAACAAGGTGGGTGATAAGCAGCATCCCTGCCTAGTTGATCTTTGTATATTTACTTTGTCTGTTAAGCTACCGTTTATCTTGATTCTTGCCACAGGTTCTTGATATAGCGTCCTTATGCATTGTACTGATTTTTCGTTAAATCCAAAGCGCTCCAGTACACTATATAGGAATTTCCAGTTAACCCTGTCAAATGCTTTTTCTGCGTCTAAACTCATTATTACTGCGCTTTTCTTTTCTTTATGTATTTGGTTAATTATATGTATTGTTCTCCTGATATTGTCATGTGTTTGGCGTCCCTCTATGAATCCAGTTTGATCATCTTCTATCAATTCCGTCAAGAATGTCTTTATTCGTTTACATATAATTGTTGTGTATATTTTATAATCTACATTTAATAAAGAGATTGGTCTATAGTTTCCGCATTGTTCTTTATCTTTCCCTGGTTTTAAAATAACTGAAATGATTGCTTCGTTCCATGTTGGAGGTATTTTGTTGTTGTTCAGCGTCCAATTAAATGACTTTAGGAGTTGTGGCATGAGTTCTTCTATAAACAGTTTATAAAACTCAGATGGGTATCCATCACTACCTGGTGATTTACCGTTTTTAAGTGACTTAATCACATCTCTGATCTCTTGTGTTGTTATTTCTGCTGTTAGTTTTTCATTTTGTTGATTTCCTATTGATGGCAAGTCCAATGTGTCTAGAAATTTTTTGATATCTTTAGTATTTGTTTCTTCAGGTTGCGAGTATAGTTCTTGGTAGAAATTATGGAAAATTTCTTCGATGTTTTCTGGGTTAACTGTGGTTTTATTTGTGGTGGGGTCTTTAATCTTGTATACATTATTCATTGTTTGTTGTTTTCTTAACCGTTTTGCCAGCAGTTTTGTGGCTTTTGGCCCCGTTTCATAATATTTTTGCTTTAGATATCTATTTTTCCTTTCAATTTCATCCATTTGTGTTTCTTTTATCTTTGTTTTTTCTTCTTTAATTTCTTGATATATTTTTGGATCATTTGTGCTTTGATGTTTATGTTCTAATTCCCTTAGTCTCTCACATCTTTGTTCATACGCTTCCAGCTTAGTCTTATTTGCTTTTCCTGTTTCAACAATTAATTTACCCCTTAACACGGCTTTTAGTGCGTCCCATAGTATTGTTGGGTCCACTTCTTCATTGTCATTCTCTTGGATATATTCGTTTATGTTTATTTTTATTCTTTCTTTCATTTTCTCATCATTTAACAGTCCTATGTTAAGTTTCCATGTTGTTTGTCGTTTTCTATTGTTTAAATATATTTCCATGTATATAGGATTATGATCTGATATTTCTGCCCCTCCAATCCAACAATTTCTCACCCTGTGTCTGTCACCTTCATTCATAAGGAAGTAATCTATTCTAGAGTGTACTTTATGGGCTGCTGAATAATGTGTATAGTCTTTTTCGAGTGGGTGCAGGTCCCTCCATATGTCTACCATACCCATTTCTGCCAGTGAGGTTCTTATGAACTTTGTTACATGTTTTTTTGTCTTCTTAACACTTGTTGTGTCAACTTCATGATCCATGACAGCATTTAAGTCTCCTCCACAAATTAGGACTCCTTCACTGTGTGTTGCTATGAGATCAAACAGATGTTGAAAAAAACCCTCGTCACTTTCTGGTGGGGCATAGATGTTCACTAATGTGATCTGCATACCATCTATTCTTCCCTTTATTATTACATACCTGCCTTCTTTATCCTGGATTTCCTGTTCACTTTCAAATTGTATTTTGTTTGAGATTAGTATCATAACCCCCCTTTTTGCTCCTCCCTTAAATGAACTGTAGTAGGAGTTCTTATAGCCAAATCTCTTTAGTTTCACATGTTCTGCCTTGCTCAAATGTGTCTCTTGCATAAATATAATTTCAGCTTTTTCCTTCTTGAATTTTCTTATTATTCTTTCCCTTTTAACAGGTGAGTTCAGACCATTCACGTTTAGTGTCATTATCTTAAGATTTTTACCCATATTCATGTTTTTCCATTTTTTTAACTTGTGCTCCTAGCCCCTTTAACAACAAAAATAACACATATTTATATAAAAACACATTAAAAAAACTCGACCTCCGTACTTTGGGCCTTTCTTCTGCCCACTGGTCCCTGTTGGTGGGTGGGGGGTTTGTCTTCACAGAGTGAAGGGCCCTCCCTAGACTTCTAATTACTATCAAAGTAATAGTCATAAGTCTAGAAATGTCCAACAAATATCACTTAAACCTCTCCTAGCCGTCTGTTTCTCTTTTACCTTGTCTTCTTGGCCTTCATTTCTTCTGTGCCTTTCTTAATCTTTGTTATGATCTAGGCTTTCAGTTGAAAGCCTTGTAGCTTGTCCTGGGCCCGCTGCTCTACGTCTCTCCCCCTTCTTCCGCCGTTCACTCGTCTCCACTCCGTCTGTCGTGGTGCGTTCAGGGCCGCCGCTGCTCCAGCCGTCTCCTTCGGCACGCTCACCTCAAGGCCCCGCTCCATCATATCCCGCGCTGCCTCTTCGGCCGTGTTGTAGGTTCTTGTGCCTTCCTCCCAATGAATCCTCATTTTCGTTAGCGGCGTTTGGAATCTAATTTTTTTCTCTTTCAGCGTTTTTTTAATATTGGCATATTTCTTCCGCTGCTGCACGATTTCTGTCGGGTAGTCATGGTCAAAAAATACCTGTTTGTCGCCGATTCGTATCTTTTTTTTCCATGCTTGCGTCAGGATTCTTTCCTTTATGTCATATTTCACAAAGTTTACCACAACTGACCTGGGTGGAGAGTTTGTTTTCGGGTTCTGTGCCGGTGTTCTGTGCGCCCGTTGAATCTGCAGATCCGTTTCTCCGGGTATTTCCAGTTCTTTTTTTAAGAACTGATCCATGAATTTTGTCATCGAGTTGCCTTCAATGCCCTCCGGAATTCCAAAGATGCGCATATTGCTTCGTCGGGATCTGCTCTCCAAGTCGTTTATTTTCTCCTGCATCCTCTGCGTTTGCGTCGTCAGGGTCTGTAGTTGTTCGTTTGCCTCGCTTTTCCAATCTTCTAGTTCCGAAATTCGGGTCTGCGCTTCTGTCATACACGCCCGCTGGGAGCGCAGCTCCTCCATGTTTTCCGTTAATTTACGCTCCATTTCTCTTCGGAGGTCCATGATTTCCTCCTTAATTTCTTTTTTCAGTTCCTCCTTAAGAGCCGCTAAATCCTGTTGTAGCTGTCGCTTGAATTCTCTCAACTCTTCACCCAAACTGGCGATGCCAGCGTTCATGTTGTCGAGTCTGGCGTCCTCCATTTTCACTGCTGTGGACATCTCGTTTTTTTGGGCTTTGCGTACAGCGGTTTTTCCTGCGTTGTTGGAGAGGAATTCTTCAATTTTACCCTGTTTTTGTCCTTGTGCCCGGTTCCTTCGTGTTTTCATCCCTTAGTTTATTGATTCGTTTATGTCGAGTTGGCCATTTACCGATGATTTTTAATCCGGCTAGGGAGAGCTCTTTGTTTAAGTGTTATGTCTCTCCGCCATCTTCCCGGAAGTCAGGTTTAGATTTTTTTTAAATTTAATAATAAACGCCTTCATTTAAAAACTGCATTTTGGGTTTACTTGTGTTGTCTTTGTCTAATATTTTGGGTTTTTTTTTTTGATGATCTGAAACATTGAAGTGTGATAAACATACAAAAACATGAGAAATCAGGAAGGGGGCAAACACTTTCTCACACCACTGTATAAGGAGTCAAAGTAGAGTCTAATCTGATTATCCGTTTTTCTTCTCATCACAAAGGTGTCACGTGTAGAGATACTACCAAGCATTTTAAAGCATAAATATATATAAATATTTTGTTGAACTTACTGTAGATTGACCTAGATTAAAGAGTTCAATATTGAGTGCAGTCACTAGAGAGGACCTTTAATTATATATGACACACTATAGTTCATACAATCATCTTTTCACTCAACAAAATTCAGTCTGATCAAATGCGACAACAGCCAGAGGCATTTTTTTTTTGCCACATCTACAAATAGCTTGGCCTTGTCAACAGCTTGGGTGCGGGGGCCATTAGTAGTTCGGCATCTCTGGGGGATCAGAAATAATTGATTTTAGTTGAGCTTCCCCTATCAAGAATTCACTGAGTGCACAGAGGAAGCTTAACTGTTAATTGACTGCAGTTTACTACTTAGTTACTTTCAAGCATCTCATTGAGGTTTGCTTTTTAGTCAAAGTTTGTTTCACTTCATCACTGCAGACAAGATGTAAGGCTTTCTAAATGTCACTCTCAGTTATTTACATAATTAAGCACTCGAAGGCTGGCTTTGGCCCCGGTTGGCCATAAATTTATCAACATAGCAGTTTTGATTAAATACATGGAATACACATGCCACTCTGAGTGATGGGCAGGCGTTATCTTCAAGTACTACCCAGCAGTGTTTGTTTCCTGGCACGCAGCTCTGTATTTGATATCATAAATTAATGTTCAAATTGTTTTTCTCACCATCCAGGCTTTTTCTTTTTCCACAGAGGAGATGCCCCTGAGATTATGATTTAACAAAAAAAAAAAAAGAAGAATTTTCAAGATTAGTTTTTAATTAAAATGGCATTTGAGCGAACCACTTGACACGAGAAGTAAATTTAAAAATATAATTTAATTGGCTGTAGCTGGACACATATATTTTTGTACCCTTAGTGTGTGCTGTTTTGCTGTTCCATTGTAGGTAAACAGATCTGATCATCTCTCTTGGAAGGGACCACAGTGGGTGTTAAAGGGTGACATGAGTGGGAGAAGAGGAGGTGATGTGAAGGAGATGCAGAAAATTAACAGTTCGGAAGAGGATGTGTTTCTGGTGCCATTTTTTTTTTTTTTTTTTTTAAAGCACAAACATGCTCTTTGTACTCAGGGTGTCACACGTTATCTTTTCCTGTCCCATCTTTATTCACTTCACCTTCATTTTAGATTCTGCATCTCCAAGAAAGGAGAAAGAGAGAGCAGAGATACTGCTGCTTATGCACAGTCGCAGTCTTCACCAGTGCATGCAGCAGCCGGCCTATTTTGGACTTTTCCACGGATTTTCTGAGGCTTTAATCTTCCACATTGTGTGTGTGCAGTTCCCCATAATGATAATGGCAGAATCACTGTGCTCATTTTTAAACTATGGCCAGAAACCTTCTAATTTTACCATCTGCAATGACTAGCAGATTTGTAAATTGTTAGCTAAGCTAACATTAGCAGCGTGAATTGGCTAAATTGCTGCCCGTGGCTGTCTTTGCGTTTCAGAATGAAAACCATGTATAAACTGTCTTAAATACACACATGATGCTATTGTGCTTGTGGAAATGGAGAAAGTGTAAATTTTTTTGCATCAGTGTAGCGCTAGTTGGTTTTATTTTCGCTAATTTTCTCTAATTCATGCTGCTTAACTGTTGGTTTTTAAATTGTGCACATTTAGACAAAAGCGTTTGGGGTGATGGGTAGACATGGTTCTGGGGTTGCAAAGACGCCTTTGGGCTAGCAGAGGTGGGTAAGCCGAATTTTAATCTAAAAAATTACTATCATTGCTTTATACACCAATATGTGAACATTTGCACCTTTTTTCTCATTGTTACTCTGAATTATTATGGCAACAGCAATCATACACTGCAAGAACTGCAAAAGGACTTACCGTGTTTTCTTAAAAAGGGTAAAATTATGATGAAATCCTTCTTATTCTTTACTGTTCTGTTGTGTTACTTTATCTAAGCTATTGTATGGAGGTGTGGTCAAATATGTACAGACGTTCACTGTGACCACTGTATAAAAAAAAAACTGAAAAAGACTCATAAGGATGGCGTACAATGTTGTTTTTGGTGAAGCACTTTAAAACATTCAAATCATGCTTCTTATGTGGATGCTATGTATCATTTATTGAGTTAATATTTTACAGTATGTGGAAATATAGAGTAGATGCTCCTGAGAGAATTTCTCGCCCTCTGGGGTGGAGTAATAATAATAATAATAATAATATGTATAAACACATTCTAAGTAATAAAGGAGGGATGGTATTTACTGAAATGCGTCAATTAACCATCAGCTTTTGTATGATTAAACAAATTAGCTTTTCCAAGAAACACTTGCATTTGCAAGCTACAAACCCCAATTCCAAAGAAAGTTGGGATTTTGTGTAAAATAAAAATAAAATACAGTGATTTGCATATCCTTTTCAACCAATATTCAGTTGAATACACTACAAAAAATAGATATTTCATGTTCAAAATTGATAAACTTTATTGTTTTGCAAATATTAACTCATTTTGAACTTGATGCCTGCAACATGTTCCAAAAAAGGTGGAACAGGGGCATGAAAAGACTGGAAAAGTTGAATAATGCAAAAAAAAACAAAAAAAAAACTTTTTGGAACATTCCACAGGTGGACAGGTTAATTGCAAACAGATAAATAGGTGATTGGGTATAAAAGGAGCATCCCCAAAAGGCTCAGTCGTTCACAAGCATGGATGGCGTGAGGTTCACCACTTTGAGAACAACTGCGTGGGCAAACAGTCCAACAGTTTAAGAACAACTTTTCTCAATGTACAATTGCAAGGAATTTAGGAATTTCATGATCTACAGTCCATAATATCAAAAGATTCAGAGAATCTGGAGGAACTTCTGCACATAAGCGGCAAAGCTGAAAACTAGAATTAAATGCCTGTGACCTTTGATCCCTCAAGCGGCACTGCATTAAAAACCACCATTCTGTAAAGGATATTACCACATGAGTTCAGGAACACTTCAGAAAACTACTGTCAGTTAACAGTTTATCACTACATCTACAAGTGCAAGTTAAAACTCTACCATCCAAAACGATATCAACACCTAGAAATGCCTGGGCCTGAGATAGACTGACACAAAATGGAAAAGTGTGCTGTGGTCTGACAAGTCCACAATTCAAATTGTTTTTTGAAATCATGGGTGCCATGTCCTTTGGGCTAAAGAGGAAAAGGACTTTCCAGATTGTTGTCAGTGCAAAGTTGAAAAGACAGTATCTGTGATGGTAGGGGGGTGGGTTAGTGCCCATGGCATAGATAACTTACACATCTGTGAAGGCGCCATTAATGCTGAATGGTACACTGCTTATAAAAAGTATTCATCCCCCTTGGATGTTTCAGCCTTTTATTGCTTTATAAAATGAAATCAGGGTCAAAATAATTTGGCTTTTTTAACAAAAATTTGCAAAAAAAAGCTTTCATGTCAAAGTAAAAACAGATTTTTACAAACTACTATCAGTTAATTAAAAATATGTAAGGTAAAGCAATTGATTGCATAAGTATTCACCCCCTTCAGATCAGTATTTAGTAGATGCACTTTTGGCTGCAATCACAGCAATAAGTCTGTATTGATACGTCTCAATCAGGCTGGCACATCTGGACACTACAGTTTTTCTCAATTCTTCCTTGCAAAACAGCTCTAGCTTTGTCAGGTTATTCGGGGATCAGGCGTGAACAGCTCTTTTCAAGTCCAGCCACAAATTTGAGATCTGGGCTTTGACTTGGCCACTCCAGAACATTCACCTTGTTGTCTTTGAACCATTTCTGTGGAGCTTTTGCTGTATGCTTGGGGTTGTTGTTCTGCTGAAAAATAAATCTTCTCCCAAGCCATCGTTCTCTTGCAGATGATGATCCTTTGTCATTTTCATGTAAACAAAAACGAAATACTGTTTCTACAGCAAGACCACTCAAAAAAACCATTAAAAACAATATCTCTCTAACAAGCCTACCTAATATGAAGTAAGTAGATAAGCATCATTAGTTCGCTTAAAATGATATAAATAAATAAAATACTGCAAATAAAATAAATAGCAACTAAGTTACTCTTCATTTAATAGTCTTATCGCAGCAGGGAAGAAACCGTCCTTTAACCTGGATGTCCTCGCTCGAACGCTCCTGTATCTCTTTCCTGATGACATCAGAGAGAAGAGACTGTGTGAAGGTGAGAGGGATCCCCTAAGATGCAGCTTCCTCTGCGCCTACATCTATGACTGTAGATGTCAGTCAATGATGGTAGCTGGGTGCCAATAATCCTCTCTGCCGTCCTGATGACTCTACCCAGTTTCTGTCTCTCCTCTGCTCTGCTATTCCCGTACCAGGAGGTAATGCAGTATGTGAGGACGCTTTCAATGGTGCCATGATAGAACAGTGTCATGGCTGGCTTAGAGAGGCCTGCTCTCTTCAGTCTCTGGAGGCAATGAAGGCGCTGCTGTGCCTTTTTGATCATAGCTGTTGTGTTATCTGTGGAGGTTAGGTTGTCACTCAGATGAAGTCCAAGAAATTTGGTACTCTGTACTCTTTCAACAGCCGAACCACAAATAATGGAGAATGGTGAAGTGGCTGGTCCTTTCTAAAATCGATGATAATTTTCTTTTGTTTTTCCTGCATTGAGACAGAGGTTGGGGAAGTTACACCAAGTCACTAACTTCACCTCATCCCTGTATGCTGATTCATCACCATTTGTGATGAGACCAACAACTGTGGTGTCATCAGCAAATTTGATTATATGGTTGCTGTTGTGGGATGCAGAGCAGTCGTGAGTCAGCAGTGTAAACAGTAGTGGGCTCAAAACACATCCCTGTGGTGATCCAGTACTCACTATGATGGTCTCAGATATTCTGGTGCCAACCATGACAGTCTGTCTCCTCTCTGTAAGGAAGTCCAAGACCCAATTGCAGATGCTAGTGCTGACTCCCAACAGTTGCAGTTTCTCAACCAGCTGCTGCGGCAAGATGGTGTTAAATGCTGAGCTAAAGTCCAGCAGCAAAACTCTGGCATAAGTATCTTTGCCCTCCAGATGAGTCAAGATGATGTGAAGCAGAGTGGATATGCCACTGGATATGCTGGTGGATATGCTACCGGTTGGCTCTGTATGCAAACTGGAGAGGGTTCATGTTAATGGGGAAGTGAGATTTAATACGGTCCATAACAAGCTGCTCGAAGCACTTCATAACTACTGGAGTAAGGGTAGCAGGGTGGTAATCATTGATAGCGAGGGTTTGAGTTTTGGGGCACTGGCACTATGGTAGCACTTTTAAAGCAGGTGAGCACTACAGCTTGGTGGAGGGAGGAATTAAAGATGTCTGTGAAAACCTCCTGTAGTTGGTCCGCACAGCTCTTCAAGACCCGACCTGGTACACTATCTGGTCCAGAAGCCTTCCTGGGATTTATTCTAGAGAAAACTCTCCTCACACTCTCCACAGACAGCTGCAGTGCTTGGTCATTAGATGATGGTGTCAGCCTGTATGCACCCCTGCTGTTAGTGACCTCAAACCGAGAGTAAAATTTATTGAGGTCATCTGGAAGTGATGGATCATAGCAGTGAGTGATTTTGGCTGAAGGTTTGTAACCTGTCACTACCTGAAAACCCTCCCACAGGCTCCTTGTGCCCCCAGAGTCAGCAAAGTTTCTCTCCAAGTTTCTCCCATACTGTCTCTTTGTCTCTCTGATGCTCCTTCTCAGGTTGCTCCTAGCTTCCCTGTATGCCACAGCATCACCAGATTTGAAGGCAGCATCATGGATCCTCAGTAATGAATGGACCTCTCCTCTCAACCATGGCTTATCAGTGGCATATTTCCTTGCAGTTTTTCACCAGTAGTTTCCTTGCAGTTTTTCGTCTGTAGCTGGCTGATATTGTTATAAAGTTCTACCATGGCCAGCTGTTTGTTCACACTTGGATGGACATATACTGCAAAAATAAACACCACTGAGAATTCTCTTGGGAGGTAAAAAGGTTGACATTTAACTTCCAGAAACTCCACTTCAGGAATGCATTGCTTCAAGATGACTCCAGCATCTCTGCACCATGAGTTGTTTGTGTAAACAGCGAGGCTGCCGCCCCTGTGCTTTCTTGAGGCTGTAGCCACTCTGTCTGCCCGGTGTAGACTGAACCAAATCCTGGAGGATTTGGTGATATTTTTCTGCATTTATGTTCCCCTCTACCTTTACTAGCCCTCCAGGGCCTGCTGCTAAGAAGCATCTCTAGAGCATGACGTTGCCACCACCATGCTTCATGGTGGAGATGGTGTGTTTGTGGTGATGTGCAGTGTTTGGTGGTCGCCAAACATAACATCTAGTCTGATGGTCAAAAAGTTCAATTTTTATCTCATCAGACCAAAGAACCTTCTTCCAGTTGACCTTGGAGTCTCCCACATGCCTTTGGGCAAATTCCAGGTGAGATTTCATGTGAGCTTTTTTCATCCGTGGCTTTCTCTTTGCCACTCTCCATACAGCTTGGACTGATAAAGAACCCGAGCAACAGTTGTTGCGTGTATAGTCTCTCCCATATGGGCCACTGAAGCTCTCAACTCCTTAAGAGTGGTTGTAGGTGTCTTGGTGGCCTCCCTCGCTAGCTCTAGGCAGATTTAGACAAGTGTCATACTGCTTCCATTTCTTAATGATGGATTTAACTGAACTCCGTGGGATACCCAGTGAGTTGGAAATCTTCTTAATACATTTCCTGTCTATATTTTTCAATGATCTTTTCTCTGAGTTGCTTGGAGTGTTTGGGGTTTTTTTGTCTTCATGTTGCAATTGTAGCAGGAATGCTGATGAACCAGAGACTGCACCTTCCAGAAACAGTTGTTTTTATACTACAATCACTTGACGCACATTAACTGCACTCAGGCGATCTCTGTTTCACTAATTGTAAGACTGCAGGCATCAACTAGCTGGACCTCTGTTTAATTAGGTCAGTCACTTTAAAGGGGGTGAATACTTATGCAGTCATTTACTTTACCTTATATAATTGTAATTAATTGACAGTAGTTTGTAAAAATCTGTTTTCACTTTGACATAACAGAAGCTTTTTTTGTTTGTTTGTTTTTTTTTGCAATTTTTTTTGTCAAAAAAGCCAAGTTATTCTGGCCATGATTTCATGTTATAAAGCAATAAAAGGTTGAAACATCCAAGCGGGGTGAATACTTTTTTCAGGAACGTCCTTGCTTATTTCAGCAAGACAATGCCAAGCCACATTCTGCACATGTTACAACAGCATAGCTTCGTAGTAAAAGAATGTGCATACTAGACTGGCCTGCCTGCAGTCCAGACCTGTCTCTCATTGAAAATGTGTGGTGCATTATGAAGTGCAAAATACAACAATGGGCTGTTGAGCGACTGAAGTCGTACATCAAGCAAGACTGTGAAAGAATTCCACCATCAAAGCCTCAACAGTTGGTGTCCTCAGTTCCTAATTGCTTATTAAGTGTTGTTAAAAGGAAAGGTGATGTAACACAGTGGTAGACATGCCCCTGTCTCAGCTTTTTTAGGAATGTGTTGCAGGCATCAAATCCAAAATGAGTGAATATTTCAAGATTCAGAGATTTTATTTGTCAATACTACTATACATACAGGACATACAGGAGAATTGAAATGGCATTTCTCTTCAGTGGTGTGTACAATATAAAAAAGAAAAAGGAATATCCATCCATCCATCTTCTTCCACTTAATCCTTTTCGGGTCACAGGGGAGCTGGAGCCTATCCCAGCATCTTTGGGTGAGAGGCAGGGTACACCCTGGACAGATTGCCAACCCATCGCAGGGCCAACACAGAGAGACAGACAACCATTCACTCTCACAGTCATACCTAAGGACAATTTAGAATCCCTAGTTTGATGCCAATTAATCTAACTTGCATGTTTGTGGCATGTGGGAGGAAACCGGAGAAATCCCAGAGTAAACCCACGTAGACACGGGGAGAACATGCAAACTCCACACAGATCACTGTTGGTCGGGGGCTGGGATCAAACCCAGGATCCCCCGACCAAGGGTGAGTTCCTGTGCTGGCGCACTGCTAACCACTCCGCCACCGCGCTGCCCGAGAAAAAGGAATAAGGCTGGAAAACCAACAGCAGCAGCCTATCTACAGTAATACTACCCATAGTGCAAATGGCGACAAAAGATAGACCCAGACCTCCCACAGTGCAAATAAAGATAAACAATAAACGATGATGAAACCCAGCAATCCTATATACAGAAAAGTAGAGCTGTAATACCCATAGTTGCAAGTTCAATGCGGTAGTACAGTATAGGTGCAGACAGTGACAGGACTGCACGTGATCAGTATTGCAATGACAGACTGCAGCAGATATGGCATTTGTGCAAATGGTTGCAGTAAAGTGCAGAGACATATAGCAGCAAATGTATTACTGTTGGTGTGCCAGTCTTTCTGTGCCAACAGTTGAGGTAGTTATTGTGTGGGTGAGTGCATTACAGTCCGGAGGAAGGGGTGAGGGGGGTGGACAGAGTTCAGGGTCCTGATGGCCTGATGAACAAAGCTGTTTAGCAGTCTTGTGGAGCAGGTTCAGAGGCTTCGGTACCTTTTCCCTGAGGGCAAGGGACTGAAGAGGGAGTGTGAAGGGTAGGAGGTGTCGCCTGCAATGTTGATGGCTCTGCGGGTGAGGTAGATGTCCAAGAAGGGGGGCAGAGGGCACCGATGATCTTGCTGGCTGCTTTCACTGTGTGTTGCAAAACAAAGTTTATCAGTTTTAACATTAAATATCTTGTCTTTGTAGCATATTCAATTTAATATACTGTAGGTTGAAGAGGATTTGCAAATGGGTTTGTTAAAAAAAAAACAGCAAAGGCTCTGTTTTGTTAATCACGTCAGTCTACTGTTTATATGCAGTATAATGACAGGTCAGTTTCTGATTTTACCACTTCCTTCTTGTCTGTTTTTGGCTGCTTTTTCAGTTCTTTATATTCAGTTTTGTGTACCATTGTGTACACGTGTAAGCATTTCTAAACAAAGAGCTCTCCAAAGAGTAAAGATGCACCTTGTCCATCTGTCCAGTGGAGTGAAAACAAAAGGCGCGTGTGTGCGTGTTTGATGGAGTGATTATGTATCTAATTACTTGTTTAAGTGGGCTTGTTTACAGCTTCTGTGCCATATTGAACCCATTAATCTAGCTATGTTTGCTCGCAACTCACTCAGTTGATCCCTGACTTTGCTTGCTGTGTGCACGCATTTGTTTGCCCGTGTGCGTCATAACCCCCCCACCACTTTATTTTTATTTTTTGGCTCCGCAGCCTCTTCTTCTGTCACTCTCTATCATGTCGAGCTGCAAGCAAGAACTGTTTGGTGTTGTTTGTGTTTGTGCGAGCACTCTCAGTTTGGTGCACCTCTCAAGCCCAGGGACAGCCTCAGTGGAGGGATGGGAAGGAGAGCCTGAGGGAGGAGAGAAGGAGCGGGAGGAGGAGAGGAGGTAGTTGTGTGTTGCCTGGCATTCCAGTGGAGCTTTATGATTTAAATGATAAAAGAAGGCTGGGCCATCCATTATGCATTAGGCATTGTACGTGTTCAGTAATTCCAATTAAGCTCTCAGCTGGGTTTAACTCAAAGAGAGCAAAGGATAAGAAAGATGTACACAGGAAATGAAAGACATACAGGACCAGAACAGTAAACAGGGGTGGGAAGAACTGACCAGACCGAACAGGTAACATTGAGTGGTCCCCGAAAACAAGCAGGAAGAGACAACCTCTTCTGTCTTTGATGGAGCGAGGCGGTCAGAAATGAGGAGGGTAATGGCAAGCGCAAGAGGGAGGGGTTGGACATCTGATGGCTCCAGTTTGATGTGTCAGTTCTCTTGTCATGCTGAGTGTTTGTTCACTCACTCACAGTGTGCACCAGCTGCAAGTGTGCTCACACTCACACAAGACAGAAGATGCCTCATGTTTTCATTTCTCAGAAGAGCTAGACTGGGTGTTGTCTGAACCCCTGGAGGAGATTTGGAAAGGCTTTTAACCTCCTACAGAAACGCACACCTGTGCACCAAAATGCATCCACCCCAGGACAGGTTTTCATGTTCCCGAAGCTGACCTTTGATAAAGAAAAGGAAGGTATGATGGATGTATTCCCTCCACAATCAGATCCCATTTGTGCAGATCTGTTTGTGATCTGAGGCCTGTTCTGAACACCGGAAAAACAACTTGGAGAGGGAGGAAGCACAGAAGGAAGGAGGAGGGTACTGTACAGATGTATATGCAGGTTTATGAGACTTGCAGCAGATGGTTAGCTGTAGAGTCGCGCCAAAGGATGATGTAGTAATTGCCTTTCACATAAAGAATTCAAGTTCAAACAGATGTTGTAGGAACTGTCCATGATGATTTTGAATAAGAAAGGAAAACCCTACCAGCTCCATAGCTGCTGGACTTCAAGTGAATATGACTTCTTATTATTAAAACACTTGTGGACCACCAGTTCAAGGAACAGGCATCACCGATTCATTATCATTTAACTTGTTCTTTTCTTATCCGTAACTTTTTAAATTTTAGTTCATCCCTAACATAAATAGGTTTGTACTTTCCCTACTGCTCTCCTCAAAACTGTTGCACTTCAGAAATATTTTGTTTCATTGCAGCCAAATCAGAGTGTCATATCATTTGGAACTTTATTACGAAAAGCGAAAATTCTTACTGGTTGAGACATCAATATATGTTAAATATGTGTTTTTATTTATGGGATAACTTCAGAGGAAGGAAATATTCCTTCACACTTTAGTTCATAAGAAGCTGATTCTGACTCAACTCATCAACTCCCAGAGGTCTTAATGAAATGTGTGTGACATGCAAAATACTTCAGGGTTTAAATATTGTAGCACCATTTTCTACCCAGCTAAAGCAGCCCTCCTCACAAGAACCTATTTCAGTGTCTATTTCTTTAAATGCTTAGGAGCCCCAGTTCACCCAATCCTCCCTTTTTTGTCACTGCTGAGATCCATTGTTGAATTTGAGCTAAAGTTAGCTGTTTGGTTTGATTGTCAAAGACAGTCTAAGGTAACTAAAGCTTAATTCATGGTAACATGTCCGTGCCATCAGCAACCATACAGTGGCCGTGATGTGCAAATTTCATCTTCCAGTTGCAGAGGTTTCATGCAGACCTACTGCATGTAACTCAAATTTTGAATCCAGTGTAAGATTTGCCAAATGTGAGAGTGTACTATAAATTTGTTGTGATTGCATCGTTCTAAAGGATAATTCGGCATATATGGAGAACACGAGGTGCGTGGGTGCACTGGGGGGGCACACCGGCGGGGACCTGGGGTCTGCCAGGGAACACCAGTGTTGGAGAAGCAGCAGCTGCAGTCATTCGCAGGGAGCCAAGCTCAGCCTGCCCGGTTAGCAGTGGACGGGAGTCCCGGGTGCAGCTTCACCTGTGTGCCACCGCTGTCCTTTGTGGGACCGTGGATTCCTGATGGTGCTCCTCCTGGTGCTGGTGTGCTTGCACAGTTATCTAAAAATTAAAAGTTAATAATAATACCACCATTGTTGTGGAGCGGAATGGCCAGATCAATTGCGTATCATATGCGGACACATATGCATGCTTTGATGAAACAACGGCCGTGACTAAACGGGACACAAAAACACCCAAATAATGAAAAAATCATTTGTTATTTACTGACAATTGGGCAACACTAATGCAACAGTTGCAGCCAAACGGCTCATTCTGCTGTGTATAATAATGTTGGGTGTTTTGTACTTATAATATTGCTAAAATATAAAGAGATGCACTGCAGTGGATCTAAAATATTTGCAAATGTGTCCTGAACAAACTAATCAAGAAAGCTAGCTCTGTCCTGGGGCAGCGCCTTGACCCAGTGGAGGAGATAGGAGAGAGAAGGATGGTGGCTAAACTGTCATCTCTTGGCTGCACGGTGGCGCAGTGGTTTAGCACTGTGGCAGCACAGTTTTACCCTCGGCCGGGGGACCGCGGGGATCATGAGATCGTGGGTTCGATCCCAGCCCCCGACCAACAGTGAGCTGTGTGGAGTTTGCATGTTCTCCCCGTGTTGCGCGGGTTTACTCCGGGATTTCTCCGGTTTCCTCCCGCACATCAAAAACATGTAGGTTTAGGGCGCTCGCGCACGCAGCGACCAGCAGCCGGTGGCTTGTCACCAGACTGCAAACCAAATCTACCTAGGGGTACAAATAAGTAACAAAAAAAAAAAAAAAATCTCTGCTGGAGTCCGAGTCCCACCCTATGCAGGACATACTGAATGCACTGAGGAGCTCATTTAGCAGCAGACTACATCATCCTAGGTGCGCAGCCGAGAGGTTTCGCAGGTCCTTCCTACCTACGGCTGTCAGACTGTATAACCTAAGCAGGGCTGCTTGCAGAGATAGCAAAAAAACGTGACGACCTAATAGTATTGAATGCAAAAGATGCAACAGACTTACACAAATGGTCCCCTCCAGCATACAACTAGGACAATATCAGTCGCTACGGAGGGTGACAGTATGTATGGGTACATATTCATACCATGTAGGGTAACTAAATAGACGGTTATGCTGTTTATTCCATCTAGCTACAATGCTCCGCACTGTGTATATATATTTATATATTCATGTGTACATATGTATATTCACTGCTCTTATTTTCTTATCTCCTTAAGTATTGCTCTGAGTGTTGCTATCCCTGTGCTGTTGCAATCCTGGAATTTCCCAATTGTGGGACTAATAAAGGCTTATCTTATCTTACCTTATCTCTTATCTTATAGTACTGCATGAGTTTATTGACGATACACTATAAACTACACATATAAACTAAAACAGTTATAATGGTGATTGAACAACTCCCATTCCCCAAAGTGCAAGATCCAACACTTATGAATATAAGTCATAAAAGATCACACAAATAAGTCTGACAAACAAATAAGCAAAGGTTCTTAAACAGTCGCTGATATTGGATGTCCCATTCATTTTCAATAATTTTGTAATTAATATTTGCACAATCAAATAAATCTTAGTGGTGTTCAGTTGCTTTTATATTTCCAAAGTCTAGCATGTCTGATTGCCTACATATAGGCTACACCTCTTCCACTTTCAAACACAGCTTACATTTGGGCCTGTAAAGCCTAATTGGCCTACCTGTTATCAGACAAGAATACTTGCTTTCTGCGGGCATGCACTAGTTCCAATAATCATCACTATACTCCTGAATCTTTTCCTGCATGCTTACAGTAGGTGTGAACTAACCACATAGCCTGAAATGTGACAGAGATGTTCCTACAGCAAAAAAAGGACATAAAGTTATCTGCTCTGGTCTGATATCAAGATTCGCCTCCATCCCTCCGTCTCTCCATCTCTCAGCCACGTCTTCACATCTATTTTCAGCTCTGCTGTCAATCCACTGACTCTAGACTCAAATCTGCTGCCTCTCTTGACACCGTCAAACAGTAATAGCCTGGGAGGTGTGTGTGCAATTGTGAATGTAGGACCATGCCTGTGCTTGAGAAATGTACTGTACTCTTTTTTTTTTTTTTTTCTTCTTCCATGACTGAGGAAAGAGAATTTGTATCTATCACAAATGTTTTGATTGTGTGTTTACAGCATTTGCCCATTTCTGTTCCTGCACTGGTCACGATACACAAGAACTGGGACAAGTTCTTGTGCTGTAAATCCTCATACATCATGCAGCTAAAACTAATGGCCTACAGTAATTAACTATTAACTGGCTTCGTTTGCTACCCTGCAGGTGTAATTTCTGAAGTTTCTGTGGCACTAACACCTGTGTTTACCACCACTGTGATAGACGCTGTCGCATTTTCAGATTTCTAAGCTAAATATGCACTGCAGATCATTTCTAACATCACCTGGTAGGGACTGAGATCACTGGTCTTTATCTGTGTTCCTCCAGA
This sequence comes from Pholidichthys leucotaenia, assembly GCA_020510985.1. Taxonomy (NCBI): domain Eukaryota; kingdom Metazoa; phylum Chordata; class Actinopteri; order Cichliformes; family Pholidichthyidae; genus Pholidichthys; species Pholidichthys leucotaenia. The sequence goes on along the minus strand of CM035842.1, from coordinate 355,111,010 downwards.
GTCGCATATTTCCTGAAGTTGGAACTGGTGTGGGTGATTAGCACTTTGAGGTCAAATTAAGTTAGTCACACTTAGAACCCAGAGAGGCATCACGAGGCAGCACAGGATAAGCCCTGCTGATTTTAGTGATCCTGTGCCTTTTTCACAGGGACCACCATGAGGCTGGTACTTTGCACTCAGAGGTCTGCAAAACACAGCATCGAACCGCAAGCACAGAGTTTCTGCCCATAATCACTGACTTCTCTGTAGGTTTAGCAAAAACAGAAAACAAAACAAAAAATCCCAAATTAACAACAAAAAAGATGCATATTTATTAGAAATAATAGCAGTAGAATTAGGAGATAAATGTCAAACATGTATGAGGAAAAAAGCTCCTAATTTAAGTCTTAAATTTATCTGAAAACAATTGCAAATTTACTAGAAAAGAAAATGCAAATTCAAGTAGAAAAAAACACAATTTGAAGAAAAAATGTTTCAAATTTATTTGATAAATACTGCATATTAAAGAGTGGGGAAATCTATCCTAACACTAATACTGTATAGTCATAATTTTATCTCAGATGTTTTACAGCTTTAATATGATCTGCAGCTTCATCCAGTGTTTTTGGGGCTAAAATTGTTTAAAATAGCTCTTTCCATGATAGAGGTTGCTGACCACTATACTAAGAAAAAGCTATTTCTACTTTAAAAAAAGACTCAGTTTAAGTAGTTTTTGGTGAAAAAATGGCTTGGACTGTCAAATCTGTTTGAGCATTAAAAATTGAAGGTAAAACAGCCAAGTTACAAGTATAAACTGGCTTATCAAGATTCAGGTTGTACTCAAGGTCAAAGGTCAGGAGATCTGGGCACTTTCAGTTGCAATCAAAATCATTCAAACCCCCACTGGCACGTAATATTAGTTGTGTTGAGCTATTTAAATTGTTCTTGTTTGATTTGTTTATTGTAAATAGCTGCTAGTTTGTACATTTTACAAATAAACCTAATTTGCAGTGGAGGTTGAATGGGTTTGATTGCAAGTGTATTACATTATTATTATCTAATGATGACAGTTTTTAACAATTTTTAAAACTCATTCACTGTCATTCTTTTAACAGAATGATTCAAATTAAACTATCCCGACAGTTGTTTTGAATTAAAACAACATTCTTTCTTGAGAGAAGTTTGGATGAATGGTACCATAACTGAAGGAAGTCTTATTACTCTGTCAAAATCATGAAAACGAAAGACTGGCATAATCTCTGAATTGTAGCCTACAGCTCTCATCTGTATGTAATTATGATCAAGTCTTCCTGGTGCAACCAGGGCTGTGGAGAAGGTTAAAAAGCTCCTTAAAAACTCCTTGCTCTTAGACACGTTTTCACTTTGTGAACAAGCCCGCATTGTCCTCACTGCAAAATGGATTTGTCCACCCATTTAAATGCTGTCATATTAGTATTAAGTATTTGATCTCACACCCCTGTTTATTAAAGGGAATGAGAGCAAAGACAGCAATTGGTTTATTTCACATTCCACCCCAAACACACCTCTGAATGATTAAGAGCATTGGGACAGTCTCATTGCACTTTGCACCCAGTGTAAAATTCATTTTTGCGCTGCTGTAATAGCAAAATGAAGTTGGAAATGACCATAAACGCCCCCCACGCCTAAGACAGCTGATTATGGACTGTGCCATTGTAATATGGCCCATGGTGTTACCAGATCTGATGAAACAATTCCCCTGCAATGTTTTCATAATAGCTTTGAGAACGTTTATAATGGAACATGTTCCTGTACTAGAGAAACAAACCATCTTATCAAATTTTCTAACATATTTCAACACTATTCATTTAAACTTCCATATCCCTTAAATTCTCATCTAAAGCTTCTTTGAAGGCATTGATCTTCAATGAAGCTCCAACATTCCCATGTCGAACATTTGTTCTGCACCTCTGTTCAGTCTGCAAAATGAAAAGTCTGAAGTGTGAAGGTGTTTTGAAGTCTCTCCCTCCTTGGATCTGGTTCTGCTGTTCGCTCAACTCTTGGAAAAACAGTTGCTGCACATAAAAATGTATGTATCCAACGCTTTTCAGTGCGTGCCTGCCTTTTTCCTCTGTTCCTCACTCCCTCCCTCTTTTTTTTCATCGTCCACCTTTACTCTCCTCATTCTCCCTGGATTCTCATTATACACCAATGACCCCTTTAGTCACCCCTGTCTGAATTCAAAAATTTCTGTCATCTTTCCCTCCCCCTCCTTGTCATGACTCCCTGTGCTAGTCTCTCGGTGGAAGCTCCATCCATCCATCCATCTTCTACCGCTTTTCCGGAGGTCCGGGTCGCGGAGGCAGCAGTTCAAGCAGAGAAGCCCAGACTTCCCTCTCCCCAGCCACCTGCTCCAGCTCTTCAGAGGGGATACCAAGGCGTTCCCAGACTAGCTGGGAGACATAGTCTCTCCACCGAGTCCTGGGTCTGCCCCGGGGTCTCCTCCCAGTGGGACGTGCCTGAAACACCTCAAGTGGGAGGCGTCCAGGAGGCATCCTAATCAGATGCCCATACCACCTCAACTGACTCCTTTCAATGTGGAGGAGCAGCGGTTCTACTCTGAGCCTCTCCCGGATGACTGAGCTCCTCACCCTATCTCTGAGGGTGAGTCCAGCAATCCTACGGAGAAAGCTCATTTCAGCCGCTTGTATCTGCGATCTCGTTCTTTCGGTCATTACCCAAAGCTCGTGACCATAGGTGAGAGTAGGAACGTAGATTGACTGGTAAATCGACAGCTTTGCCTTAGAACTAAGCTCCCTCTTCACCACAACAGACCGGTACAACGTCCGCATCACTGCAGATGCTGCTCCAATCCGTCTGTCGATCTCTCGCTCCATTTTCCCCTCACTCGTGAACAAGACCCCAAGATACTTAAACTCCTCCACTTGGGGCAGGAGCCTGTCCCCAACCCGGAGAGGACAATCCACCTTTTTCCGGCTGAGGACCATGGACTCGGACTTGGAGGTGCTGATTCTCATCCCAGCCGCTTCACACTCAGCGGCAAACCGTCCCAGCAAGAGCTGTAGGTCATTGCTGGATGAAGCCAACAGGACAACATCATCTGCAAACAACAGAGATGAGATCCTGTGGTCACCAAGCATGACACCCTCCATTCCCTGGCTGCGCCTAGAAATCCTGTCCATAAAAATTATGAACAGGACCGGTGACAAAGGGCAGCCCTGGCGGAGTCCAACACTCACTGGGAATGACTCCGACCGAGTGTTGGCAATGCGAACTAAACTCTCACAACGGTCGTACAGAGACCGAATAGCTCGTAACAACAAGCCCGATACCCCATACTCCCGAAGCACCCCCCACAAAAATCCACGAGGGACGCGGTCAAATGCCTTCTCCAAGTCCACAAAACACATGTAAACTGGTTGGGCAAACTCCCACGAACCCTCAAGAATTCTCGAGAGGGTAAAGAGCTGGTCCGATGTGCCACGGCCAGGACGAAAACCACATTGCTCCTCCTGAATCCGAGGTTCGACCAACGGCCGGACTCTCCTCTCCAGTACCTTGGCATAGACCTTCCCAGGGAGGCTGAGGAGTGTGATCCCTCTAAAGTTGGAGCACACCCTCCGGTCCCCTTTTTTGAAGAGAGGAACCACCACCCCGGTTTGCCATGCCAAAGGCACTGCCCCCGACCTCCACGCAATGTTGCAGAGGCGTGTCAACCATGACAACCCAACAACATCCAGGGCCTTGAGGTACTCGGGGCGAATCTCGTCCACCCCCGGGGCCCGGCCACCAAGGAGATTTTTAACCACCTTGGCGACCTCAGCCCCTGTGATAGGCGAGTCATCCCCCTCGTCCCCAAACCCTGCTTCCTCTGTGGAAGGCGTATCAGTGGGATTGAGGAGATCCTCGAAGTATTCCTTCCACCGCCCGACGATATCCCCAGTTGAAGTCAACAGTGTCCCATCCGCACCATACACAGTGTGGACGGGGAGCTGCTTTCCCCTCCTGAGCCGCCGAACAGTTTGCCAGAATCTCTTTGAAGCCGACCGAAAGTCTTGTTCCATGGCCTCACCGAACTCCTCCCATACCCGGGTTTTTGCTTCAGCAACCACCCGAGCTGCACTCCGCTTGGCCTGCCGGTACACCTCAGCTGCTTCGGGAGTCCCACAAGCCAACCAAGCTTGATAGGACTCCTTCTTCAGCTTAATGGCCCCCCTCACCACTGGTGTCCACCACTTGGTTCGGGGGTTGCCACCACGAGATGCACCGACCACCTTGCGGCCGCAGCTCTGGGCTGCCGCTTCAACAACAGAGGTGGAGAACATGGCCCATTCAGACTCCATGTCTCCAGACTCCCTCGGAATGTGGTTGAAGTTCTTCCGGAGGTGGGAGTTGAAGACCTCCCGGACAGGGGCCTCAGCCAGACGCTCCCAGCACACCCTCACTATACGTTTGGGTCTACCAGGTCTGAATGGCTTCCTCCCCTGCCATCGGATCCAACTCACCACCAGGTGGTGATCAGTTGACAGCTCTGCACCTCTCTTTACTCGGGTGTCCAAGACATACGGTCGCAGGTCTGATGATACGATAACAAAATCGATCATCGACCTGCGGCCTAGGGTGTCCTGGTGCCAGGTGCACATATGGACACCCTTATGCTTGAACATGGTGTTCGTTATAGACAGACTGTGGTTAGCACAGAAGTCCAATAACTGAACACCACTCGGGTTCAGATCGGGCAGGCCGTTCCTCCCAATCACCCCCCTCCAGGTTTCACTGTCGTTGCCCACGTGCGCATTGAAGTCCCCCAGTAGGACAATGGAGTCTCCAGGAGGAGCACCCTCCAGCACCCCAGTCACAGACTCCAAAAAGGGTGGGTACTCTGAAACATCATTTGGTGCATAGGCACAAATGATGGTCAGGACCCGTTTCCCAACCCGAAGGCGCAGGGAAGCAACCCTTTCGTCCACCGGGGAAAACTCCAATATAGAGGCAGCAAGGTGGGGCGATACAAGAATACCTACCCCTGCTCGTCGCCTCTCGCCCGGGGCAACTCCAGAAAAGGCCAAGCTCCAGCCCCTCTCCAGGAGACTGGTTCCGGAACCGGAGCTGTGTGTTGAGGTGAGGCCGACTATATCTAGCCGGTATCGCTCAATCTCGTACACCAGCTCAGGCTCCTTCCCCACCAGAGAGGTGACATTCCACGTACCAAAAGCCAGTTTAGAAAGCTTGGGATCAGTCCGCCAAGGTCTCCGCCTTTGACTGCCACCTAATCCACATAGCACCGGACTTCCATGATCCCTCCTGCAGGTGGTGAACCTACTGGAGGGCGGACTGGAGGGTTTCTTCTGTCTCACCTATGTGATGTTAATCGATGCCTTTCATCCTTTGTATTCATGCATTTTGCCCTTACTGTGACCTAGAGACTCAGATCAATATGTAGATGTGCTTGTTAGCCTCTTTGTCTGACACTTGGAGCGAGGTCTAGCTAATCTGCCCATTGTGATGTATGTCTTACAAATGCAAATACCTCCTGCCTGTTCTGTTGTCCCTTTGATCATTCTAAACTGTGGGGTACGTCTCTTTGATGTATTGTTATGATCAAGTATTTAAGGTGCAACTCTGTAACGCAATCTCTCTCTTACTCTTCTTCTCTCACTCTGATCCTGCAACTGGTAGACACACACGTGTCCTCCTCTCCTTCTCTGAGAGCTTAGGGATCCCGCTCCGGGCTGCTCCACTATGCACCGGAGAGGGGATCCCGTGAAGGCGACATGATATAATAAAACCTGCTTAAAACCACAGCACTGCTGCTTATTTTACCATGCCGCCTCACTAAAAAAACACCTTTAAGAATTTTGATGCAGAAGGAACAGAGATACTGTGCATCGGTGGAAGCTGTGGAAATTAAATGATTAGCCATGCACAGTATCTCTGTTCCTTCTGCATCAAAATTCTTAAAGGTGTTTTTATTGTCCATCAAAAGGAAGGGGGGGCGGGTGCTCCAGTTCCTCCAACCTCTTCTGCTACACAGCGGAAGACACCAGCTCCACATTTATAATTGATTTGCCTGAGCTTCAAAAATACCTCAGCAAGGACTGCCTGTCTTGTGTGTGTGTGTGTGTGTGTGTGTGTGTGTGACAGTACAAGCTTAATAATAGAGCTAGCAAACAGGTGAAGGAGTGCAGAGATGGGCTGAGTCACCGATGGAGGGCACGCACCCCGACTTCTTCATGGCCTGTAAACTAGTCACAGCGCCTCCACCAGCTTTTAGCCGTTTGAATTTGCGTGTCATTCATTGATGTAATGAACCAGATGATGGGACTAGAATATTACGTAAAGTTCTGTTTATGGCTCTGAGATCATGTGCTCCGAATTGTTTTTTTTTTCTTTTGGTAATTGAGAATATTCCTCTCAAAGCTGCAGTTAATAAAAAACTCAGTTCATGCCGGGGGAATGGTGGCCAGCCACGGGTCACCACAGCGGTGTGACCCAACACTGACCTCGTCCAGTTTTGTTTTTTTTTTCCCCTAGCAGTGTGACACTGTTGTCTCACCCTGCTGCAGCAATCAGCATTACCTCTTGTTCCTGTTTCTTGGAGCTGGAAATGAATGCAGCTGCTTCCCTGAGAGAGAAACCGATTGAGTTCATGCCAATTTTCTGCCTCTCATTCTTGGCACATGTTCTGTGCGAGGATAAAAAAAAAAAAAAAACATGATTGCACTTAAAGAGAAAAGTTAGTTTCTCCTGACTCCAACATAACACGTGTGTTCACGCTACTCCCTCCCTCTCTTTCTTCCCCCAGGAGACGGCCTCCTCCTGTGATGAAGAGCTCCTGTCGCTGCTCCTAGATGCGGGGCTCCTGGTGGGCTGCGTCTCCTCGGCCCTGTACCCGCTGCTCAGCTCCCACATGCTGGCGCACCAGCAGCAGCGAGGCTGGGATGTGGAGAAGGCTGCCGCTGAGCTGATGGCGGCAGGCCACGGGCCCGAGGCAGGCTCCCTGCTGCTGGCTCACCGCGGGACTCACCTGGCCCAGTTTACCTTCAACTCTGCCTTGGCTGTTCTCAAGAAGTGGCTGTGACGGAAGCGAGGCGGAGGGAGAAGGTGTGAGGTGGAGGGCAGGGCGGGGAGGCAGCTTGGACAGCAGCCACGGAGCGCTGGTGATAACGCAGCCGGAGGGAAGGAGAGTGGGAAGGTGTTGTGGGGGAAGGGACTAGAATTAGATTGGACTGAGATCTGAAGAAATCCAAGTGATACGTCTGGATTTTGTTCTTTAATTGAGTTTGTGGTTCATCAGCAGAAAACATCTGAACGACACACTCTCCCTCGAAGGTTTAACAGAGGATACCTTTAATACTGAAACATCTGCTCAATTAGGGGCACGCACACGGGAACACAAACACAACCTCTGCTGTCACTCGGTCATGAATGAATGAATGAAGGCGGCGGGCTAATCAGAACGCGCACAGCTCGTGTGTTTGTGTGCGCGCTGTGTCCCATTGTGTGATAAAGTAATTGAGCAGTGGGTGGATATTAGCCTATTGTTCCGTGACAGGTTTGCCTCTTTAACGTCCCACCGTTAAACACCCTGCCTCTGCTTCCATTGTTTTTCCCCCTAATAACGTCTAATTAATTCCCTCTAAACAAATTAGCCCCACAGCTGCCCCCCGTGCGCCGTGTGCGCAGATGCACAAACACTATATACGACACACCTCAGTGAAGATATGTAAAGCTAATGATGATGTGTGTGTTGAAGTTGCTGTCAGCTTGCTTTGTTTCACTTATATAAGTGAGACTAAAGCACAGCTTTTATTTTGTCCTGCTTTCCAGAACTGAAATAAAAGAAAAAAGCAAATGACAATCAGTCTTATTGTCTTTCTTTGTGTTCCCCCTCATATAGTGTTTCTGGAAAAATGGTCAGTACTAATTGTTATCGGAAGCTTTGGTTTTCTCGTTTTTTTTAACATTTGCATCATAATTAAAGCAATTTGGAAAGTTATTTGCAGAGAAAAGATTTAGCAACTCAAATTAAACCATTTTTTTTTTGTTATGCCCTTGGAAAGGTGTTTTGGTTTCTTTAAGGCTCTTTTCAAAAAGTAGCAGTCACTGGGCATGTATTCACACTGGAAAAATGGCTTGTAGCTTTTCAAAGTTAGATTTTTTTTTTAGATTTAGTATACTTTATTGATCCCCAGAGGGGAAATTGAGGGTCATCCATCACCTGGATGGATGAAGCAGCCACGATACGGCGCTATCCCTTAACCATTCACACACACATTCACACCTAGGGCCACTTTAGAGTCTCCAGTTAACCTAACCTGCATGTTTTTGGTATGTGGGAGGAAACCGGAGAAATCCCGGGGTAAACCCACGCATACACGGGGAGAACATGCAAACTCCACACAGATCACTGTTGGTCGGGGGCTGGGATCGAACCCACGATCCCAACGATCCCCCAGCCAAGGGTAAACTGTGCTGCCGCAGTGCTAATCACTGCGCCACCGTGCAGCCAATTTAGTAGCCACTCACCACTTTCACTGGTCAAGGAATCTGCAACCTTTATTATGAAAAAAGCCATTTGAGCAGTTTTTGGCCCCTAAAGTCTGCAGAGAGCCACAAAACATTTGACAGCAAATGAAGGTAAAGTGTGTAAGAGAGAGCACGAGTAAATGTGACTGAGTCAGAGCGCAAATGAGAGTGTATATATGAGTGAGCGTGAGTGGAAGGAAGCGTGTTTGAGTGGGTGCGACTGTGAGGGCGAGTGGGAATGAGACTGAACAAGTATGGGAGTGGGTGAGAGTGAATGAGTGTGGAAGTGCGAGTGTAAGATTGTGTGAAGGAGAGGGTGAGTGAGTCAGCGAGTGCATCAGAGTATGAGTGAGTGCGTATGAGGGTGTGAGTGCGTGAGAGTGAGTGTATGTGCTGATGGGGGGTGCTGGACTGAGGGGATGGCGCCTCCTGGCCGCGTGGGCTCCCTTGGATTGGGGGGGGGGCTTCCCACACCTTTCTGCTGCCCTCCCGGGGCATGGGTCGGGGTCGCTGGGGTGGGTGCTGTCCCACTCTGTGTGTGTGTGTGGGGGGGGGGGGGGGTTCAGGGGGCGTGTGCCAGGGGCACAGGCCGGTTCCCGGCCCGGGGGGGCATTCTCCTTCTGGCGCCTGGGGGCTGACGTTGGCCCCGCTGGGGGGGCAGAGGTGGGCTGGTCCGGTGGCACACTGCACCAGCCTCCCTCAGCTGTCCCTCCAAGGGTGGTTGCATGGCTGTCCTGGGGCTTGCTGGGTTTGGGACATTTGCACTCTGTGGGGGTTGATGGCGCTGTCTTGCTTGCTTGCCGTTTCCGGGGGTGAGGGGTGTTGCTGTGACCTGCCGCCCTCTTTGTATGTTTCCTGGCAAACCACTCACACGCACACACTCACTTTGAGCGCGCTCTGATACACGCACATGCACACACACATACTGTATGTTCTTTTACAGGTGCAGATACCAGACTCGTGATGAGACCTTTTCAGAAGAAGAAACAGTTTGTCTTCTGTTTGTTTCAATTGTATGTCAGTTTGTTTTTTTCTGTTTGTTCCTCTCTTTTTCTTTCCCCCTCCCCACCCCTCCCTATCCCATCTCACCCCCCCCCCCCCCACGTCTATCATGGGTAAAATTATTTAAAAAAAGTGTTAAAAGTTATTACAAGACGAGTCTATAAATCATATACAGTACATAGATATGTGCTGTATAAAGCTCCTTTTGGCAAAGTAAATCTGTTTGGCACAGTAAGGGAAGCAGATTTCTGTTCTGCTGACCTCGCTGCTTGACAGGACAAAGGAAAAAATGAAGGTAAAACAGTAATGAACTTTTATAACACTCGGTGCAAAGGCATAAATGTATTCATATCACAAAAACAAATTGGCCCTCAGCATTAGTCATAAGTGAGTTTTTTCTTCTTAAAGGTCCCCTTCACTGAAAAATTGCAGGTTTTTTTTTTTTCTGGAAGAGAACCTGGATAGGTGGCACTATGCTCTGGAGAGAAGACAAATGAAAGTCAGTAGAAGCAAGACGGAATACAGTGGGGTAAAAAAGTATTTAGTCAGCCACCAATTGTGCAAGTTCTCCCACTTAAAAGATGAGAGAGGTCTCCAATTTTCATCATAGGTATACCTCAACTATGAGAGACAAAATGAGAAAAAAAAATCCAGAAAATCACATTGAAGGATTTTTAATGAATTAATTGGTAAATTCCTCGGTAAAATAAGTATTTGGTCAATAACAAAAGTTCATCTCAATACTTTGTTATATACCCTTTGTTGGCAATGACAGAGGTCAAACATTTTCTGTAAGTTTTCACAAGGTTTTCACACACTGTTGCTGGTATTTTGGCCCATTCCTCCATGCAGATCTCCTCTAGAGCAGTGATGTTTTGGGGCTGTCGCTGGGCAACACAGACTTTCAACTCCCTCCAAAGATTTTCTATGGGGTTGAGATCTGGAGACTGGCTAGGCCACTCCAGAACCTTGAAATGCTTCTTACGAAGCCACTCCTTCGTTGCCCGGGCAGTGTGTTTGGGATCATTGTCATGCTGAAAGACCCAGCCACGTTTCATCTTCAATGCCCTTGCTGGTGGAAGGAGGTTTTCACTCAAAATCTCACGATACATAGCCCCATTCATTCTTTCCTTTACACGGATCAGTCGTCCTGGTCCCTTTGCAGAAAAACAACCCCAAAGTATGATGTTTCCACTCCCATGCTTCACAGTAGGTATGGTGTTCTTTCTCCTCCAAACACGACAAGTTGAGTTTTTACCAAAAAGTTCTATTTTGGTTTCATCTGACCATATGACATTCTCCCAATCCTCTTCTGGATCATCCAAATGCACTCTAGCAAACTTCAGACGGGCCTGGACATGTACTGGCTTAAGCAAGGGGACACGTCTGGCACTGCAGGATTTGAGTCCTTGGTGGCGTAGTGTGTTTCTGATGTAGCCTTTGTTACTTTGGTCCCAGCTCTCTGCAGGTCATTCACTAGGTCCCCCCATGTGGTTCTGGGATTTTTGCTCACCGTTCTCGTGATAATTTTGACCCCACGGGGTGAGATCTTGCATGGAGCCCCAGATCGAGGGAGATTATCAGTGGTCTTGTATGTCTTCCATTTTCTAATAATTGCTCCCACAGTTGATTTCTTCACACCAAGCTGCTTACCTATTGCAGATTCAGTCTTCCCAGCCTGGTGCAGGTCTACAATTTTGTTTCTGGTGTCCTTTGACAGCTCTTTGGTCTTGGCCATAGTGGAGTTTGGAGTCTGACTGTTTGAGGTTGTGGACAGGTGTCTTTTATACTGATAACGAGTTCAAACAGGTGCCATTAATACAGGTAACGAGTGGAGGACAGAGGAGCCTCTTAAAGAAGTTACAGGTCTGTGAGAGCCAGAAATCTTGCTTGTTTGTAGGTGACCAAATACTTATTTTACCAAGGAATTTACCAATTAATTCATTAAAAATCCTTCAATGTGATTTTCTGGATTTTTTTTTCTCATTTTGTCTCTCATAGTTGAGGTATAGCTATGATGAAAATTGGAGACCTCTCTCATCTTTTAAGCGGGAGAACTTGCACAATTGGTGGCTGACTAAATACTTTTTTGCCCCACTGTATATGTGTGTAAATGAGAGGGAGGCAGCACTCATGGTGAAGGTGCAAGGAGTAGAGGTAGTGAAGGTAGATGAGTTTTAAATACATGGGGTCAACCATCCACAGCAATGGCAAATGCACAAGAGAGGTGAAGAAGAGAGTGCAGGCAGGGTGGAGTGGGTGGAGACCAGTATCAGGGGCGATTTTTGTACACCCCGGACACATCACCAGTCCACCGCAGGGCTGACACAGAGAGATAGACAACAATTCACTGTCACATTTGGCTTCTGGGAGGAAACCGGAGTATCCGGAGAAAACCCGTGCCGACTTGGGGAGAACATGCAAGAACATGTATGAGTTAAATTTTTTGAAGTGAATCACTAAAATAAATAAATCAACGTTTCAATGACATTCTAATTTATTGAGATGCACCTGTATGTCTGTTGGTCACATGATTGAAAAAAGATCAAAATGCTAACTTAAAAAACAAACAACAAAAAAACCCACACAGCCATTATATTGTTTCTGTAACTGATTAGATATTTTAACTGTTATGGGTTTGTTCCTGCATGTCAAGAAAAGGTAAGTCCAGCCTTGATACGTGCCACTGCTCTATTATTGCCCAGCATAACCGTCTGTGTGCAAACATAAAATGCTTTGACCCCAGCCAAGGCATTAGCTTCAGAGTTAACAGTGCTAGGGAGTTGGCTTACCAAGTGTGGTTTATATTATTATTTTTTTAGATTTCAGTCTCCCTAATAATCATCCTTGTTTCCACCTGGTTCACTAATCCTAAATCAACAATATATATAGCGTCTTTCTGGCTTATTTTGTTATATTTTCACTGTGATGCTACCTTGATCCGTTAGCATTAGCTTGGCTAGGCGCTTGGCATCAGTCAGTCTAATGGCATTATTAGAGCTTGCCTCAGTCCAATTCACCAACCTGAAGCAGGCAGTTTAGCCACTCATTCACAAATATTTCTGTACTTATTACCTCCGCCAAGGAGGTTATGTAATCAGTGGTTTGTCTGTCTGTCTGTTAGCAGGATTACGCAAAAAAAAACAAAACAAAAAAAATGGATGGATCTGGATGAACTTTTCACCAGAGGTAGCCCTCGGGCCAAGGATGAACCCATTAAATTTTGGTGATGATCTGAGAGTGCATACCTCCACCAAGGACCTTGTTTGTATTTATGCAGCAGGATTACGGAAAAACTACTGCATGGATTTGGATGAAATTCTCACCAGAGGTGGTCCTTGGGCTAGAGAGGAACCCATTATAGAGCGGTGATGATCCGAGAATGCATACCTCTACCAAGGCTCTTATCTTCTCACAGTGTGTTAGCACGAATCCTCCAAAACTACTGGATAGACTTTGATGCAATTTTCACCAGAGCTGGCTCATGGCCTACACACAAACCCATTACATTTCGGAGGTGATCCATGAGGGACAGAAGGAGCCTTGGCGGAGGTATGCGCTCTGAGTGCTTTTCTAGTTGTACTCCTTTGGGTACACTGAGGTCCTGTAACTTTTTCATGGGGATCCACTGGACCGCTCTTGGTCTGGCCCTTCACCCAGGAACTGTTTGCCATGAGAGAACCTACCAGGGCGAGCTGTCCCTGACAACATAGCTCCTGGGATCATGAGCACACGCTATCCCCTTCACCACAATAAGGTCACAATCCACGGAGGAGCAGTAATTAACCCTTTAAATATATTTCTTTAGGGTTTGGGGGATGTCATTTGATCCCACTTCTAGTGACCTTTAAACCAGCTTTTCCCCCCCGTGAAAGCCCATCCACAATCCTGAAAGAAGAGCATAAATCGTCAAACTGCCAAACCCTGAAATCTCTGTTCATATTGGGCCACAGCACTCAGGCTAAGAGGCTGGCTGGTGAAGTGGTTTCAGGATGATTTAAAGGTTGTCATCGCAGGGCTTTAAAACTCAGTACTCATGTCAGTGTGTTTCTTTAATTAATCAGCCAGATGTTGAAAACGAGCAGTGACTGTTCTTGGTGGCTACCGTATGGAAATATAGCTTCAAGGCGCATTTAAATCTGTTCAGGCAGTAATAAGCTGATCATGTTTCCAAATTTGCTCGTTAACTTTCTCCTGCTGCACTTAATCCCTTAATTTAATGAATAAACTTCACAATGATTTTTGCGTGGCTTTTCTGTAAAGACTCCCATTTTTTCTGCTGCCTCCAAAGACTAAAAAGTTAATTTGCTCAAACTACACCCCTCCCCCCTGGGTTAAATAATATATTTTGTTAGAGATCCCCTTATCTTTTTGCTCCATGAGTGCACATGGGTATTTGCTCTCAGAGAGCCTTCTGTCATTTGCAAAATACTTTTTGGCCTGCATTAATAAGAATATATATTATTTAACATTGTGAAAGTAATTCACTTTGGCAGGCAACATTTAAAGCAGCTGCTGGAGGAGAGCAGCTGACAGGCTAGAAATTGAATAAAGGGCCATGGCTTGGAGGTATTTACTCTGACAGCAATACTGCTGTATTTCAAGCCCATTCATAAGAGACAGCCCAGTTGTGGGTGGATGGTCTGTATATCAAACAACAGAGTAATGAATCGCCAACCTGTGGATGGGGCATGGAAAAAAATGAGACAATCCTTGTGTCGGTTAGGGTTCTTGCGGAAATACACTCTTGGCTGTGGAAATGTTCACATAAAAGGAAATTGCACTTTTAAGATCAATGGCTGTCATTCACAGAATTTGACTTATCTTCCTGCCTTAGCGACTTGTAAAAATGGCTGTGTATTTTCAGTCCTCAGAAAATGCAAAAATACTTTATTTGCAGCTTCTATCAGCCATGCAAAACAAACTGAATTCACAGCATATATACAGTACTAGCTAGTAAAAGATGCACCACACAATCTGCTGACATTAAGTATTGTTACTTTTACTTTTAACAATAAATTACTGCAATCTACAAGGAATATTATATACAGTATACATCCATCCATCCATCTTCTACCGCTTTTCTGGAGGTCCAGGTCACGGAGGCAGCAGCTCAAGTAGAGAAGCCCAGACTTCCCTCTCCCCGACCACATGCTCCAGCTCTTCAGAGAGGATACCAAGATGTTCCCAGGCAAGCTTGGAGACGTAGTCTCTCCAGCGTGTCCCGGGTCTGCCCCTGGGTCTTCTCCCAGTTGGACGTGCCCAACACACCTCAAGTGGGAGGCGTCCAGGAGGCATCCTGATCAGATGCCCAAACCACCTCAACTAGCTTTCAGTGTGGAGGAACAGCAGCTTTACTCTGAGCCTCTCCCGGATGACCTTGCCTCAAAAGGTAATCACTGCAATCAAACGATTTCTGTAACTGTCAGTGAGACTTCTGCACCTCTCAGCAGGTATGTTGGCCCACTCCTCATGAGCAAACTGCTCCAGTTGTCTCAGGTTTGAAGGGTGCCTTCTCCAGACGGCATGTTTCAGCTCCTTCCACAGATGTTCAGTAGGATTTAGATCAGGGCTCATAGAAGGCCACTTTAGAATAGTCCAATGTTTCGCTCTTAGCCATTCTTGGGTGTTTTTAGCTGTGTGTTTTGGGTCATTATCCTGTTGCAAGACCCATGACCTGCGACTGAGACCAAGCTGTCTGACACTGGGCAGCACATTTCTCTCAAGAATACCTTGATAGTCTTGAGATTTCATTGTATCCTGCACAGATTCAAGACACCCTGTGCCAGATGCAGCAAAGCAGCCCCAGAACATAACAGAACCTCCTCCATGTTTCACAGTAGGGACAGTGTTCTTTTCTTGGCATGCTTCATTTTTGCGTCTGTGAACATAGTGTTGATGTGCCTTGCCAAAAAGTTCCAGTTTTGTCTCATCTGTCCATAAGACATTCTCCCAGAAGCTTTGTGGCTTGTCAACATACAGTTTGGCAAATACCAGTCTGGCTTCTTTATGATTTGTTTTCAACAGTGGTGTCCTCCTTGGTCGTCTCCCATGAAGTCCACTTTGGCTCAAACAACGACAGATGGTGCGATCTGACACTGATGTACCTTGACCTTGGAGTTCACCATGAATGTGTTTAGAGGTTGTTCTGGGCTCTTTTGTTACCATTCGTATTATCCGTCTCTTCCATTTTTCATCAAGTTTCCTCCTGCGGCCACGTCCAGGGAGGTTGGCTACAGTCCCATGGATCTTAAATTTCTGAATAATACGTGCAACTGTAGTCACAGGAACATCAAGCTGCTTGGAGATGGTCTTATAGCCTTTACCTTTAACATGCTTGTCTATAATTTTCTTTCTAATCTCCTGAGACAACTCTCTCCTTTGCTTCCTCTGGTCCATGTTTAGCATGGTACACACCATGTCACCGAACAGCACAGTGACTGCTTGTCACCCTTTAAATAGGCCAACTGACTGATTACAAGTTTGTAGACACCTGTGATGTTAATTAGAGGACACATCTTGGTTGAACATGTCCCTATGGTCACATTATTTTCAATCTTTTCTAGGGTACCATCATTTTTGTCCGGACCTGTTTCATGAGTTTGTTTTTTAAAATAATTCTGTTGAACCACAATTCAAAAGCATTGTGTGATTTTCAATGGTTAATTTTCATAGAATTTTTATTTATTACCACTTTTGTCAGATTCAAGTTATTTCTTTGACCATTGTGGGTTGTTCTTTCATTAACAGAGGGGTACCAACAATTTTGTCCACGTGTGTAGGTGAGGGTAGGAATGTAGATTGACCAGTAAATCAACAGCTTTGCTTTAGAGCTCAGCTCCCTCTTCACCACAACAGACCGGGACAATGTCCGTATCACTGCAGATGCTGCTCCAATCCATCTGTCAATCTCTCGCTGCATTCTCCCCTCACTTGTGAATAAGACCCCGAGATACTTAAACTCCTCCACTTGGGGCAGGAGCTTGTCCCCAACCCGGAGAGGACAATCCACCTTTTTTCAGCTGAGGACCATGGACTTGGAGGTGCTGACTGTAGGACATGCTGGATGAAGCCAACAGGACATCATCCGCAAACAGCAGAGATGAGATTCTGTGGTCACCGGACATGACACCTACAGTGTATATACTCTGTGTGTGTGTGTGTATGTGTGTATGTGTATATGTGTATATATATACACATAATACGAAGAGGGTATTAGACGTGTCATACCTGCAGTTAGTATAGTCATTGATACTGTATGAGCTTGAGTGTAATATATTGCTTTTACACAACAGTTCTGCAAGCACAATGTATTAAATGACAGCAATACTGGACAAAATATTATGATTTGTTTAACTAATTATTTTGCGCAGCTGAGAAAAACAATAGTCCCTTCTAAATGTAGCCAGTAACTGTTGATAAACCTCTCAATCAGTATGATGACGTCTAGTGTCATTTCACACACGTAAATAAATTAAATACTGTCAAGTGCAAAAGTCATTGTTTATTAATACCAGTGTTGGGAGTAACACCACTATTTTTGCAGTAATGTGCTGTGTAACAAAATTACTGTTTAAAAATTCAGTAATGTGTTACAGTTACTGAAATTTCATCAGATGCGTTACTCGCATTACTCGTTTTATTAATAGAGATAGATATTTTTAACACAAAGAAACTGACCCTACCATAGCTGGCGCAGCTGTCGGTCACGTCCACTGGTCAGTTTCCTGTCCTGCCCCAGTTCAAGCCGCAGCTCGGTAGGAAGAAATGCTGCGGCAGTGGCGACTTCTCATATCGAGCCCTGATCGCCTGTTGTCCGAGCAGTGAGTAGCCCCCAACAGCTCCTACCTCTGTGGTTAAACATGAGTATTTTTTGAGCAAGAAGCTTGCATTTAATGTTTTTTTCACACAGAGAAAAAGTGACTGTGATTTGTTGCAGTAAAGAACAGCTTCTTCTTAGCGGTGAACTTTCATTTATCTGTGCTTTCTGTTTTATTTTATCTTATTCATTTACATGCTGTTGTGATATGCAGCTATTTCATGGAAGTAAATCCCCTAAGTATGCGTTTTTAATGGGCTGGTCCAGGGGTGTCAAACATATAGCTCATGGGCCAAAAATGGCCCACCAGGGGTTCAAAATTTTCTCTGTGAATTTACAGCTTTATACTCTAGTAAATTCCTGACTTTCTACTGATTACAATAGTTTAGGTAAATCTAAGACATTTTTTCTATGAAAGATGAGACTTTTTTCTCAGTAGTTTTCTTTTTCTTCTTTTTTCTGATGAGAACAAGGGGCCCTTGATCTTGCTGTGTGTGCAAGATGATTTAAGTATGCATTTAAAAGTAATGTGAAAGTTACTTTTCCAAGTAACTAGTTACTTTAATCATGCAGTAACTCAAAAGTAACTCAATTACTTTTGAAAAGAAGTAACTAATAACTGTAACTAGTTACTAATTTTTAGTAACTTGCCGAACACTGATTAATTCACACCGGTCACCTGTTGAGTCAGTACTGCAAAAAGTGGCCAATGCTGGTGGCTAGTTAGCATGGTAGTGATTTGGCTTCAGCACACTTCGCTCGCTTTTTCTTGGCATTTTCAGAAGAAATAAAGAGTCCATTATCACCACAAAGGTATTGTGGTTGTTAATCGAGACAAGACAATAAATCCAACTCCAGCACCACCTAGTTTTTTAAACATACATGAAATAGTTTAATGACGTTTATACAAGGGCAGACTTTGTAAACTCAAAAGTTTTTTCAAAAGGGTGGGACTTCCGGGTCATGGATGTATAATTTCTTGTCAAACAGCGCCTCACTGTGGAAATTAAGGTATCCAACACAGTGTTGCAATTCTCAAGTCTGCAGAGTTGACAGTATATTACTGTTAGTAATTAACGGTTACTGGAACACCTTTGAAACGAAGTGATACATATCCAGTGAAAAGTTGGCCTGCAATTATCGTGGAATATAGTAACTCCTAGAGTCCTTATTGTCCAATCAAAGTGCTCAGTTGGAACTAACTGTTGTATAAGACATGCATAAATACTGTATATATAAAATATACAGTCCTGATCAAAATCTTAAGATTGGAGGAAAAAATTACAAGTATTGGCATTTCACACTGGTGGATAATGACCAGGCTGTAAGTAGAGCTTCAAAATACAAAAGAGAAGAAACTGGAATGAGACCAAAAAAGAGAGCGTAGGCAATTTATTGAAAACTGCATTTAAACTGAAACAAGCTGTTGATCAGTTGATCAAAAGTTTAAGACCTCCTGTTCCCCTGATCTAAATCCCATTGAGAATGTTTGGGGATGGGTGGCAAAGGAAGTTCACAAAAATGGACTTCAGTTCCAGACTGTGAATACCCTTTGTGAAGTCATCTTCACCACATGGAGCAACATTCCCACCCTCCTGGAAACACTTGCGTCAAGCATACCAAAATAAATTTTTGAAGTGATCAACAAGGACGGTGGGGCTACTCATTACGGAGTCCTTTTTTGACACGTTTAGTTCTGTTCTGGGTTTTTTTAGTATGGTCTTAAACTTTTGATCACCTGATGAACAGCCTGTTTGAGTTTAAATGCAGTTTGCAATAAATTGTCTAGTCTATTTTCTGTCTCTTGCTCCTGTTTCTTCTTTTTGCATTTTGAAGCTCTACTTACAACCTGGTTGTGATCCACCAGTGCGAAATGTCAGTACTTGTGATTTGTCCCCCAGTCTTGGAGATGCTTCTTGGAGACAGTCTTATAGCCTTTACCTTAAACATGGTTACCTATAATCTTCTTTCTGAGCTCCTCAGACAGCTCTGCTTTATTTTCTCTGGTCCATTTTTCAGTGGGATGCACACAGTGATACCAAACTACACAGTAGAATCCCCTTCCCTTTAAATAGGCTGAATGGCTGATGAAAAGCTTGGAAGGCACTAGTGATATGAAGACCACTTGTTGGCAGTGATTGCTGCAAAAGGTGGTGCCACAAGATATTAAATTTGATGGTACCATCTTCTTGTCAGTGTCATTTAGATTGGTTTAATTATGTGAAATATTAATCTGAATCAATAATTAAAAAGCAAAATAATTTTTGTCATATATGATATAAACTGTAAGATATGGCATTAAAATTTCATCAGTTCCAAGTTATTTCAGAGAGAGGTTTTTGTAAAAGGGTACCAACAAATGTATTCATGTCTGTATATTATTATTATTATTATTATTATTATTCAGTGGTGGACCCTCAGGGCCAGCAAAGCCTTCTCTGCTGGCCTAAACACTATCAGAATTATATTTACAGCCTACATTCTTATATTTGTTCCATTAGGATCTCTTAAATTATTCCCAGTAGTCTATTCTCTTCATGTTGTAGCTTTTCTCTTGGTTGCACTCCCTTCAGTAGTGTAATGCATGTTAGTTTTTTGTCCAATCATATTTCAGCCATCTGTGTTGCTGGGGTCAAGCAAATCTGCCTTCCAGTACAATCAGGTAATATTAAATATTTAGGAATAGATATTTCCCCCAGGCTCTCGGAGGTTATTACAACTAAATCACATTCCCCTTTTAAAAACAATACAAGATGACCTTACGCGCTGGAGGACACTACCTTTATCACGAATGGGAAGAGTCGCAACCGTTAAAATGATGGTCCTTCCTAAAATCAACTATTTGTTCTCATTGATTCCTACCCAACCATCAATGGCCTGGTTTAAGTCTGTAGACTCAAATATAAGTAAATTTTTATGGAAGGATAAACCATCACGGATTAGTTTAAAAACCCTCCAAAAAGCGAAAGAGTGCGGAGGCTTAGATCTACCGAATTTTTTGAATTACTTTTTAGCCAATAGACTGCAGTTTGTTTCAAAATGGACAAAATTAACCCCACTAGGAAACACATGGTTAGATGCTGAACAGGCTCTATGTGGGTCGCTAAATATCTCTGATTTACCTTTTATAAGTCCCTGTATTAAACTCCATGACTGTTTTAAAAGTATTAATATCAGCTCCTCTCTGACGGCTTGGTGGAAATTTTTAAAAATAACAGGGTCTTCACTTGTCCCCTGTAAACTCACGCCCATTTAGAATAATCTTGATATCTTGCAACAGAAGAGGACATTAAAATGTCCACTATGGCAAGAGAAGGGAATAAATAACTTAGAACATCTTATTCAAGGTGGAAATTTTATCCAATTTCAGGAACTAGTGTCACAGTACGACATCAGTGATAAAAAAAAAAAGTATTTTGAATACCAACAGCTTAGATCCATAATAAATGCAAGATTTAATCTTAATCAGACAGATTTAGAGGTACCAGTTAAGGTGGCAGAGTTTCTAAATCTTCGTTCCCCTAAATTGATAACGAAAATACATGGATTATTATCAAAGCTGGATGAGTCTTTATCTCTTCCAATATCAAAATGGGAGACAGACTTATCAATTAATGAGGAGGAAAGTTTCTGCACACAAATATGTTTAAACACTTTTAAGATGACTAAAAACTCTAACTTATAACTTATACAGTATAAAGTTCTACATAGAATTCATTACACAGGACAAAGGATGTTCAAAATGGGCCTGAGTCACACAAATATCTGCTCTCACTGCACCAGCAACGACCCGGATAGCTATATGCATGCTATGTGGTCCTGTGCACCGGTTCAAAAGTTCTGGCAGAAGACATGTGAGGACTTGTCGGCATGGCTTGGGTATAGTGTCCCACCCTCACCCACACTTTGCATATTAGGTGATTTAAGTGAAATAAATATACAGTTAGGCCCAGAAATATTTGGACAGTGACACAATCTTCATGATTTGGGCTCTGCATGCCACTACATTGGATTTGAAATGAAATAACTACAACGGAATTGAAGTGCAGACTTTGAGGTTTAATTCAAGGGGTTGAACAAAAATATATGATTAAACATGTAGGAATTGTAGCTATTTTTATACAAACGCTCCTCATTTCAGGGGCTGAAAAGTAATTGGACAAATAAACATAACCCTAAGTAAAATGTTACTTTTCAATATTTTGTTGAGAATCCTTTGCAGGCAATGACTGCCTGAAGTGTGGAACCCATGGACATCACCAAACGCTGGGTTTCCTCTTTTGTGATGCTTTGCCAGGCCTTTACTGCAGCTGTCTTCAGTTGTTGCTTGTTTGTGGGTCTTTCTGCCTTAAGTTTTGTCTTGAGCAAGTGAAATGCATGCTTGATTGGATTGAGATCTGGTGATTGACTCGGCCATTGCAGAATATTCCACTTCGTTGCTTTAAAAAACTCCTGGGTTGCTTTTGCAGTATGTTTTGGATCATTGGTGAAGCGCCGTCCAATCAACTTTGCTGCATTTGGCTGAATCTGAGCAGAAAGTATATCCCTATACTTCTGTCTTTTGTCACATCATCAATAAACACAAGTGACCCAGTGCCATTGGAAGCCATGCATGCCCATGCCATCACACTGCCTCCACCATGTTTTACAGAAGATGTAGTGCTTTGGATCATGAGCTGTTCCAATTCCTCTCCAAACTTTCTTCTTCCCATCATTCTGGTACAGGTTGATCTTAGTCTCATCTGTCCAAAGAATGCTGTTCCAGAACTGGGCTGGCTTCTTCAGGTGTTTTTTGGCAAAGTCAATTCTGGCCTTTCTATTTTTGAGGCTGATTAATGGTTTGCACCTTGTGGTGAATCCTTTGTATTTACTCTCATGAAGTCTTCTCTTTATGGTAGACTTAGATACTGATACACCTACTTCCTGGAGAGTGTTCTTCACTTGAGTGGATGTTGTGAAGGGGTTGTTCTTCACCATGGAAAGGATTCTGTGATCATCCACCACTGTTGTCTTCCGTGGACGTCCGGGCCTTTTTGAGTTCCCAAGCTTACCAGTGCACTCTTTTTTTCTCAGAATGTACCAAACTGTTGATTTGGCCACTCCTAATATTTCTGCTATCTCTCTGATGGATTTCTTCTTTTTTTTTCAGCCTCAAGATGGTCTGTTTCACCTCCATTGAGAGCTCCTTTGACCGCATGTTGTGTGTTGACAGCAACAGCTTCCAAATGCAAACGCCACACCTGGAATCAACTCCAGACCTTTTAACTGCTTAATTGATGACAGGTTAACGAGGGAAGAGCCCATGCAGCCTTGTTATTTTTTTTTTGCAGCCTTCTGAGTCAACTGTCCAATTACTTTTGGTCCCTTGAAAAAGAGGCGGCTACGTATTAAAGAGCTGTAATTCCTAAACCCTTGCTCCAATTTGGATGTGAATACTCTCAAATTACAGCTGAGAGTCTGCACTTTAAGCCCACATTGATTATATAATTGTATCCTGAATATGTTTTTGTAAACAGCTAAAATCACAAAACTTGTGTCACTGTCCAAATATTTTTGGGCCTAACTGTAGATGCAAGGATGTCACACATGGTTCTCACTGCCTTATGCATCGCAAAGAAAACTATCCTTAGGAATTGGAAATCAAGAAATAAACTTATGCATGACTTATTATAATAACTTACTATTGGATTATATTAGCCTGGAGAGATTGTCAGCCTCCTCAAATAATCAATTGGCGTAATTCAATTCTCTCTGGTCCCTTTTTATTAATTCTGTAATCTGAGGGGTGGCAAGCGGTGGCTCGCTCTCCTTGGCACCTCTGCCGGCTGGCTGCACCCCGACCTCGGGTGTCCGGGGGGCCTGCTCCGGGGTGACCGTTTGTCTGGCCCTGGGGGGGGGTGGCTGTGGGGTGGGCCAGGGGGGTTGGGCTGTGGCCCCCGGCTGGCCTCGCCTCTCGGGTGGAGTCTGGGTCTGGCCCTGGGCCCCTGGTGCTGGGGGGGGGGGGGGGTGTTCCCCCACCCCCCCGGGCCGAGGCCGGGTGTGCGCCAGTGGTGCGGGTTGGCCCTGGTGCATCCTTGCATGATGGGGTCATGTTTACACTGGGGCTCTGTAGGTGCCTGCATCCTGGGTCGCCCTCCCCGTCCACTGGGGTCTGTGGGGGTTGGCGTTTTGGGGCTTGCTTGTCCTGGCCACCCTGCTGTTGTGCCGTGGGGTGAGGCACTTTGTCGCATCGTCCCTGGTGTCATTGGCGGCGGGTGTGTGTTGGTGCTTGGGGTGGTTGGGGGGCCAGTGGCGCAGGTTGATGGACGTGTTTCCGTCGGGTTGCTCCGGGGTGGCTGTGGTTGCAGGGCGGCCTGCGGCTGTCGGTGTGCATCTGGGAAGGGTGGTGGTCGTGGGCCTGCGTGGGCGCTCAGGGGTGTCGCTTGGCATGTTGGGCGCCATGTGGGTCCGGCCCACTGTTCACTATTGTGACTATTGTTGTCCATGTTTGTGTGTGTAAGATGAGTGGAAATTGGTATGGCTGCCCCTTCATGTTTGTGGTGCTGGGAGTGCCGGGGCGTGATACTGGTGGGTCCTGGGCTGCTTCCACTGGCGGCCCTCGCCCTGGGTTGGGATTTGAGGGCAGCGAGTGGCCTCATGGACCAGTTTGCAAGCTGGCCTCTTGTGTGTGTGTGTGGGGGGGGAACGGCCTCGCTTTTAGACCGCCTACCTCCCAGTCTTATTTCCCGCCCCTCCACGTGGGCAAAATTGTTGGTACCCCTCTGTTAATGAAAGAAAAACCCACAATGGTCACAGAAATAACTTGAATCTGACAAAAAGTGGTATTAAATAAAAATTCTATGAAAATTAACCAATGAAATTCAGACAATGCTTTTGAATTGTGGTTCAACAGAATTACTTTAAAAAACAAACTCATGAAACAGGCCTGGACAAAAATGATGGTACCCCTAGAAAAGATTGAAAATAATGTGACCATAGGGACATGTTCAACCAAGATGTGTCCTCTAATTAATCAATCAATCAATCAATCTTTATTTTGGATAGATTAATAGTACAGATTAAAAGAAAAAGAATAATGTAACAAAGGGGGAAAGAAAATCCAACAAGGTCATATTAGACAATAACTCCTCTGATTATACAGTTCAACATAAGTTATCCGAAATGAGTGATGGCTGAAGCCGCAGCTTATATTGCCCACCCATATTCCATCCAAGAATTCAAAAGAAAAACAAAACGAGCAATTACAATTCAGAACAAAGCTAAGACAAAATGTGACAAAAAGAAACTAAGCAACAACAACACAATGCAGACTGGATATGACAATCCTTATGTGATTTTATATGTCATCTTGTATATATGTTTGGAGTATTTCTTCCTTTAGTTTTTGTTTAAATTTTCCAAGCGTTGTACATGATTTTAATTCAGGTCCAAAATCGTTCCATAATCTGACTTTTTGCACTGAAACACAGTGTTGCTTGGTGGTAGTTGTCACTGAAGGTTTTTGAAAACTCATCAGTGTCAGATCACACCATCCGTCGTTGTTTGAGCCAAAGTGGACTTCATGGGAGACGACGAAGGAGGACACCACTGTTGAAAACAAATCATAAAAAAGCCAGACTGGACTTTGCCAAACTGCATTTTGACAAGCCACAAAGCTTCTGGGAGAATGTCCTATGGACAGACGAGACAAAACTGGAACTTTTTGGCAAGGCACATCAGCTCTGTTCACAGATGCAAAAATGAAGCATACCAAGAAAAGAACACTGTCCCTACTGTGAAAGATGGAGGAGGTTCTGTTATGTTCTGGGGCTGCTTTGCTGCATCTGGCACAGGGTGTCTTGAATCTGTGCAGGGTACAATGAAATCTTAAGACTATCAAGATATTCTAGAGAGAAATGTACTGCCCAATGTCAGACAGCTTGGTCTCAGTCGCAGGTCATGGGTCTTGCAACAGGCTAATGACCCAAAACACACAGCTAAAAACACCCAAGAATGGCTAAGAGCGAAACATTGGACTATTCTAAAGTGGCCTTGTATGAGCCCTGATCTAAATCCTATTGAACATCTGTGGAAGGAGCTGAAACATGCCGTCTGGAGAAGGCACCCTTCAAACCTGAGACAACTGGAGCAGTTTGCTCATGAGGAGTGGGCCAAAATACCTGCTGAGAGGTACAGAAGTCTCATTGACAGTTACAGAAATTGTTTGATTGCAGTGATTGCCTCCAAAGGTTGTGCAACAAAATATTAAGTTAAGGGTATCATCATTTTTGTCCAGGCCTGTTTCATGAATTTGTTTTTTAAAATAATTCTGTTGAACCACAATTCAAAAGCACTGTCTGATTTTCACTGGTTAATTTTCATAGACTTTTCATTTATTACCACTTTTGTCAGATTCAAGTTATTTCTGTGACCATTGTGGGTTTTTCTTTCATCAACAGAGGGGTACCAACAATTTTGTCCACGTGTGTACATCTTCTTTGTTACATTTAGGGCTTTGGGGTGGGGGTGTGCTGCACTGTGTTGGTGAAGGGGATACTTTTGCTGCGCGATATGGCTGCCCTCACCTCAATTTTAATTGCATTTTAGACACTGAGGGCTTGGGGGGATGGGGGCCCTGCTGCCCATTGCAATGGCTAGCGGTGCTCCAATCACTATCCCTCCAATTTTAATTGCACTTTGGTAGTCCACACATTTACGCATAATTACATCATATAACTGACACCCACCCACCATGTTTTGTGTTGGGGGGAGGGGGGAGAGGTCTTCCCTCACCCCTGTTGCTCTGCTCCTGCTGGGGGCGTGGGGGCCTGGTGGGGAACCTGGGACCTATCATGTTGTCAAAATCCCTGGGTGCTACTGAATGTATAGATACAACATAGTGCTTTTGTTCTCATCTCTAGATGACCAAAGCGCTTTACAGATCCTGCTATCCACCCATTCACACACACATTCACACACTGATGGCGGCATAGCTGCCCAACATGGCGCTGTCCAGACCCACCGGGAGCAATTGGGGTAAAGAAGCAGTTATGGCTCAGTTTTGTCTAAGTTAAGCGCACGCTGGTATACAGCGTTGTTCGCTGAGCTCCTCTGAAAATTAATTTTGAGCATGCTGAAAATTTTCTGACGTATCCAGCCTATGCCTGATAACATCCCGCATTTGCGGAGCAAATCATATTTGCAGTGCTGGTTCACAGGAAAAATCCGTACAGAGCTCTGCCTGCAGCACATACATAGACAGAGAGAGAGAGAGAGTTAAACACACATACTTATTCATATAACAGAACCTGTCAGGGTTTTTTACATTTACAGACGTGGACAAAATTGTTGATACCCCTCTGTTAATGAAAGAAAAATCCACAATACTCACAGAAATATCTTGAATCTGACAAAAGTGGTAATAAATAAAAATTCTATGAAAATTAACCAATGAAAATCACACAATGCTTTTGAATTGTGGTTCAACAGAATTATTTTAAAAAACAAACTCATGAAACAGGCCTGGACAAAAATGATGGTACCCCTAGAAAAGATTGAAAATAATGTGACGATAGGGACGTGTTCAACCAAGATGTGTCCTCTAATTAACATCACAGGTGTCTACAAACTTGTAATCAGTCAGTCGGCCTATTTAAAGTGTGACAAGTAGTAGCTAAACATGGACCAGAGGAAGCAAAGGAGAGAGTTGTCTCAGGAGATTAGAAATAAAATTATAGACAAGCATGTTAAAGGTAAAGGCTATAAGACCATCTCCAAGCAGCTTGATGTTCCTGTGACTACAGTTGCACATATTATTCAGAAATTTAAGATCCACGGGACTGTAGCCAACCTCCCTGGATGTGGCCACAGGAGGAGACGGATAATACGAATGGTATTATGAGATGGTCTTATAGTCTTTACCTTTAACATGCTTGTCTATAATTTTCTTTCTAATCTCCTGAGACAACTCTCTCCTTTGCTTCCTCTGGTCCATGTTTAGCATGGTACACACCATGTCACCAAACAGCACAGTGACTACTTGTCACCCTTTAAATAGGCCGACTGACTGATTACAAGTTTGTAAAAACCTGTGATGTTAATTAGAGGACACATCTTGGTTGAACATGTCCCTATGGTCACATTATTTTCAATCTTTTCTACAGGTACCATCATCATTGTCTGATTTTCATTGGTTAATTTTCATAGAATTTTTATTTATTACCAATTTTGTCAGATTCAAGTTATTTCTGTGAGCATTGTGAGTTTTTCTTTCATTAACAGAGGGGTACCAACAATTTTGTCCACGTCTGTAACTGAAGTCTATACGATCATCTATCCTGTGTTGCTGTGATAGATATGCCAAAATGTCATAACACCGGAGGAAGAGGATCCAATCAGCTGATCGCCTAAAGTGCAGAACGCAGCTGTTTACTTTGCTGTTGGCTGCGCCTCCCAGCAAAATCACACTCCATGTATTACCTTGGTTTTATTCTTTCAGTTTGCGTGCCTTTGAGCCAGGTTGTGACAACTTTTATCTGATGTTCCTGACGTGTCACATCAGCTGTTTTAGACGAGACTGACCTGACAGATTTGACAGCTCTGCCAGGTTGGTCACACCCTCCACCATGGTCTCTGGAGGGAATCAGAATCAGAATCAGATTTATTGCCATTGTTCATGTAGTACACAAACTAGGAATTTGTCTTGGTGCAATGCTGCAACATTAAACATGATAAAATAAAAGAAATAAAGAAGGGGAGAATCATCTGGGTTGAACTGAGATAATCTCTCCCACACCTACGATTCATGGATCGGAAGGCAACAGCAGTTTGGCATGACTGCGTTATGCAGAAGTTAGACTATTGTTGCGCATAAGTTGTGAATGTTGGCAACACACTAAGCATTAGTTGGTTTAAGTTACTATTACTTAATTATATGTCCAAGTTGTTATTGATACACGATGCATACTGTATGGCCAACAGTGAAAATTTCAGTGTATTCCAGGGTTTTAGACCAATTTTTATATGTTTGGCGAACGTTGCCTAAATCGTCATGGTGTGACAAACCGCTCAAGTTTGTAAACCCTGTCTGATTCCAAGTATCTATTCGATCAGTTGCAAACTGTTACTTGTGGAGTCCCACAGGGTTCAGTTTTGGGGCCATTGTTATTCAATATGTATATAAATGATATATGTAAAGTTTCGGAAAAAATTGATTTAATATTGTTTGCTGATGACACTAATTTATTATGCAGTGGAAGCAATTTGGAACAACTTTTGGATACACTCGGAAAGGAATTAGGAAAGCTTAAACTGTGGTTTGATTCAAACAAATTAACGCTCAATTTAAGTGAGACAAAATTTATAGTTTTTAACAACCACCACAACAACTTAGTATCTAAACTCAGTGTAAATGGTGTAGAGATTGAAAGGGTATCCAAAACTAAATTTCTTGGAGTAATAATTGATAATAAACTGTGTTGGAAGTCACATATTAATTATATTAAAGGTAAAATATCTAAATCAATTGCAATACTACACAGAGTGAAATATTTGCTGAATCAACCCACATTATATACTTTGTATCATTCATTAATACTCCCATACATGACATATTGTACTGAAATATGGGGAAATACATATAAAACAAACATATAAGAGAGCTATTAGAATAATAAACAAAGCTGCTTACAGGGAACCAACAAACCCACTTTTTCTTAAATTAAAAGCTCTCAAGTTGAAAGATCTGGTTGACTTTAAAACTGCAGTAATAATGTTTAAAGTGAAGAACCTATCACTGCCCGCAAATATCCAAAAGTTGTTCCAAATAAGGGAGAAAC
Organism: Pholidichthys leucotaenia; assembly: GCA_020510985.1. NCBI lineage: Eukaryota > Metazoa > Chordata > Actinopteri > Cichliformes > Pholidichthyidae > Pholidichthys > Pholidichthys leucotaenia. The sequence goes on along the minus strand of CM035842.1, from coordinate 355,081,865 downwards.
AATATCATTTCAGAGGAACATGTATATTTCAAAAACCTTCAGTGAGAACTACCACCAAACAACACTGTGTTTCAGTGCAAGGAGTCAGATTATGGAACGCTTCTGGACCTGAATTAAAATCATGTACAATGCTTGGACAATTTAAACAAAAACTAAAGGAAGAAATACTCCAAACATATATACAAGATGACATGTAAAATCACATAAGGATTGTCATATCCAGTCTGTGTTGTGTTGTAGCTTAGTTTTTTGTCACATTTTGTCTTAGCTTCGTTCTGAATTGTAATCGCTCTTGTTTTGTTTTTCTTTTGAATTCTTGGATGGAATATGGGTGGGCAATATAAGCTTCAGCCATCACCCATTTCGGATAACTTATGTTGAACTGTATAATCAGAGGAGTTATTGTCTAATTTGACCTTGTTGGATTTTCTTTCCCCCTTTGTTATATTATTCTGTTTCTTTTTTTAATCTTTACTTAAAATCTATCCGAAATAAAGATTCATTCATTCATTCATTCAAACAACAGGCATTCCCAGCAAGATAATAATAAGATAATAAGATAATTTAATAATAAGACTAGAAAAGCACTCGGAGAGCGCAGACCTCTGCCAAGCGCCACAGTTCCCCCCATACAGTGTTTGTGTGTACGTTTTCAGATTCCTTGACCATAAAAACATATGACTAGCAATTGGATTCACAATGATAGGATTAGTGGTTCAGTAGTTATTGACGAAAATGGCATTTTCCGTAATGGTGGTTTAGCGCCACTGTTCCCCCCATACAGTGTTTGTGTGTACGTTTTCAGATTCCTTGACCATGAAAACATATGACTAGCAATTGGATTGACAATGATAGGATTAGTGGTTTAGTAGTTATTCACGAAAATGGCATTTTGCGTAATGGCGGTTTTCTTGTGGACGGTGATCCGGATCACCACTAAAATCTAATCATCTGTAGGATACCCCATTTCTGACAATCTGTGAAAATTTCATGAAAATCCGTCCATAACTTTTTGAGTTATCTTGCTAACAAACAGACAGACAAACAAACAAAGAGACGATGAAAACATAACCTCCTTGGCGGAGGTAATAATTTGCAGCACTCCTCGGAGCCTGTAATCCAAGGATACCACTCGATGCTAATATGGAAGTGATGGACAAATCCTTTCCCTGGCTGAGACGGGCCCGCTAGCTTTGTGGTTGGCCGACCTCTCTTCACAATGACCAGCTTTTCTTGAAAAATCCGTTTGGAAAATTGATTTTTTAAAATATCAGCAACTAAATCATTTTCCTCTCCCCTGTCATCCATTGTGGGTGGAAAAACCGCTATTATATTTAAACAGATACAGTATAATGCAGCTGCTTAAACAAGTTCTTGCACTAGCATTGTGCTAGCTAGGATCCTCTGCATTGTGGGTGGAGGAGTCTAACCATCCAATCAAAAGATGTGAAAATGCCGATGTTCTCAGATGCCTTCTATGCGTACCACTGGACAAACAGAAGACATCTGATTGGTTAAAGCAACAGCATAAGTTTTACAGTTAATTTAACCTAGAGAGCCGCACTGTTAATTCCAAATTTTTTTTCCCCTTGTCCTGTCAGGCAGCTAGGCAAACAGAACAGGGATCTGTCACCTTTATTGTGCCAAAAACAGATTTACTTTGCCAAGACGAGCGGGTGTGAGCCCACACCCCAAGACCCGCCCGACCCCCACCCCCCTCAGCAGGGCCAATGCCCGCCCCCGGGCCCCAGGCACCAGGAGGCCAGCGACCCCACTCCCGGGGCGGAGACCGGCCAGCGCCCCCTAGCGCGAGCCCCCCCAGGCACCCCCACAGTGGGCCCGCCCCAGCGCCACTGTTGCACACCCCAGGGACCCCCCATGCCCAAAGAAGTCCCCCCCACCCAGGGGGGCCCACATTGCCAAGAGGCACTACCCCCCCTTAATCCAGCACCTCCCGATTCACAGACACACCCCTCCCCACACCTTCACACCCACATGCTCCCACGCGCACCCACATGCACTAACTCCCTCTCACTCACCCAGAACGACCCACTCTCTCCCACCCCCGCACTCACCCAAACCCACCCCTCATTTACCCTTGCTTCATAAGGCGGCTGTGAAGCAGATGCAGCAAGCCTGAACACGCACCAGTGCCCGGCAGTGACCAGGGAGACCACCAGCGCAGGCCAGAGAAGCAGAACCCCACCCCCGGCGTCCACCTGAGCGACCAATCAGCAGATCACCGAAGGCGCCCCAAGATGCCACCTGACACGCAAAGCGTCGCACAAAACCGACTCACCATCACCACCATTCATCACCCCCTCACTCTCACTTACGCTTATATTCAGCCCCCCTCTCACTCCCTTGAGGCCCTTTTCCACTAGCCTCACTTAGCCCTACACCGCACCACTCAGCCCGCGTTTGAGCATTTTCCATTAGCCCCAGCACCGGTTAGCAGGTGCTTTTTTAGTACCTGATCCAGGGCAGGGTCTAACCGAGCTGAGTAGGGCTGAGTATGGCTGTGATATGACTTTAAGAGACTGGTCGCCGCTGATTGGTCAGGTCGTAACGTCACGAAAGCGACTTTTTCTGCTGAATTTACTCCACGACCACCATTTGTAGTTGTTCAGGCAGTGAACACAGTGCGCCCCTTTAATACAGTATATTATATTAATATACTGTATAATATACTTATATAATAATATACTCCTAATATTATATATTAGGAGGTGCGCATTTTTCTTTCTATATTAGCCAACGATCTCATCCAGCGCGAGTTGGACAGATCTACTCGAAATGAAAAAATATACCAGCAGGTGTCCGAGCAGATGGGTTCCCAAGGGCACATCCGTACTGCCAAACAGTGTCGGGAGAAGCTGAAAAAGCTGAAAAGCGATTACCGAGCAGTGAAGGACCACAATGCTCGAAGTTGAGCGGATCGGAAGGAGTGGAAGTGGTTCGCTGAGAGACATTGGGCTCGACACGGCCACAGTCACGGCCACGGCCTTGGAAACCGTGGATGGTGAGTGTTGTTTTGATATTGCGCGTCTTTTCGCCACTTTATCCTTTCTGTGCTAAGCTCACTGTTTTTAAGAAATAGGAAGGTTGTTAGATTGTGGGTAATGGTTGTTACTGAGGCTTGCCTATTGTTTTGCAGCCAACTGCAGATTCACGCTTGCTTTGTGTTAAGTATTAGCGCAAACAAAACGCTGAATTACACTTATTGTATTCCGGTTAAAAACTTTAGAGTGTTTTGTACATGTTGCACTTTGGTGTTAAGTTTTAAATTGCGTGCATTTTCTTTCTAGAATCGCAGTTCATATCACAGGGGTCCACCTCGGTGGACATGGACACAGCGGACTCTCTTGCCTCTGCGTCTGCGTCTGGCGGAGCGCCAGCTGGATCGGCTCCGATGTCAGCCACATCACCAGCTCCATCTGGATCACGTTCAAGTGCCGGTAAGGCACAATAACCACGATTTTTTTTTTGGTGAAACAGGTCCAACGGAAACCAGGGTCGAAAATCCATCCATCCATCCATCCATCTTCTACCGCTTAATCCTTTACAGGTCGCGGGGGGGCTGGAGCCTAACAAGTTATGTACCACATTGATTAATGCAATTTCCTGTAGCTGCATATTAATTAATTGAAAATGTCTTTTTAAATGTACAAAAAGGTTATTCTTTGGTCTTCACCTATCAGTGTTCCACAGCCATTTTTAGGTGTGGTGATTGAAGTGCTGTTGTAACTCCTGTTTTAGACAAACAAATAAAGCTCATGAACTGCCGTTGAAATCAACATGCTTCATTGAAATGCTTCACGTCAGCTGATTGTATTAACCCATTCAGATTTCTGTGGCCACACTACAAGCAACTATTTTAAACATTACCCATCCATCCATCCATATTCTTAATCTTAATCCTTTTTAGTTTTGCAGGGGGGCTGCAGCCGAAGACAGCACCCTGCGTGTTGCAAAATCTGCTCTACTGAGGGGCAGCAACATGACAGTTCAGCTTATATACAGCAATGAAGCATAATATAATAGTGGCATTCCACCACAGACTTTCACCTGTGTAATTCCATAATATATGTACTGATCCAGCCTTAACGACCATGCCTTTCTGTCTTTCCATCTAGGCAAGAGGAAAACAGACAACTCCACTGCTGACCTTACATTAGCGATGGTCAACATGCATGACGAAGAGATGCGGCTCTTGGAACGGCAACATGACCAGCGGCAAGAACACCATCAGGAGTACATGCAGCATTTGCGACAGGTGGCCGCAGATGTGCGGGCAGATGCGCGTGAAGCCCTGGAGCAGGACGCTGCGTTACGAAGGGAAGAGCTCGCTGAGATGTCAACATTCAACAGAGATTTCCTGACCCTATTTGGCAGGCTTGTGGACGCATTTAGCAGTCGGCGTGTCTAACCATGTCTCCCCGTGCCCAGTCTGTTTTTTTGTTTGTAAATTTTGCTTCTGGAATAAAATTGTATTGTTTGCATCAAAAGTCTGGTTTATCTGTTATGACACCGTATGAGAAAAGCCAATAATTACATACACATTCCATTCTCTGTTCACTCCACATGCTGCTGTTCATCAGGTCAGGTGTATAGCCTTCTAATGGTAATTTAATTTTTAACAACACAATGAAACGTAATGTCTTGGTAGGTTTTTTTTTTATTTTAAACAAATTTGCAATGCTGAATCCATTTCTCTTTGAACGGGTACATTTTTTATGTTATAAGCAGTTGTACAGGTGTGCTTTAACTTGTACAGTAGACACTGATAAAGGTAAGTACATGTAAGTTGAATGTTGCATCACCAGTCAAAATTTAATAAATTAAGAAGGAATCTAGCAAAAATTTGGCACTAATAACAGTAGACAAATCGGACAAGGATACACAACTGTGTTTTTGTTGCACACAACTGTTGTTACCAACAAGTGCAAAATTTATATTCCCTTTCCGCAAAAATTAAAAATCAATTTGTAAGTAAAAGTGGGAGACCTTTACATGGGAATATGACATGTATCAGCACATGATTTATAGTTCAATTTGCATTTCCACCTAAGCAAAAGTGGCTTGTCGAGCTGGATTTTTGTGAAGATGGCCTGTGCTGTGTTTCTGCATGTAATTACATACCTGTCAAGCAATACGGTTTCGCCGTATTTTAATACGGGGAAAATGCAATTTTAGCAAATACGGGCGTATTGCCATTTCTGTACGCCAAAAAGAAGAATATACGGGAAAAAAAATTATTGAGAGTGTTGAGGAACACGTCGTGTGTGTGACCCCCACAGCGTACGGGCGGGCAGAGCGCTCAGCGTGAGCAATTATCACAACAGTGAGAAGTGTGGACTCATCATTATGCTGATGGCTTCACACCTTCTGTTGTCCTGTGGCTCCTGCAAATTAGCTAATAGCTATACACTCAACACATCAGATTGATTGTCATTGATTAATTGTCTATGTTTATTGCACTGTCCCTGTCAAATAAACAAATCTAATCTAATTACACGTACCTTAACAGATAAGCGTTATGAACAACATAGATGGAACATGCACAACATTTTATTTACAAAAAACATTTTTGAAATATGTATGCACATAAATGTGGACGAAATAGACAAGTACTGCATCACAGCATCTCGTATTATATCGCCACCCTGCTCCTCTGCTCTCTGTGCCACTGCCACCACTGGTTCATCTACTGCATCATCCAATGTAGTGTCAAACGTCTCTCCATGACTCTCACACAGATTGTGCAGAGCACAAGTCAGCACCATAGATTTCACCAGTTTCATGTCACAGTCATTCCTCTCGCCTTCCTTCTCTCCTCGTCATCAGCCATTTTCTTTGTTGTGGAGGATTCGGTTGCGTGTTTGACGTCACGAGAGTGTGGCGCCGCCTGCTGTTCAACAAATCCCACCCACAGCAGGTGTGCCAGCAGGTGTGCCAGCAGTAATGTTGAAACGCAACCGAGGCAGAACCGAACCGAAGTGAGTAGAGTCAGGTTTTCTAATCGGGGCTAGTGGAAAAGTGCCTTTAGAAAGAAAATGGCGCTCCACTAATTCAGATGAAATCTATTTAGCTTGGAGAAATCATCTTTTAATTTATAAAAATTCTCTTAGAAAAGCTAAAATGAGTTATTATTCTGCATTAATAGAAGAGAACAAGAATAATCCCAGGTTTCTTTTCAGTACTGTAGCCAGGTTGACAAAGAGTCAGGACTCTGTCAATCCTAGCATTCCCTTAGAGCTTACTAGTCAGGACTTTATGAACTTTTTCAATAATAAAATTTCATCCATCAGAGATAAAATCAATCAGATTCTTCCCACAGTTAACTTAAATACAGTAACTACTACAACTCCTTCAATTGATGTCTGTCTTGATGAGTTTACTCCAATTGACCTTTGTGAGTTAGACAAAATAGTTTCCTCATCCAAACCTTCAACTTGTCTTTTAGACCCTATTCCTACCAGTGACATAATTATCGGCCCAGGAAACATGCACGCAGGCTTAGGTTAGATTCAACAGCTTTATTCAACAGCAAGGGGTGTTTGAGTGCGTGTATGTGATATGTGTATGGAATGTGGGTGAACGATGAGAGTTGGGAACAGAACAGCACGCCGTGCAGCCAGGCAACCCTATGGGAAGAGCAAAGACAGAGATATGAGCTGGGCTTCACCATATTAGATTTTAGATTAGATTAGATTCAACTTTATTGTCATTACACATGTATGAATACAAGGTAACGAAACACAGTTTAGCATCCAATCAGAAGTGCAAAGGACAGCAGTGCAGTATATACGGTAATTAACAGTATGTGCAATTTAAGCAAATATATGCAAATATATGCAGCAGTGCAGAAAGTTAAGAGTACTGTTATGTGCAAATAATGTGCAATAAGTTAGATGTAGTTATGTAGTTATGCAGTTATGTACAGGTGAGGATGGTAAGAGATGATGGTAAGAGAGTCAGCGGGGAACTAAGTTCAATAACGTGGCAGCTGTTGGAAAGAAACTGTTCCTAAACCTGCTGGTTCTAGTCCAAAGGCTTCTGAAACGTCTTCTGGAGGGGAGAAGCTGGAACAGTCCATGAGCAGGGTGGTTGGAGTCCCTAAGAATGCTGCGTGCCTGGCGCAGACATCTTTTCCTGTAGACGTCCTCTATAACTGGAAGTGGAGTCCCTGTGATGCGTTGGGCGGTTTTCACCACCCGCTGCAGCGCCTTGCGATCAGCGACAGAGCAGCTCCCATACCAGACTGTGATACAGTTGGTCAGGGTGCTCTCTATCACGCAGCGGTAGAAGTTGCCCAGGATGTCAGTTGACAGATGGTTCTTCTTCAGTGTCCTCAAGAAGAAGAGGCGCTGATGGGCCTTCTTGATCAGGCTGGTGGTGTTAACTGACCAGGACAGGTCCTCCGAGATGTGGGTCCCCAGGAATTTGAAGCTGGGGACACGTTCAACAGCTATGCCATTGATATGGATGGGGTCATGTGTCTCTTCCCTCTCCTTCCTGTAGTCCACTATGAGCTCCTTGGTTTTGCTGGTGTTAAGGAGCAGGTTATTGTCAGCGCACCAAGTAGCCAAGTGCTCAACCTCTGCCCTGTAATCTGACTCGCCGTTGTCCCTGATGAGTCCAATCACCGTGGTATCATCTGCGAACTTTATGATGGAATTGGATCCATACATAGGCCTGCAGTCATGGGTGTAGAGGGAGTAGAGGAATGGGCTGAGCACACAGCCCTGTGGTACACCAGTGTTGAGTGTGATGACGGAAGAACGGTTGGGGCCTGACCTAACATGCTGGGGTCTGTTGGTCAGAAAATCCATGATCCAGTTGCAGGTGGAGGTACTGATTCCCAGCTCCCCAAGTTCAGTGAGCAACTTGGAGGGGATAACTGTGTTGAATGCTGAGCTGAAGTCAACAAACAGCATTCTTGCGTAGGTGTTCTTGTCATCCAGGTGTGAGAGTACATAGTGCAGCGCTGTAGAAACCACATCCTCTGTACTCCTGTTGCTCCGGTAGGCGAACTGATGAGGGTCCAGTGTAGGGGGCAGGCCTTTTTTGAGCTGTGCCAAGACCAGTCGCTCAAAGCACTTCATGACTATGGGCGTCAGTGCCACAGGGCAATAGTCATTTAGGCACGATGGTGTTGAATGTTTCGGCACTGGTACTATTGAAGTGGTCTTGAAGCACGCTGGTACCACGGCCTGGGCCAGGGACAGATTGAAGATGTCTGTGAAGACCCCTGCCAGCTGCTCAGCGCATGCCCTCAGCACACGCCCAGGAATGCCATCAGGGCCAGCAGCCTTATGTACGTTGACATGACTCAGTGCGTTACGGACGTCGGTGTGGGTGAGTGTGAGGTGGTGGAGGTCATCAGAGGGTGGGAAATTGATGTTCTTTTCGTTGTTGTCCTTGTCAAAACGAGCATAGAAGTCATTTAGCTCATTGAGAAAGGGCACAGTCATGGCTATAGGTATGGAGTTGCTGGGCTTATAATCAGAGATAGCTTGAATGCCCTGCCACATACGTCGGGGGTCAGAGTCCCCAAAATGTTCCTCCACCTTCAGCTTGTAGCTGTGCTTGGCCTTCTTGATGCCCCTCTTCAGATCTGCCCTGGATGAACTGTAGGCCTGTGCATCACCAGATCTAAAGGCATTGTTACGTGCTTTTAGCAGAAGCCGCACTTCTCTGTTCATCCACGGCTTCTGATTTGGGTACGTGGTGATCTGTCTTTCCGTGGTGACACTGTCAATAGTGGTGTTGATATGGTCCAGGACTGAGTGGGTGTAAGAGTTGATGTTTATGTGGGAGCCACAGGTAGCCTGAGAGGTGAACATACTCCAGTCTGTGTTCCTAAACTTCTCCTGGAGTACAGAGTCAACCCCCTCTGGCCACACTTTGATGGTCCTCACTGATGGCTTCACCCGGTTGATGAGCAGTACATACTTGGGGGTAAGGAACAAGGATAAGTGATCAGACTGACCTAGGTGGGGGAGGGGAGTTGCTGTGTAGGCTCCCACAATATTGGTGTAAACATGGTCCAATGTTTTGTCCCCTCTTGTGTGACAGGAGACATGCTGGTAGAATTTAGGAAGCACTGTCTTGAGGTTAGAGTGGTTAAAATCACCCGCCACAATAAATGCTGCCTCTGGGTGTGCAGTTTGTTGTTTGCTAATAGCTGCATGCAGTTCTTTCATAGCAAGCTTAGCATTAGCATCCGGAGAAATGTAAGCGGCTGTTATGATGGTACAAGTGAACTCGCGTGGCAGATAGAAAGGTCTACATTTAACCATGAGAAACTCCAGGTTAGCTGAGCAGTGTCTCTCAACAGTGACAGAGTTCGTGCACCAAGCCTTGTTAATATAAATGCACCCCCCCCCCTTGTCTTACCGGAGTCAACTGCTGCTCTGTCTGCCCGGAGCGTGTGTAGGCCGGCTAGCTCGATAGCATTGTCGGGTATTCCACTGTGAAGCCATGTTTCCGTAAAAATCATGATATTGCAGTTCATAAGTCTCTTATTGTTGGTGATCCGAAGCCGTAGTTCACTCATTTTGCTCGCCAGTGACCGTACATTAGCAAGGAAAATACTGGGTAGCGATAGCCGGTGCGGTGTTAGCTTTAGCTTAGCTCTTAGCCCACCGCACTTACCCCTCCTTTGTTTATGATCTTTACGCCGCCTGCGAGCACGTCCGGTCGGCCGGGAAGCCTGCCGAGCGTCGGGAGTTCTCCAGAGCTCCGGGATGAGACGTAGATTCAGACGTAGGTTGCTGATAAAAAGGTCGTTATCGTTGCTTTGTAATCCAATATTCAAAAGCTCATCTCGGGTGTAAGATGTAAAAGCAGAGCTGTTCTGAACGAACATACCCAAAATGAGCAGAAATAACACTGCTAGTCCCCAGAATCTGGTAGGACGCTGAGCCTCGCGTTGTGCACGCGCCGCCATCTTGCGCCATATGGGGAAGGTATACTGAATATTGCTTACTTGCAGATGGGAAGGTGGCTGGCGTTGGCTAAGGATCTTCGGCCTGGGAGACAGCGCCCTGCTGCGCACACGACAAGGCGTGGAGATGAGGGGAGAGGAGATGGCGAAGACGGGAGAATCCACCGCCAGGGAATCCACCTGTGCACAGGGGAGAAGCTGGAAGACAGGTAAGTGGCAAAACAGCTTACGTGCTGAAGTGAAGAGCGGCAGGACGGGAAGAGACAATCCTGCTGAGGGTTTGAGCGCATAGAAACACAGACGGCTCCAGACCGATGCTCTGGGCCGAGTGGGCTAAATAGCCCGTGATTGACGAGGCGCAGGTGTGCGCGCAGCTGAGGTGGATGACTGGGAGCGGCAAGTTGTGACAACCAGGTTATTTAAAGAAGTCTTCCCACTTATTGGTAGCTTTATTCTTCATATAATCAATTCTTCATTAACTTTAGGCCATGTACCGCAGGCTTTTAAAACGGCTGTAATTAAACCCTTACTCAAAAAACCAACGCTAGATCCAGGAGCTTTAGCTAACTATAGACCAATCTCTAATCTCGCTTTCATTTCAAAAATCTTAGAAAGAGTTGTTGCTACACAATTATTTGACCACCTGCAGGGAAATGGTTCAGCTGATTCAAAATGCTGCAGCAAGAGTTTTAACAGGTCTCTCTTTAAAAGAGAGATCATATCTCTCCGGTTCTGGCCTCCCTTCATTGGCTTCCCATAGAGTTTAGAATTAAGTTTAAAATCCTTCTTCTTACTTACAAAGCTCTAAACAATCAGGCCCCTTTTTATTTAAAAGATCTGATACTACCGTATTATCCTAACAGAGCACTACGCTCCCAAAATGCAGGATTACTTGTAATACCTAGAATCTCCAAAAGTACAATGGGAGGCAGAGCCTTCAGTTTTCAAGTTCCTCTCCTGTGGAACCAGCTGCCAATCTGGATTTGGGAGGCAGACTCGATCTCTGTTTTTAAGAATAGGGTTAAAACCTTCCTTTTTGATATAGCCTACAATTAGGGAGGGATCATGTGTTTCTGCCGCCCCCCCCCCTTAGTTATGCTGCTAATAGGTTTAGTCAGCCGGGGGACCTCCAATAATGCACTGGGCCTCACTCATTTCCTCACTCTCAATTATTTTTTTTTATTTTATTTTTTTTTTTTGCTGGTCATTAACATCTGTTTGTTCTCTCGCAATAGATTGAGTCCCCATCGTGCTGTTTGCTCTCTACATGTCTGTTCTTTTCATCTTCTCTGTCCCCTCACCCCCCAGCCAGTCGCAGCAGGTGACTGCCCCTCCCTGAGCCTGGTTCTGCTGGAGGTTTCTTCCTGTTAAAAGGGAGTTTTTCCTCTCCACCATCGCCAAGTGCTTGCTCACAGGGGATCGCCTGATTGCTGGGATCTTTCTGCAACTGTGGGGGTCCCCCCTACAGTTGAAAGTGCTATGAGATGACTGTTGTTGTAAAATGGCGCTATATAAATAAAGTTGAATTGAATTGAACTGAATTATTATTGCATTTAATTTCTACCCACGTGCAGTGTTTATTTTCCGTTTTTGTAATAAATCATGGTTTATCAGATTCGCCTGGAAAATGGGCCCTCTTCTTCACCCGTAAGGGGTAAACATGACAGTTTTTTACTTTTTTATCCTCATTTGCTGTCATTTTTTTAACAGAATGATTCAAAATGAAAGTATTCCAACTGTTGTTTTGAGTTAAAAACAATAATTTTGCATTCAGCAGAGGAGCTTAATGGACCTCAGCCGAGATGAACAACTCACTCTCTCATTTTAAAAGAGAAGTTTGAATGAAGTTCATGCGTAATTATGATCAAGTCTCCCCGGTGGCAGCAGGGCTGTGGAGAAGAAAGTTATAAAGCTCCTTAAAAGCTCCTTGCCTTTAAATGAATTTTCACATTGTGAACATGCCTGCATTGTCCTCAGTGCAAAATGGGTTTGTTCTCCCATTTAAACGCTGTCACATTAGTATACTCACTCCCAAAGAAAATGCAACACTCCAGAAAAGTTTGGTATTTTTACTATTTTTTATGGAAATGGTCAATTAAAGATTGCAAATTATGTTTAGACATCTTCAAAACAATATCAAAGATTGACAAGTGAAAACCTGTGTGTCAACAATTTTCAAAATTGAACAAAACAGAAGTACCCTGACTTTCCGAAATCACAACAAAACACCTGTCTTAAAAACAAAGTTAAATATGGAATATGACCTCCATTTGTGTTAATGCAGGCAGTAATACACCTCTGCATGGACCTCACAAGCTGTCTAATGTTGTCCTGGGGGATATTTAGCAACTCCTCCTGCAATGCCACAACCAGTTCCTGTCAGTTCTGCAGCACCAGTACTCTGGCTGAAACATGTCACCCAAGTTGATCCCATAAGTGTCCAATGGGATAAATCCAGAGAATAAGGCCAAGGAAGGACATCAAAGCTCTGTTGCTGCAGGTACTCTCTGGTGATTTGGGCAGAATGTGGACAAGCATTGTCCTGCTAGAACACCTGGAGGTCAGGGTGGTCCAGAAAGAAGGATGTCACAACAGGTTGCAGAACGTGGTCAATATACCTTTGGGCAGTTAAAGTGCCATCAAGGATGACCAACTGCGCACTGTAGTTACCTGAAATGCTGGCCCACACCATGACTCCAGCGCCACCCTATCGGTTGACTAGTCAGATACAACATGGGGCCATGGACTGGCAAAATCTGGATTTTTCAGAGAAAAGAACAGTGTTCCACTGCCATAGGGCCCACCTGTTGTGCTGACGAATGCACTCATGACGATTTTGTTGCCACTCTGCCATCAGAATCATCCCTCAAAAGGGTCTTCAGGCTCACAGGTCCTGATGCCTGAGGTGCCTTCTCATGGTATTGGCCGAGATCCTTGGCTGGCATCTCCCTGGATTTTCCTGGACCATCTGGGTGGCTGTGCGGAATGGATCTCTGAGCTGCTGCAGCACGATGTACCAGTCTTGCTCTGGGGTGGTGACACGTGCTCGTCCTGGACATGGTATATTGGCCACAGACTCAGTTTTGACAGTTTCGACCATTGTTTTAGTTAGGAAGTACTATAGACAACAAAGTAGCCAGGTAGGGGGCCTGAGGGTCCTTAGCAGCAGGCACAGATATAGGAGTAAATATAAAGTGGTGGGAGCACATTGTAAGTCTCTGGGTTACAAAGGCTAAATAAAGAAGGCACAAGTTACATGTTGAACTCAAAGCTGTCTTCCTTTCCATGAGCATCAATCATTTATTACACAACCGAACAATTGTTGATGCATCGCAGCCCAGTCGGAGCGCTGTAAGCATCGTTATATTCGTCACATGACAGTCGTGGCATCGTGGGGATTTCACATCATAGTGCTATGCATTTTTGTTCATCTTTATATATAGAAGATGACCACTCCTTCAAATCACCAATTTTTGATTTCTCAGTATCCAAAACAAAGAACGAGCTCAAAAAGACTATAGAGCCAGAGCTCAAATGCAGTGAATTGTGACAGTGAGTACAACCACTGAAAATGAGTTCTATGCATTTTGAGTCATTTAAACACTATTACTCAAGCTCAGACAGGATGGACCCAGAAATATTTATATAAAAATTGTGTTGTGTTTTCATTGGCAGTGAATATATTAAGTCTTTGAACTTGCACCCCTCTTTAGTAGCCCTTTATAGGGAAACTTAAAAGTTTCAACCCTAGACCATTATTAGCAGATATTAGAAGATTGTTTCAATGATTGTTATTACTATTATTATTATAGTATTACAACATATTATGCTTTTTGAAGTTACCAAATATTGTTTTTCGCTCAATAAAAGGTTAAAGGAAATGAGAGCAAAGACAGCAATTGGTTTATTTCAGGTTATGCCACAAACTCACCTCTAAATAATTAAGAGCATTAGGACAGCATCTTTGCACTTCGCGCCCAGGGCAAAATTCATTTTTGTACTGCAATAATAGCAAAATGAACTTGGAAATGACCATAAATGCCCCCTGCACCTAAGACAAAAAATTATGGACTACGCCGCTGTAATATGGCCCAATATCTCCGGCCTGATGATAACAGCAGGAAAGATTTATAAGTAGCTTCAGTTTTATTTACTTATTGACATTTCCTTAATCTCCAAAATGAAGATCAAATGATATGTTTACATATATTAACAGATACATTTTCATGGGGTGTCCCATTTTTTTTTCCCATCATACATTTGACTGTATATTAACATGGCGCTGAAGGGATCATGGCTCCCACGTTGCCGTGAGATATTTTTGCAGGATAAGTGCAGTTAAGTCACGTTGGATTGCAATCAACACCATGACCAAGCTAACAAGGAAGCAATATTGTGTTGCTGCCTGATCTCTAAAGCTCATTCCACTGCCAGATGGATATCTCTGAGTAATTATGCTGATAAAAGCACACACACTCACAGTCTTACACATAAACATGAACACACAAAGGAAAGAGGCAAAACAGGCATGGGACAGAGAAGTGTCTGCAGAAAGAGAGCGTAAGAGTGCAGTACATTTTCTGCAGGTATGTGAGGTAAACTATAGTTACACCATGACAAAGCAAATGATGCACATACACAATACACACTTATAGCTGCTTTCTTTTCTTAATTAGCCTAAGGCCCTGATGGTTTGCTTCAGTTCTTTCTACCAGTCTGCAGTCTGTGCTGCTGTTAGTTAAGGTTTCAGCTCAACATCCTTTCTCATGTGCTCATTCATCGTCTCAGTCTTCCTCTTTCACACAAACACATACCCGTCTAACTTTGCCCGCTTCTCCATCTCTTGTCATACTTCTTTCTTAATGTATTGCTTCTTTCCCATCCTGCTCTGCCTCATTATCCCACCCTGGTTTTACCAGAGTTGTTATCTTTTTTTGTTATTAAAGTTTTTATTGAACTTTTCATTTTAACATACAGAACAGAACAACATATCTAACACAAGAAACAACAGTAGAGAGCAGCACCTTAATGATACCCAAGGTTTCCACCTTTCTTCACACCTCCTTCTGGCACAAACACAGGCTGTAATATTAATCAAAATGAGTACACAGACAGGTTACTATTTCCAAAACAAAGGTCCATGGCAAGTAGTGACTGTTACGCTGAGGGTCCTGACTGTTGAGCACAGTGCAAGGTCTCTATAATTCTTTATATGGTTCCAAAAATGATCCCAAGATGTGTTTTTGTCCTCCGTGTCCCCTTTTAATCTGTGCAATATAGATTCATACGATGCCGTTTTCACCATTAAGTCAACCCACTCTTTTATAGTGGGACTTTTGTCCATTCTCCAATGTTTTAAAATCGTTCTGGATGCTGTCACTAATCCAACCATAATGACAGAAAATGCGCTCTTTGAAGTATTTGGCATTTGAGATTTGTCATCCAAAAAGCATAGATCTGGGGTCAAAGGGACTGTGGATCCACGCCAATTGCTTAAAATTTCAACAACTTTGCCCCAGAAGGGTGCTACTTTAGAGCAATCCCAAATACAGTGAAGAAATGTTCCCACTTCCATTTTGCAATTCAAACAAGAATTGTCCTTTACCAGTTTCATTCTATGTAGCCTTGATGGGGTATGATATTATCGATGTATAAATTTATACTGCATAAATTTCCCTCTTGCTTCCATTATATATTTTCCACAATCTGACAAGATATTCAGCCATCTTTCTTGTGTAAGGTCTATTTTCAACTCTCCCTGCCACAATAATTTCACATTAGCTGCTTCACCACTTATACAACGGTTGATTAAATTATAAAATTTGGAGGCTGTGTGGTACTGTTGTGACATATTAATATGGTCCAAAATGCAATTCTCTACAGATTCATCCAATTTAAATTTTGAGGTTATACAGCTTTTTATTTGTAGGTATTTCTAGAAATCGTCTTTACTCTTCAAGCTGAAATTGTTAACCAGATCAGCAAAGGACCTAAACATTCCATCTTTATACAAGTCTCCTATTGTAAGTATGCCGTTTGAGTGCCACTGCCTCCAATATACAGGTACTTTCCCTACACAGATAGCTGGGTTGTTCCATAGAGATGCAAATGTTTGTACATTGTGTGACAATTTAAGAGTACGGTGTGTCTTACCCCATACCTCACTAGGAGTGTATAAGGATTGGATTTGTTGTTTTAACCTTCTGAGTTAGTCTCTCTTTTGGATTAAATGGAGAGCATAACTTAGTCTCAATATCTATCCAATCTATTCTGTTTTCATGTTGCTCCCAAATCTTAGCTATTTTGGCCATTTCAAAAGTCAAATGTGGATTTAGTAGTCGTAACCCTCCTTTCTCTGTGGGAGCATATAACTTGTTTAACCTAATCCTAGGTTTTTTCCCTTCCCATAAAATTGCCAGATTATATTCTCATATCTTTTGAGTAAGGTAGGCAGTATTGTGATAGGCAACATCATGAGCACATAATTGAGTTGTGGGGTTATTATCATTTTTATAATACAGTATTAACCTTGCCCCAAAGTGTGAGTTTTAGTTTGCTCCATTTTTCCAAATTTGTCTGAATCCCTTGTAACAGTGGGTTCAGATTCAGCGAGGGCATCTCTTCCAACTCTCGACTAAGCCTAATTCCTAAATATTTCATCCCTCTAGGAATCCAATTAAATTTAAATTTTTCTACCATATATGAATGACACA
This sequence comes from Pholidichthys leucotaenia, assembly GCA_020510985.1. Classification (NCBI taxonomy): domain Eukaryota; kingdom Metazoa; phylum Chordata; class Actinopteri; order Cichliformes; family Pholidichthyidae; genus Pholidichthys; species Pholidichthys leucotaenia. The sequence goes on along the minus strand of CM035842.1, from coordinate 355,065,200 downwards.
TGGCAGATAGAGGCATGGCCTCTGACTTGTCTCAGTTTATGGTATAGCCTGAAACTTTGGAATATGACTGAATAGTTTCCAGTAAGTGTGGCAGTGAACTGAGAGGGTCTGTCACCATGGCCATGATATTGCCCGCATACATCAGTAATTTGTGTTCTTGGCCACTGGCTTCAATCCCCTTAATGCTCTCATTTGATCTAATAGCAATAGCTAATGTTTCCACAAAAATATTAAAAATCAGGGGGCTGAGAGAGCAGCCTTGATGGGTCCCTCTAGAAAGACCAAAAAAAAAAAAAAAAGGTCATATAGTACTATTAATTATCACTGCTGCCTTTGGATCATTATACAATATCTGGACCCATCTCACAAAATGTGGATCAAAGCCAAAGTGTAATAACGTGGAAAAAAAGTCCCATTCTACCTTGTCAAATGCCATCTCAGCATCTAAAGAAATGGCCATTATTGGAGTATCTTTAGTCTGGCTCATCCATATTAAATATAGCAGCTTCCTTATATTCTCAGATGATGATCTATTCTTCATAAATCCCACCTGATTAGGGTGTATAATACTGGGAAGAACTAATTGGAGGCATAAGGCCAATATTTTTGTTAATATTTTGCAGTCCAGATTAAGTAGGCTGATAGGCCTATAGTTAGATGAATCTGTTGCATCTTTATCCTTTTTAGGGATTAAAGTTATCAATGCTTTGTTGAATGTGGGTGACACCTGCCTTATTTCAAAGGCTTCCTGATATACCTTCTGCAGAACTGAGGCAAGTATGTCAATGTACTTTTTATAATATTCTGCAGGAACACCATCATAGCCTGGTGACTTCCCTGTTTTCATTAATGAAATAGCCGTCCTCACTTGTCCCTCAGTTATTGCGGACTCCAATTTTTTCACTTGTTCAGGGGGCAGCTTGGGCATATCAGTCTTTGAGAAGAAAGAATATTTCCCCATCTGGTTCTCACTTTGAGGTAGAGTTGACGTATACAATTTCTCATAGAACTGTTGGAATACGTTATTTCTTTAAATGCAATTAATAGTTTGCCCTCCTGTTTGATTGCTGGGATTGTATTTGAGAAGTCTTTCTCTTTTACTTGTCTAACTAATAATTTTCCAGTTATTTCTCCTTCATAAAAGTCAGTCTTTAGTCTGAACATGGCATAGGCCACTTCATTATTATATAATTCATGCAACTGAAATTTTATCCTACAAAGTTCCTGATGTTGTTCTGAATAATGTTCAGAAAGTTTGTTTCCTTTAACTTTATTTCACTTTCCAAATCCTTAATTTTTTGGAAGTTCTCTCTTTTCCTTTTTGTGGTATATGCTATCAGCTTCCCCATTATATAGGCTTTAGAAGCCTCCCAGACTGTCTTAACCCCTTGCACTCTGGTCAATTTCCCTAAAAACGCCAAAAAATAAAGTGCCCAAAGTAAATCAAAAGCTGTTCTTCAGCCCTTTGCAGCATCTTCATGGGGTTGGTCTTATTTAAAAGAAAACACTTTGAATTTTTTGGCAAAACAGTCATAATCTCTCTAAGTGCTCTGGCCACTGAGTAACAGTCATCTAAACATAGTGAACTTGAAGAAAATAAATTTCGCCTGGGTGTTTTTTTGGATACAAATGCTTGCAAATAACACACAGCTTCAGATCCGGGCTGGAAAATGCAACAGAAATGTAGAAACAAGTGTTATCCAGCTGAGGTCAAAATTTTGTAACAATACCACAAAAAATGAATATATTACACAGCTTTATTCTCAGGTTGTTCCCAGACGTTTTTGAACTGTGTCAAATTGTGCCAAATGGCACAGTTTGGAAAAACGTCTGTAACTTTTGAATGATTCAATATAGAAGCTTCATCTTGGGCTCTAATGAAAGGTGACACTCAGGGCTATGTGTGTGTGTGTGTGGGGGGGGGGGTTGTCCCCCCCCCTCCCCGCTACAGAGGACGGACATCGCCCAGTGGACAGGTTCGTGTGCCGCGGTCCGTCATGTGGCGATGACGCACAGTTGTAATTTACCGATCAGTCAAAAGTCATTTTTGATTACAATTTTCAGGGATAAAGAATAATTTAGCTTATAACACTTACCTGTTCACAACAGCAGCGTAGCTGGCGAACTTCTCTTCCTCATTGTCAGACGAACATGAAGCTGGTCCGCTTGTTACGGACTCGTGGTTCTGGTCTCACGACCCGGTCAAACCATAATTCCATTATTGCAGTTTTGTGCTTCCATGATTGCGGTTTTGGCGAACGATTTTTCAAAACAAATAAGAACAGTAGTTAGAAAAAAAGACTGGCGAACGCCTGTGTGTTGCCCAGCCTTACACAAAACAGCTTTCAAACTTCTGTGCTTCAATTGGCAGGCTGCATTCGCAGCCGTTGGTAGGCGGGTCCTTCTTGCTAGGTTTTCAGTCATTGGTTCTTCAAGGTTTCAGAAACCCAATTCAAGGCTCTTATTAGTCGAATGAGAGGTCAATCACATCTAAACCAATCAAAGCACTCCTTTGGCTTTCTGTTCGCGGCTGTGTCTGAAGTGAAAGAACGGAAATGCAGGTGGGTTTTTTTTTTCAGTGCCTCCTAGGACGCACAGTGTGCGTACTCGGATGCCCTCATGCATCCTAGGACGCAGAGACGTGCCCGCCCGCGGTACACCGAAGTGCAACAGATTAATGTCCTTTGTGCTTCCAATAGTTGTTTCAAAGAAAAATTTTAGGTCTTCCCCGAGTTGAGTCTTGGTTTTATCCTGTAATAATGTTGTATTCATCCTCCATTTTGATCCTTTTCTGGTTTCAATTTCCATCTTTAAACCATGGTTGCCTGCCCCAACCTGACCCTCACTAAGACCCAGGTGAGGGCGGAGCTGAGGAAGGTCAAGGCGAGGAAGGCCTCAGGTCCGGACAGCATCAGCTCCAAGCTCCACAAGTCCTGCGCAGACCAGCTGTGTGAGATTGTGGAGCACATCTTCAACCTGAGCCTGAAGCTGGGGAGGGTACCACAGCTGTGGAAAACATCCTGTGTGGTACCCGTACCAAAGATCCCTCACCCCAAGGACCTGAACAGCTACAGACCAGTGGCCTTCACATCACACCTGATGAAGACAATGGAGAGGCTGCTCCTTGCCCACCTCCGCCCCCTGGTGGGATAAGCGATGGATTCACTCCAGTTCGCCTACCAGCATAGCATCGGGGTGGAGGATGTAGTGATCTTCCTCCTACACCGTTCCCTGTCCCACCTGGAGAAGCCTGGAAGCACTGTGAGGATCATGTTCTTTGATTTCTCCAGTGCTTTCAACACCATCCAACCGGTGATCCTGAAGGACAAGCTTCTGTGCGCAGGGGTGGACCTGCACCTGTCATTGTGGATCCTGGAATACCTCACAAACCGACCACAGTTTGTGAGAACCCAGGGCTGTGTGTCTGGCGCTATCATCTGCAGTACGGGGGCCCCCCGGGGAACAGTTCTGGCCCCCTTCCTGTTCACTCTGCGGACTTTTCACACAATACACTACACTGTCACCTACAGAAGTTCTCTGACGACTCTGATTGTCAGCCTCATCTCTGATGGAGATGATGCCGAGTACAGAGGACTTATCCAGGACTTCGTGGACTGGTGCCAACGGAACTGCCTCCAGATCAATGCGAGGAAAACTAAAGAACTGGTGGTGGACTGCCACAGGTGAGGACAACCCCCCCCCACACCACCATTAAACATACAGGGAACAGACACTGAGATGGTGACATCCTACAAGTACCTGGATGTTCACCTGAATAATAAACTGGACGAGTCACACAACACCAATGTGCTCTACAAGAAGGGACAGTGCAGGCTGTTCCTCCTGAGGAGGCTCAGGTCTTTTGGAGTGCATGGGGCACTCCTGAAGATCTTCTATGATTCTGTGGTGGCATCTGCCATCACATTTGGAATGGTCTGCTGGGGCAACGGCATCACGGCAGCTGACAGGAAGAGCCTGAATAGACTGATCACAAAAGCTAGCTCTGTTCTGGGGCAGCGCCTTGACCCAGTAGAGGGAATAGAGGAGAGGAGGATGGCGGCTAAGCTGTCATCTCTGCTGGAGTCCGAGTCCCACCCCATGCAGGACACACTGAACGCACTAAGGAGCTCATTTAGCAGTAGGCTGTACCATCCTTGGTGCACCACAGAGAGGTTCCGCAGGTCCTTCCTACCTACAGCTGTCAGACTTTATAACCTAACCAGGGCTGCTTGTAGAGGTTGTATTGACTGTACAAAACGTAACAACCTTGCACAATAAATGGTCCCCTCCATTTAGGACAATATCAATCATTACCAAGGGTGGTAACACGGCTAATTCAAATACGAAATATACTGTATGGGTACATATTCATATTCTGCAGGGTAACTTAACAGACCATAATGCTGTCTATACCATCTAGCCGCAATGCTCCCGCACTGTGTATATATCTGTGTACATACAGTATGTATATTCATTTGTTCTTATTATCTTATTAAATATTGCTCTGAGTGCTGCTATTCCTGTGCTGCTGCAATCCTGGAATTTCCCCACTGTGGGACTAATAAAGGCTTATCTTATCTTATCTTAAACATAATTCTAATGCAGCATTATCTGTGAGGGCAATACTTTTTATATCACAGCTGGTTAAATTAATTATCAGAGAGCTTCCAATTAGAAGCATATCTATTCTAGAGTAGGATTTGTGACAGTGGGAATAAAAAGTATATTCCTTCTTATTCGGGTGGCTCAGCCTCCATACATCTATTAGATTCCAGTCCTCTTTCAACATTTGAATTGCATCCTTGCCCCTCATCCTTGCCGCTCCCCCAATTCTACTTTTATCCAAAATGGGGTTTATAACTTTGTTAAAATCCCGTCTTAGTATCATATGTCCGTCCATGTCTCCTAAAATCTTTTTCACCTCATGAAAAAAAGTGGATCATCTTTATTAGGGGCATACATGCTATGCAATATCACTTTTACACACTTCTATTAGTGCATTTATGCATATTATTCTTCCTTCTGTGTCTTTTACTTCTTTAGAAGCACAAAATGCATGTTGCTCTTAATTAGAATCATTACTCCATTACGGGAACTTGACAATGAACTATGAAAAGTATGGCCAACCCAGCCCACCTTTGGAATCGTCACCCTCATTTAAGTGTGTCTCCTGTAAGAAAATTATGTCAGCCTGAGTAGTTTTCAAATATGTTAAGATCTTACATCTCTTAATTGGATTCCCACTACCATTTATATTTCAGGTCACATATTTAGTGTATTTTCATGTCATATTTTATCCATTTCTTTTACACACTTGTCCATTTCACTTATTCTAAAGCTATGTTGTTTGTGCCATTTATAGGTCCACAAATTACTACCTATGAGTCCCATGTATCCCTTATTGATACTTAATATGGAAAAAGAACATTTCCAATTCAAAGAACAGATAAAACAAACAAAAACTAACACAAAACCCCTGCTGCCTAACATGTGCAGCCTTTTAAAAATCAAAATAATTCCAACAGAAAACAAAAAAAAAGAAAAACCTTATCTGGTCTGTAGGTTACCATCCTTCCTCCTCTTTCAGCGACAGCTTGGTCAGATCATCCCTTCTTAAACCAGTACATTGTCAGTGTGGCTCATTTAGTGTTAATGTTTATGTTGTCGGCTTCATTGCTCTTCTTCTGTGTGCTCCTCCGGGCTGCCGTCCCCAATGAGCTTCTCCATCGCAGCTACCGTATTGAAACGCCTGCTTTTCCCCCTCCATGTAAATCATAGTGTTGCCCAATTGGCAAGTGTGTACTTCACATTTAGCTCTCGAAGTTTATGTTTCACAACTGCAAATGCCTTTCTCCTCTCGGCCAGCTCCTTGGTCATCTCAGGAAGCACCGATAGCTTGCATTTTTCCCACTCAACTCCACGTTTTTCCTTCACTGCATTAACCACTTCATCCCTCGTAGACTGTCTCAGAAATCATATTATGACTAGTCTAGGGGGCTGATCTGGCCCACACGTGGTGCACTCTTTCGATCTCAAACCCTATGTCGACGCCCACATTAAGCCCCTTATCCAAAATTTTCTTCATACAGCTTAACATCGTACCGTTAGTCGCGAAGTTTTCCTTCAGGCCAATCCATCTCACATTATTCCGTTTGCTGTGGTTTTCAAGGGTCTGTATACAATCTCACATTGCTTCAGTCTGCTTACATCTCTTCACCTCGGCTGTGTGTATCCGCCCTGTTGTTTCCTCCAGGAGGGTGATACATGTTTCAGTCTCTGACAGCCTTTCTTGCATGGCGGCCACCGTCGTTTTCAGCTCAGTTGCTTCTGTGATAGTGGTGACATCTGCTGCAACAGCCTGTAGCATGGAGTTCACTTTTGTAATCTCTGTGAATAAACTTTCCCAACATGGGGGCGCTTCTCCGCTGTTATTCTCTTCATGTGAGGGGCTGCTCCAGGTGGCCGTGTGGTCTGCATTCTTTGCGCTTTTCTTCGTCAACATTTGGAGTTTAACAACTATTTGCAGTTGTCATGTATACCTCAGGTAGCAATGACCACTCACACGGTTATATAACAAAAAAATACTGGTAATTTCGAGCCATTCACAACAAATTCGCAGAGTGGAAAATTACGAACCAGCAGCCATCTTGGGTGGTGTCCCTGTGTTACTCCTACCAGAGTTGTCATCTTTTTTTTTGCCTCCTCTTGCTCATCGCCTCTCTGACCTCCCCCCCTTTCCCATTCTTTGTCACCCTTTTCAATGGGCTTCAAAAGCTTCACCCTCAATCATGACTGCTGCCTCACTGGTTGTCAGTCCATCACGCCCCCTTTTTTGGGTCTCCCGACACAGAACTCTCACCCTGTGAAAGTGAGAGCACACTTGATGACATCTATCTGGCAGCAGTGTGATACATTAACGAACCCCGGAGGACGTAACAACCTCCTGTAAGAACACCTGATAAACAGCTGCTTTTTTTGGGTCTCTGTTATGTCGGTAGCAGGAGCCAAGGACAAGGCCAGGTGTTAAGCTGAACACAGGTTTATTAGGAGACTCTCCACAGTACACCGGCGTACCCGCCAGGCAGAGAGGTGGCCAGGAGACCACCCCTCCCGCTCACTGCCCTCTTATACCCTGGGTGGTGGCGGAACCGGACAGGCGGAGCCACCACCCGTGTCTCACCAATAATAGTCCCCAACTACAACACAACAGTCTCCTCTGCAAACAAAAGGCCACGCAACGGGAAATACACCCCACCAGCGCCATAGTAAATATTTTGACCAAATGCCCACCCTGCACACTGATGAAAGGATGTGTGTGAGTGTGTCGGGGTGTTGCCATGGTTACGGAAATCCTTGCCATTCATCTCAAGGCCAATACCCTTGTGAAGAGAGTAACAAGTAGTAAGGGCTGATGGGTTACTGTTTGTTGTAGTTTTGTTGTGGTGGTGGTGCGGGGGAAGTGGGGGGATGAGAGCAAAGATATGGAAACAAAGTAAGAGGGAGGGGGGAAATTAGGAATAAAATTTAATTCAACTTTATTTATGTAGCGCCATTTCACCACAACAGTCATCTCATAGCACTTTCAACTGTAGGGAAAACCCCACAACTGCAGAAAGACCCCAGCAATCAGGTGATCCCCTGTGAGCAAGCACTTGGCAACGGTGGAGAGGAAAAACTCCCTTTTAACAGGAAGAAACCTCCAGCAGAACCAGGCTCAGGGAGGGGCAGTCATCTGCTGCGACTGGTTGGGGGGTGAGGGGACAGAGAAGAAGAAGAAAAGAACAGACATGTAGAGAGCAAACAGCACGACAGGGACTCATTCTATGGGAGGAAACAAACAGATGTTAATGGCCAGCAAAAATATTTCATTGAGAGTGAAGAAAGGAGTGAAGCCCAAGGCATTCTTGGAGGTCCCCCAGCTGTCTAAACCTATTAGCAGCATAACTAAGAGAGGGTTCAGGGGCACATGATCCCACCCTAATTATAGGCTATATCAAAAAGGAAGGTTTTAACCCTATTCTTAAAAACAGAGGTCGAGTCTAACTCTCGAATCCAGATTGACAGCTGGTTCCACAAGAGAGGAGCTTGATAACTGAAGGCTCTGCCTCCCATTGTACTTCTGGAGATTCTAGGTATTACAAATAATCCAGCATTTTGGGAACGTAGTGTTCTGTTAGGATAATAAGGTAGTATCAGATTTTTTTAAATTAAAAGGGGCCTGATTATTTAGAGCTTTGTAAGCGAGAAGAAGGATTTTAAACTTAATTCTAAACTCTGTGGGAAGCCATTGAAGGGAGGCCAGAACCAGAGAGATAAGATCTCTTTCTAGTACCTGTTAAAACTCTTGTTGCAGCATTTTGACTCAACTGAAGACTTTTTAAAGATGTTTTAGAACAACCTGATAAAGAGTTACAATAATCTAATCTAGAGCAAACAAAAATGTGGATTAGTTTCTCAGCATCACTCTGAGACAAGATGCTCCTAATCTTGGCAAGATTAAGCAAATGATAGAAGGCAGGCTTAGAAAACAAGTTTAATATGTGAATTAAAAAACAGATCTTGATCAAAAATAACTCCAAGGTTCCTCACAGAACTATTCAGAGAAAGGGTAACCGCATCCAAACTAAGAGTTTGATTCTTAAAGGCATTTCTAACATTTTTTGGACCAACTAGAATGACTTTAGTCTTATCTGAATTTAATAGCAGGAAATTACAAGTCATCCAAGCTTTCATTTCATTAAGACAGGCCTCTAACTTGGCTAACTGATTACTATCATCTGGCTTCATTGTGTGTCATCTGCATAGCAATGAAAATGTATACAGTGCTTTCTAATAATGTTGCCTAGTGGAAGCATGTATAAACTAAAAAGAGTAGGGCCGAGCACAGATCTCTGTGGAACTCCGTGACTGAGCTTTGAGTTGGAAGAAAACTCATTATTGACATGAACAAACTGGAACCTATCAGATAAATAAGATCTAAACCACTGCAACGAAGTTCCATTAAGTCCAACATGGTGTTCTAATCTATCAAGTAGAATATTATGATCAATAGTATTAAAAGCTGCACTAAGGTCTAAAAGGACAAGTACAGAAACAAGTCCATTATCAGATGTGATAAGGAGGTCATTAGTGACCTTCACCAAGGCTGTTTCTGTACTACGATGGATAATAAACCCAGATTGAAACTCTTCAAATAAACCATTTCCCTGCAAGTGGTCAAATAATTGCATAGCAACAACTCTTTCTGAGATTTTTGAAATGAAAGGCAGATTAGAGATCGGTCTATGGTTAGCTAAAACTCCTGGATCCAGCGTGGGCTTTTTGAGTAAGGGTTTAATTACAGCAGTTTTAAAAGCCTGCGGTACATGGCCTAATGCTAATGAAGAATTGATTATTTGAAGAATAGAGCTACCAATAAATGGGAAGACTTCTTTAAATAACCTGGTAGGAATAGGGTCTAAAAGACAAGTTGAAGGCTTGGATGAGGAAATTATTTTATCTAACTCTAAAAGGTCAGTTGGAGTAAACTCATCCAAATAGATATCAGTTGAAGGAGTTGTAGTAGTTAATGTATTTAAGTTAACGGTGGGAAGAATCTGACTGATTTTATCTCTGATAGATGAAATTTTATTATTGAAAAAGTTCATAAAGTCCTGACGAGTAAGCTCTAAGGGTATGCTAGGATTGACAGAGTCCTGACTCTTTGCCAGCCTGGCTACAGTGCTGAAAAGAAACCTGGGATTATTCTTGTTCTCTTCTATTAATGCAGAATAATAACTTGTTCTAGCTTTCCTAAGAGATTTTTTTATAAATTAGAAGACGATTTCTCCAAGCCAAATAGATTTCATCTAATTTAGTGGAGCGCCATTTTCTTTCCAATTGACAAGTCTTCTGTTTTAACCCTATGAGTGTGTATGTTGCCAAACTGCGACATAACCCCTAGTGGTCAAGAGTGGTAAATATTTTTTGTCAATAAAACAGATCAGATTTCCAAGGCTATGACTTGAAAGCTGCAAGAGATAATGGCTTACTGTCAATTGGAAAGATGTAAAATATGATCCAAAGTTTCAGATAGGAATAAATTTACGCATCTAACTTGCATAATGTCACGGCACCTCTTTAAATTCCATAACTCAGTCAAAACTGGACTTTGGACGTATTTACACAAAAAATGGTTCAGTCTTTTGACACCATTTTTGTACAGAGGTACCTCATCATCTTATATTCAAAGTACATGAACAAGAAATCAGTACATTAAAAAAAAAACAGAAATTTCTCACTTATTTTTGATAAAGTCAGAGTGCAAAGGCAGGTGCAGTGCCGTGCTCTGCCACTAGGGGCATGCAAATGCTCACACTCAAAGGGTTAATCTACGAGTTTCTGTGCTGAACCAAAGAGTTAGAAATCTCTGATTAGACTTTTTCTTTTTTAAGGGGCCACCATGTCTAGAGGCTGATGCAGAGAAGCTGTAACACTATCTACCATGCGATCAATTACAGAAGGAGCAAGTTCTCCATAGCTTATCTCCGTTGTGTTGACACATGGCATAGAGGAAACAATCTGCATAAATTTGGTAACAGTATCATCTGAGAGGCATCTACTGTAGTAATATTTTCTTTAGGAGCCAAATAGTCAGAAATAGTAAAATCAAAAGTTAACAGATAATGGTCTGACAGTACAGGGTTATGAAGAGACACTACCAGATTTTTTATTTCTATGCCATATGTCAGAACAAGGTCCAACGTGTGGTGGAGATAATGGGTAGAATTTCCTACTTTCTGAGAAAACTCCATTGAGTCTAATATTGAATTAAATGTCATATTAAGGCAATCACTATCTACATCTACATGTACAGTATATTCTCTACTATAGTCCCCTACTATAATTATTCTCTCTGATTTCAGCACTAAGAAATAGCACTCTGCTAAGAATTCAGCAAATTTGGATAAAAACTCTGAGTGGGCTGAGGGAGGACGATAAACTATGGCAAATAAAATTGGGTTGAACCTGGGGGTGGCTGTGACTCAGGTGTAGTGTGACCGACTACTGATCGGAGGGTTATGGGTTTGATCCCCACTCTGTCTGCAGTCCGCATGTCGAAGTGTCCTTGAGCAAGACAATGAACCCCCAGTTGCTCCTGGTGGCCAGGTTAACGCCTGTGTGTATGGCAGCTCTGCCGCCACCAGTGTGTGAATGTGTGCGTGAATGGGTGGATAGTAGGATCTGTAAAGCGCTTTGCTCATCCTTGATGAGAAGAAAAGCGCTATATAAGTGAATACCATTTAAAATTGCTAAAATGCCCACTACTGAGGACCAGGCCCTCAGAGGAATTATAACATATTTTTTGCTTTACATTAACTAATAATTTGGAATGGTAAATTGTCGCTACTCCTCCTCCACAACCAGAACTTCTGGGATTTTGACAGTTTAAATAACCAGAGTTAGTTGATTCATTTAAACCAACATAATCCTCTTGCCAGAACCAAGTCTCTGTAAGGGATATTAAATCAATCTGATGATCAATTAACAGATCATAGACTAGCAGAGACTTGGGAGTTAGAGACCTAATATTTAACAAACCACATTTAATTTTTAAATTATGAGGAGGAACAGAGGCCAAGTCATTAAATTTAGAGGCTTCATGTTTAATTTGAGTTTTACCAACTTTTTGTTTTATCACTTCGAAATGCTTATACATTCTATTTTTATTTACTTTGGAGGGAGCAGACAATGATTCTCTGATGGGGAAGACAGGGGCTAAGTTGGGGGGTGGCGGATGAAGAGGAGCTGCAGAGAGGTGTGCAAGACTGTGACTCTGCTTCCTGGTCCCAACTCTGAGTTGTCAATGTTTTGGAAATTTGGATAAAAATGATGCCAAATTGTTAGATAAAGAGGCGCACCATCCAAAGTGGGATGGACGCCGTCTCGCCTAATAACACCAGGTTTTCCCCAAAATGAGTTCCAATTGTCAATGTAGCCCACATTGTTTGCAGGACACCACACAGACAGCCAACGGTTGAAGGATGACATGTGGCTAAACATGTCATCACTGGTCAGATTGGGGATTGGCCCAGAGAATACTACAGAGGCAGACATCGTTCTGGCAAAGCTACACACCAATTCCACACTAAGTTCTGTAACTTCTGACTGCCGAAGTCAGATGTCGTTAATGCCAGCGTGGATAACAATTATGGAGTATTTATTTTCTTTTAGCCAGCATTTCCAAATTTGACTCGATGTCGCCTGCTCTGGCCCCAGGAATGCATTTGACTATGAGTCTCTAGGTTCACGTTTCTGACTATAGAGTCGCCAAGGATCAGAGTTTTTTCCTCAGCGGATGTGTCACAAATGAAATCAAAGGACATGAAGGTGTAAGTGAGTGCTACCAGATTGTCTGGAGTGGCCAGTTCTGTCAGTATTTCAACCCCCTGATGTTGTTGTTTACCCCAGCAGCAGCAGCCCTTATCATCATCAAAGCCTGTAAGTGACACTCACCAAATGAAATCTCCCCCTCTCTTTCTGCTCCTCCACTCCATCACCATCGCTATGGTAACTGATTGCATCACTCATCCCTGACACGAATCCCACCGAAGCTCAAACACTTGTTGATCCTGTTGTGGCAAAGTGGCTTTTTAAATAAATTTAACTCGGCGCAGACACCTCGGGTCACTGGTCAGACACACAGCACAAAGAATCAAAAGGCACTGTATGTACAGTAAGGCAAGTTATGAGCCAACTGGTCGACTGTTTATTCAGTTAAATAATTTGGTCTGATTTACAAGAAACATGTTTCTTCTGTTTAAAAAAAACCCTCCATAAATTAATCCCTAATGCCGTTGTTTGTTGTTTCCCCTCTGAGTGTTTATTACAGTAGCAAAATGAGCTGCTTGCATTGAAGAGCTTTATCATCATCATTGCCATCTAAGACAAGCAATTCTCCTACTTAATGGAAATGGCTGCTACATCTTTGAGTACGAGAAGGGTCCAAGTGGTCTACACTTAACACTGTGACCATTACGAGCTCACCTGTTGGGTACTTCAAGTGTAGGCTGCTTCATGTAAAGAATAAGGTCCTACATTTATATAGTGCTGCTTCTCATCATGAAGACCAGTACGCCCTGTCAAATGAGAATGAGAAAACAAGTTTAGATGGCATATTTCTTTTTGACCTTGAAGAAAATGATAGGAAAAAAACATACTTTTGCACGTTGAAATATTTTCTGAAGTAGTTGTTCACAAAGGAGATGGTTCTGCATGTGCTGATTTTTCCCCTTTCTCCTCTTCATGGAAAAGAACATGTGCCTCTCAAAAGAGCCTTTTTTTCCCACTGTGAAACTCATCAATGGAGAATATTCATCTATCCATTTTCTTAACTGCTTTTTATACCTCGGTGAAACAGAGGCATACAGTAATCAGTTAGTGCGTCTGTTTGTGGCTGTGTGTATCTGTCTGTCTGTCCACCTCTGTTCCAGCTCGCCCAGTCAAAATTAAGTGGAACTAAAGGCTTATATCATTGTATCGCCATATTTTCTCGACTTTTAATTTGCCAGAATTGTGAAATAAGGCTTTGTTTTTAAAATAAACACAAATTTAACTCACCACTTCTGTCAATGTTCTTTTCCATGAAGAGGAGAAAGGGGAAAAATCAGCACATGCAGAACCATCTCCTTTGTGAACAACTACTTCAGAAAATATTTCAACATGTGCAAAAGTATGTTTTTTTTCCTATCATTTTCTTTAAGGTCAAAAAGAAATATGCCATCTAAACTTGTTTTCTCATTCTCATTTGACAGGGCGTACTGGTCTTCATGATGAGAAGCAGCATTCTTTCTCTCTTCTGCGCAAGATGGCGCCCACCGTGGTCGCCATGGTGCTTTGCTGCGCCCTTTGTTTGTTTTTGTTTGTCAATTGTGTGTCTGCCAGCTCTTATACCCGTGAAGAGCTTCTAAATATCAGGACTTTCACTCCCAAGGACCTACTCCCAGTTTTTTTAGCTCCTGCCGCTGATCTGGTTCATTGCTTGGCTCAAAAAGTGAGACGGCGAAAGAGAGGAAGACGAGCGGGCGCTCTCGTCCGGCTCCGCAGAAGAGGCACGCGCATGGCTTTGCCTGGCATATTTCTGTCCAATACCAATTCTCTCTCTAACAAGGTAGAGGAACTGAGACTGCTGATGCGTTTTAAGGACCTCTCTTCCTCGGCTGCCCTCTGTTTTACCGAGACCTGGCTCAGGGAAAATACACCGGACAGCGCGCTGCACCTCGAGGGATTTCAGCTGTTTCGTGCTGATCGTGACACAGAGCTCTCCGGTAAATCCTCAGGAGGAGGAGTCTGCTTCTGCATCAACAGCAGCTGGTGCTCTGATGTAACGGTAATTTCCAAACACTGTTCTCCCGCCCTGGAATTTCTTTTTATTAACTGCAAGCCATTTTATTCCCCGCGGGAGTTCGCCTCATTCATCCTCGTCGCTGTGTACATCCCTCCTGATGCGGACACGCGCGAAGCTCAGCGCGTGCTCGCAGATCACATCCAACACACGGAGCGGATTTTTCCAGACTCTCTGGTTATTGTGGTTGGCGACTTTAACCAGAGCAATCTGAGCCACGATCTCCCCCGCTACAAACAGTTTATTAAATGCCCCACCAGAGGAAAAAACACGCTGGATCACTGTTACACCACAGTGAAAGACGCATATCGCGCTGTTCCTCGCGCTGCGCTCGGACTATCTGATCATGTGATGGTCCACCTTGTAGCATCATCTCACTTTGGCTCAGCAACAATTATTTTTCTGCTTAAAGACATTTTTGTTCACCCAGGAATAACGCAAAGAAATGGATTTTCTTCCCCCAGGCCACAGCTGAAATCCCCTTTCTTTTGTTAAAACCAGCCTAAGGAATTTCCCCAATGTCCGGCTTCACTTTTATTGCCCCCATAAACATGCAACAGACCTGGCCACACAGACCCACAAATTTCCTTAAATTCTGGGAAACGCTGGATTTAACCAGCGAACTTTAAAAGTACATTATTACAAACTCAATTCTAAACCTTCATTCTTTTCAGAACTATGAAAATGCAGATGGACTCTGATGTTTTTGATGTGGAAAATCAATATGTGTGAAATGCATTAATCTGTGATTTTATATATATGCATGCTAATGTTTTTATGAATGTTTATTCCTGCATGTTGATTTAGAAGCACTGCTTATAATTTATACTAATCACTAAAGTTATCTTAGTTTAATACATAAAGGGAAATATTAACTTCCAGTATGTATCGAAGTTTTGCCTCTAAAACCATGTGACTCCCACAGCCAATCTCTGCATGACAACTCTTCATTCCAAAGCGCTCCCAAACAATAGACTGTTTGTTCATTGGACTAAAAGTTCATCGAGCCCGCCCACGAAGGACGCTCATTGGCTGAGATTCCGGTCAGGCCAGAAGCCCGCGAAACTCAACAGAGCTTATACAAAGGAGAGAGACTCTTTTTCGTCAGCTTCTCTTCTGCTCCGGACACTCTTGGCAGATCCTCTGTCCGGCTCGCCTCCCCCCTTTTCCCCGGATTTCTTTCCAGCTGCTCGCTTTTTTCTGATCTCCTCCATTGTCTACACAGCAAGGAAGAACAAAGGACCGTCTGACCACGCGTCGCTTTTCTGAACACAGAGCAGATAACTCGTAATTTATGTAACTTTGTATTTTCTTTTCCTCTTAAATACCTAGGAATTCCTATTTCTTTGAGCTCAATTCTTAATCGGAGTTAAACTCCAATTTTTATTCATCACTTTTTCTTTGTTAAACTTTCTGTAAAACCACAGTTTGTTTGATTTTAACGTAAACTTAATCTAGACTTTATTTTATAATATTTTTCTTGACCAAGCACCCACCAGAAGCTACTATTTTTATCTAAAGTCCGAAGCCTTTTTAATTTGCGATCGGATTGGATATCTTTTAATTATTATCGAAGACCTCTTGAAGAAAGACGCAGCTCCCACGTCACGTGCAGCTGAGGAATCAAGGCTGTTCATCACCCGCTGAAGAAGTCATCTAACCCAGTTTCAACTCTGGGCCATACAGCCAAAATCCAGCCTCTTCGACTGCTTGAATTTAAAGGTCGAACTGTGGATGCTGAAATATCTGCGGGCAGATATTTCCCCTAACATCCACGAAATCTTGGGCTGAGGACGACGACAGAACTATCATCACCGAGGAGCACGTGAGCTGCAAAAACTTTAATTCCACTGCTGAATTAACGTCTGAGGTTCGGTAATAATTTGTATATCTAATCAGATGCAAATTAAGAAGCCCTTAACATAACTCTTCTTTTCATTAAAATTCCGTTTTTATTTTCTTAAGATTAATTTAGGACTTTTTCATAATTAATAAACTTTCTCCATAAATTTGCGGGTTTTTTTTTATAATCTGTTAACTCAAACTGATAGAAATTCATTTCTCAGTTTAACCCTGGTTCCGAAAATATTGACATTGTTAATCTATCATTTACAAGATTGATTTTATGATTAAGGAAATTACAATGTCTGTTCATCATTTCATTTAATAAATATTTAAAAATGAGAGAAGTTGTTGGGAATTTATTTCATTTTGAGTCTGTTTCAAGCCCAGGTATCGAATTCACGGAAAATTTTTGAGACTGATTATTGATTAATTTATTGGGTGATCAAACAGGTATAAAGTGAAATTAAAGATCAAATTGCTTCTTAAAGATAGAAGCTGGTGCCCCTTACGAGTGTTAACTTTTCTGATGTATATGAAATGAGATTTGAGCTCAGATTCCAATACATCAATATAAATTAAATAATTCATACCTGATCATATTTATTATTTATTAATATTCCATATTTCCGTTACAACCTCATTCCCACATACAGACAGAGATTGAAGCTCACTAAACCTGTTGTGAGCACTACGAAGAAATGGACCAGTGAAGCTGAGGAGAAGCTGGAAACGTGCATGGAAATAACTGATTGGGGCATGTTTAAAGGAGCCACGCATGATCTGGATGAGTACACAGACACTGTGAACTCTTATATCCACTTTTGTGAGGAGAGCATTCTTCCATCACGCACCAGGGTGAGGTACTCTAATGATAAGCCCTGGTTCACTGCTAAGCTCAGACAGATCAGGAAGGAGAAGGAAGCAGCGCTGAAAAGTGGAGACAGGGGCTGCTACAGGGAGGTTAAATATCGGTTTAACAGAGAGCTGAGGAGAGCTAAATCTGTGTATTCTGAGAGACTCCAGCAGCAGTTCACTGCTAATGACTCGGCTTCTGTGTGGAGAGGACTGAGGCAAATCACCAATTATCGGCCTCAGGCTCCTAAAGGTCAGGATGACAAAGCCCTTTGTCAAAGATTGTCCCAACACTATGCCCGTTTTGACACCCCGTCATCTGTGTCCAACTCCCCCCCTCCCTCCAGCTCCACAGCCTCCACGGTCCCTACTTCATCAAAGGCGCCCCCCCCTCCTCCCCCCCTGCCCTTGTCATCAGTGAGCAGGACGTGCTCAAACAGTTCTCCAGACTGAACCCGCGCAAGGCCCCCGGTCCGGACGGCGTGTCTCCCTCCACCCTGAGACACTGTGCGAAAGAGCTGGCTCCTGTCTTCACAGACATTTTTAACACCTCCCTTAAGCTATGCCACGTGCCGTCCTGCCTCAAATCCTCCACCATCATCCCTGTCCCCAAGAAGCCACGGATCACTGGTCTTAACGACTACAGACCTGTAGCGCTCACCTCTGTAGTCATGAAGTCCTTTGAGCGCCTGGTCCTGCCCCACCTCAAGTCCATCACCACCCCCCTCCTGGACCCGCTGCAGTTTGCCTACCGAGCCAACAGGTCTGTAGACGACGCAGTCAACCTGGCCCTCCACTCCATCCTGCAGCACCTGGACTCCCCGGGAACCTACGCCAGGATCCTGTTTGTGGACTTCAGCTCCGCATTCAACACCATCCGCCCCGATCTGCTCCGGGACAAGCTGTCCCTGCTCAACGTGCCTGACTCCCTCTGCAGGTGGATCACCGGCTTCCTGACGGACCGGAGGCAACATGTGCGGCTGGGAAAGACTGTCTCAGACTCTGCTAGCATCAGCACCGGATCACCCCAGGGCTGTGCACTTTCCCCCCTACTCTTCTCCCTTTACACCAACTCCTGCACCTCCAGCCACCAGTCTGTCAAGTTGATCAAGTTTGCGGACGACACCACCCTCATCGGGCTCATCTCCAACGGCGACGAGTCCGCCTACAGGAGTGAGGTGGCCCAGCTGGCGTCCTGGTGCAACAACAACAACCTGCAGCTGAACGCTCTGAAGACAGTGGAGATGATTGTGGACTTCAGGAAAGTCACAACCCCTCTGCCCCCCCTCACCCTCACAGGCTCTCCCATCACCACTGCTGATTCCTTCCGCTTCCTAGGCACCACCATCACCAGGGACCTCAAGTGGGAGCCGACCATCAGCTCCCTCATCAAAAAGGCCCAGCAGAGGATGTTCTTCCTGCGGCACCTGAGGAAGCTCAAGCTACCCACCAAGATGTTAGTGCAGTTCTACACAGCCATCATCGAGTCCATCCTCACCACCTCCATAACCGTGTGGTACGCAGGAGCCACTGCCAGGGACAGACTAAGGCTGCAGCGCGTCGTGCGCACTGCTGAGAAGGTGATCGGCTGCAAGCTCCCATCTCTCCAGGATCTGTACATCTCCAGGACCCGGAGGCGTGCTGGCCGGATCATAGCTGATCCCTCACACCCTGGTCACGTACTGTTTGCCCCTCTCCCCTCAGGTAGAAGACTTCGGTCCATCCAGACTAAAACCTCCCGTCACATGAACAGCTTCTTCCCCTCTGCCATCAGACTGCTGAACACTAAGTGACTTATTGACTCTCGTGCACTATGTACAGCAGCTCAACCAGACTCATGTCAATCATCACCGTTTTCTTCCTGCATTACCGACTGCACTATATGGTTCTCCACATTATCTGCTGCTTGCTAATATATTTAAACTGTTGACTAGTATTACTCACTCTTATTCTACACTTTATTGCATGTATAGTTTATTTCTTTTATTTTATCATGTTTAATGTTGCAGCATTGCACCGAGACAAATTCCTAGTTTGTGTACTACATGAACAATGGCAATAAATCTGATTCTGATTCTGAATGCAGCCGCGAAAACAGGAAATGTAATAATTATGCCGGGCCAGTAGAGGTTAGAGTGCCACTTTTTACAGCCACCCATGCTACCATGCCACAGGCACTAAGGCACAGCCCCTTGGTGCTTTTTTATTTAACTCAGGGTTGCAGTGCCAGTAAGAGTATATTTTCTATTCATTTCAATAGTAATGGTCTATAATTGACTTTATAGTGGGGAAAACACTTAAAGAGTTGCAGTTGTCTTGCAAAATAGTGCCCTTGAGTTTACAGAAGTGCATATCTTACTATGAAGATAGATTAAAACTAGTGGTGAAAGGCAATTAAAAAATATTGTAATTGCAATTAACCACAATTTTTGTTGATTAACTGTGATTAATAGCAGATTTGTTTCCATATCAAATCAAAATCAAATCAAATCCACCTTTATTGTCATATTGCTGTACATACAACTGTAGTGCAGGCAGGATGAAATTGCGTTTCTCTCTGCATCGATATAAGTAAAAAGAACATAATTTAAGACACACTCACACACACCCTCACCCCCCCCACCCCACCCCACCACAGCCATTCACACTTCCCTGAGACATACTTGAAAACTAACTAGAACTATAATATACAAATAATATACATAATGTCCATAAGGTGCAGTAGTATGTATGAGTAGTAGTATGCAGTAGTAGTATGTATGTATGTATATATAATGTACCTTAAACTTGTTGCGCATCATCTCAGAACCAGTCCATCCTCTGTGGTGATGCTAGCACTTGTTGCTAACTTCCAGGAACCATTTTGTGCTTCCAAGATCCACCACTGCTATAAAAAAGTGGTCTATTGGAGTGAATGGGGGTGATGCTAAACCCTTTACTCTTTTTGATGTGTGTTCCATTAGTAGATAGTCTAGTTTCCTTTCTTGAGAGCCGACATTCATGGACAAAACTGATAGAAGCAGTGTTCAAATGGAGTTAGCTTTTAGCATAGCTGTTAGTCTTCTCTGTTTTCGACTGGAACCTTCTGTTCTCTCCAGCGCTGGGATTGTGCATTGATATGGTCCATACATCCACAAAGAATGACAGCAATACTCTGACAAATGGATTTAAATACCCAGAATTAAATAAAATGAGGCGTGTGTGTGTGTGTGGGGGGGGGTTCACCCATCTATTGTGTATCGCTCCAAAGACTGTCTTGAGCAGGACAGTTGTCCTCACGCTAACTTCTAATTAGCATTCCCTGTGGTCGCTCATTTCAATGTCTAATTAAATATAATCTACAGCCAAATGTCCACATAGTACCACAGCGATACTCCAGTAAACTGATTTGAACACCCAGAATTAAATCAAATGAGGAGTTTGTGCGTGGGCTTCATCCATCTATTGTGTGTCGCACCAAAGACTGTCTGGGTGAGACCGCTCCATTTAGCATTTCCCATGGCCGCACACCGAGAATAAAAAAAAATTAAGAGTTTGTACCATGAATTGTGCCGCACCATAGACTCTGCAACGAAAACAATACCCGCTTTTTTCATTCCAGTGCGATTAATCACAATCACAAAAATTTGTCGGCATTAAAGAGGGTGTTACATCGCAATTAATGCGTTAACTCCTGTGCCGCTAATTAAAATATACTTTGAATTTTGTTTTTCTTTGTAATATGTAATTAAGACAAGCCCTTCAGCTAATACAAAAAAGCAGCTTGCAAGTTCTAAATATGACTATATCCAACATCTAAAAGATGGTGAGGTCACCATTTTTCATGCCATTTCCCCATTTGAAAATCTTTTAAATCACTCCACCATTCCGTTTAATTCTTTTGGTTATTGAAAAAGTTGTGGTTAATGGAGCGTGTGAGAGTTTTTTCAGCAGATTACACCATCTCACCATATGTAGTTATTTTCACAACCATGAGAGGTCTTTCCCCTCCAAAACTACAGTATATCTATAAATGCAGTAAATCTCTGTCTGTGTGTCTGTCTGTTCCATGCATATCTCTTGAACCGTTTGTCAGACTGGCCTCAGATTTTAAACGTGCTTTCCTGAGAGTATAAGGGTGTGCATCCCTGAGTATGGAGGTGTTCAGAAAAAATATGTAATTATTAATAAAAGTTTTCACTTGCTACCACTGTTATTATTCTGATGTAGTGCCCTCACCATTCCACACGGGGCCGCTTGGTATCGATACTTCGATGCAAGTAATCGATACTTTGACTGTTATTTGTTTTACCACCCCGTTTCTCCCAATTCCTTTTGCCTGATCACCTTTTACCCGCTGCGTCATCGTCAACCGCTTTTGTTATTATTCTGTTGTAGTGTCCTCACCATTCCACACGGGGTCGCCAGGCATAGATACTTCGGTACCAGGTAGTTGATACTTTGGTATAGATACTTTTGACTGTTATTTGTTTTACTGCCCTGTTTCTGCTAATTCCTTTTGCCTGATCACCTTTTGTCTGCTGCGTCGTTGTTTTAATCACAGGCGAAGCCATGCTAGGTAGTTATTAGCCAACGGAGCTAACTGGTGGAGAACCGTTCCTTGCTAGGTAGTAGGTAGTGAGCGAACAGGTAGTGGATACTTTGTATTGATACCTTTAAAAGAAATATCGCGATACCACTGTGTCGATACAAAATGTGCAATTTGTTTTCACTTCTGAGAGTTTTACGCATTAAAGTTATGTTTTTAGTTGTATGCATTAAAGTTATTTTGAGTTGTATGCATTAAGGTTATGTGTGAAAACCGGTGAAAAAAACAGCCCAGGCATAACAGACAGTCTGCCGTGTCACATGATTATGGCAGTCTATCACATGTCAGAGCCAAAGACTCACTGCGCAGCCTCAGTTAAGCACTCACCGACTCCCCGCCCACAGTAATACTAAGCAGCATAATTTTGAAAAATAAACAAAATGAGCACTATTTGAGATTGTAAAATAATAGTGTAAAAATAAAATAAATAAACAAATAATAAAAATAACAATGCATTGTGGAAAAAAATACACAGAAATCCTGCTTGGGATTACCATAGCATTTTGATGAATGGTGAAACATTTCAGAAGTAAAAAATATTTGAATCCAGTTGACTTGACTGAGCTTTCATACAGTATACGTAACCGCCTGGATTAATGAGGCTCTTCAGTAAATTAAGAAATTGAATTAATTTTGCATTCATTATTTTTATCATAATTGAAAAAAATCCTTTTTTAAAATTTTATTTGCTCATTCTATTTTATTATCATTTTACAAGCACTTCTTTTCAAATATTTATATTGATGACTTTTATTAATTTTTTATATTGCCATTGCAATAAAGTTGTTAAATGAACCTTATATCTGTAAATTTCTGCATTATATTTTACATTTACGTTGATGTTTGTGTTAGGGCTGCCTGACTTATTCTGCACAAATTATTATTATTATTTTCCACAAAATTGTGTGGATTACAAAGTCTTTCCAAAACTTTGAAATTACTTGAATTTACAGTTTCTTTATATTTCATAAGTCTATAAATAATTAAATTCCACTATTTGCAGTGCCGACCTGGTCACACCGCCGTCCACCAATTTATAAGCAGAGATACAGGGAGATAAATTGATTGGCTGATTAGATATTTGCCTAAGCTCCTAAAACCCTGCAATTCATCTTTGTCCTCTGTAGTTGGCATGATATTTTATTGCATATCTCTCATACTATACACAACACTCTGTTAAGTCCTGCTGTTCCTTAGAGTAGACAAGTGGAGCTGTAAAATATCCCATGTTCGTGAATGTGACCTTCCCAGCCTCTCTGGCCCACTTTCAAACACAGCCTACATTTGGGCCTGTAAAGTCTTATTGGCCTACCTGTTTCAGACAGGAATATTTGCTTTCTATGGGCATGCACTAGTATGGAGTAATCCCTGCTGGTAAAAAAAATATTTTATATTATTGAGTTCTCTTGGAGGCACAAAGACGAAGAGAACTCAAGACAACTGTCAAGAGACAGTTTTATTTATTAAGCTCTTAAAATCCAGGTTTCCCACCCTCATAGCTTTAAATCTGCTTTTTTAACCAAACATACGGTGGTGTGAAAAAGTGTTTGCCCCCTTCCTGATTTCTCATTTTTTTATGTTTGTCACACTTAAATGTTTCAGATCATCAAACAAATTTAAGTATTAGACAAAGATAACACAAGTAAACACAAAATGCAGTTTGTAAATGGTGTTTATTATTAAGGGAAAAAAATCTAATCTACATGGCCCTGTGTGAAAAAGTGATTGCCCCCTAAACTTAATAACTGGTTGGGCCACCCTTAGCAGCAACAACTGCAATCAAGCATTTGCGATAACTGGCAATGAGTCTTTTACAGCGCTGTGGAGGAATTTTGGACCACTCATCTTTGCAGAATTATTGCAATTCAGCCTCACTGGAGGATTTTCGAGTATGAACCAACTTTTTAAGGTCATGCCACAGCATCTCAATTGGATTCAGGTCAGGACTTTGACTAGGTCACTCCAAAGTCTTCATTTTTTTTTTCTTAAGCCATTCAGAGGTGTACTTGCTGGTGTGTTTTTGATAAAATAATTTTGAGCATAATTATTCTAAGTCAAAGATCAGGCGGAGTATTGGATTTAAGTATATTTATTATAAAAGAAAAGAAGTCACCCCATGGCCATTTGGGGGAGAGATTACAGAGTGTGGCCTTCAGTGCACACACACCGAATCTCTGAATATACATTTTCTAAGCCTGGTATTTATAGCTGCTCTTCAGGATAGATAAACAGAGGGGGAGATGCCAGAGACATCTCGGAGACACACAGAGTGTCTCTAATCTATACACACTAAAAGTTTTGCACATTCCTCAGACACAGAAACTTAGTAGGGCATGTCAAAGAGATTATCAATGCAGCTTAGGTCATCTTTTACGCTTGTACTGACCTACAGTCTCAGCACTCACATGCATATCACCTGAAGGCCACAGTTAGATAATAATTGCTCACAGACATTAAAGAATAATATAAAGTAATATATGGACTTATTCTACATGGAATGCACATATAAACATCAGACATGAAATAGGAAAGGCATGGTATAAAATAAGAATAATAATACAATAATAATAATAATAATAATGTGATCAGTTTTGGATCATTGTCTTGCTGCAGAACACAAATTCGCTTCAGCTTGAGGTCACAAACAGGTGGCTAGACATTTTCCCTTAGGACTTTTTGGTAGACAGCAGAATTCATGGTTCCATTTGCCACAGCAAGTCTTCCAGGTCCTGAAGCAACAAAACAGCCCCAGACCGTAACACTACCACCACCATATTTTACTGTTGGTATGATGTTCCTTTTCTGAAATGCTGTGTTACTTTTACACCGGATGTAATGGGACACACACCTTCCAAAAAGTTCAACTTTTGTCTTGTCAGTCCACAGAGTATTTTCCAAAAGTCTTGGGGATCATCAAGATGTTTTCTGGCAAAACTGAGTTGAGCCTTTATGTTCTTTTTGCTCAGCAGTGGTTTTTGTCTTGGAACTTTGCCATGCAGGCCATTTTTGCCCAGTCCCTTTCTTATGGTGGAGTCATGAACACTGACCTTAACTGAGTCAAGTGAGGCCTGCAGTTCTTTGGATGTTGTTGTGGGGTCTTTTATGACCTCTTGGATGAGTCGTCACTGAGGTAATTTTGGTCAGCTGGCCACTCCTGGAAAGGTTCACCACTGTTCCATGTTTTCACCATTTGTGGATAATGGCTCTCACTGTGGTTTGCTGGAGTCCCAAAGCTTTAGAAAAGGCTTTATAGCCTTTTCCAGACTGACGGCTCTCAATTACTTTCTCATTTGTTCCTGAATTTCTTTGGATCGCAGCATGATGTCTAGCTTTTGAGGATCTTTTGGTCTAATTCACTTTGTCAGGGAAGTCCTATTGAAGTGATTTCTTGATTGAGAACAGGTGTGGCAGTACCACACTACCAGTATTACCAAAAAATCCTGAAGGAGAGTGTCTGGCCATCTGTTCGTGACCTCAAGCTGAAGCACACTTGTGTTCTGCAACAGGACAATGATCCAAAACACACCAGCAAGTCCACCTCTGAATGGCTTAAGAAAAACAAAATGAAGACTTTAGAGTGGCCTAGTCAAAGTCCTGACCTGAATCCGATTGAGAGGCTGTGGCATGACATTAAAAAGGCAGTTCATGCTCGAAAACCTTCCAATGTGGCTGAATTACAACAATTCTGCAAAGATGAGTGGGCCAAAATTCCTCCACAGCGATGTAAAAGACTCATTGCCAGTTATCGCAAATGCTTGATTGCAGTTGCTGCTGCTAAGGGTGGCCCAACCAGTTACTAGGTTTAGGGGGCAATCACTTTTTCACCCAGGGCCATGTGGGTTTGGATTTTTTTCCCCTTAAGAATAAACACCTGCATTTAAAAACTGCATTTTGTGTTTACTTGTGTTATCTTTGTCTAACATTTAAATTTGTTTGATGATCTGAAATATTTAAGTGTGACATACCCCCCGCGACCCGAAAAGGATAAAGCGGAAGAAGATGAGTGAATGAATGAATACAAAAAAAATGAGAAATCAGGAAGGCGGCAAACACTTTTTCACAGCACTGTAAATATATCCTGCAGAATTTTTTTTTAATCCACTCAAGTGGTGAAAGGGTACTTACAAGTAGAACATCATTTTGTTTGCCATGTGCACATGTATAGATGCATGCTCAACTGGCAGGTTCCGTCAGCTGGTATTTATGTCCATGATGCTGCTGTTTAAGTTAAAAGCAGTTGTGGCAGAGGCCTGCTGAACTTGCCTGTTGCATATGCATATATACATAAGGCGCTCTTTGATGGCGCCTGTTGTCTCTGGTCTCGGGAGACATAAGCTGACTTGAACCTTATTCACTGTAAATGGTGCAAAAAATCTGTATTTAATTGTGCCGTCCTTGTGTGCTTTGCTTTAAGGCCTTCAGAGGATACTGGTGTGTATAGTGCATCACCAGCATTAGCTTTGGGATGTGTTGTGACAAACGGAATACGTTCAGTCATTTACATACAGCCGTGGACAAAATTGTTGGTACCCCTCTGCTAATCAAAGAAAAACCCACAATGGTCACAGAAATAACTTGAATCTGACAAAAGTGGTAATAAATAAAAATTCTATGAAAATTAACCAATGAAAATCACACAGTGCTTTTGAATTGTAGTTCAACAGAATTACTTTAAAAAACAAACTCATGAAACAGGCCTGGACAAAAATGATGGTACCCCTAGAAAAGATTGAAAATAATGTGATCATAGGGACATATTCAACCAAGATGTGTCCTCTAATTAACATCACAGGTGTCTACAAACTTGTAATCAGTTGGTTGGCCTATTTAAAGGGTGACAAGTAGTCACTGTGCTGTTTGGTGACATGGTGTGTACCACACTAAACATGGGCCAGAGGAAGCAAAGGAGAGAGTTGTCTCAGGAGATTAGAAAGAAAATTATAGACAAGCATGTTAAAGGTAAAGGCTATAAGACCATCTCCAAGCAGCTTGATGTTCCTGTGACTACAGTTGCACATATTATTCAGAAATTTAAGATCCATGGGACTGTATCCAACCTCCCTGGACGTGGCCACAGGAGGAGACGGATAATACGAATGGAAACAAAAGAGCCCAGAACAACCTCTAAACACATTCATGGTGAACTCCAAGGTCAAGGTACATCAGTGTCAGATCGCACCATCAGTCATTGTTTGAGCCAAAGTGGACTTCATGGGAGACGACCAGGGAGGACACCACTGTTGAAAACAAATCATAAAAAAAGCCAGACTGGAATTTGCCAAACTGCATGTTGACAAGTCACAAAGCTTCTGGGAGAATGTCCTATGGACAGACGAGACAAAACTGGAACTTTTTGGCAAGGCACATCAGCTCTATGTTCACAGATGCAAAAATGAAGCATGCCAAGGAAAGAACACTGTCCCTACTGTGAAACATGGAGGAGGTTCTGTTATGTTCTGGGGCTGCTTTGCTGCATCTGGCACAGGGTGTCTTGAATCTCTGCAGGATACAATGAAATCTCAAGACTATCAAGGTATTCTAGAGAGAAATGTGCTGCCCAGTGTCAGACAGCTTGGTCTCAGTCGCAGGTCATGGGTCTTGCAACAGGATAATGACCCAAAACACACAGCTAAAAACACTCAAGAATGGCTAAGAGCGAAACATTGCACTATTCTAAAGTGGCCTTCTATGAGCCCTGATCTAAATCCTATTGAACATCTGTGGAAGGAGCTGAAACATGCCGTCTGGAGAAGGCACCCTTCAAACCTGAGACAACTGGGGCAGTTTGCTCATGAGGAGTGGGCCAAAATACCTGCTGAGAGGTGCAGAAGTTTCATTGACAGTTACAGAAATCGTTTGATTGCAGTGATTGCCTCAAAAGGTTGTGCAACAAAATATTAAGTTAAGGGTACCATCATTTTTGTCCAGGCCTGTTTCATGAGTTTGTTTTTTAAAATAATTCTGTTGAACCACAATTCAAAAGCATTGTCTGATTTTCATTGGTTAATTTTCATAGAATTTTTATTTATTACCACTTTTGTCAGATTCAAGTTATTTCTGTGACCTTTGTGGGCTTTTCTTTCATTAACAGAGGGGTACCAACAATTTTGTCCACGTTTGTACATTTACAATAAAAGGAAGAATTATGTAACAATATGAAATATCAGAGTAGTAAAGTGTTCTGCGTTATAGTTTATTTATTGACATTTTTATTAGAGGGATTTCCCCTAAAAATTATGACAAAAGTTGAAGCTAGAAGTTAAATTTTTCACTGCAGTGCTAATAGGGTTTGCAGGTCTGCACCACTGTCCTTGTTCTAGCCTGTTCTCTTATTGTGTTTTACTGAAGCCCTCCTATGTGGCTTAAATCCTAGCGCTCTTCTCTTCCTCCAAGAACTTTTCCCATTCCTTTGCCTCCCAAGTCTTCAGTTTTTGACCTTGGGTAATTTCCCATATGCTCGACTTATTTGACCTCCGACCTTTTATTTCTGTTAATTCTTTATAATCAGTTCTACAGTCTTTACTCCCTTTTCAAAGCGGACTTTTTCTACATTATCTGCTGGGATGGTTTATTTTTGTATGCACGTGTGTGTTTCACCACAGTATAAACATAGAGAGATACAGTCATTCTGAGGAGGGCAAGGTTGCGGGTCAAAGGTAGGCGAGCAGAAGAGGGCAAATGAAAAATAGAAAAGCACAGAAAACAAACATGACCTTGGAGGGCGGATGATTTCCCAAGATTCAGCCGGTTTTCAAGGGAGAAGTGGGGGATTTACAAGAATACAACAATTTCTATGCCTTCTCTCCTTTTATGTTCCCTTTTCCCCCCCCACTCACACTTCACACTCAACAAAGGACTCATAGACGCAAGTTAAATACTTTGTTTCAGAGAGATAACTTCGCTTTGGCAAACGAAAGAGCTTCCAAGATCCAGTCTCATTCAGCTTTCCCCTGGAGGGACACAAATTCTTTTTCTCTGCTCCCCCACCCTCCCCTCTCACCTTCTGGATGGACTGCGATGATAGCTCCCACCACCTGCACCAAGAGCTTTGTCTGACAGATAAAGAAAAAGGATGCTGACACTTGACAGGTCGAAGCACTGCTTTTGCCAAACCCCGGCAGCAGGGGAGGTATACGTTAACAACACTCCCCGGAGCTGCTGCTGTCCACACAATCACAACATGTCCAAAGGAGCTGCACTTCTTAAAGTGGTGGATAAACACAGTTACGTTTATAAAACACACTAACAGTCAGTGGATGCAGCTGAAACCATTAATTATTTAAAGGGCCCGTTCACTAAACATGGTGTGTTTGTGGGTTTTAACCTTTTAAAATGCTTTCTTGGGTCATATGACTGCAGTCAAAATATTAAAATCTCTCTTCACTTAGAAATAATTACATTTTAGCATTTTGGCAGAATGAGCAGATGCCGGTTTTGCCCTTTGCTCTTCCGGGAAGAATTTCCCTACGTCACTGACAAATGATCTTGTCTCAGTTACAACCCATCACTGTGCCATTGGCTGTGATGACCTGATCCCGGCCTACAGTGTGAGCCCACGTGTTAGCTTCAGAGCTAACAGCGATACTAGGGAGTTAGCTTACCAAGTACAGTTTATATTGTTATTTTCTTTAAATTTCAGTCACCCTAACAGACATCTTTGTTTCCACCTGGTTCACTCATCCACAGCCGATAATACAATATATCTTGTATCATTCTGGCTTATTTTGTTAAATTTTGCCATGATGGTACATTGACCAGTTAACATTAGCTTGGCTAGACGTCTAAGTCAGTCTGTCTTACCACATCAGAGCTCATCTCAGCAGGGAGAGGCTGAGAGACTGGCCACCTGGGGTTAGCTTAACTGTTGATCTGGCCAGTTTTGATCACTATTTCCTATAAATTCTATTCACTCCACCTGGAATTCTTGTTCATCTGCCAACACTAGACCATATACATCATTCTTAGACATTATTTTAGCTTATTTTACTATAGTTTATTATCTCTAATTAAAACTAAAGGTGGTTAGCTGATGCTAGCATTCACTCATTCTCAAATGTTTCTGTACTACAGGGATCAGTCATATCCCATCGACCACCAATGAAACCACACATTCCTGTTCAACAGTGTTCTTTATTAGTTGGTTCAGGCTCCGCTACTCAAGGTAGGAGCTAGCACTAAGATTAGCAATAGTGATGACAGAGGGAGGGTGGAGTTAACTGTGGCTCTTGGGCTTTTAAAGAGACATGTATTGAAATAAACCATTCTGAGGAAGTTTTTAAAAGATGATTCACAATAATGATGAAATAATTTAAAAAAAAAAGACAATTTGGCCACAGTATGTCAAACATTTCACCAAGACCTGTGGGAACTCTCAATATGTGGAAGAAGTGCAGTAAATGGAACCTTTAATAGTTTATCCTAATGTGGCTTGCCAATAGATTGACTCTTCGCAGAACAACAGCAGCACAATAATGCAGTGTAAATACTCACTGGCATTTCTGGAGTCCTACTCTATTTATTTACTAGAGTAACTCAAGTAACTTGTGTGCAAAGTAGATTGCACCTATTGGATTGTATTAACCTGTTGCACTCCGGTGTACCGCGGGCGGGCACGTCTCTGCGTCCTAGAGCGCAAGAGGGCACACGAGTGCGCACGAGTGTGCACGAGGGCGCTGCATCCCAGAACGCACTGAAAAAAAAAGCCGCATTTCCGTTCTTCCACTACAGACAAAGCCGCGAACAGATTAGATATGATTGACCTCTCATTCGACTAATAAGAGCCTTGAATTGGGTTTCTGAAACCTTGAAGAACCAATGACTGAAAACCTAGCAAGAAGGACCCGCCTACCAACGGCTGCGAATTCAGCCAGCCAATTGAAGCACAGAAGTTCGAAAGCTGTTTTGTGTAAGGCTGGGTGAAGAGAGACTGACTGCTGCAGCAGATGAAAAAAGGACCCGCAGGAAGAACCGCCACAGACCCAGCAGCACGGAGACCACCCACAAGTGCGACCTGTGTGACAGGGACTGCCATTCGCACATCGGCCTGTTCAGCCACAGGCGGTGCTGTTCCAGCAGAGTAGACATTTAGGATTCTCTTCCATGGTCATCATAGACCGACTGAGGCCGACGACGAAGGCTGGGTGACACACACGCGTTCGCCAGTCTTTTTTTATTACTACTGTTCTTATTTGTTTTGAAAAATCGTTCGCCAAAACCGCAATCATGGAAGCGCAAAACCGCAATAATGGAATTATGTTTTGACCGGGTCGTGAGACCAGAACCACGAGTCCATAATAAGCGGACCAGCTTCATGTTCATCTGACAATGAGGAAGAGAAGTTCGCCAGCTACGCTGCTGTTGTGAAAAGGTAAGTGTTATAAGCTAAATTATTCTTTATTCTTGAAAATTGTAATCAAAAATGACTTTTGACCGATCGGTAAATTACAACTGTGCGGCGCACGAAGTCCGAAGTCCATGTGCCGCAGTACACGGTTCGTGCGCCGCGTCCGGACCGTGAACGCCCCCCCCCGCTACTCTTCTGTAGCGGGGGGGGGGGGGGGCGCAGTGACTGTGCGCCGCATCGCCACATAACTATTCCGTCATGTAGCGATGGCCGATGTCCATCCTCTGTAGCGGCGGGGGGTGGGGGGTGGGAGTTGTTATCTTCTACATTACAAATATTTTAGAATAATTTTTAGTGCACTGTAGGTTATTTTTTCTTGTAAAAAAATGACATTTTTTACGTGGCATGCTTCTTTGTGTGTGGGGGCTTGTTTGTTCATTCATTCATGAATGAATGAATAAACAACCCCCCCCCCCCACACACACACACAACCCTGAGTGTCACGTTTCATTAGAGCCCAAGATGAAGCTTCTATATTGAATCATTCAAAAGTTACAGACGTTTTTCCAAACTGTGCCATTTGGCACAATTTGGCACAGTTCAAAAACGCCTGGGAACTACCTGAGAACAAAGCTGTGTAATATATTCGTTTTTTGTGGTACTGTTACAAAAATTGACCTCAGCTGGATAACACTTGGTTCTACATTTCTGTTACATTTTCCAGCCCGGATCTGAAGCTGTGTGTTATTTGCAAGCATTTGTATCCAAAAAAAAACACCCAGGCGAAATTTATTTTCTTCAAGTTCACTATGTTTAGATGACTGTTACTCAGTGGCCGGAGCACTTAGAGAGATTATGACTGTTTTGCCAAAAAATTCAAAGTGTTTTCTTTTAAATAAGACCAACCCCATGAAGATGCTGCAAAGGGTTGAAGAACAGCTTTTGATTTACTTTGGGCACGTTATTTTTTGGCGTTTTTAGGGAAATTGACCAGAGTGCAAGGGGTTAAGTTCAGACGCAAAACCAGCTAGCACAATTGCTTGTGGCCTTGATAAATCAGCCTAGCATGTGTGCAATCAACATATCTGTATTGTCCCTACCTAGTATTTTCTGGGTAGCAGCAAAAACACCCACTTTGGCAAAAGCGAAAAATCTACACCTCTATGTTGTTCACTTGAAGTAAGTAATCTCATTCCCCAGCCTTAGTTAATCAGTTTGCTCTGTTTTTTGCTCATACTTGGCATTTTGCACTTGTTTTAATATGTGCCTTTAAGCCTTTAAGTTGAGAGGTACATAATGCATATTAGCCATTGATCTGTGTGAAAAGGAACTGTGGTGATACAGATGGGAATTTTGAATATCAAAAGTGAAACTACTTCAGATGATTGCCTAAAATGTCAGAAACTACAAAACACATGGAGGGGTTAATTCTTTGCTTAATGAAAAGATGCATTATGCAAGACTGGAAAACAGTGCATAAATTACTATAGCTACGCAGAAGATATGCAGTTGTAATTATCAAGGAAAGTAGATGGGACTAATTGACCGATTAACCTCTAATGGCCCTTTTCCACTAGTACCTATTTGCCCCAGTACAGCACGCCACAGTTCAGTTCAGTTCAGTTTCCATTACACTAGAGTACCGCTTGATGTGGGTGGGATTTATTACAGGGAGGCGGCACAACCCTCCCGTTACGTAAAACAAGCGACCCAGGCAAAACACAAGATGGCAGGATACTAGGCGACTGCGGTCTCTGGCTTTTTTTCGCCAGAGTAAAGGCAGAAAAAGGACAGCAGAAGGCTATAGGCAGCGAGACGACACACTCTGGAAAAGTACTGGAGTGTTTAGGAAACCATATAGAGCAGTATAAAGTGGGAGACATAAATATACGAACTACATCACATACGAAAGTAAGCTAATGATTGCGAATGCTACTTTGCTTTAAGTCCACCGTACTACATTGTAATGTCAGCAAGTTATCACTATTAGATACTAAAATATGTATTCTCTCTCTCTCTGTGTTTCAGATGGCTCTCTTGTGGCAAAAATATCGCTTCAAACCATGGGTCTGGGTGTTCAACACAGGCTCTCAGTGATGTCACCCCGACTTCATGAACGCACAATGGTTACAGAACTTAAGAATGTCTGTAGAAATGTTTAGCTTCTTGTGCAACAAATTGCTCTGATCTGTGTGAAAATCATGGATAGACTGTTGAGACATCACAGGATGTACCTGCTCCAGCCAGTAGTATCGTGACAAAAAGTGATCAGCTGCCAAAACTTGATCACCAGGTGCCATATTGTAGTTATGGGGTTATATTAGCCATAAAATATATATTTCAACAGGTAAACAGTACTGAGTTAGGTATAATAAGATATATTTAACAATTATGATGTATTTTAAGCCAAAACAAACTGGATCTAAGATTAAAAGCAATTAAAATAACACAGTCACAAGGTTACTTGGAGAAATACATGGATTTACTGGATATATATCATATCGAGTATTGCTGACTACATGTAGATACTGTATAAATATATATTCTCTGCATCAACAATGAACTATACATGCATTCATTTAGTATTCATTTATTTTCACTAGGAATTTTGACAATAAACCTTTGTACTTTTGCAGTTCTGTCTCCACTTTTGTTTTATATGTGAACTTTACCACCAAGTGGCACAAATTAAATACTAAACTAGAAAAGCACTCGGAGAGCGCAGACCTCCGCCAAGCGCCACAGTTCCCCCCCATACAGTGTTTGTGTGTACGTTTTCAGATTCCTTGACCCTGAAAACATATGACTAGCAATTGGATTCACAATGATCGGATTAGTGGTTCAGTAGTAAAAGCATTACCTCATTGGCGGAGGTAATAAACTGAAGTGTTGGTGTTGTGTCCATCTCCTCCATCTGCAAAGTGCCAGGCTGCGAGCGTTTTCATAGATCACTGAAAGCAGCACTGAGGGCTTCACTGACGGATGCAAATTGGGTAGACAGGTTGCCGTGGGTTTTATTGGGTTTGCGCTCCGAGGCAAAAGAGGATTTGGAAGCTTCCCCGGCAGAGAGCTGTTTTTTGCGCAGCCACTATGGCTGCCCGGGGAATTTCTGCCAAATAATCCGGCACCGGACAGCTGCCCATCTCAGCTTTTGCAGCGTAGCGCAAACACAGGCACGCTGCCGGGCCCTGCCCACCACTGTTTTCCGCGTGCTTGTGTGCCTAAAACTTTGAAGAACGCGGAGTTTGTGTTCGTCAGACACGACGAGCAGCGCCCTCGATTGCCCCTGCACACATGTTGAAAATTGCCGTATCTCACAATGTTAAAGAATCCTTTAAAAAATTCCTGTATCCAGACGGTGATTCGGATCATCCCCAAAATTTAATCAGTTCTTCTTTGTACCATTTCCAACAACGCCTGAAAGTTTCATCGAAATCCGTCCAAAACTTTTTGAGTTATCTTGCTAACCAACAGACAGACAAACAGACAAACAGATAAACAGACAAACAAACAGACAGACAGACAAACAGACAAACGCTGGCAAAAACATAACCTCCTGGCCTGCGGCCTGGTGGAGGTAAAGATTGGAAAAGCTGTCTAAGAACAATCCAGCAGTTTGAGAAATCACTTTTGGTTTGGTGTGAGTCTGTCAACAGAATTATGAGCCATAAAGCTGTTTGTGTTAAAATGTTAAATCCCATTAAACCCTAACCCAGGGGTGTCCAATCATGTGCCATGGAGGGCCAAGACCCTGTAGGTTCTCTCTTCTACCCAATCTCTTCAGCAGGTGTTCTCACTGATCAGCAATCAGTAGAAGAAATTCAGTGGAATCGGCTGTTGAAGACACTGGTTGCAGGTAAAGCCTGCAGAGTCTTGGCCCTCCATGGCACATGATTGGACACCCCTGCTCTAACCCATTATTAGAAAATACAGCTGCTAATATGGCCCAGAATTCCTCCATATACTGGTACTATCACTGAAGTGTGCAGTGTCTTCTGCACTGGCACATCCAACAATATAGTCTTCAGTAAATAAAAGAATTGTTTTTGGTTACTTTTTCTTAAAAAATAAGCCATTATTTTCAAAGTTGCTGATAAATGGTTTGTACTGTTGACTCTTTTCCCACCGGTGTCTTAACAGACAAAATAGAAAATCATGATGCAAACACATAAGTCACTAAATTGTTTATTACAATCAGCAGCAAATTACAGATTATTTAGAATGTGCAAAATTCAAACTGTTAAAAAAAATAAATTAAAAAAAATTAGAATGGGTCACACACGTCGGCCACGCTGCCTCACTGAGAAGCAGCTAGATGTGCCGCTCAAGCTGGTCCCAGTTCACCAGATCTTCAGCCTGCATCTGAGCGGCTGCATCTAAGCTGCATCTCCCGGCGCCACACGAGTCGGCTGCCTTTTGCAACAGCGGCTCGATTCCGAGTCTTTTTCCCTTCCTCTCTCTTTTTGATCCGTCCTTTTTTTCACTCCATTTATATCACGGACACACAGATCGTCCCAAATGTCTCCTGAGCCGGTGGACGGAGCCACTGTTTATAGCAGGATACGATACAGCAGGGAAGAGCTGCTAGCATTCAACCGCCACCCGGTCCCATTGGAAAAACTCGACATACCGAGAGAACTGAGGCGAAAACGCCGTGGCTGCCGGGCTGGAGTAAGGCGGAGGACAAAAAATATAAGGTACAGACCCTCCCTTCCATCTGTTGTCATGGGAAATGTACGCTCTATACTGGGAAAGGCAGATGAGCTAGCGGCTATTTGCCGTTATGATAGCACATATCACGAGTGCTCTCTCCTTTTGTTTACTGAGACGTGGCTAACTGAACTAGCAGCAGATGCTAACATTGAGCTGGAGGGTTTCCACATGATACGGGCTGATCGAACACCAGACAGTGGCAAAGCAAGGGGCGGTGGAGTGATAATGTATGTTAACAACAACTGGTGCAGACCGGGACATATCACTGTTAAACAACGACACTGCAGCAAAGACATTGAGTTGCTAGCTGTTAGCATGAGGCCTACATATCTCCCGAGAGAACACTCACACGTGATCTGCATTGTTGTTTATGCAAATCCGACAGCGAACGCTGGGACAACGCGTGACGTCATCCATTCAGTAACCAGCAGGCTGCAGACAGAACACCCAGATGCTCTTCTCCTCATCTCAGGCGATTTCAACCATGTTTCACTGTCTCCCATTCTACCCACGTTCACCCAGTATGTCACATGCCACACGAGAGACAATAAAACACTGGACTTATTCTACGCAAACACTAAGGAGGCGTACACCTCATTACAACTCCCCCCACTCGGGAGATCGGATCACAACTTGGTTCATCTCCGGCCGGTGTACAAACCCCTGGTGCACAGACAACGTCCGGCCAGGCGCACAGTGGAGTTATGGTCTGAGGAGACAATGGACACTCTAAAAGGCTGTTTTGAAGCCACCGCCTGGAAGCAGCTCTGCAATCCACATGGTGAGGACATCAATGGCCTCATTCACACCTTCACGGGCTACCTCAGCTTCTATGCGGACAAATCCGTTCCCACCAAGACCATACGGTGTTGCTCAAACAACAAACCCTGGATCAACCCTGAAATAAAAACACTTCTGAGAGAGAAGAAGAGGATCTTCAGGTCGGGGAATAGGGAGATGCTGAAGTCCGTACAGAGGGAGCTGAGGAGAAAGATCAGAGAAGGCAAGGACAGCTTCAGGAAGAAGATGGAGGACAAGTTGCAACAGAGCGACATCAGCGGGGTCTGGAGAAACCTCAAAACCATCTCTGGGCTCCAGAATACCTCCCCCCAGGCCACGGGGGGCAGGGAGTGGGCGGACAACCTGAATCTGTTTTTCAATAGGTTTGATCAACCGCCCTCCCCCCTGACTGCACAACAACCACTGCTGCCTCTAAAGAAATCAAGTCCTGCTGCCCACTCCCCACTCCACCAACACCCCCCCACCCCCAACACACAGCCCCCCATCCTGACCCTGACCAGGACCCAGGTGAGGACGGAGCTGAGGAAGATCAAGGCGAGGAAGGCGTCGGGACCGGACGGCATCAGCGCAAAGCTCCTCAAGTCCTGTGTAGACCAGCTGTATGGGATTGTGACGTACATCTTCAACCTGAGCCTGAAGCTGGGGAGGGTACCACAGCTGTGGAAAACATCTTGTGTGGTACCTGTACCAAAAACTTCCCACCCCAAAGACCTGAACAGCTACAGACCGGTGGCCTTGACGTCCCACTTGATGAAGACCCTGGAGAGACTGCTCCTTGCTCACCTCCGCCCCCTGGTGGAACCAGCGATGGATCCACTCCAGTTCGCCTACCAGCATGGCATTGGGGTGGAGGATGCGGTGATCTTCCTCCTTCACCGTTCTCTGTCCCACCTGGAGAAGCCCAGGAATATGGTGAGGATCATGTTCTTTGACTTCTCCAGTGCTTTCAACACCATCCAACCGATGATCCTGAAGGACAAGCTGCTGCGCGCAGGGGTGGACCAGCACCTGTCATCATGGATCCTGGACTACCTCACGAACCGGCCTCAGTTTGTGAGAACCCGGGACTGTGTGTCCGACACGATCATCAGTAGCACGGGGGCCCCCCAGGGAACGGTGCTGGCTCCCTTCCTGTTCACTCTTTATACTGCGGACTTCTCACACAACACAACACACTGCCATCTACAGAAGTTCTCTGATGACTCTGCGATCGTTGGCCTCATCTCCAATGGAGATGAAGCTGAGTACAGAGGGCTTATCCAGGACTTCGTAGACTGGTGCCATCGGAACTGCCTCCAGATCAACGCAAGGAAAACTAAGGAGCTGGTGGTGGACTGCCACAGGCATGGGCAGCCCCTCACAGCACCAGTAAATATACAGGGAACAGACATCGAGATGGTGACATCCTATAAGTACCTGGGTGTTCATCTGAACAATAAACTAGACTGGTCACACAATACTGACGCACTCTACAAGAAGGGACAGCGCAGGCTGTTCCTGCTGAGGAGACTCAGGTCTTTTGGTGTACAAGGGGCGCTGCTGAAGACATTCTATGACACGGTGGTGGCATCAGCCATCACTTTTGGAGTGGTCTGCTGGGGCAGTGGCATTACAGCAGCCGATAGGAAGAGACTGAACAAACTGATTAAGAAAGCTAGCTCTGTCCTGGGGCAGCGCCTTGATCCGGTGGAGGAGATAGGAGAGAGAAGGACGGTGGCTAAACTGTCATCTCTGCTGGAGTCCGAATTCCACCCTATGCAGGACGTACTGAATGCACTGAGGAGCTCATTTAGCAGCAGACTACATCATCCCAGGTGCACAACCGAGAGGTTTCGTAGGTCCTTCCTACCAACGGCTGTCAGACTGTACAACCTAAGCAGGGCTGCTCGCAGAGATAGCAAAAAGACGTAACAAACTAATAGTTTTTAAATGCAAAAGATGCAATAGACTTACACAATGGTCCCCTCCGGCATACAACTAGGAAAATACCGGTCGCTATGGAGGGTGAGAATATGTATGGGCACATAATCATACCATGTAGGATAACTAAGTAGAGGGTTATGCTGTTTCATCCCATCTAGCAACAATGCTCTGCACTGTGTGTGTTTATATATTTACATATTTATTCCATCTAGCTACAATGCTCAGCACTGGGTGTGTTCATATTTATATATCTATATATTTATTCCATCTAGCTACAATGCTCCGCACTGCGTTTTTATATATCTATATATTTATTCCATCTAGCTACAATGCTCCGCACTGTGTGTGTTTATATACTTACATATTTATTCCACCTAGCTGCAATGCTCCGTACTGTGGGTGTTTATATATTTACATATTTATTCCATCTAGCTACAATGCTCTGCACTGTGTGTTTATATATTTGTAATGTTCTCCTGGAACATGTAATGACGAGGCGCACACACCGGGTGTCAGTTAGGACTTTTTACTTGTCACTTCAAGTGCAACTAACAACTAACCACATAGTGGCACATGTACATCTCCTTTTATAGTCAGGTCATGGCCGGGGTCATACTGCCCTCTAGTGGTGACTCCATATGAACTTCACATATCAATACATCTCCCTTTTTTTTTTTTTAAGTAAAAGGTCGTCCTACTATAAACTTTTTCTCAAATTTCTATATACAAAATAAACTCCATTTCTATTTACATTTTTTTTTTCAACCTTGTACTCTGAATCACAAGTTCAATTTTTCTCTGTTTACAATTCAACATCAACACATTTTTTTTCCTCTGTTTACAATTCAATATCAACACATTTTTTTTTTTTTTTTCATTCATCTCAGTACTCCTTACATTTCCTCAATCAATCTTTTCGGTTTCACAATTTGCCTTTGTGATCTTCTGATTTGTGTCACCTCAGTCTGTTCGTTATTGTCTGTCTCTAAGTTTTGGTTCTCAGCCATTTCTGGTTGTTCGGTTTGGCTGTAAATTAGCATGTCGCTTATTTCACTGTCTGTGACTCTCATTTTTGTCTGAGGCACTTTCAGTAAGTGACGTCGATTTCGCCTCATTGTTTTTCCATGCTCTGTGATGACTTCATATGATCTGGGAGTTGTTTCTTTAACCACTTTTGCCAGCGGTCCCCATTCTCCATCACATCTCACTCGCACTATGTCCTCATGTGCAAGTGGTCTCAGAGGTCGTGCTGTTCTGTTGTACAGTTCAGTTTGCCTCTCATCACGTCTCACATCTCTCTTTTCCATCACCTGAGATGCTGATGGAAGTCGCGTTCTGAGTTTTCTGTTCATGAGCATTTCTGCTGGGGACAGTCCATTCTCCAGTGGTGATGCTCGGTAATTCAGGATCGCCAGATGTGGGTCTTCTGCATTGTCTGCAGCCTTTTTCAGTATGCGCTTCACTATTTGCACTCCTTTCTCTGCTAACCCATTCGACTGTGGGTACAGAGGGCTTGAGGTCACGTGCTTGAACCCATATGTGTCTGCAAAGTCTTTGAAGCACTGACTCGTGAATTGTGGTCCGTTATCACTCACAACAGTCATTGGAATTCCATGGCGTGCGAACATTGTCTTTGTATGTGCAATCACCTTTTCTGCTGTTGTGTCACTCAACCCTGCAAACTCTGGGTAGGTGGAATGATAGTCCATGACTAACAGATAGTCCTTGCCCTTAAGCTGAAATAGATCCATGCCCACTTTTCTCCATGGCCCTTGAGGCTTCTCATGGGGCCTCATAGGCTCCTTTGGCTGTTGATACCTGTGGCGCTGGCAAATCTCACAGTGCTGCACATATGCCTCAATGTCCTTGTGCATGATGGGCCAATACAAAACATCACGTGCACGTCTTTTGCACTTTTCAATACCCAAATGCCCCTCATGCACTAATTTAACCATTTCTGATCTCATGGAGGTAGGTATGACTATCCTTGTACCTTTTAACAGAACCCCATCTAACACAGACAGTTCACCTTTAAAGTGTTGGTAAGGCTTGTCAATCATAACCTGTCCTGGCTGATGTATCTGTTCCATTACTCTTTTTAGTTTCTCATCCCTTTGTGTTTCTTTCACTATCTTCGTCCATTTTGCATCTGACACTGGCATGTGTGCCTTAATAGAGTCTACATGTATTTGCACAGCTTCTTCTGTTGTGCTGCTGGTGTTGCTCAAGCTAGCCCTACTCAGCGCATCGGCTACAATTAGTTGCTTGCCTGGTGTAAACTCAAATTTCAAGTCATATTTCTGTAATCTTAACATTAGACGCTGGATGCGCGGTGGTGCGTCACCCAGTGGCTTCTGTGAGATCGCAATCAGTGGTTTGTGGTCTGTTTCTAGTATTACTGACCTTCCATACACATATTCATGAAACTTCTCACATCCAAACACTGCACCTAGAGTCTCTTTCTCTATTTGCGCGTAATTTTTTTCTGCGCTTGTCATGGTGCGCGATGCGTATGCGACTGGATACCACTCTGTGTCATGTTTTTGCAATAGCACAGCTCCTAGGCCGGCTTTGGACGCATCTGTGGACACTTTTAGCAGTTTGTCCTGATCATAGAATTTTAACACTGGCTCCTTTATTAGACTGCTTTTGAGCCACTCCCATTCTCTGGCATGCTCTGCCATCCACTGCCACATTGTATTGGTCTCTAACAAGCTTCTAAGAGCTATTGTGTTAGCTGATAAATTTGGGATAAATTTTCCCATGTAATTGACTAGCCCTAGGGCTCTTTGCAAGTCATTTTTGTTCTGCGGTACTGGCAGCTCTGCTATGGCCTGCACTTTTTCCGGATCTGGTTGCACGCCTGCCCCAGATAATTTCTCTCCCAGGTATGTAATCTCCCGTACCCCGAATTGGCACTTACTCTTATTCAGTTTCATACCTGACTTTTGCGCCTGTGTGAGAACTCTAGCCAACCTTTCGTCGTGCTCCTCTTTTGTTTTTCCCCAGACTACCACGTCATCAAGAAAAACTCCCACCCCTTCTATTCCGTCAAACAATTGCTGCACAGTTCTATGGAAAATTTCAGGGGCTGAGCTAATCCCGAACGGCATTCGTAGAAAGCAATGCCTTCCGAATGGCGTATTAAATGTGCACAATTTAGCGCTTTCCTCGTCGAGCACTATTTGGTAAAACCCAGATTTGGCATCTAATTTTGTGAAGTAGCTTGCTCCACTCATTGTGCTGGTTATGTCAGATTTTGTTGGTAGCCTGTAATGCTCCCGCTGTATTACTTTATTTAGATCTATGCACAATCTCAAATCTCCATTTGGCTTCTCCACTATAACTAGTGAGTTAACCCATTCAGTTGGTTCTTCTATTTTTCTGACCACTCCGTCTGCTATCAGTGAGTCTAGTGTTTCTCTCAGCCTCTTTTTAAGAGCTATTGGCACTTTTCTCGCTGCATGTATGACTGGCTCTGCATTCTCTTTCAGCCTAATTTTTTGTTTGCCTGGTAGGCGGCCTATTCCTTTGAACACCTCTTTGTATTCTTTCACCCAGTCAGTGTGTTTGTGCCTACTTGTTGTAGCCTCTGTATTTTCTCGTGTTGTCACTTTGTCTGTATCAATGACATTCACCCTTTTGATCAGACCTAGCTGATCGCATGTTTTTAAACCCAAAATTGCTTGTCTATTTCCATCAACAAGTACAAACAATGCATTCACTGTTTTACCTTTGTTTGACAGTGTAACCCTGCACATTCCCTTAGTGGGTATTGGCTTATCATCATATGTTCTCAGATTAATCTTTTTATTTCTTATTTTCGGCTTGTTTTTCAGTCTTTTAAATTCTTTCATTGGCAGGATGTTTACCTGCGCACCTGTGTCGAGCTTCAGTGACATGTCTGTGCCATTCATCTCCAGGCACACTATCCATTCGTCAGCGCTCGTCTCTCCCTCGATGGCGTCCACGTAAAGCTGATCCTCCTCGCTGTCGCTCTTTTTCTCCACGAGTTGCACCCTCCTCTTTGAGAAGCAGGTCTTTGCGAAGTGATTTTTTCCGCCACACTTGCGACATTCCTTCCCGAATGCTGGACACTGTTTCAGCGTGTGTTGCCTTCCACACCGCTCACAGTTCCCGCGCGCGCGCTCTGGGTTTGCCTCCCTTTTTCTTGCCTGCAACGTTCCTTTCGGCTTCGCGCGCTGCACTGCACCGACCTCAGCAGTCTCTTTTTCCTTGCTGCTAAAAGTCTTTAATTGTGCCTTTATACTCTCAGACGCTTGGCAAATCTGTATCGCTTTCTCCAGCGTTAAGTTAGTCTCTTTCAGTAATTGCATCCGCAATTTGTTGTCCTGGACCCCTATTACAATTTGGTCCCGTATCATTGACTCACTCAATGTTCCAAAGTTGCATGACTGACATTTCAACCGTAGGTCTGTGACATACAGCTCGATGGACTCTGACTCTTTCTGAAGTCTTTTTCTGAACACATACCTCTCGTACGTTTCATTCTTTCTCGGTGTGCAATAATCGTCAAATTTCTTCATCACGGCATCGAAGTTGCCTTTTTCTTCTTCCGTGAAGATGAATGTGTTAAACACATTTAGCGCCGCTCGCCCTGCTACTGTCAGCAGTAATGCTATTTTCCTCTCCTCGTCACGGAGACCGATAGCAAGCGAATAAAGTTCAAAACTCTGTTTGAATACTTTCCAGTTCTCGTTGACGTTACCGGTCAACTTTAACTCGTCCGGCTGTCGAAGAGCGTTCATCTTTATCGTTTTATATCCTGGTATCATGTAATCTACTCCTGGTACCATGTAATTTACTCCTGGTACCATGTAATGTTCTCCTGGAACATGTAATGACGAGGCGCACACACCGGGTGTCAGTTAGGACTTTTTACTTGTCACTTCAAGTGCAACTAACAACTAACCACATAGTGGCACATGTACATCTCCTTTTATAGTCAGGTCATGGCCGGGGTCATACTGCCCTCTAGTGGTGACTCCATATGAACTTCACATATCAATACAATATTCATATATTTATTCCATCCAGCTACAATGCTCTGCACTGTGTGTCTGTGTGTGTGTGTATATATATATTTTATAGTAATATGTACATATGTATATTAGCTGCTTTTGCTTGCTTGTTTTTTTTGTTCTTGCCTTCTGATTGTTGCTCTGAGTGTTGCTATCCCTGTGCTGTTGCAATCCTGGAATGTCCCCGTTGTGGGACTAATAAAGGCTTATCTTATCTTATCTTATCTCTGTAAATTGTGATGCATGGTCCGGTTTGGGGTGGATCGTTTTCCTCTTGCCTAGACAAAAGACAGAAATGGGTGGTGGTTCATTAAAACAAGTTTAAAACATATTTGGGAAATACAGTTACTGTTAAAAGCCAGTGGTGGAATGTGACAAAAAAGTACTTTGTTGTTGTATTTCACCACAATCTTCATGAAGCTGCACTTCAGTAAAGTAGATTTTACAAGGGCTGGGTAGTGTTTAAAATCATTAGTTTTTACTGTGGCCTCAGCATCCAGAATGAGTTGAGATCTTCAGTTGAATAGAATCTAGTACTTTAACTGAGGGGGTGCATCCCCGAGTGTGGAGTCGTTCAGTCAAAATATGCAATTTTTATCAATAAAAATTTAGCCACCACTCTGTCACCCTGGCTTCAAGTGTGGGCGGTGTTCTGTACTTGTATTGTTAAATTTAAAAGGATGCACTACAATGGGTCTCAAATATTTGTAATGTGTCC
Source organism: Pholidichthys leucotaenia (assembly GCA_020510985.1). Taxonomy (NCBI): domain Eukaryota; kingdom Metazoa; phylum Chordata; class Actinopteri; order Cichliformes; family Pholidichthyidae; genus Pholidichthys; species Pholidichthys leucotaenia. The sequence continues at coordinate 355,020,992 of CM035842.1, read as the reverse complement.
TGTTATTATAATACTGCATGAGTTTATTGATGATTGACTATAAACTACACATATAAACTAAATTATAATGGTGACTGGACAACTCCCATTCCCCAAAGTGCAACATACACTCTTATGAATATAACTCACAAAGGATCACACAAGTGATCTGACAAAAAAAATAAATAAATCAACGAGCGGTTTATTTTACAGTGGATGTGCCATTCATTTTCAATTATTCTGTAATTAATATTCACACAATCAAATAAATCTCAGTTCAATCCCTTTCATATTAAGTGGAAATTGTGCTACTTTATCTATACTTGAACTTAAAAAGCAAAGGATTTGAGTACTTTGTCCACCACTACTAAAAAACAACAGGGGTGTGTGACTTACCAGTCATAACACAATGCTGTGTTCTGCTACATTGCTGTGTCAAAGCAGATGCTGGTCGGACTCTTGAACGCAAACGCACACAACTTAAGTACATGCACAGCACGAAAGTGCAACATGTAAGAAAACCGCCTTTTTCACCAGGATGACAACTAGCTTATTTCATCAGATATTGTCAACACAAGCGCAAAATACAAGGACAGCACAAAGCTAGCATTGACTGCTAACTAGCTAGCTCGTTATCTGAACACAAGCGACGTTGTTGTGGTCTGTTCAAAGTGAACTTTCCACTGCTGGGATAAATAACGTAAAAGATGCATAATATCACATCATATCACATCACTCACCATCCTCTATATCCGAATATCACAGCTTTCAACTGCTGAAGTTGGGTGCTCCCGCAGCCGCATATTCATTTTGGGTGGCTCCATCTAGTTCCCTCTGGATTCTCTCATCAGTTGAAAGGCACAGAAAACTCTGCTGGACCGCGGTGTTGATTTCTGTGGGTCTGATTTCTGTGAAGCCATTCTATCGTTGTCATTTATACTGACGCTTGCTTGCCGGCTGGCTCACAGATGAATCTTTGCAAATGGCGGCTCGAGATTATGTAATTCAGCCTTCAAACGTCGCTCTCATGACGTTACGCCTGGACTAATCAGTGGCCTGCATTGTTTTTACGTCACATTTTTGGGTTGGTTTGGCACGATTAGAACCACTCTTCAGTGGGTCCAAAAAATCGGGACGTAACCGTTATAGTCCCTAATGGAAAAGCCTAAAAAGTGTACCGTACCGAACCAAACTGAACCAAACTGGTACTAGTGGAAAAGGGCCATAACAGGGCCCTAAAAATCCAATGACTGATTTCATTGACAGGTTTTTCTATACAGTGGGGAAAAAAAGTATTTAGTCAGCCACCAATTGTGCAAGTTCTCACACTTAAAAGATGAGAGAGGTCTCCAATTTTCATTATAGGTATACCTCAACTATGAGAGACAAAACGAGAAAAAAAAAATCCAGAAAATCACACTGAAGGATTTTTAATGAATTAATTGGTAAATTCCTCAGTAAAATAAGTATTTGGTCAATAACAAAAGTTCATCTCAATACTTTGTTATATACCCTTTGTTGGCAATGACAGAGGTCAAATGTTTTCTGTAAGTCTTCACAAGGTTTTCACATACTGTTGCTGGTATTTTGGCCCATTCTTCCATGCAGATCTCCTCTAGAGCAGTGATGTTTTGGGGCTGTCGCTGGGCAACACGGACTTTCAACTCCCTCCAAAGATTTTCTATGGGGTTGAGATCTGGAGACTGGCTAGGCCACTCCAGGACCTTGAAATGCCTCTTACGAAGCCACTCCTTCGTTGCAGGGGCAGTGTGTTTGGGATCATTGTCATGCTGAAAGACCCAGCCACATTTCATCTTCAATGCCCTTGCTGATGGAAGGAGGTTTTCACTCAAAATCTCACGATACATGGCCCCATTCATTCTTTCTTTTACACAGATCAGTCGTCCTGGTCCCTTTGCAGAAAAACAGCCCAAAAACATGATGTTTCCACCCCCATGCTTCACAGTAGGTATGGTGTTCTTTCTCCTCCAAACACGACAAGTTGAGTTTTTACCAAAAAGTTCTATTTTGGTTTCATCTGACCATATGACATTCTCCCAATCCTCTTCTGGATCATCCAAATGCTCTCTAGCAAACTTCAGACGGGCCTGGACATGCACTGGCTTAAGCAGGGGGAGACGTCTGGCACTGCAGGATTTGAGTCCCTGGCGGCGTAGTGTGTTACTGAAATGGCCTTTGTTACTTTGGTCTCAGCTCTCTGCAGGTCATTCACTAGGTCCACCCGTGTGGTTCTGGGATTTTTGCTCACCGTTCTCGTGATCATTTTCACCTCACGGGGTGAGGAGCCCCAGATCGAGGGAGATTATCAGTGGTCTTGTATGTCTTCCATTTTCTAATAATTGCTCCCACAGTTGATTTCTTCACACCAAACTGCTTACCTATTGCAGATTCAGTCTTCCCAGCCTGGTGCAGGTCTACAATTTTGTTTCTGGTGTCCTTTGACAGCTCTTTGGTCTTGGCCATAGTGGAGTTTGGAGTCTGACTGTTTGAGGTTGTGGACAGGTGTCTTTTATACTGATAATGAGTTCAAGCAGGTGCCATTAATACAGGTAACGAGTGGAGGACAGAGGAGCCTCTTAAAGAAGAAGTTACAGGTCTGTGAGAGCCAGAAATCTTGCTTGTTTGTAGGTGACCAAATACTTATTTTACCAAGGAATTTACCAATTAATTCATTAAAAATCCTTCAATGTGATTTTCTGGATTTTTTTTTTCTCATTTTGTCTCTCATAGTTGAGGTATAGCTATGATGAAAATTGGAGACCTCTCTCATCTTTTAAGTGGGAGAACTTGCACAATTGGTGGCTGACTAAATACTTTTTTCCCCACTGTATATAGGTTGAAAAAAAATGGGGGGGGTGACTGACTAGTAATTTCTGCTGCTAAGTTCAGATAAAACTGAAGTTATTGTATTGTGTTTAGCACAAAAAAAACTTGTCTCAGAGCAATGCTGAAAAATTACTAGAAATATTTCATTTCAAGGCTTGACAACTCTAAAACCAGGTTGTCCCAAAGCTCCTTAAAAAGTCTTCAGCTTATGAGTGCTCATGATTTTGTGGCCTTTCTAGTAAATTTCCAACTTTTTTTTGTGAAACTGTGACTTTTCTATTGCAACTTATTTGGTTTAAATTTTTCTTTTTTCTCGTGAATTTGTGCAATTTTTCTCTTATTTAGTAAGTATAAATGGGTTTTTCACAACAGATAAAAATGATTGTGGGAAGATGTAACTGTAACACAAATCTATGATATTAACATTAAACTTGTATGTTTGTCTCTCTACAAAAAAAAATAAAAATATTTCCCTAAACTCATTTGGCATTTGTTTAAAAGACAAGAAATTGTGCATTTTTTCCTTAACAAGACATATTTATGTAATCCCAGCCAATCGTCTTGCATACAGTACACTCATCCAACAAATATTTTATAGTAGTATTTGCTTTTTAAAGTGAGAGGAGTCACGTGATTTACTGTCAGCTACAAGGTGTGGAAGTCCGCCATCTTATACATTGGTCTGTGCATGGACTGAACTTCAAGTTAAGTAGGCCATAGATACTTAGGTATCTGCTTAGTGTTAGCTTACCAGACTGAATAGTGAGACAGGTATATGCTGAAACTAAGCAGTTAAATAAATATAAAAAAAAACATTCTGACCGCATTTCCTGTAAAAACAAATGAGCAGAATGCTTGTGATCTTTGTCTCTATTTTTTCTATATCTTGTATTAGTTCTCCATCTGTCACTTGATCTCCCTCACAGATCAAGGAGGAATTCCGGAGGATCACACTGAAGCCACTACTGTCCACATTCCCTGGGAAGTTGGACCAATATACGGCCAAACTGTTGAGCCTGTACAGGAGGAAGGGAGGAGCTGTAGGGAAGAAACGATGAGATGCTCAACATGTTAAATAAGGCATGTACTTAGAATACTGTAGCGGTTAGTTTTGTGTAGTAGCATTCTGATGTCTGTATCTCACATTATCTCATACTTCATATTTTTTTTTAGAACAACAGCATAGAGTCCCGAAGAGAAGCTGTGATCAGGGGCCTCATTCTCTATCTTGGAGAAAACCCGGAGGAGTTCATCCAAGCCTACCAGATAAAGAAAATGTACCTCTGTAAGTGACAATGTTTGTAAAATGAAAATACAATGCAGTAAAATGTCAGTGTAACAGCTGGTGATAACATTTTAAAGTGTATTAATTTTACAAAACAGAACTGCTCATCCATTTTTATAACACTGGTCAACACCTAAATTATTGTCGAAGTTTTTTTTTAGCTGGTTTAGGACAATTTTGATGTGCTGAATCCAAAAATCACATTGGTTTTGCTCAATCAGATCAAGTTTTTGAATTATGGCCACATGTTTTTCACATTTTTGTTTACATGTACGGGTATTTTCGCTTTATATGATGCAAAATTCTTTATTTCTTGAAATTCTCTGAATTTTGAACGATGATGTAACATTCAATTTACATGTACTTACCTTTATAAATGTCTACTATTCAATTTACAGTACAACTGCTTACAACTTAGCATAAAAACCTGACCTGATCAAGAGAAACGGATGTCATGTTCAGATTCAGTGGTGCAAAATTGTCTTAAATCAGTTGAAAAAACAGACAACTTACAAAAAAATTATTTTTGTTATGTTGTGTAATCAATCCCACCAAGATTATTCAACAGACTGACAATAAATGGTTAAGTGGTATTAAATGTGTCTTTAAAAACATTTAAGTGAACTTTCTGACACCTGCAGATAGCTCATTTCATGCCCTCTGACATATTTCACAGATGTTGTTGATAATGACGATGCTGCAGCCATCCAAGAGGCCCTGACTACATCGCGTTCCAAATTATTATGAAAATGATATTTAAGATAAGATAAGATAAGCCTTTATTAGTCCCACAACGGGGAAATTCCAGGATTGCAACAGCACAGGGATAGCAACACTCAGAGCAACAATCAGAAGGCAAGAAAAAAAAAACAAAAAAAAACAAGCAAGCAAGAGCAGCTAATATACATATGTACGTATTACTATAAAATATATATATATACACACACACACAGACACACAGTGCAGAGCATTGTAGCTGGATGGAATAAATATATGAATATATGAACACACAGTGCAGAGCATTGTAGCTAGATGGAATAAATATGTAAATATATAAACACCCACAGTACGGAGCATTGCAGCTAGGTGGAATAAATATGCAAGTATATAAACACACACAGTGCGGAGCAATGTAGCTAGATGGAATAATATGTAGATATATAAATATATAAACACACCCAGTGCTGAGCATTGTAGCTAGATGGAATAAATATGTAAATATATAAACACACACAGTGCAGAGCATTGTTGCTAGATGGAATGAAACAGCATAACCGTCTACTTAGTTATCCTACATGGTATGATTATGTGCCCATACATATTCTCACCCTCCATAGCGACCGGTAAGTTCCTAGTTGTATGCCGGAGGGGACCATTGTGTAAGTCTATTGCATCTTTTGCATTCAAAAAACTATTAGTTTGTTACGACTTTTTGCTATCTCTGCGAGCAGCCCTGCTTAGGTTGTACAGTCTGACAGCCGTTGGTAGGAAGGACCTACGAAACCTCTCGGTTGTGCACCTGGGATGATGTAGTCTGCTGCTAAATGAGCTCCTCAGTGCATTCAGTATGTCCTGCATAGGGTGGAACTCGGACTCCAGCAGAGATGACAGTTTAGCCACCGTCCTTCTCTCTCCTATCTCCTCCATCGGATCAAGGCGCTGCCCCAGGACAGAGCTAGCTTTCTTAATCAGTTTGTTCAGTCTCTTCCTATCGGCTGCAGTAATGCCACTGCCCCAGCAGACCACTCCAAAAGTGATGGCTGATGCCACCACCGTGTCATAGAATGACTTCAGCAGCGCCCCTTGTACACCAAAAGACCTGAGTCTCCTCAGCAGGAACAGCCTGCGCTGTCCCTTCTTGTAGAGTGCATCAGTATTGTGTGACCAGTCTAGTTTATTGTTCAGATGAATACCCAGGTACTTATAGGATGTCACCATCTCGATGTCTGTTCCCTGTATATTTACTGGTACTGTGAGGGGCTGCCCATGCCTGCGGCAGTCCACCACCAGCTCCTTAGTTTTCCTCGCGTTGATCTGGAGGCAGTTCCGATGGCACCAGTCCACGAAGTCCTGGATAAGCCCTCTGTACTCAGCTTCATCTCCATTGGAGATGAGGCCAACGATCGCAGAGTCATCAGAGAACTTCTGTAGATGGCAGTGTGTTGTGTTGTGTGAGAAGTCCGCAGTATAAAGAGTGAACAGGAAGGGAGCCAGCACCGTTCCCTGGGGGGCCCCCGTGCTACTGATGATCGTGTCGGACACACAGTCCCGGGTTCTCACAAACTGAGGCCGGTTCGTGAGGTAGTCCAGGATCCATGATGACAGGTGCTGGTCCACCCCTGCGCGCAGCAGCTTGTCCTTCAGGATCATCGGTTGGATGGTGTTGAAAGCACTGGAGAAGTCAAAGAACATGATCCTCACCATATTCCCGGGCTTCTCCAGGTGGGACAGAGAATGGTGAAGGAGGAAGATCACCGCATCCTCCACCCCAATGCCATGCTGGTAGGCGAACTGGAGTGGATCCATCGCTGGTTCCACCAGGGGGCGGAGGTGAGCAAGGAGCAGTCTCTCCAGGGTCTTCATCAAGTGGGACGTCAAGGCCACCGGTCTGTAGCTGTTCAGGTCTTTGGGGTGGGAAGTTTTTGGTACAGGTACCACACAAGATGTTTTCCACAGCTGTGGTACCCTCCCCAGTTTCAGGCTCATGTTGAAGATATACGTCACAATCCCACACAGCTGGTCTGCACAGGACTTGAGGAGCTTTGCGCTGATGCCGTCCGGTCCCGGCGCCTTCCTCGCCTTGATCTTCCTCAGCTCCGTCCTCACCTGGGTCCTGGTCAGGGTCAGGATGGGGGGCTGTGTGTTGGGAGTGGGGGGGGTGTTGGTGGAGTGGGGAGTGGGCAGCAGGACTTGATTTCTTTAGAGGCAGCAGTGGTTGTTGTGCAGTCAGGGGGGAGGGCGGTTGGTCAAATCTATTGAAAAACAGATTCAGGTTGTTCGCCCACTCCCTGCCCCCTGTGGCCTGGGGGGAGGTATTCTGGAGCCCCGAGATGGTTTTGAGGTTTCTCCAGACCCCGCTGATGTCGCTCTGTTGCAGCTTGTCCTCCATCTTCTTCCTGAAGCTGTCCTTGCCTTCTCTGATCTTTCTCCTCAGCTCCCTCTGTACGGACTTCAGCATCTCCCTGTTCCCTGACCTGAAGATCCTCTTCTTCTCTCTCAGAAGTGTTTTTATCTCAGGGTTGATCCAGGGTTTGTTGTTTGAGTGACGCCGTATGGTCTTGGTGGGAACGGATTTGTCCACACAGAAGCTGAGGTAGCCCGTGAAGGTGTGAATGAGGCCATCGATGTCCTCACCATGTGGATCGCAGAGCTGCTTCCAGGCGGTGGCTTCAAAACAGCCCTTTAGGGTGTCCATTGTCTCCTCAGACCATAACTCCACAGTGTGCATGGCCGGAGGTTGTCTGTGCACTAGGGGTTTGTACACCGGCCGGAGATGAACCAAGTTGTGATCCGATCTCCCGAGTGGGGGGAGTTGTGATGAGGTGTACGCCTCCTTAGTGTTTGCGTAGAATAAATCCAGTGTTTTATTGTCTCTAGTGTGGCATGTGACATACTGGGTGAACGTGGGTAGAATGGGAGACAGTGAAACATGGTTGAAATCGCCTGAGATGAGGAGAAGAGCATCTGGGTGTTCTGTCTGCAGCCTGCTGGTTACTGAATGGATGACGTCACGTGCTGTCCCAGCGTTCGCCGTCGGATTTGCATAAACAACAATGCAGATCACGTGTGAGTGTTCTCTCGGGAGATATGTAGGCCTCATGCTAACAGCTAGCAACTCAATGTCTTTGATTTGTCTCCGATTTTTCTAAATAGTCGATGCAAATGACAGTTGGTATAATTTTCAAGTCATCAACCATTAGAGCATAATTCAAATTTTATTGAACAAACCTCCCAATGATAACTATTTTTTTGCAAAAATAATTCAATTCAATTCAACTTTATTTATATAGCGCCATTTCACAACAACAGTCATCTCATAGCACTTTCAACTGTAGGGGAAACCCCCACATTACAGAAAGACCCCAGCAATCAGGCGATCCCCTGTGAGCAAGCGCTTGGCGATGGTGGAGAGGAAAAACTCCCTTTTAACAGGAAGAAACCTCCAGCAGAACCAGGCTCAGGGAGGGGCAGTCATCTGCTGTGACTGGCTGGGGGGTGAGGGGATAGAGAAGATGAAAAGAACAGGCATCTAGAGAGCAAACAGCACGATGGGGACTCAATCTATGGGAGAGAACAAACAGATGTTAATGACCAGCAAAAAAAAAAAAAATATTTAATTGAGAGCGAAGGAAGGAGTGAAGCCCAGTGCAATTATTGGAGGTCCCCCGGCTGTCTAAACCTAATAGCAGCATAACTAAGGGAGGGTTCAGAAACACATGATCCCTCCCTAATTGTAGGCTATATCAAAAAGGAAGGCTTTAACCCTATTCTTAAAAACAGAGATCGAGTCTGACTCCCGAATCCAGATTGGCAGCTGGTTCCACAAGAGAGGAGCTTGATAACTGAAGACTCTGCCTCCCATTGTACTTTTGGAGATTCTAGGTATTACAAGTAATCCAGCATTTTGGGAGCATAGTGCTCTGTTAGGATAATAGGGTAATATCAGATCTTTCAAATAAAAAGGGGCCTGATTGTTTAGAGCTTTAAAAGTGAGAAGATGGAGTTTAAACTTAATTCTAAACTATGGGAAGCCAGTGAAGGGAGGCCAGAACCTGAGAGATATGATCTCTCTTTCTAGTACCTGTTAAAACTCTTGCAGCAGCATTTTGGAACAACCAATGACTTTTTAGAGATGTTGTAGGACAACCTGATAATAAAGAGTTACAATAATCTAATCTAGAGCTAACAAAAGCGTGGATCAGTTTCTCAGCATCACTCTGAGACAAGATGCTCCTAATCTTGGCAATATTACACAAATGATAGAAGGCAGTCTTAGAAACAAATTTAATATGTGACTTGAAAAACAGATCTTGATCAAAAATAGTAAAAAAACTCAAAATGCACTGTTCAAAATTATTATGCACAACAGTTTCAAAACATTTTATTGGTTGTAAAGAACTGAAAATGGTCATTTGTTGAATTTAGGATTAGGAGGTCATTAGGAGGTCATATTTACTGAAATCAAAAGCTATTTCAATCAACATCTTAACAGGCCAAGTTACATGTTAACATAGGACCCCTTCTTTGATATAACCTTCACAATTCTTCCATCCATTGAACTTGTGAGTTTTTGGAGAGTTTCTGCTTGAATTTCTTTGCAAGATGTCAGAATAGCCTCCCACAGCTGCTGTTTTGATGTGAACTGCCTCCCACCCTCATAGATCTTTTGCTTGAGGACGCTCCAAAGGTTCTCAATAGGGTTGAGGTCAGAGGAGGATGGGGACCACACCATGAGTTTCTCTCCTTTAATACCCATAGCAGCTAATGATAGAGGTATTCTTTGCAGCATGAGATGGTGCATTGTCATGCATGAAGATAATTTTGGTATGGAAGGCACAGTTCTTTTTGTACCATGGAAGAAAGTGGTCAGTCAGAAACTCTATATACTTTGCTGAGGTCATGTTCACACCTTCAGGAACCCTAAAGGGGCCTACCAGCTCTCTCCCCATGACTCCGCCACCTCCTTGCTGACACTGCAGCCTTGTTGGAACATGGTGGCCATCCACCAACCATCCACTACTCCATCCATCTGGACCATCCAGGGTTGCACGGCACTCATCAGTAAACAAGACTGTTTGAAAATTAGTCTTCATGTATTTCTGGGCCCACTGCAACCATTTCTGCTTGTGAGTGTTGGTTAGGGGTGGCCAAATAGTAGGTTTGTGCACAACTGCAAGCCTCTGGAGGCACCAGCAGCTTCAAACACCTGTTTGCGCCTTTGTAATGGCATTTTAGCAGCTGCTGTCTTAATCTGATGAATTTGTCTGGCAATTGTTGTTATTGTCGCGAATTCACATCAATCTAAAAAAAAGAAACAAAAAACAAAAAAACAACGATTTTCAATTATGAAAAAAAAATTAAATTAAAAAAAATTGTTCACAGTTGGAAATAAATTCAGGCGTCAAGGGGTTAAGTTTTCGTGAAATATCTAATGTTTTCATACATTTTCCAAGGCACTGCACTATTTGATGCTTTTCAGCAGCAGAGAGATCCTTTTTCGTTCCCGTATTGCTTGAAACTTGTGGCATGCTTAATAATGTGAAACATCCTTTTTAAGTAGTTTTCCTTTAATTGGGCTCACCTGGCAAACTATGACAGGTGTCTGAGATTGATATCAGTGATCCAAAGAGCCCTGAGACACAATACCATCCAAGAGTGCAACTGAAAAACAAAAAAATTGAATGTTTATGACACTAAAATCCTATTTGCAGAATAATTTGGAATGTGGTGTATTCCCCAAGTTAGCTTAGTAGAGAGGTGTTTTTTATGTTTACAATATTTTTCTATATATTAACCATCCACCTATTCAGGCCCATTTCTGTGCCTTTTAAACCCCAGGGACCAGTCCTGTCTTGTCAACCACTTGAACCACACACTCCTGTCTCAGTTATGCTTTATTTGGGCTTTCACCCTCTCAAGTTCAGCCAATTTTTCATTACCTCAGGTTGTATCCAGCAACTACCGCTACTCAATTAACGTTAACCTCGAGATATGAAAAAGGCATGGGGTGAATTGGGGCTCATTAGCGCTAAAAAGACAGGCACTAAAATGGATCACTGTGAAAAAGGATGTTGAATCTGGGTGGAAAATGGTGCTGTAGTATTTAAGTCCAGAGGTATTTTGACGAAAGCAAGTCACAAGGCGTAATATTTCTCCTTAGCATAATTAATGCATGCAAGCGCATCCCTCTATTCTTCATTTAATGATTTATTTCTAGGTGTGTGACCAGACTATATTCTCCCAGTATTTTACTGGCTTGCCCAAATGTTGTGTTCTTCAGCAATGGAGTCTTGTCAGGTGAGCCGACATAGAGCCCATGTCAGTTGAGTGCATTACTTATTGTTTTCTTTGAAACAGCAGTACCTGCTAACTCCATTTCTTTCTGGAGCTCTCCATGAGTGGTCTTTGGCTCTTGGATAACTCTTCAGATAATTGTTTTGACTCCACTGTCAGAAATCTTGCAAGGAGCTCCTGGCCATGGCTGGTTTATTGTAAAATTATGTTCTTTACACTTCCGAATGATGTCTCCAACAGTGCTCACTGGAACATTCAGTAGTTTAGAAATGCACCTGTAACCAAAGTCATCATTATGTTTTGCAACAATAAGGTTGCAAAGGTCTAGAGAGAGCTCTCTGCTTCTACCCATCATGAGTTCTTTGTGGTGTGACAATCTGATATTCACAGACCTTTTTAAAGGCTCAGTCGGGTCTTAACCAGCTGAAATTAATTTACATTGATGGGGGATGGGATGGCTTCCTAAATTCTGATGGATTTCACCTGGTTTCTTGGCTTTCTATGCCTTTTTGTACCTCTTTTTATTCATGTGTTCAATATTTATTAACTGTGTCATTCCACTTTATTAAATATAACTTGTTTTGTGAACACAGTTGCCTTGATTTCTTTGTATGTATGGATTAGTTGGGTTTTTACTGATATCTGGTGAAAATCTCAGGTCAATGGCTCCATCAGAAATATGTTTAATGAGAAAAATGTTGATGTGTTCAATACTCATTTTCTCCACTGTATAAGCCAGTGTTTTCAACCAGGGTTCCCTGAAATGTTCAAGCTTCTGTGGTAAATTGTCTAATTTTACTACTTAATTGGTCCAAAAAATTGCAAATAGTTTGTGGTTGTTGTGCATGGGTGCCTGCAGAAACCTGAATGTTTTAGGGAACCATGGTGGAAAAATGCTGCTATAAGTTAAATGTCAAAGATTAGGCAAATAATAATAACAATGACAAATAATAATAACCATGTAGTTACACCTTAGCCTTCAGTGGTGATCTACCCAATTTAAGTGCCATTCATACCAAGCACCATAAAAATAGCCTAAAGGGCCGTCCACACAAAGCATGTTAAAGATAACTTTAACTATAAAATTATAGTTTTACCTTTTCATTGTAGAGCTCCATTTCCCTGCGCACTTGTTCAACGAGCTGCAGATCCACTCTTGTTTCCCCAAAGGTTTAAAAGTACTGTTGCTTGTCCAGCCGGTGTCTCACTGCTGCCTTGGTTAAGGCCCTGTCACACCTAAATGATTTAGGCATCTATCCATCTTCTACCGCTTTTCCAGAGTTCTGGGTCACGGAGGCAGCAGTTCAAGCAGAGAAGCCCAGACTTCCCTCTCCCCAGCCACCTGCTCCAGCTCTTCAGAGAGGATACCAAGACGTTCTCAGGCAAGCTGGGAGATGCAGTCTCTCCAGCATGTCCTGGGTCTGCCCCGGGGTCTCCTCCCAATGGAACGTGCCCGAAACACCTCAAGTGGGAGGTGTCCAGGAGGCATCCTGATCAGATGCCCAAACCACCTCAACTGGCTCCTTTTAATGTGGAGGAGCAGCAGTTCTACTCCGAGCCTCTCCCGGATGACTGAGCTCCTTACCCTGTCTCAAAGGGTGAGTTCAGCAATCCTATGGAGAAAGCTCATTTCAGCTGCTTGTATCCGCGATATCATTCTTTTGGTCATTACCCAAAGCTCATGACCATAGCTGAGGGTAGGAACTGGAATGGTAAATCAACAGCTTTGCCTTAGAGCTTAGCTCCCTCTTCACCACAACAGAGTGGTACAACATCCGCATCACTACAGATGCTGCTCCAATCCATCTGTCAATCTCTCACTCCATTTTCCCCTCACTCATGAATAAGACCCCGAGATACTTAACCTCCTCCACTTGGGGCAGGAGCTTGTCCCCAGCCCAGAGAGGACAATCCACCTTTTTTCAGCTGAGGACCATGGACTCGGACTTGGAGGTGCTGATTCTCATCCCAGCCGCTTCACACTCAGTGGCAAACCGTCCCAGTAAGACCTGTAGGTCATTGCTGGATGAAGCCAGCAAGACAACATCATCTGCAAACAACAGAGATGAGATCCTGTGGTCACCAAGCACGACACCCTCCCTTCCCTAGCTGCACATAGAAATCCTGTCCATAAAAATTATAAACAGGATCGGTGACAAAGGGCAGCCCTGGTGGAGTCCAACTCTCACTGGGAATGAGTCTGACCATTCTCACAACGGTCGTATAGAGACCAGATAGCTCGTAACAACAAGCCCGATACCCCATACTCCTGAAGCACCCCCCACAAAAAACCACAAGGGAGGTGGTCGAATGCCTTCTCCAAGTCCACAAAACACATGTAAACTGGTTGGACAAACTCCCACGAACTCTCAAGGATTGTCGAGAGGGTAAAGAGTTGGTCCAATGTGCCACGGCCAGGACAAAAACCACATTGCTCCTCCTGAATCTGAGGTTCGACCAATGGCTGGACTCTCCTCTCCAGTATCTTGGCATAGACCTTCCCAGGGAGGCTGATGAGTGTGATCCCTCTAAAGTTGGAGCACACCGTCTGGTCCCCTTTCTTGAAGACAGGAACCGCGACCGCAGTTTGCCATGCCAAAGGCACTGTCCCGAACCTCCACACAATGTTGCAGAGGCATGCCAACCATGACAGCACTACAACATCCAGGGCTTTGAGGTACTCAGGGTGAATCTCGTCCACCCCCGGGGTCTGGCCACCAAGGAGCTTTTTAACCACCTTGGTGACCTCAGCCCCTGCGATGGGTGAGTTGTCCCCCTTGTCCACAAGCCCTGCTTCCTCTGTGAAAGGTGTGTCAGAGGGATTGAGGAGATCCTCAAAGTATTCCTTCCACCGCCCGATGATATCCCCAGTCGAAGTCAGCAGTGCCCCATCTGCACCATACACAGTGTGGACAGGGAGCTGCTTCCCCCTCCTGAGCTGCCGAACAGTTTGCCAAAATCTCTTCGAGGCCGACCAAAAGTCTTATTCCATGGCCTCACCAAACTCCTCCCACACCCGAGTTTTTGCTTCAGCAACCACTCGAGCTGCACTCCGCTTGGCCTGCCGGTACACCTCAGCTGCTTCGGGAGTCCCACAAGCCAACCAAGCTCGATAGGACTCCTTCTTCAGCTTAATGGCCCCCCCTCACCACTGGTGCCCACCACTTGGTTTGGGGGTTGCCACGACGAGATGCACCGATGACCTTGCGGCCACAGCTCTGGGCAGCCGCTTCAACAATGGAGGTGGAGAACATGGCCCATTTAGACTCCATGTCTCCAGACTCCCTCGGAATGTGGTCGAAGTTCATCCGGAGGTGGAAGTTGAAGATCTCCCGGACAGAGGCCTCAGCCTAACGTTCCTAGCACACCCACACTATACGTTTGGGTCTACCAGGTCTGAATGGCTTCCTCCCTTGCCATCAGATCCAACTCACCACTAGGTGGTGATCAGTTGACAGCTCTGCACCTCTCTTTAAGATAAGATAAGATAAGATAAGCCTTTATTAGTCCCACAACGGGGAAATTCCAGGATTGCAACAGCACAGGGATAGCAACACTCAGAGCAACAATCAGAAGGCAAGAAAAAAAAACAAGCAAGCAAGAGCAGCTAATAAACATATGTACGTATTACTATAAAATATATATATATACACACACACACAGACACACAGTGCAGAGCATTGTAGCTGGATGGAATAAATATATGAATATATGAACACACAGTGCAGAGCATTGTAGCTAGATGGAATAAATATGTAAATATATAAACACCCACAGTACGGAGCATTGCAGCTAGGTGGAATAAATATGCAAGTATATAAACACACACAGTGCGGAGCAATGTAGCTAGATGGAATAATATGTAGATATATAAATATATAAACACCCACAGTACGGAGCATTGTAGCTAGATGGAATAAATATGCAAATATATAAACACACACAGTGCAGAGCATTGTTGCTAGATGGAATGAAACAGCATAACTTTACTTGAGTGCCCAAGACATATGGTCGCAGGTCTGATGACATGATAACAAAATCGATCATCGATCTGTGACCTAGGGTGTCCTGGTGCCAGGTGCACATATGGACACCCTTATGCTTGAACATGGTGTTCGTTATGGACAAACTGTGGTTAGCACAGAAGTCCAATAACTGAACACCACTCAGGTTCAGATCGGGCAGGCCGTTCCTCCCAATCACCCCCCTCCAGGTTTCACTGTCATTGCCATGTGTGCATTGAAGTCCCCCAGTAGAACAATGGAGTCTCCAAAGAGGAGCACCCTCAAGCACCCCAGTCAGAGACTCCAAAAAGGGTGGGTACTCTGAACCATCATTTGGTGCATAGGCGCAAATGATGGTCAGGACCCTTTTCCCAAACCGAAGGTGCAGGGAAACAACCCTTTCATCCACTGGGGAAAACTCCAATATAGAGGCAGCAAGGTGGGGGGATACAAGAATACCCAGCCTTGCTTGTCGCCTCTCACCCGGGGCAACTCCAGAGTAGGCCAAGCTCCAGCCCCTCTCCAGTAGACTGGTTCCAGAACCAGAGCTCTGTGTTGAGGTGAGGCCGACTATATCTAGCCAGTATCTCTCAACCTCATGCACCAGCTCAGGCTCCTTCCCCACCGGAGACGTGACATTCCACATCCCAAAATTGGGCTGCCACCCACAATTAAGGCAATGTTTGCAAAACGTATGAAAAATTTGAAGAATATGCTAGGGTACGTGAATCAGTTATGGTAAATGGTAAATGGCATTCACTAATTGACTAGTCTTCTGATTTAAGCTACGAGTTTCTGTGTTGAACCAAGGAGTTAGAAATCTCTGATTAGACTTTTTCTTTTTTAAGGGGGCCACCAAGTCTAGAATCTGATGCAGAGAAGCTGTAACACTATCCACCATGCTGTCAATTACAGAAGGCGCAAGCTGTCTATAGCTTATTTCTGTTGTGTTGACACATGGCATAGAGGAAACAATCTGCATGAATTTGGTAACAGCATCATCTGAGAGGCATCTACTGTAGTAATATTTTTCTTTAGGAGCCAAATAGTCAGAAATAGTAAAATTTAAAGGTTAACAGACAATGGTCTAACAGTACAGGGTTATGAGGAGACACTACCAGATTTTCTATTTCTATGCCATATCTCAGAACAAGGTCCAACGTATGGTGGAGATAATGAGTAGAATTTCCTACTTTCTGAGAAAACCCAATCGAGTCCAATATTGAATTACGGCAGTCACTATCTACATCTACATCTACATCTACATCTACATCTACGTTTGAGGAAACTTGCACGCTTCCAAATTGACCGAACCATAATGACTATGTTTTATTGGGCTTTTATTGAATCTGTTTTATCCTTTTCTTTAATGTCATGGTTTGGTCAGATAAAACTGAAACAGAGGAAATCCTTGGATCAGGTAGTCAGATGGTCCAGTCGTTTGCTTGGTGAGTCACAGCTGAGCCTGACATCCCTGTACACCAGACAAGTACAGAGGATGGCCGACTCGATTTTAAATGATGACTCCCACCCTTTGCACTGCAACTTTCAGCTTCTTCCCTCCAGACGGAGGTTTGCTGTCCCAAAAAGTAAAACCCAGCGCTACAAAAACAGCTTTGTCCCTGCTGCTGTCAAAGAGTTGAACAAGCTATAAAAATTATATTGTACATATTTTATATTTACCTATTTTGTAAGATGTGTGCCTGTGTTTGTGTCTATGTTGAATGTAATTAGTGGCTTGTAAATATGGATGTCACCAACTGCAAAACAAATCTACCTACGGGTACAAATAAAGTAACCTGAACCTGAACCTGAAGAGGCTTGATAAACAGAAATGAGAGCTAACGGTAGATGGAAAAAAGTGGTTAAAATACAATTAAAAGCAAAAACCTCAGGAGAGTGAGGAGAGCAAACCACACGGATAGACAGCAATACAGGAAGTGACGATACGTTGCCACAAGTGACGTTCCCCAAGTGATGTACCACAAGTGACCAGACAGACAGCGTGGAGTGATAAACAGTAATAAATAATCCAGACAACGTGGTGAAGCAACCGTGAAGTTAACACAGGGATGCCGCAAAGGACACAGACTGAAAATGCACATGTATAGACAGGGGAGCAATCAAGAGAACCCATGACAGGTGAGCACCATCATGGACAATAAGGCAGCACAGGATGGGCGTGGCTGTACATGCACAGAGGGGATACACACCAAACATGATAAATGATTCAAAATGGAACACAAAGTGTGGACAGGGGCTGCAACCCTGTCCAGAACACTACAACAACAATCATAATTAGATAATGACAGATATTGGTTTTACACAGTTATACAGTACATTTCCAGTTTCAGCCTCCTACAATAACCGGAAGTGGGCCAGAGGAAATTTTTAATGAACAACCCTTGTATATTTGCCCTGTATGAATTAAAATGAACACAATTATTAAAATGAGAATGTGAATAAAAAATGAAAGCTATTTAGTGTCATGAACCGAGCCGGGTTGTTCTTTGGGCTCGGTTCTGACCTGCTGTGGCTCAGGTTTATCTGTGTATTTGTGTATTGTGTTGTCTTTTGAATTCTTGTAGTTTCTATGTCACTTGTTCTTTTTTCGTACCTGTAGCCACTGTTCGGGCCTGCAGCTGGTAGGCAGCCTCCTTTGACCTACATTCGTGTGGGCATTGTCTGACACTTGCCGGTCTGACCACGCCCCCTCTCTCATGACTGCCAGCTGGTTCCACTCTGGTGATTGCTTTTCCCGCTCCTCGCCCAGGTGCACCCAATCTGTTGTGCCAGCAGTGCTTGTACTTAAGCGGCCTTTGCCAGTCAAGCATTGCTGGACCATTGTTTTGTCCTGTGAGGGTGTCGGGATCTACATTGCCGCTACTCCCCTCAGTGTAGTTATTGGTTGTGTGTGCTCACCGGACAACTTGGATTGCTCCAGTACTGTGAGTACAAACTGTTTGCATTTCCCCTTGCAGTTAAGCTGCTATGCTTTCGCATTGTTGCCCAGTTTCATTCTCCCGAGTCTGTTGGGTGTCCTGGAGGACTCTAAATTAACCTGAGCAATTATGCTATTTTGTACTGTTTGTCTTGTGGCCACTGTGCACTGTGGTCTGCCCGCTGCATGTCCTATCGTGTGAGCCCTTTAGTGCACCCTGTAGCCGTTTTTGTATGTTTATATTTTTGGAACTGTTTGCCCTTTTTGTTAATAAATGTGTTTGTGGTGTAACCTGCACCTAAATCCATCCTTCCTCCTCACTCCTCGGTGTGCTGCGTAAAGCGCACAAGGAGGGTCGTGACATTTAGTATCAATATTTTAATAATTATCATTTTACAACTGTTAAAATTAAAAACAACAAACAGCATCTTTAATCATCGATCTGTGCCGAGATTGATAGTGACAAAATTTCAAGACATGTAAAAATGAAAAAATTTTAACGCAATGCAAATTACCTTGATATAGATAAACAATATAGCGTCATCCTCTATCATGTATGAAAATATCTTGATATATTAAAATCTCAGACATTACCCAGCCCCACTGTGTGCGTGTGTGTGTTGAAGCCACAATGCTAAAGACAGATAATCCACATATGACTTGGTAGAGAGATTTGAAACTCTTGTAACCCAATGATTCACTACCGTTCTATCCAGGTTGTACTCTGTTACTTGCCCAGTGACACCTATGATAGGCTTCAGTCCCCCTACAACCCTTTGTTACCTTTTGACATGGATGGATCTGTCACGCGGTGACCCTCGCGGGCCACCATAAGACGCCAAAAGTCGCCAGTGAGTTTTGCATTGATATTTATTAACACGAACACAAGACACAAATACAACACAATGAGCCGCTGAGGGCAAAAACACACAATACAAGAGTCATAGGACCATAAGGCTAAACCCAGCTACTTACGGTCTTGATCAGAACCAAGGAAAGGTGACGTCTGAGGCGAGAACCCCTCGCTCAACGTCTGGCACCAGGTAATGTTAGACGATACTGCTGCATTAGGCTGCCGCCAGCGCCTGCGATAAAAAGCCGGCAGTTAACGAGCCGTAATGCAGAACAGCTGATCGGCTTTAACAGCAGGAAACCCCACCGAGCGCTGTCACAATAAGAGCCCGGGGAGCCAGAAGGTAATCCACTGCTGTCAAAGCTGGCAGAGATGATGTACGGCCCGAACGCGGACGAGATCTGCGCTCGGGCCATAACAGGATCTCCATTTATCTGAAGATGCTAATAAGTAAATCAAGGGATAAGTAACAAAATATGAAATAAAACCTAAAAAATAAAGAAGAAAACGCCACCATTTAAGTTTTAGTTCTGTGCAGTTTGTAAAACAGCAACAACAAACTGATGTATCCATCACGGACTAACACCAGTGTGACTTTTTAATCCCAAACCCAAAAGTCTGGACATAGCTTTAGAACATCTCTGTCTTTCAAACTTGAGGTGTTCTGTCTCCAGCCAAAGATAAAACAGCCAAAGGCTGAGCTGCTCTTCCCCTTAAGTCAACTATGTTTTCATGTTTAAGCCCAGCAGAGTTCTGTATCCATCAGCAGTCAGTGGAGCTCTTTGACTTCAGCTCTCACAGTTTGAAGCTTGTTGTCTCTGAGACCCCTAGGGAGTTTTTGGTGGTTCAGTTGTGTCTTCTCAATAGTCTTGCATCCCTTCTTGAACACCTGTACTCATTCTGTCAGCATTTCTGTGTCAGGGTCATTGTGACCGCTTGGTTCACTTGTCACCAGTGTCACTGTATGTAGTTCATCTGTCCTCTCCGACTGACTAAGCAAGTCTGTCTATATCTTGTCAGTTCCAGATGTCTGAGCGTGTCTTCAGGCAGTTTAGTTGTCAGAAGTGTCATTGTCACTGCTGTGGTCATTTTCGGTCACTCTAATCTCCTTCCTCCTTCACTGTCTCGTGAAACTTCAGCATCTTCACAGTCTGCATCACTTAGCATCCATACATAATGAATGCATTTAGTGTCACTAAAAGGTTTCAAAAAAAAAAAAAATCATAAGCTCCACTCCTACTTAATGGGGTTGTTGCCAAGTTTTTCCCTTTCATCTCCCTTTAGAACCTTTCTTACGCTGATTTATGTGCCATTTCCGATCCTGCACTGCAGAAATGTACACTGATCAACTGCCACATTAAAGCTACTGAGGGTTGAACTGAAAAGCATTGATTTTCTTGTTACAATAGCACCTGTCATAGGGTGAGATATATTAGGCAGCAAGTGAACAGTCAGTTTTTTAACTTGACAGATATTAAGCAGGAAAACTGGGAACGTACAGCAATCTTGGCCACTTTTTTGGGGACGATGTGGTAACTCTTTCCATGCCAATGATGAGGATTTTCCAGTGGGTGGGTGGGTCGGTTGGTTGGCTGGACGATGGGTGGGTGGGTGGGTCAAGCTTGGAAATTTCTTTATTACAGCAGCAATAGAAAGTAGTCTGAAGTTATTAAAATAGTTAAAAGAAGGAAAACAAAGCTTTCTTTCAAAGGTCTTTTTATTATTATTAATTGAAGTATCAATACAATACAAAGTATTAGAAATTTTCATTTTTGTTTCAACCAAACAGTAAAAAACTAGAACTTAAAGCCAACAAATGTAAATGCTTCAAAGCACAAAAACCTTTAAATAAACAATAAAAAAAAAAAAAAAAAAAAATACAAAGAAAAATTATGTGTGTGAAGTGGGGTTGGGGTAAAGGGGATATGAGCTACTCAGAAACTATAATCGTGGGTCTTTCAAAGAAATCAAGAAACGGGCGCCATAATTTATAGAATTTGTTTTCAGAGCCACAGACTGTATATCTGATTTTTTCTAAATCCAAACAGGACATTATATCTTTTATCCACTGTAAATGTGAAGGGGGCGAAGAATCTTTCCACTTCAGTAATACAGCACGTCTGGCCAATAATAATGAAAATTTGAATACTTTTAATTTGGAACTTGGCAAGACAAGTTCTGGAGCCACACCAAAAATGGCGCATAATGGATCAGGTTTAATTTGATATTGCAGGACTTCAGACATAGTGATAAAAACAGAATGCCAAAAATTCATCAATGCAGGGCAGGACCAATACATGTGAAGCAAAGTGCCAGGAGCGCTACCACACTTTTCACAAGTTGGGTCTATATCCGAGTAAATGCGTGCTAACTTAACCTTGGACAGGTGCATCCGGTGTACAATCTTAAATTGAATAAGAGCGTGACGAGCACACATTGATACAGTGTGAACCTGGCCAAGAATAGAGTCCCACAGTTCATCAGTAAAAGTAAAATTAAGATCTTGTTCCCAGTTCAATTTGATAGCGGCCAGAGAAGAAGATTGTAAATTTGAAATTAAATTATATAAAACTGACATTACCCCCTTAGAAGTTGGTTTAACTAATAAAAAATCATCTAGAGGATTATCAGAAGGTTTTTGAGGGAATTGTTTTGTCATGGTTTGCACATAATGTCTGACCTGGAGGAAGCGGAAAAAGTGTGTAGAAGTGATGTCGAATTTGGTGGAAAGTTGAGAAAAACTTGCAAATTGACCATCAAAATATAAATCCGCAAAAGATTTTAAACCTTTTCTGTGCCATATATGAAATGCACTATCAATAGTTGATGGGGTAAATAAATGATTTGCGGCAATTGGACTTCTAATGGAAAAAAACTGAAGACCGAAATTTTTCCTGAATTGAGACCAAATTCTAAGAGACTGACGAACTACTTTATTATTACCCAGTGTAGACAAAGCAAGGGGAAGTGGTGAACCTAAAATTGCCGGTAGGGAAGTTTGATTGTCCACATGTGACTCCATAAGGATCCAAATAGGTGATTTGGGTTCCAGATAAAAATGTTTCCAATATAACATGCACCTGATATTTGCTGCCCAGTAGTAATATTGAAAGTTAGGCAGAGCCATGCCACCTACTGATTTGGGTCTTTGAAGAAAAACTTTCCTCAATCTCGGATGTTTACCATTCCAAATAAATGAAGTAATCAGAGAGTCCAAAGACTTAAAAAAGGATTTAGGAATAAAAATGGGGAGACATTGAAACAAATATAAAAACTTTGGAAGTAACATCATTTTTACAGAATTGATTCTGCCAATTAAAGACAAGGATAATGGGGACCATTTGGAAAGTATTAACTTGCACTGGTCAAGTAAGGGGAGAAAATTATTTTTAAACAAGTAATTAAATTGTTTAGTGACACATATCCCAAGATAATTAAAATGATCAATAACAACCTTGAAAGGAAAATGTTCAAAATCCTGAACTTGAATCTTTTCATTAATCAGAAACAATTTACTCTTATTAAGATTAATTTTATAACCAGAAAACCTACTAAAACTATCCAAAATATTAAGTATAGCGGGTAATGAAGTAAGTGGGTTGGAGAGAAATAATAAAAGATCATCAGCATAGAGTGAAACC
The DNA here is from genome assembly GCA_020510985.1 of Pholidichthys leucotaenia. NCBI lineage: Eukaryota > Metazoa > Chordata > Actinopteri > Cichliformes > Pholidichthyidae > Pholidichthys > Pholidichthys leucotaenia. Next base: position 354,998,428 of record CM035842.1, on the reverse strand, counting down.
CTATGCTCAATGCCACCCCTACGAATGCCTAGAAAGTCCCGGCTCCCACGGATTGCAATAGCTAACGGCTCAACTGCCAAGGCAAAGAGCAACGGGCTCAAAGGACAGCCTTGCCTCGTACCACGGTAAAGTCTAAAATAGTCAGAATAGCGACAATTAGTTAACACTGAAGCTAAAGGACTAGCATAGAGAAGTTTAATCCAGGAACAGAAGAAAGGACCAAAACCGAACCTCTCCAAAGTAAAAAACAAATACTCCCACTCAACCCTATCGAATGCCTTTTCAGCGTCCAAACTAATAAGACATTCAGGTATGTTGTGGTGAGGAGTATAAATAATATTAAACAACCGCCGCAAGTTAAAAAAAGAATGGCGATTTTTAATGAAACCGGTTTGGTCCTGTGAAATTATAAAAGGAAGAATCTTTTCCAACCTTGAAGCTAACAACTTTGACAAAATTTTAACATCGGTATTTAACAAGGAAATAGGCCTGTAAGAAGCACAATCAACAGGATCCTTATCCTTTTTAAGCAACACAGTGATACAGGCCTGATAGCATGAAGGAGGAAGTGTACCAGAGTCAAGCGACTCTGTAAAAACTTGACAAAGGAAAGGGGCGAGGTCATCAGAGAATTTTTTGAAAAAATCAGCGGAAAACCCATCAGGTCCTGGAGATTTTCCTGATTGCATGGATGATATTGCCAGCTGAATTTCTTCTTTTGTGATGGGAGCTTCTAGAATTTGCCGAGATTCTGAAGAAATCGAAGGAATATCAATAGAATCAAAAAAAATTTCCAAACCCTTTAAGTTTGTTGTATATTCTGAGGTATATAATTTGGAATAAAATGACCTGAAAATATCATTAATCGCTTGTTGGTCAGATGTCACCTCTCCTTTATCTGTCCTAACTCCAGTAATAATTTGCTTAGCTCTAATACCACGTAGTTGATTAGCTAGAAGTTTACTGGTTTTTTCGCCATGTTCATAAAATTCACTCTTGTTCCTTATTAAACAACCTTCAATTTGTCGAGTAGAAAGTAAATTAAATTTAGTTTGTAATGTCATACGTTCCTTGTACAGAGCGGGTGATGGAGATTGAGCATATTATCTGTCAATGTCCAGGATTTGATCTAAAATAACCTTCTGTTCCTGTATTAAGGATCGTCTTTTAAATGCTGCCAATGAAATAAATTCCCCCCTAAGAAATGCCTTCATGGCCTCCCATATCGTTTTATTTGACATACCAGGAGTTTTATTTTCTTTCAAAAAAAAATTAATTTTAGAAGAAATATTCGCAACCAATTTTTCATCTGTAAGTAATAATGGATCCAATCTCCAATGCTTTCTCATGGAGTCACATCCATGGAGGATCATTTTAAGTACAAGAGGGGCATGATCAGAAACCGAGATGCTATCATAACTGCAAGAGCAAAGGTTATTAATTAATAAATTGTCAACAAAAAAATAATCTATTCTGGTATAAGTATGATGCACGTGAGAGAAAAAAGAATAGTCCCTGCCGTTAGGATGTAAAAAACGCCAAGGATCTGTAAGGCTATATTCCTCAAGAAAAGACTTAACATAAGTTGCAGATTTATTAAGACTAGCAGGTTTTGAAGATGAGCGATCTAAGATCGGATCCATATACAAATTAAAGTCACCCCCAAGAATTAGAGAATGAGTATTTAAATCTAGAAGTTGCGAAAAAAGGTTGCGAAAAAAGTGCACATCATCAAAATTCGGTGCATACAGATTAGCCAAAGTGACATGTTTATCACCAAGTTTACCTGATACTATTACAAATCGTCCATTTTTATCTGATACAACATTAGAGGGAATAAATGGGATATTTCGATCAATAAGAATAGCAGCGCCCCTGGCCTTAGCTTTAAAATTTGAATGAAAAAATTGTCCTGACCAACATTTTGACAAACGCAAGTGGTCGGAATCCTGCAAATGGGTTTCCTGCAAAAACAATACCCCAGGCTTAAATTGCTTTAGACGTGACATGACTCTCTTTCGTTTAATTGGATGGTTCAACCCCTTCACATTCCAGCTTACCAAAGTAAGATTACTATTCATTCAAAGAGTAAAATTTATATATTATGTTGTATAGCCCAAAGAAGAGTAAAGTGAGGTACGGGTAAAAAAAAAAAAAAAAAAAAAAAAAAAAAAAAAAGGAAGGGGTAAGGGGGGTGTAAATAAAACCATAACAAAAAAAACAAAACAAAAAAAAATAAAAAAAATAAAAATTAAAAAAAAAAAAAAAAAAAAAAAATCCAACAACCAAACCTATAACAACACTCCAGCCGGTTGCAAAAAAACAGCAACCGCTCCATCTCCTGCTCTATTTTCATCCTAACAGAATGCTCCCATACAACTGGCTTCAATCCTGCATAATATGAACGTTTTACCCTAAAAAAAAATAAATAAATAAATAAGATAAAATTAAAAAAAAGAATTAAGTAAACAATAACGTATAGGGAGCCAATTTTACCTTGTTTTTAAACATCTGAAAATGCATCAATGTCCAGTCAGTGCAGCTTCAATGAAGTAACAAGCAGCCCAGCGCGGCAGCTGGTCAACCCAGAAATGTCCAGTTCAAGGCGAAAATTGCTGGTTTCTCTCCATAGTTTGCATGAAGCGGGTGGCCTCTGAGACGGACGCCAGCCACTGGTTTTTGCCGTCTGGAAGAGTTATCCGGAGCCTGGCAGGGAAAAGAAGAGAAGGACGAAAACCTCTCTTGTACAACTCGGACATAACCTCCTTATATTCGGCTCGTTGCTTCTGAACGTCGGCGTTATAATCCTCGTAGAACTGAAGTTTATGTCCACGATATTCCAAAGTCCCACGGCGTCTCCGCGCTTCTCTCATCACCAAGTCTTTGGTCCGAAACCGGTGGAAACAAATAATGACAGTGCGCGGCTTCCCATTCGGACCCGGCTTGGACATGGGGCTGCGGTGGGCTCTATCCAGCTCTGGGGGAGATGGCAAAGTTTGTGCGCCAAAGACGTCCACCAACAGCCGAGAAAAAAATTCAGATGGCCGTGGACCCACATCAAAGGACTCCGGCAGACCCACCAGACGAATATTCAGCCTCCTGCTTCTTCCCTCCAGGTCAGAAAGTTTGTTTTTCAAAAGTTTGTTCTCCTCCTGTATTGACTCGCATGTAACTTCAAGCGCCGCTAGGCGCTGGCTGACGTCCTCCGCGTTGTTTTCAAGGTCGCCAATGCGTTGCTCCTGGTTCGCCACATCTGCTTGAATTTTGTCCAGCTTACCATTAATAAGTTCAAATGAAGCTTTGAAGTCAGCAGCTATGGACATTCTGTGTTGCTCTAGCAAGGCAACAAGTGCAGGGTTAAGGCTGATACTAGCATCCTCAGCTAAGCTGGTGTTAATATTGTTCCCTGCTGCCTCCTTTTCAATCTGCTTTCTTGTTTTGGACATATTTCAAAACAGATTCTGCATGTATTAAATGTCCAAAACATTAACAGCTTACAGCAAAGTAGGGTTTAAAAAGTAAAGGAAAAAAAAAAATATAGCAGGAGCCAGCAACGCACACACCTACTCCATTGCCAGCACACCTGAAGCCCGAAGGAAAACAAAGCTAAAGAGACTAAGTGACTTAAAATAAGACAACCCCCCCGCCCCCAACAAAAATACAATATAAGAACTGGCAACTTCAGTATACACATATATCAGCATTCAGAGTGTACTGGGACAAGTGAAAACAGTAAGAGCAGTAAGCTGAGGCCACAGAACCCAGAGTTCTGGCAGTCCCTCTGAGGTGCAGTGTTGCAAAGAAATGTCTCTATCACATCCAGTCCAGGATGTGATAGAGAGGGTGTGAGGGGTTATCCAGGATGGATAACCGTTTGTTTTGAGTCCTCCTCTCCACCACAGCTTCAAAAATGTCCGGTCTGCAGCCAATCACAGAACCCACCTCCTTTATCAGTTTGCTGATCCTGTTGCAGCCCTGGCTCCCCCAGCACACCACAGCAAAGAACAGTACACTGGAGATGACGGACTGATGGAAAATGTCCAACATCTCCCAGCACACATTGAAAGATCTGAGCTTCCTCAGGATGTATAGTCTACTCATGCTCTTCTTGTACACAGCATCAATGTGAGACCTCTGGTTCAGCCTCTCATCAATGTGAACTCCCAGGTACTTGTACCCTCCACCCTGTCGATGTCCTCTCCCAGAATGCAGAGGGGCTGCGTTGTAGTCCTATTCCTCCTTAAGTCAATCACTATCTCCTTGGTCTTGGCCACATTCAGAATCAGGTGATTCCATCAGGCTGTGCTTTCACTGTTACAGATTGGGACTCGCTGTGACGGATCTTGTGAAGTAATGCAGCATGTCACTGATCATTCGACATCTGATCTGGATGAATGAAACAAGTCTAGTGGGTCAAATAAGGGTAGTGGTGTGGAGAACACTGGTACATATGCTGTTTACATGACTACTGGTGTGAACAGATAACTCCAGAAATCTGATTATATTCAGTTTAATCCAAATAAACATAGTCATTGTCTAAAACTGTACCATATATAGCATGCAAACTAACTGAAAGCCAGTCTTGTTTGTTGTGATAAAGTATCTCCTTATCTTTCTGTATTTTAGCTCACATTCCTGTTTACAGATTGGATTATAACACTTCCCTCTATAAATCGATACATGTTCACATTTCAAATTTAATCTTCACGAGTCGTCAGCGTGTTCCAAGCAACACCGCCTGCCTGATTCTTGATGAACGTGGCCTTTGCTCCGGCCAGTTTAAGGGTATGAACCTCATATTCTACATTTCAAATTTTGCGGGGGGATGGGGGGAGGTGTGAAACTAATTTTCCCGTTTTCTCAAATCTGAATCAATACTGGTAAAAGTGAACAGCAATAATATTGTGTGTGTGTGTGTGTGTTGTCTGTGGTTTGTTTTGATTTCAGGAAGTCTTGATTTTATCTGAAATCTCTAATTGGGTTCAGCCAGATTAATGCAACCTTTTGTTACAACTAATTAAACTGACATCTGTGTTGGTCTGTTTTCTTGTTAATCCCCCCTCCAAGAAAAAAAACCCAACACACCTTTTTCCTGTCTGCTGAATCCTTTTCCAGTAGCTTACCAATAGATGACATACGTACCTGCACTGAACAACCGCTGACGGTCTCCCCTTTCTTCTTCCGCTCCAAGAGGAGCTGTATATTGTCCTGATTACAGCCTGATTGAGCCTCCGCCTCTCTCTTTATTCACAATCAGCAATGCAATGGACACAATAATGTAAAAGCCCTCTGTCAATTTAGCCTACCCATTTCATTACCATAGAAACTAAATACAAAAACAAACCAGGCTGTTTTGTAGATCTGCGCACTGTTTTTGAACGAATATGAAACAAAGATAAAAGACAACAGTGATTCATTTCAGTTTAATGGACGGGCATTCTACAAAGAGTCGGCACAAAGAGAAACACTGTAATAATATGTTCTTATTTTGGGAAATACTCAACTTGTCTCACAGCCAGTGTTGTTCCCTTTAATCTTTGAAACAATAATTTCTGTTTAGCTTGTCCATCAGTTACCCCAGAGACCCTTACCCATTATTAGCTTGTTGTTTGACCAAAGTTTGAAAGAACTGCAAGGCATATGTGTGTTTTTTTTACTCCTGTATGATGGGATAATCATGTGATATTTTCAGCGTGTGGACAGATTCTTGCAAAGGGGTGACACATGTGAATCCATGATTAAGAAGTATGCATCTGCGTGTATTTGTCCAAGTTTGTGTGTATGCTTCTGAGTGGATTTTTTTTTTGTTTAAGTAAATGTACTCTCAGGCCTGGGCTGGCTGAAAGGATGATGACTGTAATCAAGTGGGTGCCTTTCCATCACACCAAGCTCAAAAGCAGCAATGACATTTCCAAAGGTGCACGCTAGATGGAATATTAAAACGCCGTGTCAAGCCAGCTCTTTTAATGGCTTGTCTTTGTCCCTTAAAAGCCATTTGACATTTCCCATTAGGGTCCCCGGAGGTTTGGTGCGGCTTTTTGAAGTTTTGCTAAAATTTAATCCGCTGTTGGATTTTCACATTTTTCCGTGTGAGTTTGTTTCTTTCCCTTGTGTGTTTTGTCATGGCCACTGAGTGAGACAGGTGTGGATTTTTTTTTTTTTAAATTCTTTGAAGGTGAGATGGGTTTTATGAGTTTGGACAATACACAACTCATGGGATGATTTGTAAGAATGCAAAAAAGCAAAAAAAAAAAAAAAAAGGAGGATTTCACCTAAGTGAAGAAAAGGTAGGAGCACAATAGGTAGGTCAGCATGTTTCCATTACTCTATCAGCTGAAATGGAGCAGAACAGTCCCCTAAATAACTGTTTACACACAAACCCAGCATCATATCTGCTGCTGACCTGATGCGATCAGGAATAACAGTGTACATGCCTGCCAAAAAACAAAATGAAAGCCCCTTTTGGGTTTTGAGGCTAGTGAGTATTAATCATGTCACGTTTTGCTCTTCCTCATTTTTTTCTTCCCCTCTGCAGAATCTGTTCTCCTCTCCCTCTTACCTCAATTGCCCCGGGGGTGGGGGGTGGGGGTGGGGCTCTCTTGCTTGCCGGGTATCATCCAGGCACCGGAGACACGCTTGGAATCAGTTGTCTGATTAATACTGGAGACAAAAACAATTAAAAATTGATTTGTGGTTCATTATTGACCAATGTGAATAATTAACCAAGGTCTCACTGCCACGCACGTAAGATCCTGTTTTTTTTTAAAACCTGAGTGAGTGAGTGAGTGAGACAAGTATAACAGCTCACCCTCACTGGCTGCTGTAAATAGTTACTGTTATATTAATTTAGCATATTTGGATGCTTCTATATGGATGCCATCGGTTGCCAATTTCCCCCCAGCTTTTACAGGTAATGAATACTCCTGTTAGTTACATACCATTAGCTGTTTGAACTGTTATGCATTTGAGATCAGATGATGCTCTTGGGGATGTTCAGTGTTAATGTTAGATGCTAATTTCACACCATTGTTAGCACTTACGTATATAGACACTGTCAGAACTCATTTAATTCTGGTTTAACAACATAGCAGCACAGAGGTTGGCACTGTCACCTCAGAGCAGCGAGGCTGTGAGTCGAACCAGCCAGTCAGCCAAGGCCTCAGAAAGAAAAGAGAATGGAGGGAAAAGGGGCGGAAAAATAAAAGAGAATGGATGGTCTTACAATTTTAGATTTTTGAGAGGCAACTCAAAAGAAAATGTATGCGCTCAGAGAGGTGATGTGATGCATCATTGTGTAAAGGAGAGGCTACACCCTTTATAAATGCTGGGGCGCTGCTGAGGGTTTGATTCTGCTTGGGCAGCTGGAGTGAGTGTGGGAGAAGTCAGTGTGATGAATATCTATGGAAATGTACTTCCACCTTATTTCTCACCCCTTACAAATTTATTGAAAATTAACTCAGCTGTAGTTTTTTGATAGAGTAATACATAAAAATAAAAGCAAAACAATGAGATTTGGAAAACCACTGAAAGAGACCTCCACTGAGTCTCAGTTCTTTAGAATATTAATTTAAGTCTTAAGAGAACATGTATAAGTGCAATCCTTACTTTTTTTTTGTAACTTTGATTTTTATTCATTTTTCATCATATATATTACATTCAGATCACAGTCTATATTTATAAAAAAGGAGCTAGAGGAAGAAAGAAGAAAAAAAAAAGAAAAAAGGGGGGGGGACAAATGTTGGAGCATCAAGTTTTTAGTTTCCATCTCTTAATTCTTCTGGTTTTTCCAGTGTCTTTGGTTATTCTTTCAATTTCTGTCTCGTTGTTGCACTTTGTAGTGTGTCCATTTCCGCCATTTTTTTTCATATTGTCCTTCTTGTATTCTTTGTCGATATGTTAGTTTTTCCATTAAACGTATATCCTCAACAATGTCAGTCCATTGCTCTTGGTCAGGAAGAATTTCTGATCGCCATTTTCTTGTGATTGTTTTTTTACATGCAATCAGCAAGATTTTAACTAGATATCTGTCCTCAGCCTGTATTACATTGTCTCTTTTAAGATCACATAAATACATCAAGTTACAGTTCATTGGTATATTATATCCTAATATCCTCTGTATTGTCACATGTCACATGTCTGGCAAATATCCGCAGTTTGGCGAACAAAATGGATGAACTGCTGCTCCTGACTCACAAAAACCGGGATTTTAGCAGATCTGGCGCCCTTTGTTTCACGGAGTCCTGGCTGAGTGAACACATCCCGGACAGCGCGGTGCGTCTGGACGGATTCCAGCTGTTTCGCGCTGATCGCAGCCGAGAATTCTCTGGAAAGACTAAGGGTGGTGGAATCTGCTTCTACATAAACGAAGGTTGGTGTACTGATGTCACAGTGTTGAAGAAGTTTTGTAGTCCTAACCTAGAGTCACTGTTCATAAACTGTAAATCCTTTTATTCACCGCAAGAGTTCTCCTCGTTTATTCTGGTCGGAATTTATATCCCGCCTGCTGCTTGTACAGCGGAGGCCCTGCAGCACCTCGCTGACCAGATAGCAGACGTGGAGGAAAAACATCCAGACTCTCTGCTTATCATTCTGGGTGATTTCAATAGAGCTAATCTCACAAATGAGCTTCCTAAATACAGACAGCATATTAAATGTCCCACCAGGGACACAAATACACTTGACCACTGTTACACAGTTTTAAGGAATGCCTATCATGCCGTCCCCCGTGCAGCTCTTGGTTTTTCTGACCACTGTCTGCTCCATCTTATTCCAACATACAGACAGAAACTAAAAACTTCCAAGTCTGTTGTAAGGACTGTGAAGAAATGGACTGAGGAATCAAAGCTGGAGTTACAAGCCTGCTTTGACTGTACAGATTGGAGTGTTTTTGAAGCTGCAGCCATTAACCTAAATGAACTCACTGACACTGTGACATCATACATCTGTTTCTGCGAGGACATGTGTGTGCAGACCAAGACCTTCTGCACATACAACAACAATAAACCCTGGTTCATTCCTAAACTGAAGCAGCTACGTCAGACCAAGGAGGAGGCCTACAGGACTGGTGACTGGACTCTGTACAAGCGGGCCAGAAACATGCTGACGAAGGAGATCAGGCTTGCTAAGAGGAGCTACAGTGTGAAGTTACAAAAAAACTTCTCAGCTAACAACTCTGCTTCTGTCTGGAGAGGCCTACGGAATATCACCAACTACAGGAGACCATCCCCCCACCCTGCGGAAAACCTCCAGCTGGCTAATGACCTAAACAGCTTTTACTGCAGGTTTGAAAAGAACCTACAGTTCTCACCTCCCACCCACACAAAAGGATTATCTGCAGCCCCAGGAACTCCATCCCTCCTCCACTCTGACCTCCCACCAGCACTAATGATCTGTGAAGAGGAGGTGCGCCGGGCCTTTCAGAGACAAAAGATCAAGAAGGCTGCAGGACCTGATGGTGTGTCTCCGTCCTGCCTGAGAGTCTGCTCCAACGAGTTGGCCCCCATCTTCACCCGGATCTTTAACAGATCACTGGAGCTGCGTGAAGTGCCTTCCTGCTTCAAACGCTCCATCATCATTCCAGTTCCCAAGAAACCCTCTATTACAGGATTAAACGACTACAGACCTGTTGCCCTGACCTCTGTGGTCATGAAATCCTTGGAGAGATTGGTGCTGAACCACCTGAAGGTCATCACAGGCCCTCTGATGGACCCACTGCAGTTTGCCTACCGGTCAAACAGGTCAGTGGATGATGCAGTGAATATGGGACTACATTACATCCTGCAACACCTCGACTCCCCAGGGACGTACGCCAGGATCCTGTTTGTCGACTTCAGCTCAGCGTTCAACACCATCATCCCAGGCATTCTTCATCAGAAACTCCTCCAGCTCAAGGTGCCCCCCTCCACCTGCCAGTGGATCTCCAGCTTTCTGACTGACAGGTGGCAACAGGTGAAGCTAGGGAGATTTACATCCAGCTCCCGAAAAATTAGTACTGGCGCCCCCCAAGGATGTGTCCTTTCCCCACTGCTCTTCTCCCTCTACTCCAACGACTGCACCTCAGAGGACCCTTCGGTGAAGCTCCTGAAGTTTGCGGACGACACCACAGTCATTGGTTTGATCCGGGATGATGATGAGTCTGCATACAGGCGGGAGGTGGAGCAGCTGATCCTCTGGTGCAGCCAGAACCATCTTGAACTTAACCCAGCCAAAACGGTGGAGATGACTGTGGTTTTCAGGCGACACCCCCCTTCATTCCCCCCACTCACCATCCTCAACAGCACAGTGTCCACTGTGGACTCCTTCAAGTTTCTGGGTACCACAATCTCCCGGAACCTGAAGTGGTCCTCCCATATAGACACTGTCCGGAAAAAGGCCCAGCAGAGGTTGTTTTTTCTGCGTCAGCTCAAGAAGTTTGATTTGCCTCAGGAGCTGCTGGTTGTCTTCTACACCGCCATCATCCAATCTGTCCTCTGCTTTTCCATCACTGTCTGGTTTGGATCTGCCACTAAATGGGACAAGACCAGACTGCAGCGGATCATTAAGTCTGCGGAGAGGATCATTGGTACCGACCTACCCTCCATTGAGAACTTATATCGGTCCATAACCAGGAAACGGGCGGGAAACATCTGTGCTGACCCATCACACCCCGGCCACAAACTGTTTGAACTTCTATCTTCTGGTCGTCGTTACAGATCACTGAAGGTCAAAACCACCCGTCACAGGAACAGTTTCTTTCCTCAAGCCATCACTCTGATGAACTCCTAACATTCACCTAGTCCTACCTGTTTGCTGTACTCATGACTTTTCTTCCATTATTACATTGCACATAACTCTCACACTGCTTTTTACTTCATTCACATTATATCACTGAATCTGAGTCCACATTGAAATACTGTGATTGTATATTTTTTCATATATTTCTGCAAAGTGTGGTTAGTCTGAGTAAATAACTGCATATATTCCTGTATGTATTTGCATCCTTTTATAGAAACGTGGACAGACTGTAATTTACTGTACATACTCTGTTGTCATTGAATCCTTATTTAAATCCTCCACCTGAACAACGAGAGCAAGTTTTTAGCCAAAGTCATATTCCTTGTATGTGTTGTGCATACTTGGCCAATAAAGCTGATTCTGATTCTGATTCTGATTCTGTATAGATTTCCAGAATGATGAGATTTTGCAGCATTTCCAAAACATATGTGAGTGGTTTGCATTTTGAGCCCCACAGCCCCTCCAGCATATAGATTGGGTATTTGTATATTTTCTTTGAATCTGTGGTGTAATGAAATAGCGAATCAGGTTTTTCCATCCAAATTCCCTCCATGTCCTTGAACTTGTTGATGTGTGTTGTGTTTTCCATATTTCTTGCCAGTTTTCTTCTGTTATGTTTAAATTTAGCTCTTTCTCCCATTTCTCCTTTATATAGTTACTTGTGTAGAAGAGCTGGAAATGACGAGGCGGTTTTGTATCATAAAAGCAGAGTCTTTAATGAACAACTCTTCTATCTCGTCTCATCTGGTGCAGAGCTTGGCAGAAGGCAAAGAGAAAGAATTCTGCCCAGCTCGCTGGTTAAATACAGGCACACATCAAAGACATGCAAAACACAAGCTGAAATCCCCCGTTATCTAAATCCCCCATTAGTCCTGTTGACTCCTCCCTTCATCTTGGGAGGTGATGGGAAAACCTCTCCTCGCCTTAGGGGGTGAAGGTGTCAAGTCTGTTGCCACTGCGTCCTGTGACATCATTGGTCTTCACACGGCGGTGAGATTCCTTTGTCCTTTCAGAGGTGTGAAATTCCTTTGCATATGTTGCCTCACACATTTCCACATGCCCTAACGTATGCAGGTATGGAATATATGAGTAATATATACCACAACTTGAATGTTTGTTTGCCGTAAGTTTCTGATATAGCTTTGAAATAATTCTTATTTTATTTCCTGCATATGAGCTTAAAATGAATTGTATAATCTCGCTCACATCTGTGTGGAGGTTATGCCTAATCTTCCTCATATAATAATCTCTCATCTGCAGATATCTGAAGAATTCTGATTTTTCTAGTTTAAATTTTCTTCTCATGTTTACAAAACTCCCGAAATCTTTTTTCCGATATTGCCCCATACTGTGATTCCCTTGTTCACCAGATTTTTGTATCCCCTATCTTGCTTTGCTGGTTCGAACTGACTGTCAAATGCTACCCATTTCAATAGTTTTATGTCTTCCTTTATATTATACTTTTGTACTATTTTATACCACAGTTCCAAAGTAAATTTAGTGATTGGGTCTATTTGTTTGATTTGCTTATATGCATCCTTATCTCCTATTATGCTTTGTACTGGGAGTCCCTCAATTTCCTTTTCCGTTTCTTTCCATTTTTCCTCATATCCTCCGTCGCACCAACATATGATATTGTGGCGATGTTAAAATAAGACGGCGTCTAGAGTTTTAATGAAGTTTATTGATCAAATCATCGCCATCACGGAGCTCACCCCAGCTGCTGTATAAGCATGCTGGAGCGAAGCTCTCAGGCTCTCATGAGCTGTAGTCAGAAGCAGTCAGAAGAAGAACAGAGGGTGAACATATGAATTCAGCCACTTAAATACCCAGCAACGGACAATACATCAAAGGCATTTTATCATCAAAGGAAATGCATTCAGACATGTGACATTTGTACCACAATGCGAGCAGGAAGCATGAATGTTTGCATTTGCGTCATACATATCCACAGGATGCTGGTGCCTGAACTAAGCACAGGAAGGCTGCCTATTGATCTCAACACACACATCTCACTGTCCTGTTAATTGCTCTAGTCGAGCGCTGTGTTTGTCCGTGGCTGCTGTGGGGGGGTACCCCATACACTCCCCCCCCAGAGGGCTTAGCGGGGAGCTGAGACCTCGGTAGTCCCGCTTTGGTGGCGAGCTGCGGGGAAAGTCTGTGCCGGGGAAGGGAGGAGGGTGGGGGTTGCAAGTGGCGGGGGATGTCCATGGCTGTGGGAAGAAAAGTTAGTCTCTGATTCCTCTCGCGATTCAGTCCGGCAATGAAGAAAAACAGGAGCTGAAGCTATGTGAGGGACTTGGCGTTTAGGCTTTAGGTGCGTTCGCGGCCCTAAAGCCCTCGGGGACAGCTGACGGCTGGATTCCCGTCGTGCGCCGTGGCTGAGACTTACACCAAATCCTGTGTGCGGGCTGCGTGTGTGCTTCAGGTGTGTGAGCAGTCCTGAAGAGCCGTGTGCAGCGGCGGAGGATGATGTATAAGTCTGTAGAGCCAGCTTGTCTCTGGTGCGTGGCACGCGCTGCGGCCACGTGCCTTCCAGCTGCGCTGTTCTGATGCGAGGCTTCTGTGCATGGCCGGTCCGCTGTCGCGAGGCGAATCAGGGTCAGGGGGCTTGATGGAGATCTGCGCAGTCGGCGCCGATTGTCTCCCCTGTTCGGGCTGTTGGTCGTCGCTCGTGCCGGGTCATGGTGCGTTCAGGTCCACGCGTTCTCCGTCGGCCATGGGCCGCCGTCGTGGAGAGAGGGCAAGGTGTGTGCGCTCTCGTATGGAGACACAGAATCGTGTGTCAGGAGCCGTGAGAGCGGCCGGTCCAGCGTGGATGTGCCGATCTAGGCGTGCAGACCTCACCATGAAATTTCCTCAGCTTTCCCGGTCGTGGGTGGTCTCCGAAGAGCGTCAAAGTCTCCCTGAAGCAGAAAGGAAGGGCAGATCAGTCGGGCTGCCGCGTTCGCTCGTCGTCGGAGAATCACTGCCGGGTGCTGCGTTTGCTGGCAGCGTGTTCTTTTCAGCGTCGGGTCGCCAGCGTGGTTGTCCAGACCAGAAGGTTGCGTCGCACAAAGCGTGTGCGTCTGCGGGGTCACCAGTGTGGCGATGTTAAAATAAGACGGCGTCTAGAGTTTTAATGAAGTTTATTGATCAAATCATCGCCATCACGGAGCTCACCCCAGCTGCTGTATAAGCATGCTGGAGCGAAGCTCTCAGGCTCTCATGAGCTGTAGTCAGAAGCAGTCAGAAGAAGAACAGAGGGTGAACATATGAATTCAGCCACTTAAATACCCAGCAACGGACAATACATCAAAGGCATTTTATCATCAAAGGAAATGCATTCAGACATGTGACATTTGTACCACAATGCGAGCAGGAAGCATGAATGTTTGCATTTGCGTCATACATATCCACAGGATGCTGGTGCCTGAACTAAGCACAGGAAGGCTGCCTATTGATCTCAACACACACATCTCACTGTCCTGTTAATTGCTCTAGTCGAGCGCTGTGTTTGTCCGTGGCTGCTGTGGGGGGGTACCCCATAATATATCTTATTTGTGCTGAGTAGTAATATTCCTTTAGACTCGGTAGGCCCATGCCTCCTTCCTCTTTTGGTAACTGGAGAGTTTTATATTTCACTCTTGGCTTTTTACCTCCCCAAACAAATCTCGATATCATCCTGTCCCACTTTGAGAACTGGGCACCAGGAATCTCTGTTGGTAGAGCCTGGAAGAGGTAAAGCAGTCTAGGTTGTATGCTGATTTTGACTGTCTTAATTTTTGAATTCAGATCCATATTTAAGATTGACCATCTATCAATATCTTTTTTTATTTCTTGTTCCAACCTATCATAGTTTGCTTTATAGATTTTGCTTAGATCTTTAGGTATGCTCACTCCAAGTTATTTTATTTCTTTTTGTTTCCAGTTTAGTTTGATCTTATCAGTTATCTGGTTTAAAGGGTTATAGTGGAATGTCAGTATTTGTGTTTTTGTTATGTTTATCTTGTATCCTGATAATTTTCCAAAATTTTCTATCAAGTTCATCATTTCCACTATTGATTCATCTGGTTGTTCAAGGTAAACTATAATATCGTCTGCAAACAGCCCAATCTTGTGTTCCGCTCCTTTTATTGTTACACCTTTTAATTTCTTATTTTGTCGTATGGCTTGAGCCAATGGTTCTATGAACAGAGCAAACAAGGTGGGTGATAAGCAGCATCCCTGCCTAGTTGATCTTTGTATATTTACTTTGTCTGTTAAGCTACCGTTTATCTTGATTCGTGCCACAGGTTTTTGATACAGTGTCTTTATGCATTGTACTGATTTTTCGTTAAATCCAAAGCGTTCCAGCACATTATATAGGAACATCCAATTAACCCTATCAAATGCTTTTTCTGCGTCTAAACTCATTATTACTGCGCTTTTCTTTTCTTTATGTATTTGATTAATTATATGTATTTTTCTCCTGATATTATCATGTGTTTGGCGTCCCTCTATGAAACCAGTTTGATCATCCTCTATCAATTCCGTCAAGAATGTCTTTATTCGTTTACAGATAATTGTTGTATGTATTTTATAGTCCACATTTAATAAAGAGATTGGCCTATAGTTTCCGCATTGTTCCCTATCTTTCCCTGGCTTTAAAATAACTGAAATAATGGCTTCGTTCCATGATGGAGGTATTTTGTTGTTGTTTAATGTCCAATTAAATGACTTTAGGAGCTGTGGCGTGAGTTCTTCTATAAACAGTTTATAAAACTCAGATGGGTATCCATCACTACCTGGTGATTTACCATTTTTAAGTGACTTAATCACATCTTTAATCTCTTGTGTTGTTATTTCTGCTGTTAGCTTTTCATTTTGTTGGTTTCCTATTGATGGCAAGTCCAATGTGCATAGAAATTTTTTAATATCCTTAACATTTGTCTCTTCAGGTTGCGAGTATAGTTCTTGATAGAAATTATGGAATATTTCTTCGATGTTTTCTGGGTTAACTGTGGTTTTATTTGTGATGGGGTCCTTAATCTTATATACATTATTCACTGTTTGTTGTTTTCTTAACCGTTTTGCCAGCAGTTTTGTGGCCTTTGGCCCCGTTTCATAATATTTTTGTTTTAAATATCTATTTTTCCTTTCAATTTCATCTATTTGTATTTCTTTATCTTTATTTTTTCTTCCTTAATTCCTTGATATATTTTTGGGTCATTTGTGTTTTGATGTTTACGTTCTAATTCCCTCAGTCTCTCACATCTTTGTTCATATGTTTCCAGTTTAGACTTATTTGCTTTTCCTGATTCAACAATTAATTTACCTCTCAACACGGCTTTTAGTGCATCCCATAGTATTGTTGGGTCCACTTCTTCATTATCATTCTCCTCGATATACTCGTTTATGTTTACTTTTATTCTTTCTTTCATTTTCTCATCATTTAACAGTCCTACATTAAGTTTCCATGTTGTTTGTCGTTTTCTATTGTTTAAATATATTTCCATGTATATAGGATTATGATCTGATATTTCTGCCCCTCCAATCTGACAATTTCTCACCCTGTGTCTGTCACCTTCATTCATAAGGAAGTAATCTATTCTAGAGTGTACTTTATGGACTGCTGAATAATGTGTATAGTCTTTTTCGAGTGGGTGCAGGTCCCTCCATATGTCTACCATACCCATTTCTGCCAGTGAGGTTCTTATGAACTTTGTTACATGTTTTTTTGTCTTCTTAACACTTGTTGTGTCAACTTCATGATCCATGACAGCATTTAAGTCTCCTCCACAAATTAGGACTCCTTCACTGTGTGTTGCTATGAGATCAAACAGTTGTTGAAAAAAACCCTTGTCGCTTTCTGGTGGGGCATAGATGTTCACTAATGTGATCTGCATTCCATCTATTCTACCCTTTATTATTACATACCTGCCTTCTTTATCCTGGATTTCTTGTTCACATTCAAATTGTATTTTATTTGAAATTAGTATCATAACCCCCTTTTAGTTCCTCCCTTAAATGAACTGTAGTAGGAGTTCTTATAGCCAAATCTTTTTAGTTTCTCATGTTCTGTCTTGCTCAAATGTGTCTCTTGCATAAATATAATTTCGGCTTTTTCCTTCTTGAATTTTCTTATTATTCTTTCCCTTTTAACAGGTGAGTTCAGACCATTCACGTTTAATGTCATTATCTTAAGATTTTTAACCATATTCATGCTTTTCCATTTTTTTAACTTGTGCTCCTAACCCCTTTAACAACAAAACTAACATATTTGTACAAAAACACATTAACAAATCTCTACCTCCGTACTTTGGGCCTTTCTTCTGCCCACTGGTCCCTGTTGGTGGGTGGGGGGATTGTTCTCACCGAGTGAGGGGCCCTCCCTAGACCTGTATTTACTATCCAAGTAATAGTCATTAGTCTAGAAATGTCCAACAAAAATCACTTAAACCTCTCCTAGCCGTTTGTTTCTCTTTTACCTTGTCTTCTTGGCCTTCATTTCTTCTGTGTCCTTCTTAATCTTTGTTATAATCTAGGCTTTCCGTTGAAAGCCTTGCAGTTCTTCTTGGGCCCGGTGCGCCACGTCCGTCTCCCGTCTTCTGCCGCTCACTCGCCTCCACTCCGGCTGTCGCGATGCGTTCAGTGCCGCTGCTGCCCCAGCCGCTTCTTCCGGTACGCTCACCACAAAGCCTCGCTCCGTCATGTCCCGCGCTGCCTCTCTGGCCGTGTTGTAGGTCTTCACGCCGTCCTCCCAATGAATTCTCATCTTCGTTAGTGGCGTTTGGAATCTAATTTTTTTCTCTTTCAGCATTTTTTTAATGTTGGCATATTTCTTTCGCTGCTGCACAATTTCTGTCGGGTAGTCATGGTCAAAGAATATCTGTTTGTCGCCGACTCGTATCTTTTTTTTCCACGCTTGTGTCAGGATTCTTTCCTTTATGTTGCATTTCAGAAAGTTTACCACAACTGACCTGGGTGTAGAGTTTGGATTCAGGTTCTGTGCCGAGGCTCTGTGCGCTCGTTGGATCTGCAGGTCTGTTTCATCGGGCAGCTCAAGCTCATTTTTTAAGAAATGATCCATGAATTTCGTCATTGAGTTGCCTTCAATGCCCTCCGGAATCCCGAAGATGCGTATATTGCTCCGCCTGGACCTGCTCTCCAGGTCGGTTATTTTTTCCTGCATCCTCTGTGTTTGTGCCGTCAGGGTCTGCAGCCGCTCGCTTGCCTCGGTCTTCCAGTCTTCCAACTCCAATATTCGAGCCTGTGCTTCTGTCATACATGCCCGTTGAGTGCGTAGCTCCTCCATGTTTTCAGCTAGCTTGCGCTCCATTTCTCTTCGGAGACCCATAATTTCCTCCTTCATCTCTTTTTTCAGCTCTTCCTTAAGAGCTGTTAAATCCTGTTGGAGTTGTCGTTTGAAGTCTTTTATGTCTTTACCTATATTGGCGATGCCAGTATTCATAGTATCGAGTTTGGCGTCCTCCATTTTCTCTGCTGTAGTCACCTCGTTTTTTTGGGCCTTGTGTTCAGCGATTTCTCCTGCGTTGTTGAAGAGGGATTCTTTAATTTTACCCTGCTTTTGTCCGTGTGCCCGGCTTCTTCGTGTTTTCATCCCTTGGTTTATTGATCCATTTATGTCGAGTTGGCCATTTACCAATGATTTTTAATCCAACTAGGGAGAGCTCTCTGTTTAAGCGTTATGTCTCTCCGCCATCTTCCCGGAAGTCCCCCAAGTTTTACCACAGTCCTTACTTTTAACCTTAAATACTCACACTGGTGGAGAGCTTAATTACCACTGTTGTAAAGTAGACCATTTCTTAAAGCAGTACTATCCTGGGACAGTAATTAGATCATACAGGCCTGTTGATAACCTTCAATCAAAAATAATTTCCCTTACAATGATACTGTACAGGCCCTCATTTCAGATAAATATGTTGAATCAGTGTATGTGGTGTATCCTCTGAATAGAGGAAAGAAGACAAGGATACATTGTGGTGGAATGAGAAGGAAAGGAAAGTCTTCAATTGAAAAAGTTGGCCAAGAAAAAGTTTACTTGAAGGAGTACTTGGAGACTACGTGAATGGCAAAGAGAGAGGTCGTAAAGGAAAAGGCATATAGTGAATTGCATGAAAGGCTAGATATTGAGGAAGGAGAAAAAAATTTATTGTGGAGGTAAAAGATCAGGCGAGATGCGACGAGCTGGAAGGGTGCAAAGTTTTATTTCCTCCAACATAATGAGATGCACTTTGTAGCTCTGTGCGCTACTGTGCTGCTGAGGCATGTATACCAAGCTCTTTTATACATGTTATACAGACAGAGAGAGAATGCATGGCACATTAGCATAATGATATACATATCAGTCAATATATATCATTAGTGTGACCAACTGGCACCCGGATGTCCTCTCCCTAATCCTGGGATGTATACACAACAGTCCATTGTTCTGATTGCCCCCTGGGGCTCTCTGTCCGTATGTAAATTGTCCTCCGTTTCCTCCAGTCCTGCTGAGTGTGAATAGTATCAGTCTGCAGTGTGCTAGGTCACCACACGGCTCCCCCCAGAATGCTCAGAAGGGGCTGTGACCCCCCCTCCCAGTCGTTTGGGCTCCAGCTCCGGTAGAACTGTCCTGCTGTAGAGGAGTGTCGGAGGGCACGTCAGTCTGTGGGGGGGATGGGGGAGGGGTGGAAAAGACAGTGTGCTCTGCTCCGGGTCCCAGCACGTTGAATGGCTGTGGATTGTGGGCCCACGGGGCCGGTGCGCTTCGTGCGTAATGGAACCAACCGGTGATCGGCCGGTTTTAGGGAGTGAGGTGCAGGAAGAGCGCTGAGGAGGAGGAGGGGGAGGGGGTGGGAGTAAGTGAGTGCCAGCCCGGGACATCAAAAGGTGTCTGGGCTGCGCAAAATTTGTGTGTGGATCCGCGATGGTGAGGGACTTTCCCGGTCAACCTGGCGGTGATCCGCAGCGGCTGTGAAAAAATTAAGTCTCTGACCTCTCTCGCGGCTCGGTCCGGCGAGGATGTGGGGAAGGCAAATGGCCAAGTTCCCCGAGGATGCATAGTGGCTGTGAAACAACTGCAGCTGTATGAGGGACTTGGCGGTTTGGCTTTTAGGTGCGGGAGCAGCCCTAAAGCCATCGGAGACAGCAATCGGCTAAATTCCCCTTGTGCGCCGTGACCGAGAAACCCATACAAAGTCCTGTGTGCGGGTTGCGTGTCTGCTTCAGGTGTGTGAGCAGCCCTGAAGGTTCCGAGGATGGCAGTTGGCCGTGTTTCTCGGGCATGTGCAGCAGCGGAGGGCGATGTATCAGTCTGTGGAGCCGGTTTGTCCCTGTGTGTGGCGGGCGCTTGACACAGTGACCACATAGCTGGAAGTCGCGCTGTCCTCAAAGTCCTGCGGTGTGCGAGCGGGGCTTCTGTGCGCGGGAGGTCCGCTGTCCGGAGTGAGTCAGGGTCGGGGAGCTTGGTGGAAATCAACGCAGACGGCGTTGATGATTTTCCCTGTTCAGGCTGCTTCCTTTGGTTCGCTCGTGTCACCGTTCATGGTGCGTGTCTGTCCCAGTGCTGCCCGCTCCGGAGAGCACGGTCCGGTGTGGATGAAGAGGATGCCGGCGTCACCATGACACATCTAGGGTCCCCAGTGTGGAGGTAAAAGATCAGGCGAGATGCGACGAGCTGGAAGGGTGCAAAGTTTTATTTCCTCCAACATAATGAGACGCACTTTGTAGCTCTGTGCACTACTGTGCTGCTGAGGCATGTATAACAAGCTCTTTTATACATGTTATACAGAGCATAACATGTATAAAATTAGCATAGTGATATACATATCAGTCAATATATATCATTAGCGTGACCAACTGGCGCCCAGATGTCCTCTCCCTAATCCCTGGATGTATACACAACAGTCCATTGTTCTGATTGCCCCCTGGGGCTCTCTGTCCGTATGTAAATTGTCCTCCGTTTCCTCTAGTCCTGCTGAGTGTGAATAGTATCAGTCTGCAGTGTGCTGGGTCACCACATTATATTGATTGACTAGGCAGAGAGATGGAGCTGGAAAGGATGTGAAGCAAGTTAGGTTGATTAAAGACAAAGATTGTAATGTACTAAGGAGTGAAGAGAGTATGTTGAGAAGATGGAGGAGGTGATGAATAAATAAAATGAGAGAGAGAGGAGGAGGGATGAAGGTAACGATGGTGAATCAGCAAGTTCTGAGGATTACCAAGGCAGAAGTGAGGCAGTTATGAAGATGATGAAGAGTGGAAAGGCAGTTGGTTCAGATGACATACCGGTGGAAGTATGGGGAGGTTTAGGAGGGATAGCAATGGACTTTCTAACCAAATTGTTAAACACAATCTTGAAGAGTGAGAGGTTGCCTGAGGAATGGAGAAGAAGTGTTGTGGTACAGATTTTCAAGAACAAGTGTGATGATCAGAACTGCAGTAACTACAGAGGCATAAAACTGATCAGCCACACTATGAAGATATGGGAAAGAGTTGTTGAAGACAGGTTGAGAAGAGAGGTGACAGTCAGCGAGCAGCAGTACAGTTTCATGTCAAGAAAGAGTATTACAGATGCAATATTTGCTCTAAGAGTGTTGATGGAGAAGTATAGAGAAGTTCAGAAGGAGTTGCACTGTGTCTTTGTGGATCTAGAGAAAGCATATGATAGGGTGCCAAGAAAGAAAGTGTGGTACTGTATAAGAAATTCAGGAGTGGCAGAGAAGTATGTGAGGGTGGTGAAGGACATGTATGAGGGCAGAGAGACGTTGATGAGGTGTGCAGTAGGAGTGATAGATGGATTTAAGGTGGGGTGGGATTACATCAGGGATCCTCTCTGTGCCCCTTCTTGTTTGCCCATTCTGGCTTTCTGTGGTAACGTATCGTCACTTGCTGTGTTGCTGGCTGTCTGTAGTTTGCTCTTTGGTTAGCTCTCCTCATTCTCCTAAGAATTTTGCCTTTAATTGTATTTTAATCACTTTTTTCCATCTACCTTTAGCTCTCACTTCTGTTTATCAAGCCTCTTGCATCTGTATGCGCACTCAGTGTCATCTAATCGCCCTCTTTAGCCTTCTGTTCACCTTTCATCGGTGTTTTTATTAGCTTCGGGTTAGCCACTAGCTATGGCTGCTAGCTCACCTTCCCCTCCTCCTCTGGTGTGCTCTCTGTCAGATGTTTAGCTACACCTCTGCCTCTTTTAATGATAACGGTAAATGTAATAAATGTTGTCTTTTTGGGGCGCTGGAGGCGAGGTTGTCTGATTTTCCTGGGGCCAGAGCAGGCGACATTGAGTCAAATTTGAAAATGCTGGCTAAAAGTAACTGTAAATACTCCACAATTGTTATCTACTCCAGCATTAACGATGTCCAACTCTGGCAGTCAGAAGTCACAAAAATTAATGTAGAATCGGTGTGTGACTTTGCCAAAACAATGTCTGCCTCTGTAGTATTCTCTGGGCCCCTCCCCAATCTGACCAGTGATGACATGTTTAGCTGCTTGTCATCCTTCAACTGCTGGCTGTCTGTGTGGTGTCCTGCAAACAACGTGGGCTACATTGACAATTGGAACTCATTTTGGGGAAAACCTGGTCTTATTAGACGAGACGGTGTCCATCCCACTTTGGATAGTGCGTCTCTTTTATCTAACAATCTGGCATCATTTTTATCCAAATTTCCAAAACATTGACAACTCAGAGTTGGGACCAGGAAGCAGAGTTGCAGTCTTAAACGCCTCTCTGCAGCTCCTCTTCATCTGCCACCCCTCAACTTAGCCTCTGTCTTCCCCATCAGAGAATCATTGTCTGCTCCCTCCAAAATAAATAAAAATATAATGCATAAGCATTCCAAAGTGATTAAACAAAAAGTTGGTAAAACTCAAATTAAACATGAAGCCTCAAAATTGAATGGTTTGGCCTCTGTTCCTCCTCATAATTTAAAAATTAAATGTGGTTTGTTAAATATTAGGTCTCTAACTCCCAAGTCTCTGCTAGTCCATGATCTGTTAATTGATCATCAGATTGATTTAATATCCCTTACAGAGACTTGGTTAGGACAAGAGGATTATGTTCGGTTTAAATGAATCAACTCCCTGCGGTTATTTAAACTGTCAAAATCCCTGAAGTTCTGGTTGTGGAGGAGGAGTAGCAAAAATTTACCATTCCAAATTACTAGTTAATGTTAAGCAAAAAACTCGTTATCATTCCTTTGAGGGCCTGGTCCTCAGTATTGGGCATTTTAGCAATTTTAGGCTAAACCCAATTTTATTTGCCATAGTTTATCGTCCTCCATCAACCTACTCAGAGTTTTTATCTGAATTTGCAGAATTCTTAGCTGATTTAGTGCTGAACTCAGATAGAATAATTATAATAGGGGACTTTAATATACATGTAGACGTAGATAGTGATTGCCTTAATATGGCATTTAATTCAATATTAGACTCGATGGAGTTTTCTCAGAAAGTAGGAAATTCTACCCATTATCTCCACCATACGTTGGACCTTGTTCTGACATATGGCATAGAAATAGAAAATCTGGTAGTGTCTCCTCATAACCCTGTACTGTCAGACCATTGTCTGTTAACCTTTGATTTTACTATTTCTGACTATTTGGCTCCTAAAGAAAAATTTTACTAGAGTAGATGCCTCTCAGATGATGATGTTACCAAATTTATGCAGATTGTTTCCTCTATGCCATGTGTCAACACAACGGAAATAAGCTATAGACAGCTTGCTCCTTCTGTAATTGATAGCATGGTAGATAGTGTTACAGCTTCTCTGCATCAGACTCAAGACGTGGTAGCCCCTTTAAAAACGAAAAAGTCTAATCAGAGATTTCTAACCCCTTGGTTCAACACAGAAACTCGTAGCTTAAAACAGAAGACTCGTCAATTAGAAAGAAAATGGCGCTCCACTAATTTAGATGAAATCTATTTAGCTTGGAGAAATCATCTTTTAATTTATAAAAAAATCTCTTAGAAAAGCTAGAACCAGTTATTATTCTGCATTAATAGAAGAGAACAAGAATAACCCTAGGTTTCTTTTCAGCACTGTAGCCAGGCTGACAAAGAATCAGAACTCTGTCAATCCTAGCATTCCCTTAGAGCTTACTAGTCAGGACTTTATGAACTTTTTCAATAATAAAATTTCATCTATCAGAGATAAAATCAATCAGATTCTTCCCACCATTAACTTAAATACAGTAACTACTACAACTCCTTCAACTGATATTTGTTTGGATGAGTTTACTCCAATTGACCTTTTAGAGTTAGACAAAATAATTTCCTCATCCAAGCCTTCAACTTGTCTTTTAGACCCTATTCCTACCAGGTTATTTAAAGAAGTCTTCCCACTTGTTGGTAGCTTTATTCTTCAAATAATCAATTCTTCATTAACTTTAGGCCATGTACCGCAGGCTTTTAAAACGACTGTAATTAAACCCTTACTCAAAAAGCTAACGCTGGATCCAGGAGTTTTAGCTAACTATAGACCAATCTCTAATCTCCCTTTCATTTCAAAAATCTTCGAAAGAGTTGTTGCTATGCAATTATTTGACCACCTGCAGGGAAATGGTTTACTTGAAGAATTTCAGTCTGGGTTTAGAATCCATCATACTACTGAAACAGCCTTAGGGAAGGTCACTAATGACCTCCTTATCGCATTTGATAAAGGACTTGTTTCTGTTCTTGTCCTTTTAGACCTTAGTGCAGCTTTTGATACTATCGATCATAATATTCTACTTGATAGATTAGAACACTATGTTGGACTTAATGGACCTTCGTTGCAGTGGTTTAGATCTTATTTATCTGATAGATTCCAGTTTGTTCATGTCAATAATGAGTTTTCTTTCAACTCAAAGCTCAGTCATGGAGTTCCACAGGGATCTGTGCTAGGCCCTACTCTTTTTAGTTTATATATGCTTCCGTTAGGCAGCATTATTAGAAATCACTGTATACATTTTCATTGTTATGCAGATGACACACAATTATATCTGTCAGTGAAGCCAGATGATAGTAATCAATTAGCCAAGTTAGATGCCTGTCTTAAGGAAATCAAAGCTTGGATGACTTGCAATTTCCTGCTATTAAATTCAGATAAGACTGAAGTCATTCTTGTTGGTCCAAAAAAACCTTAGAAATACCTTTCCAAATCAAACTTTTAGTTTGGATGCGGTTACTCGTTCTCTTAATAGCTCTGTGAGGAACCTTGGAGTTATTTTTGATCAAGATCTGTCTTTCAATTCACATATTAAATTTGTTTCTAAGACTGCCTTCTATTATTTGCGTAATAAGATAAGATAAGATAAGCCTTTATTAGTCCCACAACGGGGAAATTCCAGGATTGCAACAGCACAGGGATAGCAACACTCAGAGCAACAATCAGAAGGCAAGAAAAAAAAAACAAGCAAGCAAGAGCAGCTAATATACATATGTACATATTACTATAAGATATACGTATATATATATACACACACACACACACACACACAGTGCAGAGCATTGTAGCTGGATGGAATAAATATATGAATATATGAACACACAGTGCAGAGCATTGTAGCTAGGTGGAATAAATATGCAAGTATATAAACACACACAGTGCGGAGCAATGTAGCTAGATGGAATAATATGTAGATATATAAAAACACAGTGCGGAGCATTGTAGCTAGATGGAATAAATATATAGATATATAAATATAAACACACCCAGTGCTGAGCATTGTAGCTAGATGGAATAAATATGTAAATATATAAACACACACAGCGCAGAGCATTGTTGCTAGGTGGGATGAAACAGCATAACCGTCTACTTAGTTATCCTACATGGTATGATTATGTGCCCATACATATTCTCACCCTCCATAGCGACCGGTATGTTCCTAGTTGTATGCCGGAGAGGACCATTGTGTAAGTCTATTGCATCTTTTGCATTCAAAAAAAAACAACTATTAGTTTGTTACGTCTTTTTGCTATCTCTGCGAGTAGCCCTGCTTAGGTTGTACAGTCTGACAGCCGTTGGTAGGAAGGACCTACGAAACCTCTCGGTTGTGCACCTGGGATGATGTAGTCTGCTGCTAAATGAGCTCCTCAGTGCATCCAGTATGTCCTGCATAGGGTGGAACTCGGACTCCAGCAGAGATGACAGTTTTGCCACCGTCCTTCTCTCTCCTATCTCCTCCATCGGATCAAGGCGCTGCCCCAGGACAGAGCTAGCTTTCTTAATCAGTTTGTTCAGTCTCTTCCTATCGGCTGCAGTAATGCCACTGCCCCAGCAGACCACTCCAAAAGTGATGGCTGATGCCACCACCGTGTCATAGAATGACTTCAGCAGCGCCCCTTGTACACCAAAAGACCTGAGTCTCCTCAGCAGGAACAGCCTGCGCTGTCCCTTCTTGTAGAGTGCGTCAGTATTGTGTGACCAGTCTAGTTTATTGTTCAGATGAATACCCAGGTACTTATAGGATGTCACCATCTCGATGTCTGTTCCCTGTATATTTACTGGTGCTATGAGGGGCTGCCCATGCCTGCGGCAGTCCACCACCAGCTCCTTAGTTTTCCTCGCGTTGATCTGGAGGCAGTTCCGATGGCACCAGTCCACAAAGTCCTGGATAAGCCCTCTGTACTCATCTTCATCTCCGTTGGAGATGAGACCAACGATCGCAGAGTCATCAGAGAACTTCTGTAGATGGCAATGTGTTGTGTTGTGTGAGAAGTCCGCAGTATAAAGAGTGAACAGGAAGGGAGCCAGCACCGTTCCCTGGGGGGCCCCCGTGCTACTGATGATCGTGTCGGAAACACAGTCCCGGGTTCTCACAAACTGAGGCCGGTTCGTGAGGTAGTCCAGGATCCATGATGACAGGTGCTGGTCCACCCCTGCGCGCAGCAGCTTGTCCTTCAGGATCATCGGTTGGATGGTGTTGAAAGCACTGGAGAAGTCAAAGAACATGATCCTCACCATATTCCCGGGCTTCTCCAGGTGGGACAGAGAACGGTGAAGGAGGAAGATCACCGCATCCTCCACCCCAATGCCATGCTGGTAGGCGAACTGGAGTGGATCCATCGCTGGTTCCACCAGGGGGCGGAGATGAGCAAGGAGCAGTCTCTCCAGGGTCTTCATCAAGTGGGACGTCAAGGCCACCGGTCTGTAGCTGTTCAGGTCTTTGGGGTGGGAAGTTTTTGGTACAGGTACCACACAAGATGTTTTCCACAGCTGTGGTACCCTCCCCAGTTTCAGGCTCATGTTGAAGATATACGTCACAATCCCACACTGATATTACAAATGTCATCACACACTAATATTGCCAAGATTAGCAATCATTGATCACTCTGAGACAAGATTAGTCAGCATCTTGTCTCAGAGTGATGCTGAGAAACTGATCCATGCTTTTGTTAGCTCTAGATTAGATTATTGTAACTCTTTATTATCAGGTTGTCCTAAAACATCTTTAAAAAGTCTTCAGTTGATCCAAAATGATTGCTGGGGTTTTTCTGCAACTCTGGGGGTTTCCCCTACAGTTGAAAGTGCTATGAGATGACTGTTGCTGTGAAATGGCGCTATATAAATAAAGTTGAATTGAATTGAATGGTGATCGACAGGCTGAGAGACGAGGTCAGGCAGGAGTCTCCATGGGCTATGATCTTCACAGACATCATTGTGATCTGGAGTGAGAGTAGGGAGCAGGTGGAAGAGAACCTGGAGAGGTGGAGCTATGCTCTGGAGAGAAGAGGAATGAAAATCAGTGGAAGAAAGACAGAATATATGTGACCCGTGCTGGCAAAATGAGTCAGAATGCGCACCGGGTAATTACGAGCTACATGCAGGAGAAGTCATAAATCATGAGTCTTTCTTTGTTTGCTTGTGTCAAGTCCTGGAAAAAACCCCGTCAGTACCTGGTATCATTGTACAGCTTGGAACTCCTACTTTCTAAAAATACACGTTTTTGGGGAAGACGTAACTCAGGACCGATCGAATGCGAGTTTTCAAACCAGCCAAAATATAAAGAAAATCGGCTTGTTGCTGGTCCGTTTTTACACAATTCCTACAAATTAAATATCATTTTGAAGGTCTTTCAATACTGAATATGAAAATAACATTACCTCAGTTTTGAAAATTTCCTCATTGCGACTCATTTTGCCAGCACGGATCACATATGAGTGTGAATGAGAGGGAGGCAGGTGTAATGGTGAAGATGCAAGAAGTAGAGGCAGTGAAGGTAGATGAGTTTAAATACTTGGGGTCAACCACCCAAAGCAATGGAAAATGCACAAGAAAGGTGAAGAAGAGAGTGCAGGCAGGGTGTAGTAGGTGGAAATGAGTGTCAGGGGTAATTTGTGACAGAAGGATAGTAGTTAGGGTGAAAGGGAAAATTAACAAGACAGTAGTGAGACCTGCTGTGATGTACGGTTTGGGGACTGTGGTACTGACAAAAAGATTGTTATGATCCGAGTGCTGACTCTGTCCGCACTCGGGTTGTCCGGTAGTTCTCTGTTCTCTACTCTGGTTTACCACAAGGCCTTCCGGCTCTTATTGTGACAGCGTCTTGGCGGGGCTTCCGGCTGTCAGAGCTGCGCTCCGCTGGGATGGCTGGTAATCAATCAGCTGATGACATTCTCATCAGCTGAGCATTCTAAAGTCCTATTTAGGGGAGCAGCTCAGGTTACTCCGGGCTGCGACCTCGTTTATGGATAACGCTGGTCTCCCCAACATTAGACTGGAGTCCCTACGTCCCGGCTCCAGTCATCCTCTATTCCTCGCAACACTCTGTAAGTTTATTCCTTTATCCGTGTGAATCGTTAGTGTATCCTTGCCTTAGTCGTTATTTGTGTTTTAGCCCCTCGTGGCTCATTATTTTGTACCTTTTTGTCCTGTGCTTAATAAATACGCAAACTCACTGGTCGCCTATAGTGTCTCATTAGCGGTCTGTGAGGGCTGCACCTTAACAGTGGGTCGCAGCCAAGAGAGACGCCGGTGACCGTGAGTTTGCTTTTGGACTTGAATTTTTTCCCTTCTCCAGAGAGCTCGTATTGCTTGGTATGTCCGCTCTCGAGCGTGGGTATTGTCCCGAGTGGCTTCAGGAGGTAGACGGCCACCTGGCAGAAGCCCGTCTCCTCATGCCCACCTATGCAGCATACGAGCCCCTGGGTCTCGCTCAGAGAGTTTTATTAAAATATCATCTCACCTCCTTTCCGGAGGGAAAGCTGCGAGTGGCGTGGATAGTGTCACAACGTGGACGGATAGACTGAGCGCTCGAGAGGGCAGCCAAGGAACCCTCACCTCCTTCCCCGAGAACGGCGTCCCCGACGAGGAGGGAGATCCATGGACTGGAGGGAAATCCCGGCAGGAGGCCGATGGTGGGGCATCTCCATTCCTCGCCTCGGGAGTCAGCTCCTGTCGCCCGTCCAGCCCAGGTGCAGCGTTTCAAATCAAATCAAATCAAATCAAACTTTATTGTCATATTGCTGTACATACAACTGTAGTGCAGGCAAGATTCAATTCAATTTCAATTCAACTTTATTTATATAGCGCCATTTCACAACAACAGTCATCTCATAGCACTATCAACTGTAGGGGGAACCCCCACAGTTGCAGAAAGACCCCAGCAATCAGGTTATCCCCTGTGAGCAAGCACTTGGCGATGGTGGAGAGGAAAAACTCCCTTTTAACAGGAAGAAACCTCGAGCAGAACCAGGCTCAGGGAGGGGCAGTCATCTGCTGCGACTGGCTGGGGGGTGAGGGGATAGAGAAGATGAAAAGAACAGACATGTAGAGAGCAAACAGCACGATGGGGACTCAATCTATGGGAGAGAACAAACAAATGTTAATGACCAGCAAAAAAAATATTTCATTGAGAGTGAGGAAAGGAGTGAGGCCCAGTGCATTACTGGAGGTCCTCCGGCTGACTAAACCTATTAGCAGCATAACTAAGGGAGGGTTCAGAAACACATGATCCCTCCCTAATTGTAGGCTATATCAAAAAGGTAGGTTTTAGCCCTATTCTTAAAAACAGAGATCGAGTCTGACTCCCGAATCCAGATTGGCAGCTGGTTCCACAGGAGAGGAGCTTGATAACTGAAGGCTCTGCTTCCCATTGTACTTTTGGAGATTCTGGGTATTACAAGTAATCCTGCATTTTGGGAGCGTAGTGCTCTGTTAGGATAATACGGTAGTATCAGATCTTTTAAATAAAAAGGAGCCTGATTGTTTAGAGCTTTGTAAGTAAGAAGAAGGATTTTAAACTTAATTCTAAACTCTATGGGAAGCCAATGAAGGGAGGCCAGAACCGGAGAGATATGATCTCTCTTTCTAGTACCTGTTAAAACTCTTTTTAAAGATGTTTTAGGACAGCCTGATAATAAAGAATTACAATAATCTAATCTCGAGCTAACAAAAGCGTGGATCAGTTTCTCAGCATCACTCTGAGACAAGATGCTCCTAATCTTGGCAATATTACACAAATGATAGAAGGCAGTCGTAGAAACTGGCTACAGTGCTGAAAAGAAACCTGGGATTATTCTTGTTCTCTTCTATTAATGCAGAATAATAACTCGTTCTTGGGAACGACTTGGGAGTTAGAGACCTAATATTTAATAAACCACATTTAATTTTTAAATTATGAGGAGGAACAGAGGCCAAATCATTCAATTTAGAGGCTTTATGTTTAATTTGAGTTTTACCAATATTTTGCTTAATCACTTTGGGATGCTTATATATTATATTTTTATTTACTTTGGAGGGAGCAGACAATGATTCTCTGATGGGGAAGACAGGGGCTAAGGTGAGGGGTGGCGGATGAAGAGGAGCTGCAGAGAGGTGTGTAAGACTGCGACTCTGCTTCTTGGTCCCAACTCTGAGTAGTCAAGGTTTTGGAAATTTGGATAAAAAAGATGCCAGATTGTTAGATAAATGAGAAGCACCATCCAAAGGGGGATGAATGCTGTCTCGTCTCATAAGACCAGGTTTTCCCCAAAAAGAGCTCCAATTGTCAATGTAGCCCACGTCATTTTTAGGACACCACACAGACAGCCAGCGGTTGAAGGATGACGAGCGGCTAAACATGTCATCACTGGTCAGATTGGGGAGGGGCCCAGAGAATACTACAGAGGCAGACATCGTTTTTGCAAAGTCACACACCGATTCTACATTAAGTTTCGTGACTTCCGACTGCCGGAGACGGATGTCATTAATGCCAGCGTGAATAACAATTGTGGAGTATTTACAGTTACTTTTAGCCAGCATTTTCAAATTTGACTCGATGTCGCCTGCTCTGGCCCCAGGAATGCATTTGACTATGGCCGCTGGAGTCTCTAGGTTCACGTTTCTGACTACAGAGTCGCCAATGATCAGAGTTTTTTCCTCAGCGGATG
Source organism: Pholidichthys leucotaenia (assembly GCA_020510985.1). Classification (NCBI taxonomy): domain Eukaryota; kingdom Metazoa; phylum Chordata; class Actinopteri; order Cichliformes; family Pholidichthyidae; genus Pholidichthys; species Pholidichthys leucotaenia. The sequence goes on along the minus strand of CM035842.1, from coordinate 354,967,339 downwards.
TGTCGCTGAGCGGGGAAAAATGATTAGAAACGTGAACAGGTTGGTGGTGTACCGGGGCTTTGCGACTAGGCTTCCTTCTCACCGTCACCCACCCAGTCTCCTCGCTGCTGAGGAGAGCCGGAGGACCGCTAACAGGGTTAGCTATGCTAGCTAGCTCCGCTGCAGCTAAGGGGCGTCCGTCAAGAGTAACTGGCGCAGACGGTGTTTCAATGCAGCGGAGCCAGGATTCCAAATCAGACAACCTCGCCTCGAGCGCCTCAAAAAGACAACATTTATTACATTTACCGTTATCACTAAAAGAGGCAGAGGTGTAGCTAAACATCTGACAGAGCGAGCACACCAGAGGAGGAGAGGAAGGAGAGCTAGTAGCCATCGCTAGTGGCTAACCCAAAAGCTCAGGAGAGTGAGGAGAGGAAACCACACAGACAGACAGCAAAACAGGAAGTGACGATACGTTACCACAAGGAAGTGACGATCAATTCGATCAATTTCGATCAATTCGATGAAATTGCGTTTCTCTCGGCATCCATATAAATAGAAGCAGCATGATTTAAGACACATTCCCACATAGCTTCACCCCCCTACCCCCACCCCCATCCATTCACACATCCCTGAGACATACTTGGGAAAAAACTAACTATAATATACAAATAATATACAAAATGTCCGTAGGTGCAGTAGTATGTATGTGAGATTCCGGGTCAACTGTTCAGCATCCTGACATCTTGTGGAAGGAAGCTGTTGATCAGTCTGGTGGTTCTGCCTCTGATGCTCCGGAATCGTTTACCAGATGGAAGAAGTTCAAAGCGTTTATGCAGAGGGTGAGAACGGTCCTTGACAATGTTCAGTGCCCTGCTCCTACAACGGTTCTGAAAGAGTTCTTGGACAGAGGGGAGGGAGACTCCAATTACCCTCTCAGCCCCCTTGACTATCCTCTGCAGGGCTTTTTTGTCTGACATACTGCAGCTGGAGTACCATGTAGCAATGCAGTACATCAGAACACTCTCCAACACACCTCTGTAGAAGGTCCTGAGGATGCAGATGGGGAGAGAGGCCTGTTTGAGTTTCCTCAAGAAGTGCAGTCTCTGCTGAGCCCACTTCCTGATCCCCAAGGAATTCTTGCTCCAGGTCAGGTCCTGCGAGATCTGCTCTCCGAGGAACTTGATGTTCTCCACTCTCTCCACTAAACGGCCGCCGATGCTGAGGAGGACGTGCTCAGGCTGTGACCGCCGGAAGTCGATAATCATCTCCTTCGTTTTATCCACGTTGGGCACCAGATTGTTCTCCCTGCACCAGCCCTCCAGGTCTCTCACTTCTTCCCTGTACATTGATTCCTCATCCCTCTGAATAAGTCCCACCACCGTGGTGTCGTCTGCAAACTTAATAATCTGGTTCCCCTCGTGTCTGGATACACAGTCATGTGTTAGAAGTGTAAACAACAGTGGACTGAGTACACAGCCTTGAGGGGATCTGGTGCTCAGCGTGACAGAGTTGGAGATGTTGTTTCCAACCCGGACAGACTGAGGTCTCTCAGTCAGGAAATCCAGGATCCAGAGACATGTGGCGGTGTTCAGACCGAGAAGGAGTAATTTCTCCATCAGTCTGTGGCTTCACCTCGCCCTCTGCCGGTAAACGTCATCACACCGCCACCGGTAAGCCTCTGCGAGAACCCCATCCGGGTCCAGTTCCGGGTCGTCGGAGGAACTCTGCCTCCCAGTCAGCTGCTTCTTCTGCATCACATCAGGAGGGAATTCCCGCAGCCTCTCCCTCCGGGTCATCTGTCCCTGCTGTCCCGTCAGCTCCTCATGCCCGGATCGCCTCGGCTGTCACCCCCTCCTCCTCGACGCATTCCCCGGCTGCTGAGAGAACCACGAGTCCTGCTTTGGCGAGGCCCGTCATCAATCCATTGTGAGCGGCTCCTCCTCGTCTTCCCGGGGGGCCCTCCGTCACCATCCAGCAGGGGAAGGGAAGATCCAAGTCCACTGCGGCGGGTCCCATCGGTCCTCAGCAAATCAGGCAAGTGTCTCTTCATTCCTTTCCTTCACGGGGTGAATTGCCTTGTTTGATTCCTGGGGGTGGAGTTCGGGCTTCACAGTTCCCTGAGCTCCCTCCACCTGCTGCAGACACTAATTATGAACCTGCTACCTTTGTGTCTCCTTCCCCTGAGCGTTCCGCGGCGCCAGGCCTATGCCGCCGGATGAGGAGGGAGCCTGCGGGCCTGGAGAGCCTGGTTCCAGCCTCGCAGCCATGACACGGGCAGAGGAGGAGGGCGGACTGCAAGTTGGAGCCTGGGCCGATGACGAAGCGTCCCCGGGTCTCCATGGAGGAGCGGTTCGACCCAGCAGGTCGAGGATCTCCTGCCACCATGCCGTGCGGGTCATCGGCGTGGACGTCAGTGTTGGAGGGTCCTCAGACTGTGGAAACCATCATGCTGGCTGTGGAGCCCGCCGTAGCCGAGTGGGACCCGGAGGAGGTCCTTCTTCATCCTGATCCTGGATCGCCGAAGTCCTGGACGGCGACAGAACTCGAGATCAGGCAAGTGCTCTACTTTGTCTTCCTTCTTTCTACTCTGGAGCATTTTTGCCTGTCTCTCGGGGAGATGTAGCCAGGTGCAGCCGTCCGCTGCATCCGAGCTTGTCTCGCTGGGTTCTGTCGCTACCGGTAATCCTGATTCCGGTTCTGTTCCTTCTCCTGAGCCTTCTCCCAGGGTCACCGGTGATGAGTCGGTCCTGGTCTCTGCTCTGGAGGTTCCGGGTTCAGGGTTGGAGGTCGTCCTTGGTGCTGTTCCGACCCAGTCGGGGTCCACCGTGGGTGCAGCTGCGACCCGATCGGGGTCCATCGTGGGTGCAGCTGGGGCTCACTTGGGATCCGACAGGAGGACAGTGCCTATTCCAGTGAAGTTTGGAGGTGGAGCTGCAGATCGTCCGCTGATCACAGCTGGACTGGTCCCTCGTTTTTTCCCCTCTCCTTGTTTCCGTCCATCGGGGGCCGCTGGGACTTCCCGTTTTTTGCTCGGCTCTCCTTCGCTATCCCTCTCCATAGAGAGGCCATCTCCGAGTGCTCTCCTGTGGTTCTGGTGGTGGAATGACGTGGGTCGGCCACCTGGGACATTGCTTCGTCCGTTTGGTGCTCTGGGTTGGCTGCCCGACAGATTGGCCTTTCTATTCGGGCGCCTGGTCCGGCTGCCAGAAGTACTGTTTTTCTGGGCCTGGGACTGGGGTAGGCTGCCCGAACTGATCCTTTTTCCCCTATTAGCGATCTGGACGCTAAACACAGGCAGACCACCTGAACTTGTGGTTTTTTACTCCATTGCACTCTGCCTGTTGTCATCCCTTTCCCCCCTCCCTCCTCTGTATGATTTGGGATGCTTTTGTGTTTGGGGTCTTGATCTTTGTTGAACTGTGTTTATCGCCGCTCTTTAGCGTGTGTTTTTTTTTTTTCCCCTCTCCTCTGTAATCTTAGGGTCGTTTTCTGTGTTGCCTGTGCAGTTTATTTATCTTTATTGAACTGTTGTATGTCACCGCCCAGTAGTGTGTGTTTTTTTTCTCTTCCTCCTCGCGTGTGGTGATTTTACACTGAACTGTATGTATCGCTGCTTTGCGGCTTGAGGTTTTTTTTCTTCCCTCCTGGTATTATGGGACATGCTGCAATGTTGTGCCTGTATTTGAGTTCCTGTTTTCTCTGAGGCTCTGCTTGTGGTCATTTTGAGTTTTTTTTTTTTTCCCCCTGATCTTCTCCTCATGGTTTTTTTTTTTCCTGTGTACAGTGTATGTGCATGTTCTTCTTCTGTACTGGTTGCCGTATTCTGGTTGTTGGAGTTTGTTTTTTTTCTGTCCTTGATTTTGTGCCTTGTTTCTTGCCCGCCTTGCCTTTCCCCCGCCTCCCTCCCTGGGATGGTCCTGTTGACCCTCTGGGTGGGGGGCTTTGATGTTACGTGGTGCCTGGAATTCGCCTTGCGAACGGGGGCTACTGTTATGATCCGAGTGCTGACTCTGTCTGCACTTGGGTTGTCTGGTAGTTCTCCATCTCTACTCTGGTTTACCACAGTGCCTTCGGGCTCTTATTGTGACAGCGTCTCAGCGGGGCTTCCGGCTGTCAGAGCTGTGCTCCTCTGGGATGGCTGGTAATCAATCAGCTGATGACATTCTCATCAGCTGAGTATTCTAAAGCCCTATTTAAGGGAGTAGCTCAGGTTACTCCGGGCTGCAACCTCATTTATGAATAACGCTGACTCCCCAACGTTAGACTGGAGTCCCTACGTTCCGGCTCCAGTCATCCTCTGTTCCTCGCAACACTCTGTAAGTTTATTCCTTTATCCGTGTGAATCGTTAGTGTATCCTTGCCTTAGTCGTTATTTGTGTTTTAGCCCCTCGTGGCTCATTATTTTGTACCTTTTTGTCCTGTGCTTAATAAATACGCAAACTCACTGGTCGCCTATAGCGTCTCATTAGCGGTCCGTGAGGGCTGCACCATAACAAAGATAGGAGGTAGAGCTGAAAGTGGCAGAGTTAAAGATTCTCATTGGGAGTGACTAGGAGGGCCAGGATTAAAGCCACAGGGCAGTAGTAGCTTGGGAGATGGCGCCTATCATCTGATAACCAGAGGATTAGCCATTTGAATCCTGCTCTCTCACGCTATCCTGCCATTGTGTCCTTGGGCAAGATACTTTATCCTCCTTGCCTGGTGTATGAATGTTAATAAATGCTTGTTGGTGATTGGAGAGGCTGTTGGCGTGCACTGGCAGCCTTGTTTCAATCAGTCTGCTCCAGGGAAACTGTGGCTACAGAGGTAGCTATCAACATCTGCCTGTGGAGTGAATAAATAATGGACTCACTGTAAAGCACTTTGAGTATCATGAGAGGTGGTGTATAAATGTAATCCATTATTATTATTTCATCCATCCATCTTCTACCGCTTTTCCGGAGGTCCAGGTCATGGAGGCAGCAGTTCAAGAAGAGAAGCCCAGACTTCCCTCTCCCCAGCCATCTGCTCCAGCTCTTCAGAGAGGATACCAAGGCATTCCCAGACCAACTGGGAGACGTAGTCTCTCCAGTGAGTCCTGGGTCTGCCCCGGGGTCTCCTCCCATTGCTCCTCCACATTGAAAGGAGCCAGTTGAGGTGGTTTGGGCATCTGTTTAGGATGCCTCCTGGATGCCTCCCACTTGAGGTGTTTCGAGCATGTAAGATAAGATAAGCCTTTATTAGTCCCACAATGGGGAAATTCCAGGATTGCAACAGCACAGGGATAGCGACACTCAGAGCAACAATCAGAAGGCAAGAGAAAAAAAACAAGAGCAGCAAGTATACATATGTACATATATATATATATATATATATATATATATATATATATATATATATATATATATATATATATATATATATATATATACAGTATATATGTATAGACACAGTGCGGAGCATTGTAGCTGGATGGAATAAATATATGAGTATATAAACACAGTGCGGAGCATTGTAGCTAGATGGAATAAATATGTAAATATATAAGCACACAGTGTGGAGCATTGTTGCTCGATAGAGTAAATATATAAATATATACATATAAACACACACAGTGTGGAGCATTGTAGCTAGATGGAATGAAACAGCACAACCGTCTACTTAGTTATCCTACATGGTATGATTATGTACCCATACTTATTCTCACCCTCCATAGCGACCGGTATTTTCCTAGTTGTATACTGGAGGGGACCATTGTGTAAGTCTATTGCGTCTTTTGCATTCAATACTATTAGGTTGTCACGTCTTTTTGCTGTCTCTGCGAGCAGCCCTACTTTGGTTGTGCAGTCCGACAGCCGTAGGTAGGAAGGACCTGCGAAACCTCTCGGTTGTGCACCTAGGATGATGTAGTCTGTAGCTAAATGAGCTCCTCAGTGCATTCAGTGTGTCCTGCATAGGGTGGAACTCGGACTCCAGCAGAGATGACAGTTTTGCCACCATCCTTCTCTCTCCTATCTCCTCCACTAGGTCAAGGCGCTGCCCCAGGACAGAGCTAGCTTTCTTGATCAGTTTGTTCAGTCTCTTCCTATCGGCTGCTGTAATGCCACTGCCCCAGCAGACCACTCCAAAAGTGATGGCTGATGCCACCACCGTGTCATAGAATGTCTTCAGCAGCGCCCCTTGTACACCAAAAGACCTGAGTCTCCTCAGTAGGAACAACCTGTGCTGTCCCTTCTTGTAGAGTGCGTCAGTATTGTGTGACCAGTCTAGTTTATTGTTCAGATGAACACCCAGGTACTTATAGGATGTCACCATCTCGATGTCTGTTCCCTGTATATTTACTGGTGTTCCCTGTATATTTACTGGTATATTTATTGGTATACTCTTCACTTTCGCCCTCCAAAGAGAGCAGACGCCTTTTTCTTCTCTCTTGCTCTGACTTATCTCCTTCCTCCCCTAACTAGCTGGATCCCAGCTTGCTATCGTCTGTCTCCGTGTCTCTACTGCTGATTATCGAAAGAAATTATGGAATTAATAAGCTGGGCTTTGAACGCAATTGACACTATTTTTTCAACGAGGAAAAGTGCCCCGGGGGAGGTTGTTTGCCCCGCAGGAACGGCTGCTGCGGGCTATTTGAGGGACACAAGTAATTGGAAACTCTTGTGCCTGTCTGATCTTTCCATCGAAGATGTAGAAGATTTGTACGTCTTCGTAGTAATGGTGATTGGGATCGTTCTGATTGGATCTGGGATTGTCCTGGTGTACCATAAATTGATGAAGATGGACACAACCTATCAAAATGCTGGCCAAGCGAGGTTTAACCATCAAATTGAAAAAATGGAGAGGACTCTGACAGCGGCAAATGGAGAACTGTCTAGGAAGGTGGATTACATCATGATTACGCTGAGAGCCGTCCATGAAGGATTCAACGTCCAGCAATGAAGGATTAAGTACTGAATCTGTAAGAGAATATGAAGTTTTTTTCTCTCTGGGATCAGTACTATTCGATTAATCTGACTCCCCTCACACAAATCCTCCAGATCATCTGCAGTTTTTTGTTTTCAAAACATTGAGCTTCACGGCCTTCACGGACAGCCAGCTGCATGGCCCAAGGACAATGCCAGCAGCTAGACAAAACATCTCCTGCCAAAGAGACCTTGTTGTTCTTAACTGATACAAACACCTACACTCAACACTACATCCACACTGACTCAAAAAACTGATGAAAAAGATTACTCACTCACTGCTCTCTCTGTGTTCTTGTGAACTTTTTTGTCTGCTAACTGTGCATTGAGGGCTTTTTTTTCTTGTAGTCATAATATTGATCATATATGACCAGTATTCTGACAATCAATGGTTTTTTTGCTCCTTCCTATTGTATTATCCTTTCTTCCCTATGCATCCTGTACCCATCCGATGACAGGCGCATTCACAGATGCTGCCGTGTCACCGGAAATGCAGGTCATTTTCTGTGTCAAGTCAAATCCCTCGTATGTTATCTGTTGTCATATCTGTTAATGTACTTGGCAATAAATCTTTTCTGAGTTCTGAGTTCTGGTGCTGTGAGGGGTTGTCCTTGCCTGCAGCAGTCCACCACCAGCTCCTTAGTTTTCCTCGCGTTGATCTGGAGGCAGTTCCGATGGCACCAGTCCACGAAGTCCTGGATAAGCCCTCTGTACTCAGCTTCACCTCCGTTGGAGATGAGGCCAACGATCGCAGAGTCGTCAGAGAACTTCTGTAGATGGCAGTGTGTTGTGTTGTGTGAGAAGTCCGCAGTATAAAGGGTGAACAGGAAGGGAGACAAAACCATTCCCTGGGGGGCCCCCGTGCTACCGATGATCGTGTCGGACACACAGTCCCGGGTTCTCACAAACTGAGGCCGGTTTGTGAGATAGTCCAGGATCCATGATGACAGGTGCTGGTCCACCCCTGCGCACAGCAGCTTGTCCTTCAGGATCATCGGTTGGATGGTGTTGAAAGCACTGGAGAAGTCAAAGAACATGATCCTCACCGCATTCCCGGGCTTCTCCAGGTGGGACAGAGAACAATGAAGGAGGAAGATCACTGCATCCTCCACCCCAATGCCATGCTGGTAGGCGAACTGGAGTGGATCCATCGCTGGTCCCACCAGGGGGCGGAGGTGAGCAAGGAGCAGCCTCTCCAGGGTCTTCATCATGTGGGACGTCAAGGCCACTGGCCTGTAGCTGTTCAGATCTTTGGGGTGGGAAGTCTTTGGTACAGGTACCACACAAGATGTTTTCCACAGCTGTGGTACCCTCCCCAGCTTCAGGCTCAGAATGAAGATGTACTCCACAATCCCACACAGCTGGTCTGCACAGGACTTGAGGAGCTTTGCACTGATGCCGTCCGGTCCCGGCGCCTTCCTGGCCTTGATCTTCCTCAGCTCCGTCCTCACCTGGTTCTTAGTGAGGGTCAGGTTGGGGGGCTGTGTGTTGGGAGTGGGGCGGTGTTGGTGGAGTGGGGAGTGGGCAGCAGGACTTGATGTCTTTAAAGGCAGCAGTGGTTGTTGTGCAGTCAGGGGGGAGGGCGGTTGGTCAAACCTATTGAAAAACAGATTCAGATTGTTCGCCCACTCCCTGCCCCCCGTGGCCTGGGGGGAGGTATTCTGGAGCCCAGAGATGGTTTTAAGGTTTCTCCAGACCTGCTGATGTCACTCTGTTGCAGCTTGTCCTTCATCTTCTTCCTGAAGCTGTCCTTGCCTTCTCTGATCTTTCTCCTCAGCTCCCTCTGTACGGACTTCAGCATCTCCCTGTTCCCCGACCTGAAGATCCTCTTCTTCTCTCTCAGAAGTGTTTTTATCTCAGGGTTGATCAAGGGTTTGTTGTTTGAGCAACACCGTATGGTCTTGGTGGGAACGGTGTTGTCCACACAGAAGCTGATGTAGTCTGTGATGGTGTGAGTGAGGCCATCGATGTCCTCACCATGTGGATCGCAGAGCTGCTCCCAGGCGGTGGTTTCAAAACAGCCCTTTAGAGTGTCCATTGCCTCCTCAGACCATAACTTCACTGTGCGCATGGCCGGAGGTTGTCTGTGCACTAGGGGTTTGTACACCGGCCGGAGATCAGAATCAGAATCAGAATAAACTTTATTGCCAAGCATGTAAAAAACACACGAGGAACTTGACTTGACATTGGTGCGCATGCGCGCGACACAACGACACGGCAGCCATAATAGGCGCCTCATCAAACAGAGATAGATAAGAAAGGGAGGGGAAGGGAGGGAACGACACAAGGGGGGAGGAGAGAAAAAAACTTCGTTATCAAAATCCAGCTTATTTTTAAGCAGATTATGATTACAATGAAAAAAAAATCTCTCAATAGCACAGAGCAACAACTCAGAATTCACAAGACACAAGAGAGCAGTGTACAGTATATCTTTAATCAGTTCATGAATCAATGTGTGTGCGGTGTTGAGCAGTGTTGATGATAATAAGAGAGACCCAAGGACCCTTGGCAGAAGATGTTTTGTCTGTCTGGCGCCCAGTCTTATCTGGCGCTGCAGCTGGCTGTCCAAGGCCTTGTGCTCATGATTTTGAAAAAAACACAATCTGCAGACAGCCAGGAGGAATTTTCATGGGGAATAATAATGCCAAATAGGACTGATCACAGAGAAGACTTGTATTTCTTCTGTAGATTCAGTACATTAATCCTTCATTGCGCAGCTTTGAATTCGTCGTGGAAAGACCTGAGCGAACCCATGATGTAATCCACCTTACGAGACAGTTCTCCAGTAGTCGCTATCAGGGTCTTCTCCAGTTTCTCAATTTGTTGGATGCACCTCGCCTGGCCAGCATTTTGATAGGTTGAATCCATCTTCAGCAATTTGCGGTAAACCAAGACAATTCCCGTCCCAATCAGAATTATCCCAATCACCAAGATTACGAAGATAAACAAATCTTCAATATCTTCGATAGAAAGATTAGAGAGACACAGCATTTTCCAATTACCTGTGTCACATAGATAGCCCACTGGAGCCGTTCCAGCGGGGCAGACAGCTTCCCCCGGAGCACTTTTCCTTGTTGAAAAAATAGTGTCAATTGTGTTCAAAGCCCAGCTTATTAACTCCATAATTTCTTTTCGGCGGTCGCAGTTAAACGCAGACAGACAACAGCAAGCTGGGATCCAGTAGCAGGAGGGGAGGAAAAAATCAGCAGGAGAGAAGAAAAAAGCGTCTGCTCTCTTGGGAGGGCGGAAGTAGTAGAAATGAACCAAGTTGTGATCCGATCTCCCGAGTGGGGGGAGTTGTAATGAGGTGTACGCCTCCTTAGTGTTTGCGTAGAATAAGTCCAGTGTTTTATTGTCTCTAGTGTGGCATGTGACATACTGGGTAAACGTGGGTAGAATGGGAGACAGTGAAACATGGTTGAAATCGCCTGAGATGAGGAGAAGAGCATCTGGGTGTTCAGTCTGCAGCCTGCCAGTTACTGAATGGATGACATCACGCGCTGTCCCAGCGTTCGCCGTCGGAACGGCGATGCAACAATGCAGATCACGTGTGAGTATTCCCTCGGGAGATATGTAGGCTGCATGCTAACAGCTAGCAACTCGATGTCTTTGCTGCAGTGTCGTTGTTTAACAGTGATATGTCCCGGTCTGCACCAGTTGTTGTTAACATAAGCCTGTTTTCCACTAGCCCAGCACACCTCGGTACGGCTCGATTCACTTCAGTACGGCTCGGAATGCTTCTGTCTCCATTAGCACGGTGTTGTGCTTGTGCTGTGATGGTTTGTGTTAGGAGGTTTTAGAAGCGGGGCAGCAGCAGATTCTCAGCGAGGCGGGGCCACACTCCCGTGACGTTACGCACCGGACTGAGTCCTTATTTACACGAGACAAAAAATGGAGGATCCAAGGATTATTGCCTTGCTCGCTCTGTGGTTTTATCTCACAATTAATTTTATCTCATAATTAAGCTGCAACAACACAAGTCACTTTTGTTTTGAATTAACTGCCAAATGACCTAGAAATAATGAGCTGAAACTTGTTTTTATTCGTATTAAATAATGAGACGGTGGCACACTGTCCAACACCACATCCTAGGGCATTTTGGATGTACTGAATTAAAAAAATTCATGTTTTTCACCTTCAGGTCAACGTTTGGAACAACAGTATTATTATTTTCCGTTTAGATGATGCTACACTCCTTCTAAAGTATTGTAAATCTCTGAATTTGGAATGCCGATAGAACATTCAATTTACATATACTTGTACCTTTGACTTGGTGCTAATTTTTTATGATATTTCAATAAAAAGAACAGAAAGCTTACAAAAAGATTTCTTTTTTGGTCTAGTTAAAAATTACATTACCTTTACAATGGTTGACCCTCAGCATCATTTTGATCAGACTAGGCAATGGAATTTCTATGTAATTATACTGTTTTATAATTCAGTGTTATAACAGACAAACCACACTTTCCAAAACAATTCCATTTTATTATATACAAAATATTAAAATAAAAAAAAACTTTGCAACACAACATGAAGGTTAATCGACATTTTATACACGCCGACCACTGAGTGCTGAGGCTCGGTAGAATGAAGGCGTCTCTGCCAGCTCTGGTTCAGGAAGGCTCGGTTGAATTAATCCGGACGGGCTGTCGCGGCGGACACGTGGGATGATTCTACAAGGAAAATACACACAATAAAATACAGCACGAAAGTGCAATATATACAGAAAAGACAATAGTTTTTAACAAGAATACATAAGCTTATTTCAGCGTATTGTTCACATGAATAATTACAATAAAAGCTTTAGTCCGCAGTGTGCTGCAATAAAGCAGCGATCATCCACAAATGAACAGCTTTTTTATTGCATAAATAAACTGAGCGTCTTACCGAATATATTTGCGAAAAAACGCACAATAAAAAAAAATTAAAACTCACCGTTAAAGGACTCCGATGTCGAGACCTCCCGGTATATTTTTTCATTCCGGGCGGCTCCGTCTAACTCGCGCTGAATACGTTCGTCTGACAATGCCGTGAGCAGACACTGCAGCTTCTTATTGGTCCATGGAACACCCTTATTACGCGAAGCCATTTTTGATAGAGAATAAATGAAAATAGCACAGCAATACACTGAAAAGGAACCGTCAACAGTGGTTGCGTGCTGAGTAAAGGCGGTCGTGAAGATTCTTTTTTTTTTTTTTTTTAAACTTTATTGAGAAGGTCGTGAAGATTTGGTAGATGAGGAGGAGGAGAGGGGCGGTTACAACCTGACCAATCAGCGCCGGTTACGACCTGACCAATCAGCGGCGACCAGTCTGTTAACGTCACAACACGGCACAGCTCAGCACTGCTGTACCCTGCCCTGCAGCGGGGCTGAGAATCGTGGCTGTTAAACCGTGTTGGGGCTTGTGGAAAAGCGTACAAAGCGTGCTGAGCCGTCCCGTGTCGCGCTAAAGCGTGCTGGTGGAAAAGGCCCTATACATTATCACTCCACCGCCCCTTGCTTTGCCACTGTCTGATGTTCGGTCTGCTCGTATTGCGTGGAAACCCTCCAGTTCAATGTTAGCATCTGCTGCTAATTCGGTTAGCCAAGTCTCTGTGTATAGATACAGACTGCACTCCTGGTATATGCTGTCATAGCGGGAGATAGCCGCTAGCTCATCTACCTTTCCCAGTAACGATCGTACATTCCCCATGATAATGGATGGAAGGGTGGGTCTGTACCTTATATTTCTTGTCTTCCGTCTTACTCCAGCCCGGCAATCACGGCGTTTTCGCCTCAGTTCACCCGGTATGTCGAATTTTTCCGTTAGCACCGGGTGGCGGTTGAGTGCTAGCAGCTCTTCCCTGCTGTACCGTCTCCTGCTATAAACAGTGGCTCCGTCCACCAGCTCAGGAGACATTTGGGGCGATCTGTGTGTCCGTGATATAAATGGAGTGAAAGGTGTGCCGGATCAGAGAGTTGTCACCGGATCAAAAGAGAGAGGAAGGAAAAAAAAGACTCCAAATTGAGCCGCTGTTGCAAAAGGCAGCCGACTCGTGTGGCGCTGGAAGTGAATGTCCCATTATTATGATTATTATTATTATTATTATTGGATGAAGTGAAAGAAGATATGGATAAGGTTGGTGTGAGAGAAGAGGATGCAAGGGATAGGGTGAAATGGAGGCCATTGATCCACTGTGGCGACCCCAAAAGGGAGCAGCCAAAAGTAGAAGAAGAAAGAAAGAACATGTTGAATCAAATACCATAACTATTTCCTTCTTACAATATTGCTTCCACCCATACTATTCTGGAGAGACTGCTAACTGATTTTTTTGTAGAATCACTAAAATCATCATTTGATAAAGGTGAAATGGTCGAGGCTGTCTTTTTGGACCTTAAAATAGTATTCGATACATTAAATTATGATATTTTAATTCATAAACTTTCCAAATTTAATTTTTCTGATGTAACTTTGCAGTTGTTTAAATCATACCTTTCCAACCATGAGCAATGTGTTGTTATCAATGATGAGTCTTTTCTGCAGACTAAAACAGGAGTCCCACAGGATTCAGTTCTTATTTCACTTCTCTTTAGCTTATTGACTTACCACATTTGTGTCTTGCGGCCAATTTTCAGATGTATGCAGACAACACAGTCATCTTCGTGTTGGGCCAAAACACCCAGTCAGTCTTCTCTCAGTTTTCTTATTATTTACTAACTATAGCAGTATGGTTTTAAAAATTATGCATTACACTCAGTGAAAACTAAAAACTAAAAAGTGACTGTTTGTGGGTTTACAGTAAGGTTGTAAGTTCTTCACTTCAGAATATGACAATATGTACCATCTCAAAGATGGTGAAGTCACTGCCTTTCACTCTATTTTCCCACTCTTCCCTTCTGTTTACCAAAGCATTCAAGGTTCAGATCAGGGTTGCCAATTCACTCCTTTTGCTCATTAAATGCACATTTGTAAGTGCTTAAAAATACAGTAATAGGATTAGGCATTATCTTGGTTAAGGAAAAGTTTAGGGGTAGGGTTAAGGGATAGATCATGATGGGTTGACTGTTTTCATTAGATTACACCTCTCATCCTCCATCATGCTTCTTTTCGAACCCCATAACTATGAGGGATAATTTATTGTGGTAAAAACACTATATAGTTGTTTTCTGTTGAAGGACAGTTGCCTAGGTTGTTGTGTCATTCACACATCCAAGCTACATTAAAGGCAGAGTTCCTAATTTGATTTAGAGAGGAGAAGCAGGTTTGTTTTCAAATCTTTCAGTCCTCACAGCTCCCTCCCCCTTCTTTGGGGACCAAGATACAGTATATGGGCAGGTACAATGGGAAACACCAGGCAAAACAAGTATTAAAAGTTATATGAATTCAGTTATTGAACTATAATTGGTTATGAAAAACACGCAAAATTTCCATATTACACATATTAGCATGAAACAATGAGAGGAGAAGAGTCCAGCAGTGGGAGTATGGAGATTCTCTTACATGCTGAAATGAATCACAGCTTTGCACATCTCAGCAAGAACTCCCCAGGAAAAAACTGACTTGAGCTGAGGACACACAAATAAGTGACCACAGCAATTTTGACATACCAGACTGTGTGTGTTCTTTATATCCTGATGTACAGTAGCTAGTGTTATTATTCTAAACTCTTGCTTTTAATCATGTGTGTGAACTAGGTCGGCCCCCTGGCTTACCATCAGCCTGAAGACTAACGTCTTGGCGCAAGGCACGGAAGCACCACCAACCATCACCATCGACGACTACGAGCTGGAGGTCGTGAATCAGTTCACGTACCTGGGGTCCACGATCAGCAACAACCTCTCCCTTGATACAGAGATCAACAAGAGGATTGGAAAATCAGCCTTCACACTCGCTCGCCTCACCACACGAGTGTAGGAGAATCCCAAACTCTCTGTCAAGACGAAGACGGCAGTGTACAACGCCTGCGTCATCAGCACACTACTCTATGGGAGTGAGACGTGGACAACATACGCCAGGCAGGAAGAGACTGAACTCCTTCCACTTGCGCTGCATTCGCCACATCCTGGACATATCCTGGCAGGACAAAGTGCCCAACACAGAAGTTCTGTCCCGCGCCGGCCTTCCCTCCATGTTCACTCTACTCAGGCAGCGCAGGCTCCGCTGGCTAGGCCACGTTCACCGTACGGAGGATGGCAGAATCCCAAAAGACGTCCTCTACGGAGAACTGGCAACTGGCAGGAGAGACGTTGGCCGCCCACAGCTGCACTTTAGAGACGTCTGCAAGAGAGACATGAAGGCCCTGGAGATCAACACAGAGCGCTGGGAGGACCTTGCAACGGACCGCTCCAAATGGAGAGGCACCCTGACCAGACAGCTCAAGGCGGGTGAAGAGAGACTGACTGCTGCAGCAGATGAAAAAAGGACCCGCAGGAAGAACCGCCACAGACCCAGCAGCATGGAGACCACCCACAAGTGCGACCTGTGTGACAGGGACTGCCATTCGCGCATCGGCCTGTTCAGCCACAGGCGGTGCTGTTCCAGCAGAGTAGACGTTTAGGATTCTCTTCCATGGTCATCATAGACCGACGGAGGCCGACGACGACGAACTAGGTCGAATGCTCAATGCTCAGTTCGCTTCAGAGAATCCTGTGCCTTCTGCCGTGGATCACATGCTCCTCTGTTCCAGCTATGGAAGAGAAAAAGCGTGGTGTAGGCAGACATAGGTGTGTGTGTGAGAGAGAGAGAGTGAGAGAGAGAGAGAGAGAGAGAGAGAGAGAGAGAGAGAGAGAGAGAGAGAGATTTTTAACTAACTAACCTGCACTTATATAGCGCTTTTCTAGTCACAAAGACTACTCAAAGCGCTTTCATTAATACTAACCCTCTATTCTAAGGGCCTATAGGAAACAGATATCTAGGGACAATTTAGAACAGCCAATTAACCTAACATGCATGTCTTTGGCATGTGGGAGGAAACCGGAGAAATCCCGGAGTAAACCCACGCAACACGGGGAGAACATGCAAACTCCACACAAATCACTGTTGGTCGGGGGCTGGGATCGAACCCACGATCCCCACAATCCCTCGGCCAAGGGTAAACTGTGCTGCCGCAGTGCTAACCACTGCGCCACCGTGCAAGATCTTTAGAAAAGATTCTTCCTTTTATAATTTCACAGGACCAAACCAGTTTCATTAAAAATCGCCATTCTTTTTTTAACTTGCGGCGGTTGTTTAATATTATTTATACTCCTCACCACAACATACCTGAATGTCTTATTAGTTTGGACGCTGAAAAGGCATTCGATAGGGTTGAGTGGGAATATTTGTTTTTTACTTTGGAGAGGTTCGGTTTTGGTCCTTCCTTCTGTTCCTGGATTAAACTTCTCTATGCTAGTCCTTTAGCTTCAGTGTTAACTAACTGTCGCTATTCTGTCTATTTTAGACTTTACCGTGGTACGAGGCAAGGCTGTCCTTTGAGCCCGTTGCTCTTTGCCTTGGCAATTGAGCCGTTAGCTATAGCAATCCGTGGGAGCCGGGACTTTCTAGGCATTTGTAGGGGTGGCATCGAGCATAGGGTTTCACTCTATGCCAACGATCTTTTACTATTTCTCTCCAACCCACTTACTTCATTACCTGCTATACTCAACATTTTGGATAGTTTTAGTAGGTTTTCTGGTTATAAGATTAATTTTAATAACAGTGAATTGTTTCCGATTAATGAAAAGATTCGAGTTCAGGATCTTGAAAATTTTCCTTTCAAGGTTGTTATTGATCATTTTAATTATCTTGGGATATGTGTCACTAAACAACTTAATTACTTGTTTAAAAATAATTTTCTCCCCTTATTTGACCAGTGCAAGCTAATACTTTCCAAATGGTCCCCATTATCCTTGTCCTTAATTGGCAGAATCAATTCTGTAAAAATGATGTTACTTCCAAAGTTTTTATATTTGTTTCAGTGTCTCCCCATTTTTATTCCTAAATCCTTTTTTAAGTCTTTGGACTCTCTGATTACCTCATTTATTTGGAATGGTAAACATCCGAGATTGAGGAAAGTTTTTCTTCAAAGACCCAAATCAGTGGGTGGCATGGCTCTGCCTAACTTTCAATATTACTACTGGGCAGCAAATATCAGGTGCATGTTATATTGGAAACATTTCTATCTGGAACCCAAATCACCCATTTGGATCCTTATGGAGTCACATGTGGACAATCAAACCTCCCTACCGGCAATTTTAGGTTCACCATTTCCCCTTGCTTTGTCTACACCAGGTAATAACAAAGTAGTTCGTCAGTCTCTTAGAATTTGGTCTCAATTCAGGAAAAATTTCGGTCTTCAGTTTTTCTCCATTAGAAGTCCAATTGCCGCAAATCATTTATTTACCCCATCAACTATTGATAGTGCATTTCATATATGGCACAGAAAATGTTTAAAATCTTTTGCGGATTTATATTTTGATGGACAATTTGCAAGTTTTTCTCAACTTTCCACTAAATTCGACATCACTTCTACACATTTTTTCCACTTCCTCCAGGTCAGACATTATGTGCAAACCATGACAAAACAATTCCCTCAAAAACCTTCTGATAATCCTCTAGATGATTTTTTATTAGTTAAACCAACTTCTAAGGGGGTAATATCAGTTTTATATAATTTAATTTCAAATTTACAATCTTCTTCTCTGGCTGCTATTAAATTGAATTGGGAACAAGATCTTAATTTTACTTTTACTGATGAACTGTGGGACTCTATTCTTGGCCAGGTTCACACTGCATCAATGTGTGCTCATCACGCTCTTATTCAATTTAAGATTGTACACCGGGTGCACCTGTCCAAGGTTAAGTTAGCACGTATTTACTCGGATATAGACCCAACTTGTGAAAAGTGTGGTAGCGCTCCTGGCACTTTGCTTCACATGTATTGGTCCTGCCCTTCATTGATGAATTTTTGGCATTCTGTTTTTATCACTATGTCTGAAGTCCTGCAATATCAAATTAAACCTGATCCATTATGCGCCATTTTTGGTGTGGCTCCAGAACTTGTCTTGCCAAATTCCAAATTAAAAGTATTCAAATTTTCATTATTATTGGCTAGACGTGCTGTATTACTGAAGTGGAAAGACTCTTCGCCCCCTTCACATTTACAGTGGATAAAAGATATAATGTCCTGTTTGGATTTAGAAAAAATCAGATATACAGTTCGTGGCTCTGAAAACAAATTCTATAAATTATGGTGCCCGTTTCTTGATTTCTTTGAAAGACCCACGATTATAGTTTCTGAGTAGCTCATATCCCCTTTACCCCACCCCCACCTCACACACACAATTTTTCTTTTTTTTTTCTTTTTTTTGGTATTTTTTTATTATTATTATTGTTTATTTAAAGGTTTTTGTGTTTTGAAGCATCCACATTTGTTAGTTTTAAATTCTAGTTTTGCACTGTTTGGTTAAAACAAAAATGAAAATTTCCGATACTTTGTATTGTATTGATACTTCAATTAATAATAATAAAAAGACCTTTGAAAAGCTCTTTAATAAACACACGTGTCCATCATTCAGTACAATTACTATGCCATGCTATATTAGAAAGAAAATTATTCCCCCAAAAAATGCCCGAACAAAAGCTGCCCATCACGAACTAAACAGAGGACATCCTCCAGGGACCAGAGGGTCCTAAAACCTTCCACATCCCCATTCCCCATAAAAAACTCAAAGTCCAGCCTGATTCTGGCTTTAAGAAGCCTCACAAATAAAATTTTGACATCAACATCATTCTCAACATTCTCAAGTTTTCTTCTCTGGCTTACATACTGTAGATAGCCAACTTTGCCTGCCCTAAAACAAAGTTCAGTAGTTGACACTTCTGCTTAAAACGACGATTGTACATAAAACCACAAATGAAAACCTACTTAGAGAAAACTTCCTTAAAAATGTGAAAAAGTTCTGTGAGTAGTTCAAAGAGACCACTCAGACGCTGACATTCAGTAAAACAATGAAAAACTGTCTCCCTAGAGGAACAAAAAACACACTGATCACTGACACTGCTGTTAATCACAGAAACAAAAGCATTGACAGCTATAATGCCATGCAGGACCCTCCACTGTAAGTCCCCATGCCTCTTAGGGAGAGGGGCTTTATAAAGAGCCCTCCAGGCAGGCCGTTGCCCTTTTTCTAGTCTAAAATAGGCTCTCCATGGAGTGTCCACACAGGTGTTCAATCTGTCCTTGTTGAGTGCCATCACCACCAGTCTGTAGAGTGCCTTACCACTGGCTCCTCCAAAGTCCACACCAGTGGGAGCACAGAATGCCAGTAAGGAGCAAGGAGAAACGTCAAAATCCATATAAAGCGTGAGAGAGGGAAAAGGGTCCGTGCTTTCAGGTTCAGGTTCAGGTTCAGGTTCAGGTTACTTTATTTGTACCCGTAGGTAGATTTGTTTTGCAGTCTGGTGACATCCATATTTACAAGCCACAATTACATTCAACATAGACACAAACACAGGCACACATGAAATTGACTATAAACATGATAAAAATACTCAAGGCTCCATCAATCAGGGTATAAAGACAAAGAGATGAGAGAAAAACCAGAGGTAAGACAGAAGGGTCATATTAAAAAGTTAAAAACTAGTCAAAGAGGTTAAAAACTCAAAGGTCTAAAACCCAATAAAATATTTAGAACCCAAATAACATCCTTCAAAAATAAGTAAATATAAAATGGAGTTAACCCCTTGCACTCCGGGCAATTTTCCTAAAAATGCCAAAAAATAACGTGCCCAAAGTAAATCGAAAGCTGTTCTTCAACCCTTTGCAGCATCTTCATGGGGTTGTCTCATTTAAAAGAAAACACTTTGAATTTTTTGGCAAAAAAAAACATAATCTCTCTACGTGCTCCGGCCACTGAGTTACAGTCATCTAAACATACTGAACTTGAAGAAAAAAAATTTGGACATGGTGTTTTTTTGGATACAAATGCTTGCAAATAACACACAGCTGTCCGATCCGGCTGGAAAATGCAACAGAAATGTAGAACCAAGTGTTATCCAGCTGAGGTCAAAATTTGGTAACAATACCACAAAAAATGAATATTTTACACAGCTTTGTTCTCAGGCTGTTCCCAGGCGTTTTGGAACTGTGCCAAATGGCACAGTTTGGAAAAACGTCTGTAACTTTTGAATGATTCAATATAGAATCTTCATTTTAGGCTCAAAGGAAAGGTTACACTCAGGGCTGTGTCTGTGTGTGTGTGTGGGGGGGGTCGTCCCCCCCCGCTACCAAGGACGGAGTTCCGCCCTCGCTACATGACGGATTACACTCGTTGCATGTTTCCACAGCAACGCTGTCACAGCGCCCCCCCCCTCGCTACTGTGTGTGTGTGTGTGGGGGGGGGGGTTGTCCCCCCCCCGCTCGCTACAGAGGATAGACTTCGGCCATCGCTACACAACGGATTAGCCTCATGTGGTGATGTGGGACAGCAGTGCAATCACCACGGCTCCCCCCCCCGCTGCAGAAGAAGAGCGGGGGTGGGGGGGCGTTCACAGCCTGTACACTGTGAGCAACCCCTTGTACCGCGGCGCACGAACTTCAGACTTTGTGAACCGCACAGCTGTAATTTACTGATCGGTCAAAAGTCATTTTGGATAACAATTTTCAGGGATAAATAATAATTTAGCTTATAACACCTTACCTCTTCAAAGCAGAGTCCTGGCGAACTTCTCTTCCTCATTGTCAGACGAACGCGACGCTGGTCCGCTCTGGTTCTGGTCTCGCGACTCGATCAAAACATAATTCCATTATTGCGGTTTTGTGCTTCCATGATTGTGGTTTTTGGCGAACGATTTTTCAAAACAAATAACAGTAGCAATTAAAAAAAGACTGGCGAAGGCGTGTGTGTCACTCAGCCTTCGTCGTCACCCTCCGTCGGTCTATGATGACCATGGAAGAAATCATAACGTCTACTCTGCTGGAACCAATACAAAATAAGCACCGCCTGTGGCCGAACATGCCGAACCACGAATGGCACTCCCTGTCACACAGGTTGCATTTGTGGATGGTCTCCATGCCGCTGGGTCTGTGGGGCTCTTCCTGTGTCCTTTTTTGATCCGCTCCAGCAGCCAGTCTTCACCCAGCCTTAAAAAAAAAAACAGCTCGCGAACTTCTCTTCTTCAACTGGCTCACTGCATTCAAAGCGTTGGGAGGCGGGTCCTCCTTCCTAGGTTTTCATTCATTGGCTCTTCATGGTTTCAGAAACCCAATTCAAGGCTCTTATTAGTCGAATGAGAGGTCAATCAGATGAACTAATCTGTTCGCGGCTGTGTTTGCAGCTTTTTTTTTCAGTGGCGCTTAGAGGCCACACCACCTACATCACCACCATCAATATCCTTATCATGCTATCATGCGTCATGCGCACGAGTGCGCTCTTGTGCGCCCTAGGACGCAGAGACTTGCCCGCCCGCGGAACAACGGAGTGCAAGAGGTTAATAAATAGGTACCTAAATTATGTACAATATATTGTTACAACTTGTTCAACTCTTTGACAGCAGCAGGAACAAAGCTGTTTTTGTAGCGCTGGGTTTTACTTTTTGGGACAGCAAACCTCCGTCTTGAGGGAAGAAGCTGAAAGTTGCAGTGCAAAGGGTGGGAGTTGTGGCACACATATTTGAGATGCTTAAGCTGCATATGTATATTACTTTTGAGATGCTTAGGCTGCATATGTATATCACTGTTACCTCACGTCTTAGAAGGAACAATAAGTCTGGACCTCCTGGGGATGACAGGAGGGTGTGAAATGTGTCTTTAGAAATGGCTCTGAGAAGACTTCCTGACCACCAGGGTTTAGGTGGAGAAGAGAGGACCTGGGGGGGGGGGGGTGATGTATTCTCTGGGGAGTGAATGACAATGTGATTCTGTACTCTGATGTCCCGGGTATAAAAAGGGGAGATGTGGGAAGTTAGTTCTCTTTCTGTTTGAGAAGATGTTGGAGACACGTGATTGTTAATAAACCGGAATTGAGAAATAAATTCAGCCTCTTCATTTCACGCTCTCCACACTGGTGACCTTAAGACGTATCATGGGCAGAGACGATTCCCCCGAACCAGACTTGCCAGGGACCAGCCGGGCAAGCGCAGTCTCAGTCAAGCTACCAGAATTCTGGCAGGACAACCTGGACTCATGGTTCCTCCTGGCTGAAGCCCAGTTCGCTCTCGGGGGAATAACAGCAGATGACACAAAGTTCTACCACGTCATCGCCAAACTTGACAGCCGCACAGCTCGACATGTGCGGAGCCTGGTGCAGCGCCCACCCGCTGACGACAAATACGGCGGGTTGAAAGCTGCCCTCATCCAGCGTTTCACTCCCTCAGCCCAGGAGAGAGCCGAGAGACTCCTGGCCCTGCACGACTTGGGAGAAAGCACGCCTGTTGACTTGATGGAAGACATGCTGAAGCTGAGAGGCTCAGACAACGATGATTTCCTCTTCACTCACATCTTCCTGAGAACTCTACCGTCGCAGACGAGGGCGACCCTGGTGGGCTCCCAGTTTGTGACTCAGCGGGACTTCCGCGCGCTAGCCCAGGAGGCGCAGCGGATCCTCAACGCCAGCGGACGGCACACGGCCACCGCAGCAGCGGCAGATCTCGGCGCGACGACCGGGAACGGCAAAGGGCCAGAGGCGACGGAGGCAGATACACCACCAACGGCGGCGGCGAAGCCCCGACACCGCGGAGGAGACGACCTCTGTTTTTACCATCGTCGCTTCGCAGAGAGGGCACGCAAGTGTATACTGCTGTGTCAGTTCCAGAGCTCAGGAAACTCCAGGACCGGGAGTCGGTAGCAGCTGCGGCCCTTGGTGAACGGAACAAGCTGCTCTACCTGACGGATGCACGTTCTTGGAGGCAATTCCTCGTGGACACAGGCTCCCAAGTGAGTTTCATCACGCCAACTTACGCTGACCGGTTGGCGGGTCCCGGGAGTCACGGAGCATCAGCGGCGAACGGCTCGAGCATTAAGACCTTCGGTGAAAGGACCCTACTTCTGTCCCTGCACGGCCGCACATATGAGTGGACTTTTATTATAGTGGCGGTGAGTTTCAACATGTTAGGTGCTGATTTTCTGTGCTCACATGGGTTGTTGGTTGATCTCCCCAATAGACGCCTGGTTAATGCACTCTCGTTTTACTCTATCCCTTGTGCAGCTCGAGTGTCCCCGCCCACAGCACAAGCCAACGTCGCCACAGCAGGTGGTAAGTTTCACACACTCCTCACTCAGTTTCCAGCACTAACGGTTCCTACTTTTTCAGCAGCCGTTGCTAAACACGGGGTGGAGCACTTTATCACTACCGCTGGTCCCCCCGTTTTTGCAAAAGCTCGGTGCTTGGATGCAGCTAAACTGACCATAGCGCGCGAGGAGTTCGCCAACCTTGAAAAATTGGGCATCATTCGGCGTTCGAACAGCCCATGGGCTTCCCCGCTTCACATGGTCCCTAAGGCTGACGGCTCGTGGCGACCTTGCGGTGATTTTCGCAGGTTGAACAACGCCACAGCGCATGACCACTACCCAATCCCCCATATTCAGGATTTTTCGGTTCATCTGGCGGGGGCGCGCATTTTTTCTAAAATAGACTTAGTCCGCGGTTATCATCAAGTCCCAGTACGCGCTGAGGACATTCCCAAAACAGCGGTAATAACTCCGTTCGGACTTTTTGAGTTTTTGCGCATGCCGTTTGGGCTTAAAGGCGCCGTGCAAACTTTCCAGCGCATGATGGATGCGGTGTTACGCGATCTCCCTTTTGTGTTCGTCTACCTGGACGACATTTTGGTAGCCAGCGCGTCCGAAGAAGAACACGAAAAGCACCTCACGGCAGTTTTCCGGAGGTTGGGGGAGCATGGGTTAATAATCAACCCAGCGAAGTGCCAGTTCGGGGTGGCGCAGATTGATTTTTTGGGGCACCGCGTCTCCCCAGAGGGAGCAGTTCCGCTGCCGGACAAAGTGCGTGCGGTAGCAGATTTTCCCCAGCCACAAACGGTCAAAGCACTACAGGAGTTTTTGGGAATAGTGAATTTTTATAACCGTTTCCTCCCCCACGCAGCGCAGCTCATGCAACCATTGTATGCCACGCTTAAAAAACAAAACCCCTCAAATGCGATCGAATGGTCCCCGGAGCAGGAGCGCGCATTCTCGGAGGTAAAAAAAGCCCTTGCGGACGCTGCGTTGTTGGCTCACCCAGACCCAACGGCCCGCATAGCGCTCACCACTGATGCATCAGACGTGGCCATAGGGGCAGTAGTGGAGCAACAGGTTGCCGGGGCTTGGCAGCCGCTGGCCTTTTTCAGCAGGACCTTGCGCAAGGCCGAGCGAAAATACAGCGCGTTCGACAGGGAGTTGTTAGCGCTCCACTTAGCCATTCGTCACTTCCAGTTCTGGCTGGAAGGTCAGCGTTTCACCGCGTTTGTCGACCACAAACCGCTCACTTTTGCGATGGCCAAAGTTTCGGAACCATGGTCAGGCTGGCAGCAGAGGCAGCTGGCTGCAATTTCAGAATTTACTACTGATATTCAACATGTAGCGGGTAAACTTAATGTGGTGGCAGACTGCCTCTCTCGCGCCGTAACCGCTCCAGTCCGTGCGGAGGTAGATTATACTACCGCGGCCGCAGAGCAAAATAGCAGCGCGGAAGCGTACGCGGCCCCAGTCCACGTGTGGATAGATTTCACAGCCATGGCTGCGGATCAAGGTAGCGACGTGGACGTGTGCGCGCTCCAGTCTGGACCAACAGGGTTAAGGCTGGAGAGCAGGAGGCTGCAAGATGGTGCGCCCCCCCCTAATCTGCGATGTCTCTACAGGACGACTGCGTCCGGTAGTGCCGGCCGCGTGGCGCCGCCGTGTTTTTGACTCGATTCACTCTCTGGCGCACCCAGGGGTGCGCGTGTCGGTAAAAATGGTAGGAGAGATGTTTGTTTGGCCGAGCCTGCGCAAGCACGTTAAGGAGTGGGCAAGAGCCTGCATGGCTTGCCAGCGGGCCAAAATACACAAACACATAAAAGCCCCCTTAGAGCCGTTTCACATCCCAGCCAAGAGGTTCGATCATGTGCATGTCGACCTCGTAGGCCCCCTACCCTCGTCGCAGGGGTGCACGCATCTTTGACGATGGTGGACTGCACCACGCGTTGGCCTGAAGTGGTTCCACTGGCATCAACCACAGCCGCAGAGGTGGCCTGCGCATTTTTAACGGCTTGGGTAGCGCGTTTTGGGGTCCCGTCGGATATTACGTCCGACAGGGGGCCTCAATTTGTTTCTGAGCTTTGGTCAGCGATGGCCCACAGCCTGAGGATAACAATCCACCGCACTACCGTATACCACCCCCAGGCTAATGGTTTATGCGAGCGTTTTCATAGGTCATTGAAAGCAGCCCTCAGAGCGTCGCTGACGGATGCAAATTGGGTAAACAGACTACCATGGGTTTTATTAGGGTTGCGTTCTGCACCTAAAGAGGACTTAAAAGCCTCCCCTGCTGAGTTGGTGTTTGCACAACCACTCCGTCTGCCAGGGGAATTTCTTCCCGATAACCCGGCACCAGAGCGTCCCCCTGCTCAGCGGTCACTGAACGACATGGGAGCGGACATGCTTCCGGGCCCCGTTCATCACACTTTTCCGCGTGTTTTTGTACCTAAATCTTTAAAAAATGCCAAGTTTGTTTTTGTCAGGCACGAGGCTCAGCACCCAACCTTGCGACCACCTTATGACGGCCCATATAGAGTGCTGGAAACAGGTGATAAGCATTTTTTGCTAGATTTAGAGGACAGGAGGGAAACAGTTGCTATAGACAGACTTAAACCTGCTTTTGTGATGGCTGGTGAAACTGTGCAAGTGGCGAGGGCTCCTCGACGTGGCAGACCCCCCAGGGAGCAGGGCCCAGAGCCCTCTCAGGGATTGACTAACAGTTCTCATCCTCAGATAGCAGATTCACTGCAGGATGGCGCCACAGGAGTGGCGAAGCCCGCCTACAGCAAGTTCGGAAGAAGGTTGAAGCCCAGACAGCATATGGACTGATGTTGTGATTTTATCATGTTGTCTAGACTATGTTGTATTGTTTCATCTTCGACGTTTGGGGGGGGGGGGTTATGTGGCACAATTATTTGAGATGCTTAAGCTGCATATGTATATTACTTTTGAGATGCTTAGGCTGCATATGTATATCACTGTTACCTCACGTCTTAGAAGGAACAATAAGTCTGGACCTCCTGGGGATGACAGGAGGGTGTGAAATGTGTCTTTAGAAATGGCTCTGAGAAGACTTCCTGACTACCAGGGTTTAGGTGGAGAAGAGAGGACCTGGGGGGGTGGTGATGTATTGTCTCTGGGGGGTGAATGACAATGTGATTCTGTACTCTGATGTCCCGGGTATAAAAAGGGGAGATGTGGGAAGTTAGTTCTCTTTCTGTTTGAGAAGATGTTGGAGACACGTGATTGTTAATAAACCGGAATTGAGAAATAAATTCCAGCCTCTTAATTTCACGCTCTCCACAGGAGTCATCATTTAAAATGGAGGTAGCCATCCTCTGTGCTTGTCTGGTGTACAGGGATGTCAGGCTCAGCTGTGACTCACCAAGCAAACGACTGGACCATCTAACTACCTGATCCTGATACTACCTGATTTCTGGCTGCAGCGTGCCATTGCTAAAGTCCATGAGCAGGGAGCGCTCAAGTCCATGAAGCTCCTGTTTCCAGTGTGCAAGAAGACCACCGATGAAACGATTTGATCTAACACCAAAATGAGCTACTAAAGCTGAGGTGTTGTTGAGGCCAGGACCAGCCAGTTCCACCACTTGCTTCAGAGTGAGAACATTCCTGGAACACAGCCTATCAAGGAAGCTCCTTCCAACTCCCGGCAGGACACCAAGGCGACCAAAAACCAGCGGCTCCCTCAACAACCAGTGGAGGGAAACGCATGGCCCTCTTTGTTTTTTAAAAAGAGTCCATACTGAAAAAAGACTGCAGTAAAAACTGGGCAAAGACAGTGCACTAGAGTTCTTAAAATCCATTAAAAACACAGGGAGGTCTAGCCCAAGCCCAAGGACTCTCTGTAAAATAACACAGGCCAAAGGCCTCCACACCAGGTCTTGGGGGCCCGTCAGCAGTCTCTGTATGAAAGTCAGTCTAAAAGCAGCACCTCTACTAGCTAAATGAACCACTCCTTGCCCCCCTTCCTCTTTGGGAAGAAATAACAGGGCTTGAGGGACCCAGTGGAGTCCACCCCCCCAAAAAAAGTCCACCATAACAGACTGAATTTTTGACAACAAACCAGCAGGGGGGTTCATGCACATGAGGTGGTGCCACAGGGATGAGGAAACAAGATTATTTAAAATGAGCACTCTTCCTCTAAAAGATATTTTTGGCATTAGCCACTTCCATTTATTTAGTCTCCCGTTGATTTTCTCTATGACCCCATCCCAATTTTTTTGCTCAAATTGATTTCCAATAAAGACACCAAGATACTTGAACCCTCCTTTTTTCCAAATCAGCCCACCAGGCAGCGTAAGCTGATTTTCTAGTTTCTCCCCCACCATCAGAGCCTCGCTTTTTTCCCCAGTTTATTTTTGCAGAGGAAAGTTGGCCAAAAAGATTAACACTCTTAACCAAAACGTCAATGTCACTCTGCTTGTTTAGCAGAATGACTACATCATCTGCATAGGCCGACAGCTTGAAAGTGGTGTCACAGCCAGGAAATGTGACTCCTGATAGGTTCCTTCTCAAGCAGTGAAGCAAAGGCTCTATGGCGAGGGAGTACAGCATCCCTGAGAGAGAGCAGCCCTGCCGAACCCCCCTCTGGACTTTTAAAGGGGCAGACAGGCCCCCATTTATCTTCAGCACACTCTCAATGTCACTGTACACGGCCCGTATCCTGGCTATGAAGCCTGGGCTGAACCCAAACGTTGCTAAAACTGTCCATAAATATTGGTGTTCAACCCGGTCAAACGCCTTTTCCTGGTCAATTGAAATCAAACCAGTTTCCACCGCCAATGAACCAGAGACCTCCAAAACATCCTGAATTAAAGTGACATTCTCACTAATCAGCCTGCCAGGCACACAGTAAGTCTGGTCTACATGAATGAGCTCGCTCATCACCTTTCTCAGTCTTCGGGCCAGAGCTTTTGAAAGAATCTTATAGTCTGTGCAGAGCAGAGAGACTGGCCTCCAGTTCTTTAGGCTCTGTAGGTCCCCTTTTTTTGGCAACAGTGTGATGATGGCCCTCCTGCAGGTCGTGGGTAGGGTCCCCCTTTTCAAGCTATCTTGGAGAACCTCCAGCAGGTCTGGACCAAGCAGGGGCCAGAATTCCTTAAAAAAGTCCACAGAGAAACCATCTATGCCCGGTGATTTTCCATTCTGGAGGCTCATTAGCCCCGTACGCAGCTCAGACAGAGACAGTGGAGCATCCAAGCCGGCAACAAGGTCCTCTGAGAGGTACTGGAAGACCATCAAGGAAAACCTGGCTCAGTGACATGTTCTCCCTCCACTCTGCTTTAAACAATTCACTGTAGAAACTAGCAGCATATCTCCTGATCTCTGCAGCTGTGGAGATTGTTCTCCCGTCATCGTCCAACAAGGAGTGAATGAGTTTTCTCTGTCCATTTTCCCCCTCCAGTCCTAAAAAGTACTGGGAGGGCGAGTCCATCAGAGCTACATCCATGTAGCGCGAGCGGACCAGAGCACCTTGTGCGGTGACCCCTAGCAGGCTAGCCAAGGCTGACCTTTTTGACTTAAGAGCCTCTAAGTGCTCTTGTTTTCCTGTAGAACTGAGCAACTCCTCTAGCTCTACCACCTCAGTCTCCAGAACTTTCAAGGATTGGGTCAAGGTACGAGTGACATTTCGAGTGTACTGTTGGCAGAGTTGTTTTATCTGTGCCTTACCAAAATCCCACCACATTTGGAGAGAACTAAAAGAGGGTTTTTGTTCCCTGTGTGACTTCCATACATCATGAAAAACTCCTTTAAAAAACACATCATTTAAAAGTGTATTATTAAAATGCCAAAAAGCACTCTTACACTTTACATTTTCAATAAACACAGAACAAAACAGCAGGCAGTGATCAGTGAAACCAACAGGACAGATACAACTATTTTTAAAAACACTCATTTGATGTTTAAAACCATAAAAATCGTCTAACCTAGCCATAGATAAAAGGTTATCTTTAGTATGGCTCCAGGTGTACTGCCTCTGGTCTCCATGATGTGATCTCCACACATCAGCCATTCCGTGTGTCTTCACCAGTTCCCTCAGCCTATTGGCAGAAGCAGGGTGAGGCTCCTGATGGTTTCTGTCTAGTCTGTGGTTTAATGTACAGTTAAAATCACCCCCCAGAAATAAAAAACTATTTGGATTACAGGACCTAACCGTATCCGATAACACATCAAAGACCCTGATCCTCTCTGCTCTCTGTGTTGGCACATACACGTTTATAAAATCCAAGTTCACATTTTCAAACTGTACCTTTAATAAGAGTACATGTCATTTCACCACCTCTTCTACCTCATAAGAGACAGGCACACAACCCCTAGAGAAAAGTACAGCCACCCCCCCCACTGCTATTAGATTTGTGGCTAAAAAACATGCAGCCATCCCACTCTTTTCTCCACTGGCTCTCAATGTCTACAGTGCTGTGAGTCTCCTGGAGCATCAGCACGTCAAGTTTCTTTAAATTAAAAAGCTTGTATAAAGAGGTCCTTTTTACATCATCCCTGGCCCCACTTATATTAAGAGTGCCAACTCTAAGGTGGGGCATTAAAAAGGATAAAAATAAGGTACAGTAAAAAAAACACACACACATAGCATAAAAGGGAAGAAACAAACTAAGAGTCAACATGACTGTTAGTAATTTGTGATTTCAGTTTAAGAACCAGTTTCTTTAAACGATATATTTTCTGATCAGTGAAAGTCTCATTCCCATCATTCAGTTTCATAAACTTGCGAGCTGATGCCACAAATATCTCCAGATCTGGAAAGTAATTTTCCACTTTCACAGCTCTGCTCCCCTTAGTCACCTGAAGAAATTTCCTAATCTTGGTAAAGCAATAGGAGCTTTGCTCCTCTTGTGTCTGCATCAGTTCAGACTCAGCTCCACTTTCCTCAGAAGCGCTCTCGTCCAGTATTTCCAAATTCCCAACCCTACTAGATTTAGCAGAGCTCTGCAAGTTTTCAGCACTTTTTCTTTTTTGTGCAGCTTTAAAAGGATCCTCCTCAACAAAATTACATTCCTGCATTTCTTCGTCAACTGCAACGTTTGTCATGCAGTGTTTACTCTGTGTGTCCGCCACAGCCTCTGTCCGCTCCTCCCCCGCCTGCAAAGTCTGTTCATTCATGTTCTTTCGTTTAACTGCACTCATTTTGCCCTCCACCTCTTTACTCTGGGTGACAGGCTCGTCACAATGATCAGAGCTGCCGCCAGACAGAAACTCCCCACTATCACTGTTTGGAGGGGCAACTACTGTGCCCGCCGCGGTCGCCCCAGCAGAAGCAGATGCGGATGCGGCCGCGGGCGCCCCCGCAGAAGCAGACGCGGCCACGGCCGCCCCAGCGGGAGCGGACGCCGCAGTGGCATCCGCCGCAGCGGCATCCGCCGCATCACATGTAGTGCTACCTTCCGGATCACCAGAAACAGCGGCGTCACCTTTCTTACTGCCAGTGTTCTTCATGTTCACCTTTTCAGGACATGATCTAATAAGATGGCCCTCTGCACCACATGCAAAACACTTCATGGTTTCAGATGTTGCAAAGACTAAGTAGCTAAAGCCGTCAATCCTGAAGTTAAAAGACACGTTCAGTTCTGCAGAGCTGTCTTTTAACACCATGAAACACTGCCTCCTGTGACACACGACATGCTTCAGCAGGGGTGATTTACTGCCCAGAGAGACCATTCTGATGGGGGAAACAACTTGGCCAAAATGGGACAACTCTCTGATCAGCTGATCATTTTTAATGAAAGGAGGAGCATTTGAGATGGTGATCCTCCTAGAAGGGTTCACCAGTGGTAAAACAGGAGTAAAAGTGTCATTTATGACAACTCCCTGTTCCACCACCTGATCAGCCTTTTCAGTTGAATCCAGAAAGATGACAATTGCACTGTTCATCCTCGATGCTGATTTTATGCTATCAGGCCCAACCACCTGTCCTACAGTGAGGCCGGCCTCCTCCGCAGAGCAGGAAACTGTCGGGAGGATTCTCACACCATGCCTCCGGGTCAAGCGCTCAAACTCCACACCACCATCAAACACCGGCATGATGCCGGCCGGGAAAAACGGGCAGCAGAAGCTACCATTCCCCGACACACTCACTCCAACACTCACACCCCAGCACACATACTCAAACCGCTATATAATAAACACACACACCTCAACACACAAGATAGAGAAAAGTTAGAAAAAAACAAAGTTTAAAGTACTCACTCGACACCACTCGACACCCCTGCTCCCACAAACGCTCATGCATGCACACGAGAGAGAGAGAGAGAGAGAGAGAGAGAGAGAGAGAGAGAGATTTTCCGCACGCACAGAGGGCCCACTCTCTGCTCTTGTTGTCACTGAAACAACATGAATCTGCTTCCTATGACTGAACATGAAAAATAACCTGTGTTTAGCACTTTACTTAATAAGGTCCTAATAGATAGCCTAAGTCACATGCCTTCTACTTCTGCATATGGGACCTTAAATCGGAAAAAAATCTCCATTAAAATGAATGGCAAGCGCGAAATTATCTTTTGATCCCGATCGAATTTTGACACGAGTTCCACATATGACGTTTGTCAATTTAAAAGATAAGTTTCCACGTAAATAACGGTGTAGGTTGTTGTCTAACTGTTAAGGTGTAAGGTTGTGAAAATATGTAAATTAAAAGACTACAAACACAGACTCACGTAACTTAAGTAATCATTTTCAAAGTGCATCCGGGGGAAGTAACCAACAGTCCTCTGGAACAGCTGCAGCTCTCAAAATCCAATCCAATACATTTGTGTTGTTTTTCTCCTCTTTGGATCCTTCTTTCACTGGTCAGAAAAGAGGTCAGCTTTGAGAGGGGAACCGCCATAATCGTGTATATGACATGTATGGTCTGAGACGATAGCGGATGTAGTCCGCTCAGTGGTTTCACAAAAATTAAATATTATACTTTTATTATATGACAACCAACATCTTTAATTATGTGGAAAATTATCTTTTAAACTGACAAACATCATATGTGTAATTTGTGGCAAAATTCGATTGAGATCAAAAGATAATTTTGCTCTTGCCAGTCATTTCAGTGGAGGTTTTTTCTGATTTGTCCCATATACTGTACGGAAGTAGAGGGAGAGTGACTTAGGCTCGCTATAAGGTGAATGAGAAATGATGCATGTGCATTGTGTGTTGAGTAGCAGACTAGTCAAACTCCTACCCTTCCAAGAAAATTTATTCCACTGTGGGGTTTTTTTTGTATTAAGGCGCTCTAATGGAAAAGAAGTCTAGATAACAACCTTGACATATTATATGGAGAAATTAAAAAATCAACAATCTTAGAGATGTTACAATTAACAGAACACTTAAAAACTGTTGCGTGTAAAGCTGAGCAACTTTAAATAAAGACTAGTAAGATAATTTTGCTAATTTCCATTATCCATAATAAATGTGTGAAAAGCTGTCATCAAGATCATAAGATTACAAGGCATCAAAATTCAGCTGTATCACATTTATGTACAATTTTCCCTTTTTTTTTGGGGGGGGGGTGTACTTTATTAACCCCAGAGGGACATTCAAGTGCATCCAGTCAGCTGGTGGTGGCAGCCATTGTGCAGCTCCAGTCCCTTCACCTTTCACACACACGTTTAGTCCTCGGGCTACTTTAGAATCTCCAATTAACCTAACATGCATGTCTTTGGCCTGTGGGAGGACACCGGTGTAGCTGGAGTAAACCCACACAAGCATGAGGAGAACAACTAAACTTTACACAAATATGTCCCACTGGCTTATTCATTTGAACTCTGGATCTTCTTGCTGTCAGGCGATAGCGCTAACCACTACAATACACATACTGCTTTTCCATGGTAATATTGTCACTGTAAATATAGAGGTTGGAGCATTTGAAATCACATAAATCAGACAGGAGACAGTATTGTGTGACCAATTTAGACCTTGGTTTTGGTTAAACTATACACACATTTATAACAGTAAGCTGCTACATTAAAAAATTACCTAAACCTATACATGGGGCTTTGAGAAAAGTCTAATTATTGTGTCAGCTCTGATAGGCTCCAGCTCATTTACATTTTCTGATTTAAAATCTTATCTAATAATTTC
Organism: Pholidichthys leucotaenia; assembly: GCA_020510985.1. Classification (NCBI taxonomy): domain Eukaryota; kingdom Metazoa; phylum Chordata; class Actinopteri; order Cichliformes; family Pholidichthyidae; genus Pholidichthys; species Pholidichthys leucotaenia. The sequence goes on along the minus strand of CM035842.1, from coordinate 354,934,121 downwards.
CGTGATTAATGTGCAGTATTGAAATACCCCCCCCCCCCACACACACACATTGGTTAGGTAGAGACTGATATCAGTATCTTGATATCTAATGTGCTTTTCCTTTATGATGAGGAGACTACTGAACAAATTGAAGGAACTTTAGTGTCAGGAATACGTTCCACCTCCCACAACTGCAACACTGTTTACAGGTGTGCTGCATGCGAGTCATGCATGCTGCATGGTATGTATATACCTCACAAATTAGATTCAACACCATCCATAGCATCAATCAGTGTCTGGCTCTCCGTAGTCGCATCCTTCAAGCTGAGAATAAAGTGAAAGGTTTTCATAATGTCTGGGACATAAAGGTGCAGTTTGGTAAGGGGAAAAAAATCCCCACCAAAACATGTTTTGATTGATTACTGCTGTCACGGGGAAGAAGGAAAACAGACTGCTTTGTGATGATTTTGGTTGGTAACACCAGGTGACATACAGCGGATGCTTATGTCGCATTAGTGCCGTTCAACATATAAGCTGTGCACAGACTTGTAAAGTGTCAGGGAAAAAAAAAAAGTGAAATGGAAAATGACACCCTTGGCTTACAAATTACAGTTAGGTGAGGAAACTGTCAGTCAAACACAGTCTGTGTACACCCACACAGACCAAAGAAGAGTTTTAATTACCTGTGTGGGTGATCTATAAGTGTGTAGTGGCTCTGAAAACTGCTGTGCTACTTTTTTCTCCCTCTCACTGTACAAATGGAAAATTAAATTTCCCCGGAGAACACACAATAAAACACAATCACTACAACACATTGTGCTGTCTTCCCATGTCTGGTATCATCATTAGTGAGCCTAAAGTGTCAGGAGGGTTATAATCAGCAACAAGCAGATCATCACCGTTTCATTGGGTTTTGTGTTTTTGACTCTTATTTTGTGATTTTGTTACGTCTGGATTTTGTTTAGTTTGATTATAGTTTTATTTTGGTACTTCCTGTCTAGATCTTGTTTCTACTCTATCAACTAGCAATTGGATTTATTTCTGTAGTTTAGAACACCCAAAAAAGAAATAAAAAGCATAGTGTTTATTATGATGTATTTCTTTGCAGTGCCATTGATATTATGTTCTGGTTTGGTCTTGTTCCTGCCTCCTGTGTTTGTGTTATTCTTCCCCTGTGATTACCCTCAGCTGTTTCCCTTTTCTTGTTTACTCAATGTCTATTTAGTCTCCTTAGTCCAAGGGTCTGCAACCTTTGCCAACCAAAGAGCCATTTTGCCCCTCTCTTACTAAAATAGAAGTAGCTGAGAGCTGTAACAGTAATTTGACCTTTAAAACAAAGATTATGCTGCTTATGAAGTTATATTACACACACACACACACACACACACACACACACACACACACACACACACACACACACACACACACACACACACACACACACACACAGAGTGGATATAAAAAGTCTACGCACCCCTGTTCAAATGCCAGGTTTTTGTGATGTAAGAAAAATGAGACCAATATAAATCATTTCAAAAATTTTTTCACCATTAATGTGACCTATAATCTGTACAACCCAAATTAAAAACAAACAAATCTTTTAAGGGGAAAAATAAAAAATAAAAAAACTTACAAAAACCTGGTTACATAAATATGCATACCCTTAAACTAATACTTTGTTGCAGCACCTTTGGCTTTTATTACAGCACTCAGTCTTTTTGGGTAGGAGTCTATCAGCGTGGCACATCTTGATGTGGCAATATTTGCCCACTCTTCTTTGCAAAAATGCTCCAAATCTGTCAGATTGCGAGGACATCTCCTGTGCACAGCCCTCTTCAGACCACCCCACAGATGTTTGATTGGATTCAAGTCTGGACTCTGGCTGGGCCATTCCAAAACATTAATCTTCTTCTGGTGAAGCCATTCTTTTGTTGATTTGGATGTGTGCTTTGGGTCATTGTCGTGCTGAAAAATGATGTTCCTCTTCATCTTCAGCTTTCTAGCAGAAGCCTGAAGGTTTTGTGCCAACACTGACTGGTATTTGGAACTGTTCATAATTCCCTCCACCTTGACTAAGGCCCCATTTCCAGCTGAAGAAAAACAGCCCCAAAGCATGATGCTGCCACCACCATGCTTCACTGTAGGTATAGTGTTCTTTTGGTGATGAGCAGCGTTGTATTTGCGCCAAATATACCTTTTGGAATTATGGCCAAAAAGTTCAACATTGGTTTCATCGGACCATAACACATTTTCCCACATGCATTTGGGAGATTTCAAATGTTTTTGCAAAATGTAGGTAGGCTTGGATGTGTCATGATTGCGAGAAGGAAAAAGCTCACGTGCAGGCTGCTAACACCAGAGAATGCACACAACACAGATGGGCAACGTTAAACACAACTTTATTGAAAATAAACTCAATAGTAGAGAAAGCGTCACTTGCCAGAGGAACACACAGCGTGAAGAGAGGGAGATGAGAGCGGGTTAGGAATGAGGAGGGAGGCTGGGAGCAATGGATAAACAAGGGTAGATCTTACGGTAGGTGAGCAGAGAGTCCGGCAGAGGAACCTAGCGGAAATGAAGGAACCAGTGAGGCAGAGCTGGCTGGAAGTGGGAGAGGAGTGGAGCTGGTAGGAGAATTTGACCGGGTGGAGAAGGCAGTCTGGAACGGAGATGATGATGGAGCAGGTGAACACGCTGCAACCCCAGAGACACACCACAGAGATGGCAGCAACCTGAGGAGAGAGGAGGAAAAGGAGGGTGTTAGGCTGAGTTCCCAAAAATGCGTACAATTCTAGTTTTCATTTGAGGCAGCTATACCCAACGAGCCAGTGCTGGAGTGTTCACGAACATGTCCCTTAAAGCGCTGGCAGAGAAGAGGCAGCAGGTGCGTCCACTCACACAGGTGTGCTGATGACCTGCAGAGCTGGGAGCCTGATGGAGAACCTCCCACAGAAAGGGAGGGGGAGCACGCTCACCTGATCATAACAGTGCCCCCACCCCCCCCAAGGGGCTCCTCCTGGTGGCCCACCAGGCTTGTTGGGATGGGCTCGGTAAAAGGCACGGACCATCCCCCTGTCATGGAAGTAGGAGCTGAGGATCCATGACCTCTCTTCTGGCCCATAGCCCTTCCAATAGATCAGTTATTGACCATCGAGGATCTGAGGAGGAGGAGGTGGCTTTTGGGGGATGGGGGGACAGAGAGGACTGGTGGAGAGGGGCTTGATCTTGGAGACGTGGAAAGTAGTGTCGGTGGCAGCTCCAGGTGGACTGTCACGTCATTAATGATCCTGGAGATAGTAAAAGGACCGAGGAAGCGAGGTGACAGTTTCCTGGACTCCGTCTTCAGAGGCACTTGGTCCGCCGACAGCCACACGCTCTGACCAACTACATATTTGGGCGCCGGGACCCACCTGTGGTCTGCATACTGGCGATTCCACTCTGTTGAACAAAGAAGGGCAGCCCGGGTAGCCCTCCAAAGGCAGCGGCAAGCATGGGCCCCCACAGATGGCATGGTTACTTCTTCCCTCTCCACCATAGGCATTGGGGGGGGAGATGTATACTCCAGGGACGCTTCAAAAGGCGTCAACCCGGTGGACGAGGAGATGGCGGAGTTGTGAGCATACTCCACCCAGGTCAGATGGGTGCTCCAGGTGGACAGGTTGCAGGATGCCACGCATCTGAGGGCAGCCTCCAGGGATTAGTTCACATGCTCAGCTTGCCCATTACTCTGCAGGTGTTATCCGGAGGTGAGGTTGATCGTGGTGCCCAGGGGGTGGCAGAAGGACTTCCAAACTTGGGAATTGTGGACCCTGGTCAGACACAATGCCTAAAGGAATGCCGTGACGGTGAATAACATGGGTAGTGAGCAGGTTGGTGGTCTCAGAGGCAGAGAGCAACTTGGTGGAGGGGCACCAAATGGATGGCCTTTCAAAAGCGGTCAATGATGGCGAGGATGACTGTATTGCCCTGCGAGGGGGCAAGACCTGTGACAAAGTCCAGTGCAACGTGTGACCAAGGGCAACTGGGAACCGGCAGGGGACGCAGGAGGCTGGCAGGAGGTGAAGAGTCAGATTTGTTCCTGACACACACTTGAGAGGCCTTCAATTCAATTCATTTCAATTCAAACAACTTTATTTATCCCTCAAGGAGCAATTGATTTAAAAAGCAACTTGTACATTGACACACCAAGTTGTGCAAACACCAGAGACAATAGACAATACAGGAAGAAACTAAAAGTCACATCTAACCAATCATTAGAGAGAGTGCTATAATAAATAGTACTATAAAAAATACAATAATAAGATAAGATAAGATTGGGGGTTACTAAAAGAATAAAAGAACGATCATGATAAAAACAAAAACCTAAAACCTGTATGATAAATAACAATATATGTTAAAAAAAAACCTATGTGTGACATTTAACAACCTTAAGAAGCATTTAGTAGCTTTTTTGCTAAGGGAATAAAGGACTTGGCATACCGATTAGTTTTGCTAGCAGGTAAAACATAACGGCGCCCTGATGGCAAAAGAGAGAATTCATTTGAGAGGACATGATCAGAAGATAGAATGCATTCTGCTTTGCGAATAATCTGCTGGTTACAAAAGGAATTCAGATCTCTCTGTCTCACACCAATAATCTTGGAACAGATCTTCACAATATTGTTCAGACTATTCCTATATTTAACTGTGAGACCATTAAACCAGCAGATAAAAGAAAAACAAAGCAAACTCTCAATAAAAGACTGATAAAAATGGCCGAGAATCATTTGACTCACTGAAAAGGAGTTCCATTTCCTTAAAATGTAGATTCTCTGTTGCCCTTTCTTTGCAATGACCTCAGTATTTACACTGAATTTCAGTTGATCATCAAAATACATACCAAGGTATTTGTATGACCTTACTGTTTCGACTTTGTCATTGTGAATTCTAGTCTCCTGAACAGCTTCTTTTTTCTTTCTAAAATCAAGAATTAATTCCTTGGTTTTAGACATATTTAAATCCAAAAAGTTGACGTCACACCAGGAGATAAAATCATTAAGAACCAAGCCATGCTCTGATTGTGGACCTTGAAGAAGGGACTGCAAAGCTGTGTCATCAGAAAATTTGACAATATAGCTGCCCTCATAATTGCTCCTACATTGATCTGTGTACATAATAAAAAGAAGGTGTGAAATGACACACCCTTGTGGTGACCCTGAAGAAGTGCTCAGATAGTCCGAAAGGTGATCATTTACAAGTACCCTTTCTTCTTCTTCTTCTTCTTCTTCTTCTTCTTCTTCTTCTTCTTCTTCTTCTTCTTCTTCTTCTTCTTCTTCTTCTTCTTCTTCTTCTTCTTCTTCTTCTTCTTCTTCTTCTTCTTCTTCTTCTTCTTCTTCTTCTTCTTCTTCTTCTTCTTCTTCTTCTTCTTCTTCTTCTTCTTCTTCTTCTTCTTCTTCTTCTTCTTCTTCTTCTTCTTCTTCTTCTTCGATTTCATTGGCGGGTGGCAACCAGCCCACAAGTGCATCACCGCCACTGACTTGACCATCATCATTCTACATCTTTGCATAAGGAGTTCTGAACAACTCCTCGTGTGAAAAAATTATCTGTCCTTGGACTGTGTCCGAGGTGCGGCCGATTCCGGTCATGTTCTCCAAAGAGAACATGAAGGGTACTTTCACAAGTACCCTTTGAGTCCAACCAGTTAAAAAGTCCGTAATCCAAAGCACGAGTTGGTGAGTATAATTACCTCCGCCAAGGAGGTTATGTTTTCATCAGCGTTGGTTTGTCTGTCTGTTTGTTTGTCTGTCTGTCTGTTTGTTTGTTAGCAAGATAACTCAAAAAGTTATGAACGGATTTTCATGAATTTTCACAGATTGTCAGAAATGGGGTATCCTACAGATGATTAGATTTTGGTGGTGATCCGGATCACCGTCCACAAGAAAACTGCCATTACACAAAATGCCATTTTCGTGAATAACTATTGAACCACTAATCCTATCATTGTCAATCCAATGTTTGTCATATGTTTTCATGGTCAAGGAATCTGAAAATGTACACACAAACACTGTATGGGGGGAACTGTGGCGCTTGGCGGAGGTCTGCGCTCTCCGAGTGCTTTTCTAGTTAAAATCATAAATTAATCTTTCTGTTAAAAGATGAGGTTGCATGGTGTTAAAAGCTGATGAAAAATCAGCAAACAGAAGCCTGGCATGGGCCTGTGGTTTTTCTAGATGTTTATATACACAATTTAAAATGAAAAGCTTAGCATCCTCATCACCCTTTTTTGTTTGGTATGTGAACTGAAATGGCTCAAGTTTATCTTGAACAGACTGTAGAACAAGATTTCTTACAATTTTCTCAAATATTTTCATCATTAATGATGTTAGAGCCACAGGTCTGAAATCTTTGAGTTCTTTAGGAGAAGTGGATTTAGCAATAAGCCCTACTGTAGATGATTTCCAGACAGCAGGAATATGACTGCAGTTCAAAAGCATCTGGAACATATAGTGAAGGACACACTGCTAAGCTGATCAGCACAATACCGGAGTGTACGGCCACAGATAAGATCTGGATCTGGAGCCTTTCTAATATTAACCTTTTTAAGGTAATCCCTAACACTTTCCTCTTTAATAATGATATTGTTATTTGAAGAAAGAGACTGTTCAAGGTGAGACATTTTCACAGAAAAATCGTGCTTTTCAAAACGACAAAAGAAGTCATTAAAAACATTAGCAAGATTCATATCCACACCTTCATTTCTTACAAGTTTTCTGTTGCCTTCATTTACTTTCTGATTTATAGAGGACATGGACTTAATTCCTCTCCAGGCTGCTCTCAGATCACCACTGCTGTATTTCAATTCCACCTTTTCCTTATACAGTCTTTTTGCTTTCCTTATCTCATTCCTAACATCTCTGTTAATTTTTTTCCTTTCCTCAGTGTTACCAGTGGGGAAAAAAACACGTTTTTTTTCTTATTTATGACAGTTTTTAGCGCTTTTGTCACCCATGGCTTGTTATTGGGGAAGACTGTAATGGTTTTACATGGAATGTTTGTGTCCACACAGAAAGAGATATAAGATGAGACAGTCTCTGCCAGTTCATCCAAGTCTGAGCATGAGCTATAAAAACATCCCAGTCAGTACAGTCGAAACCAGCCGTTTGTTTTTGTTGCTTACACCTGGGCTTGGAAATAGGAATGAGGTGAACACTGTTATGATAGGATGCTCCGAAAGGGGGAGGGGGGCAGAGGCAAGGATCTATAAGTGCCAGGCATTGTGCCATAACACAAGTCAGTAGTGGAATTCCTCATTGTTGTGCCACGTCACATACTGATCGCACATTTTTAGAGTCTTATGTAGCTGGCAGTGATTAAAATTGCCTAAAATGAACTTTGGCACATCCGGACAGACAGAGTCCAGCCCGTTGGTCACCTCCTCTATCACCTGGATGGCCAATGTGATGTTAGCCCTTGGATGAATATAGAACAGTGTAAAGAAAACCTGTGGAAACTCCCTTGGTAAATAAAAGGGCCGAAATGAGACAGACAAGAGCTCCAGATCGGGGGTGCATATTTTTCCTGAACCACCACAGTGTTACAATACCTCTGGTTGATATACAAACAAACTCCTCCTCCGGAGGACTTATTTGTGATGAGAAGTGGCCGGTCCGAGTGCACCGGACATCCAAAGTCACTTAGACAGAGGTCTTCATCACGATCTGTGTCCTTAAGTCATGTTTCCATAAACGCCAGGATACATGTCTCCTTAAAATCCCGGTTACACCTAGCGTTGGTCTCCAGCTCATCCAGCTTATTTCGGATGGACTGGACATTTGACAGCAGGACAGTGGGGAGTGGGGGTTGTTGGCGTCTGTCACGCAGGCCATACTTCCTTATTCTGCGCTGTATTCCTCCTCTTTTCCTCCAACGACTCATCGGCAGTGATAATCCATTTGCCGAAAATTGTTGATCATTCAGATGAAGTAGATTTACACTCACACTTGGACGGAGGGAGAGAAGTGTCTCCCGACTGTAGGTAATTCTGTTGACAGAAATGGCGGCATTGCTGAGATGTCCCCCGGCAAAATGGAGTAAAAGATTCCACAAAGTGGCAAGAACCCCAAATACATTCCTCTCATGGTGTAAATGATGTGTTTAATGGTAAATGGCGTTCACTTATATAGCGCTTTTCTTCTCATCTAGGATGACCAAAGCGCTTTACAGATCCTGCAATCCACCCATTCACACACACATTCACACACTGATGGTGGCAGAGCTGCCATACATACAGGCGCTAACCAGGCCACCAGGAGCAACTGGGGGTTCAATGTCTTGCTCAAGGACACTTCAACAAGCGGACAGCAGACAGTGCGGGAATCGAACCCATGACCCTCCGATCAGTAGTCGGTCACACTACACCTGAGCCACCGCCGTCCCCATACCGCTCCCGTGTTAAGTACTCCTGGTGATGACAAAAGTTAAAACTTACGAAGTTAAAATTGACAGACCACACACAAACACAAGCTGCTGTTCTCGGGTTGCACAAGTGCATGAATGTCCCCCTCCTTGATGTAGTCCCGGGCACCTCGGACACAGTCCAAGGACGGATAATTTTTTCACACATAAGGAGTTGTTCAGAACTCCTTATACAAAGATATATAGTGATGATAATCAAGTCAGTGGTGGTAATGCACCTGTAAGCTGGTTGCCAACCGCCAATCAAATCTAAAAGAAGAAGAAGAAGAAGTCCCGGATGTCCGTCTGCAGCGTGGGCCACCAGAACACTTGCTGGACCAAGCTGATAGTTCGAGAAACTCCCGGGTGGCAGGCAAAGTGGCTGCTGTTCCCCCACCGCATAACATTACTGCGGAGGCCGGCCGGGACAAACAGGCGATTGTCAGGACACCCCTCGGGTTTGGGCTCAGTAGACTGGGCCTGCCGGACCCTCTGCTCGATCTCCCAGGACAGGGAACCAAGAATGCAGGAAGAGGGCACTATAGGTTCGGAGATTGAAGAGGAGGTTGACTGGTCGGGGGTGAACTGGTGCAGGAGAGCGTCCGGCTTGATGTTACGGGAGCCGGGCCGGTAGGTGATGGTGAGATGAAATCTAGGAAAGAATAGGGCCCAGTGGACCTGCCTGGCATTTAATCTGCGGGCCGACCTAAGAAACTCTAATTTTTTATGGTCGGTCCACACTATGATGGGATGGACCGCCCCCTCCAGCCAGTGCCTCCACTCCTCAAGAGCCAATTTAATGGCCAAAAGCTCTCGGTGCCCTACGTCACAATTCCTCTCGGCTGGCGTGAGCCACTGAGAGAAATACACACGTGGGTGGAGCTTCTGATCATAAGCTGAGTGCTGTGAAAGGACAGCACCCACCCCCGAATCAGAAGCGTCCTCCTCTACTATGAACTGGAGCTGAGGGTCAACCTGGGCCAAGATGGATGTGTTGGAAAACTGGGTTTTCAATTTGGAGGAAGCCCGCTCCACTGCCTCAGACCAGGCAAAAGGCACCTTGACCGAGGTCAGCTGGGTCAAAGGCTGTGCAATCCCGCTGTAGTTCCTGATGAACCTGCGATAAAAATGTGCAAAACCCAAAAAGCGCTGAAGCTCTTTGTGGGACTGTGGGGTAGGCCAATCGAGCACAGCCTTCACCTTGGCTGGGTTGGCCCTTAGTTCCCCTTCAGCAACAATAAACCCCAGGAAGGAAGTGGAGAGGGTGGAAAACACACTTCTCGGCCTTCACAAAGAATTGGTTATCCAGGAGCCGCTGTAACACGGCCTGGACGTATACTGCGTGCTACTCTGGCGTGCGGGAAAAAATCAAAATGTCATTGAGGTATACAAAAAAGAATTGGTTGACCATATCGCAGAGGAAGTCATTAATCATGCGCTGGAAGATGGCCGGGGCATTAGTGAGGCCAAATGGCATCACCAGATATTCAAAATGCCCCAGGTGTGTTTTGAAGGCTGTCTTCCACTCGTCCCCCTCGCGGATATGGACCAGATGGTATGCGTTGCACAAATTCAGTTTGGTAAACACCTGCACGTGCTGAAGGAGCTCAAACGTGGAACTGATCAGTGGCAGAGGGTATTTATCCTTAACTGTAATAGCATTTAGCATTTAGCCATTTAGATCCATCCTTCTTCCCGACAAAGAAGAACCCAGCCCCAAGAGGTGCCGGAGAAGGCCAAATGAAACCGGTGTTCAGTGAGTCCTTAATGTAGCTTTTCATTGCCTCCCTTTCCGGCCCAGAAAGACTGTAGAGCTGGCTGGAAGGCAGCCGTGCACCCAGGAGGAGGTTGATAGCACAGTTGTAAGAGCGGTGAGGTGGTAAAGAAAGTGCTCTCGACTTGCTAACGACCTCCCCAAGGTCATGGTAGACCTTGGGTACAAGGCTGAGGTCTGGCGGTTCCACCGGGAGGGAGGAGATGAGAAGGGACGGCGAACACGTGGCTGAACAGAGGCATAATGCTAAGCAAAAGGGGCTCCAGGAAGAGATTGAATTTTGTGCCCAATTGATAATAGGGTTGTGCTTCTGGAGCCAAGGGTACCCCAGAACCACCGGGGAGGACGAGCTAGGGAGAATAAAGACGACAAAGTCTCCCGGTGGTTCCCGGAAAGAAGGACAGAGATCAGCGCCGTGCGTTCGGTGACGGAAGCCAAACTACAGCCACTGGGGCGGCAGTGGCTCAGGAGGTAGAGCAGGTCGTCTAATAACCCGATGGTTGGCGGTTTGAATCCTGCTCTCCCCAGATATCCTGCCGTTGTGTCCCTGGGCAAGACACTTCACCCGCATTGCCTCCAGTGCCCATAACACTGGGTATGAATGTGTAAGAATGTTTAAATGTTCGGTGGTGGCCGGAGAGGCCGTTGGCGCAGATTGGCAGCCACGTTTCCATCAGCCTGCCCCAGGGCAGCTGTGGCTACAGTAGTAGCTTGCCACTACCGTTGTCTGTCTGGAGTGAATGAATAATGTATCTACTTGTAAGGCGTCTTTGAGTGTCTATGATAAAGCGCTATATAAATCTGATGCATTATTATTATTATTATTATTAGATAATGCTGCAATGTTTAATGAAGCTGGCAATTTAGTTGTGGGGATGCCTACTTCCCGCATGAGCCACGAGGAAAAGAAATTCTGTTCCGCCCCTGAATCAATGAGTGCTGACACCTTCCTCTCGACCCCCGGTAACTGGATGAGAGCCGGAATGGAAAAGTTACCAGGGGGATTAATGGAATTCCTGCCCATCAGACCCCCCATGGCTACTGATGGGCTGCATCTTTTTGGCTTAAGGTGGCCGCTAAATAGTTTATGCTCTAATGAGCTGCAGTACATACATGCACCAGCTTTCCTTCATCGCTGGTGCTCCTCCGGAATCAAATGGGCTCAGCCAAGCACCTTAGCTTCAGAGGAAGAGTCGGATTCATCTGCGCCAGTAGCTGTGGGAGGTGTGTGCAAAGCGAGTGGGCTGGAGGAAATCTTCCACTCCTTCATGCGCTTGTGGTACCCGTTGTCCAAACTAACAGCCTGATCAATAAACCCGTCCAGAGAGGAGGGAATCGCATGAACTGCCAGGTTGTCGTGGAGTTTGGCTTTCAGACCCTGGAGGAAGGTGCTGCGTAACGTCATTCCACCTAGAGTCCACCGCGATGACCCAGAACTCCACAGAGAAGTTGGCAGCAGACCGGCTCCCCTGACGGAGAGACATAAGGCGGCTCATAATGTTCCCCTCACTCTCTGAATGGTCAAATGGGCCGTTGGCGCTGTCGAGAATAGACTGAGCCCAGCTAAGAGCCCAGTCTCGCAGCAGGAGGGTCAAAAAAATGGATCTTGGAAGCATTGTCTGGACACTCCCCACCCAACTGCCCCAAATACAGCCAAACATGGAGCAAAAACCCCTTGCATTTCCCCACCTCCCCCGCATATGGGGCCGGTGAGGTAACAGAAATGGTATGGTGGATGGTAGTAGGCACTGGGACGGTAGGTGGGGGGGGGGCCTGAATGAGACATGTGGCAAAGATGATCGGTGATCGTGCTCAGCTGCTGAATAATAGTCTACAGCTGCTCCGTGAGCACGGCCACCTGCCGCTGTGTGACGTCTAAGCGATACAGGGCGGAGTGTCACGGCTGGCCCTCATGAGCCAGCATAAGACGCCACAGTTCAGTAAGTTGCAATTCAGTTCTTTTATTTATATTGCACAGGGCTTGGGTGTACAACACAACTTGCCACGCAGGCTTCGTTACACAACACAATATGAATTCACAACAGAGGTTAGCGGCTAGGATGAGGGGCACTCGTACGCCGCAAAGGCAAAGAATATTAAACGTGGAACAGGGAGAGAGTTATGGCAGAGACGAGGAGCTCTCGTCCGCCGCAATTAGGAAGGAATGTCAGCGAGGGAGAAGTACAATTCCAAATAGTAGACAACTTACATGCAGCGGGATACGTCGGGGAACCCAGGGAGCATGTGGTAAGGAGACAGGGGAAAGTCATAAGACTTTTGACGAGACAGCCGCAGAGTCCAGTTCACTCGCACTGACATTTAAAGCCAGCTGCTCATGATTGGCAATGCGGCGCAGCTGCTCAGGCTCTGACAGCGGAGAGCCTCTGAGCGTCTGGCCAATCAGAGCCCGGGAAACCCGTGTGACGACACCTGCTGTCAAAAACCTGACAGGGATGAGGAATAACCCGAGCGCGGACAAAAGCGCTCGAGATATGACACGGAGTGCTCTGCTGATGCAGCACCTGCTGAGCTTAAATCATGGCTGGCTCATTCTGTCATGATTGTGAGAAGGAAAAAGCTCACGTGCATGCTGCTAGCACCAGAAAATGCACACAACACAGACAGGCAACGTTAAACACAACTTTATTGAAAATAAACTCAATAGTAGAGAAAGCGTCACTCGCCAGAGGAACACACAGCCTGTGAAGAGAGGGAGACGAGAGCGGGTTGGAAATGAGGAGGGAGGCTGGGAGCAATGGATAAACAAGGGTAGGTCTTACAGTAGGTGAGCAGAGAGCCTGGCAGAGGAACCCAGTGGAAACGAAGGAACCAGCGAGGCAGAGCTGGTGGAAAGTGGGAGAGGAGTTTTGCTGTGAGGAGAGTCTGACTGGGTGAGAAGGCAGTCTGGAATGGAGATGATGATGGAGCAGGTGAGTGTGCTGCAACCCCAGAGACGCACAGCGGAGATGGCAGCAACCTGTGGAGAGAGGAGGAAAAGGAGAGTGTTAGGCTGTTCCCAAAAATGCGTACGATTCTAGTTCTTGTTTGAGGCAGCTATACCCAATGAGCCAGTGCCGGAGCTTTCACGAACAGGTCCTTTTAAGCACTGGCAGAGAAGAGGCAGCAGGTGCATCCACTCACGCAGGTATGCTGATGACCTGCGGAGTCAGGAGCCTGATGGAGATCCTCCCACAGAAAGGGAGGGGGAGCATGCTCACCTGCTCATAACAGGGTATTTTTCTTCATAAGATAAGGCTTCTGTCCTTGCCATCCTAGAGGGGAGATTGTTGTCACATGTACTAAACAGCCAGTACTTGCCAGAAATTTGGCAAGTACTTACTCTTTGGCTCAAAGAGTAAGACGGCGAAAAAGAGGAAAGCGAGGGGGGATTCTTGCTCGGCTGCGAAGGAGAGGCACGCGAACAGCCTTGCCTGGCATATTTCTATCCAATGCCAATTCTCTCTTGAACAAGGTAGAAGAATTAAGACTGCTGATGCGATTTAAGGACCTCGCTTCCTCGTCTGTTATCTGTTTCTCTGAGACCTGGCTTAAAGGGAACATATCGGACAGCGCGATCAGCCTCGAGGGATTTCAGCTGTTTCGTGCTGATCGCGTCACAGAGCTCTCCGGTAAGTCTATTGGAGGAGGAGTCTGCTTCTACATTAACAGCAGCTGGTGCTCTGATGTAACGGTGATTTCACAACACTGTTCTACCGATCTAGAATTTCTCTCTATCAACTGCAAGCCATTTTATTCCCCGCGGGAGTTCGCATCATTTTTTTTGATCGCTGTGTACGCCCCTCCCGACGCGGACGCACGCGTGGCCCAGCGCGCGCTCGCAGATCACATCCTACATGCGGAGCGGACTTTTCCAGACTCCCTGGTTATTGTGGTAGGCGACTTTAACCAGAGCAATCTGAGTCACGAGCTCCCCCGATACAAACAGTTTATTAAATGTCCAACCAGAGGATATAACACGCTGGATCACTGTTACACTACAGTGAAGGACGCATATCGCGCTGTTCCCCGCGCTGCGCTCGGACTATCTGATCACGTGATGGTCCACCTCATCCCCATATACAGACAGAGACTGAAACTCACTAAACCTGTTGTGACCACCACGAAGAAATTGACCAGTGAAGCTGGAGAGAAACTGAACACATGCATGGAAATAACTGACTGGGACATGTTTAAAGGAGCCACACATGATCTTAATGAGTACACGGACACTGTGAACTCATATATCAACTTCTGTGAGGACAGCATTCTCCCATCGCGCACCAGGGTGAGGTACTCTAATGATAAGCCCTGGTTCACTGCCAAGCTCAGACAGATCAGGAAGGAGAAGGAAGCAGCGTTGAAAAGTGGAGACAGGGACTGCTACAGAGAGGTCAAATATCGGCTTAACAGAGAGCTGAGGAGAGCTAAATCTGTGTATTCTGAGAGACTCCAGCAGCAGTTCACTGCTAATGACTCTGCTTCTGTGTGGAGAGGACTGAGGCAAATCACCAACTATCGGCCTCAGGCTTCTAAAGGTCAGGATGACAAAGCCCTTTGTCAAAAACTGTCCCAACATTACGCCCGTTTTGACACCTCGTCAGCTGTGTCCAACTCCCCGACTCCACCCAGCTCCACTGCCTCCTCGACCCCTAATTCATCAAAAGCGCCCCCCCTCCTCCTCCTCCCCCCCTGCCCTTGTCATCAGTGAGCAGGACGTGCACAGACAGTTCTCCAGACTGAACCCGTGCAAGGCCCCCGGGCCGGACGGTGTATCTCCCTCCACCCTGAGACACTGTGCGAAAGAGCTGGCTCCTGTCTTCACAGACATTTTTAACACCTCCCTTAAGCAATGTCACGTGCCGACCTGCCTCAAATCCTCCACCATCATCCCTGTCCCCAAGAAGCCACGGATTACTGGACTTAACGACTACAGACCTGTAGCGCTCACCTCTATAGTCATGAAGTCCTTTGAGCGCCTGGTCCTGTCTCACCTCAAGTCCATCACCACTCCCCTCCTGGACCTGCTGCAGTTTGCCTACCGTGCCAACAGGTCTGTGGACGACGCAGTCAACCTGGCCCTCCACTCCATCCTGCAGCACCTGGACTCCCCGGGAACCTACGCCAGGATTCTGTTTGTGGACTTCAGCTCTGCTTTCAACACCATCCGCCCCGCTCTGCTCCAGGACAAGCTGTCCCTGCTTGATGTGCCTGACTCCCTCTGCAGATGGATCACCGACTTCCTGACGGACCGGAGGCAGCATGTGCGGCTGGGGAAGTCTGTCTCGGACTCTGTTAGCATCAGCATCGAATCACCCCAGGGCTGTGTACTTTCCCCCCTACTCTTCTCCCTTTATACCAACTCCTGCACCTCCTCCCACCAGTCTGTTAAGCTGATTAAGTTTGCGGACGACACCACCCTCATCGGGCTCATCTCCAACAGCGACGAGTCCGTCTACAGGAAAGAGGTGGCCCAGCTGGTGTCCTGGTGCAGCCACAACAACCTGCAGCTGAACGCTGTGAAGACAGCGGAGATGATTGTGGACTTCAGGAAAGTCACAACCCCCCTGCCCCCCCCACCATCACAGGCTCTCCCATCACCATTGCAGATTCCTTCCGCTTCTTGGGCACCACCATCACCCGGGACCTCAAATGGGAGCCAACCATCAGCTCCCTCATCAAAAAGGCCCAGCAGAGGATGTTCTTTCTGCGGCAGCTGAGGAAGCTCAAGCTACCCACCAAGATGTTAGTGCAGTTCTACACGGCCATCATCGAGTCCATCCTCACCTCCTCCATAACTGTGTGGTATGCAGGAGCCACTGCCAGGGACAGACTAAGGCTGCAGCGCGTCGTGCGCACTCCTGAGAAAGTGATCGGCTGCAAGCTCCCACCTCTCCAGGACCTGTACATCTCCAGGACCCGGAGGCGTGCTGGCCGGATCATAGCCGATCCTTCACACCCTGGTCACGTACTGTTTGCCCCCCTCCCCTCAGGTAGAAGACTTCGGTCCATTCGGACTAAAACCTCCCGGCACATGAATAGCTTTTTCCCCTCTGCCATCAGACTGCTGAACACTAAGTGACTTATTGACTCTCGTGCACTATGTACAGCAGCTCAACCAGACTCATGACATTCATCACTGTTTTTCTGTTGCATTATCGACTGCACTGTGGTACCCCATATTATCTGCTACTTGCTAATTTATTTAAAACTGCCTTGACTAGTATTACTCATTATTACTATTATTATTATTATTATTACTTATTTTTCTACACTTATTGCACGTTTTTAGTCCTTTAGTTTTTTAGTTTATCTCTTTATCTCATCATGTTTTTAATGTTGCAGCATGGCACCGAGACAAATTCCTAGTTTGTGTACTACATGAACAATGGCAATAAATCTGATTCTGATTCTGAAATTCCTGCAGCTCTTTCAATGTTGCTGGTGGCTTCTTGGCAGCCTGCCTGACCAGTTTTCTTCTCGTCTTTTCATCAATTTTGGAGGGATGTCCAGTTCTTGGTAATCTCACTGTTGTGCCATATTTTCTCCACTTCATGATGACCGTCTTCATTGTGTTCCATGGTATATTTAATGCCTTGGAAATTCTTTTGTACCCTTCTCCTGACTGATACCTTTGAACAATGAGATCCCTCTGATGCTCTGGAAGCTCTCTCCAGACCATGGCTTGTGTTGTAAGATGTGACTACTACTAGAACAGCTGAATTTTATTTGGGGTTAATCAGAGGCACTTTAAATGGTAGCAGGTGTGTGCTGACTGACATTTAACGCAAGTTTAAGAAGAAGAAGAAGAAGAAGAAGCCAACTTTATTGTCATTCAATCCATACAGCCAATCATGTACAGTAGAACAAAATTACGTTTCTCCTATCTACAATGTTAATCACATCTAGAATCAGAGGGGTCGCTGCCATGCAAGGCACCACCACAAACAACTTGAATGTGATTGGTTAATTCTGAACACAGCCACATACCCAGTTATGAGAGGGTGTGCATGTTTATGCAACCAGGTTATTGTAAGTTTTTTATTTTTTTTTTCCCCCTTAAAAGATTTCAGTTTGTTTTTCAATTGGGTTGTACAGGTTATAGGTCACATTAATGGTGAAAAAAGTTTTGAAATGATTTATCTTGGTCTAATTTTTTTTTTACATCACAAAAACCTGGCATTTGAACAGGGGTGTGTAGACTTTTTATATCCACTGTATATATCCAGTGGTGTGAAAAAGTGTTTGCTCCCTTCCTGAGTTCTCATTTTTTTGTATGTTTGTCACACTTACTATATGTCTCAGATCATCAAACAAATTTAATTATTAGACAAATATAACACAAGTAAACACAAAATGCAGTTTTTACATGAAGATGTTTATTAAGAGTAAAAAAAAATCCAAACCTACATGGCCCTGTATGAAAAAGTGATCCCCCCGTTAAAACATAAATTAACTGTGGTTTGTCACATTTTTGGAAAGCCGAGTTCAGTTTCTCTTGCCACACCCAGGCCTATTTAATGCCACACCTGTTCTCAATGAAGAAATCACTTAAATAGGACCTGCTGATTTAATTTGTGAACATTTGTCTGAGTTTTTTTTTATTTTTTGCTGAGGTTGTTGTTTGCTTGTTTGTCTGTTGTAGCTTTGTTGAAGTTGTTAGGTTGTTGTTGTATGTTATATGCATTTTTTCACCATTTACTAACTTTTATGTCTGTTCTCTCATGCTCAGCAGACAATAAGTCGACTTGTGAACAGCATGAGACGTTGTTGTCAAGCTGTAATTGACGCTCAAGGGCACATGACATGTTATTAAGACATTAACATTTTTTGTTGTGGTATACCCACCACTGTTGTTGGCTTTTGTTTCAATAAATTGTTTGAGATGAGGAAATCACCACTGCATGCTTCTACTTAAATGTCCTACTTTCATGATTTTATATCACTGTCGCATGAACTTTTTACATTTTTCATAAATTTCACCTGAAGGCCAGGTATCCCTAGCTTTTTGTGAGTAGTGTATATTGTGGAAATGTGAGAATGACGAGGCAGAGTTCTCTCTTAAGTCAGCTTTATTCACATCACCATCATCTCAAAGCAGAAAGAGAGCCACACAGGAAACTCTCGTCCTTATATATCAGGACTCTTACAGTTCACAGGTAACATGTATCACTGACCACATTGCATTATAATGACAGTAACAATGCATCCTCACTCCATGATATCACTTCCACTGTCTCCCATGCATCCCTTCTTTAATCCTTTAATTATACCCCCCACAGTCTCAAGCCTTGCACACCAAAGCTAAGAATCTTGCAGCTTCCTGTAATCACCAAGGAAGCTCTGCTTTTGTTCTGATCTAAAATGTGAGTCACAAAACAGGTCACGTCTGTGTGTCCACCACAATATCACTCTTTTTGTAATGAAGCTATACAAGGAGTTGCCTTTTTTGAATTGAATTACTGAAATATACATGTCAGGTCAGGCATTTGTTTGCTTGCTACTGGATAACCATGAAAACCGGTACTACCTGTCTCATGGGTCGGGCCGTCGGCAACTCAACCGGCAACCTCGCCCTTCCGAGGGCATGTAGGGTGAAAGTGGGCATCCTGGCAGAACTAAAAACAATATCTGTCACAGGTCTGTGGTGGGCGACTCCCAGTTACACTCCCAGTACAGCTGAGACTGGACATCTTGGCAGATAAGCACATCTGTCGGAAGGTCTGTGGTGGACTTTTGCCAGTTGGTGCATTGTGACATGCATTACACAAAGAGCAGAGATAAACAAACTTATCATCTGGCCAGTCACTGCAACAGATACTGAAGTCAGTTTGTCTTGGCCTGTCCTTGCCACTGATAACACCGCTATCTGCCAAGAATGTGCCGCTAGTCCAGGAAAAGCTAGCGGTACTCAAATACTTTGCGAGCAGTTTCATTTGATGATCAGTCAGAAAGCAACTCATACTGGCTCGGACATCGCCCGGGTTAACAAGGTCAGGAGTTCCTGGCGGCAGATGGCAAAGGACAGAGCTGCGTGGAGAAATCTGATCAGACCTAAATGAAACAGTCATTGTCACCCCCGACAGACTGCTATGATGATGATGATGTCTGTTCTCTCTCATACTTCTGGTTTATAGGAAATAATCTTAAGAAACATGCACGTTAAGTACATGCACCCCATTGGAAAAGAGACACCATGCGTGCACACCCAAGCATACATATGTAGGTATATATTTTACACACAACATACATACACACACACATGCATACATTATGGACATATAATCACATAGGCACATTTAGTTAGCCTTTAGCACAAAAACCAGTTCATGAAAATATGTCCACATTAAAATTTGTCACGTGGAACATACGTGGAATTGGTACGAGGGAGAAGAGTCTAAAAGTTTTTATTGACTGAAGGACCTACAGACAGACTTTGTCTTATTACAGGAAACACATGTTTCTAAGTTGTCTGTAGATGCGCTCACCTCCCCAGAATTTCCACACATATACTCAGCCGGCTTTAATTCTAAACAAAGCAGGGTAGCTATATTGGTAAACAGAAGAATATGCTTTGTTGTGAATAATGCCATAGGAGATCCAGAAGGTAGATTTATAATATTAAAAATTTCAGTTCAAAATTTGGCTCTATGTATTGCAAGCATTTATGGCCCAAATGTTGACGACCCATCCAATTTTCACACTTTCTTCACTTCTTTCTGAGCACTTGGACACTACACTTATAATAGGAGGAGACTTCAACCTGGTATTAAACCCTGCAATCGACAGGCTCAGTGCATCGGGGAATTAGCAAAAATGGCAGGCTACTGACACTCTCAAACAATACATGAATGATTTTGGTCTTTGCGATGAATGGCGTTCTCTTAATCCAACTCTTTGGGAATACACTTTTGTTCATCAGTTCATAGTTCACATTCACGTTTAGACTTCTTCTTAGCCAGTAGCTCTATTGTGAGGAACATCACAGACACTGAAATTTGTTCAAATCAAGCTATGAGTGATCACCATCCAGTATTTCTTACACTAGTAAATAGGAAAGCTATAATGAAAACTAGGAGCTGGAAGTTTAATACATCACTACTAAAAGACAAAAAATTTTTTTTAATTACTTTAATAAAGAGTGGAAATCAGATCTGGAATATAATGATGTGCCAGGAATATCCCTGTGTGTTCTTTGGGAAGCAGCAAAAGTGGTCATGCAAGGTAAAATAATCTCTTACTGTTTGTATAAGAATAAAAAAGAAAAAGCACTGGTACTGGAGTTAGAACAGAAAATTAAATCATTGGAGATGGCCTGTGCTGTTTCTCCAAAGGAACAGGCACTTAACAATCTGAGAAAGTTAAAGCTGGAATTAAAAGAAATTACAAACAAAAGAAACAGTTTTTAATACAACGACTGCGTCTTAAGAAGTTTGAAAACAGTTATAAATCGGGGCGATGTCTTTCAAACCAGCTTAGCTTGAATAAAGAAAAAACAGCTATCCACTCTATTAAGGATACGACTGGAAATATTACCCATGAGCCTGAAGAAATAAATAACTCCTTAAGAAAGTTTTATGAAAACCTCTAATCATCTCAGATTAACCCATCTGACTCAGAGATCAATAAATTTCTGGACAATGTTAACCCTTTGAGTGTGAGAATTTGTGTGCCTCTAGTGGCAGAGCATGGTACTGCGCCTGCCTTCTCACTGACTTTGTCAAAAATAAGTGAGAAATTTCTGTTTATTTTTTTTAAATGTACTGATTTCTTGTTCATATACTTTGAAGATAAGATGATGAGGTACCTCTGTACAAAAAACAGTGTCAAAAGACTGAACCATTTTTTTGTGTAAATATGTCCAAAGTCCAGTTTTGACTGAGTTATGGAATTTAAAGAGGTGCCGTGACATTATGCAAATTAGATGTGTAAATTTATTCCTATCTGAAACTTTGGCTCATATTTTACATCTTTCTAATTGACAGTAAGTCATTATCTCTTACCACTTTCAAGTTATAGCCTTGGAAATCTGAACTATTTTATTGACAAAAAATATTTCCCACTCTTGACCACTAGTGGGTATGTCGCAGTTCTGCACTATACACACTCAAAGAGTTAACTTACCATGATTGAATAATGAACAGATTGCAGCTCTGGATGCACCTCTTCTGGTTTCCAAACTCCAGGAGGCACTTAACCCTTTGATTGTGAGAATTTGCGTGCCCCTAGTGGCAGAGCGCGGCACTGCGCCTGCCTTCTCACTCTGACTTTGTCAAAAGTAAGTGAGAAATTTCTGTTTTGTCTTTTTTTTAATGTACTGCTTTCTTGTTCATATACTTTGAAAATAAGATGATGAGGTACCTCTGTACAAAAAACTGTCAAAAAACTGAACCATTTTTTGTGTAAATACATCCAAAGTCCAGTTTTGACTGAGTTTTGGAATTTAAAGAGGTGCCGTGGCATTATGCAAATTAGATGTGTAAATTTATTCCTATCTGAAACTTTGGATCATATTTTACATCTTTCTAATTGACAGTAAGTCATTATCTCTTACCACTTTCAAGTTATAGCCTTGGAAATCTGAACTATTTTATTGACAAAAAATATTTCCCACTCTTGACCACTAGGGGGTATGTCGCAGTTCTGCACTATACACACTCAAAGGGTTAACTTACCATGATTGAATAATGAACAGATTGCAGCTCTGGATGCACCTCTTCTGGTTTCCAAACTCCAGGAGGCACTTAACCCTTTGAGTGTGAGAATTTGCGTGCCCCTAGTGGCAGAGCGCGGCATTGCGCCTGCCTTCTCACTCTGACTTTGTCAAAAGTAAGTGAGAAATTTCTGTTTTTTTTTTAATGTACTGCTTTCTTGTTCATATACTTTGAAAATAAGATGATGAGGTACCGCTGTACAAAAAACGGTGTCAAAAAACTGAACAATTTTTTGTGCAAATACGTCCAAAGTCCAGTTTTGACTGAGTTTTGGAATTTAAAGAGGTGCCGTGGCATTATGCAAATTAGATGTGTAAATTTATTCCTATCTGAAACTTTGGATCATATTTTACATCTTTCTAATTTACAGTAAGCCATTATCTCTTACCACTTTCAAGTTATAGTCTTGGAAATCTGAACTATTTTATTGACAAAATTTTTTTACCACTCTTGGCCACTAGGGGGTATGTCGCAGTTTGGCAACATACACACTCATAGGGTTAAGCACATCCCAAACAGCAAAGCTCCGGGACCAGATGGTTTTCCAGTAGAATTTTATAAAGAATTCCAGCCTGTGATGGCATCTACTTTCTTTAAAATGGTGAACCAAATTAAAGAAGATAATATTATCCCTCCAAATATGAACTTGGCTAGCATTATCCTGCTCCTTAAACCCGAAAAAGAACCTACGCTTCCATCCAGCTACCGTCTCATCTCACTTATGAATGTTGATCTTAAAATAATTTGCAAAGCTCTCGCTAAAAGACTGGAAAGGATAATTCCGTTTATTATACACCCAGATCAAACAGGTTTCATCAAGGGTAGCCACTCGGCTAATAATACACGCAGGCTATTTAATTTAATAGATTACTGTAAGATTAATAACTTAGAAACTACAATTTTATCTCTGGATGCAGAGAAAGCCTTTGACTGTGTTAACTGGAAATTTCTTTTTATGGTGTTAAACAAGTTTGGGTTCTGTTCATCTTTCATAAACTGGATTAAAACACTATAGAGCTGTCCAACTGCATCTGTCCGAACAAATGATCAAACTTCTTGAAGCTTTAATCTCCAGAGAGGTAATAGGCAGGGTTGTCCACCCTCTCCCTCACTTTTTACCATCTTTATCGAACCATTAGCAGCAGCCATACGACAAAATGTTGATATC
Source organism: Pholidichthys leucotaenia (assembly GCA_020510985.1). Taxonomy (NCBI): domain Eukaryota; kingdom Metazoa; phylum Chordata; class Actinopteri; order Cichliformes; family Pholidichthyidae; genus Pholidichthys; species Pholidichthys leucotaenia. Next base: position 354,911,056 of record CM035842.1, on the reverse strand, counting down.
AGAGGTATCCAAACTGGAGAAAAAGAACACAAGATAAGTCTTTATGCTGATGATGTATTGATTTTCCTTGAAAACTCACAAAGATCTCTTCTTCAGACAGTGGCGCTCATTGATAAATTTTCATCATTATCAGACTACTCCATTAACTGGGGTAAATCAACAGTCTTACCTATGAATTGTAATTTTTCAAATATATCCATTATTCCAATACAATCAGGTAATATTAAATATTTGGGAATAGATATTTCCCCCAGGCTCTCAGAGTTATTGCAACTAAATCACATTCCCACATTCCCATAACTCACGTGGAATTGTTTAGTAGAAGGAGTCTTTGTCTAATTTGACCTTGTTGTTATATTATACAGTTTCTTTTAACCTGTACTGTATTATCCGAAAATTATCCGAAATAAATTCATTCATTCATTCATTCATTCATTCCCCTTTTAAAAACAGCACAAGACAACCTTACGCGCTGGAGGACACAACCTATATCACTAATGGGAAGAGCTGCAACCATTAAAATGGTGGTCCTTCCTAAAATCAACTATTTGTTCTCAATGATTCCAACCCAACCATATATGGCCTGGTTTACATCTTTAGACTCAAATATAAATAAATTTTTATGGAAGGATAAACCATCATGGACCAGTTTAAAAACTCTTCAAAAAGCAAAAGAGTGCAGAGGTTTAGATTTACTAAATTTTTTTAATTACTTCTTAGCCAATAGACTGCAGTTTGTTTCTAAATGGACAAAATCAACCCCATTAGGAAACCCATGGTTAGATGCTGAACAAGCTCTCTGTGGGTTGATAAATATCTCTGACTTACCTTTTATAAGTCCCTGTATTGAATGCCATGAATGTTTTAAAAGCATTAATATCAGCTCCTCTCTGATAGCCTGGTGGAAATTTTTAAAAATAATGGGGTCCTCACTTGTCCCTTGTAAACTTACGCCCATTTGGAATAATCTTGATATCCTGCAACAAAAGAGGATGTTAAACTTTCTACTATGGCAAGAGAAGGGAATAAAAAACTTAGAGCATCTTATTCAAGGTGGAAATTTTATCCAATTTGAGGAACTAGTGTCACAATATATCAGTGATAAAAAGTTTGTTGAGTACCAACAGCTTAAATCCATAATAAAAGCAAGATTCAATCTTAATCAGACAGATTTAGAGGTACCAGTTCAGGTGGCAGAGTTTCTAAATCTTTGTTCCCCTAAATGGATATTGAAAACACAAGGACTGTTATCAAAACTGGATGAGTCAGTATCTCTTTTAAAATCAAAATGGGAGACAGACTTATCGATCAATAAGGATGAAAGCTTTTGAACACAAATATGTTTAAACACTTTTAAGATGACTAAAAACTCTAATTTACAACTCATACAGTACAAAGTTCTACATAGAATTCATTACACAGGACAAAGGATGTTCAAAATGGGCTTGAGTCACACAAATATCTGCTCCTACTGCACCAGCAACATCCCGGATAGTTACAGTATATGCATGCTATGTGGTCCTGTGCATTGGTCCGAAAGTTCTGGCGGAAGAGGTGAAGACTTGTCGGCATGGCTTGGGTATCATGTCCCATCCTCACCCACACTTTGCATATTAGGTGATTTAAGTGAAATAAATATAGAGGCAAAGATGTCACACATGGTTCTCACCACCTTATGCATCGCAAAGAAAACTAACCTCATGAATTGGAAATCAAGAATTAATTTATGCATGACTCAGAACTCAGAACTCAGAAAAGATTTATTGCCAAGTACATTAACAGATAACTGATAACATACGAGGGATTTGACTTGACACAGAAAACGACCTGCATTTCCGGTGACACGGCAGCATCTGCGAACGCGCCTGTCAACAGAAGGGTACAGGATGCATAGGGAAGAAAGGATAATACAATAGGAAGGAGCAAAAAAACCATTGATTGTCAGAATAGTGGTCGTATATGATCAATATTATGATTACAAGAAAAAAAAGCCCTCAATGCACAGTTAGCAGACAAAAAAGTTCACAAGGACACAGAGAGAGCAGTGAGTGAATCATCTTTATCATCAGTTTTTTGAATCAGTGTGGGTGTAATGTTGAATGTAGGTGTTTGTATCAGTTAAGAACAACAAGGTCTCTTTGGCAGGAGATGTTTTGTCTGGCTGCTGGCATTGTCCTTGGGCCATGCAGCTGGCTGTCCGAAAGGCCGTGAGCTCAATGTTTTGAAAACAAAAAACTGCAGATAATCTGGAGGATTTGTGTGAGGGGAGTCAGATTCGTCGAATAGTACTGATCCCAGAGAGAAAAAACTTTATATTCTCTTACAGATTCGGTACTTAATCCTTCATTGCTGGACGTTGAATCCTTCATGGACGGCTCTCAGCGTAATCATGATGTAATCCACCTTCCTAGACAGTTCTCCATTTGCCGCTATCAGAGTCCTCTCCATTTTTTCAATTTGATGGTTGAACCTCGCCTGGCCAGCGTTTTGATAGGTTGTGTCCATCTTCATCAATTTACGGTACACCAGGACAATCCCAGATCCAATCAGAACGATCCCAATCACCATTACTACGAAGACGTACAAATCTTCTACATCTTCGATGGAAAGATCAGACAGGCACAAGAGTTTCCAATTACTTGTGTCCCTCAAATAACTCACTGACTGACTCACTGACTGACTCACTATAACAACCTACTATTAGATTATATTAGCATGGAGAGAATGTCTGTCTCCTCAAATAACCAACTGGCTGAATTCAATTCTCTCTGGTCCTCGCTTATTAATTCTATAACCTGAGGGGTGGTGGGCAGTGGTTCACTCTCCTTGGTGCCTCTGGCGGCTGGTTGCACCCTGACCATGAGGCGTTTCTGTGACCCACTGGGGCCAGTGTCCAGGGGGCCTGTTCCGGGGTGGCCATGTGTCTGGCCTGGGGGGGTTGGTTGGGGGCCCCGGCCAGCTGGCCTTGCCTCCCAGGTGGGTCTGGGTCTGGCCCTGGGCCCCTGGTGTTGGGAGGGCGTTCTCCCCCTGGGTCAGGTTTGGGTGTGCACCGGTGGTGTGGGCCGGCCCCAGCCCATCCTTGTGCAGCGGGGTTGTGGCCTCCCCGGGGCCCTGGCGGTGCTCTGGGACAGGTGTCTGTGTCCTGGGGGGTTGGCCTCCCCATCCTCCTGGGCCTGCGGGTGTGCATGTGTGTGAGTGTGTACACGTGTGTGAGTGTGTGTGCACATGCATGAGAGTGGGTGTGAGTGGGTGCGTGTGCGTGTGCGGAAGTGGGTGTGTGTGCGTGTGTGTGTTGTGTGTTGGCATGTGGGGCTGTGTGTGGGTGTAGGTGGGCATGTGTGATTGGACTGAGGAAGGCTATAACAACAGCCAAAAGGCAGTACAGAGAAAAGCTGGACAGCCTCTACTCCGCTTCTGACCCTGGATGCATGTGGCAAGGCCTGCAGCACATCACAGTCTACAAGAGAACCACCAACAACACCACTTGCTCTACAGACAGCCTGCCGGATGATCTCAACATGTTTTACACCTGCTTTGAGACCTCCAGCTACAGTGCAGAGAGGGGACACACACACACACGCACACTCCCCCTCCATTAAAAGTCTCATCAGGCCAGGTAAACAAAGCACTAAGGAGTATCAACTCCTGCAAGGCAGCAGGACCAGACAACATCCCTGGGCGGGCTCTCAGAGCATGTGCTGCCGAGCTGACTGATGTTCTCACATCCATCTTTAACCTGACCCTCAATCAGAACATAGTCCCTTCCTGCTTCAAAACCACAACCATCATCCCCCTCCCCAAAAAGAGCTCGTCAACCTGCCTGAATGATTACAAGCCAGTAACACTCACTCCAATCATCATGAAGTGTTTCGAGAGAGTGGTGCTGGCCCTCATTCAGGACAGCATACCGGATACCCTGGCCCCCCTGCAGTACACCTACCGGCCCAACAGGTCCACCTCAGATGCCATTGCTGCTGCACTCCATTTTTCTCTCTCCCACCTGGAAGATAAAAGACTCTTACATCAGGATGCTCTGTGTCAACTACAGCTCTGCCTTCAACACGGTCATCCCCCACAAACTCACCTTCTAACTATCTTTACTTGGCCTGCACCCCACCCTCTGTGACTGGCTACTGGACTTTCTGACTGGCAGGCCTCAGTCTGTTAGGATGTGTAACAGGACCTCAGCCAGCATCATCACAAACACAGGTGTCCCACAGGGTTGTGTTCTCAACCCCATCCTCTACAGCCTCTTCACCCATGACTGTGTCGCCCCCCACAAGGACAATGTCATCTTAAAGTTTGTGGATGACACAGCAGTGATAGGACACATCACTGGTAGTGATGAAGCATTCTACAGGAGGGAGGTGGCCAGCCTGGTGTCATGGTGTGAGGACAGCAACCTCACCCTCAACACGGACAAGGAGATGATAGTGTACATGAGGAAGGGGAGGAAACCTCATCGGCCGCTGTTCATCCGGGAGCTTGAGGTGGAGAGGGGGAGCAGCTTTAAATACCTGGGCATCCACATCAGCAAGGACCTTATGTGGGCACTCAACACCACAGAGCTGGTAAAGAGAGCTCAACAGCGGCTGTACTTTCTGAGGAGGCTGAGGAAGTTTGGCATGTCCCCCAAGATCCTCAACAACTTCTACAACTGCATCATCGAGAGCATCTTGACCAACTGCATCACTGCATGGTACGGCAGCACTACTGCTTTGGACTGCCAACACCTGCAGAGAGTGGTGAAGACAGCGGAGAAGATTATCAGAACTCCATTCCCCTCTCTGCAGAGCATCTATCACCACAGAATAGAAAGGAGAGCTGCCTCCATCCTCCAGGTCCCCACCCACCCCCAGCGCTGAATGTTCACACTTCTACCCTCAGGCCGGAGGTACAGAAGTGTGAAATGCAGGACATCCAGACTAAAAAAACTCCTTCTTTCCCACTGCCATCAGACTCCTGAATAAATAACAAAACTCCGGACACAGCTTTGCAAATAGGAATTCACACACTGGATGTTAAATTTGCACATTGCTCATCTGCACATTGTATATAGTCTCACCCCGTCTCATGTCCATATCATCTCTATTGCTAAATTATCATTGTACAATCTACTGGGTATTATCAGGACACATGGCTTTACACAGAGAAATTCTCACACTGGGTGCTAATTTGTACATTGCTCATTTGCACATTGTACATAGTCTCATGCCATCTCAGGTTCATATCATCTCTGATATTAAAATTACCATTGTACAGTCTATTGGGTATTATCAGAGGCGAGTCATACTCATTCAGTGAATTTTTACTTACTCAGGGTCATGCTATAGTTATCCAGTGAATTTTCAATTTTCATTCTTCTTGTTTCCTCTAGTTTTAACTGCTTTAACTGTCCTAATTGTTTTTAATGTGTATTTATTAGTATTAGTATTTAGCATTAAGGTGTGTTTATTACCTTTATTAGTATTGATGTATATTTATTACTTTGGCATTCATTTGGAGAGCAGAGTAAGAATTTCATTGCTCAGGAAATGTTGCATTTCTTAATTGTGCACATGATAATAAATCCTTTGAATCTTGATGGTGAGTGTGTGTGTGTGCACACATGAGGGTGGGCGGGTGTGTGTGTGTACAGGTGCGGATACCTGTGGATGGATGAGGGGGGTGGAGGATGTGTGTGTTCGGGGGGGACCTCGTTGGGTGGCAAGGGTGGGGCAGACCATCTAGTGGCATGGGGGTTGGCAATTCGGGGCCTGCTTGTCCTGGCAGCCCTGCCGTTGGGCGCTTTGTCGCATTGCCCCTGGTGTCTTTGGCGCCTGGTGTGTGTGGGTGGTCGGGGGGGCTGTCGGCGTGGGTTGGCAGCCGTGTTGCCATCGGACTGCTCCAGGATGGCTGTGGCTGTGGGGCGGCCTGCTGCTGTCAGTGTGTGTCTGGGGTGGGTGGTCGGTGGGCTTGTGGTGGGCGCTTGGGGGTGTCGCTTGGCATGTGGGGCACCGTATGGGTCTGGCCTATTGTTCACTATTGTGACTATTGTTGTTGTGCATGTTCGTGTGTGCAAGATGAGTGGGAATGGGTGTGGCTGTTCTGTCATGTTTGTGGTGCTGGGAGCGCCAGGCCACAACGCTGGCTGGCGGGTCCTGGGCTGCTCGGCCTGGTAGTCCTTGCCCTGGGTTGGGATTTGGGGGTAGTGGGTGGCCTCCTGAACCAGTTTGCGGGCTGGTTGGTTTCTGCAGCACCTGGACTCCCCGGGAACCTATGCCAGGATCCTGTTTGTGGACTTCAGCTCTGCATTCAACACCATCCGCCCTGCTCTGCTCCTGGACAAGCTGTCCCTGCTCAACGTGCCTGACTCCCTCTGCAGGTGGATCACCGACTTCCTGACGGACTGGAGGCAGCATGTGCGGCTGGGAAAGACTGTCTCTGACTCTGTTAGCATCAGCACCGGATCACCCCAGGGCTGTGTACTTTCCCCCCTACTCTTCTCCCTTTATACCAACTCCTGCACCTCCAGCCACCAGTCTGTCAAGCTGATCAAGTTTGCGGACGACACCACCCTCATCGGGCTCATCTCCAACGGCGACGAGTCCGTCTACAGGAAAGAGGTAGCCCAGCTGGCGTCCTGGTCCAGCCACAACAACCTGCAGCTGTACGCTCTGAAGACAGTGGAGATGATCGTGGACTTCAGGAAAGTCACAACCCCTCTGCCCCCCCTCACCCTCACAGGCTCTCCCATCACCACTGCAGATTCCTTCCGCTTCCTGGGCACCACCATCACTCGGGACCTCAAGTGGGAGCCGACCATCAGCTCCCTCATCAAAAAGGCCCAGCAGAGGATGTTCTTCCTGCGGCAGCTGAGGAAGCTCAAGCTACCCTCCAAGATGTTGGTGTAGTTCTACACGGCCATCATCGAGTCCATCCTCACTACCTCCATAACCGTGTGGTATGCAGGAGCCACTGCCAGGGACAGACTAAGGCTGCAGCGCGTCATGCACGCTGCTGAGAAGGTGATCGGCTGCAAGCTCCCATCCCTCCAGGATCTATACATCTCCAGGACCCGGAGGCGTGCAGGCCGGATCATTGCCGATCCTTCATACCCTGGTCACGTACTGCTTGCCCCCCTCCCCTCAGGTAGAATACTTCGGTCCATTCAGACTAAAACCTCCCGTCACATGAACAGCTTCTTCCCCTCTGCCATCAGACTGCTGAACACTAAGTGACTTATTAGACTCTCATGCACTATGTACAGCAGCTCAACCAGACTCATGTCAATCATCACTGTTTTCTTTTTGCATTACCGACTGCACTATGGGGTACTCCACAATATCTGATGCTCGCTAATATATTTAAAAATTGCTTTGTCTAGTATTACTCATTCATATTCTACATTTTATTGCATGCATAGTTTTTTATTTCTATCTTTTATTTTTATCATGTTTAATGTTGCAGCATTACACCGAGACAAATTCCTAGTTTGTGTACTACATGAACAATGGCAATAAATCTGATTCTGATTCTGATTCTGATTCTGACTGACCATTTCATGAAACTGCTTGCAAAGTATTTGAGTACCGCTAGCTTTTGCCGGACTAGCGGCACATTCTTGGCAGATAGAGGTATTATCAGTGGCAAGGACAGATGGAAAAGGTTATAAAGCCATTTCTAAAGCTTTGGGACTCCAGTGAACCACAATGAGAGCCATTATCCAAAAATGGTGAAAACACGGAACAGTGGTGAACCTTCCAAGGAGTGGCTGGCCAACCAAAATTACCCCAAGAGCGCAGTGACCACTCATCCAAGAGGTCACAAAAGACCCCACAACAACATCCAAAGAACTGCAGGCCTCACTTGCCTCAGTTAAGGTCAGTGTTCATGACTCCACCATAAGAAAAAGACTGGACAAAAATGGCTTGTATGGCAGAGTTCCAAGACAAAAAACACTGCTGAGCAAAAAGACATATAAAGGTTTTTCTCAGTTTTGCCGGGAAACATCTTGATGATCCCCAAGACCTTTGGGAAAATACTCTGTGGACTGATGAGACAAAAGTTGAACTTTTTGGAAAGTGTGCATCCCATTACATCTGGTGTAAAAGTAACACAGCATTTCAGAAAAGGAACATCATGCCAACAGTAAAATATGGTGGTGGTAGTGTGATGGTCTGGGGCTATTTTGCTGTTTCAGGACCTGGAAGACTTTCTGTGGTAAATGGAGCCATGAATTCTGCTATTTACCAAAAATTCCTGAAGGAGAATGTCCGGCCATCTGTTTGTGACCTCAAGCTGAAGCGCACTTGGGTTCTGCAGCAGGACAATGATCCAAAACTCATCAGCAAGTCCACCTCTGTTTAGCTTAAGACAAACAAAATGAAGACTTTGAAGTGGCCTATTTGTTATGTGGGGTTTTATGCTGAAATGCAGTGTGATGATGCCGCCTTCCTGTTGCATCATCACACTGCATACATCACACTGCATACAGGGCATGCACCATTCGGGCTGTCTCTTTGCCCTGGATGACTCCGCTAAGGTGCATGCTGTGTACTGTGCTCCTGATATTCAATAAAGCAGTGTTCAGTACTACTTCTCTGTCAGCCTCATTCATCACCAGGTTTGTGGACATAACATTTGGTGACTGAGGATTAACGCATGGAGGCGTGCATTGAGCCACCACAGCTATTTCTGGAGAAGTCCGGTGAGCCGCCAGTCCCGTGGCCGTGCTGGTTTGATGCTCTCTCCACCTACTTGTCGCCGTTTGGTCTGGACGAGATGGAAGAGGTATGGAAGTCAGCTCTACTGCATTGCTATATGGGTGTGGAGGGCGTTCGTTTGTACAGCGCGATAAGACCACCAGTCCCGCATGCTGAGGTGGCCGGGATGCTAGCTAACCGCTGCGCTTCACCCTGCGACGACTACAACATATCAGTTGGCCTGCTAGCCAAACACTTCGACGTCCCAGAGGTCCTGGAGGTGCATGTTCTACCAGCGCAGACAGGGGAAGGAGGAGTCGTTTATACAGTATGTGGACGCCCTTCGATGTCTGGCTGGCGCATGTGAGTTTGGGCACGTGGAGGACCGAATGATAATGCTGCAGTTGAAGTAGTTCATGGCGAATTCGGAAATATGGGCCATACTGGAAGATGGGCCGAACGAACAGACGATGGCAGAAATGGTGAGGGCGCTGCAGGAAAACTTGCCATTGGTGGAACGTTTTTTTGCCGAGGTTGAAGGCACTGGAATTGGTGTTTCAGCTAGAGGTGCTGGCCCAGATGGTGCCACAACTGGCAGGACAACGGAACACCGGAGAGCTAATTTATGACATGCTAGCCGAAGAGCACAGTGTGGACAGCAAATGTAACACACGGAGTGGGTTGGGCATGGACGGTGAAGACAAAATGGAGGAAGAACAGAGACCAGGATCGCCTCTGCCCCTCACACACTCAGAACCGGAGCTGGAGGACAGGGAGCCCAAGTTAGGCGAGACAAACACTGACAAGGTTTTTATGGACAGCACCGATACCGGAGCATCCGCTCCATGCTCTCGGGGAGAGCTGACTGGAGGGGGGGGCTCGAGCATGGAGGCGGCAACAACGGAGCAGCACAGCAGAGCACTTCGGATGGCTCAGAGGAGGAACTGGATGGCTTCACAGTGCCTGTGCTCGGCCGGCTGCAATGGGAACAACCGAGTTGGCGAGTGGAGGGTCTGTTCCGATAAGCAACACTGGAAAGACACCGGACACCTTTGGTGCTCAAGTCGAGTTTCGGCCGGCAGCGGATGAGGGGTCTGCTGCGACAACGGTAACTGCTGAACTGCCACAGTGCAATGAAGGTACCAGACCAAAGGACAGCACAGAGCTGGCGAGTGCACGGTGGCACATCATACCAGGTAAAGTGCTGTTACAAGTCATAGAATGGGTTTGGGTTTGCGCCGGTGGGAGGCTGGGACGGTGACTGATCGGACCGCAGCCGGTGAAACAGCGGGCACCACTGAGGATTGTGGTGAAGCTGGGAGCAGCGTATGTTCGGCTGACGGACCATTCAGTGTGGCATGTGAACAAACTGTGGTGCGTCTGGGCGGCGGCTCCAGCTGGAGGGGCTCCACGGAGGTCAGCTGCCGCAGTGTGGGACCTAGGCCCCGGCATCAGGAAGATTGGCTCTGGGGGTCCAGAAGCTCCTGGGAGGAGGCCACCAAGAGCCCGTTTCAAAACTCCAGGTGGGGGGACCGCTGTGGACCTGCTTCAGGGCTCCAGGGAGGAGGCTGCCTCGGGGCCACCTCAAAGCCCCTCTGACTGAACTGTTTTCCCCTGCCTGTCCCACCTTTTCCCCAAGTGACTGTAGTGTGACTGCTCAATATGTTTATAGTTCATGTTTTTGTGTTTAGTTGAGGAGCACGGCAGTTTTTCTTTTAGTTGTGTAATAAAGACTTTTAGGTTTATCAGTGGCAGAATAACCCATTGTGCCATGTGGTAGTCCACCGACTGGTCCTATTTTAGTTTTTTAGTTTTTTTTTTTTTGTGAATATGTTAGGCCTACTCTCATGATGAATGCTAGAATGGGGCTTCAGTGTACCCCGCCCGGTATGGGGTTACCAGGACCCCACTCTGGAGCAAGGCCTGGTTGAGGGGCTCAATGGCTAGCATCTGGTGGCCGGGTTTCCGCCCATGGGACCCGGCTGGGCTCAGCTCGAAGGAGTTATATGGGTCCACCTTCCACTGGGTTCACCACCTGCAGAAGGGACCATGGGGGTCTGGTGCTATGCGGATCAGGTGGCGGTCAAAGGCGGATACCTTGGCGGTCTGCTCCCAAGCTTCTTAAACTGGCTTTTGGGATGTGGAATGTCACCTCTCTGGTGGGGAAGGAGCTGAACTGGTGCATGAGGTTGAGAGATACCGGCTAGATATAGTTGGCCTCACCTCAACACACAGTTCCAGTTCTGGAACTAGTCTCCTGGAGAGGGGCTGAAGCTTGGCCTACTCTGGAGTTGCCCCGGGTGAGAGGCGACGAGCAGGGGTGGGCATTCTTGTATCCCCCCACCTTGCTGTCTCCATATTGGAGTTTTCCTCGGTGGACGAAACGGTTGTTTCCCTGCACCTTCGGATTGAGAAACTGGTCCTGACCATCATTTGTGCCTATGCACCAAATGATGTTTCAGAGTTCCCACCTTTTTTGGAATCTCTGACTGGGGTGCTGGAGAGTGCTCCTCTTGGAGACTCCATTGTCCTACTGGGGGACTTCAATGCGCATGTGGGCAATGACAGTGAAACCTGGAGGGGGGTGAATGGGAGGAACGGCCTGGCCGATCTGAACCCGAGTGGTGTTCAGTTATTGGACTTCTGTGCTAACCACAGTTTGTCCATAAAGAACACCATGTTCAAGCATAAGGGTGTCCATATGTACACCTGGCACCAGGACACCCTAGGTCGCAGGTCGATGATCAAGTTTGTTATTGTGTCATCAGACTTGCGACCGTTTGTCTTGGACACTCAGGTAAAGAGAGGTGCAGAGCTGTCAACTGATCACCACCTGGTGGTGAGTTGGATCCGATGGCAGGAGAGGATGCCATTCAGACCTGGTAGACCCAAATGTATAGTGAGGGTGTGCTGCGAATGTCTTGCTGAGGCCCCTGTCCGGGTGGTCTTCAACTCCCACCTCAGGAAGAACTTCAACCACATTCTGAAGGAGTCTGGACACAAGTCTGAATGGGCCGTGTTCTCCACCTCCATTGTTGAAGCAGCTGCGCAGAGCTGCGGGTGCAAGGTCATTGGGGCATCTCGTGGTGGCATCCCCAAAACCAAGTGGTGGGCACCAGTGGTAAGGGGGGCCATTAAGCTGAAGAAGGAGTCCTATCAAGCTTGGTTGGCTTGTGGGACTCCCGAAGCGGCTGAGGTGTGCCGGCAGGCCAAGCGGAGTGCAGCTTGGGTGGTTGCTGAAGCAAAAACTTGGGTATGGAAGGAGTTTGGTGAGGCCATGGAACAAGACTTTCGGTCGGCCTCGAAGAGATTCTGGTAAACTGTCCGGTGGCTAAGGAGGGGGAAGCAGCTCCCTGTCCACACTGTGTATGGTGTGGATGGGGCACTGCTGACTTTGACTGGGGATATCATCAGGTGGTGGAAGGAATACTTCGAGGATCTCCTTAATCAAACTGACATGCCTTCCACAGAGGAAGCAGGGCTTGTGGACGAGGGGGACGACTCGCCTGTCACAGGGGCTGAGGTCACCAAGGTGGTTAAAAATCTCTTTGGTGGCCAGGCCCCGAGGGTAGGATGAGATTCACCCTGAGTACCTCAAGGCCCTGGATGTTGTTGGGCTGTCATGGTTGACACGCCTCTGCAACATTGCGTGGAGGTCGGGGGCAGTGCCTTTGGCATGGCAAACGGGGTGGTGGTTCCTCTCTTCAGAAAAAGGGGACCAAGGGGTGTGCTTCAACTTTAGAGGGATCACACTCCTCAGCCTCCCTGGGAAGGTCTATGCCAAGGTACTGGAGAAGAGAGTTCAGCCGTTGGTCGAACCTCGGATTCAGGAGGAGCAATGTGGTTTTCATCCTGGCCGTGGCACACCAGACCAGCTCTTTACCCTCTCGAGAATCCTCGAGGATTTGTGGGAGTTTGCCCAACCAGTTTACATGTGTTTTGTGGACTTGAAGAAGGCATTCGACCGTGTCCCTTATGGCTTTTTGTGGGGGGTGCTTCAGGAGTATGGGGTATTGGGCTTGTTGTTACAAGCTATTCGGTCTCTGTACAACCATTGTGAGAGTTTGGCTCGTATTGCCAACACTCGGTCAGACTCATTCCCAGTGAGAGTTGGACTTCTCCAGGGTTGCCCTTTGTCACCAATCCTGTTCAAAATTTTTATGGACAGGATTTCTAGGTGCAGGCAGGGAATGGAGGGTGTCATGCTTGGTGATCACAGGATCTCATCTCTGTTGTTTGTAGATGATGTTGTCCTGTTGGCTTCATCCAGCAATGACCTACAGGTTTTACTGGTCTGTCTATACATATTTTCTCCTGACGACCCCCCAAGTTGAACAAAAAATGTTTGCCCCCTGGTTCCAGCACTCTGAATGGGCCATCGTAGGGTGGGCGCAATGTGGGGCGTTGGGCATTGTGCCTGACAAACACGAACGCCACGTTCTTCAAAGTTTTTGGCACAAAAGCACGTGGAAAACAGTGGTGGGCCGGGCCCGGCAGCGTGCCTGTATCTGCGCTATGCTGCAAACGCTGAGACGGACAGTTGTCCGGCGCGGGATTATCTGGTAAAAATTCCCTGGGGAGCCGCAGTGGCTGAGAAAAACAAGCTCCGCCGGGAAAGCCTCCAAATCCTCTTTTGGTGCGGAACGCAACCCAAACAAAACCCACGGCAACCGGTCTACCCAATTTGCATCCGTCAACGAAGCCCTGAGCGCTGCTTTCAGTGACCTATGGAAACGCTCGCATAACCCATTGGCCTGTGGGTTGTACGCGGTTGTGCGATGAATTGCGACACCCAAGCTATGGGCCATCGCGGACCAGAGGTCAGAAACAAACTGCGGGCCCCTATCAGACGTGATGTCCGACGGGATGCCAAAATGTGCCACCCATGTTGTCAAAAAAGTGCGCACCACGTCCGCGGACGCGGTTGCCGCCAGCGGGACTGCTTCTGGCCAGAGTGTGGTGCGGTCCACCACTGTCAGAAGGTGTGCGCACCCCTGCGATGGTGGGAGGCGGCCCACAAAGTCCATGTGAACATGGTCGAACCTCTTAGCCGGCATATGAAACGGCTCCAAAGGAGACTTCGTGTGTCTGTGTACTTTGGCTCGTTGGCACGCTACGCAGGCTGCCACCACTCTTTCACTTGTTTGTGCAGGCCTGGCCAAACGAACTTCGCTCCCACCATTTTGACTGACGCGTGCACTCCTGGGTGCGCCAGAGCGTGAACTGACTCAAACACTCGGCGGCGCCAAACAACTGGGACCACTGGGTGCGGGCGTCCTGTGGAGATGTCACAGATTGGGGGGGGGGCTGCCATCTTGCTGTACTTTGCTCTCCAGCCTTAACCCTGTTGGTCCAGACTGGAGCGCACACATGTCCGCATTGCCAATCTGCTCTGCGGCCATGGCTGTATAATCTATCCCTGCGCAGACCGGGGCCACTACTGCGTGCGAGAGGCAGTCTGCCACCACATTCAGTTTACCTGATACATGCTGAATATCGGTTGTAAACTCCAAGATTGCGGCCAGCTGTCTCTGCTGCCAGCCCGACCAAGGTTCTGAAACCTTGGCCATCGCGAACGTTAGCGGCTTGTGGTCCACGAACGCGGTGAAGCTGCGCCCTTCCAGCCAGAACTGGAAGTGGCGTATGGCCAGGTGGAGAGTCAGCAATGCCTTGTCGAATGTGCTGTATTTACGCTCACTGTCGCGCAAAGCCCTGCTGAAAAAAGCGAGTGGCTACCAAGAACTGGCGATGCGTGGCTCCATGACAGCCCCTGTGGCCACGTCCGAGGCGTCGGTAGTGAGCGCTATCTGGGCCGCCGGGTCTGGGTGTGCCAACAGTGTGGTGTTTGCCAGGGCTGTTTTAACCTCAGAGAATGCCTGCTCCCGCTCCGGAGTCCATTCGACTCTGTCAGCCAGTTTCCGTTTCTTGAGCACGGCGTACAATGACTGTATGAGCTGAGCTGCGCGGGGGAGGAACCGGTTATAAAAGTTAACCATCCCCAAAAACTCTTGCTGTGCCCTGACTGTCTGAGGCCGGGGAAAATTCGCCACGGCGTGCACCTTGTCGGGCAAGGGTATCGCTCCCTCCGGTGAGACGCAGTGCCCCAAAAAGTCAATCCCCGTCATGCTGAACTGGCATTTCGCCGGATTGATTATTAACCTGTGCTCTTCCAACCTCCAGAAAACCGTCCTGAGGTGGGTTATGTGTTCGTCCTCGGACGCACTGGCCACCAGGATATCATCCAGGTAGACAAACACAAACGACAGATCATGCAACACCGCATCCACCATGTGTTGGAACGCCTGTGCTGCGCCTTTCAATTCGAAGGGCATGCGTAAAAACTCAAACAAGCTAAACAGAGTTATTACCGCTGTTTTGGGTATGTCCTCCGCGCGCACTGGGACCTGGTGGTAGCCACGGACCAGGTCTATTTTAGAAAAAATGCCTGCCCCAGCGGGGTGAACGGAAAAATCCTGAATATGGGGAATTGGGTAGCGGTGACGTTATTCAATGTGCTGTGACGTTATTCAATCTGCGGAAATCTCCGCACGGTCGCCACGATCCCTCGGCCTTAGGGACCATGTGTAGTGGGAATGCCCATGGGCTGTTTGAGCGCCTGATGATGCCCAACCTTTCCAAGTTGGCAAACTCCTCGCGTGCTATGGCCAGTTTAGCTGTGTCCAGGCGCCAAGGTCGTGCGAAAACGGGCGGCCCAGTGGTGGTGATAAAGTGTTCCACCCCGTGTTTAGTAATGGCCGCCGAAAACGTTGGGACCGTGAGTGCTGGGAACTGAGTGAGCAGTGTGTGGAACTTACCGCCTGGAGCTGTGATGTTGGCTTTTGTTATTGGCTCGGCCCCTCGAACTGTACAGGGGAGAGAATCAAAAGACATTGCATTAACCAGGCGTCTGTTAGCAACATCGACTATCAACCTGTGTGCACACAGAAAATCAGCTCCCAAGATTGGGAAACTCAATGCCGCTATGACGAAAGTCCACTCGTACATACAGCCATGTAGGGATAAAGTCAGTGTTCTCTCACCAAAAGTCTTAATGTCTGAGCCGTTTACAGCTACCAGCTGGGGGCCGCTAGCTCCCGCTAGCCCATCGGCGTAGGACGGCAGGATGAGGCTCTTTTGGGAGCCATTGTCTACGAGGAACCGTCTCCCCAAGTGCGAGTCCGTCATGTAGAGCAGGTTGTTCTCTTCACTGGCGGTCGCAGCTGCTACTGACTGCCGGCCTTGGCGTTTCCCAAACACTTGAATTGGCACGGTGGCACACATCTGCGTGTGTTCTCTCCAAAGCGGCGGTGGTAGAAGCAGAGTGTGTCTCTCTAGCACTTCCTGGCCCCCGCTGCTGCTACCGTCGCCGGCCCCTCGCCTCCGCTGGTCGTCTTGCTGGGTTCCGACGCCGCTGCGTTCACTGTGAGGGCTCTGGTGGTGAGGATGATCCGATCTGCCTCCTGGGCTAGCGCACGGTAGTCACGCGCGGGCAGCAAGGGCGAATTGGCAAGGACCGCTCTTGCCTCTGTTGAGAGGTCCCGGAGGAAAAGGTGGGCAAGCAGAAAATGCCCGTCGTCCGTGCCCATCAACGCCAACATCTTCTCCATCAGTTCGACAGCCGACCCATCTCCTAACTCGGCGCGCCTCAGGAGCCTCTCTGCTCTCTCACAGTCCGAGAGTGTGTAGTGCCGGGTCAGTGCGGCCTTGAGAGCCCCGTATTTGTTGTGGGCTGGAGGCTGTTGGAGCAGGCTCGCTACTTGCTGAGATGTGCGAGCGTCCAGCGCTGCGACCACATAGTAATATCTGGTGTTGTCTGCTGTTATTCCCTGGAGGGCGAACTGAGCCTCGGTGTGGTGGAACCAAGACCGTGGGTCGTGCAGCCAAAAGTTCGGTAGTTTGACCGAAACAGCACACGCGTTGCTGGGGCTTTCCGTCCGGGCCGTCTCTGGGATGCTTGTTGCGTTGCTGGGGCTTCCTGTCCGGGCTGCCTCTGGGATGCTTGTCGCGTTGCTGGGGCTTCCCGTCCGGGCCGACTCCGGGGTTCTTGCCTCGTGTTCTATAATTAGTCAAGGGTCACCAGTGTGGAGAGTGCAAAATAATGTAGCCAGACTCGTGCAGCAGACGACTTTATTCACTCTCCATTCAGTCATACACAGAAAAAGCATCACTTCAGTACACCAGGGTCTCTCCTTTTATATCATCCGCCCCTCTCACATCTGCATGACATCTCACATCACAATACATTCAGCCCTTCTCCCCCGCAGCTACTCCTTCCTGCTACATCACCATAATCTCTCCCATCTTAATACCTATTGTCCTCATCTGTTTACCTTCTGCATCCAGTCTGAGATGCTTATCCCAGCGTCTACAATATAACTTTAAATGATCATTTGGTGCAAATTAAGCTAATCAGAAATACAGCAGAATGAAAAACTGTTTAAAATATACCTTCTTCCACTGAGCTAAATGTTTAAGGCACAATAAATTTAAGAAAAAAATGCATGGCATTGACATACATTAACCCCATTAAGAACATCGGGTAACAAGCAAGCAGTTACCGTGTAGAGAAAAAGTTTAAAACATCATTAAAATATAAGGTTTACCTCTACATGACTGTCAGAGAATCATCTCTCCTCTCTTTTCATTCATTTGAACTCATTTTACTATTTTTTCTTTTTTAATTATAAATTGGGAGGAAAAACTGTCAGCTGTAGGTTGCTGATTTCAGAAAACTATATCCGGTTAATGGCATTTCATAATAAAAGCATAAAACAAATAACCATTCTGAAAATTGACTCGCTAAAGAGGGCTTTTATTTTTAAATAACAGGAACTATTCAGTTGTGATGGTGAAAACAATTTCACACTAATTTAGACCGGTCACTTCTGGTGAATTTATAGTCCAGGCTACTAATTTTAAGGTTATTGAGCAGGACTTGAAGGATTATTTCTCCTTTTGAAGGATAATTAAGGCGTTGCCTTTAGATAATCACATTTAAGACTTTTTATCTACCTGGAGACACTAATGAGGCAGCTGATTTTGTCATTTGTGTGCTTGTGGAGAAATATAATTTGTTCTTTCTACCCTGCAGAACTAAATCAGCAAAGGTTCCCTCTCCTTTTTCCAAAAATAATCTGTTAAAGGGTACTGAACTTTTCAACAAAGGCTGTGTGGTTGCTCTGGAAATGCTGGATTTCTTTTTTATTTGCCATATTTTGTTATTTTCTCACCACATAACAAGCATACATACATGAATGCAAATGAATCTGTCCTCATATAATTAAACTCTCTATTTTCCTCTGTGATTTTTCTTTTTTGGATTTCTCCATATCTTACTGAGGGTGGGAGATGATAAGAAAGCTGCTGAGCTGAGTGTCTGTGCATGTGAGCTGCTGTCGGATGTGAAGCACAGTTGACAACATAAATTATTTTATATATATATATATATATATATATATATATATATATATATATATATATATATATATATATATATATATATATACACACACAGACGTGGACAAAATTGTTGGTACCCCTCTGTTAATGAAAGAAAAACCCACAATGGTCACAGAAATAACTTGAATCTGACAAAAGTGGTAATAAATAAAAATTCTATGAAAATTAACCAATGAAAATCAGACAATGCTTTTGAATTGTGGTTCAACAGAATTACTTTAAAAAACAAACTCATGAAACAGGCCTGGACAAAAATGATGGTACCCTTAACTTAATATTTTGTTGCACAACCTTTTGAGGCAATCACTGCAATCAAACGATTTCTGTAACTGTCAATGAGACTTCTGCACCTCTCAGCAGGTATTTTGGCCCACTCCTCATGAGCAAACTGCTCCAGTTGTCTCAGGTTTGAAGGGTGCCTTCTACAGACGACATGTTTCAGCTCCTTCCACAGATGTTCAATAGGATTTCGATCAGAGCTCATAGAAGGCCACTTTAGAGTAGTCCAATGTTTGGCTCTTAGCCATTCTTGGGTGTTTTTAGCTGTGTGTTTTGGGTCATTATCCTGTTGCAAGACCCATGACCTGCGACTGAGACCAAGCTGTCTGACACTGGGCAGCACATTTCTCTCTAGAATACCTTGATAGTCTTGAGATTTCATTGTACCCTGCAGAGATTCAAGACACCCTGTGCCAGATGCAACAAAGCAGCCCCAGAACATAACAGAACGTCCTCCATGTTTCACAGTAGGGACAGTTTTCTTTTCTTGGTATGCTTCATTTTTGCGTCTGTGAACATAGAGCTGATGTGCCTTGCCAAAAGTTCCAGTTTTGTCTTGTCTGTCCACAGGACATTCTCCCAGAAGCTTTGTGGCTTGTCAACATGCAGTGTGGCAAATTCCAGTCTGGCTTTTTTATGATTTGTTTTCAACAGTGGTGTCCTTCTTGGTCATCTCCCATGAAGTCCATTTTGGCTCAAACAACGACGGATGGTGTGATCTGACAATGATGTACCTTGACCTTGGAGTTCACCATGAATGTGTTTAGAGGTTGTTGTGGGCTCTTTTGTTACCATTCGTATTATCCGTCTCCTCCTGCGGCCACGTCCAGGGAGGTTGGCTACAGTCCCGTGGATCTTAAATTTCTGAATAATATGTGCAACTGTAGTCACAGGAACATCAAGCTGCTTGGAGATGGTCTTATAGCCTTTACCTTTAACATGCTTGTCTATAATTTTCTTTCTAATCTCCTGAGACAACTCTCTCCTTTGCTTCCTCTGGTCCATGTTTAGTGTGGTACACACTATGTCAACAAACAGCACAGTGATTACTTGTCAGAATCAGAATCAGAATCAGGTTTATTGCCATTGTTCATGTAGTACACAAACTAGGAATTTGTCTCGGTACAATGCTGCAACATTAAACATGATAAGATAAGAGAAATAAACTATACATGTAATAAAGTGTAGGATAAGATTAAGTGATACTGGTCAACAGTTAAAATATATATTAGCCAGCAGCAGATACTGTGGAGAACTATATAGTGCAGTCGGTAATGCAGGAAGAAAACAGTGATGATTGACATGAGTCTGGTTGAGCTGCTGTACATGGTGCACGAGAGTCACTTAGTGTTCAGCAGTCTAATGGCAGAGGGGAAGAAGCTGTTCATGTGACGGGAGGTTTTAGTCTGGATGGACCGAAGTCTTCTACCAGAGGGGAGGGGGGCAAACAGTACGTGACCAGGGTGTGAGGGATCGGCTATGATCCGGCCAGCACGCCTCCGGGTCCTGGAGATGTACAGATCCTGGAGAGATGGGAGCTTGCAGCCGATCACCTTCTCAGCAGTGCGCACGACGCGCTGCAGCCTTAGTCTGTCCCTGGCAGTGGCTCCTGCGTACCACACGGTTATGGAGGTGGTGAGGATGGACTCGATGATGGCTGTGTAGAACTGCACTAACATCTTGGTGGGTAGCTTGAGCTTCCTCAGCTGCCGCAGGAAGAACATCCTCTGCTGGGCTTTTTTGATGAGTGAGCTGATGGTCAGCTTCCATTTGAGGTCCCTGGTGATGGTAGTGCCTAGGAAGCGGAAGGAATCAGCAGTGGTGATGGGAGAGCCTGAGAGGGTGAGGGGGGGCAGAGGAGTAGTGACTTTCCTGAAGTCTACAATCATCTCCACTGTCTTCAGAGCGTTCAGCTGCAGGTTGTTATTGCTGCACCAGGACGCCAGCTGGGCCACCTCTCTCCTGTAGGCGGACTCGTCGCCGTTGGAGATGAGCCCGATGAGGGTGGTGTCGTCCGCAAACTTGATCAACTTGACAGACTGGTGGCTGGAGGTGCAGGAGTTGGTGTAAAGGGAGAAGAGTAGGGGGGAAAGTACACAGCCCTGGGGTGATCCGGTGCTGATGCTAGTATAGTCTGAGACAGTCTTTCCCAGCCGCACATGCTGCCTCCGGTCCGTCAGGAAGTCGATGATCCACCTGCAGAGGGAGTCAGGCACGTTGAGCAGGGACAGCTTGTCCCGGAGCAGAGCGGGGCGGATGGTGTTGAATGCGGAGCTGAAGTCCACAAACAGGATCCTGGCGTAGGTTCCCGGGGAGTCCAGGTGCTGCAGGATGGAGTGGAGGGCCAGGTTGACTGCATCGTCTACAGACCTGTTGGCTCGGTAGGCAAACTGCAGCGGGTCCAGGAGAGGGGTGGTGATGGACTTGAGGTGGGACAGGACCAGGCGCTCAAAGGACTTCATGACTACAGAGGTGAGCGCTACAGGTCTGTAGTCATTAAGTCCAGTGATCCGTGGCTTCTTGGGGACAGGGATGATGGTGGAGGATTTGAGGCAGGATGGCACGTGGCATAACTTAAGGGAGGTGTTAAAAATGTCTGTGAATACAGGAGCCAGCTGTTTCGCACAGAGTCTCAGGGTGGAGGGAGACACGCCGTCTGGGCAGGGGGCCTTGCGCGGGTTCAGTCTGGAGAACTGTTTGAGCACATCCTGCTCACTGATGATAAGGGGAGGGGGGGAGGAGGGGGGGGGGTGCCTTAAATGAAGTAGGGAATGTGGAGGCTGTGGAGCTGGAGGGAGGGGGGGAGTTGGACACAGATGACGAGGTGTCAAAACGGGCATAGTGTTGGGACAGTCTCTGACAAAGGGCTTTGTCATCCTGACCTTTAGGAGCCTTAGGTCGATAGTTGGTGATTTGCCTCAGTCCTCTCCACACGGAAGCCGAATCATTAGCAGTGAACTGCTGCTGGAGTCTCTCTGAATACACAGATTTAGCCCTCTTCAGCTCTCTGTTAAACCGGTATTTAACCTCCCTGTAGCAGTCCCTGTCTCCACTTTTCAGCGCTGCTTCCTTCTCCTTCCTGATCTGTCTGAGCTTAGCTGTGAACCAGGGTTTGTCATTAGAGTAACTCACCCTGGTGCGTGATGGAAGAATGTTCTCTTCACAAAAGTGGATATATGAGTTCACAGTGTCCGTGTACTCATCCAGATCATGCGTGGCTCCTTTAAGCATGCCCCAGTCAGATATTTCCATGCACGTTTCCAGCTTCTCCTCAGCATCACTGGTCCGTATCTTCGTAGTGCTCACAACAGGTTTAGTGAGCTTCAATCTCTGTCTGTATGTGGGAATGAGGTGAACCATCACGTGATCAGATAATCCCAGCGCAGCTCGAGGGACAGCGCGATATGCGTCTTTCACTGTGGTGTAACAGTGATCCAGTGTGTTTAATCCTCTGGTGGGGCATTTAATAAACTGTTTGTAGCGGGGGAGATCGTGGCTCAGATTGCACTGATTAAAGTCGCCAGCCACAATAATCAGCGAGTCTGGGAAACTCCGCTCTGTGTGTTGAATGTGATCCGCGAGCACGCGCTGAGCTTCGCGCGTGTCCGCGTCGGGAGGGGCGTACACAGCGATCATTATGAAAGAAGCAAACTCCCGCGGGGAATAGAAGGGCTTGCAATTGATAACAAGAAATTCCAAGGCAGGAGAACAGTGTTTGGAAATTACCGTTACATCAGAGCACCAGATGCAGTTGATGTAGAAGCAGACTCCGCCTCCTGTGGTCTTGCCGGAAAGCTCTGTGTCACGATCAGCACGGAAGAGCTGGAAGCCGTCGAGGCGCAGCGCGCTGTCCGGTATATTTTCCCGGAGCCAGGTCTCAGTAAAGCAGAGGACAGCTGAGGAGGCGAGGTCCTTAAAACGCATCAGCAGTCTCAGTTCATCCACCTTGTTAGAGAGAGAGTTGGTATTGGACAGAAATATGCCAGGCAGCGCCGTTCGCGAGCCTCTCCTGCGAAGTCGCACGAGAGCGCCCGCTCATCTTCCTCTCTTCCGCCGTCTCACTTTCCGAGCCAAACAATAAACCAGATCGGCGGCAGGGGCTAGAAAAACTGGGAGGAGGTCCGTGGGGGTGAAAGTCCTGATATTTAAAAGTTCTTCACGGGTATAAGTGCAAGCAGACACACAATTGACAAACAAAAACAAACAAAGAGCGCAGCGAAGCACCATGTCGACCGCTGTGGGCACCATCTTGGATCTTGGATGTTTGCGCTCTGATTCCTGCTGTGTGTTGGACACTTGCACAGAAAAGAAATGGCAGAAGAAGCACCAGCCGCTGCTCCGGTTAAACCAGCAAAGAAGAAGGCATCCAAGCCCAAGAAGACTGGACCCAGCGTTGGAGAGCTGATCGTTAAAGCGGTGACAGCTTCCAAAGAGAAGAAGGGCATGTCGCTGGCCGCCATCAAGAAGGCTCTGGCTGGCGGGGGCTACGATGTGGACAAGAACAAGTCCCGCGTTAACATCGCTATCAAGAGCTTGGTCAACAAGGGAACCCTCAGCCAGACCAAGGGAACCGGGGCTTCTGGATCCTTCAAGGTGGCAAAGGCAGAGAGCAAGGCCAAGAAGGCCGCAAAGAAAAGCCCTGCTAAAGCCAAGAAACCTGCTGCCAAGAAACCAGCAGCAACTAAAAAGCCCAAAGCAGCAGGAGCCAAGAAGGCTGCAGCTGCTAAGAAGTCCCCGAAGAAGGTGAAGAAACCAGCAGCGGCCAAGAAGGCACCAAAGAGCCCCAAGAAAGCTGCCAAGAGCCCCAAGAAAGTGGCCAAGAAGACCCCTGCTGCCAAGAAAGCTGCACCTAAGAAAGCAGCTAAAGCTAAGAAGGCAGCCCCCAAGAAGAAGTGAGCTGTCATGGCTGACAATCACATGGAAACTCGTTTAAATACCCTTTAAATAGGCCGACTGACTGATTACAAGTTTGTAGACACCTGTGATGTTAATTAGAGGACACATCTCGGTTGAACATGTCCCTATGGTCACATTATTTTCAATCTTTTCTAGGGGTACCATCATTTTTGTCCAGGCCTGTTTCATGAGTTTGTTTTTTAAAATAATTCTGTTGAACCACAATTCCAAAGCATTGTGTGATTTTCATTGGTTAATTGTCATAGAATTTTTATTTATTACCACTTTTGTCGGATTCAAGTTATTTCTGTGAGCATTGTGGGTTTTTCCTTCATTAACAGAGGGGTACCAACAATTTTGTCCACGTCTGTGTATATACAGTATATATACTATATATATATATATATATATATATACACAGACACACACACACACACACACACACGCGCGCGTATGTGTGTGTGTGTGTTATGTTTATAAAACTATGCCAGTAAACACTAATTTGAAAAATAAAATAATTAACATGACCTACATTAATTTTCATGTGTTTTGAAATGTAATTGTAGGGAGCCACATCCTGGGGGCTGACAAGCTGCGTGCAGCTCTGGAGCCATGGGTTGCTGACCCCTACAGCCTGTGTCTTTCTTATCACATTATTGAATGTCTCCAGGTCTTTTCGTCATGCCTCGATTTCCCTGTCCTTGTTCCTAGCTATATCTTGTCTTGGTGTTCTGCCCAGAGCAGCTTTTGTGTTTTAGTAATTTTTTTCTTTTTTTTGCAGTATTTACTCCAGTATGAACTCCAGACTCCAGCCACGTAGGCAATCATTTCAAAGGGACATTTGATTTGTTTATTTTCCCTGTTGTTAATGTGGTAGTTGAAGAATTTAAGTGAATGCAAATTTACAGTTATTAATTAAGCAGCTATGACTGAAATAGAGCTGATCACGTTGGTGTTATGTAGGGAAATACCTTGGGTAAAGGATGAGGCTGGATGAACACAGCTTTATTGAACCATGTGGAACAGCAGATACACGGTAGGCACCAGGCAGAGGGCACTGGTCAAAGAGGCCGCAATATGGATGCCCTCTGGTTTTTATAGGGTGGTACAGTGGCGGAACAGGAAGTGCCCGCTGCTATGAGATGACTGTTGTTGTGAAATGGCGCTATATAAATAAAGTTGAATTGAATTGAATTGAATGTATGTAAATACCTGGGTGAAGGATGAGGCAGAATGATGGTTGGCAAACACAGCTTTATTAAACCTGTTGCACTTCTGTGTACCGCGGGCGGGCACGTCTCTGCGTCCTAGAGCGCACGAGGGCGCACAAGGGCGCACGAGTGCGCACGAGGGCGCTGCATCCTAGGAGGCACTGAAAAAAAAAAAGCTGCATTTCCGTTCTTCCACTACAGACACAGCCGCGAACAGAAAGCCAAAGGAGTGCTTTGATTGGTTTAGATGTGATCGACCTCTCATTCGACTAATAAGAGCCTTGAATTGGGTTTCTGAAACCTTGAAGAACCAATGACTGAAAACCTAGCAAGAAGGACCCGCCTACCAACGGCTGCGAATGCAGCGAGCCAATTGAAGCACAGAAGTTCGAAAGCTGTTTTGTGTAAGGCTGGGTGAAGAGAGACTGACTGCTGCAGCAGATGAAAAAAGGACCCGCAGGAAGAACCGCCACAGACCCAGCAGCACGGAGACCACCCACAAGTGCGACCTGTGTGACAGGGACTGCCATTCGCGCATCGGCCTGTTCAGCCACAGGCGGTGCTGTCCCAGCAGAGTAGACGTTTAGCATTCTCTTCCATGGTCATCATAGACCGTCCACATGCTCTTGTGAACAGGTAAGTGTTAAAGCTAAATTATTCTTTATCCCTGAAAATTGTAATCAAAAATGACTTTTGACCGATCGGTAAATTACAACTGTGTGGCGCATGAAGTCCGAAGTCTGGGCGCCGCGGTACACGGTTCGTGCGCCGCATCCGGACCATGAACGCCCCCCCCCGCTACTCTTCTGTAGCGAGGGGGGGGCGCGGGGGGGCGAGGGGGGGGCACATCGCCACATGACTGTTCAGTCATGTAGCGATGGCCGATGTCCTTCCTCTGTAGCGGGGGGGTGGGGGGGAGTTGTTATCCTCTACATTACAAATATTTTAGAATAATTTTTAGTGCACTGTAGGTTATTTTTTCTTGTAAAAAAAAAAAAGGCCACACATTTTTTACATGGCATGCTTCTTTGTGTGTGGGTGCTTGTTTGTTCATTCATTCATTCATGAATGAATAAACAACCCCCCCCACACACACACAGCCCTGAGTGTCACCTTTCATTAGAGCCCAAGATCAAGCAAAAAGTTACAGACGTTTTTCCGAACTGTGCCATTTGGCACAATTTGGCACAGTTCAAAAATGCCTGGGAACTACCTGAGAACAAAGCTGTGTAATATATTCATTTTTTGTGGTATTGTTACAAAATTTTGACCTCAGCTGGATAACACTGGGTTCTACATTTCTGTTGCATTTTCCAGCCCGGATCTGAAGCTGTGTGTTATTTGCAAGCATTTGTATCCAACAAAACACCCAGGCGAAATTTATTTTCTTCAAGTTCACTATGTTTAGATGACTGTTAATCAGTGGCCGGAGCACTTAGAGAGATTATGACTGTTTTGCCAAAAAATTCAAAGTGTTTTCTTTTAAATGAGACCAACCCCATGAAGATCAGAATCAGAATCAGAATCAGAAAAGATTTATTGCCAAGTACATTAACAGATCACTGATAACATACGAGAGAATTTGACTTGACACAGAAAATGAACCTGCATTTCCAGTGACGCGGCAGCATCAGAGACGCGCCTGCCAACAGGATAGTGGGTACAAGCATGAGAATAAGAATAATACGAGGAACAATAGGAAGGAGCAAAAAAATCATTGATTCAAAATACTGGTTACATAATTAATCAATATTAAGATTTCAAGGAAAAAAAAAGCTCTCGATGCACATTCGCTACACAGGATTCACAAGACACAAGAGAGCAGTGTGTGTATCTTTATTCAGTTCATGGATCAATGTGTGTGCGGTGTTGAGCAGTGTTGATGATAATAAGAGAGACAACAAGGACACTTGGCAGGAGATGTTTTGTCTGGCTGCCGCCGAGTCCTTATCTTGGCAGAGTCCAGATGGCTGTCCAAGGCCTTATGCTCGATGATTTTGAAAACACAGACTGCAGACAGCCAGGAGGAATTTTCATGGGGAAATTGAGCCAAATTGGACTGATCACAGAGAAGGCTTTTTATTTCTTCTGTAGATTCAGTACTTAATCCTTCATTGCGGGGCTTTAAATCCATCGTGGAAAGACCTAAGCGAGACCATGATGTAATCCACCTTCCGAGACAGTTCTCCATTTGTCGCTGTCAGGGTCTTCTCCAATTTTTCAATTTGACAGATGCACCTCGCCTGGCCAGCATTTTGATAGGTTGTATCCATCTTCAGCAATTTGCGGTACACCAGGACAATCCCAGTTCCAATCAGAAAGATCCCGATCACCATTACCACGAAGACATACAAATCTTCAATATCTTCGATAGAGAGATTAGTGAGACACAAGATTTTCCAATTACTTGTGTCACGTAAATAGCCCGCTGGAGCCGTACCTGCGGGGCAGACAGCTTCCCCCGGAGCACTTTTCCTTGTTGAAAAAATAGTGTCAATTGTGTTCAAAGCCCAGCTTATTAACTCCATAATTTCTTTCTTTCGACGGTCGCAGTTAGACGCAGACAGACAACAGCAAGCTGGGATCCAGTAGTTGGGGGGGAAGGAAAAAAAAGTCAGAGCAGGAGAGGAGGAAAAAGCGTCTACTCTCTTGGGAGGGCGGAAGTGAAGATGCTGCAAAGGGTTGAAGAACAGCTTTTGATTTACTTTGGGCACGTTATTTTTTGGCATTTTTCGGGAAATTGACCAGAGTGCAAGGGGTTAAAAGAACTACATACAGTACAGCACACGGTATACACCAGCAGAGGCATCCGGCTAAGAGAAAAGTCCATTAATAAACTAAAAGTTACAGCCGTGTTCCTAAACTAAATAAAGCATACAAAATAATCCAATTTTACAACATACATAAACATAAGAACATCAGAACTATTAACATAGTAAAAATTGGAACCTGCATGGGGGGTCCAGGGCAGCCCCTCAGCAGGCGCGCCCCTGGAGACTGCAGACCCCGGAGCGATGGCCGACCCTCTGGATGACGGTGCCTGGATCCCACATCGCCATCACCAACTACCGTCCAGCCTTGCCACCTGGAGCATCTTCCTGGACACGCTGAAGCTGATTGGCGTGCCTTGATGAGCCATCAGACAACCTGAAGTACGCTGCACCCAGCTTAGCCACAATGTGCAGACACCCTTGATGATTTTCTGGCTGTCGTTTGGTCCATCTTCACCGTGGACATCCTTCATCCCGAACGCGCACCAAGCCCATAACCTGGAGTGGAATTTTACTCGGCCTGATATGTTGCTGCTGAGCATGCGGTAACTCTATGCTCGACGGTCTGGCCCTGTCCTCTTCTATAAACATTGTGGTGTTTACTGTTGTAGCTGCAAATCCCCAAGTCAACCGTGGCCAAACACTGGAGGCATCTGGGGCTAGCATGGTGTCACTCATCGGTATGGGTACTGACCCTGGGCAAAAGCTGGTCGACTTGACCGCCATGGCGTCCATTAGCTTTTCATACTGTTCGCTCCCAATATCCGTCGGCGGGAGTGGGATGATTTCTCCCATTGGTTCCCTGGGCAAAACAAATGGCACACCCTGGCCTAATGATTCCAGCGTCCACATTTACCACTACATTTCCCTCTAGCCGGCATTTCTTAGCTTTATGGCGGTGCATTGCAGACCCACAACCCTTGCAAGGGGGGTTTTCCCAGGGCAGACCTTTGGCTAGCAGCACTGACTTCCCAAAAATCTTTGTCTGAGCAGTCCTCGCTCTCAGGGTCTGCAACATTAGCTGAGGCAAGCGGCTCCAGCTGCTTTTGTGGCTGGAGCCAATTTAGCTCCACAACTACCTTAGCAATGACTTCCCACCGGAGAGCTAGCTCTATAGCTTTAGCTAACTTTAAGTCATTCAGCGCCATTTATAGCCTAGCACGCAGCTCAGCGTTAAACACATGCTCTGCTAGTTGATCGTGAACCATTTCATCTTCAAGTGGTCCAAAACGACACTTAATGGCTAGCTGCTTCAAGTCAATGACAGATTGGCAGATAGGCTCACCTACCCATTAATATCGTTGCAGAAAACGAATCCTCCAGACAGTCACATTGTCCGGGGTGGAGAAACGTTTAGCTAGCAGCTTCACAATGGCCTCACGTGAGTCTGCCTTGCTGAGCATCTGCAGGACCCTCCGGCCCTCCATACCCAGGTTGTGAACAAGAAGTGCCCACTCTCTCGCCCCATCTAGCTCCACGTGGCCCAGCACCATAACATACGTCTGATAGGCCTCCCACCAATGCGGCCACGAAACCATTGGTTCGCCCGGGAGCTAGAGAAAGGGGCGAAGCGGGGTGATGCACGCCTCCATGAGTTAATCCTCAATTACCAAATATTCTGTATGTAAATACCTTGGTGAAGGATGAGGCAGGATGATGGTTGACGAACACTGCTTTATTAAAAGAACCATATACAGTACAGCACACGGTATGCACCAGCAGAGGCATCCAGCTAAGAGGCCATAAGATGGACGTCCTCTGCTATTTATAGGGCGGTGCAGTGGTGGAACAGGAAGTGCTCGCCACTACACCGCACTTCACAGTAAGGTGCCCAAACACCAACACCACACCCGCCACTACACTGCACTTCACAATAAAGGTGCCGAATCACAACACTACACCCCCCCCTTTAGAAAAGTCCAAAACCACACACACAATTAAACCGCCTCCCCAATTTAGGACCCGAATCACACTTTAACATAACGAAAGCTAATGTATCTAAATGGCCTAACACAATCACACAACAAAACCTAAAATAGGGATGACGGGTGGACTACCGTACAGCCCACATGGCACGGTGGATTACTCTGCCACCTGATAAACTAAAGTAAAAGTCCATTATCAAAATAAAAGCACTGCCGTGTTCCTAAACTAAACAATAATACATAAAGCAATCCCATTTTACTACATACATACACATAAGAACATCAGAACTATTAACTCTTTGAGTGTGTCTGTCGCCAAATTGCGACATAACCCCTAGTGGTCAAGAGTGGTAAATATTTTTTGTCAACAAAATAGTTCAGATTTCCAAGGCTATAACTTGAAAGTGGTAAAAGATAATGGCTTACTGTCATTTAGAAAGATGTAAAATATGATCCAAAGTTTCAGATAGGAATAAATGTATGCATCGAATTTGCATAATGTCACGGCACCTCTTTAAATTCCATAACTCAGTCAAAATTAGACTTTGGACATGTTTACACAAAGAATGGTTCAGTCTTTTGACACTGATTTTTGTACAGAGGTACCTCATCATCTTATCTTCAAAGTATATGAACACAAAATCAGTACAATATTAAAAAAACACAGAAATTCCTCACTTACCGGCAGCTAAGGGGACTCCCTCGCTGCCGTGGTCGCTACATTTTCACCCATTGTGGTCGTTATTTTGCGTTCTGTCGGTCATTAACGCTCTCTACCACATCTACAAAGTCTTATGATTATCCCACATAAATTTCGCTTGTATCCCCTGGCTATTTTCCATGTACAAAGCCGACTAAGTGATGGTGTACGATGATGGACGGCAGCCATATTAGCTTTCTGGGCTAAAATGCTAAAAACACGAAAAGGAAATGAGGAGCTCTTCTTCTTTGGTGTATTACATGTCATCCATTGAGTCCTCCAACGGATGTCTGCCACCTTCTGAAAGTGGCAGATCAGTACAAATCAGTACAAATCAGTACAAATCCTCAATGGAGCCAATCATGTCAGAGTGAAATGACAGGCACAGCGGCGCGCTCTGCCGCGAGGGGCACACAAAATCTCACACTCAAAAGGTTAACATATAATTTTACAGCACAGGTCCTTGGGCAGGAGGAGTAGAACCGGCATGGGGGGCCCAGGGCAGCCCCTCAGCAAGCACGCCCCTGGAAGCAGCAGGCCCTCGGAACGAAGGCTGATCTTCCGGACGAAAGCGCCTCTCCTCTTCACCACTGACTCCAGCTCTTGTACAGCCCCATCACCTGAAGCCTCTTCCCGGACACGCCGAAGCTGATTGGCATGCCTCACCGAACCATCGGACAGCTGAAAATATGCTGCGCCTAGCTTTGCTGCTATGCGCAGACACTCGTGTCCATAACCCTCAATGGGGCTCGGCTCGGCCTAAAATGGTGCTCCTGAGCATGCGGTTTCACTGTGCTCGTCAGTCTGGCCCCGACCTCTTCTGAAGTTGTCGTAGTGGTCACTATCGTAGCTGCAGACCCTCCATCCCCCTGCAGCCAAGCTCCGGAGGCATCTGGGGCTAGCACATTGGTGTCACTCACCAGTGCAGGTGCCTCACCGCCATGCTCGGTACCCCCCTCTACTATTTCCCGAGCGCCGGCACTGAGAACCTCTTGCACCGAACCTGAGTGAGGCTGGTCCTGCTTGACTGCCATGGTGTCCGTTAGCTCTTTGTCCCACACAATGTCCTCATCGACCACCGGAACCAGAGGGTTCCACTGGCCACAACCTGACTATTCTTCCCCAGCGTCGTCTTTAATGGCAAAACCCAGTCCCTAGAACAAGTCACAGCCCATGAAGTTGTCGTCTTGGGCTGTCACGTGGAACGGGAAGTCAACCATCGTTGCAGACTTGTACCGAAGTGTTAACTCCAAAGTCCCAATCGTGCATAGCCTGCCACCTCCATAACCATAAAGCAGTGCTGGGTTACCTCTAACCCTGTAGTGAGGGAAAAACTTCCTCACCGTGGCCCAACTCACCAACGACCCCTCTGCCCCCATGTCAAGCAGCAGCGACACCTCCACGCCGTCCAGTTCCATTGTGCAGAACATGTACCCGTTGGTACTTGGAGACATCGTATGGATGGTTGTCGGGGGCGGGCGGAGTGATTTCTTCCGTGGGGTCTCCGGCTCAGATACACAGCAAACTGTAGCATAATGGTTCAAGCGTCCACATCTGCTTAGCCTTGTTGCGGTGCGTCGCGGACCCACAACCCTTGCAAAGGGGTTTTCTTGGGGCAGAACTTTGGCTGGTAGCATTAGCTTCTGTAGTATCGTTGCCCAAGCTAGCCTCGCTATCCGGGTCTGCAACATTTGTCACGGCAGGAGGCTCCGGCGGCCACTGTGACTGGCACCAGTTTAGCTCCGAAGCTAGCTTGTCTGCGGCCTCCGCTACAGAGCTAGCTCGACAGCTCTGGCTAATGTTAAATCACTGGGTGCCATGAGTAGCCTAGTCCGCAATGTGCCACTACACGTGTGCTTCGCAAGCTGGTCATGCACCAATTCATCTTCCAATGGCCCAAAGCAACACTCGCTAGTGAGCTGCTTTAAATCAGCGACAAACTGATAAATAGGCTCACCCATTCGTTGATGTCGCTGCCAAAAGCTAATCCTCCGGACAGTCATGCTATCTGGGGTATGAAAGTGGTTTGCTAGCAGCTCCACAATGTCTTCAAAAGAGTCTGGGGCTCCGAGTGTGCGCAGGACACACTGGCCCTCAGTACCCAGGTTATGAACAAGTAGGGCACGTGCTCTTAACTTGTCGAGCTTACCCAGGTCAAGTGCAGTGATGGAGGTCTGGAAAGCCTCAAACCATCTTGGCCAAGGCACCGGTGGCTTGCCCAGGAACTTGAGGAAGGGGCAAAGTGGTGTGATACATGCCTCCATGAGCTAATCCTCGATCGCCAAATGTTATGCATGGAAATACCTTGGGTAAAGGATGAGGCAAGATGGCTGGACAAACACAGCTTTACTGAACAATGTGGAACAGCAGACACATGGTAGGCACCAGGCAGAGGACACTGGTCAAAGAGGCCACAATATGGATGCCCTTTGGTATTTATAGGGTGGTGCAGTGGCGGAACAGGAAGTGCCTGCCACTACACCGCACATCACAATAAAGGTGCCGAATCACAACATTACAGTTGGAACTGGATAATTTGTGGCCACAGTCACTGCTCATAAGAGTTTACACAGTGGAGAAAACAGGTTGACAAAAAGCTCTTTAGTAACACTATAATACTATGTACTTTCAGTCTAAGTAAAGGTGTAGATTAGTGTTGAGTATAGTGAAAATTCAGGGTAACAGTTTTTGTTTTTACCATAAAAGTACCTTGTTGGCACCATTGTAAGCAGAGGCGTAAATCGGGGGTGGGGGGACATAGAAAAAACAGAGAATTCCCCCGTGCAGTGTTTGGATGTGGTGGCTCACCATAGGTGATGTCATCACGTGGCAAACTGGCCGTGGCGTGATACAGTGCCACCCTCCTGTAAATAATTTTGTTATGTGTTAAATAAAGGAGAATGCAGTTCATGCCCGCTGTCCGCACCAATTTCTTAGACATAACAAATGGTGACGAGAATAAACTCTGATAACTCCACCATGAAAGTGTGCACAGATCCCCGCAGCTGTTCCTTGCTCTACCAGGTGAGCAGCTGATCCCCTGGCCCCACTGACATAAGATAATTTGGAATTATATCGCCGCTACCAGCTTGAACGATGCTAATGACGAGAAGCTAAAGGGGATGATAGCCTGCTATCTTGGTGCTGATGGACAGCAGATGCTTTACTATCTGGGCCCTAAGGACGCATATGAAGACTATGTGGCCACGATGAACACGCTCTATGCTGACAAGAACAGTGTTAATGGCATGGAGAGCAATGTTTTTCCAGCACCACCAGCGTAAGGGTGAGTCAGTCTGGCATTATATAACAGACCTCTAGGACCTAGCAAGCACCTGTGATTTTGGAGGATTGAAAGAAGAGTTGATACATGATTAGCTAGCGCAGAGTACTATCAACAGGAGACTGCGAAGTAGGCTGTTTTCAATGGCATACAAGCTAACATTGGACAAAACTATGAAATGAGCATCCCAGATGGAACCAGAGGACGAGCTATTATCACAGCTAACGTCGCCTAGCCAACAAGCACCTTGTCCGACCCCATGAATACAGGTCGCCGCCGTCACCACCCAGCACTACGGCCCCACACCTCCCTGCTACAACCAAAAGAAGAAGAGCAGGAAACGGGAAAATGCAGGTGAGCACCCGCACTGCCTTGGCTGTGGTTCATCTAAACATCAGATTCAATCACCTGCCTGCTGAGCCAGAGGGATGAAATGCTACTGCTGCAGGAAACTAAACCATTTTGCCAGGGTCTGTTGTTCAAACTGCACAGACTCAATGGCCCTCAGCCATCGTTCACTCAATTGGCACCAAATACTCGCCGTTCAGGCAGTGCATGGGGGAACTGGATGGTGTTGATGTGCCACTGCTGCTGGACATGGGGGCCTTGAGGTCCCTTCAGAGCATATCTGTGGTCGGGAAGCTGTTTCCTCGGGAAACCATTGCAGCTGATGTGGAAGACTTATTTGGTTATGGCCACACCAGAATCGGTATGGTAGGAACAATCAGTTTTTCTGTGTGGCACAGCTCCATGGCCATTCCATCATTCGCCTTCCAAGTGATGCGCCAAGGGGCCAATCTGATGGGCATTGACCTGGTCAGTGAGCTGGGTTTCTCCATCACTGACCCAATGAGTGCCACCGTTCTGGCGGTCACCTCATCCTGGCAACACCGCTGGCCAATGCTTTTCACAGGGCTTGGCTGCCTCACCTTTTTCAACCACTGACCACTCATTGACATGACGGTGCCCCCGAAAGTTCAGCCTCTGTGCTGGATACCCCTTGCACTATGGGATGACATCATGATAGAGCTGCAGAAGTTGTTGGACGCCGGCTTCATTGAGTGGATCAACGCATCTCCCTGGATCTCAAACTTGGTGGTAGCAAAGAAGAAGATGGACGGCCTACAACCATATATTGACCTCAGAATGGTAAATAAAGTGATGATCCTTGACAACTATCCCCTGCCCACGACGGAAGAGCTGACGGCAGTGTTCCACGGCTCGAGGGTTTATTCCAAACTAGACCTCCTCCAAGGCTACCGACTAGCTAGGTTCCCCTTCACCCGGACAGCCGCAACCTGACAGCCTTCATCACCCACATGGGCGTATTCAGGTACACCCCCATGCCCTTCGGTCTTAGCTCCGCTTCAAGTTGTTTTCAAAAAATCATGGCTACCATCTTCGCCAGTCTCCCAGGGATGGTGGTGTACTTGAACAGCATCGTGGTGCATGGTGCAACATGGGCCTCCCATGACGCCCGCCTTGATAAGGTTATGGAGGTACTAGCAAAACACGGCCTCACACTCAACAGAAAGAAGTGCATTTTTGCAGCAATGACCGTCCAGTTTGTGGGTTTCCACCTGTCTGCCGAATGTCTGAGTCCGCTGCACTTGAACACTGAGGCGATACTGCAGCTGCCTGAACCATCATGTCCCACGCAGCTTTTGTCCTTCTTAGTCACGGTGAATTTTTATGAGCATTTTATCCCTTGGTACTCAGAGATGATAGACCCACTACATGCCCTCCTGAAGCAGGATGCATCCTGGGTATGGACCCTGGTGTGCTCCGCCACTGTCAGTGAATTAAAGATGCGGCTCACCTCCCCACCAATACTCGCCCACTTCGACCCACATTTGTGATGTGTGACGCTTCCAGCACAGCAGTGGGAGCTGTTTTATCACAACTGCAAGGGGGAACTGAGCGCCCAGTGGCGTTTGCCTCGAGGTCACTGACCTTGGCTGAGCAGAAGTACTCAGTGGGAGAGAGGGAGGCACTGGCATGTGCCATGAGCCCTCACGGCACTGCTAGAAACATTGGGGTCAGGGCACAGACCCCTGCACATCTACAGGTGGACAGAAAGACTACAGGTGTACAACTTTAACACCCAGTTTACACTGGGCAGAGAAAATATGGTGGCGGACTGCCTGTCCTGGGACACACCTAACCCCACTCAGAACAGCAACCAAGACGCCCTGGAGCAGGAACTGATTCACATGCTGCATGGGCTACTCCAAAATGCCATCTTCCTACAAGAGCTCCAGGAGGCTTCTGAACAGGACCCGGCACTGACCCAACCACGCGCATTCATTCACGAGGGCTGGCCAGCCAAGGTGCCAGGAGGAACTGGCACCTTTCCACAGAGTCAGGGACAATTTATCATGCTGGAATGACATCTGTATGGCAAGGGGGCACCGTATGGTGATTCCGGAGGCACTTAAAAGCCACATCCTTACCATGCTACATGAGGGCCACCTGGGCATCGTCAGGGTTAAACAACGGTGTAGAGGCTCAGTATGGTAGCCAGGAACTGACAAGAATGTGGAGGTCATGCTGAAAGACTGTGTGCTCTGCCTGTCCAGTGGAAAAATTGGCATGCCACCACTCCCACCCCTGCAACCACTGCCATGGCCATCAGCCCCATGGAA
This sequence comes from Pholidichthys leucotaenia, assembly GCA_020510985.1. Lineage (NCBI taxonomy): Eukaryota > Metazoa > Chordata > Actinopteri > Cichliformes > Pholidichthyidae > Pholidichthys > Pholidichthys leucotaenia. The sequence goes on along the minus strand of CM035842.1, from coordinate 354,875,203 downwards.
ACACGTCCAACTGGACATATGCGGCGAACTGCATAGCATCCCCCTAGCACCTATGCTTTCTATTAGTGGCCTACGACCATCACTCAAAATGGCCCAAGGTGTGGTCCTCCGGCTCAGTCACCACCGACGTAGTCACCGACTTTCTCACCTCCCTTTTTGCCCGCTGGGGTGTGCTGGATGTAGTCACAATGGACAACGGACTGCAATTCATTCAATTCAATTCAATTCAATTTTATTTATATAGCGCCATTTCACAACAACAGTCATCTCATAGCACTATCAACTGTAGGGGGGACCCCCACAGTTGCAGAAAGACCCCAGCAATCAGGCGATCCCCTGTGAGCGGATTTCAAGGCCTTCATGAAAGAAAGGGGCATCAAACACATAAGAACCGCCTTCAACCACCCTTTGGCAAATGGGTGTGGGGGGGTGGATAGATTCAACCAGACCCTCAAGAACAGTCTCAGGGCACATCTAGAGGATGGGCTCCCGTTTTCAGCCACAATATAGAGCACCCTACTACATTATAGAGCAACACCTCACACCACGACAGGCAGCTCCCAGCATTACTGATGCTGAGACGTGAGATGAGTGTTCCCCTGGACGACTATGCCCCCTAGCAGGTGCTACACTGCTGCAGATGCCCTCACCTAGAGGGAGGGTGGTCAAACAACAACAACTGATGAAGCAAAGGTTTGACAAGAAGTGCAGGCTGAGGGGACCTGGACTCGCAGTACTGAACTGGATTCAGGTCCGATGTCCAAGCCGCGCCCACAAGTTGCAGTCGTTTTGGGCAACGCCGATACAGATCACAGCACATTTGGGTCCAGCCACTTTTTGTCTTGCTGATGGGTCGCGGTGGCATGCCAACTGCCTCAGAAAAGTGACACCAACTTTGGCTCCGGATCAGGAGACGGCTGCGGACAGGGCGAGATTAGGCTGGGACTTTGACGGCACAAGACCCACAACCCCCAATGAAAGTCCGCCCAAACCGGTGATGGCAACACAGCCCGAGTGCCACTCGGCCTGGGTTTGACAGAGACCCCACTACCTTAGGGACTTTGTAACTAAATAATGGCCTCTTCAGTGTAGCCAGGATGTGACCGATAACAGTGGCAGAATAATCCACTTGGTCGCGCGGGCATACCGGTAGTCCACCTGGGTGCCCAGGTAGTTGTACATAGTTCTTTGGGTTTTTAAGGGAAGAGGGGTAAATGTGGTGTTTGGATGTGGTGGCTCACTGTAGGTGATTATACACCCTTCTGTGTATAATTCTGTTATGTGTTGAATAAAGGAGAGTGCAGTTCATGCATGCTGTCCGCTCCTATTTCTCAGACATACCCCCCCCCCCAATATCATCATAAACTTTCTACATCATGCTACACAACTGGATAAAATGCATTTTAAACACGAGTGCTAAGGATGCATGCAAAACAAATATTTTTTTGTGGGAAATTTGCAACTTTTTTATAGATTTGCAATTTTTTTCCTCATAAATTTGCAACTTTTTTCTCATAAATTTTTTTTCATGTTAATTTACAACTTTTTTTCATGTAAATTTGCAACTTTTTCATGTAAATATGCAGCTTTTTCTCAGTCTAGGTTTTCATGTAAATTTGCAACTTTTTTCATTTAAATCTGCTACTTTTTTACTTGTTAATTTATAACTTTTTCATGTAAATTTCCAACTTTTTTCTCATTAATCTACAACTTTTTTCATGTAAATATACAACTTTTTTCATTAATTTGCAGCTTTTTTCTCATTAATTTGCAACTTTTTCATATAAATTTGCAACCTTTTTCTCATAAATTCAGAACTTTTTCCTCACTTTTCATGTAAATTTGCAACTTTTTCACATATATTTGCAACTTTTTTTCATAAATTTTTATTCTATGTAGTGGTTAATTTTTTTTATGTTTGTCTACAGAATAAACCAATTTTATTTTATTTAAGGTATATATATACATATACACAGATGTTTTTTTTCAACATTTTAGAGGGATTGAACTCTTCTCAGTTACAAAATCTTCCAAATTGCCCCCCAAAATGTAGAAATGGCCCTGACTACAATCATACTTATAGTGTCCCCCTCAATATTTACTCAAGAAAATGCTGTATTTATTGCCCCCCCCCACCAACAGTGAAATGAAATCTCCACCCCTGAATGTAAGTACCATACTTATTACAGAAGTACCTTGCACTATGTGGGTACCTTATAATTACCATAAGAGCCCTGTAGTTTCCATGTTTCAAACAAGTTGCTTCAGTAGTTCTATGTATAAATATCCCCAGTAAATGAGGTTTTAATTTAGTAATTACATTAAAATTACTTGGTATTTACTTGGCGACACAAGTAGTGTGCCAGACTGCAGTGAGGGAGGTTGCAAGCTCAAACACCTGTCTGGATGCCACCAGTTTAACTTCACCTTCAATCACACACGTGCAGAGACAGGCATGAAATGCAGCTCTAAAGGTGCCTTCACACCAAATGTGAACAGGCGGCGCGAATCCTTCTTCTTCTTCTTTTAGATTTGATTGGTGGTTGGCAACCAGCTTACAGGTGCATTACTGCCACTGACTTGATTATCATCACTCTATATCTTTGTATAAGGAGTTCTGAGCAACTCCTTATATGTGAAAAAATTATCCGTCCTTGGACTGTGTCCTCGGCGTCGTCGTCTCACTTTCATTCAGGCAAGCACACGCGAAATCATGCATTTGCGAATTGACGTCTGAAGGAATATCACTACCCTTGACATTCTGCCATCACTGGAGTAAAAGTATCAAGATTGGAGAGTTAACTAGTTTGAAAATGAGACTGCCACTTACCTGGAGATAGACAGACCGGGAGCTCTTCAGCTGAATCGGGATGTTGGGGTTATTTAACCACGGATTCCTGCCACGGACGTGCTAACAGGGCTAGCAAGCAAGTAACGGAAACACTCATCATCTTGTAAAGTTTTGGAGACAGGGACAACTTTTTCAGGTGAGCCCACCGTAGGATAATGTAAACCTAAAGCATTCACTTCCGGCTATCAGAGAGAGCAGACGCTTTTTCTCTTCTCTCCTCTTCTCCTCCCCTGATACTATTCCCCGCTTGCGATGTCTGTGTCTTTTGCCCTTCTTCTGGCTGAATCTTAATCCAAACGGAAATTATGGATCTGGAAAAGCGGCTTATATGCTTAAATGCAATTGACACCACTTTAAAAGAAGATCGGGCTAGGGGGAGCCCTGGACTCATGGACAACTGGGAATTCATGGGTCTGTGTGATTCGACTGAGATGCGGAAGACATCTCTATTTGTTTGGCTTGATCACAGGATTTCTGTTTTGGCTCTGGAGTTCCTGATGTATCAGAAATTAAAGTTGGGAGAGCTGATCAAAGCGGACCCGGCAATGCTCCTTCAACAACAAATTCGACCAGTCGGGGAGTGCTCTGATAGCGGCAATGGTGAACTGAATGATGGTTGATTCAGAAGAATGGTATACATCTGGAGTCGCTGGTACTCTCCATGGAATGATTATGGAAATTATGAAGCACAGGATTGCATGAAGAGAGGAAAATTCTATTCTCTGAGTACACTGTGCAGATTTGACCTTGTTTTGGTGCCCTGTTTACATTCCTCCTTGATGAAGATAAGGCTGGAGTAGAGGTAACCCAAACAATCGACATTTGCTATTGTTTCAACAGACCGAGCTCCAAGGACAGCATTACCATGTGTCTGGACTATAGAACACATGACTGAATAATATCTATCCGTTGCCAGAGGATGCCCTCTGCTGTTCACTAGCAATGACACACCTACACTACACACTGCATTCAACATACACGACTGATTCATTTACACTGATGTACATATACATTCACTGCCTCTCTCTGCCTTTGTAATGTGTGATCTATTGTCTGCTAATTGTGCATTGAGGGTTTTTTTTTCTGTGTGATCATAATCTGGCTCATTTGAGCTTATATGAGCTATATGAGCTTATGTGAGCTTATACGAGCGTTATTCTGATAACTATGTTTTTTTTCTCTCTGCCTATTGTGTTTTCCCTGACCCTGACCCTTGCCCTCTTTACCCTCCTGTTCGACTGGCCCCTTCGGGCTGCCACGGCTATGGGATGCGCTTACAGAAGTGCGCCCAATGTCAAGTCAGATTTCAATTTTCCTGTATGTATTGCACGTATGGTAGTATTGACAATAAACCTTTTCATTCATTATTTGGGGAATTTCCACAGTAGGTTGAACACTGCTGCAGAAGTTATAAAGGCAGCTTCACCTGTCTGCATCTCACTCAGATGGTGAGTTCATGTCTATTCGTATGTTTACATTGAGTTTTTAATGTAATCGTGCCGTCCGAAAAATTTGCCCGTTCGCATTTGGTGTGAAGGCACCTTAAGACTGGCCCTTTGCCCCCATAAGCGCCTTTTTGGATAGCTTTTTTTAAAGGTATAGATTTTAATTTTCCCCCAGGGAGGCACCAATTGCAGATCAAATGTGTTTTAATGTCTGATAACTAGATTTTTCCAAATAATTCTGTATGTCCTGCTGCCTGAGCCCCAAATGCCCCTTCTCCTCCCCACTGCACCGTTGTGCACAGACCTCACTGGAGCAGCTGCATCTTGTTTCTGTCTCCTTCAAGCAGAGTTGCAGGTTAGTGTTTTAAGGCAGTGGTACAGGTACTTTGCATCTGTAGACACTTCTATGTTTTAATTGTCTAGAGCAATGTGAGAAACTAGTGATGTCCTGTTGGCGCAGATGTGCTGAAGTCATTCAAAGCAAGGGCCTCTACACTTCCTATTAATTTCTGAATGCTATAGCCCTAAACAAACAAACAAACAAACAAAAAAACATTGTTTAAATCTTCTCTTGTGACATAGTGGTCACTGTTCTCTAATTTTGCTCACTGTTTTTTTTTTTTTAAACAAGTAAATGTTTGTGTTGAAGTGCCTTGGTTATTTAAAAAAAACAAAAAAAACCCCACCAAAAAACATGCTAGTACAGCAGTGGTATAGCCACAGCTGATATTCAATCAAATTCTGAACAATGAAGAATAACAATATTTCAGAATAAATCAAGTATTAATACATTGCTCTCTAATTTTGATCTCCACTGTATATGAAACAAATATTGGCAGCTGTGCTTTGGGGACAAAATTTGACGTTGACGTTGAATGGAGGAAGGATATATGGGATCACAATACTTTGGAAATCGTAGTATCGTGATAGTATCATATCTTGAGGTCCCTTGCGATTCCCACCTCTAATGAGTGGTGACATTTTCTCCTGTTACTGAGGGAATTTGTGTGGGGGAAATCCTCTTAAACCAGCTGTCATTTCTGCCATTTTCAGAGGAAGGCAGCCTCTTTTAACCAGGTGAGTTTGTTTATATTTGATTTTTTTCAAGCTGAAAAAAGTAAGCAGCTTTCACATTGGCTTACACGATCATCTCATGGTGTCTTGAAGGAATAAAAAGAAAATAAAATGTGCCTAATCAGAATATGAAGGAAAAATTCTAACTGAGCCCTTAACAAACCAGAACGTCATCCATCTACTGTATCTCGCCTCACTGACGCTCCTGACATTTCCCACAACTAAGCACCCACCTCCTCACAATTACCTATCATTGTGTTGTCATTGCCTCCGGCATCCTATTATGTATAAATGGAGGAGAGGGTTTGACACTTTGTCAGTCCGGAGAAGATTAGATGGCCATTTAGCGGGTGTTTGCTCTCCTATCATCTGTCTAGATTTAATTATTCCGTTAGCTCTCCTCACGGAAAAAAAAGACTTTGAAGTCACTGTGTCAGTAGAGCAGAGAAACTAAATGTGGACATTTTAGTGGAGGGGTGCTCAGCATTGGAGCTTAAGGGAGATTTCGGAAGGATTTTCTTTGGCTGCAGCCTTTCCATTTTGATGTTGAAATTAACAGGCGTTTGTAATTATTTCATCATTGTACAGTTAAAAATGCCCTCATTGTACTTAGACCTTGATTTAATAAGATGATACCCCATTAGACATGCTTGGTCTGCAGCAGCTGAAGAAGATGAATGAAACGCTCCCATCAGGACCGCGCAGGTTCCAAAATGTGCACTGCTGTCATAGCCAGAGGTAGAAGAGGAGTATCCTTGTAAGACGTGATAATACAAAGTAGACAGAAGGAGGACGGGGGTGTTCTGCAATGAACAGAGAGACTATCCTTCAAACCAAGCACCTGAGCTGTGGATATTCAGCTCTGCTAAAGAGTCCTCCAGCAAATCGCTGAGTCTCGGATGGGAAATGAATTCAGCTGAGGGGATCAATATTCATTATTAAACCTAGAGCCTCCTTTTCAATCAAGAAAAACATAACACGTACAAGGACAACCTGTGTATGATTTCCTGTGGAAAAAAAAATCACACATAGTAATCTCGACTGAGGTCACAGGCAGCCTAACAATCTGAGCTGTTATAGAAACAGACGTAACGTCAGAAAATTAGTAGTCTCTCCCCCTTTTAGCAGCTAAGATGCATTTTGTACACCTTGGCTTTTTATCAGTTGTCCCATTGTTGGTCTTCCCCTTCTCTGGCTTCTCTTTTCTTGTATCTCTTGTTTCATTAGACTTGATCTATTGTTGCATTTGCACTTTTGGGCCTTGCTCCTTTTTCTTTCCCTATCAGTTGTTTGCCAGGTGGTGAGTCTGTGAAAGCTGCCTGATTTATAGCAGCGCACAGAGCCATCCTGGACAGGAGGTCTCCGCTGGGTATTCACTAAATGTTGTGTCTTCGAGAGCGAGCGAGATAGAGTCAGTCTATTATGTACATACAGGGGAAACAAGTTTCACATTTTCTTAATTGTGACTGTCTCTGTTAGTTCATTCACACAGCAACAAGCTTTTGAACCAGACCCAATATTTTGCATTTTTTTCTAATAATAATAACTTGTCCTCCTCATTTCCCGTTAATTGATTTCATTTTCCCCCACCCTTCTATAGTGGTACAGCCCTATGAATGACAGTCTTGGTCAATCTATCCCGGAGTTTAGTGTTTCTTCCTCATAAATATCCAAATTTTTTCAGTAATGCTATATAACACAGCCCACGTAGATTTTCTTCATACTACTTATTTCTTTTAAATTTGTGTTATCTTGATCTGGGCTTTTTGAAAGAATTTTTCCTCTAAATTTTAAGATTTTCCTGAAATTCCCACATGTTTTTCTCCTAACTTCTCTTAAATGAGACCTTAATTTTGAGACATTTTAAATGCAGATTTGATACTTTATTTTTCTTAAATATGCACGTACACAATCAAAATGAACAACTGGTTGTAAGTCAGAGAGCTGCACCTGTCAGTTGCATTAAATTGTGATATTAGCCAGAGAAATGTTTTCCCCAACAAGTAGTGAAGATATTTGTTTCTGCTCTTGACATTTGAATCAGCCTTATCAGCTACCTGCCTATTAACTGTGTGATAACATTTTCTTTTCAAGCAAGTTGGCATGATGATGTTAACATTTATGCTGCACTTATCCATCTGATAGAGTTTGACTCAGCGCTGAGTGTATGCTACCTGTGTTGTGTGGAGAATCCAATATTCAATCACTGTAGCTATGTGTGTGTGTGTTAAATGGAAGATTGAAGAAGATTGCATGCTTAAAGTGCAGAGTCAGGCTTCAATTTAAGTTGAATTTTTGTTCAGAATGGCATAAATGACTGATAAGGGTAGCTATAGAGTACTGTCTGAGATGGTTGAGTGTTCAAGTCATTCAGCAAAACCTGTCAGTTTAGTTTTATATTTGCAATGACAAGAAAATACTATATAGACCACTGTAGAGTTCTATAACAGGAAACTGTCACGAACCGGGCTGGGCCCGGTTTCATGGCATCTTTCTGTTCTTGGTTTATTGTGTTTTATGTATCCTTTAGAGTTCCATATTTGGGTTGTTATTTGCTTCTAGTGGCTACACCTCCCTCTCCTGTCTGCTGCTGACAGGTGATCCCAATCTGTCATTAACTGCTTTCTCCTTGCTCAGGTTCTCACCCACGCACTTTGACACCGGCAGTCACTCTGGCCATTAGAGTCTGGTTACTTAAGCTCTGCCTGGGCCAGTAGTGATTGCCGAATTATTGAACGCTCAGCGTCAGTCGTTGGAATTATGCAGACGGTGGCTGCTTGACTAGATGCCCTGCCTGATTCTTTGGTAGTGCATTGCTCAGCACGTCACTAGTCTTCTTTTCTGTTTTTTGTTCTGCTCTTTCACCGTGGACTGTACCTGGACTAATTCGGACTGCTCCAGCCCCTGTGAGCACAAACTGTTTTGCCCCTGCTGTCCAGTCCCGCCTGGCAGTTCTTTTCTCGGGCACCGCTCCTTAGCGGCAGGCCTGTCTGCCATAGGACCATTTACCTGTTTTACTCATTAGTGTGCTGTTGAGCTGCCTCACAGTTTTTCCCTGTACTCCTGGTGCCATTAACCTATTAGTTTGTTGGACTGTTGACACTGATTGTTTAATAAACACACTAACCTTCCTCTGCATCTGGGTTTAATCTTTATCCTCTATGCGCTGCGTAAAAGCGCACGGCAACATGACAGAAATGACCCAACCCGATCTCACTAAAAACAGTCCTAACGAACGTTTTCCACCCCTCAAAAACACGTGCATTTGTACGTAAAACAAAAATAAAACGTACCTGGACACAGTTTACAAATGGAGTCTATGACTTCACTCACTGTGCATGCGCAAATGCATAGAAAAAATGAACACGCTGTACTCACTGTGCATGAGCAGAACAACACTTGTTTTAGGCAGTCTTACAACACTCCTTTGGTTGGTGGGCAGGGGATGGTGGACGGTTACTTACCTGTTCTTTCAACTAATAAGACCAAGAAGATGTGAGTTTTGAGTCCCATGCTGATCTTTGAGTGACTTTTTTCGTTTTTTTTTTATTTGTTTTTTTTTACTCCACTAAGAGTTAAGGTTAGGAAAAGGTTAGATTTAGGCATCATCTCCTCTAATGATTAGGATTAGGAAAAATGTTTTGGTTAGTTGTCACCTCAAATGATGAAACTGGCAAATGTTAAGGTGCCGGTAGACATGTTTCTTAAAGCTGTAAATGCCACCAATCCACTGCACGGGATTTTTTGTTTTTTCCTGTGTCTATGTACGTTTTCTCAGAGTGAAAAGACATGCAGTTTTACATGTTTTTTTTGGTGGGACTGGGCTGAAATGACCATATACTGCAGTGTTTTAACTAACAGCAATTATGCATTGTATTTACATCTGTGAAAAAAAGGAACCCCCAGTTGTGAAAATAACTTCAAACAAGATAGTAGAGAGTGAGAGATTTAGTGTGTAAGGTTTAGTCCTTAATCTCCCCTAATCTTAATATTTCCTTTAAAAAAGTTTTTAGTGGCAAACTTTAACCATTACTGTAATCTGAAGTAGAATACAGTGGTGTGAGAAAAGTGTTTGCCCCTTCCCGATTTCTCATTTTTTGTGTTTGTCACACTTAAATGTTTCTGATCATTAAACAAATTTAAATATTAGACAAAAATAACACAGGTAAACACAAAATTCAGTTTTTAAATGAAAATGTTTATTATTAAGGGTAAAAAAAAATCCAAACCCACATGGCCCTGTGTGGAAAAAGTGATTATACTCCCCCCCCACCAAAATATAAATTGACTGTGGTTTATCACATCTTTGGAAAGCTTAGTTCAATTTCTATAGCCACACCCAGGCCTGATTACTGCCACACCTGTTCTCAATCAAGAAATCACTTAAATAGGACCTTCCTGACAAAGTGAAGTAGACCAAAAGAGCCTCAAAAGCTAGACATCATGCTGCGTTCCAAAGAAATTCAGGAACAAATGAGAAACAAAGTAATTGAGATCTATCAGTCTGGAAAAGGTGATAAAGCCATTTCTAAAGCTTTGGGACTCCAGCGAACCACAGTGAGAGCCATGATCCACAAATGGCGAAAACATGGAACAGTGATGAACCTTTTCAGGAGTGGCCGGACGACCAAAATTACCCCAAGAGCACAGCAACGACTCATCCTAGAGGTCACAAAAGACTCCACAACAACATCCAAAGAACTGCAGGCCTCACTTGCCTCAGCTCAGTGTTCATGACTCCACCATAAGAAAGAGACTGAGCAAAAATGGCCTGCATGGCAGAGTTCCAAGACGAAAACCACTGCTGAACAAAAAGAACATAAAGGCTCGTCTCAGTTTTGCCAGAAAACATCTTGATGATCCCCAAGACTTTTGGGAAAATACTCTGTAGACTGACGAGACAAAAGTAGAACTTTGTGGAAGGTGTGTGTCCCATTACATCCGGTGTAAAAGTAACACAGCATTTGTGAAAAGGAACATCATACCAACAGTAAAATATGATGGTGGTAGTGTGATGGTTTGGGGCTGTTTTGCTGCTTCAGGACCTTGAAAAGACTTGCTGTGGTAAAGGGAATCATGAATTCCGCGATCTACCAAAAAATCCTGAAGGAGAATGTCCGGCCATCTGTTTGTGACCTCAAGCTGAAGTGCACTTGGGTTCTGCAGCAGGACAATGATCCAAAACACACCAGCAAGTCCAGCTATGAATGGCTTAAGAAAAACAAAATGAAGACTTTGGAGTGGCCTAATCAAAGCTCTGACCTGAATCTGATTGAGATGCTGTGGCATGACCTTAAAAAGGCGGTTTATGCTCAAAAACCCTCCAGTGTGGCTGAATTACACAAATTCTTCAAAGATGAGTGGGCCAAAATTCCTCCACAACGCTGTAAAAGACTCATTGCCAGTTATCGCAAATGCTTGTGTGACAGAGATCATCCTGCGCAGTTCGCCCCACACGGGACACGAACCCGCGACCTCTCAGTCAACTACACAGTTCGAGCATGGGAGACACAGCACGATCGCGCTGAGCTAAAGGTCCGACCGGTAGCTCAGCGCTACCAATACTGTATGAGGCTTTTTCGGGAGGGAGGTTTACTAACGTTCTATGCCGAACAGTACTAGTTGGCATCCGTTACACTCTCCCCCTTAAACCTCACTCCCATCCGGGTCACGGCACCATTGTGACAGAGATCATCCTGCGCAGTTCGCCCCACACGGGACACGAACCCGCGACCTCTCAGTCAACTACACAGTTCGAGCATGGGAGACACAGCACGATCGCGCTGAGCTAAAGGTCCGACCGGTAGCTCAGCGCTACCAATACTGTATGAGGCTTTTTCGGGAGGGAGGTTTACTAACGTTCTATGCCGAACAGTACTAGTTGGCATCCGTTACACTTGATTGCAGTTGTTGCTGCTAAGGGTGGCCCAACCAGTTATTAGATTTAGGGGGCAATCACTTTTTCACACAGGGCCATGTAGGTTTGGATTTTTTTCCCCTTAATAATAAACACCTTCATTTATAAACTGCATTTTGTGTTTACTTGTGTTATCTTTAATATTTAAATTTGTTTGATGATCTGAAACATTTCAATGTGACAAACATACAAAAAAATGAAAAATTAGGAAGGGGGCAAACACTTTTTCACACCACTGTATATGAACGAATGAATGAATTGAATTGAATGAATGAATTTTTATTTCGGATAGTACAGTACAGGTTAAAAGAAACTGTATAATATAACAACAAGGTCAAATTAGACAAAGACTCCTTCTACTATACAATTCCACATGAGTTATCCGAAGTGGGTGATGGCTGAAGCTGCAGCTTATATTGCCCACCCATATTCCATCCAAGAATTCAAAAGAGAAAAAAGAGAAAACAAGACAAGAGCGATTACAATTTATAACAAAGCTAAGACAAAATGTGACTGAGAGAAAAAAAAAAAGAAAACTAAGCTAGGCTAAGTTAAGCGGATACTATTCAAAAACAAATCTTAGACAAAATGTCACAGAGGGAAAAAAAAAAAAAACTAAGCTACAACACAACACAGGCTGGATATGTCAATCCTTATGTGAGTTTACATGTCGTCTTGTAAATATGTTTGGAGTATTTCTTCCTTTAGTTTTTGTTTAAATTGTCCAAGCGTTGTACATGATTTTAATTCAGGTCCAAAATCGTTCCATAATCTGACTCCTTGCACTGAAATACAGTGTTGCTTGGTGGTTGTTCTCACTGTAGGCTTTTGAAATATACATGTTCCTCTGAAGTGATATCGTTTCTCCCTTGTTTGGAACAACTTCTGGATATTTGCGGGCAGTGATAAATTCTTCACTTTGAACATTATTATTGCGGTTTTAAAGTCAACCAGATCTTTCAACTTGAGAGTTTTTTGTTTAAGAAAAAGTGGGTTTGTTGGTTCCCTGTAAGCTGCTTTGTTTATTATTCTAATAGCTCTCTTTTGAAGCATAAAGAGTGGATATACAGTATGTTTGTTTTATATGTATTTCCCCATACTTCATTACAATATGTCATGTATGGGAGTATTAATGAATGATACAAGGTGTATAGTGTGGGTTGATTCAGCAAGTATTTCACTCTGTGTAATATTGCAATTGATTTGGATACTTTACCTTTAATATAATTAATATGTGACTTCCAACACAGTTTGTTATCAATTATTACTCCAAGGAATTTAGTTTCAGATACCCTTTCAATCTCTACACCATTTACACTGAGTTTGGGTACTGGGTTGTTGTGATGGTTGTTAAAGACTATAAATTTTGTCTTACTTAAATTGAGCGTTAATTTGTTTGAATCAAACCACAGTTTAAGCTTTCCTAATTCCTTTCCGAGTGTATCCAGAAGTTGTTCCAAATTGTTTCCACTGCATAGCAGATTAGTGTCATCGGCAAACAATATTAAGTCCATTTTTTCTGAAACTTTACATATATCGTTTATATACATATTGAATAATAATGGTCCCAAAACTGAACCCTGTGGGACTCCAGGCGATACAAGGCGACTTGTATATCGGAATTACTTTAGCTATTTTCGTTGCATTGGGAAATATACCTGATTGGAGAGACAGGTTACAGATATACGTACGTCAGTGGTTTTACTATGCATTCGATAACAGTTTTGACTAGTAGCATGTCAATACCATCAAAGTCAGTAGATGTTTTACTTTTGAACGATTTAACAATTTCAATGACCTCTCTTTCGTCTGTGTTCTTTATTAAGATGGAGTCTTTTACAGCAGTGTTATTGCATATTGTATCACCTGTAGGCACCGTAGTGGGTATTTCTCGGGCCAGTTTAGGTCCAATGTTAACAAAAAAATTATTAAATTCATCTGCAGGTGAAGCTATAATCACACTCTGAGTCATTTTATTATTTTTTGGAATATTAGTTGGGTAGCTTGTATTTCTGCTTTTATTTCCAAGGATACTGTTGAGTATTGTCCATGTATTTTTAATATTGTCTTTGTTTTTCACCAGTTCTTTACTGTAATAGTCTCTTTTACTACATCTTATTATATATGTTAACTTATTTTTGTATGTTTTATACCGCTGCTCTGCTTCTTTTGTCCTTTTCTTTAGGAAAGCTTTATATAATAAATTTTTCTTTTTACACGCCTTTTGTAGTCCTTTGGTTAACCATGGCTTATCAGCAAATTTGTGTTTAAGCTTTTTTTTTTACTAATGGGCAGTTTTTTTCATAAAGAGTGGTTACAATGTTTATAAATGTGTCATAGGCTTCATTTACATCTGATACATAGACTTCTGTCCAGTCTTGCTTCAGCAAGTCCTCTTTAAGAGAACTGATTGCATTTGGTGATTTGTGTCTGAACGATTTTGAAATTTTTTCTACGTTGGGCCCTGTGTGGCCATGGATAAGTGCAAAGGTTGGCAAGTGGTCACTTATATCATTTATCAATAATCCACTTTCTATTTTCTTATCGAAAACATTGACAAACAGGTTGTCAATAAGTGTAGCAGAGTGAACTGTGATTCTACTGGGATGTGTTATTGTGGGATATAGACTCATGCTGTACATAGAGTTCATGAACTCTGTAACTACATTTTGTTGATGTGGATTCAGTAAATCAATATTGAAATCTCCACAAATTGCTACCATTTTCTTACTAGTAATATTATTGTACAGCTCGACTAATTTATCTCTGAATGTCTCAATGCAAGTTCCTGGCGTTCTATATATGCAGCTTATGATTAGATTTTTTGTTTTGTCTAGGTCAATCTCAACAGTAACACATTCCAAAATCCCTGGTAGTGCAGAGGACATTTCATTTACAAGCTTACACCTATACAGGTCATCAATATACAGTGCAACACCACCACCCTTTTTTTGAGATCTGTTAATATAAAACATCTGATATCCCTCTATTGCCATCAGGGGAGCCTGTTCTTCATTAAGCCAGGTTTCAGAGACTGCTATAGCTGTGAATTTTCTGTCTAGCTGTTTTAAATAGTCCTGAATCTGTGGAAAGTTTTTGTTAAGACTTCTGCTATTGAAGTGTATTATTGACAGTTTACCATCTAATTGCACTTGACTTTTGAATTGCTTTTCAGTGTAATATTCACAGTGGTTATGAATATTATTGAAAAAGTGGTTATCAGGATCAATATCATTCTCCATCTCTTGTGGTTTATGTTCAGCATAATGGCATATTTTCAGAGTTTGAGTTTCCTCACTCTGTGTCAAATGACTTCCTCCAACTGGGGATAATTGATGTCTACTCGAGTCGGTCATAAGTTTTTGTTTATTTTGCTTATTTTTTTTAAAGTACTTTGGCATGGTGTATCAAAAGAACTATTCTTATTGTGTGTATGAATATGGATTATCATTGACTCATAATTTTCTTAATCAGTGTTCATCTGTATTTATCTAAGTCAGTAGCATCTCTGATCATTATACTCTTTGCTTGCTCAGGTGATCCATTTAGTTTAATCCAAATTCCACAATTTCTTGTCCAGGTTGCCTGTATCTTATTTTGTTTTTTTAGCATCCGTGCCTGCCGTGCTAATTCAGCGTTTTTTTTGTCAGGTGTTCATTTAGGTAAACTTGAGTATCTTTTAGCTTTTTGGCCTGCCTCAGTATGTCATTCTTTACCCTTCTGTTCACAAAGCGCATCACAATTGATTTCTTTGTTTTGTTATCTTTCTTCGGTAGAGCATAACAGGCTGAGATTGCATTGGCTTCTACCTTAATGTCTCTATTATTAAGGAACTGAAGCACTTGATTTTCTGAGGACACTGATTCACTCATGGGAGCATCTTCACCATTCAGTCCTGTTGTGGCATGGGCGTATGATTGACATCTGATGTCTAGTCCACTTATAACTAGGTCATCAATACGAGAACCTTGTTCAAGATCCTCGACGCGTTGCTCCAAAAGACGCCCGTGTTGCTCCAGGTCCATAATTTTTTTGTCTTTTTCTTTTATTATTAAATGTAGGGCTTGTACCTCTTCTATTAGGCCTATTATTTTGGCCTGCTGGCTAGTCAATTTGGCCAATTCTTCTGACATAAAGTTCAGAGATTTTTTAATTTCTTCCATTTCCTCTTTTTTTGGTGGCATTTTACTGACCTGTGGATAGAAATAAACAGAGAATCCGGCTAGGCCTCAACTAGCCCGGCCGCTGCTGGACCCGCCGCAACCGAGCTCCTGCGCAGCTCCTCCGCCAAGTAACGCTGCACAGCTCCGCAGATCACCGCCGTCGATCGCCGCCGCCTGCCGCCATCTGCCGCCGTCTGCCGCCGTCTGCCTGGCCGGTTATGCTGCACACCGCCGGCGCAGCCGAACTCCACCGATCACCGCCGCCGCTCGCCGCCGTCTGACTGGGTGGCACCTCCGCTAGGCCCCGTCACCAACCGCCGTCAGTCTGGTAGTTCCTCAGCTGGGCCTCGCAACTGGGCTCCGACTCAGGCCACTGTCCTGCTGGGTCCAGGTGGCCCCCGTCTCTCACCAACGCCGCGCCCGAGCTCCCAACCGCCGCCTCGGTTGGTTCCTCCGGTAAGCCCTCACCGGGGACTGAGCCGCTTCGTGTCGGAGTTAGGTGGCGCACTGGGGCCAGCGTTAAGCTAACTAGCGTTAGATTGGCAATCGCTTCGGGTAGAGCGCAGCAGTTCTACCCGATTAAAGGGGCATTCCAACGGGATTCTGACGGAGGTGGAAATTCAGCCCGTGGGTGTCCGTCACGAGCGCCGATCGCTGTTGGTTAGGTACTTTTAATGGGAAAATCAGCGAGTTTGTCTCAGCGCTGAAAAAGTGTGACCATCCCGGTCGCCATCTTGTTTCCGAGAAAAGAAGTGAATCAGAAACCTGCCTGTGAACGCAAAACATAGCAAAGACTTGGGCCCCCAACCTACTCTACCTCCTTATGTGGATTTCACTGCTTTTTTTTTCAGTTTTGTTTTTATTGTTTTTTTATCCATATAAAACAATACAGACAGTTGAAACAAACACTTAATGGCACATCATGTGTGCATAGTTCTTATTGAAGTTCTTTTCATCCGTAGTCCAGACCAGTTCCTGTTTTAATCTTGGTGTTCCATTGTGTACAGAGGTGTTAAATCATCCATCCATCCATCCATCCATCCATCCATCCATCCATCCATCCATCCATCCATCCATCCAGGCCACTGCTCCAGCTCTTCAGAGAGAACACCAAGACATTTCCAGGCCAGCTGGGAGACGTAGTCTCTCCATTGTGTCCTGGGTCTGCCCTGGGGTCTCCTCCCAGTGGGACGTGCCTGAAACACCTCAAGTGGGAGGCGTCCAGGGGGCATCCTTATCAAATGCCCAAACCACCTCAACTGGCTTCTTTCCATATGGGGAAGCAACGCTTCTACTTTGAGCCTCTCCCAGATGACTGAGCTCCTCACTCTGTATCTGAGGGTGAGTCCAGCAATCGTACAGAGAAAGCTCATTTCAGCTGCTTGTATCCGTGATCTCATTCTTTCGGTCATTACCCAAAGCTCATGATCATAGGTGAGGGTAGGAACGTAGATTGACTGGTAAACATCATCTGCAAACAGCAGATGATGTTGTTTGCAGAGGTTAAATCAGTCCAATAAATCTTTTATGCTAAACAGAAAGAGGGTTATGTAAGCATAGATCCAGTATCTTTCAAATACATTATTCATTTTGCCCAGTATTTTACATATTTTTCTGTTGTGTTACTCAAAGAAAATGTCATTGTTTCCATGCTTTCCATCTCTTGAATGATGTCCATTCAGTCTGTAATTACTGGGACATCACTGCTCAGCCACCTCCTAGTTATACAGTAGCCTTTTTACTGGTTGCCAAGGATATTTTTTAATAGATATTTATCTGTTTTTCGTATCCCTGGTTGGATATTTCCCAAATATATTATTCCAAAGCTGGAATCCAATTGTAAGCCGATTATATTTTGAATCTTTTTTATGATGTCAACCCAGTATGTATGAATCTTTGGGCAAGCCCCCCAAAAATGGAAACGTCTGGATAACACGACACCACACAGTCTCCAGCACTGACCATGTTCAGGTTTTGTGACTTGTGAATGTTGCATTTTTGGAGTTTTAAAAAACCTCTCTGTATTTTTTCCAAACAAATTCTCTCCACAAAGCTGAACTGGAGGTGGTGCAGTGTGTCTTGCATATATTCATCCAATCCTCTTCTGTCAGTGTTATCCCAGCTTCCTTCTATTATCAACATTTAATGTACGTAGTGGAGAGACCCCTCTCCAGCTGCAATGATGAATAGATTCTAGAGATTAGTTTATCATTTGGATCACCTTTATATACACTTACAAATATTGTAACTAGGTTAGTTTGTGCTTCTTCCTTTGTTTGGATGTTTTTATTAAAATGGTGATGTGTTTGGAAGATATCTATAAAAATCTTGTTTATCTAAATCATATTTTTTGTGAGTTCTTGAGATGTGGCCAGTCCTTTGTTGGATGATATTTTACAATACGAGGTGATACCTTGATTTGTCCAGTGTCTTAACTCTGCCATCCATTGCAGCTGGAAG
Organism: Pholidichthys leucotaenia; assembly: GCA_020510985.1. Taxonomy (NCBI): domain Eukaryota; kingdom Metazoa; phylum Chordata; class Actinopteri; order Cichliformes; family Pholidichthyidae; genus Pholidichthys; species Pholidichthys leucotaenia. The sequence continues at coordinate 354,857,293 of CM035842.1, read as the reverse complement.
AAAGTCTCCATCATATTCCACCCAGTGCAATATCCGTGCATTTCTTTCAAATTGTTTTTTTTTTTTCCAATTTCTTATATCAAATATTTAGTGGGATGCCAATCCATCTAGGAATTTTATCTAAATGCTTTTTCAAGATATTTTTTCTCCAATAAAACATTGAAAAGGTATTTTAACTTAGTTTTGTTCTAAATTTTTCCATTTAGCGTCATAGTTAGGATCACAAAACATACCAAGGGTTGTATCTGGGTGGCTCTATAATAATTTTCCAAGCATGGTAAAGCCATGCCACCTTTATTTTTGGGTAGTTGTAATGTCTGAAATCTAAACCTCGGTCTTTGATTTCCCCAGATAAAAGTCAAAATCATTCTTTTCCAGTCATCAAACTACCTGACTGGGACCTCGACAGGCAATGACTGAAAGAGAAAAAGCAGCCTGGATAGTACATTTATTTTAATAGTTTCTATTCAGTTATACATATTCATTGGCAGAAGTGCCCAGCGATTTAGGTGTGCTTTAATATCAGATGTTACTGGTTTTGCAGTTTTGTTCATACTAGTACATACCCATGCATACCTGTCCATGCCCGTAGAAACCAAGTATAAGCAAGTATTTCTGCATGGCTGTTGCTGAAGGGTCTCCTCCTGTCTGAGACGGCTGTGTTGTTCACATTCGTGCCTGCGGCGTACTGCTCGAACCTGAGGTGTTCATCTTCACGGCATCTTTTCTGACATGCAGCACTTCTCCTCACTCTATTGCTCTCCATCTGGTGAGTGTTCTTCTTCTTCTTTGCTCAGACCACTGGTTGAGGGATATGTGTGTCGTAATTCCAGTTCATGGACAGGATCGTGAAAATAGATCTGAGCAAAAAGTGGCTTTCGACCCTGTTCAGGAAGACCCGTGCATGCCCATGAAAATCCAGAAACCAGAGCACCCGGAGAAAATCATTGCTTTGCTTGGCATTTTACACATTTGTAATGTAGACTGCCATTCTTCATGGGTACTGCTTCGAATGGGTGTGGTTTAAAGTAGTGTGTCCGATTCTTAATGGGGTGACAGACTGACACACTGACAGAGATTTCTTGAATTTATAGAGTGCCTTCTGCTTTACTGAGATTTCCAGATTTACTGCTTCAAATGGGTGTGGTTTAAAGTAGTGTGTCCTAGTTGGTCTCAGCTTCTCTGTGCCTTGCGTGGTGTGCAGCATTGGCGGCCAGCCAACAATTCTGCATCTCCTTGGTCTCAGCTTGTCTGTGCCTTGCCTGGCGTGCAGCGTTGCTTGCTTTGCGGGCATTTCGGGCTTCAAGTGACTCAGCACGTGCATGGTACACTGCCACACATTTTCTGTCTGTGCATCCCTTGTCTGTCGTACCCTATGACGTGCTCGAACCTCAGGTGTTTCATCTTCACGGCATCTTTTCTGACGTGCAACACAGTCATGCCTGGGAGGTACTGCTCAAACCTCAGCTGTGTCATCACGGGATCTTTCCTGACGTGCAGCAGTTCTCCTCACTCTATTGCTCTCCATTTACGTAGCGTCTGGTTGGTCTATATGACATCATAAAGATGTCGAGGCCAGCATCATAGGACACTACATCATAGGCAGCCAGTCCTATTGCCTATATGACGGCATCGCCTACTGTATATGACGGCATTGCGAGTCCTATGTAGCCTGAGATCATAGGATCATCATAGGACATCATGCAGACATCATAGGCAGGCATCATAGGACACTACATCATAGGTAGCCAGTCCTATTGCCTATATGACAGCATCGCCTATATGACATCATAGCGAGTCCTATGTAGCCTAAGATCATAGGCTCATCATAGGACATCATGCAGACATCATTGGCCGTCCTAGGCTGTCCTATGATCGTGACACACAGACAGACACACAGCGATTTCTTGAATTTAACATTAGGTGGATTGATTCTTCTGGCGAGTGGCTGTTTAAGTAACTGTTTTTCACATTTAATAAATTGTTGAACGTTCCCCCCTTGTGTGGTTCTGTCCTGTGCTAGCATCGTGCACGTGAGCTGTCAGCTTAATCATGACAGAATGAGCCAGCCCAGATGATAGCTCAGCCGGTGTTTTGCCACAGGAGCTGTCAGCTCTGGATAGCCTGTCAGCGACCGAGCACCAGCTCGCTGTGCTGATGCAGCAGGTAACGAACTGAATCCAGCTTTGGTCTCAATCGTCTTCCCCAGCTCCACCTCGTCAGCCTGCTCCCCGCGCTACGGTGGGGCATACCACCACCATTCCCACGCCTACCCTGTACAAGGTAGAGGTGGGGAAATGTGAGAGTTTTTTAATTTAATTAGGGGTGGCACTATACGTTCAGCCAATTTGTTCACGCCTTCACTTGCGCGTTCAATCGGTCCGAGAGTGAGGGCAATGTGATGAGCCACCTACTGGCGCTCCTCCAGGGCACCCGGTCAGCAGCCGAGTACTCGGTGGAGTTCCGAGTTGTGACTCGGGGAGGAATGAAATTGCCTTGCGAGGTGCATTCCTCCATGGGTTAAACGAACAGCTGCTGGACGACCTGGTAGTTCACCCTGTCCTTAAGACCCTCGACGATCTAATAGCTCAAGCTGTCGGTATGGATAACCGGCACCGTGAGCGCGTGAGGGAGTGTGAGTTCTCGTCTCACCCGTGCGCTGCGCGGGAGCCCACCATACTTACTGACACTGGCGGCGCCAGCTCCTTGGCCAAGCCGGTGAAGCTCTCTTGGCATTTGACTGACGATGAGCGCTGGCGAAGGCGAGAGGCTGGCGCGTGCGCATACTACGGTTTGCTGAACCACAGTTGGGACGAATGCTGCCAGCAGCCCAAAAGACGTGGCCCGTCAGTAACCATGGGGGGTCTGGCGGGTGGGACTAAAGACACTTCCCCCAGTAATTTGTCTATTTCGGCCCTAGTACAGCTGTCGGGGGTCGAGAGGAGGGTTAAGGTGCTGGTTGATTCGAGGTCAGAGGGTCATTTTGTATCTGCTGAATTCGTGAAGCAGGTGGGTATTCCCACACGTAAATCGCCCCGTGATCAGAGAATCACAACCATATCTGGCCGGGAGGTCACGGTAGTCACTCGTAGCACGGTGCCAATCTGCATCCTCCTTTCTGGGAACCACCGGGAGGAACTAACTTTCTTAGTTCTCCCTATTTCATCTTCCCTGGTGGTCCTTGGGTATCCATGGCTCCGGAGGCATAACCCTATGATGAACTGGGTCCAAAACACCATCTCCTCCTGGAGCCCCTTTTGTATGGCCCATTGTATGCGCTCAACGGGGTGCTCCCCCTCTCTATCCGTCTTCCTCTCTCTGTCATATCCGGCTCTAGGGAGCCGGGCAATCAGAGCCAGGGACAAGCCAGTGAGTCGTGATGGTTTATTTTGGGTAAGGGATAAGGGATGAGGAGAGCACAGATACTCATGCAGAGGTACACTCACAGGTTGCACAGCGCAGAGGTAAGCAGCTCGTACCGGACGTGGGGGTAACAAGACGTACATACTCACAGCGGGATACAAACACAGGAATGCTGCAAGAGGAGTATGAGCTGACACCAGACGAAGGGGCTTCAGCTTAGCAATGTGTTTATGTCGCAGCCCCGAGTCATCGAGGCTGCTCCTATTTATCCTCATTGGCAGCGCCCCAGCTGATGAGGACTAATTGGCCCCAGCCGTCCGTAATGCTGCCAGCTGGGAGCCTGCTGAGACGCTGCTCAATGGGAAAAGGGAAAACATGGGCTGAGTGCCAAGACGGCATCTCAACCCGTGGTGACAGAGCCTCCCCTCAAGGTCGGGCTCCTGAACGACCAGGAACATCCCAGCCCCCCCCCCCCCACCTAGGGTGGGAGGAAGGGAGGCAGGATTGGAGGGGAAGAGGCCAAGGGAAGGACAACACCAATGGGGCAATGTAGGGTGGCAGGGAAAAAAAAAACCCAAATACAATACTGAACAAAACAGGGAATAATCAACCCAGGTTCGAATGGGGAGAAGAACTGGGTCAGCACGCCGGTTACACACTACTCAGAGAGTACCAACAATGCGTGACCCAGAGCAAGGAAAAAAAAACACCAAAAAGGTACAGGGTAAAAATGCTGAGTAAGGTTAAATAAAGGGGAACACAATACACAGCACCACTAAGTACATACACAGTCACCAAGAAAAGTGAAGGTGACTGGAACAAATTGACAACTACAGAGCATGGTGTTACGGAAAACAAGGCACATGACTCTATAATGAACCAACAGGGCATAAAAAAGAAATACTGAGTGCAGGCAAAGAAAAACCCACACACACGAATATATAAATACCCACAGCCACCTAAAGAAATGAAAGTGACTGGAATAAATGGATAACTGCAGAGCATGGTCTGAAAGGAAACAAAACATAACTCTACAATGAAAAAACGAGGCTAAAAACATGGCACAAAAAGTAAAAGGCTGAGCATGAGCGATGGAAAACACAGCACTATAAAAACGAATCCACCAACAGGACAAAATATTACACCCGAGTGACCTTCACAAAGATAAAAGAAAAAGTGACACCCGAGGAACATGGCAGGCAGAGTCCACAAATAGCCGAGATGGCTCCGGAGATCTCCCCGCCCATCGTCCCGTTGGCGAATCAGGGAAAGAGAAGTGTTTGGACGGCGAACTCCGGACCCAGATCCCAGGAATCCAGTCCACCGGCAGCCGAACCAGGCTGCCCAGAGGGAAACACAGACCAGTGGGGGGAACCAGATCACCGAACCAAAAGTTCTGTGGGTCGGGTCGTCGACCCGCATCACTCAACCACCAGGACCGTTGAGACGGGCGAAGGATCAGAGCGGATCCCGGTGGAAGAGGCTCTGGGGAGAGCCGATGACGAGGACGGCGGGCGTCAGGCCGCAGGGAAACGGCCACCTCCTCACCGGACCTGGACAATACTGGGGCAGCACCCACGTCGGACCCCGATCGGGCCTCAGGCGAACCCACGTTGGACCCCGATTGGGTCTCGGGCGAACCCACGTTGGACACTGCACCAGAACCGACCTCCAACGTTGAACCCGGACCCTCCAGCACCACGAGGAACAGCAACTCCTCCCCGGTGACCCTGGAAGAAGGCTCAGAAGAGAAAACAGAACCGGGATCAGGATCACCGGCAGCGCCAGAACCCGGCGAGACGAGCTCAGACGCAGCGGGCGGCTGCACCCTGCTCGTCTCCCCTGGAGATAGGCTGAAGTGCTCAAAGATAAAAAGAGAGAAGAGAAAGGAGAGCACTCGCCTGATCTCGGGTTCTGACGCCGTCCAGGACTGCGAAGATCCAGGATCCGTCGTCAGGTCGTTGTCAGGCTCCCATCTAGCCGCGTCGGGCCCCGCAGCCAGCACGATGGTCAGCGCAGCTTGAGATTCCTCCGGCTCCGGTGACCCCGCCGACGATCCACTCGGCGTGAAGCCAGAAGAATCTCATCCCGCTGGACCAAACCGCTCCTCCGTGGAGACCCGGGGACGCTCAATCGTCGGCGTAGACTCCACGCAGCAGTCAGTCCCCCTTCTCCGTCCGCAATGTAGCTGCGGAACCACAGGCCCTCTCCATATCCCACCACGTTGACCCGGAGCCGGGGACCGCTCGGCGGAGAGAGACACAGAGGATGCGGGATTAGGAATACAGGTTACAGCAGGTGTGGAGAGTTCAGGGAGCTGCAAACCCTGAACTTCTCCTCCAGGGATGTGACAGAGCAAATCATTAAGCAGGTGTGAAAAAACAATGACTTGCCTGCCCCCTGGAGGTTGAGTATCGCCTGCTGTAGTGGATTCTGCTTCTTCCTCTCCCCGCCCGGCGATAACGGAGGACCCCCCGGGAATTCGTCTGAGGATCGCTCACGTTGTCTCCAGCAGAGAGCTCACCAGACCGGAATTCCAGGCACACACAGCAGTCAGGAAGTGCGTCGAGGAGGAGGGGAAAACAGCCGGGGTGAGCCAGCCCGAATGTCCAGGAATGACAGCGGGGAAATGAGGCTCAGGGAACGGGGCTGTAGAATCTCCACACAGACGAGGCGAAGAGGTGACAGCAGCGTGGGAGGAACTGTCCTGACGAAGGCCCAGAACTGGATCCGGACGAGGTTCGTGCAGAGGTGACTCGGCGATGTGATGGCGGCTATTCCCGGGGAACGAAGCGAGGGGGAAACCCAGGATTCGCCGCTCCAGATTGGAGATCGAGGCGAGGAAGGCGCCGAGCACGGGAAAGCTTCGTAGCCCTGAAGTCCTCTCCATCAACCTCACTGCCGCCGCCACATGCCTGAAGGTGGTGACAGGAAACACAGTGGAGCTCGCGACAGCCACTCGACCCCAGACATAACTGCTGTCAGCTGCGGCTCCTTGAAGGGAATCCCGAGTGACGTGGCGCAGGTCGGGGGAAGTCCTCTGGTTGGCACGAACTACCGGACTGGAATGGCGGCTGGAACGGGACTCCGAAGCGGGGAAAGACGTCGCCCACTTCGACTCCCTGCCGGGATTTCCATCCACCCCGTGGAGCTTCTCTCGCTGTGTACCTGCAGCGTCTATCCTGGCACTGTCCTCCAGATGGTACAGAGAGTGAGGGTGACAGTCCAGGAGTTCCTCAGCACGGCCCGGATGCCAGCGTCTCGCGTTGGAGGCGTCGTGCAGGGTGAAGAATGTCCCGTCGACAGCCTCCGAGATGGACCTCAGCTCGCCGCCCTGGCGCCGGAAGTGACTCCTGGGAAACGGCATGCTAGCAGCGCTGACACCCGGACAGAAAGGTACATTTCCACAGCGACTCACGGCCGCCGGCAACTCTTCTGGCTGCGACATACTGTCATATCCGGCTCTAGGGAGCCGGGCAATCAGAGCCAGGGACAAGCCAGTGAGTCGTGATGGTTTATTTTGGGTAAGGGATAAGGGATGAGGAGAGCACAGATACTCATGCAGAGGTACACTCACAGGTTGCACAGCGCAGAGGTAAGCAGCTCGTACCGGACGTGGGGGTAACAAGACGTACATACTCACAGCGGGATACAAACACAGGAATGCTGCAAGAGAAGTATGAGCTGACACCAGACGAAGGGGCTTCAGCTTAGCAATGTGTTTATGTCGCAGCCCCGAGTCATCGAGGCTGCTCCTATTTATCCTCATTGGCAGCGCCCCAGCTGATGAAGACTAATTGGCCCCAGCCGTCCGTAATGCTGCCAGCTGGGAGCCTGCTGAGACGCTGCTCAATGGGAAAAGGGAAAACATGGGCTGAGTGCCAAGACGGCATCTCAACCCGTGGTGACACTCTCCAGTCAAGCCGCTGGACGTCAGCCTTGTTCCTCAGGTTTATCACGATCTTGGAGAAGTCTTTAGCAAGTCTAGAGCATTGTCGCTGCCACCTCACCACTCTGGCTGCCGACCAGTCAGCTATACAGCATTTCTGGGCCGGAGAGGGAGGCGATGGAGAGGAATATTAAGGAGTCCCTGAACGCCGGCCTTATTCGGTCATCTTTGGCTCCTCTCGGAGCCGGGTTCTTTTTCATTGGAAAGAAGGATGACTCGCTGCGCCCGTGTATCAACTACCGGGAGCGTAACGCTATTACCATTAAGGACAAGTACCCTCTACCCTTAATCAATTCAGCATTCAAGCTCCTTCAGGGTTCACGGATGTTTACCAAATTGGATCTCAGGAACACATATCATTTGGTCCACATTTGTGAGGGCGATGAGTGGAAGACCGCATTTAAGACACACCAGGGGCAGTTTGAATGTCTTGTGATGCCCTATGGGCTCACTAACGCCCCCGCCGTCTTCCAGCGGTTAATTAATGATGTCCTCCGCGATATGCTGTATCATTTCGTGTTTGTGCATCTTGATGATATTTTAATCTTCTCCCGCTCGCCAGAAGAACATGAAGCCCATATAAGGGCCGTTCTGCAACAGCTCTTGGAGAACCGGCTCTACGTCAAAGCCGAGAAGTGTGAGTTCTCAACTACATCCACCACCTTCTTGGGCTTCATAGTAGCCGAGGGGAAACTGATTGACGACCCAGCCAAGGTGAAGGCAGTGCTGGATTGGCCAACTCCTCACTCCCGTAAGGAGCTCCAACGCTTCCTCGGGTTCACAAACTTTTATTGCCGGTTCATAAGGAACTATTGTGGGGTGGCACTGCCTTTAACTCAGCTGACCTCCATTAAGGTCCCCTTTCGTTTGACCAAGGCAGCGGAGCAAACATTTAACAAATTGAAATGCCTGTTCACGGACACACCCATCTTGTCACAGGTCGACACGCAGCTCCAGTTCGTCCTCAAGGTGGACGCATCTGACACGGGGGTTGGCACTGTGCTGTCACAGCACATGTCCTTGGATCAGAAGCTCCACCCATGCGCTTTTTTCTCTTGTCGGCTTATGCCGGCTGAGAGAAATTATGACGTAGGGGACAGAGAGCTGCTGGCCATTAAGTTGGCACTGGAGGAGTGGAGACATTGGTTGGAGGGTGCCGTTCGCCCGGAATGTCAAACCGGACATGCAATCGTGCCAGTTTGATTCTGGGGAGGTAGACCCCCCTTCCCCTTCCTAAACCACCATCCCACCTTTGTGCATCCTTAGTGCCCTTACTTGGGATATCGAGTGGAGGGTCCGTCAGGTCCAGTGCCGGGAGCCTGTGTCAGTAGGGTGCCCCTGGAATCGCCTCTACATCCCGACCACCCTCTGCAGCAATGTCCTCCAGTGGGCCCATACCAGCCATTTCCCCTGCCATCCTGGCATTGCCCGCACTGTGGACTTTGTCTGGCGGCCATTCTGGTGGCCCACGGTGCGGCGGGATGCACGGGACTACGTCAGGGCCTGCCAGACATGTGTCAGGGGGAAATCTGACTCCTCTCCCCGCTTGGGACTCCTTCATCCCCTTCCCACCCTGGGTCGTCCTTGGTCTCATTTCGCTGTGGACTTTGTGACTGGACTCCCCCCCTCCCGTGGGAAGACTGTAATCCTGACGATCGTGGATCGCTTCTCCAAGGCAGTGCATTTGGTGGCCCTCCCGAAGCTCCCCTCAGCCTTGGAGATGGCGGTCCTATTGACAGGTCCACGGCAACCCCATTGACATTGTGTCTGACCGGGGTCCACAATTTATGTCCCAGGTCTGGAGGGCCTTTTGTCGGATTTTTGGGCACAACAGTGAGTCTCTCCTCCCGGAATCATCCTCAGAGCAACGGGCAGGCAGAGCACACCAATCAGTCCCTGAGTTGAGGGAATACTCCACCCAGGTCAGGTGTGAGCTCTAAGAAGCTCACACCTGACCTGGGTGGAGTATTCCCTCAACTCGGCCGTTTCCACGGCTACCAGACTCACTCCATTCGAGGTGTCCTTGGGTTACACCCCCGCCTCTTCTTTCTATGACCGAGAGGGAGGTGGTGGTTCCGTCCGTAGAGGCTCATGCTTGTCGATGCTGGCGCGTCTGGAGAGCTACCCGAGCTGCCCTGGCATGCACCACAGAACGCACCCGGGCCACCGCTGACAGGAAGCGGGTCCCGGCCCCCAAGTACGCCATGGGACAGCAAGTCTGGCTGGCGGTGAGTCAGATCCCACTGAAGGAGATATCTAAGAAGCTGTCCCCCCATTTTCTGGGACCGTTTCCCATCCCCTGGATTGTCAATGACGCGTCGGTTCAGCTGAGACTTCCACCTACTCTACGGGTGAACCCACCTTCCATGTGTCTCACATTAAACCCCTCTCGGTCAGTCCTCTCTGCCCCCCTCCCCTGAAGCCGCCTCCTCCTCCCCAAATCATCGACGGTCACCCTGCCTACACGGTCCACCGGATTCTGGACGTTCGCCGTTCAGGCTGGGGATTGCAGTACCTGATGGACTGGGAGGGCTACGGCCCGGAGGAATGATCCTGGACCCCCTCGTCAAGGGATCTGGACAAGGAGATGCTCCGGGCCTTCCACCGAACTCACCTGGAGAAGCTCTCTGGACCGCCAGGAGGCGTTCCTGGAAGGGGGGGGGCCCTGTCATGGGCAGTGAGAGCGCGCCTCTCCCCTCCTGCTGCACGTTCACAAACTCATCACTGCACCTGAGGCAGAGGGCACACCTGCGCCCGCTCATCAGCCAACGTATTTAAGGAGGCCTCCTCCAGCCAGTCAACGCTGGGTCGTCTGGGTATACAGCCCTAATTCAGGCAAGCAGGTCGTTTTGTACAAAGCTTAGGCACGCCATCTAACTGTACTCTTTTCTCTCTTACAGATTGCTGCCATCGTGCGGGTGTGTCTCGGGACTGTGTGTGCTCTCCTGCCACCTCACCAATACCACAGCAACAAATCTTCACCTGGTCAGGCACTACTAGCTCATTCCCCCTACCCTACTGGTTCGTCTATTCCCCGCTAGAGTCCTGCCCGTCCATCCTCGGAGTCCCGAGTAAGTGGCAATTTGGCTCGCCCATATTCCCTACTCCTCTCTCCCACTGACAGCTCTCACTTTCTCTCCACAGGTGGATTGATTCTTCTGGCGAGTGGCTGTTTAATTAACTGTGCGCTGTTTTTCACATTTAATAAACTGTTGAATGTTCCCCCTTTGTGTGGTTCCGTCTTGTGCTAGCATCGTGCACGTGAGCTGTCAGCTTAATCATGACATTTTCTGTATATTTTTTACATAAAGGGTCATTTAAAATGCTAGTATTAAGTCTCCATAGGGTCTCTGGGTTTATTATCTAAATGTAATGTTAAATATACCGCTACATGGTCAGAAATGTCTCTTATGCTAATATCACAGTCTATAACCTTATGTCTGCTTACGTTAAACATAAAAACTAGTCAATTCTTGAATATACAGAATGTGAGTGAGAGCAGAAGGTAAAGTGTTTGTCAAGTGGATGTAGCTTCCTCCATACATCAATCATACCTGTATTTTTTAGTAGTTTTTTTTTTTTTTTTTTGACACATACTACTTCAGGATTTATTTTCTTGGCTTTATTGGAGGAGTCCAGTGAAGGATGTAAAATGATGTTCCAGTCTCCTCTACATATCAACACACCTAATACTTCTGTGGCTCTCAGATTAAATATATTTTTAATCAGTTTTCAGTCATTTCCCGGTGGTCTGTAAACATTCAAAAGTGTAACTTCCTTATGATCAATAAAGTCTTTGACCAGCATATAGCAGCCATCTTTATCAGCTATTTGTGAGGAGAACTGGAAATTCACTTTATTAGAGATTGATATTGCCACTCCCCTGGAATTACCTTTTGCAAAAGATGAGTAATATGAATTTTTAAAACCTAGTTTGTTCAGTTTCTCATGTTTGATCCTTAATAAGTGTGTCTCTTGCCAAAAGATTGTATCTTGTTTTTCCCTTTTCTTTTTCGCTAATGCTTTACTTCTTTTAATAGGGTTGTGTAGACCAGGGGTGTCAAACTCATTCCATGGAGGGCCAAGACCCTGCAGGTTTTACTTCCACCCAGTCTCTTCAGCAGGTGTTTTCACTGATCAGCAATCAGTAGGAAGAAATTCAGAGAAATCACCTGTTGAAGACACTGGATGGAGGTAAAACCTGCAGGGTCTTGGCCCTCCATGGAATGAGTTTGACACCTGTGGTGTAGACCATTCATTTCAGGGTGATTACTTTATACTCTTGGTGTGTCATTTAAATTAGTTAAATAGAAAATAAAAATCTGTACAGGTTTTCAAGCATCCCCTGAGGCCAGAACATACGAACAACTGTCTGTGAACAAAAGCAGAACTTAAAATACAAACTAACAAAAGTGACTCCCATTTCTGAAGTATGAATTTCACTTCAGTATCGAGAGGGGAACCCCTAGAACCCAGAGGGGCCCTTCTCCTTGCAACCAGATGTCTTTGATCTGATGAAACCAAAACAGTGCACATTAACAAGTATATAACTTCCAGTTGAGGTCTTTTTCACTGGTATTGTCATATAAGAGGGAAATTAACAATCTTATAAAAGAATGATTGAGTCCCGTTTTTTTTTTTTTTTTTTTAACATTTTGTTACTCTCAGAATGAATTTCAGTATTTATTTAGACTCTTTTTTTTTCTCCCTTCCCTTTACCGGTGTAACGCTCTCATGCAGTGTCCTCTGGCCGAAACTGCTTCAGTCTCTCCCGGTGTTTGTGCGGTGTTGCACCGGCCGCCTCCCAGCTCAGGTGGCTCACTCTACTCGCAGATGGTCGTTCGGCGAGGATAGCGGGTCCCGGTTCCATCAAGTTTTTTTCTTCAGGTCGTCTGCCGCCTCCTGTGCACTGTTGTACAATACTGGGCCGGTGTTGAAAAACACCCGGAGTTTGGCAGAGTAAAGTGTCTGGAAACAGAGCCCCTTTTCTTTAAGGGCCTTTCTGATTGCACAGTAAGCCTTTCTTTTCTCTCTCATTTCGGTGGGGTAGGCCTGTTCAAAATACACTCTTCTCCCCTTGTAGCAAATCTCTTTCTTTTTGGAGCACCATTTCTTTGGTTTTATACTCCAAGAAGTATACGACTATGGACCTGGGATTGAAGCCTGGTGGAGGTTTAGGTACCAGGGAGTAATGACAGCATTGTATTCTGAGTGGTGTGTCAGAGAGGGATAGCTTAGATTTAATAAAATGTTCCAGGAATAGCTGTAAGTTTTCACCTTCAGCTCCTTCTGTGATGTCGTGTATGCGTATATTATTTCTACATGAGCGTGCCTCGAGGTCTGTGAGTCGGGTTTGAATACTCTCTTGTGTTGCTAGCATATGTGAAATCACAGTTTGAACCTCTGCGTTGAGCTCCTCCACATCACCTGCTCTATCTCCTCCACTCGGTCTATCACTTCTCTCAGCTCAGCAGTGATGATACTTAGCTTTTGGTTGTTGTCTTCTCTGAAGTCCGCTAGCTCCTTCCTCATTACTTTTAGCTCTGCTGTGATGTTAGCTTGAAGCACCTCCATGTTCTGCACAGTGTGTTTGTTAGTGTTGTCGTTAGCCTCCTCACTATCCGTTGATATTTTATCCGTTTCTATCGGTCTTTCTTGCGCTTTCCCTCTTGTCTTTCTTCTGTTTCCTCCTTTCATAATAGTCAACTTCACTTTTCTGTTTAAAACTCAGTATTTTTAAATGAGAATGTTAGACCTCCTGGGAGCCCCTGATCTATGCTGCTATCTGCTTCTCCGCCATACCAGAAGTCCCTGATTTCACTGCTTTTGAAATATCTGTTACATATTTTTTTTGTTGTATTGGGAGGACAGGAACTTATGATGACAGAAATCCTTTTCTCCTGAGAAAGAACAGCTTATTGGTGTCTTATTGTGCCTTTTGGAACTGAATATTAAACAATTAAGCTGTTATACATACGTAGCTAGGGACAAACCATCAAGGCAGTTTATTCCATCCATCCATCCATTCATCCATTCATCCTCTACCACTTGTCACAGCTTCTCACTAACAGCCATGTCCACCAGGGAGGAATCAAATGTATTCCCAGGCCAGCCAGGAGATATGGGCCTCATTTACACCTGGTATTAGAAAGTGTTTTCGTGTACAGACAGCATATGGATAGAAGTTAACCACACACATTTATACCTCGTATTAGCGTGGGTTTCCAGAGATTGGATTTTTAAGAAATTGGAAGAGAGGAATTTTTATTTGTGTAATGAACACAAATAAGCCTCCTTGTGCTATTATATAAAAAGAAAGAAAGAAAAGCCGCTGAAATGGCAGACGAGAAAAATTAATATGCTGTCCTCTTTCCTCAGTGGACTCTCTTAGTTTTCAGTGTCCCTTAAAGTAAGATTACTGTTTTTACTAGGGTAAAAACATTTCTATACATTTTTATACATTTAAGTGAGTCAAAAAACTGTGGGTTGCGAATATTGTATTGAATTGAGCAATGTTGGAAAAAACTAAAATCTCTGACAGAAAAAAAGCCCAAATATGCATACTTTTTATGTTAAGGTTGCGATTTTGGGGGCTATTTTTTATACATTTGATAAATATTTTGTTTCATATCTTAAGATAAATGCACTATGAAAGTTGTATGCTAAACTGTGCTCTAATCATATCACCTTTATTAAGATGTGGGGTCAGATCTGAGCATCTGAGTCTTGGTCAGTCTTCTGAGTTTTGAGAGAAGATTAAATAACCCAACATTCCACATCCCAAAAGCCAGTTTAGGAAGCTTGGGATCAGACTGCCAAGGTCTCTGCCTTCGACCGCCACCTGATCCACATAGTACCAGATTCCCATGGTCCCTCCTGCAGGTGGTGAGCTCACTGGAGGGCGGACCCATGTAACTCCTTCGGGCTGAGCCCAGCCTAGTCCCATGGGCAGAAACCTGGCCATCAGGCGCAAGCCATCGAGCCCCTCGCCCAGGCCTGTCTCCAGGGTGGGGACCCGGTAACCCCATACCGGGCAGGGTATACTGAATCCTTGCTCTTACATTCATCATGGGACTCTGTTGGATTGTTCTTAGATATCCAGTCCCTATACAACCGTTGCAAGAGTTTGGTTCATGTTGCTAACACCCAGTCAAACTCGTTTACAGTGAGAGTGTGACTCTACCAGGGCTGCCCTTCTTCACCAATCCTGTTCATAATTTTTACGGACAGAATATCAAGGTGCAGCCAAGGATCGGAGGGTGTCAGGGTTGGTGACCACAGGATCTCATCTCTGCTGTTTGCAGATGATGATGTAATGTTGGCTTCATCAATCAGTGACCTACAGGCCTTGCTGGGATGGTTTGCTACTGAGTGTGAAGCGGCTGGGATGAGAATCAGCACCTCCAAGTCCGAGTCCATGGTCCTCAGCCGGAAAACAGTGGATTGTCCTATCTGGGTTGGGGACATGCTCCTGCCCCAAGTAGAGGAGTTTAAGTATTTTGGGATCTCATTCATGATTGAGGGGAGAATGGAGCAAGAGATTGACAGATAGATCAGAACAGCATCTGCAGTGATGGCGATGCTATACTGGTCTGTTGTGGTGAAGAGGTAGTTGAGCTCTAAAGCAAAGCTGTCAATTTACCGGTCAATCTACATTCCTACCCTCAGCTATAGTCATGAGCTTTGGGTAATGACTGAAAGAATGAGATCGTGGATACAAGTGGCTGAAATGAGCTTTCTCTGTAGGATTGCTGGACTCACCTTTAGAGATGTGAGGTGAGGAGCTCAGTCAACCGGGAGAGGCTCAGAGTAGAACGCTGCTCCTCCACATCGAAAGGAGCCAGTTGAGGTGGTTTGGGCATCTGATCAGGAGGCCTCTTGGACGCCTCCCACTTGAAATGTTTCGGGCACGTCCCACTGGGTGGAGACCCTGGGGCTGACCCAGGACATGTTAGAGAGACTACGTCTCCTAGCTGGCCTGGGAACGTCTTGGTGTCCTCTCTGAAGAGCTGGAGCAGGTGGGTGGGGAGAGAGAAATCTGGGCTTCTCTTCTTAAGCTGCTGCCTCCGCGACCCAGACTGCCGGAAAAGTGGTAGAAAATGGATGGATGGCTGGATTAAATGACTCTTAATATGTCCTAAAATGTGCTGATAAAAAATTTGACCACCCTGCATCACTGGAGCAAGAGGAGTAAAAGGAAATTTAAAAAACCTAAAACACAATTTTCGAGAGAGAGAGCGAGAGCGAGAGCGAGAGCGAGAGAGAGAGAGAGAGAGAGAGAGAGAGAGAGAGAGAGAGCACAATGCTGATCAGTGATTGTTTTTTAACTACAGAGCTGTGGGGTTTTACAGTTGAGGTTGCTACATGCAGATTTTAGATGGAACTGCATTTACACCTGTTAAATGTGGTCAACATACATCCCTAATCACCTCTGGAGATGGTTTGCATGATCAGATATAAATCCATCGCAACATCATTTTTAATTTACAATATTTGAAATCAATGCAATCACAAAAAAATCGTTTTTAATGTCAGGTGTAAATGGGGTCATTGTCTCTCCAGTGTGTCCTGGGTCTGCCCTGGGGTCTCCTCACAGTGGGACATGCCCGAAACACTTCATGTGGGAAGTATTCAGGAGGCATCTGGAGTAGACGCCCAACCCTGCCCCAGTAGCCAGTTTTGCAAGCTGGAGAACATCCTTGACTGCTACCTGATCTATACAGCACCAGGTCGCCATGATCCATCCTGCATATGGTGAGCTTGCTGAGCATTTTAATTCTTGTCCCCCCCCCCCCCCCTTATAAATTGTTATATTACCATCAATGGTTTCTACCATCTGTAGGGTAAGCTGGGGCACAAAGTTACACAGGGCAGGTTGTTACATTACTTCCTATCCTCTAAAATTAGAAAGGCCATGCACATGTGACAGGCAGGATGGGGTGTCACAACCTGCCCTGCGTAACTTTGTACCCCGGCTTACCCTACAAGATGCTTTAAGAGGCTGATTTGGAGATTTGCAGCCCACTTACGTGTGGCACTTCCCCTCATTCCAAATACCTTATCTTTGTTTTTGCCTTAAATTTTCCTGTATATCTCACAGATTGCATCAGTTTCTTGGTTTTTTGAAACATGCTTTTGTTACACTAATTGGGATACGAGTGCACATGTCTTGCCTTTCTACCTAACTGTCTGTCTGCCCACCTGTCAGCTGGTCTGCTTCTCATTTTCTGTTTTCAACATTTTCTTACTGTAAAGGAACCAAAAGGTGGTAGGTTGCTAGGGTAACCAGTCTTCCTATCATTCTGGGATCTATCAAGACTGTGTTCAACGAGCGAGTTTGAGGATGAAATTCTTTATATTTAGGGAACAATGACTCACATTTGCAGGAAAAGATCCTGCAGAGTGGTACTCAAACCGCAGCAATCAGTTCACCCAAGAAATTCTTCAAATATCAGAGAATATCAATAAATTTAATGGGTGAAATGATGTTTTCATATCTTGTTTTACTATAAGGATGGTTCTACCTGTGTTTGTTGACATATAAAACCAAATCATTACAGTGTCAGAACTACCAATTTTAAAATCTTGCAAATTAAGTAGATAGATGACAATGTCTCATTAATTTTTTATCTTATGTTCTTATAAAAGACAAAAATAAAATAGAAAGGAGATGGGTAAAGATGTCTTTAGATGTCTTTACCCATGTCTTTACCCATGGAGATGTCTTTACCTTAAGAAGGTAAAGACATCTCCCTTCTATTTTATTTTTGTCTTTTATAAGAACAAAAGATAAATAATTGAAAGAAGACAAAATGAACTTATTCGACCTAATGTCTCATTAAGTTTAATTTCATTATTCTGTGGATTTAAAATATGAATTGTCATCCTTAGAGCATTAGCATTGTTATTTTCAGTGAAAAAAATCTGACAGATCAACTGTGAAAACACACTGATTAATTTGTCACAGCGTTTGAGGAATGGCAGTATTTAAAAAGAATCATCTGTTCTTTCCCAAGTCAGGTGCTGCACCATTTGAAAAACATAATATTGAATTTTTCAGACTTATCTCATTTTGACATCCAGATGTTTTTTCCCCTAATTTTTAAGAATCATTCTCATGAATGGGCGAGACGTTCACCACGCCTGAGTCATTAAGAGGCAAATTATGAGAACAAGAAAAAGGGTAACCGTCACCACTGGAGGAAGAATGTTGCTCTGTATCACAATGTGGAGCAAACAAAACAGTCATATTGGTTTTATACACATTTGCAAGTTAAATAGGATCTCCGATGTCTGCACAGTCAATCTCATTCATTCTCTAGGAACCACACACACACAGAGGCCAAATTATGCTCCGAAACACACAGATGGAACGATTGGCGATGGGTGGGAGTTAATCAGCCTGTTAATTGCAGCTGCGTGACAGGTTGATGTTTTTGTTTTCATCTCCTTCATCCACTCTTCCTCTAAGATCCTGCTGTGGTAAAAATTGGACCCAATAAGTCAGCCGCAGAAGCAATTGGCTGGGGCTGGATGGAAATTGTGCTCCATCACAGTGTGTGTGTTTCTATGTGTGGTACATAGTGTGCTTTCTGTGACTTATTGTTTTGTTGCAGTATTCATTCAAGAACAGCTCTGCATGGGCTCAGATCTTGCCGCCGAAGAGACCGTCTGACTTTTAGGTACCAATGCTGAGAGGGAATCTAATACTTTTTAAAAAAAAGTTAGGTACAATTATCATAATTACAAGTCCTCCAACTAAAACATTAATGCTGGTAATTTTTCCAACCCTAAGAGTACAATTTGGTGGACTGTCACAAGCACAGTGATGTGACTGTTTTTCAATGCATTTTGCCAAGTTTCATAGCTATGCCTCAGTGCACAAGCAATTTAGGCATACGGTAGTGTGCCAGTGTGTTTGTATGTATGTGTATCTGTCTGTCTGTTACCAGGTTTTCAGCTCATCTGGTCAAAATCAAGTGGAACTACAGGCTTTTATCAATGTATTGCTATGTTTTCTTGACTTTTAATTTTCCAAAATTTCTAGATAAGGCTTTATTATCGAGATAAGCCATGGTCATGTTACAGAAAACAACACATGTTGCCTCACCCAAGGTGTGCAAAACTGCTGTTGTAATAAAAAGCATCAAGGTGCTGTGACTTGGTGCCTGTGGTATGGTAGCATGGGCGACTGTAAAAAAAGTGGCACTCCGACCTCTATTGTTATTACATTTCCTGTTTTCATGGCTGCATTGACAAAAATGGTGAGTTAACCCTTCTTGTGTCTTGGTTTCATGGACATGGAAAGCGCCCTCACTGTCTATGTCGCAGTTCTGCACCTGTTATGTGATGTGGCCATAAACCATAAAAAAAATCCCCTGTTGTACTAAGTATTCCACCTCACAAGGTGGCAGACACATATAACTTACTGCTCTTTCCTTGGAAGACTTATGTCTCCCAAATAACCATCTAAAAACCTCACTTCTGGGACACCAACGAAGAAGAGTTTGTAAACAAATGTTTACAAACAAGAGCACATCAACAGACAAATGTTGATGTGCTCTACTGCAACACGGAGGAAGCATTTACTCCCAAATTTGCCAACTCTGATTCTAAAATGAGATTATTTAGCTTATGAAGGTAAATATCTACATTTTGTTATAACAGAGGGTGGCCGAAGCTGGTTAATTTTCACCTGCCATCGATCCCAGCGCCATGTGACTGGACAGAACAATCGTGCCGGTTCCGTGTCATCATATAAGATAAATTGTGGCGGAATAAAAACGAAATTGAGGTAGAATAATCATAAGATTTTCTGGATGTGGGAGAGAAAGCGAAAATGACTGATAGAAGACAAAATAATGACGAAAATGGATGAAACAAGCTGCCTGGCCAGCGGTAAGTGACATAAGGTCAGACCCAGGGAACACGCACACAGGCTCAAGTGTGATTCAATAGTTTTATTGTGCCAACAACAGGTGTATGAGTGCGTGTGTGCGGGATATAATGTGTTGCAGGAGGACGGGATGCGTCGAGAGCAAAGCGGAGCGCCGTACAGCCAGGCAACCCTAAGGGCAGAGCAAACACAGAGATTAACTGCCGGTGCACACCCAGCGGAATTAATACACAGTCTGGTGCTTACTTGCAGGTGGTAAGGTGGCTGGCGTTTGCTTAAGCCGCAGGTCTCCTGCCTGGAAGACAGCGTCCTTGAGCGTGCTTGGCGCGGTGAGGAGAGAGATGGTGAGGATGAGGGAGGAAAATCCGCCGCCAGAGGATCCACCTGTGCACAGGGGAGAGACTGGAGAGAAGGTGAGTGGATGGTTAACTTACGTACTAGAAGAGGAATCATCCGAGGAGCTCAGGCCATCAGGGAGTTGGCGTGCGCTGGAGAGATGAGCGTAGATGAGCAGACGGCTCCAGACCGAGGCTCCAGGCGGAGTGGGCTATATAGCCCGAGATTGATGAGGCACAGGTGTGCGCGCAGCTGAGGCGGGAGACAGGTGAGAGTGAGTTGTAACAGTAAGTCTGACAAATTTCTTTGTTTGTTTACATTGTACTGATTTTCTGGTTCATATACTTTGAAGATAAGATAACAAAAAGCCCAAAACAAAAAATGGTGACAAAAAACAAAACCATCCTTTGTGTAAATATGTCCAAAGTCCACTTTTGACTGAAAGTTATGTAATTCAATATGGCTGCCGTGGCATTATGCAAATTAGATGCGTAAATTTACTCCTATCTCAAACTTTGGATCATATTCTACATCTTTCTAATTGACAGTAAGCCATTATCTCTTACCACTTTCAAGTTATAGCCTTGGAAATCTCTGACATCTGAACCTGAATATTTTCTTGAAAAAAATCTTGACCACCAGGGAGAGAGGTTGCTGGAGCAAAAGTGCGCCACAGACAGCCATTCGGTTAAATTTGTGTTTATTTTGAAAACAAAACCTTATCTTGCAATTCTGGCAAATTAAAAGTCAAGTAAATATGGCAATACAATGATATAAGCCTTTAGTTCTATTTAATTTTGACCGGGTGAGCTGAAACAGAGAAGTGGACAGACAGACAGATACACACAGCCACTAACAGATGCAATAACTGATTACCGTATACCTCTGTTTCACCTAGGCATAATAATAACTTTGCCGGGCCAGCAGGTGACGGTGCAACTTTTTTAACTCTGTTGGTTTTTGCGGTACAGGAATGCAGCTACAATTTGTGTCTCGGCTGTGATTGTGAAACTGAATAAACTGGAGGGTTGCAACATGGTCCAGGAAAAACAAAATGATTAGCATAAACTGTGAATAATTAAATGCCACTTAAGTAATATTACACGAGAGGAAGTACGATATCAATGAATATATACAGTGGTGTGAAAAAGTGTTTGCCCCCTTCCTGATTTCTCATTTTTTTGTATTTGTCACACTTAAATGTTTCAGATCATCAAACAAATTTAATTATTTGACAAAGATAACACAAGTAAGCACAAAATGCAGTTTTTAAATGAAGGTGTTTATTATTAAGTGGAAAAAAAAATCCAAACCTACACGGCCCTGTATGAAAAAGTGATTGCCCCCTAAACCTAATAACTGGTTAGGCCACCTTTAGCAGCAACAACTGCAATCAAGCTTTTGTGATAACTGGCACTGAGTCTTTTACAGCACTGTGAAGGAATTTTGGCCCATTCATCTTTGCAGAATTGTTGTAATTCAGCCACATTGGAGGATTTTTGAGCATGAACCACCTTTTTAGCGTCATGCCACAGTATCTTAATTGGATTCAGGTCAGGACTTTGACTAGGCCACTCCAAAGTCTTCATTTTGTTTTTCTTAAGCCATTCACAGGTGGACTTGCTGGTGTGTTTTGGATCATTGTCCTGCTGCAGAACCCAAGTGAGCTTCAGCTTGAGGTCATGAACAGATGGCCGGACATTCTCCTTCAGGATTTTTTGGTAGACAACAGAATTCATGGTTCCATTTATCACAGCAAGTCTTCCAGGTCCTGAAGCAGCAAAACAGCCCCAGACCATCACACTACCACCACCATATTTTACTGTTGGTATGATGTTCCTTTTCTGAAATGTTGTGTTACTTTTACGCCAGATGTAATGGGACACACACCTTCCGAAAAGTTCAACTTTTGTCTTGTCAGTCCATAGAGTATTTTCCCAAAAGTCTTGGGGATCATCAAAATGTTTTCTGGCAAAACTGAGACGAGCCTTTATGTTCTTTTTGCTCAGCAGTGGTTTTCGTCTTGGAACTCTGCCATGCAAGCCATTTTTGCCCAGTCTCTTTCTTATGGTGAGGTCATGAACACTGACCTCAACTGAGGCAAGTGAGGCCTGCAGTTCTTTGGATGTTGTTGTGAGGTCTTTTTTGACCTATTGGATGAGTCTTTGCTGTGCTCTTGGGGTAATTTTGGTTGGCTGGCCACTCCTGGGAAGGTTCATCACTGTTCCATGTTTCGTCATTTGTGGATAATGACTCTCACTGTGGTTCACTGGAGTCCCGAAGCTTTAGAAATGGCTTTATAACCTTTTCCATACTGATAGATCTCAATTACTTTGTTTTTCCTTTGTTCCTGAATTTCTTTGGATGGCAGCATGATGTCTAGCTTTTGAGGATCTGTTGGTCTACTTCACTTTGTCAAGCAGGTCCTAGTTAAGTGATTTCTTGATTGAGAACAGGTGTGGAAATAGTCAGGCCTGGGTGTGGCTAGAGAAATTGAACTAAGCTTTCCAAAGATATGATAAACCACAGTTAATTTATGTTTTAATGGGGGGCAATCACTTTTTCACACAGAGTAGTAGTTGGTTTGTATTTTTTTTACCCTTAATCATAAACACCTTCATTTAAAAACTGCATTTTGTGTTTACTTGTGTTATCTTTGTCTAATATTTAAATTTGTTTGATGATCTGAAACATTTAAGTGTGACAAACATACAAAAAAATGAGAAATCAGGAAGGGGGCAAACACTTTTTCTCACCACTTTAACTGCGATGTTTCGTCATAGGCCCGCCGCTTTGCATTGCACTGAAGACATTATAGTCATGATGCTGTATGACCTCAAGTGTAATATTGCTTTTATACAACAATTCCACAAGCATGGTCATTAAATGACAGCAATACAGGACAAAATATTATGATTTTTGTTTAACCAGTTATTTTGCTCGGCTGAGAAAAATAGTCCCTACTTAATGGACCCAGTTAACTGTTGTTAAGCACCTCAATGAGCATAATATAGAAAAGAATGGGACTATTGTCATTTCAAACACATGTAACAAAACTGAATAATGTCCAGTGCAGAAGTCAGTGTTTAAATACATACCGCTCCACCTGTTGAGTGCGTTTGTGGGTCATATTGAGTCATGACAAAGGTTAGTTTTTTGTTAGTTTGTTAGCAATTAAGCTTCAGCACATCATTCCATGCACTTCAGTCACTTTGTCTTGGTATTTTCAGATGAAACAAAGAATCGATCACTACAAAATTATCATGGTTGGCTATTTGAGACAATAAATCCATCTCTAAGTAAGTAAAATTTATTTATATATCACATTTCACAGATAAAAATCCCAAAGTGTTTTACAATAAAAGCAGCAAAACAGTAAAACAAAACACAAGGAATAAAAGTTTAACATAAATTAAAACAGTACAATATAACAAAGCAACAAATTAATTAAACACCTGCCTGTATAAGGATGTCTTCAGCTTGTCTATTTTGTTGTAAACAGGTGTAAAATATCTTGCTGGATGTTTATAAGGGTGGGACTTCCGAGTCATGGAGGTCTGGATTTTTAGGACAGTCTCTTTTCAAATAGCACCTCATTGTAAAAATTCAGGCAGAATAATACATATTTGGTGAAATGTCCAAGTGTGATTATTGGGGAATATAGTAACTTGACTTGAACGCAAATATTGAGTTGGATATGAATTGAGTAGACCCTTGTTATGCCTTGAGTTTATGTTAATAGATAATTTATGTTAAACATATTGATAAGTAAGAGATATTACAAATCTTTGAAGCTATTTAAAAAAAGATAATAGAAGAAACCAAATCAGTGAGTGCAATGGGGTTTATGTTCTTTGATTGTATGTTTTTATGGATGCTTCTAATGTCTTAAAAGATGATTAAAATAATACCTGTTCTCTCTTTTGCTGCGAGTCGTTGTGTAATATCTGTGACCTGACCTTTTGTTGTCCAAAAATAAAAGATGATACATTTCTTTACAGATAAATAACAGGTAGAATGTCTGGAAGATAGCCAGTCACTATTTTAGTTCACTGAAAAGCACTTCTGAGAAGTGGGTGGGATTTTCTCTTCGTTTATTTTTTTTCCCAGATTTTTGCTGAATCATGTGAAAGACCGTTGTGTGTGTACATGAGTGTGATATTTTATCGTTGCACCCTGCTTTAATGTGTGCTGATGTGTCCTTTGTCCTTCATCAAGAATGCAGAGTCGCTCTATTTTTGTGCCTCACATTTTCTCATCAATATTTTACTCCCACACACTATCTTTCTCTCTTTCCTCCGCTCTTGTTCCTGGGCATCAGAATAAGGTTTTATCTATGCTTCACCACACACCACTGAAGGACTGGCTGGCTCAATGGAATCCCGTAGGGACGATATGAGTTGCGTCTGGTGCTATAAAGAAACTGCCACCACCAGATGGTTGCAAACAATCCTTTTGCTGTTTTTTAACCTTTTTTTACTCACAGTAGGTTGACAGAGTCCAACACATGCTTACACGGTATTCAGCTATTCACAGAGGAGTTGTCTGGTACAACCAATCTCTTTGACAAGGGGACATTTCAACAGCAGCGGCGGTCAAGGGCAGGCCAGTCGATGATAGAGGTTGGTTTTGTCCAATTCACCCCACCAGGTTTGTCAAATCACATTCCCCTGCTGGGTCAATTCCAGCTCCCCCCATCAACACTTAATGACACCATACAGACAGGAGGAGACAGGGAGAGTTAAAAGAGCAAGGACCCTGTGTGGTGCTACATAATCGCCATGTACCTCCATACTGATGAGCTGGGGCAGACTCAACAAATGCTTTTGAAGCTCCAAACATTTAACCTTTGAACGGCCATATCTGTGGGTGGAACTCACTTTTTGTGGTGCACCTCAGTTTGCATTCATTTCACTGCTTCCTCCAGGAGCAAATCTCTGCACAGTTCAACTGTGGTCATCTTACCAAAAGATCAGTAGATAGCAGGTTGATCTCTTCTATCGAATGTGGAGGCTATTTTTCTTTGTATGTTGGGAATAGCTCACTGGAAACTGATGTTGAATATTTCTGTTATGGATGCAGATACAGAAAATGCTGGGTATGTTGTACAAAGAAAGGTGCTGTAAATTTGTGAATCAGCTGCTTTGGATTGTTATTTTTATTTTCAGTTTACTATGATTAGAAAGCAAGCCATTTTTTTGTACTACAAAGGCAGCTCTTTAAAGATTTCCCCTGACCCACTTCCAGTTAAGTCAAGAGGCTGAAATTGCACATGAGTAATAATAATTATCTCTAGAGGTCATGCGGTAATTTGCAGCTCTGAACTCCTAAAAGTTTCTCTTTTACAGGTGCTAAGGTGGAGTAAGGTGTGCTAATGGAGCCAGTTGAATACAGAGTGGTCATCAGGTTCCTGTACTTGAGTGGCCATATACTGTACTGCTGGAGATGTCTGATGAGATGATAGAGACTTATGGGGAGGATGCCCCATCGTATGACATAGTCAAGCACTGGCATCAACAGTTCAAGTGTAGTAAGACATTGGTGAAAACGGCACCCATTCCCAGGTGACCACAGTGCAACATTGACAAAGACACCATCCAGCAAGTGGAGGCCACCATTTTGTAGGATTGTCGCATAACTATTCGCCAGCTAGCCCAAGATGTAAAGATCAGTGTGGGATCTGTGGGAAAAAAAAATCATCCATGACCATTTGCACATGTGGATGTTGTCTGCATGATGGATTCCCCACTTGCTCACATCCTTCCAGAAGCAAAAGCGAGTCACGTGCTCCCAGACTCTTTTTCCAGCACTAAAGCCCAGTCAAAGCAATGGAAACTTTATGACTCCCCAGCTCAGAAGAAGGCACATGCCCAACCCTCAGCGGACAAAGTCATGCTCACGGTCTTTTGGAGACAGCATGGAGTATTGATGATAGATTTCCTGGCAAAGTGTATCACAATTACCAGGACTAACTAAGCTTCACTGCTGCAGAAATTGTGGAAGGCCATCAAAACTGAGAGGTGTGGTATGGTGGCCAAAGGTATCCATTTCCTGCAAGACAACGAATCCCTACTCGCATGTTGCTCAGATGGAAGTGCAGTCCTGCGGCTATGAATTCCTTCCTCACAGGTGAGGTCTCCACAGCTGCATAAAGCAATGGAAGAAATGTGTGACCCTTGGTGGTACCTATGCAAAGAAAGACAAATAACTGTGCCAACTTTGGTTCCTCTCAGTCCATGGGAAATGAGTTAGGGAAATCTTTAATGAGCAGTTTTTGGAGATTTGATAACATCAGGATCAACCTTGTTGACTATCACTGATACAGATATTGTTGCAAGTAAGTTACTGGGGAAAAAAAAAACCTTTGAAATGGCAAACAGTGCAAGATGTTTTGTTTAATTCCCAGTTATAACCAATTTGAATTAATTTAAGTTTTTTTTTAAACATCACATACAGTGGGGCAAAAAAGTATTTAGTCAGCCACCAATTGTGCAAGTTCGCCCACTTAAAAGATGAGAGAGGTCTCCAATTTTCATCATAGGTATACCTCAACTATGAGAGACAAAATGAGAAGAAAAAAAATTCAGAAAATCACATTGAAGGATTTTTAATGAATTAATTGGTAAATTCCTCAGTAAACTAAGTATTTGGTCAATAACAAAAGTTCATCTCAATACTTTGTTATATACCCTTTGTTGGCAATGACAGAGGTCAAACGTTTTCTATAAGTCTTCGCAAGGTTTTCACACACTGTTGCTGGTATTTTGGCCCATTCCTCCATGCAGATCTCCTCTAGAGCAGTGATGTTTTGGGGCTGTCACTGGGCAACACAGACTTTCAACTCCCTCCAAAGATTTTCTATGGGGTTGAGATCTGGAGACTGGCTAGGCCACTCCAGGACCTTGAAATGCTTCTTACGAAGCCACTCCTTCATTGCCCGGGCAGTGTGTTTGGGATCATTGTCATGCTG
Organism: Pholidichthys leucotaenia; assembly: GCA_020510985.1. Classification (NCBI taxonomy): domain Eukaryota; kingdom Metazoa; phylum Chordata; class Actinopteri; order Cichliformes; family Pholidichthyidae; genus Pholidichthys; species Pholidichthys leucotaenia. Next base: position 354,830,779 of record CM035842.1, on the reverse strand, counting down.
AAAGACCCAGCCACGTTTCATCTTCAATGCCCTTGCTGATGGAAGGAGGTTTTCACTCAAAATCTCACGATACATGGCCCCGTTCATTCTTTCCTTTACACGGATCAGTCGTCCTGGTCCCTTTGCAGAAAAACAGCCCCAAAGCATGATGTTTCCACCCCCATGCTTCACAGTAGGTATGGTGTTCTTTCTCCTCCAAACACGACAAGTTGAGTTTTTACCAAAAAGTTCTATTTTGGTTTCATCTGACCATATGACATTCTCCCAGTCCTCTTCTGGATCATCCAAATGCTCTCTAGCAAACTTCAGATGGGCCTGGACATGTACTGGCTTAAGCAGGGGGACACGTCTGGCACTGCAGGATTTGAGTCCCTGGCGGCATAGTGTGTTACTGATGGTAGCCTTTGTTACTTTGGTCCCAGCTCTCTGAAGGTCATTCACTAGGTCCCCCCATGTGGTTCTGGGATTTTTGCTCACCGTTCTCGTGATCATTTTGACCCCACAGGGTGAGATCTTGCGTGGAGCCCCAGATCGAGGGAGATTATCAGTGGTCTTGTATGTCTTCCATTTTCTAATAATTGTTCCCACAGTTGATTTCTTCACACCAAGCTGCTTACCTATTGCAGATTCAGTCTTCCCAGCCTGGTGCAGGTCTACAATTTTGTTTCTGGTGTCCTTTGACAGCTCTTTGGTCTTGGCTATAGTGGAGTTTGGAGTCTGACTGTTTGAGGTTGTGGACAGGTGTCTTTTATACTGATAACGAGTTCAAACAGGTGCCATTAATACAGGTAACGAGTGGAGGACAGAGGAGCCTCTTAAAGAAGAAGTTACATGTCTGAGATAGCCAGAAATGTTGCTTGTTTGTAGGTGACCAAATACTTATTTTACTGAGGAATTTACCAATTAATTCATTAAAAATCCTTCAATGTGATTTTCTGGATTTTTTTTTCTCATTTTGTCTCTCATAGTTGAGGTATACCTATGATGAAAATTGGAGCTCTCTCTCATCTTTTAAGTGGGAGAACTTGGACAATTGGTGGCTGACTAAATACTTTTTTGCCCCACTGTATTCAGTTGTGTTCTGTTTTTCATAAGGCCAGTACAAAAATATAAATAATGCATGCAGTAATCATTAATTTATTTCCTTAGGTGTTTAAAGATGTTTGGATGCAAGTCTGCTTAGTTTTGTAGGGAGGACTATGAAAAGATTGCTGCATATTTATCAGATTTTTACTTTTTATGGTAAACCACTGAGTCACCAAACATCTCACACTGAGGGACTTGCATTTGCTTCTCTATTGCAAAGTGGACAAATGGCTTCTGAGGTCAGTGAATCATGGATTTTTCATAATGTTGATGCTGAGGAACACTACTAAGATGGAGAGACGAGAATCACATGCAAAGCTGTCATCTGTAAATGTATGTTAATCTGCAATGAAGATAAACGAGTCCAACACAGAGCCTGATACAGACAGAAAACCACACACTTACCCATAGAAACAGGCCAGTTTGAGTACATGTAACAAACTTTTTCCAGATTACTTGTAAGAAATTTTATTCTCACCTCTGCAGCTATACTTAGCTCATCATTTCAGATGCAGAAATGCCATAGATCCCGTTGCTTGCCAAAATAACTATATAGTGGAATTAATGTTTCGGTTTATTGAATTGATTTAATCCAATTAATCACATAATCCAATTAATCACATAACTAAATCCAGTGGTTTTGCAGAGCCGCTGCATCTAATTACAATAGTCAATGAAACCTCCAAAATTACTTGTATCCATAAATTATGAGAAGAAGTGGAGCATTACCTGAACTGACTATATCATCATTATACACTGCATAATATCTGTTAAATGTGGGAAAAATTTAGCTGTCAAACTTTATGGTGAATGAGCATAGCAGTTTTTTTTTTCCATTTTATTAAAAATTCATAACTTCTTGAGTACTTGACACTTGGTAGTGTTTATACCAACAGCAGTCAGGCTACCCAAAGGAGAGCAATTCATGTGTTCACTTTTAAATATTTAGTCCTACTCAGTCCATGTATCCATGTGTATTTCTGTGTTTGTGTTGTTGCCTGCATGTGTATCAGAATAAAGGTGTGATTATAGAGGGCATTAGCCCTTCTGCCTGCCTTTATTAGGCCACACATGAGAGGCTTTATTTCATCAGCACTGACACCCTCCCTAGGAGTCATTTCTTTTTGCAATTTTCTGCTCGGTTTCATGTTCCATTACTGGCAGATTATGCTTTTTCTCTGTCTTGCACATACATTCATTTATGGATGAGCTCATGCACAAACATATTTGCAGAACTTGCACACACACACACACACACACACACACACAGAGTTGCACACTCATATTGCGAATGCTCATGATCTTGTGCGCCATTGTTACTGGGCCACTGGTTGCTGAATGGTGAGTAGATCTCACCTAGAGGAGAGGACAGTAGTTAAACCAGCACTGAATTCCTTTCTACACTATGAAAGTAAAATCAATTTCAGAACCTATTACCTGTACAGATGATTTAAAGGCACTCAGTGAGAGGAAATGTGAGTTTTTATTTCCTATTTCATCAATTTCTCAGTGTGAAGTTATTTAGGTGCTTGTATTTGTTCGTGTTTGTGTGTGTGTGTGTGTGTGCATGTGTTGTGTCTTTGTGTATAGTATTTCCAGTAAAGTCAATGTAATAGCCGTATTGAGTACTAAAACATTTATAGTACCATCTTTAGTTCTGTAAGAACTCTTGACAATCCTACACAGTACCAGAACCCAGAAGAAACCTTATTTTATCCTTCATTTCTCTGACAGAGGAGATTTCACCCCAGCCCCTACCCATGCTGACTCAAATAAGACAGGTTCATTATACTGGTCAACAACTCTGCATGGTAATCTCTATTTGTATTTTTTTCACTGTTCAGGGTTATGATCCATGTTTTGTTGTGCTGATTGGCTTTATGTTGGTTCAACCACATCCAGACAATTTTACATTTGTACCTGTTGATAACACTAGGAAATGAATGCTGAACCATGATTTAACTTTGTGCATTTGTCTGGCTATCGATAATGTGCCTTTGCTTTAACAATATTTTTCTCCTTATCTAAAACAAAACAAAACAAAAATACATTGCTTTGTTGTAGGAGCAAGCTCCCTCTGCTTCTTCAGTCTCTGAGAGTTTGGTTCAGCAATGTAGCCCACCCAACTCCCACTTTTAGCACAATACATCCAGTGAAAATCGTGGGTCGCTCTAGCTTGGGTGGGTGGGGTCTTTATGCCATTGCCTACAGCTGTGGTGTGGGCCCTGACCTGTCCTTGTCAGGGTGCCTTCTGTGGCACACCCCGTGGTCATGGGCTGTGTGGTCTCCTGGTGTGGGTCATTGGGTTGAAAGTGGCTGGGCTAAGAAGCAGTAAAACACCACTTGGAATTCCCATTCACTAAAACATGGGATGTTTGTGGGTGTGGACCTTCAAAACTGATTCCTTGGGTCATCTTCTTGCTACTGGCTGTGATATTGATCCAGTGTAAAGTTTCCCTGAACCCAAGGCCCATTAGCTTCAGAACTAACAATAATAACAACACTGGCTGGACCATAAAAACCAAACACACTCTACTGGGAACAAAATGGTTATTTGTCCACCTCTGTGGAATTATCCATTGACAGAATTGTCTCTTTCCTTGAAATAATGTAATGATTGTTATAAACAACCTTTAAATGGGTTGCAGGAATTACCTCTGCTATTCTTTTTTTTTGTTTTTGTTTGATCAAGTATAATGTTAAATAGTTGATTAGCACCATCAGTGAGATGTTGGTAATTTTGAATGCCTGCACCCATTTTGTGCAAGTTGAACGAGTCCATATGAAACAACCACAGAGAAATTGATTCTTCATTACACAAGGACCTGGAGTCTCATGTATAAAGGATTGCACAGCTTTCATAAAGAAAGACAGCGTAGTCACAAAATCTGAAAAGTACGTACACACAGAAATTTTCAGGTGTATAAAACGGCTCGCATGCCAGATTCTCCACTCCTTCCCTACATCCCAATTCACCATAAAAACCAGCGCATGTGAACAAGCTCTTTACTCCGCCTTGGTTCCTCCCACTAATGAGTATGTAAATGACTCTATACGCCTCTTTTGTCAGTCTTCTGTCAAACAGTGATTGCCAATCCTGCCAGAAAGCACAACATAAAAAAAAGAATAATGTAACACTGATGTGTTGATAATGGAGGTTGAGATAAAAAAAATTATTTTGCTCTGACCCTCCAGAATCAGCAATAAACATAAATTCACGGCATGGACCTGTGTTGCAGTACAAAGGTAGTCAATGCAACCAACTCAGACTCACATAGTGACTGAAACAAAGCAAAGCAACAGTAACAACGCAAGTAATCCAACATATAAAGAAATCAAGGCAACTGTGTTCACAAAACAAGTTGTGAACACAGTTGCTTATTCCACAATAAAGTGGAATGACACAGGGAATAAGTACTTAACACACTTAGTGAAATTCATTTAATATTTGGTAGAAAAGCCTTTGTTCGTAATAACAGCTTCCAGACACTTCCTGTATGGAGAAACTAGGCGCAGGCATTGCTCAGAAGGGATTTAAGCCCATACTTCCACACAAATTGTTTTCAAATCTTGAAGGTTCTGTGGGTGTCTTCTATGTACTCTGATCTTCAGTTTGTTCCATAGATTTTCAATTGGATTCAGGTCAGGTGACTGACTGGGGCATTCTAGCAGCTTTATTTTCCTTCTCTGGAGCCAGCTGAGAGTTTCCTTGGCTGTGTGTTTGGGATCATTGACTTGCTGAAATGTCCATCCTTGCTTCATCTTCAACATCTTGGCAGATGGCAGCAGGTTTTTATCAAGGATGTCTCTGTACATTTGTCCATTCATCTTTCCTTCAATTATATGAAGTCTGCCTGTACCATGTGCTGAAAATACACCCCCACACCATGATGGGATGTGCAGTGTCATTTCTCCTCCAAACATGCTGTGTGTTGTGGCATCCAGAAGGTTCAATTTAGATCTCATCTGACCAGACTATATTTTCCCAGTATTTTACTGGCTTGCCCAAATGTTGTGCAGCAAACTTTAAACAAGCTTCAACATGCTTTTTCTTCAGCAATGGAGACTTGCAAGTAAGCGAGCATAGAACCCATGTCAGTTGAGTGCATTACTTATTGTTTTCTTTGAAACAGCAGCACCTGTTAACTCCAGGTCTTTCTGGAGCTCCCCAGGAGTGGTCATTGGCTCTTGGATAACTCTTCTGATAATTCTTTTGACTCCTCTGTCAGAAATCTTGCAAGGAGCTCCTGGTTGCTGCCGGTTTATAGTAAAATGATGCTCTTTCCACTTCCAAATGATGACTCCAACAGTGCTCACTGGAACATTCAGCAGTTTAGAAATGTGCCTGTAACCAATGCCATCATTATGTTTTGCAACAATAAAGCTGGGTTCACACTATACCGTTTGGACCAACTTTTACAGATGTTTTGAAAAATCAGAGAAATTAGTCCAAATGTTGGTGAAATTATGTTCATGAGCAGGTTTTTCTTTAATCCAGCACACACCAACTTTTGCTCACATTTGCCAGCGTTGCATTCAGCTTTGACAAACTTTTGCCAACTTAAGCTAGTGTATGTGTAGCTATTGCCAACAGGTTAACTTAAGCAAATGGACACTCAGTGCAGGTCAGCTGACAGCGTCAGGCTACGCTCATAAAAAGACCAGCGTTTGTGTAGGTTTACTGCCATTCTGGACCTGCTTTTTTGGGTGGAGTTGCACCACAACCTTTGGACCAACTTTTACTGACATTTTGGCAAATGTCTGGCTCTTCTAGCAAAAGCTGATAAACGTTAATGATAGATGTGTGGAGTGTGTGAAGTCACAGGCAGATTCATTTTAGATTAGATTAGATTAGATTCAACTTTATTGTTATTACACATGTATGAATACAAGATAATGAAACACAGTTTAGCATCCAATCAGAAGTGCAAAGGACAGCAGTGCAGTATATACGGTAATTAACAGTATGTGCAATTTAAGCAAATATATGCAAATATATGCAGCAGTGCAGAAAGTTAAGAGTACTGTTATGTGCAAATAATGTGCAATAAGTTAGATGTAGTTATGTAGTTATGCAGTTATGTACAGGTGAGGATGGTGAGAGATGATGGTAAGAGAGTCAGCGGGGAACTAAGTTCAATAACGTGACAGCTGTTGGAAAGAAACTGTTCCTAAACCTGCTGGTTCTAATCCGAAGGCTTCTGAAACGTCTTCTGGAGGGGAGAAGCTGGAACAGTCCATGAGCAGGATGGTTGGAGTCCCTAAGAATGCTGCGTGCCCAGCGCAGGCATCTTTTCCTGTAGACGTCCTCTATAACTGGAAGTGGAGTCCCTGTGATGCGTTGGGAGGTTTTCACCACCCGCTACAGCGCCTTGCGGTCAGCGACAGAGCAGCTCCTATACCAGACTGTGATACAGTTGGTCAGGGTGCTCTCTATCACGCAGCGGTAGAAGTTGCCCAGGATGTCAGTTGACAGATGGTTCTTCTTCAGTGTCCTCAAGAAGAAGAGGCACTGATGGGCCTTCTTGATCAGGCTGGTGGTGTTAACTGACCAGGACAGGTCCTCCGAGATGTGGGTCCCCAGGAATTTGAAGCTGGGGACACGTTCAACAGCTATGCCATTGATATGGATGGGGTCATGTGTCTCTTCCCTCTCCTTCCTGTAGTCCACTATGAGCTCCTTGGTTTTGCTGGTGTTAAGGAGCAGGTTATTGTCAGCGCACCAAGTAGCCAAGTGCTCAACCTCTGCCCTGTAATCTGACTCGTCATTGTCCCTGATGAGTCCAATCACCGTGGTGTCATCTGCGAACTTTATGTTGGAATTGGATCCATACATAGGCCTGCAGTCATGGGTGTAGAGGGAGTAGAGGAATGGGCTGAGCACACAGCCCTGTGGTACACCAGTGTTGAGTGTGATGACGGAAGAACGGTTGGGACCTGACCTAACATGCTGGGGTCTGTTGGTCAGAAAATCCATGATCCAGTTGCAGGTGGAGGTACTGATTCCCAGGTCCCCAAGTTTAGTGAGCAACTTGGAGGGGATAGCTGTGTTGAATGCTGAGCTGAAGTCAACAAACAGCATTCTTGCGTAGGTGTTCTTGTCATCCAGGTGTGAGAGTACATAGTGCAGCGCTGTAGAAACCGCATCCTCTGTACTCCTGTTGCTCCGGTAGGCGAACTGATGAGGGTCCAGTGTAGGGGGCAGGCCTTTTTTGAGCTGTGCCAAGACCAGTCGCTCAAAGCACTTCATGACTATGGGCGTCAGTGCCACAGGTCGATAATCATTTAGGCACGATGGTGTTGAATGTTTCGGCACTGGTACTATTGAAGTGGTTTTGAAGCACGCTGGTACCACGGCCTGGGCCAGGGACAGATTGAAGATGTCTGTGAAGACCCCTGCCAGCTGCTCAGCGCATGCCCTCAGCACACGCCCAGGAATGCCATCAGGGCCAGCAGCCTTACATACGTTGACATGACTCAGTGTGTTACGGACGTCGGTGTGGGTGAGTGTGAAGTGGTGGAGGTCATCAGAGGGTGGGAAATTGATGTTCTTTCAGACAATTTATTACACACTCACATCTTTCAAGCACAGAACAGAAAGAATTCTCAAGCAGAAACTCTCCCCTTAAGTTTCGTGGCATTTATATCACACACAACATGACATTTGCATCACAATGCATTCCACAACCTTCATCCCTGACTCCTTCCTGCTATCTCACCAGGAATCTCCTGCTCTTTGTTCTCCCAAGCTTATCACTGTCTCCTGTCTGAGATGCTAGATAATCTGGCTCACACAAGGTGCTACACCCCCCCCCCCCAGCATCTTAGATAGGACAATAGAATAACAGTCAACATGCTCTGATAGAACAATTGAACATCAGTCCACATGCTGCTTGGGCTTCCGTCTCCTTCTGTATCTGCTGTAACTGGGGTTTACCGCCTCCGCGGCGCTGCTGTGCCAGTGGGGGGCTGCTGGAAGTGTGTCTGACTGTGGGTGGGCTTTTGCTGGGGGGGGCACTTCGGTCTGTCCTTGTGGCTGCTCTGGTGAATCGTTTCCCTGGGGAGCTCTCCGTGGGGGTCTTCCACGCCGAGGGGCCCTAGCCAACAGCACTTGCTCGTCCGCCACAACGAAAGCGGGTTTGAGTCTGTCTATGCCAATTTTTTCCCTCCTACCACCCCCCCCCCCCCCAAGTCTAGCAAAAAATGCTTATCCTCTGTTTCCAGCACTATGAACGGTCCATCATAGGGTGGGCGCAATGGAGCGCGGTGGGCATCGTGTCTGACGAAAACGAACTCCGCGCTTTTCAAAGTTTTAGGCACGAAAACACGCGGAAAACTGTGGTGGGCAGGGCCCGGCAGCGTGCCTGTGTTTGTGCTACGCTGCAAAAGCTGAGACGGGGAGCTGCCCGGTGCGGGATTATCTGGCAGAAATTCCCCGGGCAGCCGTAGTGGCTGCGCAAAAACGAGCTCTGCCGGGGAAGCTTCCAGATCCTCTTTTAGCGCGGAGCGCAACCCCAATAAAACCCATGGCAGCCTGTCTACCCAATTTGCATCCGTCAATGAAGCCCTGAGTGCCGCTTTCAGTGATCTATGAAAACGCTCGCATAACCCATTGGCCTGTGGGTTGTACGCGGTTGTGCGGTGAATTGTAACACCCAGGCTGCAGGCCATCGCGGACCAGAGTTCGGAAACAATTTGCGGGCCCCTGTCGGATGTAATGTCCGACGGGACTCCAAAACGCGCCACCCATGCTGTTAAAAAAGCGCGCGCTACGTCCGCGGACGTGGTTGCTGCCAGCGGGACCGCTTCTGGCCAGCGCGTGGTGCGGTCCACCATTGTCAGGAGGTGCATGCACCCCTGTGATGGCGGGAGGGGGCCCATGAGGTCCACGTGAACATGGTTGAACCTCTTAGCTGGAATACGAAATGGCTCCAAGGGAGCATTTGTGTGTCTGTGTACTTTGGCTCGTTGGCACGCCACACAGGCTGCAGCCCACTCCTTCACTTGTTTGCGCAGGCTCGGCCAAACAAACTTCTCTCCCACCATTTTGACCGACGCGCGCACTCCTGGGTGCACCAGAGTGTGAACCGACTCAAACACGCGGCGGCGCCACGCGGCCGGGACCACTGGACGCGGGCGACCTGTGGAGACATCGCAGATTAGGGGGGGCCGCCATCCTGCAGCACCCTGCTCTCCAGCCTTAACCCTGTTGGTCCAGACTGGAGCGCGCGCACGTCTGCATCGCTAATCTGCTCCGCGGCCATGGCTGCGTAATCTATCCCCACGCAGACCGGGGCCACCACGGCTCGCGAAAGGCAGTCCGCCACTACATTCAGTTTACCAGACACATGCTGAATATCGGTAGTAAACTCTGAGATCGCGGCCAGCTGTCTCTGCTGCCGGCCCGACCACGGTTCTGAAACCTTGGCCATCGCGAATGTTAGCGGCTTGTGGTCCATGACGCGGTGAAGCTGCGCCCTTCCAGCCAGAACTGGAAGTGGAGAATGGCCAGGTGGAGGGCCAGCAACTCTCTGTCGAACGCGCTGTATTTACGTTCGCTGTCTCGCAAAGTTCTGCTGAAAAAGGTGAGCGGCTGCCAAGCCCCAGCGACGCGCTGCTCCACGACCACCCCATGGCCACGTCTGAAGCGTCGGTGGTGAGCGCTATGCGGGCCGTCGGGTCTGGATGCGCCAGCAGTGCGGCGTTTGCCAGGGCCGCTTTAACTTCTGAGAACGCCCGCTCTCGCTCCGGGGTCCATTCGACCCTATCCGCGGGTTTCTGTTTCTTGAGCGCAGCGTACAATGGTTGCATGAGCTGCACCGCGCGGGGAAGGAAACGGTTATAAAAGTTCACCATCCCCAAAAATTCCTGCAGCGCCCTGACCGTCTGAGGCCGGGGAAAATCCGCCACGGCGTGCACTTTGTCGGGCAGTGGGATCGCTCCTTCAGGAGAGACGCGGTGCCCCAAAAAATCAATCCCCGTCACGCCGAACTGGCATTTCGCCGGGTTGATTATTAACCCGTGGTCCTCCAACCTCCGGAAAACCGTCGTGAGGTGGGTTTCGTGTTCATCTTCAGACGCACTGGCTACCAGGATATCGTCCAGGTAGACGAACACAAACGGGAGATCGCGCAGCACTGCATCCATCATGCGCTGGAACGTCTGTGCCGCTCCTTTTAACCCGAATGGCATGCGCAGGAACTCAAATAGACCGAACGGAGTTATTACCGCTGTTTTGGGTATGTCCTCAGCACGCACTGGGACTTGATGGTAACCGCGGACCAGGTCTATTTTGGAAAAAATGCGTGCTCCGGCGAGGTGGATGGAAAAATCCTGTATGTGAGGAATTGGGTAGCGGTCGTGCGCTGTGGTGTTGTTCAACCTGCGGAAATCCCCGCACGGTCGCCACGATCCTTCAGCCTTAGGGACCATGTGTAGCGGGGATGCCCATGGGCTGTTTGAACGCCTGATGATGCCCAACCTTTCCAGGTTGGCGAACTCCTCGCGCGCTATGGCCAGTTTAGCTGTGTCCAAGCGCCGAGGTCTTGCAAAAACGGGCGGCCCGGTGGTGGTGATAAAGTGCTCCACCCCATGTTTAGCGATGGCCGCGGAAAACGTCGGGACCGTGAGGGCTGGGAACTGAATGAGCAGTGTGTGGAACTTACCGCCTGTAGCTGTGACGTTGGCTTGTGCTGTTGGCTGGGTCACTCGAGCTATACAGGGGAGAGAGTCAAAAGACAGTGCATTAACCAGGTGCCTGGTAGCAACATCAACCAGTAAACCATGTGCACACAGAAAATCAGCCCCCAGTATGTGGTAATTCAGTGCTGCTACAACAAAAGTCCACTCATATGTACGGCCGTGTAGAGATAAGAGCAGAGTCCTCTCACCAAAGGTCTTAATATCTGAGCCGTTTGCTGCCAACATCCCGGGGCCGCTAGATCCTGCCAGCCGGTCAGCGTAGGTCGGCCGGATGAAGCTCTTCTGGGCTCCGGTGTCCACGAGGAAACGCCTTCCCGAGCGTGCGTCCATCAAGTAGAGCAGCTTGTTCTCTTCACCGAGGGTCGCGGCTGCTACCGACCCCTGGCCTTGGCGTTTTCCCGAGCGCTTGAATTGGCATGGTGGCGCGCATCTGCGTGCGTTCTCTCCGAAGCGGCGGTGGTAGAAGCAGAGCGTGTCTCTCTGGCGCTCCTTGGCCCCCGCTGCTGCTACCGTCGGTGGCTTCTCGCCTCCTCTGGTCGTCTCGCTGGGCTCCGCCGCTGCCGCGTTGACTGTGATCGCCCTGGTGGTGATGATGATCTGGTCTGCCTCCTGGGCTAGCGCACGGTAGTCGCGCGCGGCCAGCCATGGCGAATTGGCCAGAACCGCTCTTGCTACTGTCGGAAGGTTCCGGAGGAAGAGGTGGGCAAACAGAAAGTGCCCGTCGTCCGTGCCCATCAACGCCAGCATCTTCTCCATCAGGTCTACAGCCGAACCCTCTCCTAACTCGGGCTGCACGGTGGCGCAGTGGTTAGCACTGCGGCAGCACAGTTTACCCTTGGCCGGGGGATTGTGGGGATCGTGGGATCGTGGGTTCGATCCCAGCCCCCGACCAACAGTGATCTGTGTGGAGTTTGCATGTTCTCCCCGTGTTGCGTGGGTTTACTCCGGGATTTCTCCGGTTTCCTCCCACATGCCAAAAACATGCATGTTAGGTTAATTGGCTGTTCTAAATTGTCCCTAGATATCTGTTTCCTATAGGCCCTTAGAATAGAGGGTTAGTATTAATGAAAGCGCTTTGAGTGGTCTTTGTGACTAGAAAAGCGCTATATAAGTGTAGGTTAGTTAGTTAGTAGTTAGTAACTCGGTCCGCGTCAGGAGCCTCTCCGCTCTCTCACAGTCCGAGAGCGTGTAGCGCTGGATGAGCGCAGCCTTGAGTGCCTCGTATTTGCTGCTGGCTGGTGGCTGATCGAGTAGGCTCGCTACCTGCTGAGCAGTGCGGGTGTTGAGCGCTGCGACCACATAGTAGAATCTGGTATCATCTGCCGTTACTCCCCGGAGGGCGAACTGGGCCTCGGTGAGGTGGAACCAAGAGCGCGGGTTGTGCTGCCAGAAATCCGATAGCTTGACTGAAACCGCACACGCGTGGCTGTAGGTTCCAGTCCGGGCTGTCTGTGGGATGGCTGCCGCCTCACTGTAGCTTCCTGACCGGGCCGGCTCCGGGGATCTTGCCTCGTGTTCCATAATACGTCTTGGGTCACCAGTGCGGAGTGTGTGAAATCACAGGCAGATTCATTTCAGATGATTTATTACACACTCACATCTTTCAAGCACAGAACAGAAAGAATTCTCAAGCAGAAACTCTCCCCTTAAGTTTCGTGGCATTTACATTACACACAACATGACATTTGCATCACAATGCATTCCACAACCTTCATCCCTGACTCCTTCCTGCTATCTCACCAGGAATCTCCTGCTCTTTGTTCTCCCAAGTTTATCACTGTCTCCTGTCTGAGATGTTAGATAATCTGGCTCACACAAGGTGCTACAGTTGGTGTTTGTTGGCAAACGCTGGCGAAAGTTGTATTAATTGAAAATTTTCAGCATGCTGAAAATTTGGCGACGTTTGGAAATACATGTTGCTGAAAACTGTGCTCAGTTTGTAAAAGTTCCTGAACGCTGGACTAAGTTATGAAGAGTTTGCCTAAGTTGGCCTTAGGTAAGCTCCATTGACAAACATTTACTGAAATGCTAGTGGAAGCAGATTTTTTTAGACAGAAACTCACTTCAGACATGCACGGACGAAAGAGAAATTAAGAGAAGGGGGAATTAAAAAAAGAAAAAATATAATCTCCCAAAAATGTGACGGCCCAAAAGAAAAAAAAAATCTCCTCATTGAGAAATTTACTGTTCTTAATTTTCTGCTCCATGCGGAATCATTCTTCAGGATTTATTGGTTTGGCTTCCATTGTGGGGAATCAAACAGCGCTGATGTGGTGTCAAAAAATAAATGACATTTAGTGGGTGTCATACGTGCCTCTATGAGGCACAGAGAGAAAGGAGCCCAAGCGCTAGATGGTGACGTGTGTTTATTAAACAAAGGACAAACAGTTCCAAAAGTGTCAAATACAAAGATGCCAAAATGAAGAGATAACACCTGTAGTGCCTCAGAGCGAAAAACGGCTCTGGAGGGGAAAACCAACACTACAGGGAAACACACAGTGAGCAGGAGAAGGAGACGGTTTGTGCCTCAGAGCTAGGCTCTGGAGGAAAAAAGCAGCACTTCCATAAATGAACATGAGGATAACATACAACGATGTGGTGAGGAATAAGTGAATATGGTAAACTTAACCTTTTGAGTGTGTCTGTCGCTAAATTGCAACATAACCTCTAGTGGTCAAGAGTGGTAGTATTTTTTCTCAGTAAAATAGTTCAGATTTCCAAGACTATAACTTGAAAGCGGTAAGAGATAATGGCTTACTGTCAATTAGAAAGATGTAAAATGTGATCCAAAGTTTCAGATAGGAATAAATTTACGCATCTAATTTGCATAATGTTGCAGCACCTCTTTAAATTCCATGACTTAGTCAAAACTGGACTTTGAACGTATTTACACAAAGAATGGTTCAGTCTTTTGACACCAATTTTTGTACAGAGGTACCTCATCATCTTATCTTCAAAGTATATGAACAAGATATCAGTACATTAAAAATAATAAAAAAAGAAATTCCTCACTTACTTTTGTCAAAGGGGGGCTGGCTGGCTGGCGTGGTCGCTGCGTTTTCACTCATCGTCGTGATTATTTTGCATTCTGTCGGTCATTTAAAGTCTCTATCACATCTACAAAGTCTTATGATTACCCCACATAAATTTCGCTTGTATCCCATGGCTATTTTCCTTGCACAAAGCCGAGAAAGTGACGTGACGATGACCGATCGTGGCCATATTAGCTTTCTGGACTAAAATGCTAAAAACAGGAAAAGGAAATGAGGAGTTCTTCTTCTTTGGTGTATTGCGTGTCATCCATTAAGTCCTCCAACGGATGTCTGCCACCTTCTGAAACTGGCAAATCAGTACAAATCCCCAATGCAGCCGATCATGTCAGTGAGGATGACAGGCGCAGTGCCATGCTCTGCCACTAGGGGCACGCAAATTCACACACTCAGAGGGTTAAATTTGGAATGATGGCGGCGCGCATGGACGCTGTGGCCCTCTAGGAATCAGTGAGTGTGAGAGTTTTGAGTGTTTTAATCATCCCAGACATACAACTTACAACTGAGAGACCTTATTACGCATCAAGGTAATGTACACTGCAAGAATTGCGGCGTTCGGGTGCAATTTGGACATTCTATGCCAGCATGGAATACTATTGGGGGTTAGGCGGGCAGCTACCCGGGAGAGGAGGAAGCATAAGCGGCACGAACGTAAACAAAGGAGAGGAAAGAGGGCCGGAATTCATGCTAGGCTAAAGGCTAACCCCTCCAGACCAGCAGTACCATTGCTCCTTCTTTCCAATGTCCGCTTCCTCGACAACAAGCTGGATGAGCTGCGTCAGCTGAGAGAAACCTGCAGAGAGTGGAGGGACTGCTGTGTGTTTGCGTTCACGAAGACATGGCTCCACGACAACATCCCTGACGCGGCCATTCAGCTGGAAGGGATGACATCGTTCCGGGCGGACAGGAAGGCTGCTAGCTCCGGTAAGAGCCGGGGGGAAGGGGGGGGGGCTAAGCATCTATATTAACAAGAACTGGTGCGTTAACCCCACGTTAGTATCTAAACACTGCTTTCCGTTGGCGGAGTTCCTTATTGTAAATTGTCGGCCATTCTATCTGCCGAGGGAATTCACCAACGTGTTTGTAGCTGCTGTTTACATAGCTCCTAGCGCTAATGCTAAAGCTAATGCTAACGAGGCACTCGGAGAGCTGCACGATGCTATTAGTGAATTTCAAACTTCACACCTGGACAGTTTTGTGGTGGTTGTGGGGGATTTTAATCACACCAGTTTAAAGACTGTGCTCCCCAAGTTTAAACAATGTGTAGACTTTAAGACCAGAGGAGAGAATATGTTGGACTTGGTGTACACAAACTTTCCAGATGCTTATAAGGCAACATTTCACCCCCACCTCAGCCATTCTGACCACCTATCTGTGATGTTGGTGCCTGCCTACAAACCTTTACTGAAGCGCAGCAGGCCAGTAGTGAAACAAATCAGGATTTGGCTAGAGGGTGCAGCCTCAGCACTTAAGGACTGTTTTCTGCACACAGACTGGGAGGTCTTCAAAATAGCAGCCTCCCAGGGAGACAGGACAGATGTGGAGGAGTATGCTGAAACGGTCACCAGCTACATCGCGAAGTGCGCAGAGGATGTCACTATAGTGAAGATTATCACTGCACAGGGTAACTATAAGCCCTGGATGACTGCAGAGGTGCGATCGCTGCTCACAGCCAGAGATGCAGCCTTCAGACCGAAGGACAGGATCGCCCTCCACTCAGCCAGGTCTGCGCTCTCAAAGAGAATTAAGACGGCGAAGCGCGCCTATGCGGAGAAAATCCAGGGACACCTCTGTGACACAAGGAACACCAAACGGATGTGGCAGGGAGTTCGGGCGCTGACGTATTATAAGTCTAGGCAGGGGGTCAATGATGACGACGCTTTGCTTCCAGACAGGCTCAATAACTTCTTTGCACGTTTTGAAGCAACAAAC
Source organism: Pholidichthys leucotaenia (assembly GCA_020510985.1). Taxonomy (NCBI): domain Eukaryota; kingdom Metazoa; phylum Chordata; class Actinopteri; order Cichliformes; family Pholidichthyidae; genus Pholidichthys; species Pholidichthys leucotaenia. The sequence continues at coordinate 354,815,009 of CM035842.1, read as the reverse complement.
CCGACATTCAGAGGGAGAGCTGGCCCATCACCACCATCTGTTGGGCCAGCTATCATCATCAATGCAACAGACACACGGAAGACCCTAATCAGGGTCAACCCATGTAAAGCTGCAGGTCCGGACAACATCTCGGGACGTGTGCTCCGAGACTGCGCGAGCGAGTTGGCGGATGTCCTGACTGACATTTATAACATCTCCCTGAGTCAGGCCATCATTCCCAGATGCTTTAAGACCTCTACCATAGTACTGGTGGCAAAGAAACCAGTTGTATCCTGTCTGAATGACTATTGTCCTGTTGCACTGACACCAATTGTGATGAAGTGTTTTGAACGGCTTGTCAAACCACACATCACAGCTTGCCTCCCTGCATCACATGACCCGCTCTAGTTTGAATATCGTTCAAACCGCTCCACGGAGGATGCTATAGTCACCACCCTGCGCTCTGTCATCACCCACCTGGATCAGAAAGACACCTACGCCAGACTCTTGATTTCACTTCAGCATTCAACACCATTATTCCCCAGAGACTGATGGAGAAATTACTCCTTCTCGGTCTGAACACTGCCACATGTCTCTGGATCCTGGATTTCCTGACAGAGAGACCTCAGTCTGTCCGTGTTGGAAATAACATTTCCAACTCTATCACGCTGAGCACCGGATCCCCTCAAGGCTGCGTACTCAGTCCACTGAGTACGCAGTACACTTCTAACACATGACTGTGTGTCCAGACACGAGGGGAACCAGATTATTAAGTTTGTGGATGACACCACAGTGGTGGGACTTATTCAGAGGGATGAGGAATCAATGTACAGGGAAGAAGTTAGAGACCTGGAGGGCTGGTGCAGGGAGAACAATCTGGTGCTCAACGTGGACAAAACGAAGGAGATGATTATCGACTTCCGGCGGTCACAGCCTGAACACGTCCCTGTCAGCATTGGCGGCCATTTGGTGGAGAGAGTGGAGAACATCAAGTTCCTCGGAATGCAGATCTCGCAGGACCTGACCTGGAGCAAGAATTCCTTGGGGATCAGGAAGCGGGCCCAGGAGAGACTGCACCTCTTGAGGAAACTCAAACAGGCCTCTCTCCCCATCTGCATCCTCAGGACCTTCTACAGAGGTGTGGTGGAGAGTGTTCTGACGTATTGCATTGCAACATGGTACTCCAGCTGCAGTATGTCAGACAAAAAAGCCCTGCAGAGGATAGTTAAGGGAGCTGAGAGGGTAACTGGAGTTTCCCTCCCCTCTGTCCAATAACTTTTTCAGAACCATTGTAGGAGCAGGGCACTGAACATTGTCAAGGACCACTCTCACCCTCTGCATAAACACTTTGAACTTCTGCCATCTGGCAAACGATTCCTGAGCATCAGAGGCAGAACCACCAGACTGATTAACAGCTTCCTTCCACAAGCTGTTAGGATGCTGAACAGTTGATCCGGAATCTTTCATACATACTACTGCAGGCGCAGTGGTTAGCACTGCGGCAGCACAGTTTACCCTTGGCCGGGGGATTGTGGGGATCGTGGGATCGTGGGTTCGATCCCAGCCCCCGACCAACAGTGATCTGTGTGGAGTTTGCATGTTCTCCCCGTGTTGCGTGGGTTTACTCCGGGATTTCTCCGGTTTCCTCCCACATGCCAAAAACATGCATGTTAGGTTAATTGGCTGTTCTAAATTGTCCCTAGATATCTGTTTCCTATAGGCCCTTAGAATAGAGGGTTAGTATTAATGAAAGCGCTTTGAGTGGTCTTTGTGACTAGAAAAGCGCTATATAAGTGCAGGTTAGTTAGTTAGTTATGGACATTATGTATATTATTTGTATATTATAGTTCTAGTTAGTTTTCAAGTATGTCTCAGGGATGTGTGAATGGCTGTGTTGGGGTGGGGGGTGAGAGTGTATGTGAGTGTGTCTTAAATTATGTTCTTTTTACTTATATGGATGCCGAGAGAAACACAGTTCCATCTTGCCTGCACTACAGTTGTATGTACAGCAATATGACAATAAAGGTTGATTTGAATTTGAATTTAAATAGTGGGAGACATAATGACGTGAATGATGGCACCTGAGCAGGAAAGCAACAACTAATAATTGGACTCAGCTGAGAGTGGTAATGAGGGAAGAGGGAGGAGCGGCAGACACATGAACCTGGAAACACTGCCAGCCAGCTGTCCACCCACGGCATGATATAAACAACACAAAATACAGAACAAAATACAAATGGGGCGAACACTGAAACATAAATAAACACAAAAAGGCAGTGACAACTCAAAATGGGTACCAAAATACAGCAGATGGAAATATATGAATATAACAGAAGAGTCACGAGACTGGGTCCGGCAGGACATTGTACCCAGCTCATGACAATGGGATTTTATGTTATTTTAATGGAGAGAGTTGTAACAGTCAAAATATAATCACTTGTCATTTTATTTATACGGTGATACACTAAATATTTTTTTTTTATCCCATCACCATTCACATTTTAATTGCAGACTTACTGTTGGAGTCTAGGCATTATTGTATTATTTTTTTTAGAGAAATGAATGAATGAACAGGAGAAAAGGGTATGCAGAAGTAACAACATAGGAATATAAAATGAAAATATATACTGAAACGTTGTCATGAACAGGGCTGGGCCCAGTTTCATGGCATCTATCTGTTCTTAGTTAATTGTGTTTTTTGTATCCTTTTGAGTTCCATATTGGGTTTCATTGTTCAGTCTGTTCTGCTGTATTTTTGATGCTCCTCAGCTACGATTTGCTCATGGGTCATTGTTTGTGTCATTTGTTATTGTCCCGCAGTCTGTATTAGTTTTTGTGTTATTTATTTCTAGTGGCCACACCTCCCTCTCCTGCCTGCTACTGACAGGTGATCCCAATCTGTCATTATCTGTCTTCTCTCTGCTCAGGTTCACTCCCATGCATCTTCACACCGGCAATCACTCTGGCCATTATAGTCTGGCTACTTAAGCTCTGCCCGGTCAGTAGTGATTGCCGAATTATGGTACGCTCAGCGACTGTCATTTGGATTACCCTGACTGTGGCTGCTTGACTAGATGCCCTGCCCCCTATTTGGTACCGCATCGCCCAGCAGGTCATTAGTCTTCTTTTCTGTTCCTGTTTCTCTTCTTCACTGTGGACTGTACTTGGACTAATTCGGACTGCTCCAGCCCCCGTGAGTACTGTATACTTTGCCCCTGCCTTCCAGTCATGCCTGGAGGTTTCTCCTGGGCTCATTTATTCGTTCCTCCGCCGCAGTTCCATCTGCTTGCGTCTTGGGACTCTTTTTCTCCTATTAGTACTCATAAGTGTGCTGCTGAGTGTCCTTGCAATTTTTCCTTGTACTCCTGGTGCCATTTATCCATTTGCTTGACTGTATTCACTAATTGTTTAATAGATACGCACTAACCTTCCTCTGCGTCTGGGTTTAGTCTTTTATCCTCTGTGCGCTTGTGCAAAAGTGCACAGGGACACAACAAACATATGCCCAAGAGAGATGTGTTCACTTCAAAAACAGGTCCAGAATGGCAGGAAGCCTCCACAAATGCTGATCTTTATATATGAGCATCGCCTAACGCTGATGTCAGCTGACCTGCACTGAGTATTCATTTGCTTAAGTTAACCTAAGTTGGCAACAGCTACACATACGGTCGTCTAAAGTTGCGTTCACAACAAACACGAACGGGCGAATTTTTCGCACGGCACGATTACATTATAACTCAATGTAAACACGCGAACAGACATGAATCCTCTTTTAAGTGAGATGCAGACAGGCAAAGTTGCCTTTAAAACTTCTGCAGCTGTGTTCAACCTGCTGTGGAAATTCCCAAAATAACGTCATGCTTATGTTTACATTATCCGACCGAGGGCTCACCTGAAAATGTTGTCTCAAGCCTCCAAAAGTTCACAAGATGAGGGATGTTTATGTTGCTAGCTCGTCTGTGACAGGAAATGTTGCTCGCTTGTCTGTGACAGGAAACCGTGGGTAAATAACAACGACATCCCGATTCAGCTGAAGGGTTCCCGGTCCTCCTGAGTCTCCAGGTGAGTGAGTCAAATTTTCAAACTAGTTTACTCTGCAATGGTGATGCCTTTACTCCGGTGATGGCAGAATCTCAAAGCTAGCAGCTAGCTAGCTAGCTAGCCTGGGACACGAACGCGTGACTGCACAAATCCGTGCATACTTTCGTCTTCCCATTCACTTTGTATGGATTTGCACCGCCCGTTTGCATTAGGTCTGAACGCACCTTAAGTTGGCAAAAGTTTGCTAACTCTAAATGCAAAGCTGGAAAATGCTAGCAAAAGTTTGTAAAAATCCGTAAAAGTTGGTGTGCGCTGGATTAAAAAAACCTGCTCACAAATGTAATTTCACTGACGTTTGGACTAATTTCTCTGATTTTTCAAAACGTTTGTAAAAATCTGTCCAAATGCTATAGTGTGAACCCAGCTTTAACTTAGGTCAACTTAGGTAAATTCTGCATAACTTAGCCCAGCACTCAAGAACTTTTACAAACTGAGCACAGCTTTCACCAACGTGTATTTCCAAATATTGGCAAATTTTCAGCATGCTGAAAATTTTCAAAGAACACAAGTTTCACCAGCGTTGCCAACAAACACCAACTATCATTAACTTTTGTGAGCAAAGCTAGATGTTTGCCAAAATGTCAGTAAAAGTCGGTCCAAACGTTGTAGTGTGAATCCAGCATAAGGTTGTGAAGGTCTAGAGAAAGCTCTTTGCTTCTACCCATGATGAATTCTTTGTGGTGTGACAATCTGATATTCACAGAACTTTTTAAAGGCTATCAGTCAGGACTTAACCAGTTGAAATTAATTTGCACTGATGGGGGATAGGATGGCATCCTAAATTCTGATGGATTTCAGCTGTTTTCTTGGCTTTCTATGCCTTTTTGCACCTCTTTTTCTTAACATGTTCAATACGTATTCCCTGTGTCTTTCCACTTTATTAAATATATCTTGTTTTGTGAACACAGTTGACTTGATTTCTATGTATCTTGTCTAACTTGTGTTATTACTGATATCTGGTGAAAATTTCAGATCAATGGCTCCATCAGAAATATGTTTTTGGCTTGGGTGGTTTGGGCATCTGATCAGGATGCCTCCTGGATGCCTCCCATTTGAGGTGTTTCGGGCATGTCCCACTGGGAAGAGACCCCGGGGCAGACCCAGGACTCGCTGGAGAGACTACGTCTCCCAATTGGTCTGGGAATGCCTTGGTATTCCCTCTGAAGGGCTGGAGCAGGTGGCTGGGGAGAGGGAAGTCTGAGCTTCTCTGCTTGAACTGCTGCCTCCACGACTCGGACCTCAGGAAAAGTGGTAGAAGATGGATGGATGGATGATGGATGGAGAAATATGTTTAATGAGAAAAATGTTGACGTGTTCAATACTTATTTTCCCCGCTGTACTGTATACGATCCCCTTTCTTGGTCTTAGGGAGGACTTGAGCTGCAGTGTTCTGAACTAACTGGTGGATTTTTAGGGAGGCCTGTGAGGACACTGTTACAGTCCAGTTTGCTGAAGATAAATGCATGGACAAGTTTTTCTAGATCCTGTTGATTAATCAGACCTTTAATTCTTGCATGTTCTTTGAGTGATAATAGGCTGACTTCACTACTGTCTTAATGTGGCTGTTAAAATTCAGGTCTGAGTCCAGAACCACACCAAGATTTCTGGCTTGGCTGTTGGTTTTTAGCATCATTGACTGAAGCTGAGTGCTAACTTTGAGTTTTTCTTCTTTGGCTCCAAAAACTATTATTTCAGTTTGTCATCATTTAACTGAGGAAAATTTTGACACATCCACTCTTTAATTTGATCAGTTCATTTGATCAGAGTTTGAATTAGACCATAGTCTCCTGGTGAGATGGTTATGTAGATGTGAGTATCCTCTGCATAATTCTGGTAATATACAGTGGTGTAAAAAAGCACTTGCTCCCTTCCTGATTTCTAATTTTTTGTATGTTTGTCACACTTACGTAAATGTTTCTGATCATCAAACAAATTTAAATATTAGACAAAGATAACACAAGTAAACACAAGATGCAGTTTTTAAATGAAGGTGTTTATTATTAAGGGTAAAAAAAATCCAAACCTACATGGCACTGTGTGAAAAAGTGATCATCCCCCACCCCCGTTAAAACATAAATTAACTGTGGTTTATCACATCTTTGGAAAGCTGAGTTCAATTTCTCTAGCCACACCCAGGCCTGATTACTGTCACTCCTGTTCTCAATCAAGAAATCACTTAAATAGGACCTGCCTGACAAAGTGAAGTAGACCAAAAGAGCCTCAAAAGCTAGACATCATGCTGCAATCCAAAGAAATTCAGGAACAAATGAGAAACAAAGTAATTGAGATCTATTAGTCTGGAAAAGGTGATAAAGCCCTTTCTAAAGCTTTGGGACTCCAGCGAACCACAGTGAGAGCCATGATCCACAAATGGCGAAAACATGGAACAGTGGTGAACCTTTTCAGGAGTGGCCGGACGACCAAAATTACCCCAAGAGTGCAGCAACGACTCATCCAAGAGGTCACAAAAGACTCCACAACAACATCCAAAGAACTGCAGGCCTCACTTGGCTCAGCTAAGGTCAGTGTTCATGACTCCACCATAAGAAAGAGACTGAGCAAAAATGGCCTGCATGGCAGAGTTCCAAGACGAAAACCACTGCTGAACAAAAAGAACATAAAGGCTCATCTCAGTTTTTCCAGAAAACATCTTGATGATCCCCAAGACTTTTGTGAAAATATTCTGTTGACTGACGAGACAAAAGTAGAACTTTGTGGAAGGTATGTGTCCCATTACATCCGGTGTAAAAGTAACACAGCATTTGTGAAAAGGAACGTCATACCAACAGTAAAATATGGTGGTGGTAGTGTGATGGTCTGGGGCTGTTTTGCTGCTTCAGGACCTTGAAAGACTTGCTGTGGTAAAGGGAATCATGAATTCCGCGGTCTACCAAAAAATCCTGAAGGAGAATGTCCGGCCATCTGTTTGTGACCTCAAGCTGAAGCACACTTGGGTTCTGCAGCAGGACAATGATCCAAAACACACCAGCAAGTCCAGCTCTGAATGGCTTAAGAAAAACAAAATGAAGACTTTGGAGTGGCCTAATCAAAGCTCTGGCCTGAATATGATGGAGATGCTGTGGCATGACCTTAAAAAGGCGGTTTATGCTCAAAAACCCTCCAATGTGGCTGAATTACAAAAATTCCGCAAAGATGAGTGGGCCAAAATTCCTCCACAGCGCTGTAAAAGACTCATTGCCAGTTATCGCAAATGTTTGATTGCAGTTGTTGCTGCTAAGGGTGGCCCAACCAGTCATTAGACTTATGGGGCAATCACTTTTTCACACAGGGCCATGTAGGTTTGGATTTTTTTCCCCTTAATAATAAACACCTTCATTTATAAACTGCATTTTGTGTTTACTTGTGTTATCTTTAATATTTAAATTTGTTTGATGATCTGAAACATTTCAATGTGACAAATACAAAAAAATGAAAAATTAGGAAGGGGGCAAACACTTTTTCACACCACTGTATATGAAGGAGCAAAAGAAGTGAATCAGAAACCTGCCTGTGAACGCAAAACATAGCAAAGACTTGGGCCCCCAACCTACTCTACCTCATGTGGATTTCACTGCTTTTTTTTCAGTTTTGTTTTTATTGTTTTTTTATCCATATAAAACAATACAGACAGTTGAAACAAACACTTAATGGCACATCATGTGTGCATAGTTCTTATTGAAGTTCTTTTCATCCATAGTCCAGACCAGTTCCTGTTTTAATCTTGGTGTTCCACTGTGTACAGAGGTGTTAAATCTCCATCCATCCATCCATCCATCCATCCCGGCCACCTGCTCCAGCTCTTCAGAGAGGATACCAAGACATTTCCAGGCCAGCTGGGAGACGTAGTCTCTCCATCGTGTCCTGGGTCTGCCCTGGGGTCTCCTCCCAGTGGGACGTGCCTGAAACACCTCAAGTGGGAGGCGTCCAGGGGGCATCCTTATTAAATGCCCAAACCACCTCAACTGGCTTCTTTCCATATGGGGGAGCAACGCTTCTATTTTGAGCCTCTCCCAGATGACTGAGCTCCTCACTCTATCTCTGAGGGTGAGTCCAGCAATCGTACAGAGAAAGCTCATTTCAGCTGCTTGTATCCGTGATCTCATTCTTTCGGTCATTACCCAAAGCTCACGATCATAGGTGAGGGTAGGAACGTAGATTGACCGGTAAACATCATCTGCTGTTTGCAGATGATGTTGTTTGCAGAGGTTAAATCAGTTCAATAAACCTTTTATGCTAAACAGAAAGAGGGTTATGTAAGCATAGATCCAGTATCTTTCAAATACATTATTCATTTTGCCCAGTATTTTACATATTTTTCTGTTGTGTTACTCAAAGAAAATGTCATTGTTTCCATGCTTTCCATCTCTTGAATGATGTCCATCCAGTCTGTAATTACTGGGACATCACTGCTCAGCCACCTCCTAGTTATACAGTAGCCTTTTTACTGGTTGCCAAGAATATTTTTTAATAGATATTTATCTGTTTTTCGTATCCCTGGTTGGATATTTCCCAAATATATTATTCCAAAGCTGGAATCCAATTGTAAGCCAATTATATTTTGAATCTTTTTTATGATGTCAACCCGGTATGTATGAATCTTTGGGCAAGCCCCCCAAAAATGGAAACGTCTGGATAACACGTCACCACACAGTCTCCAGCACTGACCATGTTCAGGTTTTGTGACTTGTGAATGTTGCATTTTTGGTGTTTTAAAAAACCTCTCTGTATTTTTCCAAACAAATTCTCTCCACAAAGCTGAACTGGAGGTGGTGCAGTGTGTCTTGCATATATTCATCCAATCCTCTTCTATCAGTGTTATCCCAGCTTCCTTCTACTATCAACATTTAATGTACGTAGTGGAGAGACCCCTCTCCAGCTGCAATGATGAATAGATTCTAGAGATTAGTTTATCATTTGGATCACCTTTATATGCACTTTCAAATATTGTAACTAGGTTAGTTTGTGCTTCTTCCTTTGTTTGGATGTTTTTATTAAAATGGTGATGTGTTTGGAAGATATCTATAAAAATGTTGTTTCTCTAAATCATATTTTTTGTGAGTTCTTGAGATGTGGCCAGTCCTTTGTTGGATGATATTTTACAATACGAGGTGATATCTTGATTTGTCCAGTGTCTTAACTCTGCCATCCATTGCAGCTGGAAGAAAGTCTCCATCATATTCCACCCAGTGCAATATCCGTGCATTTCTTTCAAATTGGTTTTTTTTTTCCAATTTCTTATATCAAATATTTAGTGGGACGCCAATCCATCTAGGAATTTTATCTAAATGCTTTTTCAAGATATTTTTTCTCCAATAAAACATTGAAAAGGTATTTTAACTTAGTTTTGTTCTAAATTTTTCCATTTAGTGTCATAGTTAGGATCACAAAATATACCAAGGGTTGTATTTGGGTAGCTCTATAATAATCTTCCAAGCATGGTAAAGCCATGCCACCTTTATTTTTGGGTAGTTGTAATGTCTGAAATCTAAACCTCGGTCTTTGATTTCCCCAGATAAAAGTCAAAATCATTCTTTTCCAGTCATCAAACTACCTGACTGGGACCTCGACAGGCAATGACTGAAAGTGAAAAAGCAGCCTGGATAGTACATTCATTTTAATAGTTTCTATTCAGTTATACATATTCATTGGCAGAAGTGCCCAGCGATTTAGGTGTGCTTTAATATCAGATGTTACTGGTTTGTAGTTTTGTTCATACTAGTACATACCCATGCATACCCGTCCATGCCCGTAGAAACCAAGTATAAGCAAGTATTTCTGCATGGCCGTTGCTGAAGGGTCTCCTCCTGTCTGAGATGGCTGTGTTGTTCACAGTCATGCCTGCGGCGTACTGCTCGAACCTGAGGTGTTTCATCTTCACGGCATCTTTTCTGACGTGCAGCAGTTCTCCTCACTCTATTGCTCTCCATTTGGTGAGTGTTCTTCTTCGTTCAGACTGCTGGTTGAGGGATATGTGTGTCGTAATTCCAGTTCATGGACAGGATCGTGAAAATAGATCTGAGCAAAAAGTAGCTTTCGACCCTATTCAGGAAGACCCGTGCATGCCCATGGAAATCCAGAAACCAGAGCACCTGGAGAAAATCATCGCTTTGCTTGGCATTTTACACATTTGTAATGTAGACTGCCATTCTTCATGGGTACTGCTTCAAATGGGTGTTATTCATAAATGGCGAAAACATGGAACAGTGTGAACCTTCCCAGGAGTGGGCCGCCGACCAAAATTACCCCAAGAGTGCAGTGACAACTCATTCAAGAGGTCACAAAAGTCTCCACAACAACATCCAAAGAACTTCAGGCCTCACTTGCCTCACTTGAGGTCAGTGTTCATGACTCCACCGTAAGAAAGAGACTGGGCAAAAATGGCCTGCATGGCAGAGTTCCAAGACAAAAACCACTGCTGAGCAAAAAGAAGATAAAGGCTCGTCTCAGTTTTGCCAGAAAACATCTTGATGATCCCCAAGACTTTTGTGAAAATACTCTATGGACTGATAAGATGGAAGTTGACATTTGTGGAAGGTGTGTGTCCCACTACGTCCGGCATAAAAGTAACACTGTGGGGGACCCATGCTGTAGAGTTCAGTAGTTTTCCTCTCAGACTGAGAGAGCATGGAGTTCAAAGGGTTGGGTGTAAGGGGAATTGTCTTGGGGGAGTGAATGGTGAATGTAGGACCTCAGGTAGCAGGGAGGTGTGAGTCTGGGGATATAAAAGAGAGAGTCCCTGCTACAAATGTTTAATGTTCAATGTTCTCATTCTAGAAGATGTGAGAGTGAAATAAAGTTCGTCTGCTCGGAAAGTCGGTCTGGTTATTTCATCTCCACACTGGTGACCCTTGACGCAGAATGAAACATGAGGCGAACACCCCAGAGACGACCCAGACGGGAAACCCCAGCAATGTGTGTGCCGTTTCGGTCAAACTACCGGACTTTTGGCTGCACGACCCAAAGTCTTGGTTCCTCCACACCGAGACCCAGTTCGCGCTCCGGGGAATAACTGCAGATGACACCAGGTATTACTATGTAGTCGCAGCGCTGGACGCTCGCGCGACTCAGCAAGTAGAGAGCCTGCTCCAACAGCCCCCAGCCCACGACAAATACGGGGCTCTTAAAGCTGCGCTGACCCAGCACTACACGCTCTTGGATTGCGAGAGAGCGGAGAGACTCCTGATGCGCTCTGAGTTGGGAGATGGGTCGACGGTCGAACGGATGGAGAAGATGTTGGCGTTGATGGGCACGGACGACAGGCATTTTCTATTTGCCCACCTTTTCCTCCGGAACCTCCAAACGGCGGCCAGAGCGATCCTTGCCAACTCGCCGCTGCTAGCCGCGCGTGACTACCGTGCGCTAGCCCAGGAGGCAGATCGGATCATCCTTACCACCAGAGCCCTCACAGTGAACGCAGTGGCATTGGAACCCAACAAGACGGCCAGCGGAAGCATTGAGCCAGTGATGGTAGCGGCAGCGAGGGCCAGGAAGCGCCAGAGAGACACGTTCTGCTCCTACCACCGCCGTTTTGGAGAGGACGCACACCGATGCGTGCCACCGTGCCAATTCAAGCGTTCAGGAAACGCCAGGACTGGCAATCGATAGCAGCTGCGACCGCCGGTGAAGAAAGCAAGCTGCTCTACATGACAGACTCCTGCTCGGGGAGACGATTCCTCGTGGACTCCGGCTCCCAAAAGAGCCTCATCCTGCCATCCTACGCCGACCGGCTAGCGGGAACTAGCGGCCCCGAGCTGACGGCTGCAAACGGCTCAGACAATAAGACTTTTGGTGAGAGGACACTGACTGTGTCCCTGCACGGCCATACGTACCAATGGACATTCGTCATAGCGGCATGCAGTTTCTCAATCTTTTGCGCTGATTTTTTGTGTGCACATGGACTAATAGTCAATGCTACTAACAGACGCCTGATTAATGCAATGTCTTTTGATTCTCTCCCCTGTACAGCTCGAGATGCCGGGCCAACAACGTAGCCAATGTCACAGCTCCAGGTGGTAAGTTGCACACACTGCTCACCCAGTTCTCAGGACTCACGGTCCCAACGTTTTTGGTGACCATCACTAAACATGGGGTGGAGCGCTTTATTATCACCACCGGGCCGCCCGTTTTTGCACAACCTCGGCACCTGTACACAGCTAAACTGGCCATAGCGCGAAAGGAGTTTACCAACTTGGAAAGGCTGGGCATCATCAGACGATCAGGTCCCGGTGCACGCGGAGGACATACCTAAAATGGCAGTAATAACCCCGTTTGGTCTGTTTGAGTTTTTACGCATGCCTTTCGGGTTAAAAGGCGTGGCACAGACATTCCAACGCATGATGGATGCAGTGTTGTGCGATCTGCCGTTTGTGTTCATCTACCTGGATGACATCCTGGTGGCCAGCGTGTCCGAGGACAAACACGTAGCCCACCTCAGGACGGTTTTCCGGAGTTTGGAGGAGCATGGGTTAATAATCAACCTGGCGAAATGCCAGTTTGGCATGACAGGGATTGATTTTTTGGGACACCGCATCTCACCGGAGGGAGCGATACCCTTGTCAGACAAGATGCACGCAGTGGCGAATTTTCCCCAGCCTCAGACGGTCAGGGCGCTGAAGGAGTTTTTGGGGATGGTGAACTTCTACAATTGTTTCCTCCCCCGCGCAGCCCAGCTCATGCAGCCATTGTACGCCGTGCTTAAGAAACGGAAGCCGGCGGACAGAGTTGACTGGACTCCTGAGCTGGAGCAAGCATTTTCCGAGGTTAAAACAGCTCTGGCGAACACTGCACTGCTGACGCACCCAGACCCGGCGGCTCAGATTGCGCTCACTACAGACACATCAGACGTGGCCATAGGGGCCGTCGTGGAGCAGTGTGTCGCTGGTTCTTGGCAGCCGCTCGCCTTTTATAGCAGGTCTTTGCGTGACAATGAGTGTAAATACAGCACGTTCGACAGGGACTTGCTGGCTCTCCACCTGGCCATACGGCACTTCCAGTTCTGGCTGGAAGGGTGCGCCTTCACTGTGTTCGTGGACCAAAAGCCGCTAACGTATGCGATGGCCAAGGTTTCGGAACCATGGTTGGGCCGGCAGCAGAGACAGCTGGCCGCGATCTCGGAGTTTACGACCAACATTCAGCATGTGGCCGGTAAACTCAACGTGGTGGCGGATTGCCTCTCGCGCGCATTAGTGGTCCCAGTCTATGTAGGGATAGATTACACGGCCATGGCTGCGGAGCAGATCAGCGATGCAGACGTGTGCATGCTCCAGTCTGGACCAACAGGGTTAAGGCTGGAGAGCAGAGTTATGCAAGACGCCCCCCCCCCCCAAATCTGTGACGTCTCCATGGGCCGCCCACGCCCGGTGGTACCACACGCTTGGTGACGCCGCGTTTTTGAGTCGGTTCACTCCCTGGCGCACCAAGGCGTACGCGCATCAGTCAAAATGGTGGCAGCAAAGTTTGTCTGGCCAAGCCTGCGCAAACAGGTGAAAGAGTGGGCTGCAGCCTGTGTAGCGTGCCAACGAGCCAAAGTGCACAGGCACACAAAGGCCCCCCTTGAGCCGTTCCATATCCCGGCTAAGGGGTTCGACCACGTTCACGTGGACCTCGTCAGCCCCCTCCTGCCATCGCAGGAGTTCACACACCTCCTGACAGTGGTGGACCGCACCACGCGATGGCCCAAAACAGTCCCACTAGCTTCCACCGCATCCGCAGACATGGCACGCACCTTTTTAACAACATGGGTGGCATGTTTTGGCACCCCTTCGGACATCATGTCCGATCGGGCCCCGCAGTTTGTTTCCGACCTCTGGTCCACGATGGCCCGGAGCCTGGGCATCTCAATTCCTCGCACGACCGCGTACAATCTACAGGCCAATGGGTTATGCAAGCGTTTCCATAGGTCACTGAAGGCAGCGCTCAGGGCTTCACTTATGGATGCAAATTGGGTGGACCGGTTGCCGTGGGTTCTATTAGGGTTGCGTTCCGCACCGAAGGAGGATTTAGCGGCTTCCCCAGCAGAGCTGGTTTTTACGCAGCCCCTGGGGCTCCCTGGGGAATTTTGCCAGATAACGCCGCGCCGAACACCCATCCGTCCCCGTGTTTGCAGCATAGCGCAGACGCACAGACACTCCTTGGTCCGGCCCACCACTGTTTTCCCCGCGCGTTTGTGCCAAAAACCTTGAAGGACGCGGCGTTTGTGTTTGTCAGGCACGATGCCCACCGGACCCCATTGCACCCACCCTACAATGGCCCGTTCAGAGTGCTGGAAACCGGGGACAAACATTTTGTGTTAGACCTGGGGGGTCGCCGGGAGAGAATCTGTATAGACAGGCTTAAGCCCGCCTTTGTTGTGGCAGATGAGCAGCTGCAGTTGGCTCGAGCTCCTCTGCGAGGAAGACCCCCACTGAGAGCTCCCCAGGTAAATGATTCATCACAGCAGTCACATGAGCATGCTGAATGTTTCTCTCCCCCCCCTCCATTGTCCCCCCACAGACGGACACACCCCCAGGAACCTCCCACCGGCACAGCAGCGTCGTGGAGCTGAGGACCCCCTGTTACAGCAGCTATGGGCGGAGACTGAAGCCGCGAGGACGGGAGAGTTAACACCCAGTCTGAGACTCTGGGGAGGGCGATGTGGGGGACCCATGCTGTAGAGTTCAGTAGTTTTCCTCTCAGACTGAGAGAGCATGGAGATCAAAGGGGTGGGTGTAAGGGGAATTGTCTTGGGGGAGTGAATGGTGAATGCACGACCTCAGGTAGCAGGGAGGTGTGAGTTTGGGGATATAAAAGAGAGAGTCCCTGCTACAAATATTTAATGTTCAATGTTCTGATTCTAGAAGATGTGAGAGTGAAATAGTTTGTCTGCTCGGAAAGTCGGTCTGGCTATTTCATCTCCACAACACAGCATTTCAGAAAAGGAACATCACAACAGCAGTAAAATATGGTGGTGGTAATCAATCAATCAAAGACTTTATTCCAGACTCAAGGTCCATCAAAAAAAGTAAAAAAAGTAAAAACAAGACAGTTGAAACAATCAAAAAATTACAAAAAACACTAAGACACAACTGTGATGGTAATGTGATGGTTTGGAGCTGTTTTGCTGCTTCAGGACCTGGAAGACTTGCTGTGGTAAATGGAACCATGAATTCTGCTGTCTACAAAATTATCCTGAAGGAGAATGTCCAGCCATCTGTTCATGACCTCAAACTGAAGCACACTTGGGTTCTGCAGCTGGACAATGATCCAAAACACACCAGCAAGTCCACCTGTGAATGGCTTAAGAAAAACAAAAGGGAGACTTTAGGGTGGCCTAGTCAAAGTCCAGACCTGAATCCGATTGAGATGTTGTGGCATGACTTTAAAAAGGCAGTTCATGCTCGAAAACCCTCCAATGTGGCTGAATTACAACAATTCTGCCAAGATGAGTGGGCCAAAATTCCTCCACACCACTGTAAAAGACTCACTGCCAGTTCTTTTTCTTTTAGATTTGATTGGCGGTTGGCAACCGGCTTACAGGTACATTACTTTCTCGTACTTCACTCTCCTCACTGCCAGTTATCACAAACACTTAATAGCAGTTGTTGCTGCTAAGGGTGGCCCAACCAGTTATTCAATTTAGTGGGCAATCACTTTTTCATAAAGGGCCATGTAGGTTTGATTGACCATTTCATGAAACTGCTTGCAAAGTATTTGAGTACTGCTAGCTTTTGCTGGATAAACCACAGTTAATTTATGTTTTAATGGGGGCAATCACTTTTTCACACAGGGCCATGTAGATTTGGATTTTTTTCCCTTAAAAAAACACCATTTAAAAACTGCATTTTGTGTTTGCTTGTGTTATCTTTGTCTAATATTTAAATTTGTTTGATGACCTGAAACATTTTAGTGTGACAAACACACACACAAAAAAGAGAAATCAGGAAAGGGGCAAACACTTTTTCACACCATTGTATTGTTGTTTTTTTATGATTTGAGCTAGTGGGAGCATATAGATGTTGAAAAGCAAAGGTCCCAAAATGGAACCTTGGGGAACTCCACAGGTTATTTTTGTTCACTCAGATTTGTAGTTACCTATAGACACAAAATAGTCCCTGTATTTAAATAGGACTCAGACCAGCTAAGTGCTGTACCAGAAAGTCCCACCCAGTTTTTCAGCCACTCTAGTAAGATGTTATGGTCGACCGTGTCGAATGAAGCGCTGAGGTCCAATAGAACCAAGACTGAAATGTTGCCACCTATCTGTATTGGAGCGGATGTCATTAAGGACCTTAACTAGAGCAGTCTCAGTGCTGTGGTGTGGCCATAAACCTGACTGGAATACATCAAAACAGTTATTTAATGTCAAGAAGTTGTACAATTGTTGAAAGACAGCTTTCCTATTATTTTACGACAAAAGGGGAGGTTTAATATTGGCCTATCACTGTTCATAAGTGAAGTGTCTAGGTTGCTCTTTTTAGAAGTGCTTGATAAAAGCTGTTTTTAAGCACTGAGGGAAGACACCTGAATGCAGAGACATATTTATGATCTATAGTAGCTCTGAGGCCATACAATATGAAACATTTAAAAAAAAAAAACCTGTTGGGAGAGTATCACGGCAGCAGGTAGTGGATTTCAAGTGGCGTATGATGTCATCCAAGTTTTTATGACTGATTGGAAAAAATTTTGCCATGGAGTTTACATCTTCTCTACGTGGACACAGAGGAAGCACGTGTCTAGCACCTGGCATAGGAGCACTAACTGACTGTCTAATTTTCTGAAATTTGTCAGTAAAGAAAAAGGCAACGTCATTGCAGGCACGATTGGATAGAAGTTCAGGAGCTACTGACATGGGGATTTATTAGCCTGCGGGTGCACAGGGTGTTCTGTCACCTCAGGGAGAGGCAACCCTGCCCATAATATGTAGTCCTGGACTCAACTACCTCCAGCTGACAGTACCTGGCTAGGGCCCCATGCCAGGGTTACGGTGAAGCCAGTGGCAGCAGGCTGATGGATCCTGAATTGAGCGCTTGACAATTATTGTCATCGATGGTCGACTTAGTTCAGTTGCACGTGGAGGAACCTTATTCATTGTCAACAGGTGGCACAACCGGTCAGTTAGTGGTAATTACAGGGCAGCCTGTCCATCTCCAGCTCTGTTACACTTTGGTGTACCTCTGGATCTGGGTGTGCAGGCCCAGAGACCCGATGACAGGGGCATGACATTACGGATCTGCATCTAGTGTGTAAGGTTAGGAGGGAGTTTTGGAGTTTGGAGGAGGAGTTAGAAGCCCTGTGGCAACAGGAAAGTGCGAAGATGGTGGGCTGGAGACATTGGGAGCTGCTGGGAAAAGATTGCAGAAGTCTATAGATTCAGGAGGTTTGGGGGTCCCAAATTTGGTTTTATATCATTACGCTTTTAGTCTTAGACATTTGATTCATTGGGCTCTCCCCCCTGAGAGAGCTCCCCCTTGGTTTTATTTGGAGAATTATTTGAGCAGCCCTCTTCCCTTAGTACATCTAATCACAATTAAACTGTCTTCTGAATTTCAGTCGCATCCTATTATATCCTTTTTACAATACGTTTGGAAGAGAGTTGCTTCTATACTAGAGTTTAGCTCTCATCTTCATTCTATGGCTTCTATTTGGCTTAACCCAAGTCTCCATATTGGAAAATCCCCATTTATGTGGAAAATCTGGGTGAAAAAGGACATCTTGATGTTAAAAGATCTATATGAAGGGGGAGCTCTCAAATCATTTGATGTTCTACGGGCACAGTATGGACTACCACAGAATCAGTTTTGGAAATATTTACAACTTCGACATCTGCTGTGTCAAGTCTTTGGATCTACAACTACCCCTCCTCCTGATGTAGATTGGCTCATCCAGGCTTTGAGTTCCTGTGGCAAAAGATCTAAGGCCTCAAATTTCTATTTAATGCTCCTTAAGAGCTCAAATAAAGATTCTACATTCCTTAAACACGTATGGGAAAAAGATCTGAATTCACAATTTACTGATGTTGAATGGGCAAATATTTTAAAGAATGGGAAGAAAGTGTCTAGGGAATTGAAAACCAGACTTGTTCAATTTAAAATTTTGAATCGATTTTACTGGACACCTCGTAAAATGTTGAGAGCGAATCTCATTCACTCTTCAAGCTGCTGGAGATGTCTACAGGGGGAGGGGACATTAATCCATATGATCTGGAGTTGTCCGGTAATACAGGACTTTTGGTTGCAGATCCATAGACATATTATGACAATTGTTAAGCAAGAAGTGCCATTTACTCAGAGACTTTTTGTCCTTGGGGATCCATCAATGATTCAAGACCCAATCTCTGATGCCAAGTGGATTCAGACTGCTTTGATGCTGGGCCGAAAGTTGATCACTTTTTACTGGAAATCTTCCTCTGCCCCACCCGTAGCTCAATGGCTCAGGGAGTTGGGCAAGCTTGCTGCACTAGAACGCCTTTCATATAAGCTTCTGGACAGGATGGACAGCTTCTATAATAAGTGGGGATCCTATCTTACCTTTATAGGTGTAGTAGATTAAGCTAATCATTTTAAGAGTATTAGGGTGGAAATGGAATGTTTTATCCTCTCACTGGGTATACTTGGTTTTTTTTTTTTTTTTTTTTTTTTGTGCTTGTTTGTTTCTGTTTTATTTTCTAAATTGAAAACCCAATAAAATTCAAATTACAAAAAAAAAAGAAGGTCACAGCCTAGCTGAAAAGGAGCGACAGTAGGCTGGGGCAGCTATATGGGCGACTGAGCAGCCCTGTTTGGGGATAGCACTGCCTGCCCCAATCCGGGGAAGCCCCTATAAAAGGTGGGGTAAACAAAGCTTGCTCTCCACTAACCCTGGTTGGCACACCGCGGCCAACTGTTCTCCATCTGTAGCGGTAAGAAGAACAAAAAAGATGAAGATGTCCACTGGTACTTGGAACGTCGGTACCATGCTGGACAACGATTCAAGACTTGAGAGACATTCTGCCCTGATTTGCAAGGAGCTACACAGATATGACCTCGATATAGCAGTACTGCAGGAGACAAGAATCGAGGGCCAGGGTCAAGTGTGAGAGGAGACTCATACCATCTTCTGGCATGGAAAAAATGGAACAAGAAGAGAGGCTGGCATTGCACTTGCAATTTCCAACAGACTTGTTGTTAAGCTGCCCTCTCTGCCCAAAGGATTGTCAGAAAGGCTGATGAGTTTGCCTGTGCTCCTGGCCAACTTGAACTTTCTCACCCTAATCTGTGTCTATGCACCAACCATGACCTACTCTGAACAGGCCAAAGAAGCCTTTTATGAGGAGTATGGCAGAGCTGTGGATGCTTTTCCTAAAGCAGACAGGTTACTCATACTGGGTGACTTTAATGCAAGGGTGGGAAGTGACCATAAAATGTATAATGGCGTGGTCGGAAAGTTTGGCAAAGGTGGAGTTAACTCCAATGGTGTTCTCCTGCTCATCTTCAGTGTTCAATGAGACTTGTGCATCACCAACACATATTTCAACCAACCTGACCACCATTTCTACTCCTGGATGCATCTTACATATAAACATTTCTATCTGCTTGACTATATACAGTACTTGCTAGAAAACAACATCTGAAAGAAGTGTTTGTCACGAGGGCTATGAGGGGTGCAGAATGCTCTACTGATCACTACCTGATAAGAGCAAAAGTAGAGCTCCAGTTGCAGACTCCAAGAAGAAAGTCATCTGCTGTCACCCCAAAGAAGCTGGATGTGACAAAGCTGAATTTGGCTCATTTCAGTGATGCCTTGAGTCGATCTCTACATACACCTCTGGAGGAGTTGCGTGCAACACCATTAGCAGATGTGGACTCTTCATGGAGCGCTCTGAAGGACACCATCATGAGCACCGTGACAGAAGTTCTTGGTCACCCCAACCGAAAAACACCAGACTGGTTTAGTGATAATCAGGATGAAATCCAACCCCTCCTTGTGGAAAAGCAGAAAGCAAACAATTGATACCTGTGTGACAACTCTGAAAGGAGCAAGCAGCTGCTGACCAACTCAAAGTCAAACCTCCAATGGGAAGTAAGGAAAATGAAGAACGCCTGGTGGAACAAGAAGGCCAATGAGCTGCAAACGTTTGCAGATGCTGGCAACTCCCATGGCTTGTTCACAGCTCTCAAGTCTGTAAATGGTCTGCGAACAAACACTCTTACCCCTGTGAAATCAGCAGACAGGAGCTGCCTCCTAACGGACTTGTCATACTGTATATGACTGATGGAGGGAACACTTTCACAAGATATTAAACCGACAAGGCTCAGCTAGAAGAGATGCTACATCCACATTGGTAGTTCACCCAACTTGGCATGAACTTGATGAACTAATCACATTAAATGAAGGGAAAAAGGCTCTGAAGCAAGCATGAACTGGCAAGTCCCCAGGCCCAGACAGCATCTTCTCAAATGTCCTGAAGCATGGAGGTCAACAGGTTGTAGACCACCTGCTTCAGCTGTACAATCTCTGCTGGGCCCAGGAACAAGTTGTCATAAATGCCCTTAAGGGCAGGAAGGCGAGACCCACGCGCTGGACTGTGAGTTTATGAAGTTTATTACAAAAACAACAAACAAAGTTAAACAAGGTGCTCAAAACACAAAGTACAAACGAAGGAGAAAAACTTACTTTAGGAATTACACACCAGAACAAGGCAGGGCTCTGGTGGAGACGAGGAGAAGATAACCAAAGACGGTGGCAAATAAGAAAAGAAAATGCAGTCCTTAAATAGGGACAGAATAGACAACACAAGTGATGATAGGTGTGGGTTCACATGAGTGAGCTAAAAGGGAACAATGAATTGTGATTGGGATCAGCTGGAAGAGAGGAGGGAGGAGTGGCTTGACAGCTGACAGGGCAATGCCCACACAGAGCACAAAACTGGAAACGCCGCCTGACAGCTGTCAACCCAGAGAAAGAACATCACAGAACAAATATAGAGAATAAACATAATGAAATACAAACTAATAAATAATTATGAATGAAACAAAACATGAGCGTAACAAAACTGAAGCCTAAACAGAAAAATAGAAAGCAGTACAGAAATTTAGAGGGCACAAAATACAACACATATATATAAATACAAAGAAAAAGCCATGAGACTGAGCCTGGCAGAACTTCTAGAGCCCAGCTCGTGACACAAGTACCTCAAGACTTCAAGGACGCTCTAATAGTTACCATCTGAAAGAAGATGGGTGAAAGGAGTGACTGCAGTAACCATCTCGTGATCTCCCTTCTATCAGTTGCAGGAAAAGTGTTTGCAAAGGTTCTTTTAAACAGACTGAAACAAGTGTCAGAAAGTGTTCTCCCTGAAAGCCAGTGTGGTTTCAGGGATGGAAGGTCAGCATCTGACATGATATTTACACTTCGTTAACTACAAGAGAAGACTATCGAACAGCAACAACCTCTGTATATGGTATTTGTCGATTTCTCAAAAGCTTTTCACACTGTTGACTGAATCACACTGTGGGAAGTGCTCAAAGTGTATGGTTGCCCTTGCAAGTTTATAAACATGGTCAGACAGTTTCACGACAACATGTCTGCTGTGGTTTCTGTTGGAGGTGGCACTAGTGTTCCTTTTTCAGTTTGCCACGGAGTCAAACAGGGGTGTATGTTGGCATCAACTTTGTTTAGATGGATAGATAGATAGATAGATAGATAGATAGATAGATAGATAATGCAGCAACATTTAATTATAAGGTACAAAGATTATTTAATTTATACCTAGAGGTGTATGTGGAAAGGAGGTTTACTTCAAGTCCACACACACACCGGGAGAAAAACTCGTTTTGGGGCACCAGTCCACAAACTTGGAGAATTTATTAATAACTAATCTTTATACCTCCAATCAATCAGTCTCAAATATTTGTGAATTGTACTGGGTGACTTCAGAAACAAGCACAGGAAAAGAAATCAACAGAAACTTCCATATACCATTTACAGTTTTAATGATCAGACTCAGATTAAAGGACATTACATTCAACGGATTTGTTGGTAAAGTGA
Organism: Pholidichthys leucotaenia; assembly: GCA_020510985.1. Classification (NCBI taxonomy): domain Eukaryota; kingdom Metazoa; phylum Chordata; class Actinopteri; order Cichliformes; family Pholidichthyidae; genus Pholidichthys; species Pholidichthys leucotaenia. Next base: position 354,792,926 of record CM035842.1, on the reverse strand, counting down.
AATGACCAAGTATTAAGCATCACATTCAACTTGTAACTGATCATTGAGCAACAGAGTGTAATCACATGTGTGGAACCAAGGAAACCTTAGTATGAATTTGTAACTGTGATGAAAAATGGAGACTGAAATAACTAACAAAAATATGAAGAAAATTGGACGAAAAAATTTTATGAAGAAAATTATTAAAGCTAATTATATGGAAAAGAAATTCTGAATTACTCTAAAAATAAAAACGGAATTTAATGAAGAGTAATACTATTTCTCTTTAATTCCATAGCTCCGATCAGAGTTATGAACTAGTTTAAGCCTGAGACAAATTATGACATACTGTAAGGTGATGAACATCGCATTAACTTAGCAGATGAAACAAAGGAATCTTGTTCATGTGACCTGGGGTTTTCTTCAGCTGGATCCAGGAGCTGAGATTTTCTTTGATGATACTGGAAAATATCTGCCAGCAGATGTTTCTACCCAGGGACAAGCAGTCAGGAGCTGAGGTCCGGTGACGCTGATGAGGCTGTTGGCTGCGGAGTATGCCATGCGGACAACACAAGAATCTTTCAGCAGCATTCTCAGGTCCAGATAAATTGGATAGAGTTCAAAGTCTGATCAAGCCACAGAATTGGAGAGACAAAATTAATAAAAATTATTCAAGCCCCAAAATCCAAGTTCTTCAGGTGCCGTTGGGGTCGTTGAAAGCAGCTTCCAGTGTGAGGAAAAACAATCAGTCCCCTTTAACACACACAGTGAGTTAATAGAAAAAGTTTAACAGAATAAAATAGAAAAACGTCTGTGAACGTGGCGTTTCACTCCATATCAAAGAAGTTTGAGCTCAAAAAGAAAGAAAAGTATTTTTCCCAGACGTTTAAAGGAAAGAAGATTTAAGCAGGACATTGACAAAACTTTCACACAGAACAACTCTCTGCCTCTCTCTCTCTGAACTGATGGGTTCCTCCTTTAAATTGAGTAAGTTTCCATGGGAACAACTTGACTGACAGGAAAGGGAACCAATTGTCTCCCATCGTGGAAGGTTTGAATGAACTCTGGTCCAAAAAGAAAACAGTCCTTTGTCTGTAACTGACCAATAAAATGAAAGGGGCCGTTGCCCAACAGAGACTGGCTGGTGATTGGCTGAGCCAGTCAGATGATGAGTAAGTTTTAGAAGGCACACATATTAATGGTGAAATTCAAATTACATACTTATGTGTCACGTGCCGAGCCGGCTTGGCTTTCCCCGGCTCGGCCTCTATCTCTTTGTGGGGTTGGCTTTGCTGGTTATGTGTGTTTTGATGTATTCTTGTACTTATGCCATGCCTCTAGCCACTGCCTGACTGACAGCTGTTAGTCAGCATCTGTCATCACCTTTCTCTCATGCTGCTGACAGGCTGCCGGCCTAGCCACGCCCCCTCGCTCTCCTTCTGGTGCATCAGCTGTTTCCAGTGCCCAGTAATTATCTGTCCGTGCCTCGCCCAGGTGATTCCTATTTGTCACGCCAGCGGCGTCTGTATTAAAGGAGCTCTTCGCTAGACAGACGCCGCTGGATTATTGTACGCGTTAGATGGTCATTCTCCACCGTCAACCGTCACGTCTGACAACTCGGTCTGCCCCCCACTGTGAGTAACTGCCTGTGTGCTGTTCTGCCGCCGTTTTCCTCCAGTGAGTGTATAGGGCTATCTTGAGGACACTAACGAGGATCCAAGCTGTTCTGTGTCTGTATGTTAGTTTTGTGTTAATAAATGTGTGTTTGGTATAACCCTGCACTGTCTCGTTTCCACTCACCTGTGTCCGGGCATGATGACTGAGCTGCTGGAGAGGGAGCTGCGCTCGCTTTGTCTGCTGGAGGACATACTCCATACGCCATACGTACGCTGGAGCCTGGTTCATCCGAGATAGCTCGATGGGCTCGGAATATGGTGGTGAGAGTAATGAATCAAGATAGCCTGTTGGATCATCCGGAGGCGGCCGAGATCTTCTGGGAGATTGTCACCATGACATCCACGGGGTTGGGTCAGGAGCTCCCAGGGCTCGAGCCCCCCGCGGCTACACCGCCGTTGTTCCCTGTTTCTCCGGAGATCATCGGCCTTGATTACTTGCTGCCGGATGGTGTGCTCAGAATCCCAGACTATCCCCAACTATGCCCCAACTGACCATGAGGAAAAGGAAGCCTCGCTGGAGGAAGCCCCTCTCGTCTTCAGCAGCCGTCATCGCCCCAGTCGTCGAGAGGCCCTCCGAGATTGTCCCAGCCACGCCCACCTCCACGTCATCAGAGCCGGCTCCTTCACAATCCTTTGAAGGGGTCAGTGACACGGAGAAGGGTGACTGCCAACTGTGTGCAGCTGTCAACATCAGGAACCGGGATGATAGGCAAGTGTTTTTTCATTCCACTCAATCGGAAACCTTGTCTGTCTCCTGAGGGAGAGGCCCAGTTTCAGTAGTCTGCTGGGTCCCCTCCTCCGGCTGCAAATATTAATTCACTTTTTCCCCTCTCCGTGTCTCCTCCCATTCTCCCTGAGGGCCAGCGGGCCCAAGGTCAGGGCCATCAGACGGTGGAGAAGCCACTAGCTTTGGATAATCCATTCCCAGAGTCAGCATGGAGAGGTCCCCCTGCAGCCATGCCGGTGGAATCCCCAGCATTGGAGCTGCTGCAGGTGGACAACAGGACTGCCAACACCATCTTGCCAGCTGTGGAGGCATCTGCAGCGGACTAGGAGCCAGAGCTGAACCTCTTGAAGGCCGGGCCCGAGTGTTCATCGCCGGGATCGACGGAGTCCTGGACTGTGGTGGAGCTTGAGCTCAAGCAAGTAATCGCTCTTGCTTTTCTTATGTCAGTTTTAGAGAGAGCTTGCCTGGCTCTGGGTGAGGAGAGTCAGACGCAGCGCACAGCTGCGCTTGAACTTCGTTCACTGGGCTCCACCGCTGCCAGCGATTCTAACCATCTTTCTTCTCTTGCTTCCCCTGAGCCTTCAACCAGGGTCGCTGGAGAGGGTGTGTCGCTGCCGGAGGTTGCCGAGGGTCCGGTCCTGCCAAAGGAGGATGCCGCTGCTCCAGCTTCTCCTGCCAGGGTCGTTAGGGCTCCTCCCATCGATCGTCTCCTCAGCCTGGTGCTCCTGCGGGTTGGTCCGCTCACTGTGAGTGCAGCTCTGGCCCAATCGGGGTCCATCGCGGGTGCAGTGGAGCCATCCCGGTCAGGGGTCACCGTGGAAGCAGCCTGGCTCCCGCTGGAGTCCACCGTGGGTGCAGCGTAGCCGGCCTGGTCAGGGGCCACTGTGGTCACAGTGAGGCTCCTGCTGGAGTCTGTCGTGGGAGCAGCGGAGCCGGCCCGGTCGGGGTCCACCACGGGTGCCGCTGAGGAGGCCGTGGAGGTTCCCTCTCCCTGGTCCGGTTGCCCTCCAGTCAGCCTTCCGGTGGGCAGGCCGCCTCCTGCTTCACTCCCTCCATCCTGGTGGCTGAGCAACGTGGGCTGGCCGCCATAAGAATTGACTCCCCGGGTCTGGTGGCCCATGTTGTCCAGCAGGCCACCAGATTCCGTCCACCGGACCTTCTGCTGGGCCTGGGACTCTGGGCAGCCTCCTGAGCCCCAACGCCCGTGGACTTGGGGGGGGGGGGGTATTTGTGGACCCTGGGTGGGGTATTGTATTCCCTCCTTTCCTGTTCCCCTACCTCCCACCCAGGTTTGTGTGTCATTGTTTTGCCGGTGGGGATTGGTGGTGGTGGGTTCTTACGATGTTACCGTGGGTGTCTGGTGTCCAGCCCTAGAAGGAGGGGCTCTGTCATGTGCCGAGCTGGCTTGGCTTTCCCCGGCTCGGCCTCTATCTCTTTGTGGGGTTGGCTTTGCTGGCTATGTGTGTTTTGATGTATTTTTGTACTTATGCCATGCCTCTAGCCACTGCCTGACCGGCAGCTGTTAGTCAGCATCTGTCATCACCTTTCTCTCATGCTGCTGACAGGCTGCTGGTCTAGCCATGCCCCCTCACTCTCCTTCTGGCGCATCAGCTGTTTCCAGTCCCCGGTAATTATCTGTCCGTGCCTCACCCAGGTGATTTCTATTTGTCATGCCAGCGGCGTCTGTATTAAAGGAGCTCTTCACTAGACAGACGCCGCTGGATTACTGTACACGTTAGATGGTCGTTCTCCGCCATCAGCCGTCAAGTCAGTAAGGACTGTCTGTGTGTCTTGGATTTCGCGCACGGAGAGCTCATGACACTTATGTCTAAAGTTTAAACTAACTTCAATCATTCATGACTAACTTTCAGTGAGCATGCACTTTTATAAACTTGTCCTATAACACAACATAACAAAAATAATTTTTTGTAAGTTCTCTGTGTTTTTTCAACTGATTTAAGACAATTTTGCACCGCTGAATCCAAAAATGACATCTGTTTCTCTCGATCAGGTCAGGTTTTTATGCTAAGTTGTAAGCAGTTGTACAGCAGTTGTACAGTTGTACTGTAAATTGAATAGTAGACACTGATAGAGGTAAGTACATGTAAATTGAATGTTATGTCATCATTGTTCAAAATTCAGAGAATTTCAAGAAATAAAAAAGAATTTTGCATCATATAAAGCGAAAATGGAGGCGCGGTGGCGGAGTGGTCAGCACTGTGGCAGCGCAGCAACTCACCCTTGGCCAGGGGATCCTGGGTTCGATCCCAGCCCCCGACCAATAGTGATCTGTGTGGAGTTTGCATGTTTTCCCCATGTCTGTGTGGGTTTACGCTGGGATTTCTCCAGTTTCTTCCCACATGCCAAAAACATGCAAATTAGGTTAACTGGCATCAAAACTGGGGATTCTTTAAATTGTCCTTAGGTATGACTGTGAGAGTGAATGGTTGTCTGTCTCTCTGTGTTGGCCCTGCGATGGACTGGCGATCTGTCCAGGGTGTACCCTGCCTCTCGCCCAAAGATGCTGGGATAGGCTCCAGCCCCCCCGCGACCCAAAAAGGATTAAGCGGAAGAAGATGAATGAATAAAGCGAAAATACCTGTACATGTAAACAAAAATGTAAAAAACATCTGGCCATAGTTCAAAAAGTTAACCTGATTGAACAAAACCAATGTGATTTTTTGATTCAGCACATCAAAATTGTCCTAAATCAGCTAAAAAAAAACTTAGACAATAAATTTGGTGTTGACCAGTGTAATTAACATGCAGTAGAATAAGGTTCATTTAAGCATTTTCAACATGAAAACACATTAAAATCAATGATTAATGAAACACTTCAAACCCATCATTGTCCAACACAGAGTTGGTCATCTCTTCAAATAGTGTCCTGAGAATTGTCCTGAGGAATGAAAACTTGAAGAGAGAGTTAATGTTCAGTCAACAAAACAAAACAAAACAAAAACAAAACAAAAACAACAGGCCAGCAGTTGACAGAAGCAATGCAAACATATTCCGCAGTCATCCACCAGGGGGTAATGTTGAGCTGGGGATAATTCCTAGTGACCGTGGAATGCACTCAAGGAGCCTGTGACAAATATACATAGCATACTGTCCCTTCTCTGGCTCTCTTTCTCTCATCCTCATTGAAAACGACGGACTGCTGATGTTAGCCTGTCAACAGTAGTGAACAAGGTGCATGCATTTTTGCTGTTTTTAGCAATGATGTCAGAAAAATAGGCTTACCTTGCATTTCTCAGCTCCAAATTATAAATGGTCAATCTCTCATTATAGATTTCATAATGAATCTGTAATTTAGTTTTTACCACTTGCGTTCAACTTTTCGACACTCTCTTTTTTCAGCGCTTACTAGTTTGGCATTTCTCCATGGAGGTTTCTTTTTAATAATGACCACCTTCACCTTGGTGGGAGCAATGACATTGATAATATTTGTAATTTTACCATTGAAATTTTCCGCAAGCTCATTTACTGAAGGTGAAGAGAGGTGAGGTGAGGAAGAGAAAGTTTGGATGAATGTTTCACTGGTATTATCACCGATGTACCATTTTTTCAGCCCACTGCTCTTCACCCTGCTGACCCATGACTGCGTACCAGCCTACAGCACCAACCACATCATCAAATCTGTGGACAACATGACAGTGGTGGACCTCGTCACAAACAATGAAGAGGCCAACTACAGAAATGAGGTGAACCAACTGGTCCAGTGGTGTAAGGATGATAATCTCTTCCTGAACATGGGAAAAACCAAGGAGATTGTGGTCGATTTCAGGAGAGGACACACAGCATCCCCCTCTGATCATCGATGGAGCAGCTGTGGAGAGGGTGAGCAGCACCAAGTTCCTGGGGATTCACATCTCCGAGGACCTCTCCTGGTCTAACAACACCACATCACTGGCTAAGAAGGCTCAAACTTGCCTCTATTTCCTTCACAAACTGAGGAGAGTATGAGTCTCACCCCCCATCATGTGCTCATTCTATGGGGCACCATTGAGAGCATCCTCACCAGCTGCATCACTGTGTGATACGGAAGCTGCACCACCTCCTGCCGGAAGTCTCTACAACACACAGTGAAAGCAGCCAGCAAGATCATCGGTGCCCCCTCTGCCTTCCCTCTCGGACATCTACCACACCAGGCCTCACCTGCAGAGCCATCAGCATTGCAGGTGACACCTCCACCCCTCACACTCCCTCTTCAGCCCCTGCCCTCAGGGAGAAGGTACCGAGCCTACGGGCCTGCTCCACAAGACTGAATAAACAGCTTTGCTCACCAGGCCATCAGGACGCTTGAACCTCTGCCCCCGCACTACGCCCCCTGCCCCTGGACTGTAACACACTCACCTACACAACAACTCTACCTCAGCTGTTTGTACAGAAAGACTTGGCACACTAACAGTACCACATCTGCTACTGTATGTCTCTGCACCTTACTGCAACCATTTGCACAAATGCCATACATGCAGCTGTCTGTCATTGCAATACTGATCACTGATGGGCAGTAACGTGTTAGAAGTAACGCTTTACTGTAATCCGATTACTTTTTCAAGTAACGAGTAAAGTAAGGGATTACAATTGCAAAAACAGTAGTTAGATTACTGCTACTTTCCCGCAAGCAGGCTGCGTTACTAAACCGTGATGTTGTTTTGTGAGACTGTCTCGTGACAATGACGTATGAGCGGCGCAACGTCAATGATAAACAACAGACACGTGTAGTGATCAACAAGAGACAACATGGAGCGTGGGGGAGAGCAGGGCCAGGCAGCGTTTAATGCTTGGAAGTACTGACATTACTTTGAGTTTGACTCAGTAAGAGGTGACAAAAACATTAGTGTCCGCTGTACACTCTGCGTGGGAAGAAAACTTTTATCTACAGCGAAAAATTCCACCTCAAATCTGAGCAAGCACCTAGCAAGCTGGCACAGGAATGTGAAACTCACTGAGAAACCCCTGGATCCCCCCACTGACAAGCCCGCTGCGGCTACCACATCCAATTCCACCGGGCGAACCTCCGAGGGCCTCTCTCCTGCTAAACAGGTGAAAATAGACTTAAAAGCGACAGGACTTAGTGCCGCTGAACTGAAGAAGCTTGTCGCTGGCTATATTGTCGAGGAGATGTTGCCCATTTCCACTGTAGACTCTGAATCGTTCCGACGCATCGTAGAAAAAATACCGACCAAAAGCAGTGTCAAGCTGCCGCAGAGAAAGTCATTTGCAGGATACCTTGAGAGAGAATACGACATAATGGACGCTAATTTGAAGGCTGCACTCAGAGATGTAGACTTTGTTTCCACCACTGCTGACATCTGGACGGTGAATAAACATTTTATGGGTGTAACAGTTCACTGGATTAATTCCACTTTACAGCGCAACAAGGCCGCCCTAGCATGTAAGAGAATTAGAGGCAGGCACACCTATGATGTAATTGGAGAAGAGATTGAAGAAATCCATTCATCATATGGACTGCATGGCAAAGTTGTTGCCACTGTAACGGATAATGCATCTAATTTTGCCAAAGCTGCTGCACGGTGGCGCAGTGGTTTAGCACTGTGGCAGCACAGTTTTACCCTCGGCCGGGGGATCACGGGGATCATGAGATCGTGGGTTCGATCCCAGCCCCCGACCAACAGTGAGCTGTGTGGAGTTTGCATGTTCTCCCCATGTTGCGTGGGCTTACTCCGGGATTTCTCCGGTTTCCTCCCGCATACCAAAAACATGTAGGTTTAGGGCGCTCGCGCACGCAGCGACCAGCAGCCGGTGGCTTGTCACCAGACTGCAAACCAAATCTACCTACGGGTACAAATAAGTAACAAAACAAAAAAAAAGCATTCAGAGTATGTCAGCCCTGTAATTTGGAGTCTGAATCTGAAAATGAAGAAGAAGGTGATGACGAGGAACCAACCTTTACAGATGTCATAGAAGCTCTTTCAACCGCATCTGGTGATGGACAGTTTAGCCTCCCTCCACACTACAAGTGTGCATCACACACAATTAACCTGATTTCAACAAGTGATGTTGACAAACATCTAAGTTCCTGTGCAGACACCAAGGCTGTATATAGGAGTAGTATGGCAAAATGCTCTGCTCTTTGGACTAAAGCAAGTCGATCAACATTAGCCTCTGAACAGGTGGAGGAAGTCAGCTGCAGGAAGCTAATGGTACCCATATCCACAAGGTGGAATTCCCTGTACGAGGCCATTTCCAGAATCATCACAATTCCGATGAATGAGCTGAATCCTCTGTGTGTAAAACTGGGAATCAAGTGCCTTAATGAAAGGGAGTACCTATTCTTACAAGAGTACTGCACCGTGATGAAGCCCCTGACAGTAGCACTGGACATCTTACAAGGGGATGAGTGCACCTATGGGGCTTTACTACCAACACTCACAAGCCTGATGTCAAAGACACTTGCCCTGAAAGATGACCTCTCTAGAATGACAGCCAGCCTTCCAGATGTCATTGTAAAGGTAAGATTATTATTTGATAATTGATTTGGGTGGATTTGTTGAATTTATTATACCATTCATGGTGGGCAGATGTTACACTTTGTTTGTTTTAAGCAGTGAATACAATTATTAAAATGATAGAATATAATAAAAGATCAATTATTCATCCCCTGTTCAATATCAGGGATATTGATCATCATTAATCATGAATATTAATCTAACATCAACAGAAGATTGAAATAAAGAGGTCAAAGCAGCCTCAACCAAAATTAAATCTCATACAGTATTGATAGCACATGAGATGGTTTAGGTCAGTAAAGCCCACAAAATAATTAAAATAGCCAATTATATAGCAAAATAAATATATTCTTAGTTATATCATATTGTATTTTACAGGCCATCAAAATTCGTTTTGATGCTGTACTGGATAGCCAAGAAGGACTTCTTGCAGCGGCCACTTGTCCCAAGTTCAAACTTCGATGGCTGACAGATGAGCGTAGGAGACAGCATGTGAAGGAGCTTCTGACAACAGAGTGTCGTAAAGCTGCTCCTGCAGCTGACAATGCTAATGTGTCCCATTTGGTAGCCAGCCCAGCTGAAATGGACTTTTTTAATTTTGAGAACCAGCCCACAGAAAGCTTCTCAGCAGAAAAAGAAGTAACTGACTATTTAAGGTCTGGGTATGAGCTTGAGGTTCTGAATCAGTTCCCATACCTCAAAAAGATGTACATGAAATACAACACTCCAACTCCATCCAGTGCATCAGTGGAATGGCTGTTCAGTTTAGGTGGCTTGGTGCTTTCCCCGAAAAGGAACAGACTGTCTGATAGGAGGTTTGAGAAGCTTCTGCTGATGCGATATAACCACTGTTTCACTCCGAAAGAAAACAAAAAACATAGGGCCTTGTCAGGGTAGCCACAAAATGAGACTGGACTAACAGCCTAAATGTGGCATGCAACAGCATTTTTTGTTTTGGTAAACTCATTATTACTCCTCTGCACTTTACCAACTGTTAAAAGTGAAAATGTTAATAATTGGAATACAGTCAGGAGAGACTTTGATTTAATTATTTTATTGCTGTATTTTATTTACATCTATTCGAATGAAGGAGTATACACACAATAAAGATTTTTATTTTATAAGGCTGGAATATGCAGAGAAATTAAGTTAACAGACTTGCTTTATTTTATTAATATACAGTGGAATGTGCAGAAAATAGGTTTAAATGTTCAACAGTTTTCTTCAACTCAGACTCTTGCATTTAATTTTTGCTTGATGCTTGCTAGAAGTTAAAAGATTGAAACTAATAAAACAAGTTTTAAAAAAGACACTTTCATTTGATTCAATTTTATATGATGGAATATGCAGAAGTAATAGAATTAGGCTTGAAAGTTCTATTGCATTATAGCGTATTCAGGTTGTGCATAATGTTTTTGAAAAGTAAAGTAAAGTAATAAAGTACCTAATTACTTTTGAAAATAAGTAATCAGTAAAGTAACTGGATTACTTTCTTGGAGAAGTAATCAGTAATCAGTAACTGATTACTATTTCCAAGTAACTTGACCAATACTGATACTGATCATGCGCAGACCAGTCTGTCACTGTCTGCACCCTCATTACCGCATTGAACTTGCAATTTACCGGTATTACAGTTTACTGTACATAGGATTGCTGTGTTTTTACCGTTATTTACACTATGGGTAGCATTACTATACATAGATTGTTGTTGTTTTCCATCCTTATTCCTTCTTGTCTTATATGTTGTGCACACCACTAAGAGAGAGAGAAATGACATTTCAATTCTACTGTATGTCCTGTATGTATAGAAGTACTGACAAATAACAATCTTTGAATCTTTTGATGACTTCTGTCTGGATATTTCTGTTGACATTAATAGCACTCTCAAAGAAAACACAAGAATGATTGGACAGAGCAACGTCCATCACCATAACCTTAGCAATGTTCAGACCTTTGGAGATGACCAAGTCCAGAATGTGTCCTCTGTTGTGTGTTTTTTCTGTTACATCCTGAGTCAGTCTAAAATTATCAAGGACACAACACAATTCTTTGGTCCCTCTGCCCTAGGGTTGCAAACTTTCTCACAGAAAAATAAGGGACAGAGGTTCTCAACTATTGCACAGTGCCACGATGTTGTGGACATTAGTGTTGTCATAATACTGGTATTTTTTTTTACCTTGATAATACCTTAAAAATATTGATATTCAATGCCGTGTTTAATACTACAAGGAAAAAAAATACCACACTGTATACTTAAAAATTTCAGCTTTTACAGAACACAGAATCTAAGTTTAAAAATGTGTAATAGCTATGTTTTTTAATAATGGATTGGATTTATATAGCACTTTTCATAACACCCAAAGACACTTTACAATGAGTCCATTATTTATTCACTCCACAGACGGTGGTAAGCTACCTCTGTAGCCACAGCTGCCCTGGGGTAGACTGATGGAAACATGGCTGCCAATCCATGCCAATGGCCTCTCCAACCACCACCGAAAATTTATTCACATTCATTCATCAGTGTCACGAATCATGAACACACTGGAGGTGAGGTGGGTAAAGTGTCTTGCCCAAAGACACCCCAGCAAGGTGGGGGGAGTGGGATTAAAACTGCCAACCCTCCGGTTACTGGGCAACCTGCTCTACCCCCTCATCCACTACGGCCACATGCTTGTTTCTCTTGGAGAAATAATGCAATTTTCAGCTAGAAAACACAACTACACTGCAAAAAGTCAAATATACTGCAAGTAAAATGAAATAAATTAATGCTGTTTGTGCTTGTTTTTTTTTTGTCTGACAAGATATTCTTGCTGTGCAGCTAATGTGCAAGAAAATTTTACATGCTTTCCAATAGTTTTAACTTGTTTTACGCAATTTGATAAGTCAAATTTTCTTGCTCTGTTGACAGATAATTTTACTTAAAATAAACAAAAAAAGTTTCTGGCAATAGATAATTTTAGTTAACATCAGAAAAAAATATCTGCCAACAAAGTAAGATTAAATTAGTTAAAACAAGTAAAAACTTTCATAAAGCAAGTAAAATCTTACAGAAAACTGCACAACAAAAACAAATTATTGTCTTGTCAAAATTATCTTGTAACAGAAAAACAAGCATAAAGCCTTGATTAAGGATTTTTTTTTAAATCTTACTGAGATTTCCCTTTTTACAGTGTAACAGATACTGCCTTTGGCATAAAATTACATCAGAGAAGTATTCCTGATTCAATGCACAACAGCAGCAAATTGAAAAACCTGCACAGGTTAACGACCCACCTGTCTCCTGGGTGCAGTAATTAGCAGCCTCCTCCACTCGATGCTCCAGCTTAGAAAAATCCTTTAAGGTTTGGGATTTTTTGAGCAATTAATTTTCTCTAAACTCTTTTCCTCTCAATGATTTTATGAGCGCCCCTTTCAAACTTTTTTCCAGAGTCTGGACAGTTTGACCATTACTTCTTACCTCTCACTGGTGCTTGCATAGTCACATGTCAAAACAATTTCTCCGATAGGCTATTGTTCCGTAGTACCCATATGAGGCACTTGTAAATTAGACCAATCAGCAGCCACACATGAATATCAAGTGATGGACATAGAATTTGACCAATTAACAACAATGTGATCTTTTTCATTGGCTCATGATAGACTCTGATCTTCGTAGGCCCCTGGGCTTCAGCCCAGCCTAGCCCGTACATTAAAGTGGCCTTAAATATATGGGACAATGCACATCTCGCTAGGGACAAACATATTTAGCCCAATAAACGGGATGTCCCGGTTAAAACAGGACAGTTAATATATAAGTACAGGTCCTTAGTTGGCAACTGTACTCTGCGCTGAGGGTTGTCAACATGGATGTTAAAATCACCAACAATAACTACACAGGTAAAGTCAACACAGATGATCGACAGCAGTTTTGTAAAATCATCAAAAAAGGTTGCATGGTATTTAGGTGGTCTGTAAACATTAAGAAACAACACACAGGAGAGGAATTCAGCTGAAGAACAACATATTCAAATGAAGTAAACTTATCATAAGACATCTGCTTGCATTGGAGGCAATCATTAAACAAAACAGCTACTCCTCCTCCTCCTTTCTTATGCAGCCTGGGTTCACTTATAAAGCTGTAGTTGGGAGGGGCTGCTTAGATGAGAAGAGATCCACTGTTATCTTGGTCTAACCAGGTTTCTGTTAAAAACATAAAATCCAGTTTGTGTTTTATAATGAGATCATTAATTAAAAATGTTTTTCCTGCCAAAGATCTAATATTTAATAATGCTAGTTTCAATGTGTTAAGAGCATCATCTGGCAGATTTTTATTTTGTTTAAGCTGTGACTGGTGAGAAATGAACACTAAGATTTGATAAATTTACAGGATGTGTAGGATGGATCTTGTTTCTCTGTAAATTTACCAACCTTTTTCTGCGACCGCACTGCTACCACAACCAGAGTGGTGGCCTAGTGATAGAGGATCCACAGCCGGGAGGTTGTGGGTTCAAGCCCTGGCTGAGTCATACAGAAGAATATATAAAAATGGTACTTCCTGCCTTCTAACGTGGTGCTCAGCATAATAGAATGGGGGAAGGAAAAGTTGTTTGTGATGGTGCCTTGCATGGCAGCGGCCCATCTGATTATAGATGTGATAACCATTGTAGATAGAAAAAACGTAATTTTGTTCTACTGTACATGATTGGCTGTATGGATTGATTGACAATAAAGTTGGCTTCTTCTTCTACCTATTAAAAGAGGAATAAAGGAAAATACTTCCATACCGGGCCCCAGCTTGTCTTGGAAAGAGCCATGAGTACCAGGGGTATCAGAGCCTGGACCCAGTTCATATTACTCAGCTTATGTTGTTATCAGGCTGTGGATTTCGGTTTGGCTGTGAGGGTGTTGGTGGGCGCTGGGACTTTGGCAGTTGTGTCACAGCTCACTGAGGAATTGCTGGGGGGGGGGATGAAGTAGGAGGTTTCAGGGTGAGAAAGTTGGGCTAGGGCATGTGGTCAGTTTTGTGGCCACAGTGACCAGCTCCTTTATCTGGTCAGTGAAGTCGAGGAGTGGGAAAGATGGGGAAGAGGAAGCTGAAGAGGACGATGACCTGGAGGGGGTATGCGGTGGTAGAGGAGGTGGGTCCTCACTGGCGGCTTTTGGTGAAGGAGGGGTCTGCACAGGTGGGGGCTGAGGTGGCTTTATCTCATAGTTTCTGCTGGGCTGTATCTCATCCTGTTGTTTCGGTTCCTCTTGTCTCTTGTCCTTGTCCTGGGGAACAGAATGGCAATGCAGAAAATAGAACAGATTGGAGGTAAACAGCCTTACTCCTGACCCGCTGAGGCTGAGTCCATCTGCCTTAAAAAAAGTGTCTGTGGTCCGAGAAGAAGTTGAAATAGTCAATAAAATGGAGTGATTTGTTTGTATAAGCTTCTGATAACCATCCATTTAAACTGAACAGTCTGCTGAATCTCTCAACTCCTTCTCAGACTGGTGGTAATGGACCACTAATAAACACTTCAGCATTCAGACAGCTGACTAAATCCAGCAGTTCCTTAAAGTTCTGTTTCAGTATCTCAGACTGCTGTTTTACACCATCATTTGAGCCTACATGTAATATGAGAGTTTTCACCGTGGGATAATCAGCCATAATCTACAAGATTTTGTCTTTCACATCAGACACCATATCCCTGGGAAACCATGTTATTTTTGTGCATTTACCACATATGTTTCTCACATCTTTCACAGCAGAGTTACCAACAATCAGTTTCAGGCCCAGCTGTTAGCTTTCTCTATAGCCTTTTACCTTCTGAGTTGTTCCAGTTTACCTTGCTGTGTGTGGGGGAAATTTTATTCAGGTCATCAGATGGAGATCCAGGGTCTTGCAGTAGCGGTTCATATCTGTTCTGAAGTGGCATGTTTGCTTGTTGTGGAGGTTTGTTTTTAGGCTTTCCTTTGACAGCTATCCACGACTGTGTCTTGCTGATAGCCGGGGTTGAGAAGGCGCTTGGTCTGGCTAGTAATGCAGGTCAGCCATTCGCATCACAGATCTCAGCAAGTTGGGCTGTTGCTTCTCCTCCCTTCACCCTGTGTGATGATTAATCATGGGCTTTGCACCAAGGGCATTCAAGGGAGGACTATCACTTGAAGATTTATTTCTATGTACACAATCCTCCCGTCTCCTATCAGCCATGTTAGCGCTGGCTAGATGTGCGTTAGCAGGGTCTTGTCAACTGTATTTAGTCACTGGCAGGGTTGTATCATTTTCACTCCATTAACTTCCAGATTAACTTCTAGCTGCTGGATTTTAGTTTCCAGCATGGCAATCTTCTGTAGAAGTTTGTGATAGTCATCTGTAGAAAGAGGAGGAATCTTGTTGATACTTAGCTTTAGCTTGTCAGTCAGTGTAGTTCACAGTGTTGGGAGTAACGCATTACTGTAACACCACTACTTTTGCAGTAACGTGCAGTAACGTGCTTCACCTGTGATGGTCCCGGCCTCCCACCCACGGTGAAACCCAGTGGGACCCCTGCTGCACCCGCGGTGACGATAACCTCCAGTGGCGAGCCTGGAACCTCCACCTCATCCGGCAACATGGACCTCTCTCCGGTGACCCTAGAAGAGGACTCAGACACAGAGAAGGAGGGGTCAGGGTCGCCGGCAGTGGCAGAGCCCGGCAAGGTGAGCTCAGGTGCAGCGTGTGGCTGCAGTTGGCTTTCCTCACCTGGAGCTAGGCAAAAATGCTCTATAAGGGAAAGGAAAAAAACAAAAGAGAGCACTTGCCTTAGCTCGAACTCCACTGCCATCCAGGACTCTGACGATCCGAGCAACGTCTCCACGGGCTCGGCCTCTTGGAGGTGCAGCTCGGGCGCTGACTCTGCTGCGGCATCCTCCGCAGCAGGCGTGATGGTGGTCGCAGTCTTCACCTCCTCCAGTGAAGATTCCAACGTGGGTGACTCTCCCGGCGTGGATTCTGGAGGTGGAGTCTCACATTGCGCTGAACCCCAGGTGACTGAAGCCAGGGAACGCTCCTTTGTCAGCTTAGGCCTCAGGTCAGTCACAGTGCCCTCTCTCAGTCCATAGAAGCTCCGCGGGGCTGGGGTAGAGTCATTCAGCACCGTGGGCTCCTCCTTCATCTGGTGACTGAGCTCCAGGGCCGATGGATGCTCAGAGATGAAAGGAAGCAATATGGAGAGGGTAGGTGAGACATTTTCTGCTGCAACGGGTGGTGAGGACCCAGTGGACTGCATGCACTGGGCCTCACTCACGGGAACCAGGCAAGAAAATTTATCAGACTGACAGATGCAATGAAAAATCACTTGCCTGTTCCTCCCAGGTATGATGGTCCCCGCTGCAGCTAGCCTGGACTCCTCCTTCCTTGTGTCAGCAAAGAACTTGGGCCCCTTGGAAAAGCCTGAGGAAACCGCCGCTGCACACTGGATGGCGGCCGGGGCCAAGGGAGGACTGGTTGCGCTCCCAGAGGTCGATGATGGCATCGTGGGCGAAGGATCCTTAGCTGCGATGGCCCCGGGAAGGAAGGCTGACATGACAGCCAGAGCAGGTCCCTCCATGGTCCATGGCTGTCAGGGAGGCTTGGTCCTCCCCCTGGTGAACAGATGGACTCTCAGGCAGATACAGGGGAGACACAAAGAGAACGGAAGTCATAACCTCTGCAGCTCGAGGAGAAAACGCAGGCGATAGCTCAACCTGCATCTCTCTACCGGGTGACAGACAAGGTTTATCATTTTCAGAAGAAAAAGGATGAAAAAAACACTTGCCTGGCAACCCGGGTGTGAGAGTCAGCCGCAGGTTTGTGTAGCAGAGGAGTGGGCCCATGGTTGGGATGAGGCTGACGAGCGGCTTCCTCCTGTCTCTCGCTCTCCCATGAGTAGGAGAAAATGGAGGCCAAGATGGAGGTGGCCTCCGCGCAGCTCCACAGATAAGGGCACCTCTCCATCAATTGTGCTGCACTGTCCCGGCTCTCATGGACTGATTTGGGAGTGCTGATGGTCTGGATCTGGGACAGGAGACCCTCCAGGATACACACGCCTTGCAGCTCCACATCATCCAGCCAGGACATGATTTCTCAAGTTCAGGTGGGTGACAAAAAACACACACAAAAATGAAAGGTAAAAAACAACACACTACTCACTGCTTGGGCTCTTTGTGGCGGCAGCTTACTGTCATGTCCGCTGTGTAATCTTGCAGCGAACATATGAATGGATACAAGCCCAGCGTGCAGTAATGTAACGTGTTTATTAACGAAAGGAAAAATGTACACAATATCCATATAACAGTCACAAATAGATGAACAGACAACCGGCTTCTAGCTTTGTTGGTGGGGGAAGAAAAGCCAAGCACGCTCCAGACAGAACAGGAGCGGAGGGAAAGGCAATATTAAAAGGACATACATATGCATAGGGGCGGAAAGGCTCTGGAGTAACTACACGGTTCAGTCCAGGGGAAAAAACTAACAGTCTGCGAGCCAGGAAGTCCA
The DNA here is from genome assembly GCA_020510985.1 of Pholidichthys leucotaenia. Lineage (NCBI taxonomy): Eukaryota > Metazoa > Chordata > Actinopteri > Cichliformes > Pholidichthyidae > Pholidichthys > Pholidichthys leucotaenia. Next base: position 354,775,589 of record CM035842.1, on the reverse strand, counting down.
GGGTTTAGTTAAGCTGCTGCACTGACTGATCCCACTGCCTCCCATAAGTATGCAAATCACTAATGAAGCAAGTGGTCACAGCCGTGTGGCAAGCAGGTGCGTGACTGATTGGACAGTGTGTGTGCGTGTGCGCAAGTGTGAGTGTGTGCGCGTGCGTACATGTGTGTGCATGTGGTGAAAAAATACAGCCGGTGAATGTCTGGCATGAGGAGGAGGCGTGGCCGTAGGATTGGCAGAGAGCAACGCTCACTTACCCTGCCAGCTGGAATTAATAAGCAATAATCAAAGACCTACGACCATGGATCGTGGACGGGGTTGAAAACAACCCCGAACATGACAATATCGAGCCCTGATCACCTGTTGTCCAAGCGGTAAGTAGCCCCCAACAGCTCCTACCTCTGTGGTTAAACATGAGTATTTTTTGAGCAAGAAGCTTGCATTTAATGTCTGCATTAAATGCATTTAAAGTTTTCTTACGCACAGAGAAAAATTGACTGATTTGGTACAGTAAAGAACAGCTTCTTCTAAGCGGTGACCTTTCATTTATCTGTGCTTTCTGTTTTATCTCATTCATTTACATGCTGTTGTGATATGCAGCAATTTCATGGAAGTAAATCCTCTAAATATGCATTTTTAATGGGCTGTCAAGGGGTGTCAAACATAGGGCTCGTGGGCCAAAAATGACCCACCAGGGGGTCCAAAATTTTCTCTGTGAATTTACAATTTTATTTCTAGTAAATTTCTGACTTTCTACTGATTACAATAGTTTATGTAAATCTGAGACATTTTTTCTCTGTAAGATGAGACTTTTTTCTGATCAGTTTACTTTTTCTTCTTTTTTCTGAGAACAAGGGGCCCTTCATCTTGCTGTTTGCAATATGATTTAAGCATGCATTTAAAAGTAACGTGAAAGTTACTTTTCCAAGTAACTAGTTACTTTAATCATGCAGTAACTCAAAAATAACTCAGTTACTTTTGAAAAGAAGTAACTAGTAACTATAACTAGTTACTATTTTGTAGTAACTTGCCCAACACTGGTAGCTCAGGCTTCAGCTACTTGTAGGCCACACTCACGTAGTACTGATAAGATCTAAAAAAGTGTTAGATCATGGTAATAGTGAGCTATATCTTCAGCGAAATATAGTCCCAGTGATTTATCAGTATCGGGTAGGCACTGCCCATAAATTTCTTAAGATAAGATAAAATAAGCCTTTATTAGTCCCATAACACTGTTCATTCAAATGTGGAATATACTGTCAGGGTCCATATTTATATTTTGCTGTGTAATTTAACTGTAATGCTGTTGATACCATCTAGCTGCAATGCTCCTGCACTGTGTATATAACTGTGCACATATGTATATTTATTTACTGCTTTGGCGAACCAGTTCTTATCTTATTTACTATTGCTTTGAGTGCTGCTATCCCTGTGCTGCTGCAATCCGGGAATTGCAGAGGAAAATGAGAATATTGACAGAAAAGTGCAAGCAGAGGGAAGAGCGAAGCAGCAAACTGTCCTTCCACCAGCAAGGCGGAAGTAGAAAATAAAATGTTTGTGATATATTATGGTCACATTTTCTTTAATTAATGAATTATTGCACCATCATTGTTAATCATCTTTTGCAGCCTTTCTAAGATTGCCTGGTTTCAGTGTATGTCTCTTTAAATCTCGAAGGCTACATTTAACTCCGCCCTCCCTCTTACGTCACATTTGCTATCCTTAGCTGGCTAGATCCTAGCTCCTAGCTCAGAGCAAAGTAACATAAATTTATCTTAAAGCATGAATGCATTACAACATCATTGATGGACAGGAGTGTGTTGCTTCAGTTGTCAGTACAATATGACCAGTTCAGTGAGCACAGAAACATTCATGAATGAGCCAAGACTAGTGGCTAAACTGCTAGATTCAGCTAGCTGCCTTGGTGCTGCTAAGGTAAGATAAGATAAGCCTTTATTAGTCCCACAATGGGGAAATTCCAGGATTGCAACAACACAGGGATAGCAACACTCAGAGCAATAATTCAGAAGATAAGAAAATAAGAGCAGTGAATATGCATATGTACACATAAATATATAAATATATATACACAGTGCGGAGCATTGTAGCTAGATGGAATAAACAGCATAACCATCTATTTAGTTACCCCACATAGTATGAATATGTACCCATATATATTGTCACCCTCTATAGCGATTGCTATTGTCCTAGTTGTATACTGGAGGGGACCATTTTGTGTAAGTCTGTTGCGTCTTTTGCATTCAATACTATTAGGTTGTCATGTTTTTTTGCTATCTCTGTGCACAGCCCTGCTTAGGTTATAAAGTCTGACAGCGGTAGGTAGGAAGGACCTGCGAAACCTCTTGGTCGCACACCTAGGATGATGTGGTCTACTGCTAAAAGAGCTCCTCAGTGCATTCAGTATGTCTTGCATAGGGTGGGACTCGGACTCCAGCAGTGATGACAGTTTAGCCACCATCCTTCTCTCTCCTATCTCCTCCACTGGGTCAAGGCGCTGCCCCAGAACAGAGCTAGCTTTCTTGATCAGTTTGTTCACTCTCTTCCTATCGGCTGCTGTGATGCCACCGCCGCAGCAGACCACTCCAAAAGTGATGGCTGATGCCACCACCGAATCGTAGAATGTCTTCAGGAGCGCCCCTTGTACACCAAAAGACCTGAGCCGCCTCAGTAGGAACAGCCTGCGCTGTCCCTTCTTGTAGAGTGCGTTGGTATTGTGTGACCAGTCTAGTTTATTATTCAAATGAACACCCAGGTACTTGTAAGATGTCACCATCTCAATGTCTCTTCCCTGGATGTTTACTGGTGCTGTGAGGGGTTGTCCTTGCCTGCAGCAGTCCACCACCAGCTCCTTAGTTTTCCTCACGTTGATCTGGAGGCAGTTCGAATGGCACCAGTCCATGAAGTCCTGGATAAGTCCTCTGTACTCAGCTTCATCTCCGCTGGAGATGAGGTCAATGATCGCAGAGTCGTCAGAGAACTTCTGTAGATGGCAGTGTGTTATGTTGTGCGAGAAGTTTGCAGTATAAAGGGTGAACAGGAAGGGAGCCAAAACCGTTCCCTGGGGGCCCCCCGTGCTGCTGATGATCATGTCGAACATACAATCCCGGGTTCTCACAAACTGTGGCCGGTTTGTGAGGTAGTCCAGGATCCATGATGACAGGTGCTGGTCCACCCCTGCGCACAGCAGCTTGTCCCTCAGGATCATTGGTTGGATGGTGTTGAAAGCACTGGAGAAGTCAAAGAACATGATCCTCACCGCATTCCCAGGCTTCTCCAGGTGGGACAGGGAACGGTGAAGGAGGAAGATCACTGCATCCTCCACCCCGATGCCATGCTGGTAGGCAAACTGGAGTGGATCCATCACTGGTCACACCAGGGGGCGGAGGTGAGCAAGGAGCAGTCTCTCCAGGGTCTTCATCAGGTGAGACATCAGGGCCACTGGTCTGTAGTTAACAGTTTGATGTAGCATCATAGTGAAAATATAACAAGCCAAAATGACATAAGATATATTACTGACTGTGGCTTAGTGAACCAGGTGGAAACAATGATGTCTATTAGGATGACAGAAATCTAACGAAAATAACAATGTAAACGCATGCTTCCTAGCACCACTGTTAGCTCTTAAGCTGATGTCTGGCTCCCTGCCCATCTACATGATAGACAACTAGGCTGGCCAATAATAGAGCAACTGGCAGGTATCAAGGCTAGTGACATTTACCTTTTAGTGATGCTTCCAATTTCTTGAAGTACAGGAACATACTCAGAAGAGTTAAAACGGCTTCTTGGAGAGTGAAATGAGGTAAAGGTTGTGTGTATTTTTAAGAGAAGTGAATATTTTGATATTTTTTTGATAATCACATGACCACTAGAAACATTTCAGAAGGTTAAAACCTAGAAAAACAAAATTTTTCAGTCTATGACACCTCAGATGCAAATTTTGCGTCATGTGGGAACTTAGTCTTTCTGTTCTATAATTAAATGATTGGCTGATTGCTCCTGCAGGAAATTCCTCCATTCTAAACTGGCTTTCCTCCATGAGCAAAACTGTGGGGTGTGTCGTGTGGAAATCACATGCTGCCTTTTTTTATGGGTAGAATAGGGAAGCTCACCCAGTCCCCGAGGAGTCTGTCTAAAAGGTCATGCTCCCTCCTCTTTTTCCTTTGTCTTTTTCATTTTTAATTAGCAGTTGGCTAAAGTTCATTAGCACTTCATTTTCTACAGTGCAAAGACAGTATAGTTCCCATGCACGTCACTTGGTTTAACATATAAAAATGCTAATTTATGTCCAGAAATAATTGCATATTGTTGCTTTAAGTTTGATGGTTATTTTAAATATAATCATAGTGTATAGTCTCGACTTTTATTGTGCATCCCTGGTCATAACATAAAAGACTCATTAGACTTTATTGCCTTTGCCCTGAACAAACCTCAAAGGTGATTAGAGAAAATATTGTTGACGTCACTCTGTAGCAGTAAAAAACAAACAAAAATGTAATTGTTGATGGATTTTATTTAAAGTCATGCAGACAGAAGACAAGAATGGTTCAGAGAGCGGAAACCGTTCTTCTAATCCACAGTTTGGTGTGATGTTGGGTGAGAATAGAAACCCCACAAGGTCAAGAGGTGAGAGTGAGAGCCTGTTTAAAGTCTGAAGGAGAAGACAGGAAGTGACAGAGGTGAAAAGAGTGCAGAGGATTAAAGGGTGAGGGAAATATAAAAAAGGCATCAACTTGTGGCAGTTTCCTACACCTGAGATATGCCACTAAAAGTAGCATTGTGCTTTTGCTGGCAGGCATATGGGGAAATATGAGTGGATAAATAATTGTTGTCTATCACTTCTGTCTATCTATGTGGGTTTATTAGAACATATCTGTGCTGCGGCCATACTTTGGCAGGTGTGTGGATTTACCATAATTAATTTTATGGTAGGTAGCACTCACCCACTCCTCAGCAAAAAGATGTGCATGTGTTTGTGCCTGTGTGTATGGTGTGAGCACGTGTGTATGTGTTTGCTTCACAGTGAAAATTTCATTAGGCTCCGTTAAACAACATCAGCACTAACAGATGAGTGTCACTGGTGTCGCTGACAAGTGAGCTGTGATTCATTCACAACCTCTTCATCTGTAAACCTGTTGCTGCTCAGTGATAAGCATGACTGGCTTTGATTGTGTTTATTAAAGGTTGTTTATTCTTTTTGGATTAATTGTTTTCCAGAGCATGTTGTAGAATTGTCAGTTTAACTCCAAAGACAGTGAGTCATCGGGCGCTTTGTACTGAGGTAATTTACATAAACTCTAATTTAGCCACATTTTCAATTTGAGGCCACCTACAATACAGTGTTCTGAGAATGTTTTGGAGCAATATAATTTTTTTTTTGTAACTTAAGATTTTTATTCATTTTTCATTATATATATTGCATTCAGATCACAGTCTACATTTAAAAAAAAAAACAAAGGGGCTAGAGTAAAAAAGAAAAAGAAAAAAAAAAAAAAAAAAAGGGGGGGGGGACAAATGTTGGAGCATCAAGTTTTTAGTTTCCATCTCTTAATTCTTCTGGTTTTTCCAGCGTCTTTGGTTATTCTTTCAATATCTGTCTCGTTGTTGCACTTTGTAGTGTGTCCATTTCCGCCATTTTTTTTCCCATAGTCCTTCTTGCATTCTTTGTCGATATGTTAGTTTTTCCATCATACGTATGTCCTCAATAATGTCAGTCCATTGTTCTTGGTCAGGAAGAACTTCTGATCGCCATTTTTTTGTGATAGTTTTTTTACATGCAATCAACAAGATTTTAACTAGATATCTGTCCTCAGCCTGTATAACATTGTCTCTTTTAAGATCACATAGGTACATCAAGTTACAGTTCATTGGTATATTATATCCTAATATCCTCTGTATTGTCACATGTATAGATTTCCAGAATGATGAGATTTTGCAGCATTTCCAAAACATATGCGAGTGGTCTGCATTTTGAGCCCCACATCCCCTCCAGCATATAGATTGGGTATTTGTATACTTTCCTTGAATCTGTGGTGTAATGAAAAAGCGAATCAGGTTTTTCCATCCAAATTCCCTCCATGTTCTTGAATTTGTTGACGTGTGTTGTGTTTTCCAAATTTCCTGCCAGCTTTCTTCTGTTATGTTTAAATTGAGCTCTTTCTCCCATTTCTCCTTTATATAGTTACTTGAATGATTGTTTGCCATAAGTTTCTGATATAGCTTTGAAATAATTCTTGTTTTATTTCCTGTATATGAGCTTAAAATGAATTGTATAATCTCGCTCACATCTGTTTGGAGGTTATGCCTAATCTTCTTCATATAATAGTCTCTCATCTGCAGATATCTGAAGAATTCCGATCTTTCTAGTTTAAATTTTCTCCTGATGTTTACAAAGCTCCCAAGATCTTTTTTTCCGATATTGCCTCATGCTGTGATTCCCTTGTTCACCAGATTTTTGTATCCCCTATCTTGTTTTGCCGGTTCAAACTGACTGTCAAATGCTACCCATTTCAATAGTTTTATGTCTTCCTTTATATTATACTTTTGTACTATTTTATACCACAGTTCTAAAGTAAATTTAGTGATTGGGTCTATTTGTTTGATTTGCTTATATGCATCTTTATCTCCTATTATGCTTTGTACTGGGAGTCCCTCAATTTCCTTTTCCATTTCTTTCCATTTTGCCTCATATCCTCCATTGCACCAACATATGATATATCTTATTTGTGCTGAGTAGTAATATTCCTTTAGACTCGGTAGGCCCATGCCTCCTTTCTCTTTTGGTAACTGGAGAGTTTTATATTTCACTCTTGGTTTTTTACCTCCCCAAACAAATCTCGATATCATCCTGTCCCACTTTGAGAATTGGGCATCTGGAATCTCTGTTGGTAGAGCCTGGAAGAGGTAAAGTAATCTAGGTTGTATGCTGATTTTGACTGTCTCAATTTTTGAATTCAGATCCATATTTAAGATTGACCATCTATCAATATCTTTTTTTATTTCTTGTTCCAACCTATCATAGTTTGCTTTATAGATTTTGCTTAGATCTTTAGGTATGTTCACTCCAAGGTATTTTATTTCTTTTTGTTTCCAGTTTAGTTTGATCTTATCAGTTATCTGGTTTAGAGGGTTATAGTGGAATGTCAGTATTTGTGTTTTTGTTATGTTTATCTTGTATCCTGATAATTTTCCAAAATTTTCTATCAAGTCCATCATTTCCATTATTGATTTATCTGGTTGTTCAAGGTAAACTATAATATCGTCTGCAAATAGCCCAATCTTGTGTTCCGCCCCCTTTATTGTTACACCTTTTAATTTCTTATTTTGTCGTATCGCTTGAGCCAGTGGCTCTATGAACAGAGCAAACAAGGTGGGCGATAAGCAGCATCCCTGCCTAGTTGATCTTTGTATATTTACTTTGTCTGTTAAGCTACCGTTTATCTTGATTCTTGCCACAGGTTCTTGATACAGCGTCCTTATGCATTGTACTGATTTTTCGTTGAATCCAAAGCGTTCCAGCACACTATATAGGAATTTCCAGTTAACCCTGTCAAATGCTTTTTCTGCGTCTAAACTCATTATTACTGCGCTTTTCTTTTCTTTATGTATTTGATTAATTATATGTATTGTTCTCCTGATATTGTCATGTGTTTGGCGTCCCTCTATGAAACCAGTTTGATCATCTTCTATCAATTCCGTCAAGAATGTCTTTATTCGTTTACATATAATTGTTGTATATATTTTATAATCCACATTTAATAAAGAGATTGGCCTATAGTTTCCGCATTGTTCTCTATCTTTCCCTGGCTTTAAAATGACTGAAATAATGGCTTCGTTCCATGATGGAGGTATTTTGTTGTTGTTCAATGTCCAATTAAATGACTTTAGAAGCTGTGGCGTGAGTTCTTCTATAAACAGTTTATAAAACTCAGTACCTGGTGATTTACCGTTTTTAAGTGACTTAATCACATCTCTAATCTCTTGTGTTGTTATTTCTGCTGTTAGCTTTTCATTTTGTTGATTTCCTATTGATGGCAAGTCCAATGTGCATAGAAATTTTTTAATATCTTTAGTATTTGTTTCTTCAGGTTGCGAGTATAGTTCTTGGTAGAAATTATGGAATATTTCTTTGATGTTTTCTGGGTTAACTGTGGTTTTATTTGTGGTGGGGTCTTTAATCTTGTATACATTATTCATTGTTTGTTGTTTTCTTAACCGTTTTGCCAGCAGTTTTGTGGCTTTTGGTCCCGTTTCATAATATTTTTGCTTTAGATATCTATTTTTCCTTTCAATTTCATCCATTTGTGTTTCTTTTATCTTTATTTTTTCTTCTTTAATTTCTTGATATATTTTTGGGTCATTTGTGCTTTGATGTTTATGTTCTAATTCCCTCAGTCTCTCACATCTTTGTTCATATGCTTCCAGTTTAGTCTTATTTGCTTTTCCTGTTTCAACAATTAATTTACCTCTTAACACGGCTTTTAGTGCATCCCATAGTATTGTTGGGTCCACTTCTTCATTGTCATTCTCTTGGATATATTCATTTATGTTTACTTTTATTCTTTCTTTCATTTTATCATCATTTAACAGTCCTACATTAAGTTTCCATGTTGTTTGTCGTTTTCTATTGTTTAAATTTATTTCCATGTATATAGGATTATGATCTGATATTTCTGCCCCTCCAATCCAACAATTTCTCACCCTGTGTCTGTCATCTTCATTCATAAGGAAGTAATCTATTCTAGAGTGTACTTTATGGGCTGCTGAATAATGTGTATAGTCTTTTTCGAGTGGGTGCAGGTCCCTCCAAATGTCTACCATACCCATTTCTGCCAGTGAGGTTCTTATGAATTTTGTTACATGTTTTTTTGTCTTCTTAACACTTGTTGTATCAATTTCATGATCCATGACAGCATTTAAGTCTCCTCCACAAATTAGGACTCCTTCACTGTGTGTTGCTATGAGATCAAACAGATGTTGAAAAAAACCCTTGTCACTTTCTGGTGGGGCATAGATGTTCACTAATGTGATCTGCATACCATCTATTCTTCCCTTTATTATTACATACCTGCCTTCTTTATCCTGGATTTCCTGTTCACATTCAAATTGTATTTTATTTGAGATTAGTATCATAACCCCCCTTTTAGTTCCTCCCTTAAATGAACTGTAGTAGGAGTTCTTATAGCCAAATCTCTTTAGTTTCACATGTTCTGTCTTGCTCAAATGTGTCTCTTGCATAAATATAATTTCGGCTTTTTCTTTCTTGAATTTTCTTATTATTCTTTCCCTTTTAACAGGTGAGTTCAGACCATTCACGTTTAGTGTTATTATCTTAAGATTTTTACCCATAATCATGTTTTTCCATTTTTTTAACTTGTGCTCCTAGCCCCTTTAACAACAAAAATAACACATATTTATATAAAAACACATTAAAAAATCTCGACCTCCGTACTTTGGGCCTTTCTTCTGCCCACTGGTCCCTGTTGGTGGGTGGAGGGATTGTCCTCACCGAGTGTAGGGCCCTCCCTAGACCTGTATTTACTATCCAAGAAATAGTCATTAGTCTAGAAATGTCCAACAAATATCACTTAAACCTCTCCTAGCCGTCTGTTTCTCTTTTACCTTGTCTTCTTGGCCTTCATTTCTTCTGTGTCTTTCTTAATCTTTGTTATAATCTAGGCTTTCAGTTGAAAGCCTTGTAGTCTTTCCTGGGCCCGCTGCGCCACGTCTCCCCCCGTCTTTTGCCGTTCACTCGCCTCCACTCCGGCTGTCGTGATGCGTTCAGGGCCTCCGCTGCTCCTACCGTTTCCTCCGGCACGTACACCTCAAGGCCCCGCTCCATCATGTCCTGCGCTGCCTCTCTGGCTGTGTTGTAGGTTCTTACGCCGTTCTCCCAATGAATCCTCATCTTCGTTAGCGGCGTTTGGAATCTAATTTTTTTTTCTTTCAGCGTTTTTTTAATGTTGGCATATTTCTTCCGCTGCTGCACAATTTCTGCCGGGTAGTCATGGTCAAAGAATATCTGCTTGTCGCCGATTCGTATCTTTTTTTTCCACGCTCGTGTCAGGATTCTTTCCTTTACATCATATTTCAGAAAGTTTACCACAACTGACCTGGGTGTAGAGCGTGGGTTCGGGTTCTGTGCCGAGGCTCTGTGCGCTCGTTGAATCTGCAGATCCGCTTCGCTGGGCAGTTCCAGCTCTTTTTTTAAGAACTGATCCATGAATTTCGTCATCGAGTTGCCTTCAATGCCCTCCGGGATCCCGAAGATGCGTATATTGCCCCGTCTGGACCTGCTCTCCAAGTCGGTTACTTTCTCCTGCATCCTCTGCATTTGTGCCGTCAGGGTCTGCAGCTGTTCGCTTGCCTCGCTATTCCAATCTTCCAGCTCTGATATTCGGGCCTGCGCTTCTGTCATACACGCCCGCTGGGAGCGCAGCTCCTCCATGTTTTCTGCTAGCTTGCGCTCCATTTCTCTTCGGAGGCCCATAATTTCTTCCTTAATCTCTTTTTTCAGCTCCTCCTTAAGAGCCGCTAAATCCTGTTGTAGCTGCCGTTTGAAGTCTCTCAACTCTTTACCCAAACTGGCGATGCCAGTGTTCATGGTATCGAGTTTTGTGTCCTCCATTTTCTCTGCTGCAGTCACCTCGTTTTTTTGGGCCCCGTGTTCAGCGGTTTCTCCTGCGTTGTTGAAGAGGAATTCTTTAATTTTACTCTGCTTTTGTCCTTGTGCCCGGCTCCTTCGTGTTTTCATCCCTTAGTTTATTGATCCGCTTATGTCGAGTTGGCCATTTACCGATGATTTTTAATCCGGCTAGGGAGAGCTCTCTGTTTAAGCGTTATGTCTCTCCGCCATCTTCCCGGAAGTCTTGGAGCAATATAATTTAAAGGGGTCATTGACTGCCCTTTTTCCACGTGTTGATAGCTCCCACAGGTCTTATTGAAATGTTTGTGATTTTGGTCAAATTTTCTTTAATTATTTAATTAATTAATTATTGCAGCATCATTGTGAATCATCTTTTGCAGCCTCACTGAGAATGATCCATTTCAGTCATGTCTCTTTAAATCCAGACAGCCGCTGTTAACTCTACCCTAACGCTTATGTCACTATTGCTAACCTTAGCTGGCTAGTGAGCTTGAGCCAACTAATGTAAATTTGTCTTTAAGAATGAATTAAATAAAGCATCACTACACTGCAAAACCTGAGTTAGGTCAACTCAAAGTGTTTCTGTTAAGGTTTATTACCACAGTCTAGTTATGACAACTTTCATTACAGCACAACACAACTGACAGCCATTTCCTCCATAGGGCGGTGTACGCAAACTCTTTGTGCCCCCGGTGACTGAGGAACAGATGCAACCTCAATGTTAGAGCACCAGTTGCCACTGTGGTACAAGGGGAAGGGTTAACTTTGTGATGTCAGTTTAAAGGAACATAAAACTATTGAGATTATTGGTTTATTGGAGCACATCCTGATGATTTCAAACCCTGAATAAAAAACAAATGTCAGCAGTCATTTTTATAGCAATACTGAACTTAACTCAGATGAAATGAGTAAATGCAACAAACTGGAATTATATCACCAATATTTTAAATACCCTCAAAATGCAAGTACACTCACAGCAACTGAATTACTGCAACAAATATGTATTTTTAAGTAAGGTTAAATTTGTAGAAATGAGTGACTCCAGTTTTTTTCAAGGATTAAGTTATATTTACTTACTTCTTTTATTAAGACTGATGGTGTTATGTTCACAAACCTGGAACGAAAACGGACGAGGATGCAGTGCTAGAACTCGAACTTTATTACACAAAACTGTTGGTTAACAATACAGGTGAATAAGCACTCAGCTCTCAGATATACCCTGGGGACGAGTCACCAAAGAAGAGGCCATGAGATGGTTGACTGTCCCATATATATGCTGGTGTGATGACGACACTAGCCTGCTGTGTCATCACGCCGCACATTGTAATGAATCCCATCATTACATTCCATCCATCCATCCATCCATCCATCTTCTACCGCTTTTCCGGAGGTCCGGGTCGCGGAGGCAGCAGTTCAAGCAGAGAAGCCCAGACTTCCCTCTCCCCAGCCACCTGCTCCAGCTCTTCAGAGGGGATACCAAGGCGTTCCCAGACCAGCTGGGAGACATAGTCTCTCCACCGAGTCCTGGGTCTGCCCCGGGGTCTCCTCCCAGTGGGACGTGCCTGAAACACCTCAAGTGGGAGGCGTCCAGGAGGCATCCTAATCAGATGCCCATACCACCTCAACTGACTCTTTTCAATGTGGAGGAGCAGCGGTTCTACTCTGAGCCTCTCCCGGATGACTGAGCTCCTCACCCTATCTCTGAGGGTGAGTCCAGCCGCTTGTATCCGCGATCTCGTTCTTTCGGTCATTACCCAAAGCTCGTGACCATAGGTGAGAGTAGGAACGTAGATTGACTGGTAAATCGACAGCTTTGCCTTAGAACTAAGCTCCCTCTTCACCACAACAGACCGGTACAACGTCCGCATCACTGCAGATGCTGTTCCAATCCGTCCGTCGATCTCTCGCTCCATTTTCCCCTCACTCGAGAACAAGACCCCAAGATACTTAAACTCCTCCACTTGGGGCAGGAGCCTGTCCCCAACCCGGAGAGGACAATCCACATTTTTCCGGCTGAGGACCATGGACTCGGACTTGGAGGTGCTGATTCTCATCCTAGCCGCTTCACACTCTGCGGCAAACCGTCCCAGCAAGAGCTGTAGGTCATTGCTGGATGAAGCCAACAGGACAACATCATCTGCAAACAACAGAGATGAGATCCTGTGGTCACCAAGCATGACACCCTCCATTCCCTGGCTGCGCCTAGAAATCCTGTCCATAAACATTATGAACAGGATCGGTGACAAAGGGCAGCCCTGGCGGAGTCCAACTCTTACTGGGAATGACTCTGACCGAGTGTTGGCAATACGAACTAAACTCTCACAACGGTCGTACAGAGACCGAATAGCTCGTAACAACAAGTCCGATACCCCATACTCCCGAAGCACCCCCCACAAAAATCCACGAGGGACGCGGTCAAATGCCTTCTCCAAGTCCACAAAACACATGTAAACTGGTTGGGCAAACTCCCACGAACCCTCAAGAATTCTCGAGAGGGTAAAGAGCTGGTCCGATGTGCCACGGCCAGGACGAAAACCACATTGCTCCTCCTGAATCCGAGGTTCGACCAACGGCCGGACTCTCCTCTCTAGTACCTTGGCAGAGACCTTCCCAGGGAGGCTGAGGAGTGTGATCCCTCTAAAGTTGGAGCATACCCTCCGGTCCCCTTTTTTGAAGAGAGGAACCACCACCCCGGTTTGCCATGCCAAAGGCACTGCCCCCGACCTCCATGCAATGTTGCAGAGGCGTGTCAACCATGACAACCCAACAACATCCAGGGCCTTGAGGTACTCGGGGCGAATCTCGTCCACCCCCGGGGCCCGGCCACCAAGGAGATTTTTAACCACCTTGGCGACCTCAGCCCCTGTGATAGGCGAATCATCCCCCTCGTCCCCAAACCCTGCCTCCTCTGTGGAAGGCGTATCAGTGGGATTGAGGAGATCCTCGAAGTATTCCTTCCACCGCCCGACGATATCCCCAGTTGAAGTCAACAGTGTCCCATCCGCACCATACACAGTGTGGACGGGGAGCTGCTTTCCCCTCCTGAGCCGCCGAACAGTTTGCCAGAATCTCTTTGAAGCCGACCGAAAGTCTTGTTCCATGGCCTCACCGAACTCCTCCCATACCCAGGTTTTTGCTTCAGCAACCACCCGAGCTGCACTCCGCTTGGCCTGCCGGTACACCTCAGCTGCTTCGGGAGTCCCACAAGCCAACCAAGCTTGATGGGACTCCTTCTTCAGCTTAATGGCCCCCCTCACCACTGGTGTCCACCACTTGGTTCGGGGGTTGCCACCACGAGATGCACTGACCACCTTGCGGCCGCAGCTCTGGGCCGCCGCTTCAACAACAGAGGTGGAGAACATGGCCCATTCAGACTCCATGTCTCCAGACTCCCTCGGAATGTAGTTGAAGTTCTTCCGGAGGTGGGAGTTGAAGACCTCCCGGACAGGGGCCTCAGCCAGATGCTCCCAGCACACCCTCACTATACGTTTGGGTCTACCAGGTCTGAATGGCTTCCTCCCCTGCCATTGGATCCAACTCACCACCAGGTGGTGATCAGTTGACAGCTCTGCACCTCTCTTTACTCGGGTGTCCAAGACATACGGTCGCAGGTCTGATGATACGATAACAAAATCGATCATCGACCTGCGACCTAGGGTGTCCTGGTGCCAGGTGCACATATGGACACCCTTATGCTTGAACATGGTGTTCGTTATGGACAGACTGTGGTTAGCACAGAAGTCCAATAACTGAACACCACTCGGGTTCAGCTCAGGCAGGCCGTTCCTCCCAATCACCCCCCTCCAGGTTTCACTGTCGTTGCCCACGTGCGCATTGAAGTCCCCCAGTACGACAATGGAGTCTCCAGGAGGAGCACCCTCCAGCACCCCAGTCAGAGACTCCAAAAAGGGTGGGTACTCTGAAACATCATTTGGTGCATAGGCACAAATGATGGTCAGGACCCGTTTCCCAACCCGAAGGCGCAGGGAAGCAACCCTTTCGTCCACCGGGGAAAACTCCAATATAGAGGCAGCAAGGTGGGGCGATACAAGAATACCCACCCCTGCTCGTCGCCTCTCGCCCGGGGCAACTCCAGAAAAGGCCAAGCTCCAGCCCCTCTCCAGGAGACTGGTTGGTTCCGGAACCGGAGCTGTGTGTTGAGGTGAGGCCAACTATTTCTAGCCGGTATCGCTCAACCTCGTACACCAGCTCAGGCTCCTTCCCCACCAGAGAGGTGACATTCCACGTACCAAAAGCCAGTTTAGAAAGCTTGGGATCAGTCCGCCAAGGTCTCCGCCTTTGACCGCCACCTAATCCACATAGCACCGGACCCCCATGATCCCTCCTGCAGGTGGTGAACCCACTGGAGGGCGGACCCATGTAACTCCTTCGGGCTGAGCCCGGCCGGGTCCCATGGGTGGAAACCCGGCCACCAGACGCTAGCCTTCGAGCCCCTCCCCCAGGCCTGGCTCCAGGGTGGGGCCCCGGTAACCCCATACCGGGCGGGGTACACTGAATCCTTGATATACAATTTATCATGAGAGTCTGTTGGATCGTTCTTAGTCTGGCCCTTCACCCAGCACCAGCTTGTCTTGGGAGACCCTATCAGAGGCAAATTGCCCCGGACAACATAGCTCTCAGATACACTACCGTTCAAAAGTTTGGGGTCACCCAGACAATTATTTTGTGTTTTCCGTGAAAAGTTACACTTATTTACCACCATGAGTTGTAAAATGAATAGAAAATATAGTCAAGACATTGACAAGGTTAGAAATAATGATTTGTATTTGAAATAATAATTTTTTCCTTCAAACTTTGCTTTCGTCAAAGAATCCTCCATTTGCAGCAATTACAGCATTGCAGACCTAACATGATTGCACAAGGGTTTTCTAATCATCCATTAGCCTTCTGAAGCAATGAGCAAACACATTGTACCATTAGAACACTGGAGTGATAATTGCTGGAAATGGGCCTCTATACACCTATCTAGATATTGCACCAAAAACCAGACATTTGCAGCAAGAATAGTCATTTACCACATTAGCAATGTATAGAGTGTATTTCTGATTAGTTTAAAGTCATCTTCATTGAAAAAAGTGCTTTTCTTTCAAAAATAAGGAAATTTCTAAGTGACCCCAAACTTTTGAACGGTAGTGTATATCCTGGGGACGAGTCACCAAAGAAGAGGCCATGAGATGGCCGACTCTCCCATATATATATATATATGACGGCGTGATGACATCACCAGCTGGCTGCGTCATCACTGCACATTGTAATGAATCCCATTATTATAGATGGCAAGACCGATTTGAAGTCCATCATGGAAGTTAAGATAAGATAAGATAAGATAAGATAAGATAAGCCTTTATTAGTCCCACAACGGGGAAATTCCAGGATTGCAACAGCACAGGGATAGCAACACTCAGAGCAACAATCAGAAGGCAAGAAAAAAAAAAAAGCAAGCAAGAGCAGCTAATATACATATGTTCATATTACTATAAATATATATATATATACACACACACAGACACACAGTGTAGAGCATTGTAGCTGGATGGGATAAATATATGAGTATATAAACACACAGTACGGAGCATTGCAGCTAGATGGAATAAATATGTAAATATATAAACACAGTGCGGAGCAATGTAGCTAGATGGAATAATATGTAGATATATAAACACAGTACGGAGCATTGCAGCTAGGTGGAAAAAATATGTAAATATATAAACACACAGTGCGGAGCAATGTAGCTAGATGGAATAATATGTAGATATATAAACACAGTGCGGAGCATTGTAGCTAGATGGAGTGAATATATAGATATATAAATATAAACATAAACATAAACACACCCAGTGCGGAGCATTGTAGCTAGATGGAATAAATATGTAAATGTATAAACACACACAGTGCAGAGCATTGTTGCTAGATGGGATGAAACAGCACAACCGTCTACTTAGTTATCCTACATGATATGATTATGTGCCCATACATATTCTCACCCTCCGTAGCTACCGGTATTTTCCTAGTTGTATGCCGGAGGGGACCATTGTGTAAGTCTATTGCATCTTTTGCATTCAAAAAACTATTAGGTTGTTACGTCTTTTTGCTATCTCTGCGAGCAGCCCTGCTTAGGTTGTACAGTCGGACAGCCGTTGGTAGGAAGGACGTGCGAAACCTCTCGGTTGTGCACCTGGGATGATGTAGTCTGCTGCTAAATGAGCTCCTCAGTGCATTCAGTATGTCCTGCATAGGGTGGAACTCGGACTCCAGCAGAGATGACAGTTTAGCCACCGTCCTTCTCTCTCCTATCTCCTCCACCGGATCAAGGCGCTGTCCCAGGACGGAGCTAGCTTTCTTGATCAGTTTGTTCAGTCTCTTCCTATCGGCTGCAGTAATGCCACTGCCCCAGCAGACCACTCCAAAAGTGATGGCTGATGCCACCACCGTGTCATAGAATGTCTTCAGCAGTGCCCCTTGTACACCAAAAGACCTGAGTCTCCTCAGTAGGAACAGCCTGCACTGTCCCTTCTTGTAGAGTGCGTCAGTATTGTGTGACCAGTCTAGTTTATTGTTCAGATGAACACCCAGGTACTTGTATGATGTCACCATCTCAATGTCTGTTCCCTGTATATTTACTGGTGCTGTGAGGGGTTGTCCTTGCCTGCGGCAGTCCACCACCAGCTCCTTAGTTTTCCTCGCGTTGATCTGGAGGCAGTTCCGATGGCACCAGTCCACAAAGTCCTGGATAAGCCTTCTGTACTCAGCTTCATTTCCATTGGAGATGAGGCCAACGATCGCAGAGTCATCAGAGAACTTCTGTAGATGGCAGTGTGTTGTGTTGTGTGAGAAGTCCGCAGTATAAAGAGTGAACAGGAAGGGAGCCAACACCGTTCCCTGGGGGGGCCCCCGTGCTACTGATGATCGTGTCGGACACACAGTCCCGGGTTCTCACAAACTGAGGCCGGTTCGTGAGGTAGTCCAGGATCCATGATGACAGGTGCTGGTCCACCCCTGCGTGCAGCAGCTTGTCCTTCAGGATCATCGGTTGGATGGTGTTGAAAGCACTGGAGAAGTCAAAGAACATGATCCTCACCATATTCCCGGGCTTCTCCAGGTGGGACAGAGAACGGTGAAGGAGGAAGATCACCGCATCCTCCATCCCAATGCCATGCTGGTAGGCGAACTGGAGTGGATCCATCGCTGGTTCCACCAGGGGGCGGAGGTGAGCAAAGAGCAGTCTCTCCAGGGTCTTCATCAAGTGGGACGTCAAGGCCACCGGTCTGTAGCTGTTCAGGTCTTTGGGGTGGGAAGTTTTTGGTACAGGTACCACACAAGATGTTTTCCACAGCTGTGGTACCCTCCCCAGCTTCAGGCTCAGGTTGAAGATGTACGTCACAATCCCACACAGCTGGTCTGCACAGGACTTGAGGAGCTTTGCGCTGATGCCGTCCGGTCCCGACGCCTTCCTCGCCTTGATCTTCCTCAGCTCCGTCCTCACCTGGGTCCTGGTCAGGGTCAGGATGGGGGGCTGTGTGTTGGGAGTGGGGGGGGGGGGTGTTGGTGGAGTGGGGAGTGGGCAGCAGGACTTGATGTCTTTAGAGGCAGCAGTGGTTGTTGTGCAGTCAGGGGGGAGGGCGGTTGGAGCCCAGAGATGGTTTTGAGGTTTCTCCAGACCCCGCTGATGTCGCTCTGTTGCAGCTTGTCCTCCATCTTCCTCCTGAAGCTGTCCTTGCCTTCTCTGATCTTTCTCCTCAGCTCCCTCTGTACGGACTCCAGCATCTCCCTGTTCCCCGACCTGAAGATCCTATTCTTCTCTCTCAGAATTGTTTTAATCTCAGGGTTGATCCAGGGTTTGTTGTTTGAGCAACACCGTATGGTCTTGGTGGGAACGGATTTGTCCGCACAGAAGCTGAGGTAGCCCGTGAAGGTGTGAATGAGGCCATCGATGTCCTCACCATATGGATCGCAGAGCTGCTTCCAGGCGGTGGCTTCAAAACAGCCCTTTAGAGTGTCCATTGCCTCCTCAGACCATAACATCACTGTGCGCATGGCCGGGGGTTGTCTGTGCACTAGGGGTTTGTACACCGGCCGGAGATGAACCAAGTTGTGATCCGATCTCCCGAGTTGGGGGAGTTGTGATGAGGTGTACGCCTCCTTAGTGTTTGCGTAGAATAAGTCCAGTGTTTTATTGTCTCTAGTGTGGCATGTGACATACTGGGTAAACGTGGGTAGAACGGGAGACAGTGAAACATTGTTGAAATCGCCTGAGATGAGGAGAAGAGCATCTGGGTGTTCTGTCTGCAGCCTGCTGGTTACTGAGTGGATGACGTCACGCGCTGTCCCAGCGTTCGCCGTCGGATTTGCATAAACAACAATGCAGATCACATGTGAGTGTTCTCTCGGGAGATATGTAGGCCGCATGCTAACAGCTAGCAACTCAATGTCTTTGCTGCAGTGACGTTGTTTAACAGTGATATGTCCCGGTCTGCACCAGTTGTTGTTAACATACATTATCACTCCACCGCCCCTTGCTTTGCCACTGTCTGGTGTTCGGTCTGCCCATATCATGTGGAAACCCTCCAGCTCAATGTTAGCATCTGCTGCTAGTTCAGTTAGCCACGTCTCAGTAAACAAAAGGAGAGAGCACTCCCGGTATGTGCTATCGTAACGGCAGACAGCCGCTAGCTCATCTACCTTTCCCAGTATAGAGCGTACATCCCCCATAATAACGGATGGGAAGGTGGGTCTGTACCTCATACTCCTTGTCCGCCGTCTAACACCAGCCCGACAACCACGTCGTTTTTGCCTTATTTCTCTTGGCACGTCGAGTTTTTTCGTCAGCACCGAGTGGCGATTAAGTGCAAGCAGCTGTTCCCTGCTGTACCGTCTCCTGCTGTAAACAGTGGCTCCGTCCGCTGGCTCGGGAGGCATTTTGGGGCGATCTGTGTGTCCGTGATGTATAACGTGTGTAAAGAAAGAAAGAAAAAAACTCAGAATTGAGCCGCTGTTGCAAAAGGCAGCCGACTCGTGTGGTGCCGGAAGTTTTTTTTTAATTTTATTTTTTTATAAGTTAAGATCACTATGCCCATGCCCAGCACAACAATACTAGTGCAAACTGTACTACAATGTATTTATTAGCAGGTCTACTAATTGTCCAACCTCTTTAGCCAAATGAGTTGCTTCTGTGTTGATACACCAATTATTGTATATTTTGTTGTGTTACGTGGAAGTTAGCAAGAACTATTGGCTAACTGGCACGATCAGACCGATTCCTCCACCACATAATGAAACTAGAAAAGCACTTGGAGAGCACAGACCTCCGCCAAAGAAGGTCAGTCCCCCATGGTGTGATCTACTCAAAAATGTAATTGCTTGACTTTGAAAAGTCCTACATTTATTTAATCTATATTTTCAGATTCCTTGATCATCAAAACATACCTTTAGCAATTGGATTCACGTTGATATCTTTATTAGTTGAGTAGTTATTGACAAAAATCACTTTTTCGGTAATGGCGGTGATCCAGATCACTCCCAAAATCTAATCACTTCTTCCTTGTCCCATTTCGGACTTGTCCTGAAAATTTCATCAAAATCCGTTCATAACTTTTTGGGTTATGTTGGTAACAGACAGACAGACAGACAGACAGACAAACAGACAAACCCCGGTAAAAACATAACCTCCTTGGTGGAGGTAACAAAAGAAAAACTAGCTCATCCATTGTGGTGATTATTAGCTGAAAAACAAAGAGATAAAATTCTTTTTACACTTGGCTAGATTTCAGATAAATTTACCAAAAACACTAGTAAATGATCTCAGTTTTCTGATATGCTGTTTTGAAATGTGGTTGACTTTGAGGTAACATAAACCACATCACTCAAATCCAACTGCTCCAAGAGAAGAAACCCAGAGAAATTTGACTGGTGATGACTTAGAAACAGAGATTTAAGCAGGGACGTGCGCAGACACATAGCTGTTTCCTCCATAGGGCAATATACGCAAATGCTATGGGCCCCCTGACAGTGAGCTTCAGCCATCATATTGTCTTAAATTGCAATTTAAACAAACCTTAATAGCAAGGTTAGCTTTTCACTCCAACATTATGTCCCTGTAATGTGAATTTATGATCTACCTCCAATCTGCACATCTGCTGTAATGACGGGGGTGGGTGGTGGTGGTGGTGGGGTCTTTCCCCACCACAGCATTCATACTAATGGTGCCAAACATTAAGTCACATAAAATATTAAATCTAATAATAAAAATATCCCAACAGAAACAGCTTATGTACAGTAAAATGAGGCTCTAACTTCTCTTTAAATCATTTGCCTAAGGAAAACATGCTTATTATTATTTCCTATCAGCCCTTATGGATGCATTCATCCACAAAGATACAATATCATGGGACAATTAAAAGTGCCTGTCTTCATTTGCAAAAAGTGAAGGTTATTACATATTTTTTGAACAACTTAAATTTGTATGTAAAATGTAAAGAAAACAAGGCTGCAGTGATAAAGAAACTGATTGGGGATGATTAGATCAAAATTCTAGCTGTTGGGGTGAGTGACATCATCAACCGGCAGCGGAATGGCTGACAGCAGTTCCAGTACGAAAAAAAAAGGTATCCCTTTGTTACAGAAAAAAGCAGAAGAGTGTCCAAGAAAAATATGCCCAGAATGGAGGTAATGTGGCGGCATGAAATAATAAGGAGCGAACTGAGAGTTTTTGAGGGAGTTTATTAATCATACCGCCATCACAACACCCACTCCAGCGCCGTGCAGGTGCGCCGGAGCGGGCCCGGAGGCTCTCGTCAGGAGACACGGAATGCGTGTGTCAGAAGCAGTGGTCAAAGAGAGAGAGAGAGAGAGTTACAGAGCGATGCAGTTTAAATACCCCACTACAGACAATACATGAAAGGCACATTTGCATCACAGAACAGAACAGGAAGCATGAACACCTGCATTTGAGTCACACATATCAACAGGATACTGGCGCCTGAACTAGACAAAGAGAGGCTGCCTCTTGATCTCAATACACACATCTCATTGTTCTGCTAATTGCCCCAGCTGAGCGCTCTGCTTGTCCCAGTCTGTTGTGGGGGTCACCCACAGTACTCCCTCCAGAGGGCTCAGCAGGAAGCTGAGGCCTCGATAGTCCGTCTTTGGTAGCGAGCAGGGAAAGCTCTGTGCAGGCGGAGGTGGAGGGAGGGGGGTGGGGGTAGCAAGTGCCGGCCCAGGATGGCGAAATTGTTTGGGCCGTGCAAAAATTGCCTGTGGATCCGCGATGTTGAGGGGCTGTCCCGTTGAAAGTGGCGGAGGTCCACAGCAGCTGTAAGAAGAAAAATTAATCTCTGACTCCTCTCGCGGCCATGAAGAAAAAAGGAGCTGCAGCAGTGTGGGACTTGGCGTGTTGACTTCAGGTGCGCGCGCAGTCCTAAAGTTCTCGGGGACAGCTGACGGCTGAATTCCCTTGTGTGCCGTGGCTGAGACCATTACAAAATCCTGTGAGCGAGCTGCGTGCGTGCTTCAGGTGCGTGAGCAGCCCTGAAGGTTCTGTGTGCAGCGGCGAAGGACGATGGCGGTCTCTGGAGCCGTTATTGTCCCGTGCGTGGTGCGCTGTCCTCGTAACCCCCCGGTGTGTGTGCGGGGTTCGGTGCGTGGCAGGACCGCTGTAGAGGCGAGTCAGGGTCAGGGAGCTTGCTGGAGATCAGCGTCGTCGGCGCCAATGGTCATCCCTGTTGAGCTGTTGCTGTAGATTGGTCATGGTGCATTCAGGTCCACACGCTGCGTTCTCCGTCGGCCCTGGAGATCGCTGTCGTGGAGAGAGAACGAGGTGCGTGCGCTCTCGTGTGGAGGAGCTGTGAGAGCGGCCGGTTCCAGTGTGGATGTGCAGATCTCAGGCGTGCAGATCTCACCATGAAGCTTTCTGCAGCTTTCCCGGTCGTGGGTGATCTCCGGAGAGTTTCGCCTGGTGGTGGCTCTGCGTCGAGGTCTCCCTGTAGCAGAAGGGAGGGCAGATCATTTGCGTCAGGCTGCTGCGTTCGCTTGTCGTCGGAGAGTCACCGCTGGGGGCTGCCAGCGTGTTCTTTTCTTGGGTCGGGTCACCAGTGTGGCTGTCCAGACCAGAAGGTTGCGTTGCACAAAGCGTGTGCTTTCTTGGGGTCACCAGTGTGGCGGCATGAGATAATAAGGAGCGAACTGAGAGTTTTTGAGGGAGTTTATTAATCATACCGCCATCACAACACCCACTCCAGCGCCGTGCAGGTGCGCCGGAGCAGGCCCGGAGGCTCTCGTCAGGAGACACGGAATGCGTGTGTCAGAAGCAGTGGTCAGAGAGAGAGAGAGAGAGTTACAGAGCGATGCAGTTTAAATACCCCACTACAGACAATACATGAAAGGCACATTTGCATCACAGAACAGAACAGGAAGCATGAACACCTGCATTTGAGTCACACATATCAACAGGATACTGGTGCCTGAACTAGACAAAGAGAGGCTGCCTATTGATCTCAATACACACATCTCATTGTTCTGCTAATTGCCCCAGCTGAGCGCTCTGCTTGTCCCAGTCTGTTGTGGGGGTCACCCACAGTAAGGCATTTACGATGTATTTGTACTTGTGGGGAAGAGAAAGCTGAAGAGAGACAATCTCCCCTGTCCATGTAACTGTTACATATTTGAACTTAGATCTTTTTGAATTATATTCCGAAAAAAAAAAACTACTTTCACAATTATCTAGTTTATTCAGATGCACAAGAAAAATTTAGTGATAGATGGTTTTTAGATGTGATAAATGAGGAAACCTTCACACAAATTAGTGTTGATTTATCAACTGTAATTGATAAATCAATTAACTGTAAGCTCCATGTTGTGCCTTGATGCACTAGTTGCCTCTCTGCCACTCTTTGTCTGATCATATTTTACACACACACACACACACACACACACACACACACACACACACAGAGTATATATATATATATATATATATATATATATATATATATATATATACTGTATATATATATATATGACAATAACTCACCACCTATTTAATTTTGTGTTCATTACTAGTTTTCTATTGTTTGAATATTTTAAAGCTATGTAAGCAGAAAACAGTCATAAAAGTGACAACTCTGAAATTGGATACTTGCATTCAGGGGTACTGTTTTGCAATATTTAAAGTCATATTTAAATAAAAACAAATTTCTTTATTAGTATGACATTTTTGATGATGGTATATGAATATATGCATTTGACTTTTGCTTGGTAATCAAATGATCTTTGTTGTTAGGTAAAATGCTGAAGTTGATTGCAGCTCCAATAGCAGAACAGGATTCTTCTGCACCCCCGAAACACCTACAGTAGGTCCATTGCAGAGTGTTTTTGTAATGCTTAATACTGAGTAACTTTATTTCCTGAATTCAGAATAAGCATTTTTGAGGGAAATCCACTGCACTTGTTGATGTAGAGACTCATCATTGTTTACCTTTTATAAGTGCATTTTAGTACATTAGAAAAATGTAAAAAAGTCAAAGATTTTATTTGCAATATAATTCAAAATGATAAACTTTAATATTTTCAATATACATTACAGCCACTGTGAAATATTTCAAATCATAATCAAATTTACTCAGATGACTAGTAATATTTTCCTGTAGGTTTAAATTGCTTTAATCTGAATTTTAGATTGACAAATCTAGCTCTTTTTCTTCTTAAAGTGTACCAGATTGAGGCATTACCGCAAATTATCTTCCACCACTTTACAAAAATGGGGCCCCCAAACACAAGCTTGCATAGGGCCCCCAAAATGCAGGAAACGGCCCTGCACAAACATTTTGAGGGGCTCTTGCTCTAACCTCAAATTAGGGATGTAACAATATAAGTTTTTTAATGGCCGATCCGATAGTTTAAAATTTTAATACCAGCCAATACTGATACAAAAGCAGTATGCAGATTGTGCCTGAATAAATTTAGCAATACTCCTTTCCATGGTATTTTAGTACATGTTTAAGGTTGGAGAAGTTAAAGTTATCCACCTTATTCCTAGGCCCCATGATGCCTTGCGTGAATTATGGTAGCAACTTCCGGTACTAGCTTAGAACGTATGGTTGTCACTGAAATGGGACACTTTTACTTGATAAAAAACAATGACTTCGGCATCAGAAATGCGGGAACACGGCCTTTTGCACCTCAAAAACAGTAATATAATCATACCACTTCCCACAACTATTGAGGATGAGAAGATGACCTTAAAAAGTGGCCTGGCAGACAGTCGCTCCATTTGTTAGCACCGCTGCTAAGATGCTGACGCTGTAAACAAATACTTTGAGGACCTTTTCAAAACTGATGTAATGTTTTTTTTCATATTCTGTATTGAAAGGCCTTCAAAATATTTAATTTGTAGGAAGTGTGCAAAAACGGACCCGGAAAAAGACAATTTGTTTATATTTTAGCTAGGTTGAAAACTCGCGTTCGATTGGTCGGGAGTTATGTCTTCTGCAAAAACATAGTTATTTTTAGAAAGTACAATTTCTAAGCTTTCCAATGATACCAGGCACTCATGGTGGTTTTCCCGGGACTTGCTGCTAGCAAACAAAGAAAGAGTCATGATTTATGACTTCTCGTGCCTGTATCTCGTAATGACGCAGTGTGCATTCTGACTCATTTTGCCAGCACGGGTCACAAATGTCTCCATCGCAATAAAGTCAGCTGCATTTTGTTAAAATATGTTGGACATAATCAAATTTGCCTCAGAGCAGACGTAGAGTCTAGTCAGAGCCACAAAGAACCACAACACCATGCTGGGGTGTTTTAAATTTGGGGTAAAACGTCAGATCTGTGACATTCATACAAGTGAAAACACACCTGGTGCTGCTGTGTCTGTACCACCGATCACACGAACAATCCTTTAGTTTTCAGTGCATGATCTACTCATTGCTGTTGAAGCCACAGATTTAGCTGCGCTCTTCTGAGAGGAGCCTCACACCATGAACAGCAGCAAGTACCAGAACTACACAAAAACATTCAAAAATACAAAAACTACAAGTGCTGAAATTAGCTGTCACTTGAGTGCAAAACACGTATGTGGACTATACATTAAAATGAATTTGAAAAACTTTTAAAAATGCTATTTTAAATGCCCCTGCTACTCCACTCTTGGTGACTGATTTAACACTACGTCAGCCGAAACCAGAAGCGTCACCCATAATCGCTCCTATAGCGGCACCCCCAGGAATAAGGTGAATAAAACTCCACCCTTATTTTGCTGGAGGTTTCTTCCTGTTAAAAGGGAGTTTTTCCTCTCCACCGTCGCCAAGTGCTTGCTCACAGGGGGTCACCTGATTGCTGGGATCTTTCTGCAACTGTGGGGGTCCCCCCTACAGTTGATAGTGCTATGAGATGACTGTTGTTGTGAAATGGCGCTATATAAATAAAGTTGAATTGAACTGAATGGAATTGAATTGAATTTTTTAAAATGTTTTTGTTTGCAATGATATATTTATTTGTCATCCATTTTTTAATGCAAAAAAAAAATCATTGTTAATAAACATCATGTCTCTAACATTACATCTTTGCCATGCAGTGTTGGCTCACAAACTGGAGGGAGTGGGAGACCTTACAGAATGTCAGCAGTTTTACAAGGCATTTATTGGTTTATTTTATGTTTTAATGGATCCACTTTTATTTATTTATTGCTCCCTGATACCAATCCAGTCATGTTGCCTGGATCAAACCCAATACTGATACTAAGGGTGCTTTCACACCTAAATCATTTACTTTGGTCTGAATCAGTTGATAAGTTTGTTACTTTGTATCATTCTCTCCTTGGTTCGGTTCCCTTTCACACAGGCAAAAATTCAAGCGGACCACATTCCGTCACGTTAAATCTCACGACCCGTGAGAGCGTTCTCTGTTCTTATTGGTCAGATTTTTTTTGCCATGAGAACAGGAAAGGTAATTACATGAAGTAGGATGACTACTGTGCATTTATGCATTTCTGGGGAGAAAATAATACAAATCATAGCATAATCTACGGGGGTTTTCATCACCTTGGTTATCATTTATTACATTACATGCATATACCACTTTCGGCAAATTATACAGTTTGAAAATGAAGTGTGGCTCCGGATGGAAAATAACACGTTAATGTTCATCAATCCTCCAGAACCGTGACATGCTCAGCCAGATATTTTCAAAGATCCATCAAGTATGTACAGTGGCATAAAATGCTTCACCATTTGCCACTGGTCCTGGTCCTTTCTCACCTGCAGGACCGCACCAGATTTCGTCAGCTGATTTGAATTGAGACCACTCTTTTAGGAGGTCTTGGTATGGCTGTTTTGGTGCACACCTGAGTGCAATTACCGTGTTCTCACCAGACAAAATGAACCACACTAATGGAGAAAACAAACTCGAGATCAACTGAAATGAATTAAAGTCTGTAGATGTGAAAGCAGCCTAAATATCAGATTGGCCCACCTCAGCCTAAAACAAAGGCAAATAACAAGGAAAAACATGAATTTATGAGACAAAAGTCACAAACTCAAGAAAAAATTGCTAATTTATGAAGAAAAAGTCACATGCACAAAAACAATCATTGAAAATTTTTAGAAAACAGGAAATGGATGTGTAATATCAGCAATTATAGGCTACTACTGTCATGCAGCGGAGCATGGGGGAGCACTGGGCGCATGCTTCTGTCAATTCTAGTTATGGTCTGGAATTTTTCATCTCGGGTTATTTTGTGTTTAGTTTGGTTTGGTGTATTTTGGGTATCTGAGTTTGTTCTCTTGTTTCTGTTCTTAGTTTCCTTTATTTTATCTTAGGGTGGTTATTAGATGTATTTCTGTATTATCGTTTATTCCAATTTATTTTCCTGTTTATACTTGTCCTTATCTCAGTTCTCCCTTTGCTACCTCAGTTGTCATTAGTATTGTTTTATGAGTACTTTTTGGATTTTGTAATTCTTCTTGTTTTTGTCTTGGTGGTTATTATTTCTCATTGAGTATTTTGATCTGTTCCTGTTTTAGAATTATTGTCAGTTACCTTTTTGTTCTCCTGTTCTTTTACTTACATAGTCATCTGTTCCTATTGTTTCTCTTGGTGTGACAGCTGTCTGTGTTTACTTTCGGGTGTCAACTCTGTTTCGCGGGCTGTCACACTTGTCGGTGATTGTCCTAGTTATCCTCACTCATGTTACCCACACCTGATACTCATTTGGTTGATCCCTGTTTGCCTATTTAAGAGACGCTGCTTGGATTTCTCCTTGCAGTGCCCTTCTCGTCCCTAGACGGAGTCCCCGTCTCTTTGTTATCTGTATCCCCCAGGTGTTCCCTGTTTTCGCCAGTGTTTCTACGCACCTCAGCCTCCGCGCTGTTAACCCCTTGCATCCTGCCTGTCTTCATAAGTTTTTTGTGTTGTTATATTCTGTGTTTTATTAATAAACCTGTAAACTCACAGCCTGCGTTTGGCGTCTTCAGTCTGACCTTGGAAGGGCAATTTATGACAACTATAATAAGGACCAGCTACTTTTTAAATTATTATTATTATTATTTCCTCTTGAGGGCAGCTCAAATAAATACCACAAAAGGGCAGTTGGCCAGGCAACAATAGCCCATGCCTGTACACGTCCCTGGATTTAAGCAGTGGAGGGTCACAGATTTCAGATTCAGATGAGAGGAAGCCATATATACTGTGAGTTGCAGGACACCATTACTAGCCAATTATGATTTCCCCGTCAAAAGAGACTTGGAAAAAAAAATCTTTCCTTATCACATCTAGCTAGACGCAGAACTGTCAGGTGGCCGGAATCAGCCAACTGGACAGACAGCATTCCAAACAAATGAAAGATCTCCAGACTTACTTTCGATTTTGCATTGGGATTCAGCGTGAATAGAGATCTGTAATTCTTCAAAAATATGCATGGCACCCACATGCTACTCACCCTAGTTGCTTTGAACCCATAGTGTTAGATATTGGAAATACCACAACAGACTGTGCGGACGTGATGTTGGATGCACGGGTGACGTCATCACTCCGTGCCTACATAAGGGGACTGTTGGTGGGAGACGGTCTCTTTGGCACTCCGCCTCCCTATGAGTAACAGTCTGTACTAGCTGTAAGCTTGCTAGCTCATATGCTGTACACATGCTGCTAACAGTGTGTGTGTGTAACAAAGGTCTCATTTGGTACAACACTTGCCTTCGCTGTCCTGTTTCCAGATGTAACAAATGGTGACGAGGATAAACCCTGATAACGTCGACATGAAAGCGTATGCATATATCACCCCTGCCGCCGTTTCTCGCTCTACCAGGTGAGCCGCCGATCCCCTGGCCCCTCTGGCACAAAATATTCCAGTGTTTTATCGCCGCTGCAGACTTGTACGATATTAGAGACAGGATGTTAAAGTGGATGCAAGAGTACTGTCTCGGTGCCGAAGAACAGTGAGTGTTGTACGCACTAGGCCCTGTGGAGACCTTCAATGAATGTGCCGCCTTGATGGCCGAGCATTTTACTGCTTCACAGAATGTGATGGCCCAGAGGTTTGTGTTTTACCAGCACCAACAGCGACCAGATGAATCATTTATACAGTACGTGGACGTCCTTCACTGTTTGGCTAGCACGTGCAAGTTTGGGCATGTGGAGGACAGGCTGATACAGTCACAGTTGGAGGAGTATGCCGCAAATTTGTTCAAACAGTGCATGTTGCTGGAGGAGCCGGACAGGCAGACAGTGGCAAACACGGTGAAATGGCTACGGGTGGTGCTGTTGGGGACACTGCACTTCCTATCAGAGACGAACGCGATGGAATTAGTGGCCCAGTTGGAGATTATAGCCCAGGTAGCATGGCGGCTGGCGGGCCTCCGCCTGCGTTCCCCATAGTCAGCTTTGCTGGTACAAACAGTTGCACCGATTGCTGAGCCCACTGATTTCACACCTTTTCGGGAGGGCCCCGAAGTAGA
The DNA here is from genome assembly GCA_020510985.1 of Pholidichthys leucotaenia. Lineage (NCBI taxonomy): Eukaryota > Metazoa > Chordata > Actinopteri > Cichliformes > Pholidichthyidae > Pholidichthys > Pholidichthys leucotaenia. The sequence continues at coordinate 354,745,964 of CM035842.1, read as the reverse complement.
CACCGTGGGACAGCAGGGCACCACAGCGCAACGACCCAGTGGTAAACTCAGTTTGAACAACAACGACTCAAGTCCGCTGCACTCAGATGTGGACGTAGCCACTCCCTGCCTCACACTGCACGCCGAGCAGAACCCAGCAGAACCGGAGCAGCCACAAGAGCCCCACTCTGCAGCCACACGGGACCCAGAGCTGTTCCCCACACAGCATGAGCGTTTTTGAGCTGTAGCCTCATTGCAGGGGGGAGAGTATGATTTCGTGTACGTGGATACAGCTGAAGATCACAGCACAGAGAATGAACACAGCATGGAGTGAAAGCACAAACCAAACTCACCTCCGATCCTCACCCGACATAAGCCTCAAGGAGCCGCCGTGGAGCCACAGGAGATTGAGTTTGTGGAGAAAGGGGACCCCGGTGAACGACAACAACCTGGCACACGTCCCGTCACCGATGACAGGGACATGTCACTGCGACCACAACTACCACCAGGAGAGAGAGGGCAGAAGCCGAACTCATTTCTCATCCTAGCCCATTATCAGCCTCAGGGAACCGCCTCAGCACAGCAGGATAGAGAGTTCGTGGCCCAGCAGGACCCAACAGAACAATGCCAACCAAGGGCATGTCCCGCTGTCAGCGTGAACAGCATGCTACCATGGAAGCAACCAGCATCAGAGATGAGAGAGCAGCAGCTTCAAGTGCAGCTGAACAGATCAATGCTCGCACTGTAGGCGACGAGTCCGCCTACAGGAGAGAGGTGGCCCAGCTGGCGTCCTGGTGCAGCAATAACAACCTGCAGCTGAACGCTCTGAAGACAGTGGAGATGATTGTAGACTTCAGGAAAGTCACTACTCCTCTGCCCCCCCTCACCCTCTCAGGCTCTCCCATCACCACTGCTGATTCCTTCCGCTTCCTAGGCACTACCATCACCAGGGACCTCAAATGGGAGCTGACCATCAGCTCACTCATCAAAAAAGCCCAGCAGAGGATGTTCTTCCTGCGGCAGCTGAGGAAGCTCAAGCTACCCACCAAGATGTTAGTGCAGTTCTACACAGCCATCATCGAGTCCATCCTCACCACCTCCATAACCGTGTGGTACGCAGGAGCCACTGCCAGGGACAGACTAAGGCTGCAGCGCGTCGTGCGCACTGCTGAGAAGGTGATCGGCTGCAAGCTCCCTTCTCTCCAGGATCTGTACATCTCCAGGACCCGGAGGCGTGCTGGCCGGATCATAGCCGATCCCTCACACCCTGGTCACGTACTGTTTGCCCCCCTCCCCTCTGGTAGAAGACTTCGGTCCATCCAGACTAAAACCTCCCGTCACATGAACAGCTTCTTCCCCTCTGCCATTAGACTGCTGAACACTAAGTGACTCTCGTGCACCATGTACAGCAGCTCAACCAGACTCATGTCAATCATCACTGTTTTCTTCCTGCATTACCGACTGCACTATATAGTTCTCCACAGTATCTGCTGCTGGCTAATATATATTTTAACTGTTGACCAGTATCACTTAATCTTATCCTACACTTTATTACATGTATAGTTTATTTCTCTTATCTTATCATGTTTAATGTTGCAGCATTGTACCGAGACAAATTCCTAGTTTGTGTACTACATGAACAATGGCAATAAACCTGATTCTGATTCTGATTCTGACTACTTGATTGGGTTCGGGTCCAACGATCCAACTGCCTGGACCCACCCATCATCGCAGATGAGAATCATCACGCAAAAGACGCCAGCTGCTGTCCAGATGGCCACTGGTTCGAGATGGCACGCCAGCTGTCTGTGAAAGGTAAGGGCAGCTGCCTTGGATCAAGACACAGTGTTAGAGCTGATCCAGCTGGTGTGGGGCCCCGGCTGGGACTTTGCTGACGAGTAAGCCATGACTCTAGATGGCAACCAGGTCCACTGCAGCCAGCACCTCCAGGGGCGCGCCCACTGCGGGCTTGACTGAGGTCCCTGAAGTTGAGCTGTAAGCAGTGACTGTGTTTTGCATTATTTAACAGAGCATGACTGCTTCAGAAGTGGCAGAATAACTCATGCAGTCATGCAGAGTCTACTGGCAGTCTACCCGGTGGCCCAGGTTCTGTTTCTCTTACTTGTTTAAAAACAAAAGAGCGAGAAGAGCTGTTGTGAATGTTTTGGGCTTTTCCGGGGGGAGGCCAGGGGAAGGGGGGTACATCCCACCCCAAAATATTATTGAATTTAGGAACAGATTAGTTTGAACTTTGTTTCATTAATTAATTTATACTTATGAAAAGTTCTGATAGTCAAATTGCTGACTGTAAGTGAATGCAGCATTAAATTACATATCCCTTCCTTCCCAGACAGCGAAGGGGAGGGGTAGTGTGAGAAAGGAGACAAGCCAGCTGTAGCTCTTCTACAGGTAAACAGTGCTTATAATTCACATTATACAACAGTTAGTTCCAACAGAGCAATTTGATTGGACAATAGGGATTCTAGGAGTTACTATAATCCGTGATAATTGCACTCCAGTTTCACTGGATATGCATCACTCTGCTTCAAAGGTATTCTAGTAATGTTAATTACTAACAGTATTTTTCAATCAACTCTGACAATTGCAGTACTATTTTTGATACCTTAATTTCTACAGTGAAGTGCTGTTTGACAAAAAAATTAAACATTCGTGTTCCGGAAGTCCCACCCTTTTGCAAAGGTCTACTTCCGTCTGCCTAGTCATTTTACATTAAGCGATTTCACGTCTGTTTGGGTGGATCTGCCCTCCAGTGGGCTCACCACCTGCAGGAAGGACCATGGGGGTCCAGTGCTATGTGGATCAGGTGGCAGTCGAAGGCGGAAACCTTGGTGGTCTGATCCCGGCCTTCCTAAACTGGCTTTTGGGATGTGGAATGTCACCTCTCTGGCGGGGAAGGAGCCTGAGCTGGTGCATGAAGTTGAAAGATAACGGCTAGATATAGTCAGCCTCACCTCAACACACATCTCTGGTTCCGGAACCAGTATTCTGGAGAGGGGCTGGAGCTTGGCCTACTCTGGAGTTGCCCTCGACGAGAGGCGATGAGAAGGGGTGGGTATTTTGTATCCCACCACCTTGCTGCCTCTATATTGGAGTTTTCCCCCGTGGACGAAAGGGTTGTTTCCCTGTGCCTTCGGGTTGGGAAACGGGTCCTCACCATCATTTGTGCCTATGCACCAAATGATGGGTCAGAGTACCCATCCTTTTTGGAGTCTTTGACAGGGGTGCTGGAGTGTGCTCCTCTTGGAGACTCCATTGTCCAACTGGGGGACTTAAATGTGCACATGGGCACTGACAGTGAAACCTGGAGGGGGGTAATTGGGAGGAATGGCCTGCCTGATCTGAACCCGAGTGGTGTTCAGTTATTGGACTTTTGTGCTAACCACAGTTTGTCCATAATGAACACCATGTTCAAGCACAAGGGTGTCCATATGTGTAGCTGGCACCAGGACACCCTAGATCGCAGGTCAATGATCGATTTTGTTATCGTGGCATCAGACCTGCGACTGTATGTCTTGGACACTCGGGGAAAGAGAGGTACAGAGCTGTCAACTGATCACCACCTGGTGGTGAGTTGGATTAAGTGGCAGGGGAGGATGCCATTCAGACCTGGTAGACATATAGTGAGGGTGTGCTGGGAATGTCTGGCTGAGGCCCCTGTCCAGGAGATCTTCAACTCCTACCTCTGGAAGAACTTCGCCCACATTCCGAGGGAGTCTGGAGACATGGAGTCTGAATGGGCCATGTTTTCCACCTCCATTGTTGAAGCGGTTGCCTAGAGCTGCGGCCGCAAGGTCATTGGCGCATCTCGTGGTGGCAACCCCCAAACCAAATAGTGGACACCAGTGGTGCCGGGGGCCATTAAGCTGAAGAAGGAGTCCTATCAAGCTTGGTTGGCTTGTGGGACTCCCGAAGCAGCTGAGGCATACCGGCAGGCCAAGCGAAGTGCAGCTCGGGTGGTCGCTGAAGCAAAAACTCGGGTGTTGGAGTAGTTCAGTAAGGCCATGGAACAAGACTTTCGGTCGGCCTCAAAGAGATTCTGGCAAACTGTCCAGCAGCTCAGGAGGGGGAAGCAGCTCCCTGTCCACACTATGTATAGTGCGGATGGGGTGCCACTGACTTACACTGGGGATATCATCGGGCGGTGGAAGGAATACTTCGAGGATATCCTCAATTCCACTGACACGCCTTCCACAGAGGAAGCAGGGCTTATGGATGAGGGGGACGACTCGCCCATCACAGGGGCTGAGATCGCCAAGGTGGTTAAAAAACTCTTTGGTGGCTGGGCCCCGGGGGTGGACGAGATTCACCCTGAAAACCTCAAGGCCCTGGATATTGTAGGGCTGTCATGGTTGACACGCCTCTGCAGCATTGCATGGAGGTTGGGGACAGTGCCTTTGGCATGGCAAATCGGGGTGATGGTTCCTCTCTTCCAGAAGGGGGACCGGAGGGGGTGCTCCAACTTTAGAGGTATCACACCCCTCAGTCTCCCTGGGAAGGTCTATGCCAAGGTACTGGAGAGGAGAGTCCGACCGTTGGTCAAACCTCGGATTCAGGAGGAGCAATGTGGTTTTCGTCCTGGCTGTGGCACATTGGACCAGCTCTTTACCCTCTCAGAATCCTCAAGGGTTCCTGGGAGTTTGCCCAACCAGTTTACATGTGTTTTGTGGACTTGGAAAAGACATTTGACTGTGTCCCTCATGGTTTTTTGTGGGGGGTACTTTGGGAGTATGCAGTATCAAGCTTGTTGTTTGTTACGAGCTATCCGGTCTATGTACGACCGTTGTGAGAGTTTGGCTCGTATTGCCAACACTCAGTCAGACTCATTCCCAGTGACAGTTGGACTCCACCAGGGGTGTCCTTTGTTACCGATCCTGTTCATAATTTTTATGGACAGGATTTCTAGGCGCAGCCAGGGAACGGAGGGTGTCATGCTTGGTGACCACAGGATCTCATCTCTGTTGTTTGCAGATGATGTTGTCCCGTTGGCTTCATCCGGCAAAGACCTACAGGTCTTACTGGGATGGTCTGCTGCTGAGTGTGAAGCGGGTGGGATGAGAATCAGCACCTCCAAGTCCGAGTCCACGGTCCTCAGCCGGAAAAAGGTGGATTGTCCTCTTTGGGTTGGGGACAGGGTCCTGCCCCAAGTGGAGGAGTTTAAGTATCTCGGGGCCTTATTCATTAGTGAGGGGAGAATGGAGCGAGAGATTGACAAACAGATTGGAGCAGCATCTGCAATGATGCGGACGTTGTACCGGTCTGTTGTTGTGAAGAGGGAACTAAGCTTTAAGGCAAAGCTGTTGATTGACCGGTCAATCTACGTTCCTACCCTCACCTATGGTCATGAGCTTTGGGTCATGACCAAAAGAATGAGATCGCGGATACAAGTGGCTGGAATGAGCTTTCTTCGTAGGATTGCTGGACTCACCCTTGGAGATAGGGTGAGGAGCTCAGTCATCCAAGAGAGGCTCAGAGTAGAACCGCTACTCCTCCACACTGAAAGGAGCCAGCTGAGGTGGTATGGGCATCTGATCAGGATGCCTCCTGGACGCCTCCCACTTGAGGCATTTCGGGCACGTCCCACTGGGAGGAGACCCTGGGGCAGACTCAGGACTTGCTGGAGAGGCTACGTCTCCCCAGCTGGTCTGGGAATGCCTTGGTATCCTCTCTGAAGAGCTGGAGCAGGTGGCTGGGGAGAGGGAAGTCTGGACTTCTCTGCTTGAACTGCTGCCTCTGTGACTTGGACCTCCGGAAAAGTGGTAGAAGATGAATGGATGGATGAACGGACGTCTGTTTAAAAAAATAGGCAGTGCTGGAGTTTGATATTGTCTCGATTAACAAACCACAGTACCTTTGTGGTGATGGACTCTTTGTTTCATCTGAAAATGTGAAGAAAAGCAAGCAAAGGGGCAGATTTACTCACGTGCTGCGCCATCGCACAACACTGTTTTTGCATTAAAAAAACTACTGTTGAGATTTGCTAAAGGGCGCATGGCAAAGTTAATGGTGGAAATGTTAATTTTGCGCCTGGCCTCACTGCATATGTATTTGTGGAAGTTGTCATGTCAACTTGCAAATTTAAGGGAGGGGCGTATTTAAATGACTAGCGTAAGGTGATTTACTAAGGTTTGCGGTTGTCAGTATCCTGCTAAATGTGCCAGGATTTAACATCCTAAAAAAGTTTGTCTTTATGGCTGTGTTGTGAGACATGTATATGTTGGACACTGCATATGTGATTTAACCACGATGAAGGAGAGCCAGCCCCCTGCGGTGCGGAGCCACAGAGCCTGGACCCCCTGCGGAGGACAGGGGACAGAAGACTTCCTGACCACTGAGGCTCGGGAAGAGAGAAGGGGGAGTTATGTAAATAAAAGGCTAATGAATGTGAATAAAGAGATTTTGAGAGAGATGTGTGATTTCCCCCGCGAGGGAAATGGTTTGATGTCAGAATGTTTAAATGAGAGAACTTTGGTGTGTTCACTCTCTTTGTTCGCTGCTCAAGAATAAGAGCAGACAGTGGAATGATTTCTTGAATAAACTGGAATGAAAGGCAATTCGGTTTCGTTATTCAAGTCTCCCCACATTGGTGACTGACGACGTTGAGAATGAACGAAGAAATTCTCAGGGTCCCGGACTCACAGCGCTCAGAGCTGGCGAGCGCAGTGGCCGTTAAGCTGCCTGATTTCTGGCAGGATAACCCACGGTCGTGGTTTCTGCAAGCAGAGTCGCAGTTCGCGCTCGCAGGAGTAACGGTGGATGACACCACCATGTCATCGCTAAACTGGACAACAGCACAGCTCGGTGCGTGCAAAGCTTGGTGGAGCAGCCACCCGCGACCGACAGGTACGGCAAGCTGAAATCCACCCTCATCAAGTTTTTCACCCCCTCGGCTGAAGTGAGGGCGAGGAGGATCCTGTCTTTGCTAGACCAAGGTGGACACAGGCCGAGTGCCCTGATGGAGGAGATGATACAGCTGAGAGGTTTGGACAACGATGATTTCATTTTTCAGTTCATCTTCCTCTCCAACCTCCCGGCGCATGCGAGAAGCACGCTGGCCGGCAAAAAGTGTCACACCCTGGAGGAGTTCCGGGAGCTGGCCCAGGAGGCAGATGGGATCCTGGACGCCTGCGGCGGGCAAGCAACCACAGCAGCGACCCGAGACAGCGGGGAGCCAGAGGCGGCAGAACCAGACTGGCCGACGACGGCGGCAACACGGCCGCGACGAGGGGGAGCCAATAGCCCGGCGGCAGAAGCGCGGGCACGACACAGTGGAGGAGAAGATCTCTGCTTTTACCATCGGAGGTTCGCAGAGAAGGCACGCAGGTGTGTGCCGCCCTGCATCTTCAGGAGTTCGGGAAACGGCAAGACCGGGGGTCGCTAGCAGCTTCGACCCTCGGAGAACGCAACAAGCTGCTCTACATCACGGATGCGTGCTCCGGACGAGTGTTCCTCATCGACACCGGAGCACAAGTGAGCTTCATCACCCCAACATACGCGGACCGGGTGGCTGGACCCCATGGTAGCGGAGCTACAGCGGCAAATGGCTCGAACATCAACACCTACGGGAGAAGGACCTTGCCTTTATGCTTACATGGCCGCACATATGAATGGACTTTTGTGATAGCGGCGGTGAGTTTCAACATGTTGGGCGCGGATTTTTTGTGTTCACACAATCTGTTAGTTGATCTTGCTAATAGACGGCTGGTAAATGCACTCTCTTTTTACTCTCTCCCCTGTTCAGCTCGAGTGTCCCCGCCACCAGTACAGACCCACGTCGCTACAGCAGGTGGTAAGTTTCACACACTCCTCACCCAATTTCCAGCGCTCACTGTGCCCACTTTTTCAGCGACGGTCGCGAAGCACGGGGTGAAACACTTTATCCCCACTTCTGGTCCTCCCGTGTTTGCAAAAGCTCGGCGCTTGGATGCAGTTAAGCTCGCCATTGCGCGCGAGGAGTTCGCCAGCCTGGAGAGGCTGGACATCGTTCATAGGTCGAAGAGCCTGTGGGCTTCGCCGCTGCACATGGTACCGAAAGCCGATGGCTCCTGGAGACCGTGCGGGGATTACCGCAGGCTAAACAACGCTACGGCGCACGATCGTTATCCCATCCCGCACATTCAGGATTTTTCGGTGCACCTGGCGGGGGCGCGCATTTTTTCAAAGATTGATCTAGTTCGCGGCTATCACCAAGTCCCGGTCCAACCGGAGGACATTCCTAAAACAGCGGTAATAACCCCGTTCGGACTTTTCGAATTTTTACGCATGCCGTTTGGTCTCAAAGGGGCGGCGCAAACATTTCAGCGGATGATGGATGCCGTGTTACGCGATCTCCCTTTCGTGTTTGTGTACCTCGATGACATTTTGGTCGCGAGTACTTCAGAGGACGAACACGAAACGCACCTCACAGCAGTTTTTAGGAGGCTGGGAGAGCACGGCTTAATAGTTAACCCAGCCAAGTGCCAGTTCGGCGTCGAGCGGATCGATTTTTGGGGTCACCGCGTCTCCCCGGAGGGAGCGGTTCCGTTACCAGAGAAAGTACGCGCGGTAGCGGATTTTCCCCGTCCACAAACGGTCAAATCACTACAGGAATTCTTGGGGATGGTGAATTTTTATAACTGATTCCTGCCCCATGCAGCTCAAATCATGCAACCGTTATATGCCGCGCTCAAAAAACAAAAACCGACCCAGGCGGTCGAATGGTCCCCGGAGCGGGAGCGCGCGTTCACAGAGGTTAAAAAAGCCTTGGCTGACGCTGCGCTCCTGGCCCACCCAGACCCTGCAGCACGTATCGCGCTGACGACAGACGCTTCAGATTTAGCCATAGGGGCCGTTATTGAGCAACAGGTAGCCGGAGTTTGGCAGCCTTTGGCTTTCTTTAGCAAATCTTTAAGCGCGGCTGAACGAAAATACAGCGCGTTTGACAGAGAACTGTTGGCGCTGCATTTGGCTATTCGTCATTTCCAGTTCTGGCTGGAAGGACGGTGCTTCACCGCTTATGTGGACCACAAGCCGCTCACATACGCCATGGCCAAAATTTCAGACCCGTGGTCCGGCAGGCAGCAGAGGCAGCTGGCCGCAATCTCGGAATTTACCACTGACATTAGGCACGTTGCGGGCAAATTCAATGTAGTAGCGGATTGTCTCTCACGCGCGTTCACGACCCCAACACGCGCAGAGGCAGAACGGGCCACCGTGACCGCGCCGCAGGAGAGCGGCACGGTGGCGCGCGCAGCCCCGGTGCACGTGGGTATAGATTACGCAGCCATGGCAGCGGACCAGGGGGCGGACGCAGACGTGCGCGCGCTCCAGTCTGGACCAACAGGGTTGAGGCTGGAGAGCAAGTGTTTACAAACCGGTATGCCCCCCCTGATCTGCGACGTGTCGACGGGGCGCCCGCGTCCGGTGGTTCTGGCCACGTGGCGCCGCCGTGTTTTTGACTCGGTCCACTCACTGGCGCACCCGGGGGTGCGCGCGTCGGTGAAACTAGTGGCGGAAAAGTTTGTTTGGCCGTGCCTGCGCAAGCACGTGAAGGAATGGGCAAAAACCTGCATTTCCTGTCAACGGGCCAAAATTCACAGGCACACAAGAGCCCCGTTAGAACCGTTCCGCATTCCGGCCAGAAGGTTCGACCATGTGCACGTCGACCTTGTGGGCCCCCTACCGGCATCACAGGGGTTCACGTATCTTTTGACAATGGTGGACCGCACCACATGTTGGCCGGAAGTGGTCCCACTTGCGACGATCACGGCCGCGGAGGTGGCTCGCGTTTTTTTAACGGCTTGGGTGGCGCGTTTCGGGGTTCCGTCGGACATTACGTCCGATAGAGGACCGCAATTCATCTCTGAGCTGTGGTCAGCGATGGCCAACGGCTTAGGAGCCAAAATTCACCACACTACGGCTTACCACCCTCAGGCCAATGGTTTATGCGAGCGTTTTCATAGGTCTTTGAAGGCAGCACTCAGAGCGTCGCTCACGGATGCAGATTGGGTGAATAAACTTCCATGGGTTTTATTAGGGTTGCGTTCTGCGCCTAAAGAGGACTTAGACGCCTCCCCAGCGGAGCTGGTATTCGCACAAACTCTGAGGCTGCCGGACGAGTTTTTACCAGAGCCCCCAGAGCCCCCACCTCTCTCGGCTCTGGGACCGTTAGTCGGCACGGGGGCAGACACGCTCCCGGGTCCGGTTCATCACGCTTTTCCACGAGTTTTCGTCCCCAAGGCTTTGAAAAATGCCAATTTCGTTTTTGTCAGGCGCGAAGCCCTAAAAGCAACGCTCAAACCGCCTTACGAAGGGCCATTTCGAGTGCTGGAGGCAGGTGATAAGCAATTTGTGCTGGATTTTGGAGACAGAAAAGAGACAGTCAGTATTGACAGACTAAAACCTGCTTTTGTCATGAAGGACGTGTCTGTACCGGTCGCGGTGGCGCCTCGACGAGGCAGGCCCCCGCAGAAGGCAATTAATCACTCTCTTCCTCAGTCAACAGCGCCGAAGCAGAAACGCACCGCAGGCAAGGCGGGGCCAACGCACAGCAGATTCGGCAGACGGCTGAAGCCCAAGCGGCGCACAGACTGAATGTTGGTGTTGATTATTCAGTAGTGAGTAAGGTGCTATTTAATTTTAGGAATTAGTCTGTTCTTCATCGTTTGGGGGGGGGTTATATGGCTGTGTTGTGAGACATGTATATGTTGGACACTGCATATGTGATTTAACCACGATGAAGGAGAGCCAGCCCCCTGCGGTGCGGAGCCACAGAGCCTGGACCCCCTGCGGAGGACAGGGGACAGAAGACTTCCTGACCACTGAGGCTCGGGAAGAGAGAAGGGGGAGTTATGTAAATAAAAGGCTAATGAATGTGAATAAAGAGATTTTGAGAGAGATGTGTGATTTCCCCCGCGAGGGAAATGGTTTGATGTCAGAATGTTTAAATGAGAGAACTTTGGTGTGTTCACTCTCTTTGTTCGCTGCTCAAGAATAAGAGCAGACAGTGGAATGATTTCTTGAATAAACTGGAATGAAAGGCAATTCGGTTTCGTTATTCAAGTCTCCCCACAGTCTTAATTTATCTGCGCCTGATGACAGTGATCGCTGGTGCTAAGACACCGGCGAGAACCGAGGGCGCATGGCCAGAGAGAGAGAAGCTTCTCCCTGCGCTTGACTGGATTTGGCATGACAGAACAGATTAATATGAATAGAAATGATTTCACAGAGATTGGCGTTGTGCTGAACTGGTCAGCTGGCAGAGGACTTTTCAAAAAAAATTATTTTGTTTATATATAGCCTAATAATAATAATAATAATGATAATAATAATAATAATAATAATAATAATAATAATAATAATAATAATAATAATTTATTTATTTCATTTATAATGCACTTTACATCTTGAGGCAAAATGCCTCCACTAATAGGATTACGTACAAGAATAAAAGCAAACATTAAGTACATACGATGACACACCAGGACATCCCTGGTGAGAATTGCTCTCAGATATTTTACCTGGTAAAATAAAGGTCAAATAAGTACAAAAAATAACATGAAAAAGTTTTTCTACTCAATGAATTTGTTTCCATAAAATAGTATAGCCCTTCCTATCTGGAGTGGACAAAAGGAGCACAGATCCATATACGTCCCCCGACATTGCAACATTGTAGTAACTCAATAACAGCAGTCTCTACTGTGGCTGACTAATAAGTAAAATGGTGTGTGTTTAATTTTATTATGTTCCAGACTTCAGTAAAGATAAAACACACAGTATTTATAAAAAGTCTTGGACTGGAAGACCTGTAGATTTTGTTAAACAAAGTTATTCACATAATAAAACCCCAGAGTCTCCATCAGACCATCTTGATGGTTCTTGTGCTAATAAAATAAACATGTTGGTCAATCAATCAATTTATTCATGAGTATTCCTTAATTTATACATAATCCGGTTCCGCCGGAACCGGCGGCGCCACATGAGTTGGCTGCCTTTTGCAACTGCCTTTTTTTTAATCTTCCTTCTTCTTTCTACACCTTTCACTCTATATATATATCACGGACACACAGATCGCCCCAAAGGTCTCTCGAGTCGGCGGACGGAGCCACTGTTTACAGCAGTAGACGATACAGCAGGGAAGAGCTAGCTAGCACTCAACCGCCACCCGGTGCTAACGGAGAAACTCGACATGAACTGTAGCGAAAACGACGCGGGTGCCGGGCTGGAGTTTAGGCGGCGTGCAAGAAATATAAGACAGAATAATAAAGAGCGATGGCAAGAACCAAGCAGACCGCCGTAAGTCTACTGGAGGAAAAAGCCCCCCAGGAAGCAGCTAGCCACCAAGGCTGCTCGGAAAAGCGCTCCGGCCACCAGCGGAGTGAAGAAGCCTCACCGTTACAGGCCCGGTACCGTGGCTCTGAGAGAGATCCGTCGCTACCAGAAATCCACGGAGCTGCTCATCTGTAAGCTGCCCTTCCAGCGCCTGGTGAGGGAGATCGCTCAGGACTTCAAGACCGACCTGCGCTTCCAGAGCTCCGCCGTCATGGCTCTGCAGGAGGCCAGCGAGGCCTACCTGGTGGGTTTGTTCGAGGACACCAACCTGTGCGCCATCCACGCCAAGAGGGTCACCATCATGCCCAAAGACATCGAGCTGGCCCGCCGCATCCGCGGATGCATTCATTCTTGGGGATTTTAACCATGTTTCTTTAAAGAAGACACTTAAAAACTTTCATCAGTATGTCTCCTGCCCAACCAGGTGAAAAAAGACATTGGACCTGTGCTATGGATCCATAGAGAGGGCCTATAAATCACTCCCCCTTCCTCCTTTAGGATCCTCAGATCACAACTGTGTTCATTTGCTGCCCACATATAAAACTGCTCTCAGAAGAGGCAAGGTGGAGACGAGAGACATTGATGTGTGGACAGAAGATTCAGAGCACAGCCTCCAGGAATGCTTTGACTGTACAGACTGGAAGATGTTCATAATGGCCTGCGGGGATGATTTGGACTCTCTGGCTGAGCTCACATGCTCATACATGGCTTACTGTCAAAATAAGATTGTTCCACGTAAACGTGTCAAAATATACCCCAACAACAAACCATGGGTTACTAAATCAGTTAAATCCTGCTTACAGAGGAAAGCACTTGCCTTTAAACAGGGGTCTGTTTCTGAGCTACAGGTTGCCACTAAGGAGCTGAAGGCCGAAATTTTAAGAGCAAAACAGAATTATAAATCAGAGTTGGAAAGCAAGATGGCAGCAAATAAACTTGGTTCAGCCTGGGCCTGTATGAAAACTATTGCAGGCCTTCAGAGCACAGAGCGCAGTAATCGTGTGTTTTTAGATGGTTTTAGTTCAGACACAGAGCTGGCTAATGCTCTTAATTGTTTTTATGGTCGTTTTGACTCCTTTGATTTTAGCACAGAAATCCAAGATTTGAAACAGAAACTCAAAGACAATCAATTCAATTCAACTTTATTTATATAGCGCCATTTCACAACAACAGTCATCTCATAGCACTATAATCAGTATCAATCATTATATCAATATAATAATCAGCACTTTAATATTGAGATGAAGGATGTTAAAAGGGAGTTCTGCGCTGTAAAAGTGAACAAAAGTCAGGGCCCTGATAATATATGTGGGCGCCTGGTAAAGTCCTGTGCACATGAACTGAGTCCTATATTTCATTACATTTTCAATAAGTCCTTACAGACACAACATGTGCCTAAGATCTGGAAAGATGCCGTGGTTGTTCCCGTTCCAAAATCCAGCTGTCCTAAAACGGTAAATGACTTTAGACCAGTTGCTTTGACTTCAATTTTAATGAAAATTTTTGAAAAACTGGTCAGATGTGAGGTCCTAAGGCAGACTGAACATGCATTGGATCCTCTGCAGTTTGCCTATAGGCCTCACAGAGGAGTGGAGGATGCCACTGTCACTCTGTTTAACATGCTTTTTAAACATCTGGATTTTAATGGGACACACGCCAGGCTTTTATTTGTGGACTTTTCTTCTGCCTTTAATACAATCCAACCTCATATTTTAGTTGAAAGGCTCCTGCAACAATTTGATTTGAGCAATAATCTGGTGGGTTGGATTCTGGATTTCTTAACCAACAGGACGCAGAGAGTAAGGGTCAATGGCACATTGTCTAACCTAAAGTGCTCTTCTACTGGCTCTCCTCAGGGGTGTGTGTTGTCACCACTACTCTTCATCCTGTACACAAACATGTGTTGGAGCAGACATGACAACAGACACATTATAAAGTATGCTGATGACTCAGTCATTGTCAGTCTCCTCCAGGATGGTGAGAGTGGCCACGGCCCAGTAGTTGATGACTTTGTTCACTGGTGTGAGGATTCCTACCTGCAACTGAATACAACAAAAACTAAAGATATGATTATTGACTTTAGGAGGAAAACTCCCAGGCACAAAGTCACCGTACTAAAAGGCCAGACCACCAAATGTGTACAATCATACAAATATCTTGGGACGATTATTGATAGTAAATTAAACTTTGAAGTGAACTGTGAAAGGGTGTGCAAAAAGGGTCAGCGAAATTTGCATTGTTTGAGGAAACTTGCACGCTTCCGAACTGACCGAACCATAATGACTATGTTTTATCGGGCTTTTATTGAATCTGTTTTATCCTTTTCTTTAATGTCATGGTTTGGTCAGATAAAACTGAAACAGAGGAAATCCTTGGATCAGGTAGTTAGATGGTCCAGTCGTTTGCTTGGTGAGTCACAGCTGAGCCTGACATCCCTGTACACCAGACAAGTACAGAGGATGGCCGACTCGATTTTAAATGATGACTCCCACCCTTTGCACTGCAACTTTCAGCTTCTTCCCTCCAGACGGAGGTTTGCTGTCCCAAAAAGCAAAACCCAGCGCTACAAAAACAGCTTTGTCCCTGCTGCTGTCAAAGAGTTGAACAAGCTATAAAAATTATATTGTACATATTTTATATTTACCTATTTTGTAAGATGTGTGCCTGTGTTTGTGTCTATGTTGAATGTAATTAGTGGCTTGTAAATATGGATGTCACCAGACTGCAAAACAAATCTACCTACGGGTACAAATAAAGTAACCTGAACCTGAACCATCCACCAACCACAATGCTCCGCACTGTGTGTGTATATATATATATATATATATATATATATATATATACACACACACACACACACACACACACACACACACACACATATATATATACGTATATATATATATATATATATATATATATATATATATATATATATACAGTATATATTTATAGTAATATGTACATATGTATACTAGCTGTTCTTGTTTTTTCTTGCCTTCTGATTGTTGCTCTGAGTGTTGCTATCCCTGTGCTGTTGCAATCCTGGAATTTCCCCATTGTGGGACTAATAAAGGCTTATCTTATCTTATCTTATCTTATCTTATCTTAATAAACAAAGGAGTCTGCCATGTGAAATGAAAATCAAAACTTTGATATATGATAAACAAATATAAACTATTTTACTGGGGTTTGTGCTTAAACAAAAGCTTAAAAAAAGCTTAAAAAAAAACCTTAAAAAACTATATTATGCTCCACTGAACTGGCTGTGCCTTTGTTGATGACCCACTCCCTCAGGTGTGCCTGTGCATAATTTTGCGGTGCTCTGGGTGGATGGGTGGGCATTACTGAAATGAAGTGACTGCGTCTGTGTTCATAATTTTGCGTGTTGATAGTAATTCAATTCAATTCAATTCAATTCAATTCAACTTTATTTAAATAGCGCCATTTCACAACAACAGTCATCTCATAACACTTTCAACTGTAGGGAGAACCCCCACAGTTGCAGAAAGACCCCAGCAATCAGGCGATCCCCTGTGAGCAAGCACTTGGTGACGGTGGAGAGGAAAAACTCCCTTTTAACAGGAAGAAACCTCCAGCAGAACCAGGCTCAGGGAGGGGTAGTCATCTGCTGTGACTGGCTGGGGGGTGAGGGGACAGAGAAGATGAAAAGAACAGACATGTAGAGAGCAAACAGCACAATGGGGACTCAATCTATGGGAGAGAACAAACAGATGTTAATGACCAGCAAAAAAAAAATACTTCATTACTTCGATATCTGTTTCCTATAGGCCCTTAGAATAGAGGGTTAGTACTAGTGAAAGCACTTTGAGTGGTCTTTGTGACTAGAAAAGCGCTATATAAGTGCAGGTTAGTTAGTTAGTTAGTTAGTTCATTGAGAGTGAAGAAAGGAGTGAGGCCCAGTGCATTATTGGAGGTCCCCCGACTGACTAAACCTATTAGCAGCATAACTAAGGGAGGGTTCAGAAACACATGATCCCTCCCTAATTGTAGGCTATATCAAAAAGGAAGGTTTTAACCTTATTCTTAAAAACAGAGATCGAGTCTGATTCCTGAATCCAGATTGGCAGCTGGTTCCACAGGAGAGGAGCTTGATAACTGAAGGCTCTGCCTCCCATTGTACTTTTGGAGATTCTAGGTATTACAAGTAATCCTGCATTTTTGGAGCATAGTGCTCTGTTAGGATAATACGGTAGTATCAGATCTTTTAAATAAAAAGGGGCCTGATTGTTTAGAGCTTTGTAAGTAAGAAGAAGGATTTTAAACTTAATTCTAAACTCTATGGGAAGCCAATGAAGGGACGCCAGAACCGGAGAGATATGATCTCTCTTTCTAGTACCTGTTAAAACTCTTGCTGCAGCATTTTGGATCAGCTGAAGACTTTTAGTAGATCACTGGCAAAAACTGGCCACTCCCTGAGGTGCTCTGTCTAATTTGCGCACTCGCTAATTTGCATTGCCTTAGTAAATCTGCCCCAAAATGTGTTAAATCGCTACCATACTAACTACTAGCTACTGGTGACCGGTATTGAATTGATCTGGGATTTTCTGAAGTATCGACTTAACAGGTATGTTTTATAAACACTTACTACGTTTGCACTTGACAATATTTAATTTGTTTACATGTGTGTGAAATGACAATAGATGTCTTCATGATGATTGAGATGTTTAGCAGCAGTTAGTGGCTAGTGGTTACATTCAGAAGAGACTTTTTTTCTCAGCTGTGCAAAATAGCTGGTTAAACAAATAAGTCATAATATTTTGTCCAGTACTGCTGTCATTTAATAAATTTTGCTTGCCGGAACTGTAGTATAAAAGCAATATTACACTCGAGTTCGTTATGGTATCATGAACATACTAACCTCAGCAGAGCGTGATCAGCGGAGAGCACAAGCCGAATCGCGCCCTGCTGGAGTTTGTGTATTGATGATACCAAACTCCCTCTCCTGTAATATTGCTTAATTATAAGACAAGATAATCCTTTATTATTCCCACATTCACATTATGATGACAGCATTGGCTTTTAATATTATTATGCAAAATGATAATTTTTTTTGTGTTTTTATGAAATTATTTGGTATAGTAGGGGTGGGAATCACGAGGGAC
Organism: Pholidichthys leucotaenia; assembly: GCA_020510985.1. Lineage (NCBI taxonomy): Eukaryota > Metazoa > Chordata > Actinopteri > Cichliformes > Pholidichthyidae > Pholidichthys > Pholidichthys leucotaenia. The sequence goes on along the minus strand of CM035842.1, from coordinate 354,728,532 downwards.
CTTGCAATACTTGGGTCATGATATGATCCTATCCTGATTCAACGATAATCATGATATTTTGGTGACACTTGGTGACACATGGGGAGTGCATAATGGTATAGCATCTTAGACTAGAACAAAGAGCAGAGTTTCCCTTGGAGATAACAGGGAGGTGTGAAGGATGAATGCAGTGTGATCTTTTGTGTATCAGAAACTTCTAGGAGGATGGTAAAGGATTAAGGAAGTGAATGCAATGTGACCTTTTGTGTGTAGAAGCTTCTGAAGGAATGCCATAGTATTTAAGAGAAGAGTCTTGTCTGAGATGTCCTCTTTTCTGACTATGCTTCTGTATGAGATGTGTAATAAACTGTCTGAGTCAAATCCGCCTCGTTATTTACACACTCCACAATATCATAATATCAAGTATCACAATCCCATATATTCCAATTTTATTTTCACATTATTCAACCTCAAATTATGTCCCAAAGTAAAACTGTTGACATCTCTTTCATATAATAAAGTGAGGCGGATGATAAAATAAAGGCAGCGTTGGTGAAGTTTTTAAGTAGAGTTTATTAAATCATACCGCCGTCACGAGCTCCGCTCCCGGCGCGCATGCACGGCGCCGGGAGCGAGCCCAGCGGCTCTCAGCAGAGGGACACAAAGTGCGTGTGTCCAGCAGCAGTTGAAGAGTGAGAGTGAGAGGATGAGCCTGGATTACAGTGCAGTATATATACCCAACTACAACAATACATAAAAGAGCATTCCCCAGCAGTGGGTATGATCAAAGGGACTGCAGAACAGGCATGAGACATTTGCATTTGAGAGACATACATCACAATAGGCAGATTGCCGGCCTTTGCTCCAGCTGCAAGACAAAGAGGTTACAAGGCACATCTACATATTGATCTCAGTCTCTAGGTCACAGTAAGGACAGGACGCATGAACACAATGCATGAAAGGCACATTAACATCACAGTAGTGAGCCAGAAGAAGCGGGGCTGCCTGTAGACATTAATACACACATTTCACTGTTCTGTTAATTGCTCTAGCCGAGCGCTGTGTCTGTCCAGTCTGTTGTGGGAGTTACACCAACCCGCCACAAAAGTATTATTGGGGCTTGATTTTCCACAGAAACGTGTCTCTGTACACAGGGAGGGCAGTGGACTGATGTTTGGAATTGACCCCCTCTTCAGAAATGTTTAGCTGACTCTGTGGACTCTTAAAAAGCAGATGAAAACTTTTTTGTTTAACTAGGGTTTCTGTTGAGTTTCAATTCAACTGCTTTTTAATGGTAAGTCTGATATTTTTAACTATTTTAATCTTGTGTTTTAACTTATTATATTTTTAAAATTATTTTTATCTGTCAACTTCCTTTTATTCCATTTTATTGTACTGCACTTTGTGACTATATATCTGTGAAAAGTGCTTCATAAATAAACTTACTCGGCGCTCAGATAAAAAGCAAGCTCCTTGCTGGTGTGTCATTAGCTTAGCTGCTGCTAATGCTGCTCTGAGATGTGCGCTAGCCTGCATGTTCAGAGTGTTTTTTTTTTTTTTTTTTGTGCAGCACTTCTTGCGGGTTGTGTGTCATGTCAAGGTCTTTCCTTCCATCTTTGTTATAAAATCCAAAAAAGGCCAGACATTTGAGCTAACTTTGAGCTAACTGCTACCTAACTTTTCAAAGCTGGCTGCAAATCTCATGAGACAAGCTATGACTTCATGTGACTGGGTGTTTGCTTGGCACCATCTAGTGGCCTGAGAACACAACTGGTTGAATACCCAAGACAGTATGCAATGTTTACATGAATATATAGTGTATATAATTAATAAAAGATTGATGCATGCGTTTAGGGAGTTTAGTTTTATTTATTTATCTTATTTATTTTGCTGAGAATCAGAGTTGAAATGATTGTTCTATTTTGTCTCTGAAAACTAAGTTTAAGATAGACAATGGGTCCTAACTTGACAACCATCTGTGGAGTTTTTTGCCATACGCCAGCATTTTTTTAGTTTCTGTCTTTTACGTGTTTGCGTCGCACCATCAAATTACCAGTAGACGGTGCACCCGCTATGCACTGGGAGGAGGAGGAGGCTCATTTCAAAGAGGTGTGGTGGCATTGCACATTTCTATTATAGTACATTCCATGAGAATCCGCTTTTGATCGTCAGAAGCGCATTGTTTATTGATATTTCAATGGCGTGTTTTGAAATCGTGCAGCTCTGGAGCTCATGAGGAAACGGCATCCACTGGGTTTTTCTGTTATTTTAATGGGGAGAGTTGAAATAGTCATCATATAATCGCCCATCATTTTAATTATATGATGATCACACACTAGTTTTTTTTTTCCATCCACACTCTCAGTTTAATTGTGGACTTACCATTGGAGTCTATAGATTAGGCATTAATGTAGGATTTTTTTTTTTAGGGGAATGAATGAATGAATAGGGAGCATGTGTGCGCACGGAGGGCAGGCTAAAGATTTTTATGCCATCCACATTTTCGTTTTCATCATGGGCTAATTAGAGATTAATGTGTTTATTTCCAGGGGGATAAATGAATGAACAAGGAGTGTGCAGTGTTTTACTTTTCACTGTAACTCCCCACAGAGACAGGAGATGCGTCCACACATCTGCCTCCGGCATACGCCCTGGGTTTCCAGCTGGGCGCCCGCACCCTGGGTTCTCCACCAGCAAGCTCCACTACTGCTGCCTGTCAAGGGCCGGCAGAAGCCGCCGAAAGCGTGCTTGCTTCGTGGCTGGGGTCACTGTGGACAGGAAGCCACGCCAGATCTCCTCCTTTCCTCCATCTCCCCACAGGCTGGGCGACTCCCACGCCATTGTTAATGAAAGTTTATGAAAGTTTGCACAGGCATTGCCTTCTTTTCCTCAAGTTTCAAACACATTCATGTCTGTGTGTTGCATCCATGCACACCACATTAGACCATTCAGCTGATTTTTCAGCCCATTCTTCACTGTTTGTTCTTTCTAGCATAACTAACTGGGCATCATTTGTGACTGATGTCTTCCTTACGTCTCACATGATGAAGACCCTGGAGAGACTGCTCCTTGCTCACCTCCGCCCCCTGGTGGGACCAGCGATGGATCCACTCCAGTTCGCCTACCAGCATGGCATTGGGGTGGAGGATGCAGTGATCTTCCTCCTTCACCATTCCCTGTCCCACCTGGAGAAGCCCGGGAATGCGGTGAGGATCATGTTCTTTGACTTCTCCAGTGCTTTCAACACCATCCAACCAATGATCCTGAAGGACAAGCTGCTGTGCGAAGGGGTGGACCAGCACCTGTCATCATGGATCCTGGACTACCTCACTAACTGGCCACAGTTTGTGAGAACCCAGGATTGTGTGTCCAACACAATCATCGGCAGCACGGGGGCCCCCCAGGGAACGGTTTTGGCTCCCTTCCTGTTCACCCTTTATACTGCAGACTTCTCACACAACACAACACAACACACTGCCATCTACAGAAGTTCTCTGACGACTCTATGATCGTCGGCCTCATCTCCAACGGAGATGAAGCCGAGTACAGAGGACTTATCCAGGACTTCGTGGACTGGTGCCATTGGAACTGCCTCCAGATCAACGCAAGGAAAACTAAGGAGCTGGTGGTGGACTGCCGCAGGCAAGGACAACCCCTCACAGCACCAGTAAACATCCAGGGAACAGACATTGAGATGGTGACATCCTACAAGTACCTGGGTGTTCATCTGAACAATAAACTAGACTGGTCACACAATACCGACGCAATATACAAGAAGGGACAGTGCAGGCTGTTCCTACTGAGGAGGCTTAGGTCTTTTGGTGTACAAGGGGTGCTCTTGAAGACATTCTATGACATGGTGGTGGCATCAGCCATCACTTTTAGAGTGGTCTGCTGGGGCAATGGCATTACAGCAGCCGATAGGAAGAGACTGAACAAACTAATCAAGAAAGCTAGCTCTGTCCTGGGGAAACACCTTGACCCAGTGGAGGAGATAGGAGGGAGAAGGATGGTGGCCAAACTGTCATCTCTGCTGGAGTCCGAGTCCCACCCAATGCAGTACATACTGGATGCACTGAGGAGCTCATTTAGCAATAGACTACATCATCCTAGATTCGTGACCGAGAGGTTTCGCAGGTCCTTCCTATCTACGGCTGTCAGACTGTATATCCTAAGCAGGGCTGCTCGCAGAGATCGCAAAAAAAAATGTGATGACCCAATAGTATTGAATGCAAAAGACGCAACAGACTTACACAAATGTTCCTCTCCAGTATACAACTAGGACAATATCAGTCGCTATGGAGGGTGACAATATGTATGGGTACATATTTATACCATGAAGGGTAACTAAATAGACGGTTATGCTGTTTAGTCCATCTAGCTACAATGCTCCGCAGTGGGTGTGTATATATATATATATATATATATATATATATATATATATATATATATATATATATATATATATATATACGTATATATATATATATACTGTATATATATATATATATATATATATTATGGCAAGCCGTTCAGGAAAAATATATATATATATTACAAAGAAAAGCTCGGAATATATTGAGTGAACTTCTGAATATATTGAATGAAACTGGGAATATATGAATGATCTTTGGAATATATTGAATGAACTTCTGAATATATTGAATGAAACTGGGAATATATTGAATGAACTTTGGAATATATTGAATGAACGTCCGAATATATTGAATGAACCTCCGAATATATTGAATGAAACTGGGAATATACTGAATGAACTTTGGAATATATTGAATGAACTTCTGGATATATTGAATGAACTCCAGAATATATTGAATGAAACCGGGAATATATTGAATGAACTTTGGAATATATTGAATGAACTTCTGAATATATTGAATGAACTTCAGAATATATTGAATGAACTTCCGAATATATTGAATGAAACTGGGAATATATAGACTGAACTTTGGAATATATTGAATGAACTTCAGAATATATTGAATGAAATTGGGAATATATTGAATGAACTTCCGAATATATTGAATGAAACTGGGAATATATTGAATGAAAATGGGAATATATTGGATGAACTTCCGAATATATTGAATGAACTTCAGAATATATTGAATGAACTTCTGAATATATTGAATGAAACTGGGAATATATAGAATGAACTTTGGAATATATTGAATGAACCTCAGAATATATTGAATGAAACTGGGAATATATTGAATGAACTTCCGAATATATTGAATGAAACTGGGAATATATTGACTGAACTTTGGAATATATTGAATGAACTTCAGAATACAGTGGTGTGAAAAAGTGTTTGCCCCCTTCCTGGTTTCTCATTTTTTTGGTATGTTTGTCACACTTAAATGTTTCAGATCATCAAACAAATTGAAATATTAAACAAAGATTGATTGACTGATTTTATTTGAAAAAAAAAAATAAAACAAAATTCAAAACCAAAAAAATTTAATTAAAAAAGTAAAATGCCTTGTTCAAAAGGAGTGGGAAGAAGCCACCACTTATATAGTCCCACCCCTTCTCCATACCCAATAAATTATAATATCATTCTAGTCATTATTCATCCCACAATTACATTCATTATACAATAGCATAATATATAATACATCTTATAATTAAATTATGCAATAGAAATGATGCAACAATGATAGTTTATATTGACAATAATACCAACATCTAATAATAATGGTAATATTAATAAATAAATACTTCTGGTATGTTTAATATAATTATAGACGATGTTATCATCATCATAATCACCATATATACCAACATATACCCCCACATGGCTTACAATACCTAGGCACAATAAGTAACCATATAATAATAATAACCATAATAATAGGTAGCCATATAGTAGTTACAGTAATAATAATAATAATAATAATAATAATAATAATAATAATAATAATACCACCTGGCCTATATAATACTTCAAATAATTCCATCCTAACAACAATCCTAATACTACAATACTGTTGTAATATTCTAGTAATAATGATATCAATAATAATAGTACTCAGCATATATACAACAATAACAGCCTTTCTTCACTGAAGACACATTGTAATATTACTGTCCTTTATTTTTATATTGTTCAAAAATCATTTCTTTATATGTTGATTTAAATATATAAAGATAATTGCTGGGGTCTTTCTGCAACTGTGGGGGTTCCCCCTACAGTTGATAGTGCTATGAGATGACTGTTGTTGTGAGATGGTGCTATATAAATAAAGTTGAATTGAATTGAATTGAATAACACAAGTAAACACAAAATGCAGTTTTTAAATGAAGGTGTTTATTATTAAGGGGAAAAAAATCCAAACCTACATGGCCCTGTGTGAAAAAGTGATTGCCCCCTAAACCTAATAACTGGTTGGACCACCTGTAGCAGCAACAACTGCAATCAAGCATTTGCGATAACTTGCAATGAGTCTTTTACAGTGCTGTGGAGAAATTTTTGCCCCCTCATCTTTGCAGAATTGTTGTAATTCAGCCACATTAGAGGGTTTTGAGCATGAACCAGTTTTTTAAGGTCATGCCACAGCATCTCAATCAGATTTAGGTCAGGTCTTTGAGTAGGCCACGCCAAAGTCTTCATTTTGTTTTTCTTAAGCCATTCAGAGCTGGACTGGCTGATGTGTTTTGGATCATTGTCCTGCGGTAGAACCCAAGTGCAGACATGCTCCTTCAGGATTTTTTGGTAGACAGCAGAATTCATGGTTCCATTTACCACAGTAAGTCTTCCAGGTCCTAAAGCAGTAAAACAGCCCCAGACCATCACACTACCACCACCATATTTTACTGTTGGTATGATGTCCCTTTTCTGAAATGCTGTGTTACTTTTACCCCGGATGTAATGGGACACACACCTTCCAAAAAAGCTCAACTTTTGTCTCGTCAGTCCACAGAGTATTTTCCTAGAAGTTTTGGGGATCCTCAAGATGTTTTTTGGCAAAACTTAGACGAGCCTTTATGCTCTTTTTGCTCAGCAGTGGTTTTCGTCTTGGAACGCTGCCATGCAGGCCATTTTGCCCAGTCTCTTTCTTATGGTGGAGTCATGAACACTGACCTTAACTGAGGCAAATGAGGCCTGCAGTTCTTTGGATGTTGTTATGGGGTCTTTTGTGACCCCTTGAATGAGTCATTGCTGCGCTCTTGGGGTAATTTTGGCAGGCCAGCCACTCCTGGGAAGGTTCACCACTGTTCCGTGTTTTCGCCATTTGTGGATAATGGCTCTCACTGTGGTTTGCTGGAGTCCCAAAGCTTTAGAAATGGCTTTATAACCTCTTCCAGACTGAGAGATCTCAGTTACTTTGTTTCTCATTTGTTCCTGAATTTCTTTGGATCGTAGCATGATGTCTAGCTTTTGAGGATATTTTGGTCTACTTCACTGTGTCAGGCAGGTCCAATTAAAGTGATTTCTTGATTGAGAACAGGTGTGGCCGTAATCAGGCTTGGGTGTGGCTAGAGAAATGTAACTCAGCTTTCCAAAGATGTGATAAACCACAGTTAATTTATGTTTTAATGGGGTGGGAGATCTTTTTTTTTTTTTTTACACAGGGCCATATGGGTTTGGATTTATTTATTTTTTTACCCTTAGTAATAAACACCTTCATTTAAAAACTGCATTTTGTGTTTACTTGTGTTGACTTTGTCTAATATTTAAATTTGTTTGATGATCTGAAACATTTAAGTGTGACAGCCATACAAAAAAAATGAAAAATGAGGAAGGGGCAAACACTTTTTCACACCACTGTAAGTGAGAGATAATTGCACTAGCATGAGACAGCTTGCACTACTTAAGAGATAACAGGGGAGCAGCTACAAACAGAATGGGCAGAGCTGTGCAGACGCAGGACACTGGAGAACAGAAAGGACAAATAATGCAAACAATAATCATAAATAAACCAAATCTGGGAGAAAACATAACTGAACTAAGAACCTGAGCATAACCCAACAAACTAATGATAACAAAATAAAGGCGCAACAGTTCAAAACCAACAGAAAATGTGGACATGGTTGGAAACTTTGTCCAGATATGCAATGAACATATCCAGTATTTGAGTAATCTTCAACATGGGAATCGTTTTGGAGACCAAAACCACAGCTGCAGGGAGGACTAATTGGAAATGTCTGCTGATTGGCTACTGACTTCGTCACCAGCCCCATGCCTTAGCTATTTGATTGGTTGAAAGTGTTAGGACTGCTCTGTCTGCAGCAGATTAGTTAGGTCACCCCAGATGCATATCTCATGAAACCAAGATAAAGGATTAGGCCAGGATTTTCAGATAATTCGTGCTTAATCAATACTTGACTTGGTTGTATAAAAGTAGGATAAATTCAGCCCAGTCAAGTTGCTACTGAGATTTATTCTCTACAGCTAGCCTGGTCCAGAGCAGGCTAAGTCAGGCTAAAATTAATCCTTGTGATTTATTTGTCAGTGCAGGAGTCAGTCCTATAAGAATTCAGTGCTTTTCTGTGTCAATAAATGGTCTACTGGTGTAGTCTGACTAGTAGATTATAGATGATGTGTGAGGTGATTTTGATGAAGCTGCACTTAATACCTGAGAAGGTATTGAATTTTATTTCAAATAAATATTTCCAAAAAATATGAAAACATGTTTTCTACCCAAACTAAATGATATAATATGATCATCAGATGAAGGATGATATGTGAGGTCATTTTGGTGAAGCTGCACTCAGTTATTTAGAAGTTTTTAACTATCATTTCTAATAAATATTTCCCTAACCTATGATATTTTTTTTTGGTCCAACTAACAAGTGTTACTAACAGGAGACCCTGGTGGCTGGGCAGCATTTAGTGGCACTAACCTTGATGATGCTGAAATTTAATCCTAATAAATATTCCCAAAGCTATGAAAACATTTCTTTAATCCAAACTCTGTGTTGTAGTCTGACTAGAAGAAGATGGATTGCATGTGAGGTGATTTTGGTGAAGCCACACTTGGTAGTTTTCAAGTTATTGGATATTTTTTAAATAAATATTTCCCCAAACTATGAAAAATAAAATTTATGCAAACTAAGCATTTTAGTCTCAACAAAACGACACAATCGACGTATGAACTGATTCTGGTGACATTACACCTGATGATCATGACAGTAATTTTTTTTTTTTTTTCCCTCGGAGTTGCAATTTGCAGACGGTCCCTGAACATTCGTCTCCCCTGTTGCAGCTCATAGACTCCAGTGTAACTGCTGGAGCTCAGAGAACGGCTCTGTTTAATGAAAATGAGGTTGTAGCTCATTGTCCACTTTACCAATGTATTAGATTGGTGTGGTTTGTGTTTTAACAGCGTTTTGTTCACGAATTATTGATGCGCAAAGTCCGAATCTATGAATATCTTGCTAACTTTACTGAAGTGTCCCCACGGTGGAACACTGAATACATTTCTTCATCGGTAGAATTTTGGCGACTGCATACATTTGCCAGGGTGTTAACCAGCTCTGCATTACTGAGGATGGCTGCAACTAACTAAGTTCATTCAATATATTCGGAAGTTCATTGAATATATTCCAAAGTTCATTCAATATATTCCCAGTTTCATTCAATATATTCAGAAGTTCATTCAATATATTCCCAGTTTCATTCAATATATTCTGAAGTTCATTCTATACAGTATATTCCCAGTTTCATTCAATATATTCGGAAATTCATTCAATATATTCGGAAGTTCATTCAATATATTCGGAAGTTCATTCAATATATTCTGAAGTTCATTCAATATATTCCAAAGTTTGTTCAATATATTCCCAGTTTCATTCAATATATTCTGAGTTTTCTTTGTAATATATTTTTTTTTTCCTGAACGGCTTGCCATAATATATATATATATATATATATATGTGTGTGTGTGTGTATGTGTGTGTGTGTACGTATGTATATTCACTGCTCTTATTTTCTTATCTTCTAAATTATTGCTCTGAGTGTTGCTATCACTGTGCTGTTGCAATCCTGGAATTTCCCCATTGTGGGACTAATAAAGGCTTATCTTATCTTATCTTACCTTATCTTATTACCAAGCAACATTACTATCACATGCATTTTGGCTCACACACATGGGCTGATGGTTTTAAACCATCATCATCACAGTTCACTTTAGATAATGCACCTCTTTGCATTAAAGGCAAGGACAGGAGCACTTTGGGTTGGATTATCCAAAACACACCTCTGAATAATTAGACCAGTCTCTTTGCATCATGCGCCAGCGGAAAATTCATTTTTTCGCCATTGTAATAAGGAATTGAAGTGGAAATGCCCATAATTGCATTCTGCATCACTGACAACTGACTAACCGACCATATTATTGTAATCCGGCCCTATATGTGGAAAAAGTCACAATTTTACCACAAACTTTTCAACTTTGTTAGGAAAATTCATTTTAAACTAGACATAAACTTTGTGAAAAATCCACAGATCAATGTGGGAAAACGTAACAATTTACATGAAAAATGTCTGAAATTAATGAGAAAACCCCTTACAAATTCATGAGGACAAATCTCAAATGTACAATAGTCCTAAATTTACAGTGACAAAAACAAAAATAACAAGGAAAAAAGTTCATAATTTAAATGACAAAAATATTTCAAATTCATTACAGAAAAGTCTTTAATTTACAAGAAAACTGTCATAAATTCATGAGAAAAACCCCTCAAACGGTCAAGAATAAAATCATATCTCAAATAAGTTTAATTTAAGACAATGCTTTCCTGCTCTTACTCACTCATCTAAAAAAATAACAAATTTGGAAGGAAAATTAATATATCAAATGATGTATTACTTAAGATGCAATATTTATTTTATTTTAAGAGATCATCTGGCTCTCACAGTGTCTCCTGAGAAAAATTCTGACCCTTGTTCAAATGTAGTTGATGACCCTGCTGTAAGTCATATGGCCACCTGCTAGTTAGTTACTCATGTTGATGATAAAGTCAGGCAGGAGTAACTTGGATTCCAAAAGGGCTAGAATCACCAAACCTGGTATGTAGATGGAACTCAAGGTCTCCCTGACACTGCCTCCTTTTCTGGGTCAAAAGTTCAAACGTCATAGGTCACAATAACAGGGTCTTAGTGTCTCTGCCGATTATGTTGTTGGTTGTTGCTAGTATCACCAAACTTACAGCAGTAGTCAATCTGAAAGTGCTCTGGACTGGACCTTGATTTGAGGTCAAGGATCAAGGTTACTTGCCCTCTTAGTATTGTTTTACTTTTATGGTAATTATGTTATTGGTATTAGCACCAGGATCAACAAAGTTGATAGAGGGAATGACCTTGAGCTCCCCTTGACTTGACTTCCTTTTTACTGTAGGTCAAAAGATCAAAAGGTCATCTGCTCTCTAACCCGAGAACAAATGAAGCTAGGGTCATCAAGTCCCCTGGTCAACTTATGTACCATAGGTTTAGAGAGTGCAGAGGAGAGGCGTGGATCTACATCCATGTTGAGATCTTTCTAGTTTATTTAGCAATTGTCTTAGCTTTTCATCCAATAAAAAACAGAGGAGGGAGAGTGTGTCAGAGAGACCCCAGATGTGTCAGGATCCTCTGTTCAAACTCTTTCTGTAAAATTTCACTGAGGGAATTATTCAAGTGTGTGCAACAGTAAACAGTGCAAGAGGAAGTAAAGAAAGGGTAAAATATAAAATATAAGGAGGAAGCATGGAAAATGTTAAGAGAATGACATTTAGCGCAGGGAAGGTTGTGAAATGCTCATAATGACATTTATAGTAACCTTTTGTGTGACTTTTCAGGAAGGGTTAAAGCTACAGAGTTGGAAAGATGGTGCCGTATTCAGTCTTTCATTAATCAAACTGTGATTGAGCTGGGCCACAGCCTGTGGGCAATTTCTCTTCTCACTCGTTAAGGAGTGAAAGGTAAGATGACGCCACACACATAAAACAGTCATGGCTGTGGGGCGGACTGATGGGTAGAGCGTTCGTTGTTTAACCAGTCGAGCCAGGGTCAAGTCCTGCTGCAGAGCTGCTGGAGGCTCAGAATCTCTGCTGCTGTTTTGACCTCAACGGGGAAGACGAAGCAGCTCATTAACATTCAAGCCACACTCCCTTGATAAGAAAGTCTTCATAGAAATTTGGTTTGCATAAATGTTTTATCATTGCCAAATTGCTCATTATTATGTACAATTGTGTTTTGCAAACAATGACTGTGCACCGAAATCGCAGACAAAAGCTGTAAATGGGGCAAATTAGAGTGCTTTGTACAACGCAGATTATGAAAGACAGGAGCATATGTTGTGAGACATTTTTAAAAACCGTGCTTCCAAATGCCCCCTGTGGTCAAGCTTTTTTTCATTTCACTCTCCTCCAATTTCCCCATACAAATGTCATCCTTCATATATCTGAATCCTGTGATGGTTGACTGCTAAAATAATAAAATACCTTCAGATATTGGAGCTGAAAGTAAACATAAGGGTAATGTTTGTAAGGGAGCACAAGCAAATGAATGAAAGGCACTACTCTACAACATCTAAAGCGGCTGTTGTCAATATCGTGCTGACATTTAACAGTTGCTGGTTCCTGACAGAAGTAGAGGCAGACTGAGGACAGAGTGATGGAGCAGAGGGAGAGCACAAATCACAAGACCGTTCAGTCCCTAAACCCAGTGAAGTGCAATGAAATGAAGGAACAGCTGCCCTCAGAACAGAAAGCTGATGGACTGTGGGAGGTTACACTATTCAGTTTTATTGCTTAAGTGTATTTTCCCAGTCACCTTCAGGTTTTAAACACATTACAATGTGGCGAACACTGCACTTAGTTAACTTCAATAAACAAGTTCTGCACATAATACATAAAAATGCTGGATGTTATGAAACATGCCAAAGATTGTAACTTCGCTGTCTTTAAGGCATTTCTGTATTTCACAACCACTTAAAGGGGTCATTGACTGCACTTTTGCACATTTTAACAGCTCACATGTTTTAATGAAATGTCTGTGACATATTTCAGTCAGTTTTTAAAAAAATTATTTAATTGCAGCATCCTTGTGAATCCGAGCTTTTCTGAGAGCGTATGGTTTCAGTGCATCTTTCAGACCGCATTCAACTCCACCTTCCCTCTTAAGGTGTGTTCAGATCAAACGTGAACACCCAACACAAATACATGCGATGTTAATGTAAACATGTGGAAAATATGCAAATTCAAGCATTCGCCCATTCGATGGGTTTGGTAGTGCTAGCTAGTAATCAGCCATGAGATTCTGCCATCACCGGAGTTAAAGTATCAAAACTGGAGAGTAAACTATAGTTTGAAAATGAGACTGCCACTCACCTGCAGACGAATAAATCAGAGCTTTGCAGTTGAATCAGCGTCTCGGAGTTATCCACCCATGGACTTTTGCCAGGCATACGCTAACAAGGGCTAGTGTAAACAACCGTCATCCAGGTGAAGTTTTGGAGACAGAGACAATTTTTCCAGGTGACAGCCCGTTGAATAATGTAAACCTAGTCATGACAGTGTTTTGGGCGATTTCCACAGCAGGTAGAACACAGCTGCAGAAGTGATGAAGGCAACTCCACCCATCTACAACTCGCTCAGATGGCAAATTCATGTCTGTTCATGCATTTACATTTAGTTAATATGTAATCACGCTGCATGAAAAAATTGCATACTCACGTTTAGTCTAAACATATCGTTACACTCTTGCTAACATTAGCTAGGTTGCTCGGATGTAGCCTGAACCATCTGGCATAAATTTGTCTCAAAACAGGAATGAAATATAGCATCACTGGTGGACAGAGTCTGTGGTTTCAATGACCAATGCGTGAAGTATAATAAGCACAGAAACATATGTGAATGAGCCAAGACTAGTGTCTGAATTGCTAGCTTCAGGTAGCTGCCTTTGTGGTACTAGCGGTGCTAATGATGTAGCATCATGTCAAAAATATAACAAAATAAGCCAGAATGACGTGAGGTATATTATCATCTGTGCGTTATGTCTATAAATGATGGTCGGAGTCAGAGTTACGCCATGCAGCGAACTGACCTTTATTAGGAAGAACACAGAACTATATACAGAGTGCTGTAGCCCGCCTGACGTCACACACAGGCGTGGGTACAGCAACACACACAACATTCCCCTCCCCCTTACAAAAGTTGAAAACACATGCACACAATTCAGACCCACCCCAATTTAGGACCCAAATCATGCACTAAGGGAAATAGCAGGGAAACAGTGAACTAGAATAGCCTAATAGACTATAGCCTAATAACACTTTCACCCAAAACAACTAAAACTGGACCATATCTCTCAAATAGGTAAAATAATCCCACATCACCACATATTCACATGCAAACCAGCACTATTTTTACATATACACTACCATTCAAAAGTTTGGGGTCACTTAGAAATTTCCTTATTTTTGAAAGAAAAGCACTTTTTTTTCAATGAAGATAACTTTAAACTAATCAGAAATACACTCTATACATTGCTAATGTGGTAAATGACTATTCTAGCTGCAAATGTCTGGTTTTTGGTGCAATATCTAGATAGGTGTATAGAGGCCCATTTCCAGCAACTATCACTCCAGTGTTCTAATGGTACAATGTGTTTGCTCATTGCGTCAGAAGGCTAATGGATGATTAGAAAACCCTTGTGCAATCATGTTAGGTCTGCAATGCTGTAATTGCTGCAAATGGAGGATTCTTTGACGAAAGCAAAGTTTGAAGGAAAAAATTATTATTTCAAATACAAATCATTATTTCTAACCTTGTCAATGTCTTGACTATATTTTCTATCCATCCATCCATCTTCTACTGCTTAATCCTTTCGGGTCGCGGGGGGGCTGGAGCCTATCCCAGCATCTTTGGGCGAGAGGCAGGGTACACCCTGGACAGATCGCCAGTCCATCGTAGGGCCAACACAGAGAGACAGACAACTATTTTCTATTCATTTTACAACTCATGGTGGTAAATAAGTGTGACTTTTCATGGAAAACACAAAATAATTGTCTGGGTGACCCCAAACTTTTGAAAGGTAGTGTATACATCACAGTGTTCATATTACACCAATGTCCACGGGCAGCCAAGGGTAAAACCAGCTCGGAGGCCCAGGGCAGCCCCGCCGCCTGCCCCCCTGGATCGAAGCCGACCTCCCCGGTGAGAATGTCCCTTCTCCTCACCCTCGACCACTTCTCTTGTCTGGACCCGCAGTGCTGCTGTCCGACATGCTGTCCCTCCGTGCCTGTCGGTCCGCTCCTGACCACCTTCAACACCGCTGTAGCTGTCACCGTTGTAGCCCCAAACACTCTTGCCCCCCATGGCCGAACTCCAGGGAAAACCAAAACTCGCTCGTCGATGTCACTCGTTGACTCGGGTACCTCGCCGTAATGCCCAGCACCCTCGTTCAAGGCACTTTGAACTCTGGCACTGAGGTCCTGCCCAACCTCTGTGACACCCAGCACCTTTTCTCTGTTGTCCGAGGTGCTCCACTGTGCCGTCTCTGCGTCTGGCTGTTGCTGCTGTTTCCCGGGACTTTCTGCATCACCCTCGTTGGTGTCATTCGTTGACCCAAGTGCCTCATCGCTGCGCCCAGCACCATCGTCCAAGGTACTCTGCTGCGCTGCCTCTGTGCCCAGCTGTTGCTGCTCTGACTCCAGTGTGCTGAGCTCCTCGGCTTGCTTGCTGTCTTTGGTGACCGGGGGCTCCCCCACTCATGGCCCTGGTTCTACCTCGAAGTCTTACTGGTAGCTTGTAGCTTGGTTTTGGTGCACACCTAGCTTCGTGGCTAACTTCCCCATAAACACTGACTGAGCTACTAGCTTCCCCGAGCTAGCTAGCTTAGCTCCTTTTGGCGCCAACAGCTCCATTACCTGCAGTTTCGTGGTCCTCATATGTTCGGCAAAATATTTGGCCAGCTGCCCGATAGCAACCGCATAAGATTCTGTTTCTCCCAACATACAGAGAATTTTCCGACCTTCTACTCCGAGATGGTGGGCCAGAAGTGCTCATCTTCATACTCCGTCGGGTCTACTTAGGCCCAGCGCCACGATGTAACCCTCGAACATGGCCAGCCAGTTCAGCCACAGGATCGCTGGATCTCCCAGATATTCCAGAAGTGGTAATAATGGTGGCGGTAGCCCATATGCCCCCATAGTTTCTCCTCATCGCCATAATGTTATGGCTGTAAATGATGGCCGGAGTCAGAGTTATGCCATGCAGCGAACAGACCTTTATTAGGAAGAACACAGAACTATATACAGAGTGCCGTAGCCCTCCTGACGTCACACATGGGGCAGGTACAGCAACACATACACCACACAACAGGTTAGTGAACCAGATGGAAACAGTGATATCTATTAGGGTCCCTGAAATGTAAAGAAATAATATAAACGTGAGCTTCTCAGTAGCACTGATAGCTCTCAAGCTAACACCACCCATCTACATGACAGACCTTTTAATGATGTTTACCATTTCTTGGTGTACAGAAAAATACCTGGAAGAGTTAAAACGGCTTCTTGCAAATTCGTACTGAAATTACATTTACAACTTATGCTAAATTCAATGAATATCCTCTCACACCCACCATCCACCTTGTTAAAAAATAAATCACCTACTGCATGTACTTTCACAGCAACAAAAAATGCAATTAATTAGGGCAATTAATAAAACACTAACCTGACTCTGCTTAAAGGAGAGCAGACACACTAAAATGCAGGCGGGGCATGCTACAGAGACAATGAATAGAGAGCCTAAGTCACGCCCTCTCTACTTTCACATGTGGGACCTTAAATTGAAAAAATTCTCCATTGAAATGAACAGCAAGAGCAAAATTATCTTTTGATCCAGATCAAATTTTGCTACGAGTTACACATATGATGTTTGTCAATTTAAAAGATATATTCCCCCATAATTAAAGTTGTGAGCTGTTGTATAATAACAGAATAATATTTAGTTTTTGTTTAAATGATCAGCGGACAACAACTCCCATCATCCCACATCACTAAACACGATCATGGTGGGATATTAGTAAAACCTCACCTACTGTTTCCTGACCGATGAAAGAACAATCCAAAGAGGAGAAAAACAACCCAAAGGGATTGTTTTGTATTGTGAGAGCTGCAGCTGATCCAAAGGACTGTTAGGCTGCATTCAGACCAGGATAGTTCAAGGGTCTCGGTTCGACTGGGCAGGGAATGCCGAGAATTTTCACACCTTTGTTTGGTTTGGTTTGCATTCACACTGCAGTAGACCAAACTGCCTGGACAGTGTCACGCAGTTACAACAACTGCTCCCTTGGGGCGCTGTAGCTGAAACCATCACTGACCAGGAAGAAAAAATCTTGGCGAAGAAGAAAAATCAGGCTCATTGATTGGCCAGGACCAAAAACGGAAATTCGTTCCCTTCAGCTGGGTTGTTTGTCCGCCCCAAACAAGACATTTTTTTAACTTTTGTATTTGGCTTTCTCTGGTAAAAGGATTTCTCGGATTTGCGTGGTTGTCTATTGTTATTTTCTACCCAAAATGTACTATAGTAAATGCCACTTCCTCTTCTCAGACTACGTGTTGCTATGGTTACACAAACATTGAGGGGCACTTCCGCACTTTGGTCCGCTGGATACTCCGTTTGGATTCACACTGCAAGCAGAGCACACCAGACTTTGTTTGCAAGAGAACCAAGACCCCCGTTTTCAGACTTCACTTGTTTGGTGTGCACCAGAGTTCCAATGCACGTTCAGACTGCACCAAACAAACCAAACTATCCATGGAAGTCACTGTTTGGTCCTTTGGTCCGTCTGAACGGGCCCCTAGTTACTTCATCCTGGGCATGCTTTGAACAGATGACGTAAGCTCCGCCCATCTGTGTTTGTAGTTTTTTTTTAATTTATGTATTTTCATAACCTTGTACCTTAACAGTTAGACAAAAACCTGTTATGTATGGAAGAGGAGTCAGAGTCTCTCTTGTCATGCAGCAAACCAACACACTTTATTGAGAACACAGAACTATATATACAGAACGACCGAGCCCGCCTGACGTCACGTTAGGGATGGGTACGGCAACACACGCACCACACAACGTTCCCCTTCCCCTTACAAAAGTGTAAAACCACACACACAATTAAGACCCTCCCCAATTTAGGACCCGAATCATGCACTAAGAAAAGAGGGAATAATGAACTGTAATAAAGCATCCTATCACATTCACACGGAACAACTAAAATCGGACCGTGTCTCTCAAAATAAGTAAAATAATCCCATATCATCATACTCACATGCACACCAGCACTATATATATACATATTTACATTGCAGTGTTTATGTGACACCAATGTCCATTGGCAGCCAGAGGTAAAACCAGCCCGGGGGCCCAGGGCAGCCCCAAAGCATGCACGCCCCTGGTCGCTGAAGACAAGACCGGCTCGGAGGCCCCAGGCAGCCCTACGACATGTGCGCCCCTGGCCGCCGTCCGCCTCCAGGATCAAAACCGACCTCTCCTGCAAAAATGTCTCCTCTCACCACTGACTGCCTCACTCCTCATGACCCGCAGTGCTGTTGTCTGGCACGCCATCCCTCTGTGCTCGTCGGTCTGCTCCCGACTGCTTTCCACACCACTGCAGCTACCATTGTTGCACCGAACACTCCAGCCCCCTGTGGCCGCACTCCAGGGAAAACCGAAGCTCGCCTGACAATGCCGTTTATTGCCTCGGGCGCCTCGCCGTAACACCCAGCATCCTCGTCCAGGGTGCGTTGAGCTCCGGCACTGAGACCGCGGCTGTCGCTGCTCTCTCCCGGGGCTCCCAGCGTCACTCCTGCCAGCATCACTCACCGACCCAGGCACCTTGTCGCTGCTCCCAGCACCCTCATCCAAGGTGCTCCACAGCGCCATCTCCATGCCCGGCTGTAGCTGCTGTCTCCCGGGGCTCTCAGTGTCAGTCTCGTCAGCATCACTCTCCGACCCAGGCGCTTAATCGCTGCTCTCAGCACCCTCATCCCAGGTGCTCCGCTGCATTGTCTCCATGCCCAGCTGTTGCTACTCTCTCCCGGGCTCCTCAGCCTGCATATTCCTGCTTTCCCGCTGCCCAGCCTCCAGCTGCGGGAATGACTCCTGTCACTGCTCTTCCTCTCCGCTGTCGTCGCTCACCGCGCCGTCAAACTCACCAGCACTACAATCCTGTACCGTGCTGAACTTCTTGGCTGGCCCACCGTCTTCAGTGATTGGGGACCCCTGCATTCGTGGTTCCGGTCCCACCGCGATGCCTAGCTGGTAGCCTGGAACTTGCTTTTGGCGAGCAGTTAGCTTTGTGGCTAACTTGCCCATAGGCACTGAGTGGGCTGTTAGCTTCTCCAAGCTAACTAGCCTAGCTCCATTTGGCGCCAACACTCCTGCCACTCACAGCCTCGTGGTCCTCCTCTGCTCAGCGAAGTACTCGGCCAGCCACTCAACAGCATCTGCATAACACTCCGTTTCACCCAACATACTGAGAATTCTTCGGCCTTCCGCGCCGAGATGGTGGGCCAGAAGTGCTCGTCTTCATCTCCTGTTGAGTCTACTTAGGCCCAGTGCCCCGATGTAATCCTCGGACATGGCCACCCACTTAGGCCACAGGATCACTGGCTGTCCTGTGTAATCCAGAAACGGTAGCAGGGATGGAGGTAGCCCATACGCTCCCATAATTTTACTCTCGTCACCAAACTGTTATGTATGGAAAAGGAGTCGGAGTCTCTCCTGTCATGCAGCAAACCAACACACTTTATTAAGAACACAGAGCTATATATACAGAACGACTGTGCCCGCCTGACGTCACATTAGGGGCGGGTACGGCAACACACACACCACACAACACAACCTACACCGTTATTTACACTGAAAATTATCTTTTAAATTGTCAAACATCATATATGTAACTTGTGGCAAAATTCGATCGGGATCAAAGGATAATTTCGCTCTTGCCATTCATTTCAATAGATAATTTTTCTGATTTATGGTCCCATATGTGGAAGTAGAGGGGACGTGACTTAGGCTCTCTATTGGAAGTGGGAAAACGCATGCCTAGCTACAGAAATGCTGCAGCTACTCTGGTGAGGTGATGAGCAGAGGAGGGAGGGGCATTTGGGGCTCAGGCAGCAGGTCACACGGAATTATTTGGACATCAACATATAATTATCGGCAACTGTTGTCTCTGTGGTTGAAAATTAAAATCGGTAATACTTTTTTTTTTTTTTAAAAAAACTCTCCAAAAGGGCACTTCACGGGGTAAAGGGCAAAAGGGCAGTCCTAGAGCTTCACTTGATATTAACCTGTGCATGTGGCTGTTGAAAACTATCATTCTTTTTACTACAGATTCAAAGATTTGTATTTGTCGATACTTCTATACGTACAGGACATAGAGGAGAACTGAAATGCCAATTTCTCTCTCAATGGTGTGCACAATATATAAGAAAAGAAGGAGTAAGGATGAAAAACAACAACAGCAGTCTATGTACAGTAATGCTACAGCAATGACAGTTTAAACTATGTCAGACTATGGGGGGGGGGGGGGCTGAAAAGTTCATAGTGGTCAAATTTGACAAAATGTGGTTTATTTTTCAATATAGTCTCCCCTATGGGGGCGGCTGTGGTGCAGGTATAGTGTGGCTGACTTCTGATCGGAGGGTCATGGGTTCAGTTCCCGCTCTGTCTGCAGTCTGTATGTCGAAGTGTCCTTCAGCAAGACACTGAACCCCCAGTTGCTCCTTGTGGGTCAGGCCAGCGCCTGTGTATAGCAGCTCCGCCACCATCAGTGTATGAATGGCTGGATAGCAGGATCTGTAAAACGCTTTGGTCATCTAGAGATGAGAAAAAGCGCTATAGAAGTGAATACCATTTAACCTTTGGTCCACACACTTCTTTCATTGGTGTTGCAGTGCTTGGATCCCTGCGGTCGAAAAATAAACCACATTTGGTCAAATTTGACCACTATGAACTTTTTAGCCTATGAACTTTTCAGCCCCCTCTCGTGTATAGGAACAACTTCTATTAGCTCCAGTTTACCAATATCATCTAATGCTTATATGCATTCAGTATTAACATCAGGGCCCAAAACATCATCAAGCAGCCACCAACAGTCTGTTCTCACTCCTGTCATCAGCTGCTACAGAAATGTGAAATCCCACACATCCAGGCTGTCAAACAGCTTCTACCCACAAGTTGTCAGACTCCTGAACACTAAAGCTGGATTTATGCACCTGCATCACGTCAACGCCATTACCGATGTCCGTCACCGACGCAGTGATCGACAATTTTTTCTTGTGTGCTGGGTGGAATGTCTTGTTCCGTTGCCAAAACGGGTTTCAGCCGATGTGTAAGGCGATTTGTTTTTGTTGTGCATTGTTGTTTATTAAATAGCACCGGACAAGAACAGATTGTGATGGAGTTGGAGCTAATACTGTAAATGTTAAGAAAAAGCAACTTTTCATATGATCACTGCACAGAGAAAAATAGAAGAAGTCGTCGAAAACGGTGCAGATGACCACCGCCGCTGCTGTTATTTGACAATCAGTGTAATTACTGGGGTTATGACAAGCCATAAAATGTTCTGTTTGTGCTCACTTCCTCAATATTCTTGTGAATTTGGACCGGTGTTAACCGACTCACTTTGGAATTGTGCCGCCGTTAACGGGCAGAGCGAAGCAGCGATGAGAACCAGGAAATGTGAAGGAGTAGACAAAGCGGATCAATCACAGCTCTTATGGTCTGCGTAGCTGACATGCACCTCTCCTTCTCTAGAGAGGTGCACATCGGGCAATGCAGAGGGATATTGCATTGACGCCATTGCAGCTGCATCGTGTCAGTGCGGGTGCATAAATCCAGCTTAAACCACCCCTCAATTCCCCACCCCCCACCTCTAGTCTCCTGGACTTTGACTTTTGTTTGTGCTAGTCAGCACTGCCGGAATAAAAACTCAGCACACGCACTGCGCATTTGCATGAGGCACAGCACACTTTATTTTTATATTCATTCTTATCTCTGTTTTTGCTTATTTTTTCACTGTTGTGTGAAGGGAGGTATGCAGTAATAAGAATTTTATGACATGGTATTTTCCTTCTGATGGTGTTAATACATTCTGTTCAGTTTAGTCAAGTAAAGAAAAATCAACAATCAAGAAGCCTTAATTGGAGTGGTTTATCTTTTCTTGTACTTACTTAAGATCTTTTATTTCTGTCACTGCTGGTCATTACAAACAAGAACCTCTCCAACTTATCATGAAACCAGTAGATTCTGTTTTGAATGTTATAGTTTGAATTTTAAGCTGTGATATTTAGCTTGAACACACACACACCACACACACACACACACACACACACAAACACGTGTGCGTGCACGCCTTTATCTGTTAAGGTGCAGGCAAAAAGATCCTGTTTGAGCAGCGCTGTTTATTTGCATGGCAGTTGGCCCACCTGGTGTCTCCATAGTGTGTCCATGCCATTTGAAAGCCCAACACTGTCCCAACACTGTAATTTTAGTTTGGGGATGTTTGAGTACTACACCCTGAGAGCTGTTTAACCACTTCTAAATGTTCTGACAAAGTATTCATTTTCCTTTTTTAAAATTCCCATACTGCACAAAAAGCAGGTAAGCTGTGTTATAACCAGTTTTGCAATACTCCCCAAAATTGCAATAATTTTCTTACAAAACTGTTTGGGATGACAAAACTGATGAAACTCTTATTGCAATTTGTTGACAATCAGTTTTGCAATAAAAATCCAGAATTGCAATAAACTTTTATTTTTTTTAAAGCAGAAGAAAAACCCTATTCACGCATTTGTCTGTACTCTAAATCGCTCCAAATATGTTTCTACACTACACCACGATGACATACACTATAAGCCTAAAAGGGCTGATCAACAAAGAAAATGACTTACTGAAAAGGACCAATTTTGTTTCTCACATTAGAAGAGAAATATGACCAAATTAACTAACAGTAACAAAGTATGAACTATCAGACATTTAATTTAGAATTACAATAATGTTATTGCAAAACTGGCTGGCAACTAATTCTAATAAGAATTTCATTGATTCCGCCATCCCAGCCAGTTTTGCAGTATAATTATTGCAATTCTGGGATTTATTGCAAAAGAGTTTGTAACAAGGCTACTCCAAAGTGAAGACTTATGATTAAACCTAGTTATGACATGTTTCGGGACCCAGGAGACAGACACTGACACGGGCAGATAGTGACAATAATCTTTATTAAAGTGAGAGAGTGTGTAGTGCAAGTGTGAGTGCGTGGATAGAGTTCTGGTCACTGGAGCTGAGCGCCCTGGACGGAGACCCGGCAACCCTGGAACATACAAGCACAAACAATTACTTTTGTCCCACGCAAGTGACAAGCTACTAGTAGCGAGGCTTACTTGGTTGTAGCACAGGTTACGTCCTGCTGAGATCCAGTGGCCGTGCAACGTGGAGGTGAAGGTGTCCGTGAACGTGCTGGGGCTTCCACCCGTGGCTGTGACAAAGACAGTTCTTCCCGAGATACCGGCTGTGATCCCACAGACCAGGACGATGACAATCCAGATGATGACGAGGTGAGTGATTCCACAGAACGTGGTGACGATGAAACAACTGATGCTGATGACAGTAACTCCACTGATAACGGTGGCCAGTACTCCTGCAACTGATACAGTAATAGTTCTGGAATTTGAGGAGCAAGACGTACCGGTAGACGTGGTGGTAGCGAACCGCTACTTGAGCGTGTTGGCGTTACCCCGTCAGCTGGGGCCGCAGGTCCGCCGCCAAGGGGGTCCACCTGTGCACAGGGGTTAAGGTTAGGAGTAGAGTAACAGATGGTTCTCTTACGTGTCTGACTCTGAAGAGAAGTCCTAGATGAGGTAAGAGAAGTTCTTGACGAAGCCAGAGAAGTTCCTGACGAGGTGAGAGAGAATCCTGACGAGGCCAGAGAGCGAAGTTCAGGTTCTTTCTCCGACGAGGAGGACAGACGACTCCGTGCCGGGCTGTCAGCAACGCTGGCTTTTAACAGCTGTTGATTAACACCTGTTGGTCTGTGCGCAGCTGGAGTTAATGATGCCAATGACGGCCCAGAGGCCGCCATGACAAGTTACCATTTATATTGTCACTGTTGCCCCTTGTATTCTTAAATTTTGACAAAATATATCATTTTTGAAAGTTTATTTAAAAAGCACATACACCGTTTGTGCAGCTAAGTACAGTATTTACAGTATATATAACCCAAAGTGTTTTTTTGTGGGGGCTAATTTCTCATGGCAGCGGGAACACAGGAGTGAGGTGATGTAATTAGAGAGCAACAAAGTCCACAAAGTAGAAAGCAAGCATAAGAAAGTGGAAGAATTTTTATTTTCCGCAAAGGCTGATGCACTATGCATGAACAAAATGCAGTATTTGCTTGCTACAGAGTTGTTTGCTGTAATTTGTTGTGGTTCTTTTAAGTCACGCAGTACATTTTATAATATTGTAAAGGAGCAGGGTGCCTATGTTTTTAGGAGACTTTTCTCAAGCAGGAGTGAGTGGAGGAGTGGATTGCGATAAACACCAACCCTGTGCTTGGTGCTTAGGTATTAATTGTATAAACAGATTCTACATATGAATTACTTCTCTTTGTAGGCCTGGGAAAACATCTTTCTGTTCAGTTTGTTGTTTACTTTGACTCCTCAGTTGTGTGGAAAGTAGAGGGGGATGGCATTTCCTGATGATATGAAGTGATATGTAGATAAAGGAAAGACACATCCTAGGATTTATCTTTATTAACTTTTTAAAAAATCAGTTTAAAAACTGATGAAAGGAAATGGTGTCCCAGACAATAGAAGATCTGAAAATTGGGCACTGCCCTTGGAGGCTAAGTCAGCAGAATTACTAATGGGTTCCCAGATTGCTTAGAATAATTAAGTAGATCATTGATCCTGTTGTAAACACCAGGTGGAGTAACAGGTAATACAACCTGTAAAAACACAAAATATGCCCTATTGAGCTTGGTTCAACAAA
This sequence comes from Pholidichthys leucotaenia, assembly GCA_020510985.1. NCBI lineage: Eukaryota > Metazoa > Chordata > Actinopteri > Cichliformes > Pholidichthyidae > Pholidichthys > Pholidichthys leucotaenia. The sequence continues at coordinate 354,703,557 of CM035842.1, read as the reverse complement.
AACAGTAACTGTGTATAGAACTGATAAATTCATTGTTGGACTTTTCATTTGAATTACTGATAATAGGAATTTATAGGTGTCCACCCACCTACAAAGTTTCCCGGTTAACCAGTTGTCACAGTTTAAAGCAAAAAGTCATCTATTTGTTCCATTTTTATAACAGGTACAGTGGGGCAAAAAAGTATTTAGTCAGCCACCAAATGTGCAAGTTCTCCCACTTAAAAGATGAGAGAGGTCTCCAATTTTCATCATAGGTATATCTCAACTATGAGAGACAAAATGAGAAAAAAAAATCCAGAAAAATCACATTGTCTGATTTTTAAAGAATTTATTTGCAAATTATGGTGGAAAATAAGTATTTGGTCACCTACAAACAAGCAAGATTTCTGGCTCTCACAGACCTGTAACTTCTTCTTTAAGAGGCTCCTCTGTCCTCCACTTGTTACCTGTATTAATGGCACCTGTTTGAACTCGTTATCAGTATAAAAGACACCTGTCCACAACCTCAAACAGTCAGACTCCAAACTCCACTATGGCCAAGACCAAAGAGCTGTCAAAGGACACCAGAAACAAAATTGTAGACCTGCACCAGGCTGGGAAGACTGAATCTGCAATAGGTAAGCAGCTTGGTGTGAAGAAATCAACTGTGGGAGCAGTTATTAGAAAATGGAAGACATACAAGACCACTGATAATCTCCCTCGATCTGGGGTTCCACACAAGATCTCACCCCGTGTGGTCAAAATGATCACGAGAACGGTGAGCAAAAATCCCAGAACCACACGGGGGGACCTAGTGAATGACCTGCAGAGAGCTGGGACCAAAGTAACAAAGGCTACCATCAGTAACACACTACGCCGCCACGGACTCAAATCCTGCAGTGCCAGACGTGTCCCCCTGCTTAAGCCAGTACATGTCCAGGCCCGTCTGAAGTTTGCTAGAGAGCATTTGGATGATCCAGAAGAGGATTGGGAGAATGTCATGTGGTCAGATGAAACCAAAATAGAACTTTTTGGTAAAAACTCAACTTGTCGTGTGTGGAGGAGAAAGAATGCTGAGTTGCATCCAAAGAACACCATACCTACTGTGAAGCATGGGGGTGGAAACATCATGCTTTGGGGCTGTTTTTCTGCAAAGGGACCAGGACGACTGATCCGTGTAAAGGAAAGAATGAATGGGGCCATGTATCGTGAGATTTTGAGTGAAAACCTCCTTCCATCAGCAAGGGCACTGAAGATGAAACGTGGCTGGGTCTTTCAGCATGACAATGGTCCCAAACACACCGCCCGGGCAACGAAGGAGTGGCTTCGTAAGAAGCATTTCAAGGTCCTGAAGTGGCGTAGGCAGTCTCCAGATCTCAACCCCATAGAAAATCTTTGGAGGGAGTTGAAAGTCCGTGTTGCCCAGCGACAGCCCCAAAACATCACTGCTCTAGAGGAGATCTGCATGGAAGAATGGGCCAAAATACCAGCAACAGTGTGTGAAAACCTTGTGAAGACTTACAGAAAACGTTTGACCTCTGTCATTGCTAACAAAGGGTATATAACAAAGTATTGAGATGAACTTTTGTTATTGACCAAATACTTATTTTCCACCATAATTTGCAAATAAATTCTTTAAAAATCAGACAATGTGATTTTCTGGATTTTTTTTTCTCATTTTGTCTCTCATAGTTGAGGTATACCTATGATGAAAATTGGAGACCTCTCTCATCTTTTAAGTGGGAGAACTTGCACAATTGGTGGCTGACTAAATACTTTTTTGCCCCACTGTATATTGAATAAATTGATGAAACATTAACAGTTGTTTTACAACATCAAAAAGATTTAGTTATCAGGGTTGTGAAAGAATGTAACAACCCTTAAAATACCATTTAACCTTGCACAGGAAAGGAGATGAGCCACCTATTAACAGGACAAACTGAGCTGTCTTTTTGGCTATCTGACTCAACATCTTTAGTGTCCGCTTTTCTAAATCTTTTCATGTTTTTCCACAAGGAATGTGAGTTTTTCCACACTGCTGGGGAAGAGTGCCCTCAGTGTTTTCCTAGAGTAGAGGTCTGCAACCTGCGGCTTTGGAGCCACATGTGGCTCTTTTGCACATGGATAGTTTTCTCCATGAGGCCCTGAGAAAAAAAAAAAAAATCACAGTTTTCCAAGAAAAGAATGTATTTTCAAGAAAAAAAAGGTTGCACATTAATGAGAAGGATATCTTAAAAAGCAAAAAATGAGACACCCCCCCACACACATTTAGGAGAAAAAGTTGCAATTTCCTGAGGAAAACATAAAGCCAAATTTACAGGAAAAAAGTCACAACATTTCTGGAAAAAACAAACTTCATGAGAAAAATAGAATAAATTTGTTATAAGAAATACTGCAGTTTTACCCATATAAGGTAATACATTTTCAAAGAAAACTATAATACATTTATGACAATAGATGAAAATTTGTCAAAATACTCAATATTTAGGGAAAAGTTTGCAGTTTTTATGAGGAAAAATCCCCAGAAATTGTGAAGAAAAAAAATCCCAAATTTACCAGAAAAAACTACAATTTACATAATTAGAAAACTGTTGCACATTTATGTAAAAAAAAAATTTTACCTGAAAAAGTAACAATAGGATAATAATAATAATAAGAAGAAGCCAGCTTTATTGTCATTCAGTCATGTACAGCAGAAAGAAATTATGTTTCTCTTATCTACAGCGTTAATCACATCTAGAGTCAGAGGAGCCGCTGCCATGCAAGGCGCCTCCACAAACAACTTTTTTCCTTCCTCCATTCTATTATGCTGAGCACCAAGCTAGAGGGCAGGAAAGTACCATTTTTATATGGTCCTTGGTATGACCCGGCCAGGGCTTGAACTCACTACCTCCCGGCTGTGGGGCGGGTGCTCTACCATTAGGCCACCGCTCCAGTTAAAACAAGTGGTACAGAAAAAGATGCTAAGTTCAGTAGGTTATTAGTTTCAACTATTCATGACAGATGTATGAAATTTTCACGGCTTGTTCTAAGGTGCAACATGGCTTTGCTTTCTGCAAAAGAAGATCCACAGTTACATATTTGCCATATTATAGCTTGCTGAAAACTGTGTAAAAAAAAGGTATTGTCTGTGCTTAGGAGCAATTTTGGCCCTCTGTAGTTCCACATTGAAGCACTTCAGATCTTTCAAATTTTGGTATTTATTTCTCATGTTGCAGTACAATTCTGGTCACTCAGTATTTTTCTGAAATAATGTGGCATTAAAAAGGAAAAAAATAATTTCATGCCTATATTACAAATGCATATTGCTCATGTATGGCAGGGTCTACCATAAAAACAGTTATACCACTGGAAAGAGCATGACTGCATTATGCACAAAACATGAAGTTGGTATCTTTAACCAAATTATGTTTATTTGGGTATCAATATAATATGAATAATTCAAAAGTAATGACAAATTGAACTTAGTATATTTTTCTGTACCATCGCCTGTTCGATTTATGAAATATTAAATGGCTATGCACCCCCCCCTGTGAGAATATGTTGAACTGAAGACTGTCACCGGTACAACAACCAAAGCAATCACTACAGAAGACTGTGAGGTCCCCCACAGATGCACCACATTTGCTCAATCTGTGCTATCGGTGAGGGGCACCAAGATCTGGAATACTATACCACCTGCAATCAGAGAACGTGCCACACTAAACACTTTTAAGACTCATCTTAAAAATTGGCTTTTGAACAACCAAAACTGTACGCATAACTAGTGGTTGCTCTGTGGAATGTGCATATACAGTACAGTATATGTGCCCATCCTTCACACACATATTCCCCGCCTCTTGTTTGTTGCTGTTTGTTGTTGCTGTGAGGTGCTTGGGTGCATGTGTGAGTGTACGCATACACAGCACTTCACTTGTGTGACATTTGAATGTTTTGTTTTGTAGCACCTTAACTCTTGCACTTTAGCATATCCACTTTGTACAGTTTCATTGCAGATAATCTTCTCGTGTATGATTGTTTGTTTGTGTGTTTTTGTGACCTGCCGGGGGACTACAAATGCAAATTTGCAGTATTGCTAAATCTGGCACACTTACATTTGCATTAATGTTCATTAATACATTTGTCCCTTTCAAATAAACATTAAACCTAAACTTAAACTTACCACTCGTTTTTACAGTAAAATCAAGGTCACACCCTCTTTTCAGAACCCTAATATCTCAAAAATCAATGGAGATATAAGGCCGAACTTCTGTATGGTGTTTACCGAGACCAATAGCACCATTCTGCGAAAGTATGGAGCAAATTGGAGACGGTCAGTCGGGAACATTTTCTGAAATCCGGTGATTTGCATGGATTTACCCAAGAGCATGTCAGACATTTCATTTCATTAAGACCAGTGAGAACTGTGTCAACATATGGAAAAAGTGCAGTAAATGTCTCCTTTAAAAGTAATAAAATCAGGGTGTGTGCAAGCTGCTGATAAATTTGGGGGTATGTATCTGACACATCTATAATTTTATACACCTCACATCCTAATCTTACAAACACTATATTAGTGTTACACATTAGTGTTCTTGTCCGTGTTACTCACGGACAATCTTATGAAAAATTCAGATGATTATGCCAAAAATATCAACATTTATGAAAAAAGCTTATAATTTTATTAGGAAAAATGACAAATTTTTATATGAAAAGTCTTCAGTTTTACTCAACAAAGGCGTTAAATTTGCAAAGACTATGCCAAATTTACAAAAAAACAAAACACATTTTTGCCAAAAACAAATAAAAAAAAAATTACAGTTTAATGAGTAAAACACATTATTTTGCAAGAAAAAAAGACACAAGCTTTTTGCAACTAATCAAAAATTTACCAGAAAAAAGTAGCAATTTTGCGAGAAAAGGTTCAATATAACGATATATATCAGATGACGGGGTAAAAGCATCTATCGTTTCATTTAAAACTTTATTGTGTATATTTAAAATACACATCCCCCATTTCTTCAGCAAAGTTCTTCACACACTACCTGTCAGTGGCCTGCCTCACTCCAGCAGTGCATGCAGCAGAACAGGTGTAGGTTTCATTCTGGCGGTTAGCACAGCAGCTAACTCCAAACTAATGGTTTGGTCAAATAGCTTCTATTTCTGTTTGCCAGGGATGTGGGACTTTTTTCCACCGTGCTGCATCAGAGAGGATAGTCCACTAACCCTGTTATAACTGGAGGTAAGTAACGCGAACACCATCTCACTCATCACTGTAAAACAGCAAATGCTAAATGACGATGCTAAGTTGTCGCTTATAGGAAATATTATTATCAAACCATTGTTTCTTTGCTTTAAATTACTGAATTTCTTAGTTTTGTCTGAAAAAAATTATATTAAAACTGTAAAAGTGCACTATAGCAGCACATACATTCAAAATAATAAATCAATTAAAACATGTCGGAGGAGTAAACTGGCTCTTGTAACTTACTTGATTTCTAATCATTTTAATTAGTCAAGTACCGATGTCATCACTTGTATTTTATTACATTACCTTTATTGCCTTTGATTTTCAGATCATGGCCAATCTGAAATATTATGTCTCAAATGCACATTAAAAACACAATTTTATAGAAACACAGCAAAATTATGGGGGGAAAATTTGCATAAAATTAATGATAAATTTGTACAATTGATTTTTTTAGTATGTAATTTAAAATGCAAAAAAAAAGAATTTGTGTAATTATTATATCTAAACTACAGAATGTATATGTCACAAACCCCCGTGCGCCATAACATGGCGCACAAGGGAGAGAATGGAAAACCCAACTGCAGGAGTAGAGAGTGTCATATTTATTAAAGTTCACAAAAACCACAAGTTCAGTTCCACCACAGAAATACTGAGAGATGCAATGATAGATTAGGCCACCAAACACACAGGGTGCCAGCTGGATGCTCAACAGCCTGGTCTATAGAGAGCCTAGTGCTGCAGGGCTGCGTTATGCACAAAAACAGGAAAGGCGATCAGCCTAGTGCGCAGGGCTGCTTAGCACAAGAGAAAAGGCGAACGAGACACTTACAAGGCTGGAGCGATTCCAGGGCGAAACGTGCAGTCTGGAGGAGGTGGCAGTGAAGCGGAATTAGCTGAAACACCAAGGAATGGATCGTCTTGAATGTCCGGCTAAGTTGAACGCAGAGAGTGATATTCATACGGGGAGAACTGGCTGCCGCATATGGAGGCGAATGCCCCGACAATCTCTTCCTCTGGAGCGGCCAACAAATACTCCTGAAACTAACAAGGAAAGAGATTGCCGGTGTGAGAATGCGTGGGCAGAACTGATTGGCACCCGGTGTGTGAGGGAGTGTGTGAATGTGAATGAATGGAGCGTATGCATGTGTGTGTGCGTGTGGGTGTGTGTATATGTATGAACACCGGTGACAGTGCAGCTGGCGGTACTTGACGGAAGGAGGGGGTGTGCCAGAGCTGTCAGGAGGAAAACTAGGTCAAAGCATAACAATGAGTCAAAATCAGGTTTGGCCTCCAAACCCGGATTCATGACAGGGCCCCCCCTCTATGGGTGGAGACCAGACATCCCAGTACCATCAGCAAAAAGAGAAAGGAAGCAGCACCCCTCAAGGGAACCCCTCCCCCCGGCTACAAACACTAACCCAGGGTGGGAAGTGGGGGAAAACTGGTTAGGAGGGAAGAAACTCGTGAAAACACAATTAGTACAAACACTGAATAAAGAACAACCCCTCCTAATGACCCCCAACCTGGAGCACTAACCCCCCTCCCCAGAAGTCCAAAGTTCGGGAGGTTGACCAGAGTCCCAGGCCCCCAGCATGGTGAAGGGTGGCAGACCGGGTGGCCGGCCCAAGTCCCAAGTCCAGCAGGTGGCCCGTGGGATAGCGTCCAGCGGCCTGCCCGGGCCGGTGGACCACCTGACCCAAAAATCAAGCCCTTCAGGTGGCCGACCAACGTGGTGGAGCTACCAGGACCTGAGGAAAGGGCGGAGAGGCAGCCTCCATACTCGGGAACATCTGTGGTCAAACCAAGGAACAGGGGCCCCCCTGCTGTTCGAGGCTTGGAGCAGGGGCACCATAGCACCTGCGATGGTCCCGGTCTGGGACGTGGCTGCACTCATGATGGTCCCGGTCTGGGACGTGGCTGCACCCGCGATGGTCCTGGCCTGGGACGTGACTGCACCCGCGATGGTCCCAGCCTGGGACGTGGCTGCACCCGCGATGGTCCCGGTTTGGGACGTGGCTGCACCGGCGGTGGACTCCAGCTGGGGCTCTGCTGCACCCGCAGTGGGCTCCGGTTGGAGCACCGTTGCACCTGCGGTGACCCCCATCAGGGGCCTCATTGCTCCCGCGGTGGCCTCCCCAGCGAGGGAGGTGATGCACTTCACGTCTTCAGGAGTTGAACTCCGATCCTCGATTGCCTCCAACAGCTCTCTGGCGACCTTGGCCGGGGGCTCCAAGCCCGAAGAGAGAAAAAGAGAAACTGGGTAAGGGTCGCCGGCAGCGGCAGAGCCTGGTGTGGCGATCCCGAGGGCTACTGTGAGCTGCCCCGGGTCCACCTCACCATGAGTTGGACAGTGTGACATTAATATTGAAATTCCTGAAATAATGGGGCACACTTGCCTGAACTCTGGTTCCACCGCCGTCCAGGAATCCGGCGATCTTGGGTGCGCTGGTTCCTCATCCCTGTCGGCCTCCTCCAAGGAAGCTGGACCCGCCTCGTCGTCAATGGGCGGCCCAGGTGGTGGCAGCTTCTCTCTGGCGACCCTAGGATGGAGCTCGAAGGGGATAAGAGAGGGAGAGTGATTAGGATCGCCGGCAGCGGCAGAGCCCGGAGAGAGGGGTCCAGATGCGGCTGGGGGCCACACCTGACTCCCCTCCCCAAAAGCCAGGCAAGGTCCTACCATCATCAACAAATGAACTACAGGAGAGACTACTTGCCTGTGCTTAAGCTCTACCACCGTCCAGGACTCCGACGACTATGCCCCAGATCCCATCGGCTCGAGGTCCGGTCCGGGGGATGACTCTACTGCGGTGGCCCCCGCAGCGGGCATGATGGTGGTAGCAGGAGTGGGACTCTTGCGCGCCATCCTCCACGCCTCCGGTTCCTCCGGCGTGGCGGCCGTGGACGACTCCTTCGCTGGCCCATGGGCTGGACCCTCCTGGTCCTCTGGCTCCTCCCTCCCGAGCAGCCTGGATCCGGGACTGATGGGCTCGTGGGGGCACATAGAAAAGAGTCATTGAGAGCAGGCATGAGAGTACTGTATGCCGCTGGGGCGGAGAACTCGGGGGACTGCACACCCTGAGTCTCCTTGCCAGGAGGCAGGCAAAATTGATCATTAATTGTGGAATTTGAATGAAAAGAAACTTGCCTGTTCTCTTAGTACTGGAGGTCCCCAGCTTCCTCCGAGGCATCCTTTCTACTCTCCTGGCAGTCCTTATCGGGTTGAGGCTCCTCCTCCCTCGGGGAAAGCTCTTTAAGCCTTTCAGCCATCTCCGGGAGGAGCCACGGCTTCACCTCCAAGATGAGGTCTGTTTCAGCCAGGAGAGCCCGCCTACGTTCCTCCATCTCTTCCCGTGATGGGGCAGAGCATTGCTAAGAGTGGGAAGGCGAAGCTGCAGTTCGCGGGACAGGACGCTTCTTGTTGCGGGGCTTCCTCCCTCTTCCCCTCTTGGGTGACGCGGGGATGAGGTAATCCGGGATGCGGAGCACCGTGCTGGGAAGCGGGTCACCCACGCAGAGAGACCCTGCATCCTTGGGAAGGAAGAGCGAAGTGACCGCGAGGAGCTCGAGCACTGGGACATCCTCAGCCAATTCCTCACATGGTGCGGTGAAGATATCCCGCAGGATCTCCATCGCCTCCGGATGGTCCCAGAGACTGTCTCGCTCCATCACCCTCCTCGCAGTGTCCTGAGCCTGACGAACTGTCAGAGAGGGACGGGACATCTGCGTCCAGGAGAGAACCTCCTCCAGTAGACACAAGGAGCACTGCTCCCGCTCCAACTCCATCTCCGTCTTCTCGTCTGCAGACTGGGTGGACGCTGGCCCGGGAGATGAAGGGGATCCGAGGAGGGAGGAAGTCTTCCTCTGACGAGGGGCTGGCTCTGATTGCAGAAAGGCATCCTCTGGCTCTACATCAGGAGCGGAGAGGATGGCGGAGAGGATGGCGTCCACCCTATGAATAGCCTGGAGGTTAGGATGGCACTGCTCAACGTCCTCCGTGACGAATCGCGCCCACTCCCGGTCCTCAGGACACCACTGAAAGGCGAAAATCACCTCCTCCAGCAACTCCTGGGCTTCCAACTCCTCGTCCGTTCCAATCATCATGTCCACGAATGAGGAGAAAAAAGGAGAAAGGGAAAAAAAACCACAACTCCACTCCGCTGTTTTTTTTTTTAACTGGTCGGGGCATTCTGTCACAAACCTCGATGCGCCATAACACGGCACACAAGGGAGAGAATGGAAAACCCAATTGCAGGAGTAGAGAGTGTCATATTTATTAAAGTTCACAAAAACCACAAGTTCAGTTCCACCACAGAAATACTGAGAGATGCAATGATAGATTAGGCCACCAAACACACAGGGCGCCAGCCGGACGCTCAACAGCCCGGTCTATAGAGAGCCTAGTGCCGCAGGGCTGCGTTATGCACAAAAACAGGAAAGGCGATCAGCCTAGTGCGCAGGGCTGCTTAGCACAAGAGAAAAGGTGAACAAGACACTTACAAGGCTGGAGCGATTCCAGGGCGAAATGTGCAGTCTGGAGGAGGTGGCAGTGAAGTGGAATTAGCTGAAATGCCAAGGAATGGATCGTCTTGAATATCCGGCTAAGTTGAACGCAGAGAGTGATATTCATACGGGAAGAACTGGCTGCTGCGTATGGAGGCGAATGCCCCGACAATCTCTTCCTCTGGAGCGGCCAACAAATACTCCTGAAACTAACGAGGAAAGAGATTGCCGGTGTGAGAATGCGTGGGCAGAACTGATTGGCACCCGGTGTGTGAGAGAGCGTGTGAATGTGAATGAATGGAGCGTGTGCATGTGTGTGTGTGCGTGTGGGTGTGCGTATGTGTGTGAACACCGGTGACAGTGCAGCTGGCGGTACTTGACAGAAGCAGGGGGTGTGCCAGAGCTGTCAGGGGGAAAACTAGGTCAAAGCATAACAATGAGTCAGAATTGGATTTGGCCTCCAAACTCGGATTCATGACAGTATATTGTGATATACAGTATATCATTATTCCTTCCGGTTCCGGCGCCACACGAGTTGGCTGCCTTTTGCAACTGCTTTTTTTTTTTTTTTATCTTCTTTTCTTCTTTCTACACCTTTCACTCTATATATATATCACGGACACACAGATCGCCCCAAAGGTCTCCCGAGTCGGCGGACGGAGCCACTGTTTACAGCAAGAGACGATACAGCAGGGAAGAGCTAGCTAGCACTCAACCGCCACCCGGTGCTAACGGAGAAACTCGACATACCGGGGAACTGAAGCGAAAACGACGCGGGTGCTGGGCTGGAGTTTAGGTGGCGTGCAAGAAATATGACAGAATAATAAAGAGCGATGGCAAGAACCAAGCAGACCGCCCGTAAATCTACTGGAGGAAAAAGCCCCCAGGAAGCAGCTAGCCACCAAGGCTGCTCGGAAAAGCGCTCCGGCCACCGGCGGAGTGAAGAAGCCTCACCGTTACAGGCCCGGTACCGTGGCTCTGAGAGAGATCCGTCGCTACCAGAAATCCACGGAGCTGCTCATCCGTAAGCTGCCCTTCCAGCGCCTGGTGAGGGAGATCGCTCAGGACTTCAGAGACCGACCTGCGCTTCCAGAGCTCCGCCGTCATGGCTCTGCAGGAGACCAGCGAGGCCTACCTGGTGGGACTCTTCGAGGACACCAATCTGTGCGCCATCCACGCCAAGAGGGTCACCATCATGCCCAAAGACATCCAGCTGGCCCGCCGCATCCGTGGAGAGAGAGCTTAGACTTTCTGCTGCACATCCACCAACCACAATGCTCCGCACTGTGTGTCTATATATATATATATATATATATATATATATATATATATATATATATATATATATATATATATATATATATATATATATTTATAGTAATATGTACATATGTATATTAGCTGCTCTTGTTTTTTCTGGCCTTCTGATTATTGCTCTGAGTGTTGCTATCCCTGTGCTGTTGCAATCCTGGAATTTCCCCATTGTGGGACTAATAAAGGCTTATCTTATCTTATCTTATCTTATTATCGGGATATAAGATTAGTTATATCATTATATATATATATATATATACTGTATATTATATACACAGTGGGGTAAAAAAGTATTTAGTCAGCCACCAATTGTGCAAGTTCTCCCATTTAAAAGATGAGGTCTCCAATTTTCATCATAGGTATACCTCAACTATGAGAGACAAAATGAGAAAAAAAAATCCTGAAAATCACATTGAAGGATTTTTAATGAATTAATTGGTAAATTCCTTGGTAAAATAAGTATTTGGTCACCTACAAACAAGCAAGATTTCTGGCTTTCACAGACCTGTAACTTCTTTAAGAGGCTCGTCTGTCCTCCACTCATTACCTGTATTAATGGTACCTGTTTGAACTCATTATCAGTGTAAAAGACACCTGTCCACAACCTCAAACAGTCAGACTCCAACAAACTCCACTATGGCCAAGACCAAAGAGCTGTCAAAGGACACCAGAAACAAAATTATAGACCTGCACCAGGCTGGGAAGACTGAATCTGCAATAGGTAAGCAGCTTGGTGTGAAGAAATCAACTGTGGGAGCAATTATTAGAAAATGGAAGACATACAAGACCACTGATAATCTCCCTCGATCTGGGGCTCCACGCAAGATCTCACCCCGTGAGGTCAAAATGATCACGAGAACGGTGAGCAAAAATCCCAGAACCACACGGGGGGACCTAGTGAATGACCTGCAGAGAGCTGGGACCAAAGTAACAAAGGCTACATCAGTAACACACTACGCCGCCAGGTACTCAAATCCTGCAGTGCCAGACGTGTCCCCTTGCTTAAGCCAGTACATGTCCAGGCCCATCTGAAGTTTGTTAGAGAGCATTTAGATGATCCAGAAGAGGATTGGGAGAATGTCATATGGTCAGATGAAACCAAAATAGAACTTTTTGGTAAAAACTCAACTTGTCGTGTTTGGAGGAGAAAGAACACCATACCTACTGTGAAGCATGGTGGTGGAAACATCATACTTTGGGGCTGTTTTTCTGCAAAGGGACCAGGATGACTGATCCGTGTAAAGGAAAGAATGAATGGGGCCATGCATCGTGAGATTTTGAGTGAAAACCTCCTCCCATCAGCAAGGGCATTGAAGATGAAACGTGGCTGGGTCTTTCAGCATGACAATGATCCCAAACACACTGCCCGGGCAACGAAGGAGTGGCTTCGTAAGAAGCATTTCAAGGTCCTGGAGTGGCTAGCCAGTCTCCAGATCTCAACCCCATAGAAAATCTTTGGAGGGAGTTGAAAGTTCGTGTTGCCCAGTGACAGCCCCAAAACATCACTGCTCTAGAGGAGATCTGCATGGAGGAATGGGCCAAGATACCAGCAACAGTGTGTGAAAACCTTGTGAAGACTTACAGAAAATGTTTGACCTCTGTCATTGCCAACATAGGGTATATAACAAAGTATTGAGATGAACTTTTGTTATTCACCAAATACTTATTTTACCAAGGAATTTACCAATTAATTCATTAAAAATCCTTCAATGTGATTTTCTGGATTTTTTTTTCTCATTTTGTCTCTCATAGTTGAGGTATACCTATGATGAAAATTGGAGACCTCTCTCATCTTTTAAGTGGGAGAACTTGCACAATTGGTGGCTGACTAAATACTCCCCCCCCACTGTATATATATATATATATATATATATATATATATATATATATATATATGTGTGTGTGTGTGTGTGTGTGTGTATGTATGTATGTGTGTGTGACCCATGCTGGAAAAATGAGTCGGAATGCGCACCGTGTCATTATGAGCTACAGGCACGAGAAGTCATAAATCATGACTCTTTATTTGCTAGCGGCAAGTCCCGGGAAAACCCCCGTGAGTGCCTGGTATCATTGTAAAGCTTAGAAATTGTACTTTCTGAAAATACATATGTTTTGGCGGAAGACGTAACTCCCGACCGATCAAACACGAGTTTAAACTCAGCCAAACTCTAAACAAATCGGCTTTTTCCTGGTCCGTTTTTGCACACTTCCTACAAATTAAATATCATTTTGAAGGTCTTTCAATACAGAATATGGAAAAACTGTTACCTCAGTCTTGATAATTTCCTCAAACTGACTCATTTTGCCAGCACGAGTCACACACACACACACACACACACACACACACACACACACACACACACACACACACACACACACACATATATATTCATTCATAGCATCAGTTGCCATTATATATACACTACTGTTCAAAAGTTTGGGGTCACTTAGAAATTTCCTTATTTTTGAAAGAAAAGCACTGTTTTTTTCAATGAAGATAACTTTAAACTAATCAGAAAAACACTCTAATATCTAATATACATTGCTAATGTGGTAAATGACTATTCTAGCTGCAAATGTCTGGTTTTTGGTGCAATATCTACATAGGTGTATAGAGGCCCATTTCCAGCAACTATCACTCCAGTGTTCTAATGGTACAATGTGTTTGCTCATTGCGTCAGAAGGCTAATGGATGATTAGAAAACCATTGTGCAATCATGCTAGCACAGCTGAAAACAGTTTAGCTGGTTATAGAAGCTATAAAACTGACCTTCCTTTGAGCAGGTTGAGTATCTGGAAAAAAATATTATTTCAAATACAAATCATTATTTCTAACCTTGTCAATGTCTTGACTATATTTTCTATTCATTTTACAACTCATGGTGGTAAATAAGTGTGACTTTTCATGGAAAACACAAAATAATTGTCTGGGTGACCCCAAACTTTTGAACGGTAGTGTGTATATATATATATATATACAGTATATACAGTATATATATTATAGCAACTGATGCTGCTGAAGGACTACTTCACTATCTCAGATGATCCAGCTACAGTTGGTCAATCTCAAAGGTTCTGACAAATCATTCCCTGACAAACTAAAATGGCGCTGTATGGTCATACTTTTCCTATTGCTGTCTGAAAATGTTCAGCCTAATCCAGGGCCTACCACCTCTATGCATTGCTTGTCAACTCCATCAGATTTTAAAAGTAAAACAGGCCTTGGCTTCATACATTTAAATGTTAGAAGTCTCACCTCCAAGATGGATATGATCAGGAGTTGGGCAAGAACAAATACTGACATAACGGTTCTATCTGAAACTTAGCTTAAGAAATGTATATCTGATCATTCAATTTTTATTGATGGCTACAAAGTGTACAGAACTGATAGTGTAGGAGGAGGGATTGCCATATATGTCAAATCAAAGCTAATCTACAGAAGTTTTCTGACGACTCTGCAATTGTCAGCCTCATCTCTGATGGGGATGATGCGGAGTACAGAAGACCTATCCAGGACTTTGTGGACTGGTGCCTACGGAACTGCCTCCAGATCAAGGAACTGCTGGTGGACTGCCACAAGCGAGGACAACCCCCCAAAGCACCAGTAAACATCCAGGGAACAGACATTGAGATGGTGACATCCTACAAGTACCTGGGTGTTCACCTCATCAAAAAACTGGACTGGCCACACAACATGGGCAGCACGGTGGTGCAGTGGTTAGCACTGTTGCCTTACAGCTAGAAGGTTCCTGGTTCGAATCCCCAGGCTGGCAGGGGTTGGAACCTTTCTGTGTGGAGTTTGCATGTTCTCCCTGCGCTGCGTGGGTTTACTCTGGGGGCTCCGGTTTCCTCCCACAATCTAAAGACATGCACGTTAGGTTAATAGGCTGTTCTAAAAAAATTGTCCCTAGATATGTTTCCTATAGGCCCTTAGAATAGAGGGTTAGTACTAGTGAAAGCGCTTTGAGTGGTCTTTGTGACTAGAAAAGCGCTATATAAGTGTAGGTTAGTTAGTTAGTAACACCGACACGCTCTATAAGAAGGGGCAGCGCAGGCTGTTCCTCCTGAGGAGACTCGGGTCTTTTGGAGTGCAAGGAGCGCTACTAAAGACCTATGATTCGGTGGTGGCATCTGCCATCACATTTGGAGTGGTCTGCTGGGGCAGTGGTATCATGGCAGCCGACAGGAAGAGAGTGAACATTCATGTAATACAACTATACAATTAAAAATGAATTAAAGACTTTTTTTCAAATTTTCTGTAAAATATAATTCTAAACAAATAGTGAAGAATAAATTAGGACCCCCCCCATCTTTTTTAGGACACCCCCACATTCATTCCCACTTAAAATGGATAAAATAAATGTTAAAAATGCAAATAAAAACAAAAACAAGGTTAGACATAGATATGTGAACATTTCAATAAAGAACTGAATATTTAATAGGGTATCCTAATTTTTTCACATGACTGTATTCATATTCTACAGGGTAATTTAACAAACCGTAATGCCGTTTATTCCATCTAGCTGCAATGATCCTGCACTGTGTATCTATCTGTGTATATACTGTATGTATATTCATCTACTGCGCTAACTAACCAGTTCTTATTATCTTGTTGACTATTGCTCTGAATGCTGCTATCCCTTTGCTGCTGTAATCCTGGAATTTCCCCACTGTGGAACTAATAAAGGCTTATCTTATCTTCGTTGTTAGTCACTAAAGCTAAAGAGTTTGAGATCCTTGTTGTTAAAATGGGTGTGTTAAAGGACTCTTCTGTCCATGTGGTTGGCTGCTACAGACCCCCATCTGCCTCAAAAGATGCCTTCAAATCCTTATCAGATATTCTTCATGATTTAAATGATTCTGAATTCATCTTTATGGGTGATTTAAATTGGGACCGACTTTCTTGGACCTCAGATTGTTTTAAAGAATTGTGTGACTCTCTAAACCATGTGCAACTCATTAGTGCTCCAACAAGGCAGAATCTTAAGTCAGAAAGTAAATCTACCTTGCTTAATCTAATTATAACAAATGCATCTCACAAATACTCCTCATTTGGTTATTCTGTAACAACGTCAGTGATCACTGTGCTATTGCCTGTGTCAGAAATACAAAAATTCCCAAGGCAAAACCACACTTCATTTTTAAAAGGCAATTTAAACATTTTGACACACAGGCTTTTTTATATGACTTGTACAATAGTGATCTTAGCAGAGTCACTCAAATTCCTGAGGTTGAACTGGCATGGAATTATTTTCACTCAATTTTCCTGTCCATTTCTAAGCATGTTCCTTTGAAGAAGTTCAGGGTTAGTGGTGTGAATAATCCCTGGTTTTCAGAAAGTCCATCAGAGCTAATTCATCTAACAAACAAATATTGGGCTCAAGCTAGATTCTCAAACTCCTCTGCTGATTGGACTAAATTTAAAACCTTAAGGAACAAATGTACCTTAATGATTAGAAAGTCTATATCAGGGTTTTATTTAAAGTCAATCACAGAAAACTTAAATAATCCATCAAAATTGTGGAAAATAATCAAATCCCTATCAAATGCTAATGTTGGTTCAAGTCTTCCTCACAACACTCTGGTTGGCTCAGTTGAAGTAAAGGACAAAGGTGTTATTGTGAATCAGTTTTTAAATACTTTATCAGTAAGGGGTCTACATTTGACAGCATTTATGTAAAAACCTCTTACCCATGCTCTTCCACAACAGTAAGTGATGTAAGTCTAGATTTTTTTGATTTTAAACCCATCTGTCACCCAAATTCACAAAGCCCTAAAAGACAGTGACCACAAAAAATCTGCAGGTCCAGCCTTACCTCATAAAGATGGCTGCAGATATTACTGCCGAGCCTATTGCACATATTTTTAATTTAATTTAATTTTAATAATTAACGCAACACCTACAATTTGGACAGCTGTATACATTCTCCCCTTACATAAAGGTGGAGACCCTTCTGAGTTAAACAGCTATCGCCCCATTTCCAAACTCTCAGGTGTCATGAATTGCCCCTTGGGCAGAGAGGAGAGAACCATGCGCTGGACTGCAGTTTGTGAGATTTATTGAAAAAAACAAAACACAAATCCAAAATAGTATTCTAACACAAAATACAAACAAGCCAGCAAACTTACAGGTTGGCGCACCAGAACGAGGGCTGCGTTCTTGTGGAGATGAGGAAAGGGAAACTCAAGACTCCGGCAAAGGAAAATGCAAATAGCAGCCCTTAAATAGGATCAAACCATTAACACAAAGAGTAACCATTGCGAATCACTTGAGCGGGCTGGGAAGAAAATGACAATCAGCTGTGAGCAATGAGAGGGGGGAGAATGGACTGACAGCTGACAGGATGCCGCCCACACGGAGCAGAAACCCGTTAGTGCTACTGACAGCTGTCAACCAGAGGGAGAATACAACAGAATGAAAATATAAGATGGCAAAAATAAAGTGGAACTAAACCCAAATCTGAAAATAGCAAAATTACACTGAACATAATCAGGAAAAATAAATCATACAAAGAAACAATACCAAACATTTGAAAACAAACTAGAAATAACACCAAAGGCAAAGAACTCCAAAATACAATATTAAACAGATAAGGAAAAAACAAACAAAAAAAAGCAAAGAAACAAAGCACGGTGAAATCCCCCCATGCTCAGATCGTGACATCAGGTCTGGCTAAGATTCTTGAATTTCAGGACAGTTTAGAGTTGAAACAGTTTTTATCTGATAATAATATTTTATGCGAGTTTCAGTTTGGTTTTAGAAGTAGTCACAGTACTATCACTGCTGCTATGGCTGTGACTAATGATCTCATTGGTGCCTTGGACAGAAAACAGCATTGTGCTGCCTTATTTGTAGATCTTTCAAAAGTGTTTGATCTAGTGGATCATGAACTACTTCTAGACAAACTCAGGAATGCTGGCTTTGGTTCTAAGGCTCTTAATTGGTTTTAAAATTATTTAACAGGTAGGACTCAGTGCGTCCAAGCAGAGGGACACAAATAAGAGTTTTCCGAGATAACTAAAGGTGTGCCCCATAAATAATATTGGTAAAGACATTCAAGCTAAATTGCATTTGTATGCGGATGACACAATCACCTACAGTATACATCTGCTCCTTCAGCAGCACAGGCAATTGAAGAACTTCAGACTGCATTTCAGTTATTACAAAGAGCTTTGAATGGTATAAAGTTGGTTTTAAATGCCCAGAAAATAAGGTCTGATTTTATCAAAAACTCACCTGCAAAACTTTGACAATTTAGATTTTTTTTTACATCTGATGATGCATTGATTGAAAGGGTGTCCTTTTATAAGTATTTGAGAATATGGATTGATGACAAGCTTTCATGTAATGTACATATTTCTAATCTAGAGAAGAAATTCAAAATGAAGATTGGCTTTTATCGCAGAAATAAATCATGTTTTACATTCTCTGCAAAGAAAAAACTTGTGGAAACCACCTTCCTGTCTGTGATTGATTATGGTGATATACTGAACTTGCATGAAGCCCCCTCCACTTCAGGAAGCCTTGATTCAGTGTATCATGCTTCTCTACATTTCATTTCAAATGCAAAATTTCATTCACTACTGTATTCTCCATGGTTTAGTTGGATGGACATCATTAACAATTCGCAGACAACAACACTGGTATATGTTCATTATAAAACTCAGCTGGGTGAACTCCCAGAATACCTCAATTCTCTTCTCTCTGTCAGCTCTACTAGTTACCATCTCCACACCTCTAAGTGGTTGCTCTTGAATGCTCCCTAGGCTTTGACAGGCTTTAGCAAAACAACGTTTTCCTACCATACATCATGGTCATGGAATAATCTCCAAGAAGTTCAACTAAAAACATTCAAATCTATTAATGATTTCAAGAGTATCATAAAGAATGCAGTACGAGAGGAATGTCATTGTTTTTCTTGAGAGGCTACTGTGCTTGAATAGCTGTGTATCTGTTTTATTGTTGATGTGTGTGTCATGTAGGACTGAGCAATATGGCTTTTAATATGTATCGCAATACATTTAGGGTTTTATCGCAATACGCAACATATAATACATAATCAATAGGATATATATCACGATACCTTGAGATCTCCTCCAACCACTGTATAAATGTAAAACTTTTGCATAAAATGACACCGCCATAATAGAAACAGACCCATGTATTGCATTGTTTTAAATTGCATACAAAAAGAATGGGATGGGGGGGTGAAATCAAGATAATTTAACAAACTTTATTGCGCCAGTCAGACAACCCCACTCATAAATTTGCAACAAATCATAATAAATAATGGTAGGCCTTCCTATTATGGCCTGTAATAAAACCATTACAAAACAAAACAAAAGTACTCAACACAACAAAAAGTACATTAAGCAAGAATTCTGAGAAAGATTTTAAAACCATATAAATTAAAGTCAACCTTTTCTGTTTGGTCATGTTTTTAACAACAAGGGCCATGTCCCTTGGCAGTATAATTTGTGACTGCAGTTGTAATCTCTTTCTATTTTGCACTTTTGTTGTATGGGATAAATTTTCCAAATGATAAAGCCATATAGTCATTTTCTTAGGGCTGGTTCCTTTATTTACGTATTTATTTATTTTTGTAGGGGATACCTATGATGTTGAGAGCAGATTTTAATGCATTCTTCACATTATAGTGGATGACATCTCAATGGTGAAATAAATTAGTGTTAGGGCAACATAATTTGCACAAAGCCATTTTGTTCAATTTTTACCTTCGGAACTGTTCCTTTTTCTCCTTCCGTTCAAGTCTGCTGCATTGCAGCTGGTATGCGTTTGTGTCATTTCATTTTTTCCCCTTTCCCTGCACTCTGCTAGTGTTGCCAGATTGTGCATAAAAGAACAAGCATCTCTGCTCCATGAAAACAGGCTCAAAAGAAGCAGTTTCTAAAGAACAAAATTGTGGGAAAAAACAGACATGTCAACGACCCTGAATACAGCGTGGTGAAGTAGGAAGGCGGGGGGAAGCACCTGAGTGCAGCTCTATGGTGCAGCTGTGTGCGAGGAGAGAAGAGAGGAGAAACTGACAGTCACGAAAATGCTTGAGCTTTGCGATAAAAATATTTTTTGTATCACGCATAGTAGAATGCATTGATATAATGAATATATTCGTTGTATCACCCAGCCCTAGTATCATGTAAGTGTTTCAGTTAGTTTTGATTCTGTAAGGCTGCTACCTTGGCCAGGTCTCCCTTGCAAAAGAGAGCCCTGATCTCAATGGGACCTCCTGATTAAATAATGGTAAAATAAATAAATAAATAAAGTTACCCACTGCTCAATTAATATTTTGGTGACCAATTTTTACTCTTAATCAAGTAGCTTTTTGGGGTGATACTCTTCTTATTCTTGAGTTGTTATTATTATCATACAGTAATAATACATCTAATTGAATATGATTCTTGGCTACTATACCCACCGCTGTTTACAGACAGTAATGCTACATGAAGAGAGATTGGGAATCAAAACACAAACCTATTAGTCTCCCAAAAAGGCATTCCTTAATGGTCAGTGGTAGGTATGTCAAGCCAACAGTGTAGATTATAGATAAGCTGCAGCATGTGATCACTTATATCAGCACATACTGTAGGTGTGAGTTCAAACATAATAAAACTGTCATGTTGTTAAGCAGATTAAAAAAAATCCCATTTTAACAAGATATAGCCTACTTGCCCAATTTATATCACCAGCTGTTGTGTTTTCCATAAAGCACCCATCCTAAAGAACAGCGTCAGACAAAGGGAGATATTCATGTCTACTGGGATTCCAGAACAGTCTCTAGATTAGAGGGAGATCCTCTTAAGGCATCTCGCATACAGGATATTCTTTCCTGTTCTCTCCTCCCCAGAACATTTCCTCTGAGACTACCGATTTAGCTGGCAGCAGATCTGTGTTGTCCAGATGCACAAAACACACGCGCACACACACATACACAAACACCCACACACCAAAGGCAAACTCCAGTGTGAATTGAATATACAGTATTTCCACGCCAAAGGAACAATAGATGGTCCCCAGTGACTTAGTAATTGCGAACAAGAACGAATGAGGAAGGCAGAGATTTGGTTGCCATGCGTTTGTCTTACATGGTAGCTATTAAGGCTATAACAGCTAACTTTGAGCTGCAGAGGGTTTGAGTAGTCACACACACAAATGCATGCAGACAAAAGACCCTGGTGGATATAAAACAACAGTGGAATTCCCCTACAGAAGGGATTTACATTCACAGAGGATACAAAGATGTTTAACCAATGTACAAGTGGTAGTTAGGTCTAACACAGCAGTCAGCAGACTCAACTAGGTAAACAGACACTGAGCACTTTGTCTACCCCCCACCCCCCCAGCATGGAAACTGAAGGCACATTTGAGCCTTAAAATGAGAGTAAAACAGCCAAAATATAAGTTTACCTGCCTGTCAACAGTAGTAAAAGGATTTAATTTTTTTGTTTATTTAAATTTGAATTTATTCTTGTGAAATAATGTTGCTGCAGTTCTTGCTGGGACGGTTTGCTGCTGAGTGTGAAGCAGCTGGGATGAGAATCAGCACCTCCAAGTCCAAGGTCCTCAGCTTGAAAAAGGTGGATTGTCCTCGCCGGGTTGGGGACAGGCTCCTGCCCCAAGTGGACGAGTTTAAGTATCTTGGGGTCTTATTTATGAGTGATGGGAGAATGGAGCAAGAGATTGACAGATGGATCGGAGCAGCATCTGCAGTGATGTGGACGTTGTACCGGTCTGTTGTGGTGAAGAGGAAGCTGAGTTCTAAGGCAAAGCTGTCGTTTTACCAGTCAATCTACGTTCCTACTCTCACCTATGGTCACGAGCTTTGGGTAATGACCGAAAGAACGAGATTGTGGATATAAGTGGCTGAAATGAACTTTCTCCGTAGAATCGCTGGACTCACCCTCAGAGATAGGGTGAGGAGCTCAGTCATCCAGGAGAGGCTCAGAGTAGAACCACTGCTCCTTCACATTGAAAGGAGCCAGTTGAGGTGGTATGGGCATCTGACCAGGATGCCTCCTATACGCCTCCCACTTGAGGTGTTTCAGGCACGTCTCACTGGGAGGAGACCCCGGGGCAGACCCAGGACTCGGTGGAAAGATTATGTCTCCCAGCTGGTCTGGGAACGCCTTGGTATCCTCTCTGAAGAGCTGGAGCAGGTGGCTGGGGAGAGGGAAGTCTGGGCTTCTCTGCTTGAACTGCTGCCTCCGTGACCCGGATCTCAGGAAAAACGATAGAAGATGGATGGATGGAAATAATGTTTGGAAGTCAGGCGTGCTTTTAATTTGCCGATTTTTCTCGTCAATTTCCCACTTTGTTCAGTCAAATTTGCCTTTTTCCCCCTCATGTTTGTTTTTCTTTTTCTTCCTTTCATTTCTTTTAAATTTGACTTTTTTCATGTAACTTTGCAACCATTTTCAAGTACTACTTGAAGTAGTACTACTACTACTACTACAAGTAATACTTGCATCTTTTATCTTGTAAATTTGCCACCCATTTCCTGTAAATGAGTTTATTTTCTTTGCATTTTTTTTTTTTTACCTTTTCCACAAATATCAGAATCTTTTTCTTGGAAATTTGAAGGTTTTTTTCCCTCATAGGTTTGAAACTTTTCCCATGTGAATTTTGGAATTATTCCTCATTAATTTGTAGGGATTTAAAAAAAAAAAACAAAAAACAAAAAACATGCATTTATTTTTTGGGGTATTTTTTCACAGCCACATGGGAGCCACTGGTTTTTTGTACGGCTCAGGAGCCCCAGGTTGCAGAGCCCTGAGTTAACATTTTTCATCTCCTTAAACAGATACACCTGCACTGTTAAATCTTTCTGTGCCCACCACAAAGACATGCACACACCCAAACACTGGCGGCCCCACTACCCTAGTTTTCTTACTAACTCGCTGGGGTTGTCTAGCATGCACAGACACACGTGCACTGTAATCATGTACGGGGAATTTTACAAATAATATCAAACACATCAAGAACTGAGACACGATGGCTGGAATAAACTAAAGGAATTTTGAACCAAAGGCAGGAACATGAGAAACATTAGTCAACATAATTCACAGTAAAACCAGTACAATTAGGTACGTGTGACAACAGCAACTAGGGTGACTAGGTGTCATACTTTGTGTGGGTACTGCACAGCATCCTGACCTTGTTGGCACTGCAAACATGGATCAATCACAGGTTAAACTAGCACCGTATCAATCCGCCCCCAAAGCCAAGGCCAGCAAAGAAAAGCAGGTCAATCAGGAAAACGGAGAACCCGAAGAGCAGCGGACAGAAAAATGTGCCACAGACCAAGCATGGCCACCCTGAACAGCACCATCCACAGAACACCAAGGTGAGGACACAAAATCATCCCATCACGCACTTTGTTCTCTGGCCCAAGGCACTGGCCACAAACGAACAGTGCCAACTCCCTCACCAACCCAAACCGCCACACTGCCATCAAACAGCAGCCATTCACCCAGCTCCTCCCACTGCACGGGCAGCCGGGTAACGCAGGCCGTTCATATACCTTTCTATATCATGCTATGTAACTGAATCAAATGCATTAGAAGCATCAATGCTAAACATAAATGCTTTTTTTTTCTTCCAAATTTGCAGCTTCTCATAAATTTGTAACTTTTTGCATTAAGTTACCACGTTATTTGCAAATTTACAACTTTTCTTCATGTAAATTAACTACTTTTTCCATCTTTAAGCTGCAACTTTTTTCTTGTACATTTTTGGCTTCCTCATAAATCTGCTACTTTTTGCATCTTAAATCTGCAATTTTTGTTTTCTAGTAAATCTGTAACCTTTTCCTAACAAATCTGTGAGTTCTTCTTTATTAAGAAGAACTCACAGATTGATAGTGCTATGAGATGACTGTTGTTGTGAAATGGCGCTATATAAATAAAGTTGAATTGAATTGAATTGAATTGAATTAATTTACTTTCATTTTGTCATAAATTTGCAAGTTCTTCTCATAAACTTGGCTTATAAATTTGCAGTGTTTTTCTATAAGTGTGCATTTTTTTTCCCTCATAAATTTGTGACTGACTACAATAATACTTATCGTGTCCCCTCAATATTTACTCTGGAAAAGAAATGTTCTGTTTTTTGTCCCCCTCCACAGGGAAATTAAATATCTGCCCATGCAGTCGCCTATACTGCTCTCCACCTGCTTCCCACTTGAAAAAATAAACGTGGATCTTCCAAAAAAAAAAAAAAAAAAAAAGTTTGAGTACCCTTGGCCTATTCTATACTTGTTTTTTTAATCCAGGCAAATTAAAATTTGATACCACCTTGACAGCTGATAATGTGTCCCACTCAAACACGATCTTCGTTCCACATCTGACTGATTGGGACCTGGTCACCCTAACAGCAACAGATCATCTTCTTATGGCACATTTACAAAGTCTATGGACATATTTTAGCAGTTTACGTGCTAACATGTATATCCGAGGGCTGAAACTGCCACATCTGCACACTCAAGCACACAAAAAAATGAACATCAGACCTGAGTCTAATTGAGCATGTCAGTGCATACAATCACTGCGGAACAAAAATCCCATTGGACACAAATAACCCTGCTTTCGCTCTCACTCTCACTCACAAACTCTTTGTCTGTCTGGTCCCCTCTGCTAGGGAAAACAGCAGCAGCGGATCTGCTGTCCGTGACCACACTGGGACTAAAAATCCCAAGCTTCTGAGGGCACGGATTCAATCAGGTGCAGCCAGCACAACAAAGCCCAAACCTTTCCATTAATTCACTCTCTGTGTTGCTTATCCTTTCACATCTCGGAGTGAAAACAGACTATGGAGAAGTGTCTCCTCTCATATGGGTGTCTTCGGCCGAGAAAGATGATTGAATCACCTCCTCTGACACAGCAGATCACACTCCCGGGAAAAAAAAAAAAAAATTAAAGGCACAATCTGACACTCAAAGCAGAGCAGCGATCACATAAATCCAGAGATAAGGCCACTGCAGATCAACACAATACAGGCTTCATAATACCACGGCATGTTTCCTCGTGATAAGCATTATACTGCATGGAGGACATCTTGTTTACAGTTTACTGGGAAGCCAACATAATTTTAGTAATGCTATTGTGGGGTTAAAAAACATGCAGTCAGGGAGCTCAGCCTGCTTATGAATGTCTGAATAGCAACCAGATAAATCCCACAGAGGCAGATATAGCCTGTGGACAAATACTGTCTTTTTTCCCTCATTGACTTTCTACAGCTGCTTACTGTAGCTCTCAGATTGCATATGGATTTTTCATAAAGCCTTTCTGGGTGTGATGCAGATTACCATTTTTTTTTTCTTCTTCTGAATACCGTGGAGATATATGAAGCCCATTTGGCTTAAAGCAGGTCGGGAGGCACTAGAGGATCAATAATTCATACACTGATGTGGATGTGAGCGAAAAAAAAGACAGTGAATATGTGACCAAACAACACCTAAGACCATGTTCTTTTTTTTCATATTTCAATCTCCATTTATTTGAACCAAAAAAAAAAAGATCAGGGTTAAATCCACTAAACTTAAATACAAAAATAAGGGACTCAAATTGAAATATGAATACAATTCACACATACATCCAGTGCTGCGGAGCAGGATGACAGCATTGTGAAAATGACAATACTTCTGATATGGCAAAAGGGGCGCTTGATCGAGCCAAAATACTTCTAGGCAACTGTGTATAGCCAGTTTTTACTGTCAGAGGTCTGGGGATCTGTGGCTTGGATCTAAGTCATGGTCTGTCCCGGCCTTAAAGCTAACAGTAAAAAAATAGAAGGGAGACTTTTCGACAGCCATCCCAAATCGTTTCTTCCAGCCCGCCCTCCCCGTCTCTCCCTCTGCTGGTCTCACCGTCTGGTCTGCTGCAGCAGAGAAGGGGCCAGTTCCATCATCCGGAGAAATTAAACTGAAACCAAACCGAGCAGTGTGCGCCATGTGGGGGTTTTAAAGGTGATTTCGCTTTTTCCTTTTTTTTTCTTTTTGAGGGGGGGTGGAGATAGGATTATTAGAAATCGTGTGTCCCACTCAGCACGAATTCTAATCGTTAAGGGGCGTTGTCTGTTCATATGGCCGCGCGCTCTCCTCTCCTTGCTGAACGTTGCATATCTGCTGCAAATTCCTCAGCGCGCCCGCTGTCCTGAAAAAGCCCGGCTCCACCCGCGCCCAAGCAACACAGCCCGCCACCAACAGGTCCTTGCGTGTGCGTGCGTCCTTGTGCTTGTGTGCGAGCGAGTCAGTGTTGTGCGTCCTTGCGCTCTGGCGAGAGGAGGCGTGAGGGAGGGAGTGAGGGAGGGGCGGAGGAGACGAAATCAAACGGAATCCCTGATCACTCCTTGTCCCCGTTAACCAAAGACAGCTCTTTGAGAATTCCACTGGCGTCCACCCGCCTCCTCTCCCGGATCATGTCCTCCAGACTGCGAAAGACCAACGTGTGCACCTCGCTGCCGGACAGGTGCACCTTGAGGAAGTACTGCTGCTCCGCCGAGTGCGCCTCTCCCCCGGCTTTGAACTCCCGTTTCCCAAAGCGGCACCAAGCTGCGAAACTTTCCGAGTTGGTCCAGCATATCTCCCCGCTGCTCAGGCCGAGGTGTCCAGCCGCGTTCTGCATCACCAGGTCCGCGGGGAGCGGCCGGTAGCGGTACCGATTGTTAACTATTCTCCCATGGCGGCCGTTGCTGATCTCCAGCAGGCTGTCCTTGCGGATTTCACCCTTGTGCAGGTGAATGACCCGGTCGTCCTGCTCGAAGATGACCCAGTGGGGGGCCTGCGCGGTGTCCACCAGCTCCAGCAGGTCCCCCGGTTTGCACATAGTCAGCAAAGTTTTGGCCGAGTACACGTTCAGGTCCTCGTTCTCCCGCAGCTTGGAGAAGATGCATTCCTGCGCGCAGAAGGCTGAGTATTCCACCTCCCTCACCGAGAAGGGTCCCTCCTCGGTCGGGCTGTGGTCCTTGGTGAATCCGCAGTCAGACGGAGTGCGGTCGTCCACCTCCTCCTCTTCGTCGGAGAAGAAGTAGGCGACGCCGACCCGAAGCTCGTCCTTCTCCAGCCCGGACGGATCCCCCGTGGGCAGCTCGCTGTAGTTGAGGTGGGTGATCCGGTCCAGTTGATTTCCCATCAATGACCTGGCAGGGCAGAGGCATGGACTGCGGTGTCTGCGAGGGAGAGCGAGAGCAAGGGGATGGAGAAGAGCTGTAAAATGCACTGAACAGGCCCTATCAACCTTTAAAACATCAATAATGCGCACATGGAAGCTATGCTGCACTGAAAGGGAAGAGATTTCAAAGAGGGAGACCTCAGGAGTTTTAACCTATGCGGGGGAGATAAGAGCTTCGTCGCAGGGGTTATAATCAATGATTCACAGCTCCTCTCGCCTTCACTCTCATTAGTAAATCATTGATTACACATGAATGAATTGCAAACAAAGAATGGATCCGGTTAAAAACACCACGAGGCTGATGGGCGCTGCTTGAAATGAAATGGGAAATAAAAGCAAATGCGGTGCGTTTTACGCAGAGCGCAAAGGAGGAAAAATAAAGAG
The DNA here is from genome assembly GCA_020510985.1 of Pholidichthys leucotaenia. Classification (NCBI taxonomy): domain Eukaryota; kingdom Metazoa; phylum Chordata; class Actinopteri; order Cichliformes; family Pholidichthyidae; genus Pholidichthys; species Pholidichthys leucotaenia. Next base: position 354,675,965 of record CM035842.1, on the reverse strand, counting down.
AAGTGCAGAAAATAAGCGGGATACCTGTGCGCTCCCAGGGCATATGGTTAAATATCCTCGCGGTCCATTAGTACAGAGGGCCGCGCCGTCCTCTGCTCCACTTCTCCTCTTTTCTGCCCCCGTTCTTCGCACACTTCTCGCCGACCTCTCGCTCGCGCACCGAGCGCTCCGGCTGTCGTGAGCTCGCGCTTCCCTCCTTCCGGCGCCAGCGCCTCTTAAGTACCGCGGAGAGCTCCGCCTCTGCGGGCGCGCTCCTCCCACCCCCCGTGCGCTTCACTGGCGCGCGGTCACGGCTCCGTTGCCGCCGAGCCAACGGGGGGCCGCGGTGGAAAACGCCACTCAGTTGAATAATCCAATCGCGCGCAGCGAGGGCGGCGAGCGGCGATAGGCGCCTGTTACCGTGGCGTGGGTTTTGTTGTCGGAGAGCTGTGGAATTGCTCTACATGATCAGCGGAGCCCGTTTATGAGTTGCAGGCAGCAGTCAGGACTGATAAAAACTTGCATATCTCACAACAGTAATATGAAAGAAGCCCCACTTCTTATGTGGCACAAATACTTCAAATATAAAAAAAAAAAAAAATGTTATAAAAACGGCACCCTTATCACAGCCGAACACCCAGCTCCTGCAAGACGTGACAAATGTGCGCCCGCCATCCCGAACGCACGAGCGGGCTCCGTCCTCCAGCTGCTGCCGTGTGACGTGTTGAATTACTTCCGCGTGCTTCGCCCGCTTGACTACGCTGCATCACTTGTGCGCGCGTGTCTGCCGGCGTGTGCCTGCCAGAGACCAGAGACGGAGGGGACTGGGGCAGGTGCGTGCGTGTGCGTGAGGGGCGAAAACAAAGGAGCGCGCGGGGACTTTAGTGCGGGGTCTATATAATATTTCACTTTGCGTTGATGTTGTGTCTAGGAACAAAACACGCCTGAAATGAAATGCATACCAAATTTGCCCCCGTGACTCACTTTTCTGCATGCATAATGTATTTCTATTCTTGCATATTGTGCTTGCAAGATGAATGTGAGCACCCTTGTGTCACCTCCTCTCTGTAGTGATGTCTCTCTCTTTTCATCACCACCCACAGCAGATAGCCATCTTGCCATTTATGTCAGACCTCTGTGGAGCCAGTGTTTTTCTCTGCCTTCCCTTACTTTGGAAATCTGCTCCTATTTTATTTTTCTTTTCCATCAGCGTCTGCGGAGCTCCAGAGGGTACCCTTCTCCTACCGCTCCCCGATAGCCGGAGATAGCAGCTCTCCGGTTGCTACCCTGAACAGCCCTTGGTCTTTGTTTCCACCGGTGACGGGCAGAGCGAGTGGTAGCTTTCCCGCTAAGTGAGATATGATTGCACATATTTGCACGCTCTCACCCACAAACACACACTGTTATACAAGGATGTCTTCTTGTGTATTTGCCAGGTTATGTGAGGGCGCGGGTGCGTGCATCTGATGGATCGCCTCCAGTGGAGCTGCAGGGAGACCCAAGATGCACAATGTGCACGCTGCACACCCCTTTGAGTTTTCCCCAGGTTATTTAACCTTGGTCTGATGGTGGGAGAAGTGCAGCTGATAGGGTTTGTTTTCATCAGCAGGCCCACACAAAATGGTGCCATGGGACTGTCAGAAACGGCTTTGGCTGCAGCTCCCACAGGCATGTGGTCCTGCCACCCATCATCTACAACAAGCAGAAATGAGTTTCCTTTGTAGACACTGCCTCTCGTGGGCAAACACACACACTGTACACACACTTTCCCCCTGTCTTTTACATTCACACACAGCTAATCATATATGCAGCTGGTGTAATAATAAAGCAGAGCACAAAGAGTACTAGAATAACTACCGAGACAGGGCGATATTTCACTACCCCAATAATTGGATACGTCTCTATCGCCTAATTACAAACTGAATCATATATGCTGCTTCACCATCATATGCAGATAAAACAGACTGACGCACACTCGTGCCCAGCTGCCCACAAAGTTATGTACAAATGTGTTCTTAACAACTGCCTGTCTGCTTGTCTCGAATGTGTCTGAGGAGCCGATTCTCTCGTTAGCATAAAAATAAATGCACAGCACAATTAAAGTACAGCCACCCACATGCAAAGTTTCAGTGGACTCTGGGGATATTCAACCCACAGCCAAAGAGTCTGCAATCTACAGTAGTTTGTAATAAATGTCCCGCAAATATTAAATAGTACGTATCTATAGGTGGTGTCATTTATAGTGTTTTGGGTGAAAAAAGTAAAAATTTGAAATACTTCAGTGGGTTAAAATGGTAGTAAACCTGCACGTATTCTAGGCATGCACAATATATGTATACACTGCATCAAGTGGAGGCCACCATTTTACAATTTGCCAACTAGCCGAAGATGTCAAGATCACCGTAGAGTCTGTGGAAAAATGCCATCCATGACCATCTGCACATGCAGAAGTTTTTTGCAGGATGGATTCCCTGGTTGCTCACACCTTTCCAGAAGCAGAAACGATTCATGTGCTCTCAGGCTATTTTGGTCACATGCCAAGGCAACCAGGAGGACTTCTTCGACAGACTAACAACACGGGACGAGACATGGGTCCATCACTATGATCCAAACACTAAAACCCAGTCAAAGCAATGGAAGCATTATGATTCAACACCTCCAAAGAAGGCATGTGTCCAACCCCCGGCGGGCAAGGCCATACTCACGGTCTTTTGGGACCAACATGGAATATAGATGATCAATTTCCTGGCAAAGGGTACCACAATTATCAGGACTTACTACACTTCATTGCTGCAGAAATTGTGGGAGGCAACCAAAACTGAGAGGTGTGGCATGCTGACCAAAGGTGTCTGCCTTCAGCAAGATAATGCCCCTATTCACAACTCGCATGTTGCCCAGACAGAAGCACAGTTCTGATGGGCAAGTACTTCTAAGATGATGAAACACTGATTTCTGAGGCCAAGTCATGGCTTCTGATACAACCTGCAGACTTCTACAGATGAAGGCTCCACAGTTGCACAGACTAATAATGAGAGAAATGTGTGACCTTAATGGTACCTATGTAAAGAAAGACTGATGACTGTACCAACTTTGGTTCCCCTCATTCCTTGGGAAATGAATCAGGGGAAATCTTTAATGAACAGCCCTTGTACAGTATGTCTTTGATGCTGGGTACCGATGTGGTTCTGAGTACCAGGCGGGAAGTACCATTTTTATATGGCCTTTGGTATGACCCGGCTGGGAGTTGAACCCTCAACCTCCCAGTTGTGGGGTGGATGCTCTATCAAATAGGCCACCACTCCAGTTATCTTCTATCATTTCCAATCCCACAAAGTACCAGAGACTACAATGTAAGCTTTTTTTGTGATACCCTATCGATTCATGCTGGGAAGAGTAATCTTTCTGCTCGTGCTTTGCTCGGAAGGTCAAAGACCAGGGTCAGCTAAAGAGCAGTGTCAGGCAAAAATATTACAGCTGTTGACTGCCATGTGTTCATAGCCGCTGGAGACAGATTGCTCAGTGCAACAAAGAGTTTAGTGATCAGCTGAAGAACCAAAGATGTGTTCTGCAGGAGAGGCGGGTGTATGAAGTTTGCAGGTGCATCAGGAAACGTCTGCACAGTTACCCCTTCTGTTTTTGTTGCATGATTCCTAATGACACTTATGTGACTGCTGGATGATGGTTATTTACAGCAATGCAACGTGTCACAAGTGTATGATTGTTCCTGTAATTACTATCCCCAGTGGATAGGTACAGTACATCCAAGTTAAAATGCCGAACTAACGGAATGCTAATTATGTTGACACAGATGCAAAACTAAATAATTAGTGTTGTTTGGGTGCATAGAAACTGTATAAAATGATCTGATCTGCAAATGAGAAGAAACAAAGTGATTAAATCCCACAGCACATCATTCCTAACTGTAACTGAAGATGTTAATGTGTTAGAGACAGTGGTCATCACCACCGTCATCATTGTTGTCATCAGTGTCATTATTGTAAAGACATTCCCCTGTGTTGTTATTTCTCAAGATGTTTCTTAATTAATCTAATCTTTGTTACATTATTGCATCATAGGAAACCAAATAAATTAAATGGGATTCTATATTTTTTTTATATTGATAATAGTTATTATTTTACCCTAAAATCATCTTCATTTTAAAAAGAATATATTTGCAAGCTAACAAAAGGATCACTGAAGCCATCATGATGCCACTAATTGGTTCATGCACACTATGAAACTTCATTATCTCCATGTTGTTGTTTTTTTTTAGATCCAGTCATAAAGATTTTTGGATAAGGGACTACAAAGCGGAGTTAGCAGCTTGCCTAATGCTTGGAAGCTTAGTTAAGAAGCTGCTTCCTTCTCAACAGGCACCGATATCAGCTTTTTAACAGTACAAAACAGCCGCAGCCTAGTTGTCAACTATTGTAAACCTGCAAGGTAAAATTGTACATTTTACCCAGTCAGGAAAATGTGGAGCTGAAAAATCACATCTTTGCCTCAAGTAACCACTTGAAGTAATACAGAATAACTTGGTTTAAAAAGAAAACTCCAAATATTACCAAAATGCCATCAGACAAACTATTTTTTTCCCCCCACTAATATGCAAGCTTAATTTTTCAGTCCTGGAAGTTGCAGCTTTGTTGTGGGAATCCTAATGTTTAGCATTTTTCAGCCCTGCATTCACCTACTGGATGCTGCATGCTCACTTCACTCTTGCACTGTAAAGCCACAGCCATACCATCTTCTCAGTCAGGTATTTACCAATATTTTGGGATTTCGATTTTTCACTGCAAAACTACGGTGGCCCAGAGAGCGCACAAAAGTGCAAAAGTCACAACACAAATGCAAACAAAAAAGCCACGATGGAAGTTAGCCAAGCTTGGCAATATGTTAAGTCTAATGGGTCAGCGTTGCCATAGGCACCTTTCATTTGTTTGACTAACTTACTCTCGTTGATAGTTCACTGGAAGTGTGCCCCAAACATGTTCACATTTGTGAGTCTTTATCAGCTTAAAACTGTGTTAACGTTAGCAGGCGTGACGTCACCTTGCCAGCCACGGCTAACTTCCGTTGTGGCTTTTTTGTTTGCATTTGTGTTGTGGCTTTTGCATAAGCCGCACAAAACAGAACATGTCTAACTCCTACAGATGGCAGGTGTGTGGTTTTATGGTCTACCTGAATTGCATAGTGTGTGTATTTTGATGATTATAATGTTAAGAATTGATTCTCACGTCTGTGGTTTTCCACCTTTTTAAAACTGAAGGTTGAGGTGTTAATGTATTTGTTTTCTCAAATGACAAGAATGTTCTGAAACAGGAAGAGATTGTTCAGATATCATAATCTACATGTCTTATAGATCAGTTATTTTCTGCCCTATACTTACATGTTGAAGCACTGAAAGTTTGTGACAGTAATCCCTGTGAACTAAAAGCTCTGGGTTCACATTTATAATGATCTACATCTTTGTTTCACTAAGTTTTTCTTCTACTCATGGACCTCTATGATGTGAAAGCGGAAACAGATCATCTCAGATATGCAGTTATGCACCCTTATCTGTCTCCTGATGAAACCTTCTGTTTGAAAACTGCATCCACTTGGGTGAAAGTAAGTATACATTGCAATCGTGAGATGTTTAAAATGTCTTGTTTAAAGTAGTTGGTACAGACAAAAGATGAAAGTTTTTTTTTAAAACTGTAAATAATGTAAAGCTAAAAAATATAAGGCTAAAAATAATAGGCTTCCACATCAACATCTGCTCACTTTACTTGCCACTTATTTCTCATGCTACCGTGATACAGCACAGTGAATTTTTAAAAAGGACTTTAAAACTGCAATCTTGCACCCACAGCAATCTGTTAAAGCCTGTTAATTGCTCATTTCTCTCATTTTCTCTGTCAGCTACCTTCATTTTGATTTGCATAAGATTTTGCACATCCCAAATGCAGCATAAAAGCACAGAATAATGAAATTCCTGCTGGAAATCAATTGGGCCACTCCAGCATATATATTAAATAGAGGATGTCATATTGTCCAAGCATCTGTTTTTACACGCAAAGAGGATAAAGACTTTCAGAGATGGCGATTATGAATACAGACCAAGGTTTGATTCTACATCTCAAAAGTGCACGAACAAATGTAGCTGCTTAAATTTGCTGTTTGAGGCTGTTTTAGTTTGAACAGAGACACTGGATTTAGCAGTCGAAACATTTGAGTCTTTTTCTCACTGAAAGACCTGGTCCACATCCAAAAAGTCACATATGGCACCAAGCTGTCCCAAGACATCTTGCAATTCAACAAGGGAAAGAAATTGGAATAATTTGGTCACGAAATGTCCCGTTTGCCAACATGAAGGATTGAATTGGCAAAAGTGTGTCTGTGTATAACCAGTTCCAAAAATCTCCCCTGTATGCTTCTCCAACAATAGTCACTGCTCCCATTGTGATACAGAACAACTTCATTTTTTGACAGAGTTGGGTTTTGTGCAACAGTGTCCATCCAAAAATCTGATAAATTTGCCTGTGATTGACTAGTGCGCTTTCTAGTCAGTAGATTCTAAGTTTTTTTCCTATGACAAATTGAAGTTGAATTGAAAGCTTAAAATATATGTTTATGTTTATAAGAAAGGGTTTGAAATACTGTGGCTATTTTGTATATAGGCAGACTTTCTGTGTGTCATGCATTTTGTTCCAGCCGTCTGTCTCCTGTTGAAAAGCAGGTCTTCCATCAGGTTTTATCAGCCCTCCTCAGACCACAGGCTGTGACTCATTCAGGAAGCCTTCATCTGACACATCTGAGGCCCATCAATGTGGCTCTGAATGCTAACTTAAGCAGATTTGGCTCCTCTCCATCACCATCCTCATATTGCCACAGTACTTTTGGTCTGAAAATAGTTGAACCTTTCAAAGATTTCTTAAGAAAAAAGGCAGATGTGTTCAGTTCTTTCATCTTGAACTTCAGAGGTACAGTGTGTAATGCAGCTAAAGAAGTCATAGTTTAAAGGCCTATTTTGCTTGACAAAGACCTTCAGCTCAGTACTCTTTGCACTGGGAATCTTAAAATCAATAATTATAACATGAAAGGCCTTATGCCACTGGTGAATCATAGCCATTTACAAGTGCACAACCTCAGCTGTTATATTGCTTTTTTTCAAGCTTCCTCAAATTCTATTTACTAGTTGACAGTGAAAAGAAAAAATGGGTTTCAATGACACCTTGCTGTGACTAACTGAACTGCAGCTCTGTTCACTGCTTCAGAGGTACATCTGACCTGCAGTTCACCTCAGACATCAATGGAGTGAATGGGTCTGCAGATCCGTAAGTGGCCAAAAATTATCCCTGAAAGCCAACTTTCCAAAAGTTTTCAATATTACCTGTAAAGGTGCCATATTGTTCATTGTTAGGGCATTAATTTAAGACTGTGAAAGTTCCATACCATCGACTGCCACCAATGCTGTTAACCGTCAGGGTGTCAGTGGAGATTGGGCTACTGTTGGTCGAAGATCCCGGAGGAGGAAAGGGGGAAGTCATGTTTGGGTGGATCTAGAGAAAGAATGTGTTACGAGCTGGGTCCGATGTTCTGCCGGACTCAGCCTCATGGCTCTTTATATTCTGATACATTTATCTGTTGTATTTTTGGTGCCCTTTTTGAGTTGTCACTATGTTCTATTTTGTCTGTTTATGTTTCAGTTTGTTTTGGCGTTGTCCAGCGTCATTTGTAATTATTCTTCAGTCTGTATGTGGTTTGTTTATATTTATTCTGTGGGCTGACAGCTGTCAGGTGGCTTCCGGGGTTGTGTTGGCGCCGCCTGTCAAACTGTCAGCCGCTCCTCCCGCACCCCTCGTTACTATCAGCCGGTTCCAATTATTGTTCCCTTTTCCTGTTTAGGTCAGCCTACACATGTTATCATTCAGATGGTCATGTCTCATAATATTTAAGCTCAATCCATTGACTTTATCCTTGCCGCTTCGTTGGATTAGCCTCCTGTATTCTCCTGTTTCTTCTAACATATGTGTTGCTCATTCCCTCCAGATCTTCCCTGCTCCGAGGCACATTTTGTAAGTTTTCCCTAGTTGGACATCTTTGTACTTTTGGGCACATTTTGGTCTGTGAAGTTTCTTTGTTTAATAAATGCATGAACACTATACAGGGCTTGGGCTGTCTCTGTCCGCCTCGCAGAGGCACACATGACAGAACGAAGTGGCCAGTTAAAAGCCCAGCTGTGGTTTTAGCGTGCATTTTATCACCTTTTTGTGTTTTGTCCACTCACCTGTTTTTGACCTCACCATGTCCTACCAGGATGATGCAGAGCTGCGTGGGGTGTGCGTCCTGGAGGACATTTTGCCCTGGATCCAGGTTTCTTGTACTCCCGAGACGGTCCGGGAGAGTCAGGACAGCGCACCATGGGTGATGGAGACACATCCCAGTCTATGGAATCACCCGGAGGCCACTGACATCCTCCTCTCCATTTACACCCTCCCGTGTACGGGTGATGAGCCTGGGGAAGCTGCTCCGATGCCTGAGCTGACCCAAACGAAGAGGAAGCGCTCGTGCCAAAGGAAGCCTCCAGCTTCTCACAGTTCCCCCGCGGCAGCTCCGCCTCCTCCTCCCGAGCCCTGGCCCACTCCATCGGCCTAGGAGCTGGAGGAGCGCAGACAGGTTATGTTGGCTGAGACTGACTTCCTCCTGGAAGTGAAGTTGTGGCTACTCCCGGATCTGGCCTTGGATTTAGAGGAGTTTTCTCCGAGGGAACCTGAATTTGTGCCTATGATCGAGCGTTCCTTGACCTCAGAGGCTCCGCATCTCCACAACAAGCCCACGCCTCCATCTCCCACTCGTTGCCGCCGATCCCAGTGGAATCGGCAGAAGAACAGTACCACATCTCAGCCAGCAACCCCTCCTTCACAAGGGGAGATTTCTGCAGCAGAGCCATTTCAACTTTCTGTTCTAGCTGCCTCGCCAGCATCCACTTCCTCCTTCCCCTCTGCGCATTCATCTGCTGATGTGGGTTTGGCCGTTACTTCCCCGGCTCTGCCCGCCTCCGTGCCTGCTGAGGCAGCTCCTTCACGGTCCACAGAGGAGCTCAGGCCTGCCACGGACACGGAGAGGGATGATTGTGCACCAGATGCAGCAGGCATCACCACATACCAGGAGAACAGGCAAGTTCCATCTCATTTCATTTTATTGTTGATGAATTGTCTTGCCTGATCCCTGGTCAAAAGACTCAGGTTTTGCAGTCCTGAGTTCTCTTCACCTGCTGCAAATAAGAATTCCTCACCTGCCCTCTCCGTGTCCCCTTCTCTTGCCTTTGAGTGTCCGTCGGCCCTGGAACTTAACCACCAGATGATGGAGGAGCCCACGTGCTGGAGGTCACGTCCCAGCCCCGCAGTCACTTTATGGACCGAGGGAAGGCGCTGGACCTACGCTCACCACGCAGAGTCCAGCACCAACAGTGAGCCGGACCCCAGCCGCAACACTGGATGAGCCTCCTACGTGGACCACTTCACCTGGGGCCTCTCAGACTGCTACGACCATCATGCCTGCTGCGGAGGCTGCCGCAGCAGAGTGGGAGCCCGAGCTGAGTCTCCCGTGGGCTGAGCCTGAAGAGCCATCGTCACCTGGATCATCGGAGTCCTGGACAGCAGTGGAGCTCGAGCTCAGGCAAGTGCTCTCTTTTGTTTTTCTCCTCTCAGTCCTTGAGCAAGCTTGCCTGGCTCTTGGTAAGGAGAGCCAGGTGCAGCTGTCCACTGCACCTGAGCTTGCCTCGCTGGGCTCTGCCGCTGCCGGCAACCCTGACCCCCTTTCTCTTTGTGCTGTGTTTGAGCTCTCTTCCAGGGTCGCTGGAGAGGATCCTACTGTGTCAGATGTCTCCGAAGATCCAGGTTTGCCACTGGAGGTCGACTAGGGTCCAGCTCCTCCCATTGAGGTCGTCGCGGGCGTTCCGTCCCAGCTCAGGACCTCCATGGGTGCAGCTGTGGCCCAGGTTGGGCCCTCCGTGGGTGCAGCGTTGGCCCAGCCTGGGTCCACCAAGGGTGCAGCATTGGCCCAGCCTGGGTCCACCGAGGGTGCTGCAGTGCTTCAGCCCGGGTCCACCGAGGGTGCTGCAGTGCTCCAGCCCAGAGCCACCGCGGGTGCTACGTTTCCTGAACCCGAGAACACCGAGAACATCGTGGTTCCCCCTCCTTCGCTGCCAGACACCGTGGGGGTTCCCTCTCCTTCACTGCTAGACACCGTCGTGGTTCTCTCTCCTTCGCTGCCAGAAGTCATCGTGGCTCCCTCTCCTTTGCTGCCAGATGCCATCGTGGTTCCCTCTCCTTCGCTGCCAGATGCCGTGGTGGTTCCTCTTCTCCGGCTCTCCTCTCCGTGGTTCCAGTGGGGGAGCTGCCTCCCGGGCCACCTCTCCTGTTTGGGTGACTGATGAACCCCAGTCGACCACCTGATGGACTGAGCCGTTGGGTTGGGTGGCCCATGTTTTCCGGCTGACCACCTGACTCGGACCACCTGGCCATCCGCTAGGTTTGGGACTTTGGTCGCCTCCCCAAACTTTTGAGCTTCTTGACCTGGGGGGCCTGAACTCTATGTTTTTTCTGGTGTGGGCCCTGAGCAGGGTTGTTTTATTCCCTTCTAGCCTGGGGGGGGGGGGGGGGGGGCTCTGTCATGAGCTGGGTCCCATGTTCTGCCGGACTCAGCCTCATGGCTCTTTTGTTATATTCTGATATATTTATCTGTTGTATTTTTGGTGCCCTTTTTGAGTTGTCACTATGTTCGATTTTGTCTGTTTATGTTTCAGTTTGTTTTGGCGTTGTCCAGCGTCATTTGTAATTATTCTTCAGTCTGTATGTGGTTTGTTTATATTTATTCTGTGGGCTGACAGCTGTCAGGTGGCTTCCAGGGTTGTGTTGGCACTGCCTGTCAAACTGTCGGCCGCTCCTCCCTCACCCCTCATTACTATCAGCCGGTTCCAATTATTGTTCCCTTTTCCTGCTCAGGTCAGCCCACACCTGTTATCACTCAGATGGTCATGTCTCATACTATTTAAGCTCAATCCATTGACTTTATCCTTGCCGCTTTGTTGGATTAGCCTCCTGTATTCTCCTGTTTCTTCTATCGTATGTGCTGCTCATTCCCTCCAGATCTTCCCTGCTCCGAGGCACATTTTTTAAGTTTTCCCTAGCTGGACATCTTTGTATTTTTGGGCACATTTTGGTCTGTGAAGTTTCTTTGTTTAATAAATGCACGAACACTATCCAGCGCTTGGACTGCCTCTCTCCGCCTTGCAGGGGCGCACATGACAGAATGTTGCCAAGAGAGGAAGTGTGGTACTGTATGAGGAAGTCACGAGTTGCAGGGAAGTGTGTGAGGGTGGTGCAGGACATATGAGGACAGCGAGACAGTGGTGAGGTAAGCTGCAGGCATGACAGATGGATTCAAGTGGGGGGTGGAATTACATCAGGGATGGGCTGTGAGTCTCTTCTTGTTTGCCATGGTTATAGACAGGCCGACAGACGAGGTCAAGCAGGATTCTCCATGGATCAAGATGTTCTCAGATGATACTGTGATCTGTAGTGAGTGTATGGAACAGGTGGAAGAGAATCTGGAGAAGTGGAGGTATGCACTGGAGATAAAAAGAATGAAAATCAGTAGAAGCAAGACAGAATATGTGTGTGTATGAGAGGGACGCAGGTGTGACAGTAAAGATGCAGTTAGTAGAGCAAGTAAAAGTGGGGGTCAACCACCCAAAGCAATGGAAAATGTACAAGAGAAGTGAAGAAGAGGGTGCAGGCAGGGTAATTTGTGACATATGTAAGGATAGCAGCTAGAGTGAGAGGGAAGATTAACAAGACAACAGTGAGATCTGCTATGATGTGTGGTTTGCAGACAGTGGCACTGACAAAAAGATAGGAGGCAGATCTGGAGGTGGCACAGTTGAAGATGCTCATTGGGAGTGACTAGGATGGACAGGATTAGAAGTGAGTATATCAGAAGGACAGCTCAGGTTGAGCAGTTTGGAGACAGTAGTAAGAGAAGCAAGTCTGAGATGGTTTGGACATGTGCAGAGGAGGGAGAGTGAATATAGACGACAAACGATGTTGAAGATGGAGCTGCCAATCAGTAGGAAAACAGGAAGACCACAAAGAAGATTCATGTTCTGTATGTAGTGAAGGAGGACATGGGGAGGGTTGCTGTGAGGAAGAGGATGCAAGAGATGCAATTTGATGCAATTTGAAAGTGTGGCCTAAACCCACCCTTTTTTGTAAAGTGCCTTGAGATGACCTGTGTTGTGATTTGGTGCTATATAAATAAAATAGAATTGAACTGCGATGGACTGGCGATCTGTCCAGGGTGTACCCTGCCTCTCACCCAAAGATGCTGGGATAGGCTCCAGCCCCCCCGCGACCCGAAAAGGATTAAGCAGAAGAAGATGAATGAATGAATGAATGAACTGAATTGAAGAGATAGGGTGAGATGGAGGCAGATGGTCTGCTGTGACGACACGTGGTTCACACAGCACCATCATCCCCATGATCCCCCCTGTAGCTGGTGGGGACCCATGTGGAGAGGACCCATGTGGCATCTTTGGGTACACTTGGTCCTTGATGTAACTTTTTTCATAAGGATCTTCTTCTTCTTCTTCTTCTTCTTCTTCTTCTTCTTCTTCTTCTTCTTCTTCTTCTTTCAGCTGCTCCCTTTAGGGGTCGCCACAGCGGTTCATCTGCCTCCATCTCACCCTATCCCTTGCAGCTTCCTCTGTAACACCAACCCTCTTCATGTCCTCCTTCACTACATCCATGAATCTTCTCTGTGGTCTTCCTCTTTTTCTAGTGCCTGGTAGCTCCATATTCAACATCCTTTGTCCAATATATCCACTATCCCTCCTCTGCACATGTCCAAACCATTTCAGCCTTCCCTCTCTTACTTTGTCTCCAAACCACACAACCTGAACTGTCCCTCTGATATATTCATTTCTAATTTTGTCCCTTCTCGTCACTCCCAATGAGAATCTTAGCATCTTCAACTCTGCCATCTCCAGTTGCACCTCCTGTCTTTCTGTCAGCACCACAGTCTCCAAACATACATCATAACAGGCCTCACTACTGTCTTGTAAATCTTCCCTTTCAATCTTGCTACTACCTTTCTGTCACAACTCACCCTTGACACTTGTCTCTACCCACTCCACCCAGCCTGCACTCTCTTCTTCACCTCTCTTGTACATTTTCCATTGGTTTGGATGGTTGACCCTAGGTATTTAAACTCATCTACTTTCACTACCTCTCCTCCTTCCATCTTCACTGTTACACCCGCCTTCTTCTCATTCATACTCATGTATTCTGTCTTGCTTCTACTGACTTTGATTCCTCTTCTCTCCAGAGCATACCTCCACCTCTCCAGGTTCTCTTCCACCTGCTCCCTACTCTCACTATAGATCACAATGTCATCTGCAAACATCATGGTCCACAGAGACTCCTGCCTGACCTCATCTGTCAGCCTGTCCATCACCATGGCAAACAAGAAGGGGCTCAGACCCGATCCCAGATGTAACCCCCCACCTTGAACCCATCTGTCACTCCTACAGCACACCTCACCACCGTCTCACTGTCCTCATACATGTCCTGCACCACCCTCACATACTTCTCTGCCACTCCTGACTTTCTCATACAGTATCACACTTCCTCTTTTGGCACCCTATCATATGCTTTCTCTAGATCCACAAAGACACAGTGCAACTTTTTCTGAACTTCTCTATACTTCTCCGTCGCTCTTAAAGCAAACATTGCATCTGTAGTATTCTTTCTTGGCATGAAACCATACTACTGCTCACTGATTGCCACCTCTCCTCTTAACCTGGTTTCAACAACTCTTTCCCATATCTTCATAGTGTGGCTGATCAACTTTATGCCTCTGTAGTTACTACAGCTCTAAGCATCACCTTTGTTCTTGAAAATTGGTACCAAAAACACTTCACTCCTCAGGCATCCTCTTACTCTCCATGACTGTGTTCAACAATCTGGTTACATAGTCCACTGCCATCCTGCTAAACATCTCCATACCTTCACTGGTATGCCATCTGGACCAATTGCCTTTCCATTCTTCATCCTCTTCAAAGCTGCCCTCCCTTCTGCCTTGCTAATCCTTGGGACTTCCTTGTTCACCATTTTTCCTTCACCTATCTTCCCATCTTCCTCTCTCTCTCATTTTCTTTATTCATCAGCTCTTCAAGGTACTCCTTCCACCTTCTCAACCCACTCTCATCACTTGTTAGTACATTACAATTTTTGTCCTTAATCAGCCTAACCTGCTGTACATCCTTTCCAGCTCGATCCCTCTGTCTAGCCAATCGATACAAGTCCCTTTCTCCTTCCTTAGTGTTTAGCCTCTCATACAACTCACTATATGTGTCATGATGCTGAGCATGAGGGGAGCCCGTGCTCATTCTTCCTGTTTGTGTTATTTGCTGTAATTCTCTTGCTTGGTTCTGTATTTAATATGTTTATTATTTGCCAAGTTTGACATGAGCCTACCCTCACCGTTACCCTCAGTTCTCCTTTGATATTTTGATATTTGTGTTCCAGTTCTCTGTATTTATTTTGTCCTCCCCTTATGGGTTATGTTTTCCTTTTGTAATTTTGATATTAAGTATTTCAGTCCTTGTATTTATCTCATCTTTGCCTTTTGGTTCATTTCTCTATGTTAGTAGTATCTGGTTTGTTTCTCATTTTGTATTCAGTTCATTTGTTAGTCAGTTACTGTTCGCCCTATCCTTATGTGCTTTTGTTTTGACAGCCACTTCTGCTTACTTCCCCATTTGATTCAAGTTTGCGGGCTGTTACAGCTGACAGCTGTTAGTAATTAGATCAGCTTCCTCGCTCATGTGACTCACACCTGTTGTTCATCTGTGTATCATCTGTTCCTATTTAAGCCCCGCTGCAATGCAGTCTCATTGCAGCGGCATACTGTGTGTTATGACAGGAATCCCCTGTCATTCCTTCTCTTTTGCAGATGAGCTCCGTCTGGCTCTCGTCTCTTTTTCCCTCCCGGAGTTTCTGTATGCCTCAGCCAGGGTCCGGCCAGGCTGTTCTTCTGCTTCCCCTCAGACGTGAGCCCCGTGCTGTCTCCCTGGTCTATCCTGTCTTTGTGTAAGTGTAGTGTTTTGTGTACTTTGTATTTTTGTGTTATTAAATGTGTAAACTCACAGCTGGCATTTGATGTCCTCAAGCTGCCCTTGCCAGGGCAATTTATGACAATATGCCTTTTCTTTTGCCTTTTGCCACCTCTTTCTTTGCCATGCTCCAAGATTCCAAATACTCTTGTCTACTTTCTTCATCTCCCTGATGATTCCACTTTTTCTTTGTTAACCTCTTCCTTTGAATACTTTCCTGTACCTCCTCATTCCACCACCAAATCTCCTTGTCTTCCTTCCTCTGTCCACTAGATACACCACATACACTTTTATCCATTTCCCTCAATACTTTTGCTGTACTTTCCCAGTCATCTGGTAATTCTTCCCTACCACCCAGAGCCTGTATCAACTCCTTCCTGAACTCTGTGCGTCCTTCTTTCTTTTGTAACTTCCCCCACTTAATCTTTGGCTCCGCCTTCACTCTCTTCCTCCTCTTGCTTTCCAAAGTCATCCTACAGACTACCATCCAATGCTGTCTGGCTACATTCTCCCCTGCCACCACTTTGCAGTCTCCTATCCCTTTCAGATTTCTCTTTCTGCATAAACTGTAGTCCACCTGTGTGCACCTTCCTCCACTCTGTAAGTCACCCTATGTTCCTCTCTCTTCTTAAAGTATGTGTTCACCACAGTTATTTCCATCCTTTTAGCAAAATCCACAACTGCCTGTCCTTCCACATTTCTCTCTTTAAGACCATACCTATCCAGAAACTCCTCATCACCTCTGTTCCCTTCACCTCCACAACCTCCACAAGGCAGCTCCACAAGGGAGCTGCCTTGGGCTGTTAGTGTTTAGTATTTTCACTAATAATTTACCATTCATTTTAGATAAGTACAAAATGTTGATGAATGCAGATGATTCTATAATATACACATCTGCGCCTGCAGTAGATGAACTGCATTCTGTGCTGGCAGAAGAATGGAAGATCTGTAGTCCAGTGGGCGAAACAAAATCAACTCTTTTTGAATGTAACAAAAACAAGTAGCATGGTAATTGGTTCAAATCACTCCATCAGTAAAAATCCAACAGTGAACCTAAAAATTGATGATGAGTTTATCAACCAAGTGCACGGGCCCAGGCTGCTGGGCATCATCATTGACAGTAAACATATGCAAAACATATGCAGGGGCTCGAAGGCTAGCGTCTGGTGGACGGGCTTCCACCCATGGGACCCGGCCGGGCTCAGCCCGAAGGAGTTACATGGGTCCGCCCTCCAGTGGGTTCACCACCTGCAGGAGGGATCATGGGGGTCCGGTGCTATGTGGATTAGGTGGCGGTCAAAGGCGGAGACCTTGGCGGACTGATCCCAAGCTTTCTAAACTGGCTTTTGGTACGTGGAATGTCACCTGTCTGGTGGGGAAGGAGCCTGAGCTGGTGTACGAGGTTGAGTGATACCGGCTAGATATAGTCGGCCTCACCTCAACACACAGCTCCGGTTCCGGAACCAGTCTCCTGGAGAGGGGCTGGAGCTTGGCTTTTTCTGGAGTTGCCCCAGGCGAGAGGCGACGAGCAGGGGTGGGTATTCTTGTATCCCCCCACCTTGCTGCCTCTATATTGGAGTTTTCCCCGGTGGACGAAAGGGTTGCTTCCCTGCGCCTTCGGGTTGGGAAACGGGTCCTGACCATCATTTGTGCCTATGCACCAAATGATGTTTCAGAGTACCCACCCTTTTTGGAGTCTGTGACTGGGGTGCTGGAGGGTGCTCCTCCTGGAGACTCCATTGTCCTACTGGGGGACTTCAATGCGCACGTGGGCAACGACAATGAAACCTGGAGGGGGGTGATTGGGAGGAACGGCCTGCCCGATCTGAACCCGAGTGGTGTTCAGTTATTGGACTTCTGTGCTAACCACAGTCTGTCCGTAACGAACACCATGTTTAAGCATAAGGGTGTCCATATGTGCACCTGGCACCAGGACACCCTAGATCGTAGGTCGATGATCGATTTTGTTATCGTATCATCAGACCTGCGACCGTATGTCTTGGACACCCGAGTAAAGAGAGGTGCAGAGCTGTCAACTGATCACCACCTGGTGGTGAGTTGGATCCGATGGCAGGGGAGGAAGCCATTCAGACCTGGTAGACCCAAACGTATAGTGAGGGTGTGCTGGGAGCGTCTGGCTGAGGCCCCTGTCCGGGAGGTCTTCAACTCCCACCTCCGGAAGAACTTCAACCACATTCCGAGGGAGTCTGGAGACATGGAGTCTGAATGGGCCATGTTCTCCACCTCTATTGTTGAAGCGGCGGCCCAGAGCTGCGGCCGCAAGGTGGTCGGTGCATCTCGTGGTGGCAACCCCCGAACCAAGTGGTGGACACCAGTGGTGAGGGGGGCCATTAAGCTGAAGAAGGAGTCCTATCAAGCTTGGTTGGCTTGTGGGACTCCCGAAGCAGCTGAGGTGTACCGGCAGGCCAAGCGGAGTGCAGCTCGGGTGGTTGCTGAAGCAAAAACCCGGGTATGGGAGGAGTTCGGTGAGGCCATGGAACAAGACTTTCGGTCGGCTTCAAAGAGATTCTGGCAAACTGTTCGGCGGCTCAGGAGGGGAAAGCAGCTCCCCGTCCACACCGTGTATGGTGCGGATGGGACACTGTTGACTTCAACTGGGGATATCGTCGGGTGGTGGAAGGAATACTTCGAGGATCTCCTCAATCCCACTGATACGCCTTCCACAGATGAAGCAGGGTTTGGGGACGAGGGGGATGACTCGCCTATCACAGGGGCTGAGGTCGCCAAGGTGGTTAAAAATCTCCTTGGTGGCCGGGCCCCGGGGGTGGACGAGATTCGCCCCGAGTACCTCAAGGCCCTGGATGTTGTTGGGTTGTCATGGTTGACATGCCTCTGCAACATTGCGTGGAGGTCGGGGACAGTGCCTTTGGCATGGCAAACCGGGGTGGTGGTTCCTCTCTTCAAAAAAGGGGACCGGAGGGTGTGCTCCAACTTTAGAGGGATCACACTCCTCAGCCTCCCTGGGAAGGTCTATGCCAAGGTACTGGAGAGGAGAGTCCGGCCGTTGGTCGAACCTCGGATTCAGGAGGAGCAATGTGGTTTTCGTCCTGGCCGTGGCACATCGGACCAGCTCTTTACCCTCTCGAGAATTCTTGAGGGTTTGTGGGAGTTTGCCCAACCAGTTTACATGTGTTTTGTGGACTTGGAGAAGGCATTTGACCGCGTCCCTCGTGGATTTTTGTGGGGGGTGCTTCGGGAGTATGGGGTATCGGGCTTGTTGTTACGAGCTATTCAGTCTCTGTACGACCATTGTAAGAGTTTGGTTCGTATTGCCAACACTCGGTCGGAGTCATTCCCAGTGAGAGTTGGACTCCGCCAGGGCTGCCCTTTGTCACCGATCCTGTTCATAATTTTTATGGACAGGATTTCTAGGTGCAGCCAGGGAATGGAGGGTGTCATGCTTGGTGACCACAGGATCTCATCTCTGTTGTTTGCAGATGATGTTGTCCTGTTGGCTTCATCCAGCAATGACCTACAGCTCTTGCTGGGACGGTTTGCCGCTGAGTGTGAAGCGGCTGGGATGAGAATCAGCACCTCCAAGTCCGAGTCCATGGTCCTCAGCTGGAAAAAGGTGGATTGTCCTCTCCGGGTTGGGGACAGGCTCCTGCCCCAAGTGGAGGAGTTTAAGTATCTTGGGGTCTTGTTCACGAGTGAGGGGAAAATGGAGCGAGAGATCGACAGACGGAGTGGAGCAGCATCTGCAGTGATGCGGACGTTGTACCGGTCTGTTGTGGTGAAGAGGGAGCTTAGTTCTAAGGCAAAGCTGTCGATTTACCAGTCAATCTACGTTCCTACTCTCACCTATGGTCACGAGCTTTGGGTAATGACCGAAAGAATGAGATCGCGGATACAAGCGGCTGAAATGAGCTTTCTCCGTAGGATTGCTGGACTCACCCTCAGAGATAGGGTGAGGAGCTCAGTCATCCGGGAGAGGCTCAGAGTAGAACCGCTGCTCCTCCACATTGAAAGGAGTCAGTTGAGGTGGTATGGGCATCTGATTAGGATGCCTCCTGGACGCCTCCCACTTGAGGTGTTTCAGGCACGTCCCACTGGGAGGAGACCCCAGGGCAGACCCAGGACTCGGTGGAGAGACTATGTCTCCCAGCTGGTCTGGGAACGCCTTGGTATCCCCTCTGAAGAGCTGGAGCAGGTGGCTGGGGAGAGGGAAGTCTGGGCTTCTCTGCTTGAACTGCTGCCTCCGCGACCCGGACCTCCGGAAAAGCGGTAGAAGATGGATGGATGGATGGATGGAAAACATATGCAAACATATAGACAACATAATTACCAAAATGGGAAGTGCAATATCGGCTATTAAAAGAAGTGCATCTTTTCTGAGACCAAAGGTAACAGAACAGATAACTCAGGCTTTAATATTATCTAACCTTGATTATTGCCCAGCAGTTAGGTCAAGTGCTACAGTAGAGTCAATCAAGAAATTACAATTGATAAAGAATCGAGCAGCACGAATCGTACTTGGATGCAATTATAGAACTAACATCTGTATAATGCACAAAATTTTAAATTGGTTACTAGTAAAGGATAGATGGTTCTATTCACTGTTAGTATTTACTAGGGATATCCCTGTCACAAAGATGCCATCCATGCTATGTAGGAAACTTCTCAATTGATTTGGACCAAAGTAAATGAATTTAAGTGTGAAAGCACCCTAAAAGAATGAATGAAATAATGCATCACTTTTGGACAGGGGTGCCTGGTTTCGGTGATCGACAGAATATGACTGGTCCCTGGTGTACAGTAAGCACAGAAACATTAATGAATGAGTGGCTAACCTGCTAGCTTCAGCTAGCTGCCAACTAGCCAAGCTAACGCTAATGGATTGATGTAACACCACAGCTAAAACTAGAAAAGCACTAAGAGAGTGAATACCTCTGCCAAGGCTCCTTCCGTCCGTCATGGATCACCTCCAAAATGTAATGGGTTTGTGTGTAGGTCACGAGCCAGTTGTGGTGAAAACTGCAGCAAAATCTATCCAGTAGTTTTGGAGGATTCTCGCCAACACACTGTGAGAAGATAAGAGCTTTGGTGGAGGTATGCATTCTCAGATCATCACCAAAATGTTATGGGTTCCTCTCTAGGCCAAGGACCACCTCTGGTGAAAATTACATCCAAGTCCATCAAGTAGTTTTTATGTAATCCTGCTGCTCAAATACGTACAAACAAGGGCTCTGGTGGAGGTATGCACTCTCAGATCAGACACATTTCACAAGGTTAAAACCCACAAAATCACTTTTTCAGTGAATGCGACATTTAAAGTGTATGCTTTCAGAATCAATTTAAGTTTTTGCTTTTTTTAGACTGTATTTTTTCATTAGAGCACACAACAGAACATGCATAACAAATAGCTTGCCAATCTTGCCATTTACAATTTTACACAAATCTAATAGAAGGGGAAGAAATAATACTGACAAGAGTTGGCACTACTTCTGTCAAACTAAATCTGGGCCACCAAAGGGCCGTCATTCTCTGTAGCATGTGGGCCGAGTGTAAGTGCATTGTGTGGGCCACAATTGTTGGAAAATTATCATTAGTTAAAATAATCAATGCATTCTTTTAATTTGGATATTCAAGAATAGACGGGTGTACAGAATGACTTAGTCCACAATTTAAAATGGTAAAACTGACCTTTTATAATTATCACAAACAAATGGAATTTTAAATTAAACATGAAAGGGATTTTTTAAACTAACTAACTAACCTGCACTTATATAGCGCTTTTCTAGTCACAAAGACCACTCAAAGCGCTTTCATTAATACTAACCCTCTATTCTAAGGGCCTATAGGAAACAGATATCTAGGGACAATTTAGAACAGCCAATTAACCTAACATGCATGTTTTTGGCATGTGGGAGGAAACCGGAGAAATCCCGGAGTAAACCCACGCAACACGGGGAGAACATGCAAACTCCACACAGATCACTGTTGGTCGGGGGCTGGGATCGAACCCATGATCCCACGATCCTCACAATCCCCCGGCCAAGGGTAAACTGTTTACCCTTAAGTGAACTTCAGCTTTTCGGTTTTCATATGCTTTTTCCCCTTGTCATGTCAAGCAGCTAGGTAGGCAGAACAGAAATCTGCTTCCCTTATTGTGCCAAACAGATTTACTTTACCAAAAGGAGCGTTAAACAGCACATACAGTGCATCTGTATGTGCTGTATGTGCTGTATGTGCTATATATCTGTGGGAATTACTTCCGGCGCCACACGAGTCGGCTGCCTTTTGCAACAGCGGCTCAATTCTTCTCACTCCATTTATATCACGGACACACAGATCGTCCCAAATGTCTCCTGAGCCGGTGGACGGAGCCACTGTTTATAGCAGGAGACGATACAGCAGGGAAGAGCTGCTAGCACTCAACTGCCAACCGGTGCTAACGGAAAAACTCGACATACCGAGGGAACTGAGGCGAAAACGCCGTGGTTGCCAGGCTGGAGTAAAGCGGAGGACAAAAAATATAAGGTACAGACCCTCCCTTCCATCTATTGTCATGGGGAATGTACGGTCGTTACTGGGAAAGGTAGATGAGCTAGCGGCTATCTCCCGCTACGATAGCATATACCGGGAATGCTCTCTCCTTTTGTTTTCCGAGACATGGCTAACTGAACTAGCAGCAGATGCTAACATTGAGCTGGAGGGTTTCCACACGATACGGGCAGACCGAACACCAGACAGTGGCAAAGCAAGGGGCGGTGGAGTGATAATGTATGTTAACAACAACTGGTGCAGACTGGGACATATCACTGTTAAACAACGACACTGCAGCAAAGACATTGAGTTGCTAGCTGTTAGCATGCAGCCTACATATCTCCCGAGGGAATACTCACACGTGATCTGCATTGTTGTTTATGCAAATCCGACGGCGAATGCTGGGACAGCGCGTGACGTCATCCATTCAGTAACCGGCAGGCTGCAGACAGAACACCCAGATGCTCTTCTCCTCATCTCAGGCGATTTCAACCATGTTTCACTATCTCCCATTCTACCCACGTTTACCTAGTATGTCACATGCCACACTAGAGACAATAAAACACTGGACTTATTCTACGCAAACACTAAGGAGGTGTACACCTCATTACAACTCACCCCACTCGGGAGATCGGATCACAACTTGGTTCATCTGCGGCCGGTGTACAAACCCCTAGTGCACAGACAACCTCCGGCCATGCGCACCGTGGAATTATGGTCTGAGGAGGCAATGGACACTCTAAAGGACTGTTTTGAAACCACCGCCTGGGAGCAGCTCTGCGAGCCACATGGTGAGGACATCGATGGCCTCACTCACACCATCACGGACTACCTCAGAGAAGGCAAGGACAGCTTCAGGAAGAAGATGGAGGACAAGCTGCAACAGAGTGACATCGGTGGGGTCTGGAGAAACCTTAAAATCATCTCTGGGCTCCAGAATACCTCCCCCCAGGCCACGGGGGGCAGGGAGTGGGCGAACAATCTGAATGTTTTTTAATAGGTTTGACCAACCGCCCTCCCCCCTGACTGCACAACAACCACTGCTGCCTCTAAAGACATCAAGTCCTGCTGCCCACTCCCCACTCCACCAACACCCCCCCACTCCCAACACACAGCCCCCCAACCTGACCCTGACCAAGACCCAGGTGAGGACGGAGCTGAGGAAGATCAAGGCGAGGAAGGCGTCGGGACGGGACGGCATCAGCGCAAAGCTCCTCAAGTCCTGTGCAGACCACCTGTGTGGGATTGTGGCGTATATCTTCAACCTGAGCCTGAAGCTGGGGAGGGTACCACAGCTGTGGAAAACATCTTGTGTGGTACCTGTACCAAAAACTTCCCACCCCAAAGACCTGAACAGCTACAGACTGGTGGCCTTGACGTCCCACATGATGAAGACCCTGGAGAGACTGCTCCTTGCTCACCTCCGACCCCTGGTGGGACCAGCGATGGATCCACTCCAGTTCGCCTACCAGCATGGCATTGGGGTGGAGGATGCGGTGATCTTCCTCCTTCACCGTTCTCTGTCCCACCTGGAGAAGCCCGGGAATGTGGTGAGGATCATGTTCTTTGACTTCTCCAGTGCTTTCAACACCATCCAACCGATGATCCTGAAGGACAAGCTGCTGTGCGCAGGGGTGGACCAGCACCTGTCATCATGGATCCTGGACTACTTCACGAACCGGCCTCAGTTTGTGAGAACCTGGGACTGTGTGTCCGACACGATCATTGGTAGCACGGGGACCCCCAGGGAACGGTTTTGGCTCCCTTCCTGTTCACCCTTTATACTGCGGACTTCTCACACAAAACAACACACTGCCATCTACAGAAGTTCTCTGATGACTCTGCGATCGTTGGCCTCATCTCCAATGGAGATGAAGCTGAGTACAGAGGGCTTATCCAGGACTTCGTGGACTGGTGCCTTCGGAACTGCCTCCAGATCAACGCGAGGAAAACTAAGGAGCTGGTGGTGGACTGCTGCAGGCAAGGACAACCCCTCACAGCACCAGTAAATATACAGGGAACAGACATCAAGATGGTGACATCCTACAAGTACCTGGGTGTTCATCTGAACAATAAACTAGACTGGTCACACAATACTGACGCACTCTACAAGAAGGGACAGCGCAGGCTGTTCCTACTGAGGAGACTCAGGTCTTTAGGTGTACAAGGGGCGCTGCTGAAGACATTCTATGACACGGTGGTGGCATCAGCCATCACTTTTGGAGTGGTCTGCTGGGGCAGTGGCATTACCGCAGCCGATAGGAAGAGACTGAACAAACTGATCAAGAAAGCTAGCTCTGTCCTGGGGCAACGCCTTGACCCAGTGGAGGAGATAGGAGAGAGAAGGACGGTGGCTAAACTGTCATCTCTGCTGGACTCCGAGTTCCACCCTATGCAGGACATACTGAATGCACTGAGGAGCTAATTTAGCAGCAGACTACATCATCCCAGGTGCACAACCGAGAGGTTTCGCAGGTCCTTCCTACCAACGGCTGTCAGACTGTACAAACTAAGCAGGGCTGCTCGCAGAGATAGCAAAAAGACGTAACAACCCAATAGTTTTGAATGCAATAGATGCAATAGACTTACACACTGGTCCCCTCCGGCATACAACTAGGAAAATACCGGTCGCTATGGAGGGTGAGAATATGTATGGGTACATAATCATACCATGTAGGATAACTAAGTAGACGGTTGTGCTGTTTCATCCCATCTAGCAACAATGCTCTGCACTGTGTGTGTTTATATATTTACATATTTATTCCATCTAGCTACAACGCTCCGCACTGGGTGTGTTTATATATCTATATATTTATTCCATCTAGCTACAATGTTCCGCACTGTGTGTGTTTATGTATTTACATATTTATTCCACCTAGCTGCAATGCTCCGTACTGTGTGTTTATATATCTACATATTTATTCCATCTAGCTACAATGCTCCGCACTGTGTGTTTATATACTTATATATTTATTCCATCCAGCTACAATGCTCTGCACTGTGTGTCTGTGTATATATATATTTATAGTAATATGTACATATGTATATTAGCTGCTTTTGTTTTTTGTTTTTTTCTTGCCTTCTGATTGTTGCTCTGAGTGTTGCTATCCCTGTGCTGTTGCAATCCTGGAATTTCCCCATTGTGGGACTAATAAAGGCTTATCTTATCTTATCTTATCTTATCTGGTAAGTATTCACTGCGCTTCACCTTTTCCACATTTTATGTTACAGCCTTATTCCAGAATGGATTAAATTCATTTTTTCCCTCAGAATTCTACACACAATACCCCATAATAACAACATGAAAAAAGGTTTTTTTTTTGAAATTTTTGCAAATTTATTAACACTAGAAGTCCCAGCATTTTTCTGGTTTGCTCCATCCAGGATCATTTCCAATGCCTGTTGAATGTTGAATCTCTGCATCTTCGTTCCTTGGAGAGGAGCTTCTTTCACCACAAAGTTCTTGAGGGAACTGAAGCGATAGTCCATGTGCACTGAGGTATTTATCCATCAAACAATTGTCTGGTTGCAGTCACATGAGTCGTTATGGTCACATGGGACATTCACATGTTCACATTTTAGAATAGAATGTGTTTTTATTCCTCATTCTCACATTCACACAGAAGTAGCCAACATGACTTCACCACTGAAGTGTGAAGTGTGTGAAGTGTGACCCCCTCACCCCACACCCCACACCCCCCTCACCCCACACACTGCCACTAACAGCCTCATTACCATAACAAAATGAGTGACCACAGGGGGGACTTGGGGCCAATTGGCCCTCTTGTGGGTTTTCTAGGTAAAAAGGCCAAATGGCCCCTCTCTGGGAAATCACTGTGTTGGCGGAAGAACTGCAATCTGTAGTCCAGTGGGTGAAACAAAATCAACTCTCTTTGAATGTAACAAAAACAAGTAGCATGGTAATTGGTTCAAATCACTCCATCAGTAAAAATCCAACAGTGCAGCTGAAAATTGATGATGTGTTTATCAACCAAGTGCACGAAACCAAGCTGCTGGGCATCATCATCCACTATAAACTATCCTGGTCCAAACATATAGACAAAATAATTACCAAAATGGGAAGTGCAATATCGGCTATTAAAAGAAGTGCATCTTTTTTGAGACCAAAGGTAACAGAATAAATAACTCAGGCTTTAATATTATTAATATTAAATCTATTATATATATTAATATCTATCCTTGATTATTGCCCAGCAGTTTGGTCAAGTGCTACAGTAGAATCAATCAAGAAACTACAATTGATACAGAATCGAGCAACATGAATAGTACTTCAGTGTAATTGTAGCGTCAATCCCTTTGGCTCCAATCTATAAAATTACTCTTCACTTTAAAGAAATTGTTTCACCCATAAGTCTGGTTAAGAATTGTTTCCTTCACCTAAGAACCAGTTTGAAAACGCATTTCATGGTAAAAGGGATGATCAGGATCCCATTTCGTGCCAGGAATGGATTAGTCTGCAACCATAAATCCCGGAACTTCCTCCCCAACCAGGCACTTTTATGCTTCAAGAACTGTTTGAAACCTTCCAGATACCTTGGAACACATTCCACAGGTGTCTAGGAATTATCCACAGCTCAACATTACCCCCTGGTGGACAACTCCGGAATATGTTTGCTGTTGCCTCTGCAAGTTGAACTGGGGTTAATGGAAGAAATTACTTTTTTTTTTTAACAAAAACTCTCAGTTCTCAGATTATTTTCTTTTTCAGGACACCCTGGAACATCAAGCAGGACTCTGACATACCATTCTGGTTTGAAATGTTTCATTAATCATTGGTTTAAATGTATTGCATGTTTGAAAATGCTTAAAGTAGAACTGAACTGAACGGCATTGAACGGCACTGGGTGATAGTACATACAATTATAAAGATAATTTATCATTGGCACCCCCTCCACAAATCCCGGAATCTTGGAGAAAATTGCAATTTAGAATTTCCCGCCCTGAAAAATCAGACAAATCCGCCGAAGCACAGCCGGAGTTCCGCGTGACGTCACGAGTGTGACCCAGTCCTCATGTTTACCATTGCGAGCACGTCAACACTGGTTGTTTTTGGTGCATTTTGTCGTGATAGTCGACTACAAAACACTTCCAACACCTGGGAAGATCTGTTCAGTGGCCAAGGAAAGCTGTCATGGCGACGAAAGAAAAGAAAGGGGGAGGAAAAGCGACCGGGAAGCGATGCGTTTCTAGATATACAGTGATCCATCACTTATCGCGTTTAATGGGGACCAGAACCGACCGCGAAAAGTGAAAAACCGCGAAGTAGCGTCACCCCCCCCCCCAAGGGCGTCACAAGCACTATTTTGCACAAAAAGGCACAAGAGAACAGCGAAAAGTGCCACTAAGCAACACGAACGATAAAGAACAATGAATGCGGTCTTCCTTCGCTGGGTAAAACGTCTCGGCCAATCAGCTTGCGAGATTCCCGAGCAGTGAAGAGGTGGGCGGAGAGGAGTGGAGCGGTGGTCAGAGAGGTAGATTTTGAGCTGTGCGGGCTCTCCGTGTTGATACCTGATGTTCTAATGAGAAGGCAGGGAGACTACATTAGAACATCATGTATCAACACGGAGAGCCCGCTCTCCCCGGCTCCCCAGCCCGCTCGGGAATCTCGCAAGCTCATTGGCCGAGACGTTTTACCTCGCAAGCTGATTGGCCGAGACGTTTTATCTCGCAAACTGATTGGCCGAGACGTTTTATCTTGCAAGCTGATTGGCGGAGACGTTTTACCCAGCTTCGCTCCCTGCCGAGCGCCTATACCCAGCAAAGGAAGACCGCATTAAACGCGATAAGTGAGGGATAACTGTAATAAGTTGGAAAAATGCTGATTTTTTTTCCCCTTTCTTTTTTATTGTTAATTTTCCTTATCCTGACACCCCAAACATGCCAAAGTAAAGACTCACCATTCTGTATTCAATAAGCGACTCTCCTCCCCATCACTGCTGCGGTCTGAGTCGGTGCTGGAATCCCCCGAAAATTCTGGCTCTAATCTGTACGGTTTGATGCCTCCCTCGCTCTCTTCCTGTTCACTTGACACTCCTGCATCCTCCTCTGTCTTGTCACCGATCCTGAATGCCTCTTCACTCTGAAAACTCTGGTGTTCTTGACTGCTGGAACTGCTATCATCTGCCATTGTTGTTTTGATAAGGGTCACACTCGTGACGTCGTCTGCACTACTTCCGGTTTGTTTGGCACTGCCAGCCAGAGGCAAAAGTTTATCGGCTTATAGCTTGGCCATCGCACGGCCTAAAAAATTTCTTTTATGTGTTGAAAAATACAATAGGTAATAAGGAATTAATCTGCTATTCTACTTTTTGGCAAAAAGGTGAGTTCAGTTCTACTTTAAATGAACCTTATTCTAATGTATGCTAATTATAGAAGGACCATTAAAGTGCATGTTCAATGTAGCAAGAATGAAAATTAGTCATGAATCACTGAAGTTAGTTTAGCTTACACACATAAAGTGAATTTTTATTTGTAATTAAGATGTGTTTCATCCTATTGGAAAAGCTTACTCAAGTCATCTGACTGGCTCAGCCAATCACTAGCCAGTCTCTGTTGGACACTGCCCCTTTCATTCTATTGGTCGGTTACAGACAAAGGACTGCTTTCTTATTGGACAAGAATTCATTCAATTCTCCCGCAATGGGAGACAATTGGGCCCCTTTCATGTCAGTCAAGTTTTTCTCCTAAGAAAACTACTCGGTATAAGTGAACAATGTCCTAGTTCAGGCAGTTGTTCTTTCTGAAAGTTTTGTCTTAGTTGTCTGTGTCCTACCTTGAATTCTCTTTCCTTTAAACTTCTGGGAAAAATACTTTTTCTTCTGTTTTGAGCTCAAACTTCTCTTTTATATGGAGTGAAACTCCGTGTTCACAGACGTTTTTTTTTTTTTTTTTTCTATTTTATTCTGTTAAACTTTTCTATTGATTTTCCTTAACTCACCGTGTTTTAAAGTGGACTGATTGTTTTTTTTTTCTCACACTGGAAGCTGTTTTTGCCAATCCCCACGACATCTGAAGAACTAGGATTTCGTGGGTGGAACTACTTAACATCTATTTTCCTTCAGCCTGTGGTTCTTGTCGACCGGTGGACATCCCAAAGTTGTGGGCCAGGGAAGGACCTGTTGCCTAGGAGAAGACTTCACCTGCCCAGGGACCAGCTGCTCATTCTACTGCCGGCTCCACTGTCGGCCTGCTGCTGAGTCTGTAAGAACTGCTGCAACGATTGGAAAGGACTGCGGGCAGTCTTTTCCCCTTTTGCCATCTGCTGGTGTTCAAGATCATCGCTGAACTCTGAAGACACAGCTGTTCCTAAGCAAGACTCCAACTTCCTATTTGCTGGGCTAAATGTGATGTCTAATTCTAATTGAATATGACCAGTTTTTCATGTTAAAAGTTAGTCCATAAGCTATGATAGGAGCTATAAAGCTGAAGGAAAAATAATATTCTCCTTTTCAATAACTCCCATTTTTACTTTTTATAGTAACCCAGAATTTCTTTTCCATTTAATCGGTTTTTATAATTTTCTTCATAAAATTTGCGTCCAATTTTCTTCATATTTTGGTTACAGTTATTTCAGTCTCCATTTCCATAACAGTTACAAATTCACACCAAAGTTTCCTTGGTTCCACAAATTTTATTACAACTCTTTTGCTCAATAATCAGTTACAAGTTGAGTGTGATACTTGATACGTGATCATTTCACTTTACCAACACGTACGTTGAATGTAATGTCATTTAATCTGAGTCTTATCATTAAAACTGTAAATGGTATATGGAAGTTTTCTGTTGACTTCTTTTTCCTGTGTCTGTTTATGAAGTCACCCAGGAGAATTCACGAATATTTGAGACTGATTGATTGAAGGTATAAAGATTAGTTATTAATAAATTGTCCAAGTTTTGGACTGGTGCCCAAAAATGAGTTTTTTTTTCCTGGTGTGTGCGTGGAGCCGAAGCAAACCTTCGTTTCCACACACACCTCTAGGTATAAATTAAATAATCTTTGTACCTTATAACCCATTTTCCCTACATAGTTATAGAACTAACATCTGTATAATGCACAAAACTCTAAAATGGTCACTAGTAAAGGATAGATTGTTGTATTCACTGTTAGTATTTATTAGGAATATCTGTCACAAAGATGCCATCCATGCTATATAGGAATCTGCCTTTCAGCACTGACAGACACAATTATGTTACTAGACACGCTGAGTCAGATAATTTCACCCTACCTGTAGTAAGAACCAATGCCATCAAACAAACATTTACAGAAGAATGTATGAATGGAATCGGCTCCCCAGACATATCACACAAATAAACAGCATAACTCACTTTAAATCATTATTAAAGCAATATCTTTAAAACCACTGTCAGATAAAATAATGGTGATTATGTCTATTGGATTAATAATAACTAGAATTGTTTGTCATGATCTGAGCGTGGGGGGATTCCACCGGGCTCAGTCTTTTTGCCTTTTTTCATACAGTATGTGTAAAGAGTACTACATTGCATCATATAGTACATGTCTATTCTGCTCCCCAGATGTCTATCTTGCACATGTCTGCTTTTTAAAATTTTCTTTATTCTGTTACTTTCAGGTAACAGTTGTATCTTGAATGTTTATTGGGACAACTGTTGCCTTATGTATGTTATACTATATGTACTGGTTATGACCTGAATTTCGGACCCTAGGAAGAATAGTGGCAGCTATTAGCTGCAGCTACTAGGGATTCTAATAAATAAACAAACAATAAACCTACATGTCCATTAGAGTCCACTCCAATCACCAATCTCTTCCCCCTGGGAGCAATCTCTACCACTTCATCCAACTTACTCCAGAGTTCCTCTTTCTCTTCTACCAAACATCCAACTTGTGGGGCATACACACTGACAACATTCAACAACACACCTTTGACTTCTAGCTTCAAATTCATGATTCTGTCTGACTCCCTCTTTACCTCCTGAACACTCTTCACATACTCTTCCTTCAAGATTACTCCTACTCTATTTCTCTTCCTATTTACATCGTGGTAGAACAATTTAAATACACCTCCAGTGCTCCTAGCTTGCTTCCATTTCATCTGGTTTCCTGAACACACAGTATATCTACCTTTCTTCTTTCCATCATATCAGCCAACTCTCTGCCTTTACCAGTCATAGTCCCTAAATTTTCTTACTTCCGGCGCCACACGAGTAGGCTGCCTTTTTGCAACAGCAGATCAATTTCTTCCTATTTCTTTCCTATTTCTATTTACTATCTGGCTTCTCTTGCTAATCTTTCTGATCCGGCGACACCTTATACATCGGACGGACACACGGATCGCCCAAATGTCTCCTGAGCAGGCAGACGGAGCCACTGTTTTTAGCAGGATACGTTACAGCAGAGACCAGCTAATAGCACTTAACCGGACCAAGATGCTAGCGCAAGACTTCGACATACCGGGTAAAATAAGACAGAAATGACGTGGATGCCGTGCTGGAGCAAAATGGCAGGCGAGAAATATAAGGTACAGACCCGTCCTTCCATCCGTTATTATGGGGAATGTACAATCGCTACTCAATAAGACAGATGAGTTAGCGGCTATGGCTCATTACCAGAGTGTCTTCAGAGAGATTAGCATGATGTTGTTTACTGAGACGTGGCTAACAGAACTAGCAACAGATGCTAACATCGAACTGGAGGGTTTCCATGCAATACAGGCAGACTGGACACCAGACAGTGGGAAGGCAAGGGGCGGAGGAGTGATAATGTATGTCAGTAACAGCTGGTACAGACCGGGACATATCACGGTTAAACAACATCACTGCGGCAAAGACATTGAGTTGCTAGCTGTTAGCATGCGGCCTACCTATCTCCCGAAGGAATACTCACATGTGATCTGCATTGTTATTTATGCAAATCCGATGGCGAACGCTGGGACAGCGCGTGACGCCATTCACTCAGTAACTGGCAGGCTGCTGACAGAACACCCAGATGCTCTCCTTCTCATCTCCGGGGATTTCAACCATTTTTCACTGTCCTCTATTCTGCCCACGTTCACCCAGTATGTCACATGCCACACTAGAGACAATAAAACACTGGACTTATTCTATGCTAACACTAAGGAGGCGTACACCTCATCACCACTCCCCCCACTCGGGAGATCGGATCACAACTTGGTTCATCTCCTGCCGGTGTACAAACCCCTAGTACACAGACAACCTCCGGTCATGCGCACGGTGAAGATATGGTCTGAGGAGGCAATGGACGCTTTAAAGGACTGTCTTGAAACCACTGCCTGGGAGCAGCTCTGCGATTCACATGGTGAGGACATCGATGGCCTCACTTACACCATCACGGACTACATCAACTTCTGTGTGGACAACACCGTACCCACCAAGATCATACGGTGTTGCTCAAACAACAAACCCTGGATCAACCCTGAGATAAAAACACTTCTGAGAGAGAAGAAGAGGATCTTCAGATCGGGGAACAGGGAGATGCTGAAATCCGTACAGAGGGAGCGGAGGAGGAAGATCAGCGAAGGCAAGGGTAGCTTCAGGAAGAAGATGGAGGACAAACTGCAACAGAGCGACATCGGCGGGGTCTGGAGAAACCTTAAAACCATTTCTGGGCTCCAGAATACCTCCTCCCAGGCCATGGGGGGCAGGGAGTGGGCGAACAATCTGAACCTGTTTTTTAATAGGTTTGACCAACCGCCCCCCCCCCCCCGACTGCACACCAGCCACTGCTGCCTCTAAAGTCATTGAGACCTGCTGTCCACACCCCACTCCACCAACACCCCCCCCACTCCCAGCACACAGCCCCACAACCTGACCCTCACTAAGACCCAGGTGAGGACGGAGCTGAGGAAGATCAAGGCGAGGAAGGCCTCGGGACCGGATGGCATCAGCGCGAAGCTCCTCAAGTCCTGTGCAGACCACCTGTGTGGGATTGTGGAGCACATCTTCAACCTGAGCCTGAAGCTGGAGAGGGTACCACAGCTGTGGAAAACATCTTGTGTGGTACCTGTACTAAAGACTTCCCACCTCAAAGACCTGAACAGCTACAGACCAGTGGCCCTGACGTCTCACATGATGAAGACCCTGGAGAGACTGCTCCTTGCTCACCTCCGCCCCCTGGTGGGACCAGCGATGGATCCACTCCAGTTCACCTACCAGCATGGCATTGGGGTGGAGGATGCAGTGATCTTCCTCCTTCACTGTTCCCTGTCCCACCTGGAGAAGCCCGGGAATGCGGTGAGGATCATGTTCTTTGACTTCTCCAGTGCTTTCAACACCATCCAACCAATGATCCTGAAGGACAAGCTGCTGTGCGCAGGGGTGGACCAGCACCTGTCATCATGGATCCTGGACTACCTCACTAACCGGCCTCAGTTTGTGAGAACGCGGGATTGTGTGTCCGACACAATCATTGGTAGGACGGGGGCCCCCCAGGGAACGGTTTTGGCTCCCTTCCTGTTCACCCTTTATACTGCGGACTTCTCACACAACACATCACACTGCCATCTACAGAAGTTCTCTGACGACTCTGCGATCGTCGGCATCATCTCCAACAGAACTGCCTCCAGATCAACACGAGGAAAACTAAGGAGCTGGTGGTGGACTGCCGCAGGCAAGGACAAGTCCTCACAGCACCAGTAAACATACAGGGAACAGACATTGAGATAGTAACATTCTACAAGTACCTGGGTGTTCATCTGAACAATAAACTAGACTGGTCACACAATACCGACGCACTCTACAAGAAGGGACAGTGCAGGCTGTTCCTACTGAGGAGGCTCAGGTCTTTTGGTGAACAAGGGGTGCTCTTGAAGACATTCTACGACATGGTGGTGGCATCAGCCATCACTTTTGGAGTGGTCTGCTGGGGCAACAGCATTACAGCAGCCGATAGGAAGAGACTGAACAAACTAATCAAGAAAGCTAGCTCTGTCCTGGGGCAATGCCTTGACCCAGTGGAGGAGATAGGAGAGAGAAGGATGGTGGCTAAACTGTCATCTCTGCTGGAGTCCGAGTCCTACCCTATGCAGGACATACTGAACGCACTGAGGAGCTCATTTAGCAGTAGACTACATCATCCTAGATGCGTGACCAAGAGGTTTCGCAGGTCCTTCCTACCTACGGCTGTCAGACTGTATAACCTAAGCAGGGCTGCGTGCAGAGATAGCAAAAAAAGTGACAACCTAATAGTATTGAATGCAAAAGATGCAACAGACTTACACAAATGGTCCCCTCCAGTATACAACTAGGACAATATCAGTCGCTACGCAGGGTGACAATATGTATGGGTACATATTCATACCATGTAGGGTAACTAAATAGACGGGTATGCTGTTTAGTCCATCTAGCTACAATGCTCCGCGCTGTGTATATATATTTATGTGTACATATGTATATTCACTGCTCTTATTTTCTTATCTTCTAAATTATTGCTCTGAGTGTTGCTATCCCTGTGCTGTTGCAATCCTGGAATTTTCCCATTGTGGGACTAATAAAGGCTTATCTTGTCTTATTTTACATTTAATGTCCCTACTCTCACCTCCACACTTTTACCTTTTCTTTTCTCTCTCTCCCTCCGAACACGCCTCCCCCCTTTCCTCCTCCTTGATCTTTGACCAACAGTAGCCCAATTTTCACTAGCACTCTGCCGGTTAACAGCACTGGTGGCGGTCATTGTTAACCCGGGTCTCGACCGATCGGGTATGAAAGTCTCATTTGTCTTGATCCACGTTTGATTTGGCAAAGGTTTTACATCCTGATAAAACCCTCCCCATTTACCTTGGCTTGGGACCGGCACTAGGAATACACTGGTTTGTGCACCCCCTGTAGCTGGTATTTTTTTTTTCTTATAGGGATCTACTGGACCATTTTTGGTCTGGTTGCTCACCCAGGATCAATTTGTCTTGAGAGACCCTACCAGGAGCAATTTGCCCCCAACAACATAGCTCCTGGGATCATTAGGGCACGCAAACCCCTTCACCACGATAAAATGGCGATCCGTCAAGGGGAGCATAAAACCCAGGAAGTGCAAGCATTTTTTTTTTTTAAATGTGACACGCCGCCAAAAATTTACTTTTTTGTTAACATCTCTGTAACATGGTTCTTTATTATTTACAAGACATACCAAGAGCGAAATCACTCAAATTTATCATGTCTATGTTGTTTTTGGTGTGAAATTTCTGTTAAGCTCCTCCCCTTGGAAAAAGGCAAGTTTAGACGGAGCGTTTTTGGCGACATCACTATAAATAGTGTTGAGCCAATCGGGACGCAAGAAATGTCTCTGGCCTATCTGAAGTTAGCCTTCAGGGCCAGTTAGCGTTTTTGGAAAGCATGATTTGAAAACTTGACCTAATTAAGATGGGTTTTTGCATTAAACTGCTTTTAAGAACCAATGCAGTTTCAGTCATTGTCCTGGGCTACTTTGCATACAAGTGGGTATGTCCTTCAACCGATAAGTCTTTTTATCAAAGGATTTATTCTGTTTATTGTAGTGCTAGCCATCATTAGCTTTGTGTAATGTGGGTAGGCCTATTCACAGATCCTGGCATTTGAAGGAGGAGAAAAAGTGAAAAGATTTGGACATAAAACTGTAAGGCAATGAAAGTTTTTTGTAGAGCAAAGGGCATAAGATACCATTTTAGACAATGTAGACTTGTTTTTATAGGGAATTTACATCCACCGGAGTGCGTCTTTAAGTTTAAATAAATAAAGGCAACATGTACTTTGCTGTCAAGTGAGCGTTTTAATATTTCAGCAGTAAACATGCGACCCACATCTTAATCACATAAAGTTAAAACCCACAAAAACACGCTTTTGTACCATATGAAACCTTTAACACATTTGAATTCAGTGCATATAAAACACCTTGTTGAAAGCAAAGTTCCCAAAAGCAGTTCACCAAATATATTAAAATGTGTTGTCTTTATGCCCTCACTTTCAACACTGGCAACTTCCAGTCTGTAGACGAATTTCCACGGTTTGGAGTAAAAACATTGTTGTGTGCACGGCCCCTGAGTTTGCTGCTTAATTTGCATGCTAATTTATCTGTTGCATAATAACAAAAGCTATTGATTTACCTTTTTTTCCAGCATAGTGCCACAACCCCCTCATATCAAAGTAAGAAGACCAGGTCACTACACCCCGCCCTGTCCGCTTCCACTCAGCTCTATCTCCCTCTGGTTGGTAGAGTCCATTGGTATGCAGGATGATGTTAGCTGGTGTTTGCAGGAGGAAGGATAAAGCAGTAATCAGTGCCAATGAAGCAGCTCTTGTCCCAGAGCACAAATATGCCAACATCAGCAGCACCATCAGAGAAAGGGAGAGAGAGTGTACGTGTGTGTATTGTGCAAATGAAAGACCAGGTCAGTCAGAGGTCATTTTCCTGGACACAAATTTTGTATGACTGCCTTTTCTCTTGTGCTCGACACCAGCTGTGTAATATGATCATGCCCGTTGAAGCGTAGCAGTGATGCTATCTATTTCTATCTATTTCTCCAAGGTCCTGCCTCAGTCTCGCAAGTCTTTAGCCCTCTCAATCTGTTTAGAGGAAGAATTATTCTTTCCAGATAAGACCCATGTGCTGCATTAATGGTTGATGTGTTTTATGCTTGTTCAACCTTGCACTTGATGTAAAAGGTATTCTTTATTGGAGTTGCCTTATTCTTATTTTTTTGGTTTTATAAAGATGAAAAAGATTAAGAGCGTCACACAGTAAGTTATATAGCCTGAAAACTAAAAATTTTCAAAAGACCAGCAAAAATCAGAACAAAAAACAACAACAAAACAAACAAGGTAAGCAATAAGCATTTACTGCTGATTTACACATCCCTCAACCTTCAAATGCCTCAACAGACCAGCTAACTGCTTAGAGCCTGACTGGGATTGCACCTTCCAGCTGGCAGCTCCTGCGTGTCAGTGTGTTTTGCAGGCAAGCCTCACCCAGATAAATAAAGGTTAAAATAATTAATGCTCAAAGAACAGTTGCTTTAACTGTGATTATCCTCTTCCGCTGTTTGAACCAAAGCACATTCATCATCCTGTTTTCTCAGCCCATTAGTGCACATTAACTCAGTTTTTTATTATTTTTTTCTGTTATCTCTGTCAATAAAAAGTGTTTTATTTAAACTGCTGACTGAATATTGTATTGGCACTCCAGATGGTGGGCGATAAACACACTCTTATAATGTATTGCTTATCTGTTTATATCCTTTCAATTCCTACGTTGTTAGGGATTGAAAAAAACAAAACAAACAAAAAAATCTTGCATTTTTTTTTTGCAGTAAAATACAATCACAGCTTGGCTGTTGTGAAGACCAACAGTTTGTCTTAGCATGTATTCTTTAGAGGAACAAAACTTGTGGCTTGGTTCTTTGAACTAAATTACTGATATTCTTATTTTTTTAGTTGCACTTGTAGCAAACTGGTATCATAGCGAAGTGAGTAATTGACCAGTTGATCATCTGTAGGATGCTGCATCATTGTCATGGTTTCTCCCTGCAATGTAAGACTGTCCAGCATGCGTCACCTCCATCACCATTTGAAAAGCATTCTAGTAATTCTCATGCAGAAGTGGGCAGGGGATGGTTGGCGGTATTAGAAACTGCAAGTTCACTCAACATGTTCACCTTTAGTTCTTCCTTCACATTTCCCTTTTGTTTAGAATTAGGGATAGGGGATAAGGCCCTGTACTTATATATTCAACACATATGTAGTTACCTTAGGTTCAGGGCATGGTTAGGGTGACACACTCCTTTCAGTAATGGATAGGGTCATGGGAGGGTCAGGAGCTCAGATTTAAACAGTTTTAAAACTCTTCTCACTTCATTCCTCTCCCCCATCTTCCTCTCGCCTTCTTTTCCACAACCACTACATGTTTTCACTATTTTTATTCTCTCTAGTATTGCACAATTGAAACATGTATCGATTTCATGTAAAAATTCCCATATTTCACATTTTTTACAAACATATATTTTTGATTTATTGGTCTGCTCAGATATCCATAAGATCATTTATGCAAATAAAATATTTTAAAAAAATCAGGTGTCAGAGATTAATTAAACATTTAAACATTTAAACTGGCTTCTCAAACAACCACTTTAGGATCTGAGTATTCCAATTTAAAAAGTTTACAACATTCCAGAAAGGTTTGCCCTTGTTTTGTGTTGGCTAGACCAGTGGTCCCACAGCACAGTGGGACTGGTGTGCCCTACATCAGGAAACAGCTGTCACCCATGGCTGGAGTAGATCAGGCCAGCTGGGAGTCTACAATCCACAGGAACATTAAAGCACGCATTGCCAACATCCATCATTATTTAATTTATAATAGTTTTAACAATTTTTTCTCCTCATTCACTGTCACTTTTTTAACAGAATGATTCAAAATCAAAGTAGAAGCAGGCTTTGTTTGATCTTGTCCACAGATATTCCAACAGTTTTTTTTTAAAAAGTTAAAATATAACAATTCAGCATTCAGCAGAGGAAGAAGCATTAATGGACCTCAAGCTGAGATCTGCTGGAGGAACGGCTTGCTCTTTCATGGTTCTTTCCACGGTTTCACAGGGGAGTTCAGATGACAGCTGTAGTGGGTGGTCCCGCATGTCCCGTGATGAAAACTGAAGAAATTTTTACAACTCTGTCCATCAAAATCTCGGACAAAGAGAAAGACTGACATTACCTCTGAATGGGACAGTTCTCATGGGTGCGTAGTTATGATAATCAATCTTTGTGGGCTGCAGACTGATTTATTTATTTCCGCCACAAATCTTGGAGGATGTTGATTTTATTTGGTAAACACAACAAATTACACTATATTATTTAAAGCCTGTTTTTGGAAACATATTCCCCAATACGAGCAGGGCTGTGGATGGTCCTTAAATGCATTTTGATTTTGTGAATGAGTTTGCATTGTCTCCAGCACAAAACAGATTTGTCCTCCGATTTAAATGGCATCGTATTAGTATTACACATTAGATCTTGCACCCCTGTTCATAAAAGGGAATGGCAGCAAAGATGGTGATTGGGCTATTGCACGTTACTCCCAAAACCAACATGACAAGACTGACAGACTAGACAGATATGCCAAACGGATTGGCCTATACATTAGTTCCACCAAGACTAATGTCATGGTAAATGGCATTCACTTATATAGCGCTTTTATTCTCATCTCTTGATGACCAAAGCGCTTTACAGATCCTACTATCCACCCATTCACACACACATTCACACACTGATGGTGGCATGCTACCTAACATGGTGCTTCCAGACCCACCAGGAGCAGTTGAGGGTGAAGTGTCTTTCCCAGGGACACAATGGCAGAATATCCGGGGAGAGCGGGATTCGAAGGCTGCAGCGTGTCGTGCGCACTGCTGAGAAGGTGATCGGCTGCAAGCTCCCATCTGTCCAGGATCTGTACATCTCCAGGACCTGGAGGCGTGCTGGCCGGATCATAGCCGATCCCTCACACCCTGGTCACGTACTGTTTGCCCCTCTCCCCTCAGGTAGAAGACTTCGGTCCATCCAGACTAAAACCTCCCGTCACATGAACAGCTTCTTCCCCTCTGCCATCAGACTGCTGAACACTAAGTGACTTATTGACTCTCGTGCACTATGTACAGCAGCTCAACCAGACTCATGTCAATCATCACTGTTTTCTTCCTGCATTACCGACTGCACTATATGGTTCTCCACATTATCTGCTGCTCGCTAATATATTTAAACTGCTGACTAGTATTACTCACTTATTCTACACTTTATTGCATGTATAGTTTATTTCTTTTATTTTATCATGTTTAATGTTGCAGCATTGCACCGAGACAAATTCCTAGTTTGTGTACTACATGAACAATGGCAATAAATCTGATTCTGATTCTGATTCTGAACCGCCAACCATGTGGTTATTGGACGACCTGCTCTACCACCTGAGCCACTGCCGCCCCGTCATTATTATCAACCCTCCAAAACCAGCACAAATCACAGTCAACCATCAACAGCTTGTGGAAGTTGATGACTTTGTCTACCTGGGTAGCACCATAAGCAAAGACCAAGGTGTCAGCAAAGACATTAGAGCCAGAATGGCCAAAGCCTAGAATGCCTTTTCCACACTCAAGAACATTTGGAAGTCCAGGTTCAGGTTCAGGTTACTTTATTTGTACCCGTAGGTAGATTTGTTTTGCAGTCTGGTGACATCCATATACTGTATACAAGCCACAAATTACATTCAACATAGACACAAACACAGGCACATATGAAGCTGACTATAAACATGATAAAAATACTCAAGGCTCCATCAATCAGGGTATAAAAAGACAAAGAGATGGGAGAAAAACCAGAGGTAAGAGAGAAGGGTCATATTAAAAGTTAAAAACTAGTCAAAGAGGTTAAAAACTCAAAGGTCTAAAACCCAATAAAATATTTAGAACCCGAGTGACATCCTACAAAAATAAGTAAATATAAAATGGAGTTAATAAATAGGTACCTAAATTATGTGCAATATATTTTTACAGCTTGTTCAACTCTTTGACAGCAGCAGGGACAAAGCTGTTTTTGTAGCGCTGGGTTCTACTTTTTGGGACAGCAAACCTCCGTCTTGAGGGAAGAAGTTGAAAGTTGCAGTGCAAAAGGTGGGAGTCATCATTTAAAATGGAGGTAGCCATCCTCTGTACTTGTCTGGTGTACAGGGGTGTCAGGCTCAGCTGTGGCTCACCAAGCAAACGACTGGACCATCTAACTATCTGATCCAAGGATTTCCTCTGTTTCAGTTTTATCTGACCAAACCATGACATTAAAGAAAAGGATAAAACAGATTCAATAAAAGCCCGATAAAACATTGTCATTATGGTTCGGTCAACTTGGAAGTGTGCAAGTTTTCTCAAGCAATGCAAATGTTGCTGACCCTTTTTGCACACCCTTTCACAGTTCTCTTCAAACTTTAAATTACTATCAATAATCGTCCCAAGATATTTGTAGGATTGTAAACATTTAGTGGTCTGGCCTTTTAGTACAGTGACTTTGTGCCTGGGATTTTTCCTCCTAAAGTCAATAATCATGTCTTTAGTTTTTGTCGTATTCAGCTGCAGGTAGGAATCCTCACACCAGTGAACAAAATCATCAACTACTGGGCCGTGGCCACTCTCACCATCCTGGAGGAGACTGACAATAACTGAGTCATCAGCATACTTTATAATGTGTCTGTTGTCATGTCTGCTCCGACACATGTTTGTGTACAGGATGAAGAGTAGTGGTGACAACACACACCCCTGAGTAGAGCCAGTAGAAGAGCACTTTAGGTCCGACAATGTACCATGGACCCTTACTCTCTGTGTCCTGTTGGTTAAGAAATCCAGAATCCAACCCACCAGAATATTGCTCAAATCAAATTGCTGCAGGAGCCTTTCAACTAAGATATGAGGTTGGATTGTATTGAAGGCGGAGGAAAAGTCCACAAATAAAAGTCTGGCGTGTGTCCCATTAAAATCCAGATGTTTAAAAAGCATGTTAAACAGAGTGACAGTGGCATCCTCCACTCCTCTGTGAGGCCTGTAGGCAAACTGCAGAGGATCCAATGCATGCTCAGTCTGCTTTAGAACCTCACATCTGACCAATTTTTCAAAAATTTTCATTAAAATTGAAGTCAAAGCAACTGGTCTAAAGTCGTTTACCATTTTAGGACAGCTGGATTTTGGAACGGGAACAACCACGGCTTCTTTCCAGATCTTAGGCACATGTTGTGTCTGTAAGGACTTATTGAAAATGTAATGAAATATAGGACTCAGTTCATGTGCACAGGACTTTACCAAGCGCCCACATATATTATCAGGGCCCTGACTTTTGTCCACTTTTACAGCGCAGAACTCCCTTTTAACATCCTGCACCTCAATATTAAAGTGCTGATTGTCTTTGAGTTTCTGTTTCAAATCTTGGGTTTCAGTGCTAAAATCAAAGGAGTCAAAACGACCATAAAAACAATTAAGAGCATTAGCCAGCTCTGTGTCTGAATTAAAACCATCTAAAAACACACGATTACTGCGCTCTGTGCTCTGAAGGCCTGCAATAGTTTTCACACTGGCCCAGGCTGAACCAAGTTCCTTTGCTGCCATCTTGCTTTCCAACTCTGATTTATAATTCTGTTTTGCTCTTAAAATTTCGGCCTTCAGCTCCTTTGTGGCAACCTGTAGCTCAGAAACAGACCCCTTTTTAAAGGCAAGTGCTTTCATCTGTAAGCAGGATTTAACTGATTTTGTAACCTATGGTTTGTTGTTGGGATATATTTTGACACGTTCATGTGGAACAATCTTATTTTTACAGAAAGCCATGTATGAGCATGTGACGTCCACCAAAGAGTCCAAATCATCCCCGCAGGACAGTGTGAACATCTCCCAGTCTGTACAGTTAAAGCATTCCTGGAGGCTGTGCACTGAATCTTCTGTCCACACATCAATGTCTCTCGTCTCCACCTTGCCTCTTCTGAGAGCAGTTTTATATGTGGGCAGCAAATGTACACAGTTGTGATCTGAGGATCCTAAAGGAGGAAGGGGGAGTGATTTATAGGCCCTCTCAATGGATCCATAGCACAGGTCCAATGTCTTTTTTCGCCTGGTTTGGCAGGAGACATACTGATAAAAGTTTTTAATTGTCTTCTTTAAAGAAACATGGTTGAAATCCCCAAGAATGAAGTTTGGCGCCTCTGGAGAAATTGATTGCAGCTGCTGGATCACATCAAAGATTGTGCTGCAGGCGGAGTCAGCGTCTGCCCTTGGATGAATGTACACAGTTGTGATGAAAAGTTGGGGGAACTCGCGAGGCAAATAAAAGGGGCGTAGTGACACAGACAGCAGCTCCACATCGGGTGTACAGATGCGCTCTCTGACCGTGACAGATGTGCAGTACTGCTTATTAATGTATAAACATACGCCGCCCCCCTGACGTTTCCCCGTTAACTCTTCCTGCTGATCCGAGTGCAGCGGGGCTCCAAAGCCGTCAATCCACAGGTCTGCATCTCGGTCATGCGCAGTAAGCCAAGATTCCGTGAAAGCCATGACACAGCAGTTCTTAAAGTCCTTCTGGTAGCGTACATTCCCTTGAATTTCATCCACCTTGTTTCTCAGAGACTGTATGTTCCCAAAAATCATCGAAGGAAGAGGAATGTTACCAAACTGACGTCTCCCCAGGCGCAATTTCACACCTCCACGTCTTCCGCGCTTCCTTCTGCCGTCTCTCTTTTCACCGCTATGTCCGTCTCTCAAAATAAAGTCCGGCAGTTGCGGCTTAGGCTCAATCACAGCCGCTGCATCAACCGTGTTTAAATGCAGCAACATGTCCCTGGAATAATGTATTCTGCCCGCCATGGTGCCGAACATGTTTACCTCATAGACAAAGAACCGGAGGAAAAGTAGCAGCAATGCAAGAGAGGGGAGGAAGTCCATGTTGTAGGAACCAGGGAGTGCTTCGCCATACAGTCCACAAACACTCCAGGGCAGAAACGACACAGAGGATTTCGTAAAAACATATAAAAGTACATAAAACACACACACAGACGACAGAATTTTTCACCAGCTGCCGGTCGCTGCATGTGCTCCAAACAGTACTCAATCAGAACCAAGGTAAAGATCTACAACAGCAATGTTAAGACCGTGTTGCTGTATGGGTCTGAATGTTTGGAGTATTAGAGAGACATTCAGAGA
Source organism: Pholidichthys leucotaenia (assembly GCA_020510985.1). Classification (NCBI taxonomy): domain Eukaryota; kingdom Metazoa; phylum Chordata; class Actinopteri; order Cichliformes; family Pholidichthyidae; genus Pholidichthys; species Pholidichthys leucotaenia. Next base: position 354,632,621 of record CM035842.1, on the reverse strand, counting down.
GTTGCTGTATTTCATAACAACTGCCTGAGAAGGATCTGTCAAATCTTTTGGCCAAACAAGATCACAAATGAGGCGCTGTACAAAAAGACCAAATGTAACAGTATCATCCCAGAGATCAAAAGAAGAAGACTCGAGTGGTTAGGCCATTTTTTTTTGTTTTTTTTTGTTACTTATTTGTACCCGTAGGTAGACTTGGTTTGCAGTCTGGTGACAAGCCACCGGCTGCTGGTCGCTGCGTGCGCGAGCGCCCTAAACCTACATGTTTTTGGTGTGTGGGAGGAAACCGGAGAAATCCCGGAGAAATCCCGGAGTAAACCCGCGCAACACGGGGAGAACATGCAAACTCCACACAGCTCACTGTTGGTTGGGAGCTGGGATCGAACCCACGATCTCATGATCCCCGCGATCCCCCGGCCGAGGGTAAAACTGTGCTGCCACAGTGCTAAACCACTGCGCCACCGTGCAGGCCATGTACTCCAAATGAACCATGACTGCATCCCGCGAATAGCTCTCCACTGGAAACCTCAAGGAAAGCGCAGACCTGGACGCCCAAGAACAACATGGCAAAGGACTGTTACTGCAGAGCTGGAAGAGGCAGATTATTCATGGTCACAGTTTCGTGCGATGGCAGATGACCGGGAGAGGTGGAGAAGCACCATTGCAGGCTTATGTCCTACCGGGGATCAATAGAGGATAAAAAAAAAACTCCCAACACACACCTCTGAATAATTAAGAGCAATAGGACAGCTTCTACAGAAGTTCTCTGACGACTCTGCGATCATTGGCCTCATCTCCAACGGAGATGAAGCTGAGTACAGAGGACTTATCCAGGACTTCATGGACTGGTGCCATCGGAACTGCCTCCAGATCAACGCGAGAAAAACTAAGGAGCTGGTGGTGGACTGCCGCAGGCAACGACAACCCCTCACAGCACCAGTAAACATACAGAGAACAGACATCGAGATGGTGACATCTTACAAGTATCTGGGTGTTCATCTGAACAATAAACTAGACTGGTCACACAATACTGACGCACTCTACAAGACGGGACAGTGCAGGCTGTTCCTACTGAGGAGACTCAGGTCTTTTGGTGTACAAGGGGCGCTGCTGAAGACATTCTACGACACGGTGGTGGCATCAGCCATCACTTTTGGAGTGGTCTGCTGGGGCAGTGGCGTTACAGCAGCCAATAGGAAGAGACTGAACAAACTGATCAAGAAAGCTAGATCTGTCCTGGGGCAATGCCTTGACCCAGTGGAGGAGATGGGAGAGAGTAGGATGGTGGCTAAACTGTCATCTCTGCTGGAGTCTGAGTCCTACCCAATGCAGGACATACTGAACGCACTGAGGAGCTCATTTAGCAGCAGACTACATCATCCTAGGTGCGCAACCGAGAGGTTTCGCAGGTCCTTCCTACCTACGGCTGTCTGACTGTATAACCTAAGCAGGGCTGCTCGCAGAGATAGCAAAAAAACGTGACAACCTAATAGTATTGAATGCAAAAGATGCAATAGACTTACACAATGGTCCCCTCCGGTATACAACTAGGAAAATACCGGTCGCTACGGAGGGTGACAATATGTATGGGTACATAATCATATCATGTAGGATAACTAAGTAGACGGTTATGCTGTTCATTCCATCTTGCTACAATGCTCTGCACTGTATGTGTTTATATATTTTTTTTTAGATATTTTTCCATCTGGCTACAATGCTCCGCACTGTGTGTGTTTATATATTTACCTCCGCTAGGCCGAAAAGGCCAGGAGGAGGTAATGTTTTTGCCGGGGTTTGTCTGTGTGTTTGTCTGTTTGTCTGTCTGTCTGTCTGTCTGTCTGTTTGTCTGTTGGTTAGCAAGATAACTCAAAAAGTCTTGGACGGATTTCCATAAAACTTTCAGGCGTTGTTGGAAATGGTACAAGGAAGAACTGATTAAATTTTGGGATGATCCGGATCACCGTCTGGATACAGGAATTTTTTAAAGCATTCTTTAACACTGTGACATACAGCTATTTTCAACATGTGCGCAGGCGCAATGGAGGGCGCTGGTCATCGTGTCTGACCAACATAAACTCCGCGTTCTTCAACGTTTTAGGCACAAAAGCACGCAGAAAACACTGGTGGGCTGGGCCCGCCACCGTGCCTGTGTTTGCGCGACGCTGCAAAAGCTGACACGGGCAGCTGTCCGCCGCCGGATTATTTGGCAGAAATTCCCCGGCCAGCCATAGGCGCTGCGCAAAAACGAACTGCTCGGCAGCGTGCTGTGTGCCTGTGTTTGCGCAACGCTGCAAAAGCTCAGACGGCCAGCTGTCCGCCGCTGGATTATTTGGCAGAAATTCCCCGGTCAGCCATAGTAGCTCCGCAAAAAGAAGCTCTCTGCCGGGGAAGTTTCCAAATCATCTTTGGCCGCGGAGCGCAACCCCAATAAAGATAAAGATTACATGTACCACAAAGGTCGAGTGCAAGCAAGATGTTTGTGTCTGTGAACATTTCGTCTTTTGGCGAGTTGATACGTAACGATGTTTACAGTTTGATGAGAAGGTTGCTGCCATGTAACAATCCTCTTATATCAGCAATTGTCAACTCGTCACTCACACTCCAGCATTTGGAAGTGGTGGCGTTCCATTTTATACTGAGTCCAATATTGTATGTTATTGTTGTTACAAGACCGCCGACTGTCTGCTGATCTGTATATACTTTTATTTATTTATTTATTTATTTTCTACTCCTTTTAGTTCTGCATTTAATATGAACCCTGAGTTTGAAATAAATGTTTGAATTTTGAATAAAACCCACGCCAACCCGTCTACCTAATTGGCATCCGTCAGAGAAGCCCTCAGTGCTGCTTTCAGTGATCTAAAACGCTCACATAACCCATTGGCCTGTGGGTTGTACGCAGTTGTGTCATCACTTCTTTTGTTTTTTCTTTTGAATTCTTGGATGGAACATGGGTGGGCAATATAAGCTGCGGATTCAGCCATCACATATTTCGGATAACTTATGTTGAACTGTATAATCAGAGGAGCTATTGTCTAATTTGACCTTGTTGGATTTTATTACCCCCTTTGTTATATTATTCACTTTCTTTTAACCTGTACTCTTAATCTATTCCAAATAAAGATTCATTCATTCATTCATTCTATTGCAACGCCCCCAGCCTGGGAGTTTGCATATGCAGGACATGGACACAACACCAACACTTCAGTTTATTACCTCCGCCAAGGAGGTAATGCTTTTACTACTGAACCACTAATCCTATCATTGTGAATCCAATTGCTACTCAGATGTTTTCATGGTCAAGGAATCTGACAACGTACACACAAACACTGTATGGGGGAACTGTGGCGCTTGGCGGAGGTCTGCGCTCTCCGAGTGCTTTTCTAGTTATTATATATTTATTCCATCTAGCTACAATGCTCTGCACTGTGTGTTTATATATTTACCTCCGCCAGGCCGAAAAGGCCAGGAGGTTATGTTTTTGCCGGGGTTTGTCTGTGTGTTTGTCTGTTTGTCTGTCTGTCTGTCTGTCTGTCTGTCTGTCTGTCTGTCTGTCTGTCTGTTTGTCTGTTGGTTAGCAAGATAACTCAAAAAGTCTTGGACGGATTTCCATGAAACTTTCAGGCATTGTTGGAAATGGTAGAAGGAAGAACTGATTAAATTTTGGGGGTGATCCGGTTCACCGTCTGGATACAGAAATTTTTTAAAGCATTTTTCAACACTGTGACATAGGGCCATTTTCAACATGTGCGCAGGCGCAATGGAGGGCGCTGGTCGTCGTGTCTGCAACACAAACTCTGCGTTCTTCAACGTTTTAGGCACAAAAGCACGCAGAAAACACTGCTGGCCTGGGCCCGCCAGCGTGCCTGTGTTTGTGTGCAACTGCAAAACCTCACACGGGCAGCTGTCCGCCGACGGATTCTTTGGCAGAAATTCCCCGGCCAGCCATAGGCGCTGTGCAAAAACGAGCTCTCTGCCGGTGAAGCTTCTAAATTCTCGTTTGCCGCGGAGCGCAACCCCCCAAAAAATAATATAATATAAAACCCACGGCAACCTGTCTACCCAATTTGCATCCGTCAGTGGAGGAGATGGACACAACAGCAACACTTCAGTTTATTACCTCCGCCAAGGAGGCAATGCTTTTACTACTGAACCACTAATCCTATCACTATCAGATTGATTGTCATTGATTAATTGTGTGTTTATTGCACTGTCCCTGTCAAATAAACAAAGAATCATTGTGAATCCAATTGCTAGTCATATGTTTACATGCTCAAGGAATCTGAAAACGTACACACAAACACTGTATGGGGGGAATTGTGGCGCTTGGCGGAGGTCTGCGCTCTCCGAGTGCTTTTCTAGTTGAGGTTGCGTTCTGCACCTAAAGAGGACTTAGAAGCCTCCCCGGCTGAGCTAGTTTTTGCGCAGCCACTTCGGCTGCCCGGGGAGTTTCTCCCAGATAATCCTGCGCCAGACAGCTCCCCATCTCAGCGGTTGCAGCGTGGCACGGAATCGGGCACGCTGCCTGGCCCCGTTCACCACAGTTTCCCGCGCGTTTTTGTGCCTAAGGCTTTGAAAAATGCTGAGTTTGTTTTTGTCAGACACGATGCCCATCACCCACCGCTGCGACCACCTTATGATGGACCATTTAGAGTGCTGGAAACAGGGGACAAGCATTTTTTGCTAGATTTGGGGGGCAGGAAAGAAAAGATTGGCATAAACAGGCTCAAACCCGCCTTTGTGGTCGCGGACGAGGATGTGCTGTTGGCCAGGGCTCCTCGGCGCGGCAGACCCCCTCGGGGACAGTCCCCAGAACACCCACAGGGAGTGACAAACAGTTCTCACCCCCGGACAGCAGCTCCCCAGCAGGATGGCGCTGCAGAAGTGGCGAAGCCCGCTTACAGCAGATACAGGAGGAGACTGAGGCCCAAGCAGCACGTGGGTTAATGTGTAATGATTTTATCATGACATGCAGACTGTGATTCTGTTGTTCCATCTTAGATGTTTGGGGGGGGGGTTATGTGGGGCACATATGTATCACTTTAAGCTTCACATCTCAGAGTAGAACAAAGAACTGGGCCTCCTGTGAGATAACAGGAGGATGTGAAAATTTAGTCTTTGGTATGCAAGAGACGGCCTTGGGGGATTTCCTGGTCTGCCAGAGACTATGAGGAGGATGTTATAGGATTTAAGGAAAGATGCATTGTTACTTGTGATTAAATGCAATGTGACTGTGAGCTTTGAAGGTCCTGGATATATAAAGGACGAATGTCTGTGTTTTTCCCTTTTCTGCTTTGCTGATGTTGGAAGATGTGAATAAACCTGACTCGTGAGATAAACTCTGCCTCGTCAATTTCACATTTCCACAATATAATCATAGCACTTCCCACGACTATGGAGGGATGGAAGATGACCTTATAAAGTGGCCTGTAGCTCCGTGGACAGTAGGACAACCATCCTGCACGGTGGCGCAGTGGTTTAGCACTGTGGCAGCACAGTTTTACCCTCGGCCGGGGGACCGCGGGGATCATGAGATCGTGGGTTCGATCCCAGCCCCCGACCAACAGTGAGCTGTGTGGAGTTTGCATGTTCTCCCCGTGTTGCGTGGGTTTACTCCGGGATTTCTCCGGTTTCCTCCCGCATACCAAAAACATGTAGGTTTAGGGCGCTCACGCACGCAGCGACCAGCAGCCGGTGGCTTGTCACCAGACTGCAAACCAAGTCTACCCACGGGTACAAATAAGTAACAAAAAAAAAAAAAAAAATTCCTTTAGTTTTCAGAGTTTGATCTACTCATCGCTGCTGAAGCCACAGATTTAGCCGTGCTGATCTGTGAGGAGCCTCACGCCACCAGCAGCAAGTAGCAGAACGATGCAAAAACATTCAAAAATACAAAAACTACAAGAGCTGAAATTAGCTGCACTTGAGTGCAAAACACGTATGTGGACTATACATTAAAATCAATTTGATAAACGCTGTTTTAAAAGGCTCTGCTACTCCACTCTGACTGACTGATTTAACACTAGTTCAGCTGAAACCGAAAGCTCCGCCCATAATCGTTCCTACAGCGCCACCCCCAGGAATAAGGTGGATAGTGTGTTACATTATCTTGTAAATTAGCAACTTTTTTCTTTGTAAATGTGCATAATTACCTTCGCCAAGGAAGTTATGTTTTTACCGGGGTTTGTTTGTCTGTCTGTTACCAACATGACTCAAAAAGTTATGAACTGAATTTGATGAAATTTTCAGGACGAGTCTGAAATGGGACAAGGAAGAAATGATTAAATTTTGGGAGTGATCCGGATCACCGTCTGGATCCAGGAATTTTTTAAAGAATTCTTTATCATTGTGAGATAGGGCCATTTTTTAGCATATGTGTATATAACTCCACAATAAATGGTCAGGACGCTTGCCAAAAAAATACAGGATAAGATCCCAATAGGTTCTAGGAAATATCAAAGACTGATCTGGATCCTGCAAAAAATCTGGATACTGTGATCCAGAACAGGAAATAATAGGGGATCTCTGGAATTTTCATCACTGTAAGGTAACAAATTAAGATATAATCATACAACAAACACCAAAATATAGCCAAGACACTGAGGAATCAGTAGTGTGCCGATGGATTTGTTGAATCTTCAAAAGCTATGGAGCTATAGCCAGAAGAAAACTGCCATTACCGAAAAAGTGATTTTTGTCAATAACTACTGAACTAATAAAGATATCAACGTGAATCCAATTGCTAAAGGTTTGTTTTGATGGTCAAGGAATCTGAAAATATGGATAAAATAAAAGTAGGACTATTGTATTTGGGGAAAATCTCAAAATTAGGGGAACTGAGGTACTTGGCGGAGGTCTGCGCTCTACGAGTGCTTTTCTAGTTACTATATACAGTATATTTATATGTACATACACTACCGTTAAAAAGTTTGGGGTCACCCAGACAATTATTTTGTGTTTTCCATGAAAAGTCACACTTATTTACCACCATGAGTTGTAAAATGAATAGAAAATATAGTCAAGACATTGACAAGGTTAGAAATAATGATTTGTATTTAAAATAATAATTTTTTCCTTCAAACTTTGCTTTCGTCAAAGAATCCTCCATTTGCAGCAATTACAGCATTGCAGACCTAACATGATTGCACAAGGGTTTTCTAATCATCCATTAGCCTTCTGACGCAATGAGCGTACATTGTACCATTAGAACGCTGGAGTGATAGTTGCTGGAAATGGGCCTCTATACACCTATGTAGATATTGCACCAAAAACCAGACATTTGCAGCTATAATAGTCATTTACCACATTAGCAATGTATAGAGTGTATTTCTGATTAGTTTAAAGTTATCTTCATTGAAAAAAGTGCTTTTCTTTCAAAAATAAGGAAATTTGTAAGTGACCCCAAACTTTTGAACAGTAGTGTATGTATATTCGCTGCTCTTGTTTTTTTTTTTTTTCTTGTCTTCTGATTGTTGCTCTGAGTGTTGCTATCCCTGTGCTCTTGCAATCCTGGAATTTCCCCATTGTGGGACTAATAAAGGCTTATCTTATCTTATCTTATCTTAACTTTGTGCTTCCTGCCTTGCACATAATTCATTTTTTTGTGCTGCAGTAATAGTGAAATGGACTTGGACATGTCCATACAGCAGGGAAAGTATGTACTGGACATGTCAACATTTTTCTCATTAAACATATTTCTGATTGAGCCATTGACCTGAGATTTTCACCAGATATCAGTAACAACCCAAATAATCCAGACATACAAAGAAATCAAGGCAACTGTGTTTGCAAAACAAGCTATATTTAATAAAGTGGAATGATGCAGGGAATAAGTATTGAACACATGAAAAAAAAGTGCAAAAAGGCATAGAAAGCCAAGAAACCAGCTGAAATCCATCAGAATTTAGGAAGCCATCCCATCCCCCATCAGTGCAAATTAATTTCAGCTGGTTAAGTCCTGACTGATAGCCTTTAAAAAGGTCTGTGAATATCAGATTTTCACACCACAAAGAATTCATGATGGGTAGAAACAAAAAGCTCTCTCTAGACCTTTACAACCTTATTGTTGCAAAATATGATGATGACACTGACTACAGGCACATTTCTAAACTGCTGAATGTTCCAGTAAGCACTGTTGGAGCCATCATTCGGAAGTGGAAAGAACATCATTTTACCATAAACCAGCCATGACCAGGAGCTCCTCGCAAGATTTCTGACAGAGGAGTCAAAAGAATTATTACAAGAGTTATCCAATAGCCAAAGACCACTTGTGGAGAGCTCCAGAAAGACCTGGAGTTAGCAGGTACCATTGTTTCAAAGAAAACAATAAGTAATGTACTCAACCGACATGGCCTTGATGCTCGCTCACCTCACAAGACTCCATTGCTGAAGAAAACACATGTTGAAGCTCGTTTAAAATTTGCTGCACAACATTTGGGCAAGCCAGTAAAATACTGGGAGAATATAGTCTTGTCAGATGACATCAAAATTGAACTTTTTGGGTGCCACAACACACAGCGTGTTTGGAGAGGAAATGGCACTGCACATCAGCCCAAAAACACCATAACAACAGTGAAGTTTGGAGGTGGGAGCATCATGGTGTGGGGGTATTTTTCAGCACATGGTACAGGCAGACTTCATATAATTGAAGGAAAGATGAATGGACAAAGGTACAGAGACATCCTTGATAAGCACCTGCTGCCATCTGCCAAGATACTGAAGATGAAACAAGGGTGGACATTTCAGCAAGACAATGATCCCAAACACACAGCCAAGGAAACTCTCAACTGGCTCCAGAGTAGGAAATTAAAGCTGCTAGAATGGCCGAGTCAGTCACCTGACCTGAATCCAATTGAAATTCTCTGGAACGAACTGAAGATCAGAGTTCATAAAAGACACTCACGAAACCTTCAAGATTTGAAGACAGTTTGTGTGGAAGAATGGGTTAAAATCACTCCTGAGAAATTCCTGCACCTAGTTTCTTCATACAGGAGGCATCTAGAAGCCAACAAAGGCTTTTCTATTAAATATTAAATGAATTTTACCAAGCGTGTTCAATACGTATTCCCTGTGTCATTCCACTTTATTAAATATAACTTTTTTTGTGAACACAGTTGCCTTGAATTCTTTGTATATATATGGATGACTTGGGTTATTACTGATATCTGGTGAAAATCTCAGGTCAATTGCTTCATCAGAAATATGTTTAATGAGAAAAATGTTGACATGTTCAATACTTATTTCCCCCACTGTAAATGTGCTGTGTGCCTTAGACAATAGACTGTTGATTAGATCATTTTAATATGGCCCATGGTGTGCTGCAGTCTTAGAGTCCTGTTTTGATGGTCATCAGCAGACTTTTGCGCTAGACTTCCCGCCATATGGCAGTGTTTTTGTTCATTTCTGTCAGTGCATTGTCTGTTTTTATGCGTTGCGTCATACCATCTAATTACCAGTAGACAGTGTGTCTGCTTTGTGCTGGGAGATGGAGAGTCATTTCAAAGAGGTGTGGCAGCGTGTAATCTCATGTGCACTGATATTATGATGCATGCGATGACAATGCGCTTTTGATCAGGATAAGGGAGGTCTGTCTTCAGAAGTGCATTGTTTAAGAGAAGCTAAGATAAGATAAGCCTTTATTAGTCCCACAATGGGGAAATTCCAGGATTGCAACAGCACAGGGACAGCAACACTCAGAGCAACAATCAAGACGACAAGAAAAACAAGAGCAGCGAATATACATACAGTATGTACCCATAAATATATAAATATATATACACACAGTGCGGAGCATTGTAGCTAGATGGAATAAACAGCATAACTGTCTACTTAGTTATCCTGCATAGTATGAATATGTACCCATACATATTGTCACCCTCCGTAGCGACTGATATTGTCCTAGTTGTATACTGGAGGGGACCATTGTGTAAGTCTATTGCGACTTTTGCATTCAATACTATTAGGTCGTCACGTTTTTTTGCTATCTCTGCGAGCAGCCCTGCTTAGGTTATACAGCCTGACAGCCGTAGGTAGGAAGGACCTGCAAAACCTCTTGGTTGCGCACCTAGGATGATGTAGCCTGCTGCTAAATGAGCTCCTCAGTGCGTTCAGTATGTCCTGCATAGGGTGGAACTCGGACTCCAGCAGAGATGACAGTTTGGCCACCATCCTTCTCTCTCCTGTCTCCTCCACTGGGTCAAGGCGTTGCCCCAGGACAGATCTAGCTTTCTTGATGAGTTTGTTCAGTCTCTTCCTATCGGCTGCTGTAATGCCACTGCCCCAGCAGACCACTCCAAAAGTGATGGCTGATGCCACCACTGTGTCGTAGAATGTCTTCAGCAGCACCCCTTGTACACCAAAAGACCTGAGTCTCCTCAGCAGGAACAGCCTGGGCTGTCCCTTCTTGTAGAGTGCATCGGTATTGTGTGACCAGTCTAGTTTATTGTTCAGATGAACACCCAGGTACTTGTAGGATGTCACCATCTCAATGTCTGTTCCCTGTATGTTTACTGGTGCTGTGAGGGGTTGTCCTTGCCTGCGGCAGTCCACCACCAGCTCCTTAGTTTTCCTTGTGTTGATCTGGAGGCAGTTCCAATGACACCAGTCCGTGAAGTCCTGGATAAGTCCTCTGTACTCAGCTTCATCTCCTTTGGAGATGAGGCCGACGACCGCAGACTCGTCAGAGAACTTCTGTAGATGGCAGTGTGTTGTGTTCTGTGAGAAGTCCGCAGTATAAAGGGTGAACAGGAAGGGAGCCAAAACCGTTCCCTGGGGGCCCCCCCATGCTACCGATGATCGTGTCGGACACACAATCCCGCGTTCTCACAAACTGTGGCCAGTTAGTGAGGTAGTCCAGGATCCATGATGACAGGTACTGGTCCACCCCTGTGCACAGCAGCTTGTCCTTCAGAATCATCGGTTGGATGGTGTTGAAAGCACTGGAGAAGTCAAAGAACATGATCCTCACCGCATTCCCGGGCTTCTCCAGATGGGACAGAGAACGGTGAAGGAGGAAGATCACTGCATCCTCCACCCCAATGCCATGCTGGTAGGCGAACTTGAGTAGATCCATCGCTGGTCCCACCAGGGGGTGGAGGTGAGCAAGGAGCAGTCTCTCCAGGGTCTTCATCATGTGAGACGTCAAGGCCACTGGTCTGTAGCTGTTCAGGTCTTTGGGGTGGGAAGTCTTTGGTACAGGTACCACACAAGATGTTTTCCACAGCTGTGGTACCCTCCCCAGCTTCAGGCTCAGGTTGAAGATGTGTTCCACAATCCCACACAGCTGGTCTGCACAGGACTTGAGGAGCTTTGCGCTGATGCCATCTGGTCCCGAGGCCTTCCTCGCCTTGATCTTCCTCAGCTCCGTCCTCACCTGGGTCTTAGTGAGGGTCAGGTTGGGGGGCTGTGTGCTGGGAGTGGGGGGGGGGGTGTTGGTGGAGTGGGGTGTGGACAGCAGGACTCAATGACTTTAGAGGCAGCAGTGGTTGTTGTGCAGTCGGGGGGGGGGCGGTTGATCAAACCAATTAAAAAACAGATTCAGATTGTTCGCCCACTCCCTGCCCCCCGTGGCCTGGGGGGAGGTATTCTGGAGCCCAGAGATGGTTTTAAGGTTTCTCCAGACCCCACCGATGTCACTCTGTTGCAGCTTGTCCTCCATCTTCTTCCTGAAGCTGTCTTTGCCTTCTCTGATCTTCCTCCTCAGCTCCCTCTGTACGGACTTCAGCATCTCCCTGTTCCCCGACCTGAAGATCCTCTTCTTCTCTCTCAGAAGTGTTTTTATCTCAGGATTGATCCAGGGTTTTTTGTTCGAGCAACACCGTGTGGTCTTGGTGGGTACGGTGTTGTCCACACAAAAGCTGATGTAGTCTGTGATGGTGTGAGTGAGGCCATCGATGTCCTCACCATGTGGATTGCAGAGCTGCTCCCAGGCAGTGGTTTCAAAACAGTCCTTTAGAGCGTCCATTGCCTCCTCAGACCATAACTTCACTGTGCGCATAACCGGAGGTTGTCTGTGTACTTGGGGTTTGTACACTGGCAGGAGATGGACCAAGTTGTGATCTGATCTCCAGAGTGGGGGGAGTGGTGATGAGGTGTACACCTCCTTAGTATTTGCATAGAATAAGTCCAGTGTTTTATTGTCTCTAGTGTGGCATGTGACATACTGGGTGAACGTGGGTAGAATGGGGGACAGTGAAATATGGTTGAAATCGCCTGAGATGAGGAGGAGAGCATCTGGGTGTTCTGTCTGCAGCCTGACAGTTACTGAGTGGATGACGTCACGTGCTGACCCAGCGTTCGCCGTCGGATTTGCATAAATAACAATGCAGATCACGTTTGAGTATTCCCTCGGGAGATATGTAGGCTGCATGCTAACAGCTAGCAACTCCATGTCTTTGTTACAGTGTTGTTGTTTAACCGTGATATGTCCCGGTCTGCACCAGTTGTTATTGACATACATTATCACTCCTCCGCCCCTTGCCTTCCCACTGTCTGGTGTTCGGTCTGCCTGTATTGCGTGGAAATCCTCCAGTTCAATGTTAGCATCTGTTGCTAGTTCTGTTAGCCACTTCTCTGTAAATAGCATCAAGCTACTCTCCCTGTACATGCTCTCGTAGCAGGAGATAGCCGCTAGCTCATCTGTTTTACTGAGTAGCGATCGTACATTCCCCATAATAACGGATGGGAGAGCGGGTCTGTACCTTATATTCCTCGCACGCCGTCTTACTCCAGCTCGATATCCACGCCGTTTCCGTCTTATTTCTCCTGGTATGTCGAGTTTTTGCATTTGCATCGTGGGCCGGTTAAGTGCTAACAGCCAGTCCCTATTTTACTGCCTCCTGCAAGAAACAGTGGCTCCGTCCTCTGGCTCAGGAGACATTTGGGCGATCAACGTGTCTGTGGTGGATAAAGGTGTCGCTGAATCAGAAAGATTAGCCAGAGAGCTAGATAGTAAATAGAAATAGGAAGAAATTGATCCGCTGTTGCAAAGAGGCAGCCTACTCGTGTGGCGCCGGAAGTCAGTTTAATGTTATTTCAGTGGGGTGTTTTGAAATTGTGCAGCTCCAGAGCTCATGAGGAAACAGCATGCGCTTTGATTTTCTGTTATTTTAATGGAGAGAGTTGTAAAAATCATAATATAAATGCCTGTCATTTTATTTATAAGATGATAGACTAAATAGTTATTCCATCCACATTCTCATTTTAATTGTGGACTTATCATTGGAGTCTACATCCTTTGAGTTAATGCTGCTCGTCGGATGTGTGGAGGGGCTATGTTTGACAGTACAGAGAGCCAGGGGAGTGGTGTTGAGCGGATTGTTCCAGTTATAGTTCTCATGGTTGTGTTGAGCTGGGTGTCTACATGGTGTGTGTAAGATGACCTGGACCAGACAGGGGCACAATATTCTGCTACAGAGTATGAAAGGGCCAGTGCTGAGGTGCGCAGGGTGGAGACTGCCGCCCCCCATTTTGCACCAGCGAGCTTGCAGAGCAGGTTGTTTCGTACCTTCACCTTAGCAGCCGTCCCCTTTAGATGTTCCTTGAAGGATAAGGTCCTATCAAGGGTCACTCCAAGATAAGTTGGATTTGGGGCATGCTTAAGCTTGAGTCCGCTCAGGTGGATGTTTAGTTCTCTGGCAGCTTTTGCATTGTGGAGATGGAATACACTGGAGACGGTTTTTGCTGGGCTTGGTTTTAGGCGCCAGATTTTACAGAACTGGTCCAGTTTGGCAAGATCTTCCGTGAGCACCCGTTCCAGTGGTTCAAAGTCTGGTGCTTGGAATGCCAAACAGATGTCGTCTGCATAGGTGAATTTGCGGGATTTTGTAGTAGGCAGGTCGTTTATGTAGAGGTTGAACAGAGTTGGAGCTAGAACTGAGCCTTGTGGGAGTCCGTTTTTCTGCATTCTCCATGCACTTGTCTTCTGACTGAGGTGGACTCTGAACCTTCGGTTGGTCAGCAGGGTTTTTATAATTGCTGTTGCCCAAGCAGGGATCGCCTTTATAAGTTTCAGGAGGAGGCCTTTGTGCCAGACCGTATCATAGGCGGCTGTAAGGTCGAGAAACACAGCCCCTGTCTTCAGTCTGCTCTCGAAGCCATTTTCGATGAAGGTGGTTAGGGCCAGTACTTGTTCTCCTGTACTGCGGTCCTTGCGGAAACCTGCTTGATCCACACTTAGAATATCCTCTACCTCTGGGGAAATGCGTTGCAGAATTAGGCGCTCCATGATTTTGTAAGGAACGCTGAGTAGGGAGATTGGGCGGTAGCTTGCTGGTAATTTGTGGTCTTTGCCAGGTTTTGGGATGGCAATGACCTTTGCTGTCCGCCATTTCTTTGGGATCGAGTTTGTTTGTGTGATCCTTGTGTAGAATTGTGTCAACCAGGTTAGGGCTCGGGGGCCAAGATTTTTCATGAATTCTGGGAAGATGTTATCGTATCCTGCTGCCTTTCCACATTTCAGGCTCTGTAGGACTTTCTCCAGTTCAGCAGCCTCGAAGGGTTCAGGGTTCGTTTCCTCTACAGGCATTTTTTGGTGTTTTTTTAGCTCAGTTGTAACTGCTCTTTTGGTGTCTTTGTCTTGGGGTGCTTTGGCGATAGTCAGTAGGTGGGATGCAACTTGGTTGGGTGTGACGGATGCTCGGCTTTGGCTAGGGGGCTTCTGTGCAGCTCCTAGGCGACGGATGAGGCTCCAACATTTCCTGCTAGAGTGGGTAAAGCTCCGGTCAGCAACTGTCTCCTCCCATTTCTTTCGCCGAGCTGTATTTAGCGATTCAATGAGATGGTCTGCTATCTCTGGGTCCCCTGATGTTTGATAGGATTGTAGGAGGGCAGCACTTTCTCCGTCCAAACATGGGACATAGAGGGGTCGGTAGCCTCGTGGGATTGCAGTATGGGCAGCCTTGAAGATTGCGCTGCAGAAGCGGTTGTATGCTTCATCTACAGTGATGGTGTGGAGTGGGATGGTAACAACACTCCGGTCCAGAGTTTCACTGAATTTCTTCCAGTTGGCTTTGCGGAAGTTCCAGCGCATCTTCCTTGGGCTGTATATGACTGGAAGTTGTAGGCCAATGTGTACAAGCAGGGGCCGGTGTTGGCTGTGTGGAAAATCATCAAGAATGAGGATCTGTGTAGGATATGGCTCCCCATTCAAAGAGCTGACCCAACACAGGTCAGGAGAATAGTCCTTCTTCCACCTAGCAGAGTGGAAGGTTCCTCTTTGTTTGGGGTCGTATATCAAAGCGAGGTCATTTCTGGATGCCCAGTCTGAAAGTGCCTTCCCATCACTGTCCACTGCTGGGTACCCCCAGTCAGGGTGATGGCTGTTAAAGTCCCCCACATAGATGGCAGGGTGGGGTAGGGTGGGTAAGACCTGCAGATCCCAGTTGGCATTAGGGGGCTTGTACACATTGACAATATGGAAGCCACCAATGATTATGGTGTCTGAGAAATGTGTTGTTATCAGGTGATTTGCTTCAACTATGTCAGAACGCACATAGGTGGCACGTCCATGTTTAGCATGTAGAACATAGCACAGGAGGTCAAAGCCTTTGATGGTGAAGCGGCCAGCTTCCTCTGTGCCAATATGAGTCTCTTGGAGGCAGATTACATCAATCGAATGTTGGAAGGCGAGGACTTCGATAAGGCTTCGCTTAGCTGCAGATAGGCCTTCAACGTTTAGTTGTAATATGCGAAGGGCCGATCCTACCACAAAGTGCTCTTGGGGCTGTTTGCTTTCGGCTTTAGGACTGTGACTAGGATTCTTCTTTGACTTGGCACAGAGGCGTCGTCTCTTCGAATTTAGTCTGCTGGTAGGATCATTAGCTTCCCCAGGCGAGCCCGGGTACTGGCGGATACCAAAGCATCAAAGGATGCTCCAAAAAGTTAAAGATTCTCCTCACTTACCAATCCATGCAGATATCTACACTCCACCCACTGCCCGACTTTCATCCAGACGGCCGATTTGGAAAAACCCTCCCCCAGCTGACTTTACCATCCAGACAGCTTGGCAAGAGGAATGGGAGACCAAGGAGGTCCCAAACAAACAGCTGGTGATAAACCCCAACCAACAGGTCCCGGGCACCAACCTCCCAAGGAGACAGTGGTCTACACTCAATCGCTTCAGGACTGGACATGGCCCCTGCTTGGCCAGCCTTTACAGATGGGGCAGTAGCCCTAGCCCACTGTGCGCATGTGGAGAGGAGCAAACAATGGAACACATCATAGAGGCTTGCCCGCTCCAAAGACTGGAAGGAGGATTACACACCCTCCATACAGCAAACCAGGAGGCAACTGCTTGGCTTAAGGACTTTGCATTCGCTAAATAAATAAATAAATTGGAGTCTACAGATTATGCATTAATGTATGATTTTTTTAGGGGAATGAATGAGTAAACAGGGAGGATGTGTGTGTTCTGGTGTGGATGCAGCACACAGGGGGAGTTGTTTCAGTCTGAAGATTTTTACTCCATCCACATTTTTGTTTTCATCACCGACTTATTAGACATAAATAGATAGACAGATGTACCTTATTGATCCCAAACTGGGAAATTACAAAGAGGAATGAAGGAATGATTGAAGGAATGAATGAACAGGATTTTCACTGAGATAGACAAGAAATGTGTCCACATACAGTAGGGTAAAAAAGTATTTAGTCAGCCACCAACTGTGCAAGTTCTCCCACTTAAAAGATGAGAGAGGTCTCCAATTTTCATCATAGGTATACCTCAACTATGAGAGACAAAATAAGAAAAAAAAATTCAGAAAATCACATTGAAGGATTTTTAATGAATTAATTGGTAAATTCCTCGGTAAAATAAGTATTTGGTCAATAACAAAAGTTCATCTCAATACTTGGTTATATACCCTTTGTTGGCAATGACAGAGGTCAAACGTTTTCTGTAAGTTTTCACAAGGTTTTCACACACTGTTGCTGGTATTTTGGTCCATTCCTCCATGCAGATCTCCTCTAGAGCAGTGATGTTTTGGGGCTGTCACTGGGCAACACGGGCTTTCAACTCCCTCCAAAGATTTTCTATGAGGTTGAGATCTGGAGACTGGCTACGCCACTCCAGGACCTTGAAATGCTTCTTACGAAGCCACTCCTTCGTTGCCCGGGCGGTATGTTTGGGATCATTGTCATGCTGAAAGACCCAGCCATGTTTCATCTTCAATGCCCTTGCTGGTGGAAGGAGGTTTTCACTCAAAATCTCACGATACATGGCCCCATTCATTCTTTCCTTTACACGGATCAGTCGTCCTGGTCCCTTTGCAGAAAAGCAGCCCCAAAGTATGATGTTTCCACCCCCATGCTTCACAGTAGGTATGGTGTTCTTTCTCCTCCAAACACGACAAGTTGAGTTTTTACCAAAAAGATCTATTTTGGTTTCATCTGACCATATGACATTCTCCCAATCCTCTTCTGGATCATCCAAATGCTCTCTAGCAAACTTCAGACGGGCCTGGACATGTACTGGCTTAAGCAGGGGGACACGTCTGGCACTGCAGGATTTGAGTCCCTGGCAGCGTAGTGTGTTTCTGATGTAGCCTTTGTTACTTTGGTCCCAGCTCTCTGCAGGTCATTCACTGGGTCCCCCCGTGTGGTTCTGGGATTTTTGCTCACCGTTCTCATGATAATTTTGACCCCACGGGGTGAGATCTTGCGTGGAGCCCCAGATCGAGGGAGATTATCAGTGGTCTTGTATGTCTTCCATTTTCTAATAATTGCTCCCACAGTTGATTTCTTCACACCAAGCTGCTTACCTATTGCAGATTCAGTCTTCCCAGCCTGGTGCAGGTCTACAATTTTGTTTCTGGTGTCCTTTGACAGCTCCTTGGTCTTGGCCATAGTGGAGTTTGGAGTCTGACTGTTTGAGGTTGTGGACAGGTGTCTTTTATACTGATAACAAGTTCAAACAGGTGCCATTAATACAGGTAACGAGTGGAGGACAGAGGAGCCTCTTAAAGAAGAAGTTACAAGTCTGTGAGAGCCAGAAATGTTGCTTGTTTGTAGGTGACCAAATACTTATTTTACTGAAGAATTTACCAATTAATTCATTAAAAATCCTTCAATGTGATTTTCTGGATTTTTTTTTTCTCATTTTGTCTCTCATAGTTGAGGTATACCTATGATGAAAATTGGAGACCTCGCTCATCTTTTAAGTGGGAGAACTTGCACAGTTGGTGGCTGACTAAATACTTTTTTGCCCCACTGTATGCCTGTGGCCATGTGCCCCCCAGATTTCCAGACAAGCCGAGGCCCCCTGCACCGTGCTCCTACGGTTGGAGTTCTTGAGTTGTGGTTGTTCCAACTGCCACCTGTCAGCCCCTGGGAGTGGGCTTGCTTCACGGCGAGGGTCAGCAGCAGATGGGATATCCCGCCAATGATGTCATCCTTCCCTCCTTCCCAGGAGGGACTAGGACAGAGAGCCACAAACCTCGGCAGACCCCCGCACGAGATGGGGGAGAACCTCAGCTGGCGAAAGCAACAGGAGAGGGACCACTGCATCTCCCCACGGGTGGGGAGCAACTTCTGCACCACTGTTAATGAGCCTTCCATTTTATGAAAGTTGATGAAAATCTACAAAGGCATCATTCTCTTTTCCTGAGGTTTCAAACTCATTCATGTCTGTGTGTTGCAACCATGTGTGCTACATTTAACCATGCAGTTTGATTTTTCAACCCAACATTATCTGTTACCTGTTTGTTCTCTCTAAAATAACTAACTGGACATGAACTGTGATTGATGTCTTCCTAATTACCAAATGGTGTTACTATTTATGCTCATGTGCATGCCCTTTGGCCAGCGCAAAGCCTATCTTAAACAAGCCGTCATGATCAGAGTTCACGTTAGATAATGCGGGATGAGAAGGAGCATTTTGGATTGGATTATCAAAAACACACCTCTGAATAATAAGACCAGCTGTTATGTATCGAAATGAGTGAGATGCGTGTCGTCTTGTGGTGAACATCCAGCTCCACTTTACTGCAGACCACAGTCAATATATACAGCAGCCGCAGCCTGCCTGACGTCGTCACCCCAGATGGCTACGCCAAGCCCCAAGGGCCAAACCCACACATGACATCTCCCCCTTCCTTTAGAAAAGTCCCAAACCACACACACTATTGAAACCCTCCCTAAATTTGGGATCCGAATCATGCACTAAGTTAACGAAAACAATGCACTAAATGGCCTAACACATTCACACAAAATTACTAAAATAGGGTTGGTGGGTGGACCACCACATAACCTGCATGGCACAGTGGATTATTCTGCCACTGGTAAACTAAAAAGGAAAAAGAGTCCATCAATAAACTAAAATTACTGCCGTGTTCCTAAACTAAACAAAAATACACAAAATAATCCCATGTTACAACATACATATATACATGAACACCAGAACTATTAATAAAGTTCTACCGCACAGTCACTGGGGTGGAGAAAACTGGAACTTGCATGGGGGGGGGGGGCCCAGGACAGCCCCTCAGCAGGCGCGACCCTGGAGACCGCAGACCCCAGGAGCGATGGCGGATCCTCTGGATGGCGGGGCCTGGATCTCACACCACCATAACCGACCACCGCTCTCGTCCAGCTCCGCCACCAAGAAGCCTCTTCCCGAACTGCAGCTCATCGGCATGCCTCGCCGAACCATCAGACAGCTGGAAGTAAGCTGCACCCAGCTTAGCCACAATGCGCAGGTGTTCCTGGTATTTTGCTGGCTGTCGTCTGGCCCGTATTTGCCGTGGACATTCCTCTCCTCAAACATGGCCCAAGTCCATAACCCTAAGAGGGGCTCTGCTCGGCCTGATAAGGTGCTGCTCGGCACACGGTTTCTCCGTGCCTGTCGGTCTGGCCCCATCCTCTTCTGAAGCCATTGCAGCGGCCCCATCATAGCTGCAGATCCTCCATCCCTCTGCGGCCAAGTACCGGGGGCATCTGGGTCTAGCACATCGGTGCCACTTCACCATCACGCTCGGTGGCTCCCTCTGCCGTTTCCCGAGCACTGGGACTGAGACCCCCTGTACGTTGAATCTGGGCAAAACTAGTCCTGCTTGATCGCTGTGGCACCCGTTAGCTCTTCATACTGTTCGCTCCCAGTGTCCATCTCCGACTGCGGCTCGTCTTGGGTACAAAAGCAGTCCGTTACCTCTTCTCTGTCGTCCAACGTGCTCCGTTGTGCTGTCTCTATGCCCAGCTGTTGCTGCTGCTTTTCAAGGCTCTCAGCATGTTCGTGCTCCTCCTCCTGCTGCTCCGGCTCTGGCTGCGGGGAAAATTAAGCCGAGTTTGTTCACTGCTCACCCTTCATGCTGTGGTCACTCTTAGTGCTGTGCCCTTTGGCTGGCTTGTCGTTCCCGATGGACACGGGCTCCCTCTCTTGTGGCTCTGAGTCCACTGTGTTATCTAGCTTGTAGCTTGTAGCTTGTAGCTTCTGTGTTTGGCACCCACCTAGCTCCATGGCTAATTTTTCCATTGCTACTAGCTGGGCTGTTTGCACCCCTGAACTAGCTAGCTTAGTGTCTTTTGGTGCCAACAGCCTTTCAACCCACAGCTTCGTTCTCCATGTGTGTTTGGCAAAGCAGTCAGCAAGCAGCCCAAAAGCATCTGCATAAGACTCCGTCTCCCCTAACGTGTGGAAAATTTTCTGACCTTTTATGCCGAGATTGCGAACCAGAAGTGCTCGCCTCCGCGCTCTGTCGAGTTTACCCAGGCTCAACGCCGCAATGTACTTCTCAAACTTGGTCAACCAGTGAGGCCACAGAATTGCTAGTTCTCCTGGATACTGCAGAAAAGGCTATAGAAGTGCCCCGCATGCCTCCATGAGTTAATCCTCAGTCGCCAATGTTATGTATGGAAATGAGTGAGACACAAGTCGTTTTATGCCAAACATCCAACTCCACTTTATTGCAGATTACAGTCAATATATACAGCAGCTGCAGCCCACCTAACGTCATCCTTCCAAGACGGCTATAGCAAGCCCCAAGGGCCAAACCCACACATGACACCAGCTTCTTTTACACCTTGCGCTAAGCAGAAAATTAGTTTTTGCGCTGCTGTGATAATGAAATAAACTTGGAAATGCTCATACTGTAAATGCGTTCTACACCAGTGACAACTGATTATGGACCATGTCGTTGTTATATGGCCCTTAGAGTCAATATTGAGAACAGAGTCAGAGATAATTTCTATGAAATCTAAAAACATTGCAAAGTATATATAAGCACAACAGCTAACTGTGTAGGAGTCAGTGGTGCACCCAGAGTATGAAGAACAGTGTTAGAAAATTGATAAATTGTGGTGGACACACACATGGGACCTGTTTTGTGACTCACATTTTAGGTCAGAACAAAGGCAGGAAGCTGCAGGAATCTTAGCCTTGGTATGCAAGGCTTGAGACTGTGGGAGGTTCAATTAAAGGATTAAGGAAGGGATGCATTGGAGACAGTGGAAGTGATATCATGGAGAGAAATGCATTGTGACTGTCTTTATAATGCAAGGTGGTCTGTGTGACATGTGATCTGTGAAGTCTGAAGTCCCTGATATTTAAGGACGAGAGTTTACTGTGTCATTCTCTTTCTCTGCTTTGAGATGATGGTGTTGTGAATAAAACTGACTTTGAGAGAGAACTCTGCCTCGTCATTTTCACATCACCACACTGGTGACCCCGACGTGATCGTCGTCAGAGTCTTTCAACCTCAACAACTTCTCCATCAGGCTCGCGGGCATGTCGTTTTCCCCCTCCGTCAGCGCCAGGAGCCTCTCTGCTTGCTCCTCCGCCGAGGGGGTGAGTGGCTGGATGAGTGCAGCCTTCAATGTGCCGTATTTGTCGCTATCCGGCGGCTGGTCGATCAGGCTCTCCTCATGCTGGGCCGTGTTGTTGTCGAGCTTTGCGACTACGTGGTAGAATTTCGTGGCATCTACCGATATCCCCCGGAGGGTGAATTGCGCCTCAACTGCGTTGAACCAGGAGCGCGGATTGTTCTGCCAGAAGTCCGGTAGCTGGACTGTAGCGGCATTCGCTTGGCTGGGGGCTCCTGACGTGCGACGACCGGAGACGACAGGGGGCCAGAGGCAGCGGTGCCAAACTCACTGACGACGGTGGCGGCAGGGGTCAGGGAACGTGGACCGGTCGTCCTTTGTTTCTACCATTGCCACTTCGCAGAGAGGGCACGCAAGTGTGTACCGCCGTGCCAGTTCGGGCGTTTGGGAAACGCCAAGACCGGGGGTCGGTAGCAGCTGCGGCCCTTGAGGAAGAGAACAAGCTGCTCTACTTGTCGGACGCATGCTCGGGGAGGCAGTTCCTCGTCGACACAGGCTCCCAGTTGAGTTTCATCACACCTTCCTACGTGGACAGACTGGCTGGTTCCAGAGGTCCCCGGGTGACGGCAGCCAACGGCTCGGAGATTAAGACCTTTGGTGAGAAGACTCTGCTTCTGCCTCTACACGGCCGTACATTTGAGTGGACTTTTGTTGTAGCAGCAGTAAATTTCAATATGTTGGGGGCTGATTTTTTGTGCTCACATGGTTTGTTGGTTGATCTCGCTAACAGGCGCCTGGTTAATGCAATTTCTTTTGATTCTATCCCCTGTACAGCGCTAGTGGCCCCGCCAACAGCACAAGCCAACGTCACAGCAGCAAGCGGTAAGTTCCACACACTGCTCACTCAGTTCCCAGCACTCACGGTCCCCACAATTTCGGCAACAGTCACTAAGCACGGGGTGGAGTATTTTATTACCACTACCGGACCGCCCGTTTTTGCAAAAACTCGGCGCTTGGACGCAGTTAAACTGGCCATAGCGCACGAGGAGTTCGCCAACCTGGAGAGGTTGGGCATTATCCGACGTTCAAACAGTCCGTGGGCTTCCCCCCTACACATGGTCCCGAAAGCTGACGGATCATGGCGCCCTTGCGGGGATTTCCGCAGGTTAAACAACGCTACAGCGCACGACCGCTACCCAATCCCACATATCCAAGATTTTTCCGTTCATCTGGCAGGGGCGCGCATTTTTTCTAAAATAGACTTGGTCCACGGTTACCACCAAGTCCCAGTGCATGCTGAGGACATACCCAAAACAGCGGTAATAACTCCATTTGGCCTATTCGAGTTTTTACGCATGCCATTCGGACTTAAAGGGGCTGCTCAGACGTTCCAACGCATGATGGACGCGGTGCTTCGCGATCTCCCTTTCGTGTTCGTCTACCTGGACGATATTTTAGTAGCCAGCGCGTCCGAAGACGAACACGAAAAACACCTGGCCACAGTTTTCCGAAGGTTGGGAGATCACGGGTTAATAATCAACCCAGCGAAGTGTCAGTTCAGGGTGGCGCAGATCGATTTTTTAGGACACCGCGTCTCCCCCGAAGGAGCAGTTCCGCTTCCTGACAAAGTGCGTGCGGTGGCAGATTTTCCCCGGCCGCAGACGGTCAGGGCGTTGCAGGAGTTTTTGGGAATGATGAATTTTTATAACCATTTTCTCCCCCGCGCGGCGCAACTCATGCAGCCGTTGTATGCCACGCTCAAAAAAAAGAAACCCGCGGATAAGATCGAGTGGCTCCCGGAGCAGGACCAAGCGTTCTCGGAGGTGAAAGCAGCCTTGGTAAAGGCTGCGTTGTTGGCACACCCATGCCCAACTGCCCGCATAGCGCTCACCACTGACGCATCAGAGGTGGCCATAGGGGCGGTCGTGGAGCAACATGTAGCCGGGGTTTGGCAGCCCCTCGCCTTTTTCAGCAGGACCTTGCGCGATAGCGAACGTAAATACAGCGCGTTCGACAGGGAGCTGCTTGTTCTCCATTTGGCCATCCGCCACTTTCAGTTCTGGCTGGAAGGACGCGCTTTCACCGCGTTCGTTGACCACAAACCGCTAACATTTGTGATGGCCAAGGTCTCTGAACCGTGGTCAGGCCGGCAGCAGAGACAGCTGGCCGCAATATCAGAGTTTACCACTGATATTCAGCAAGTGGCGGGCAAACTCAATGTAGTGGCAGATTGCCTCTCGCGTGCCGTGGTGGCCCCAGTCAGCGTAGGGGTAGATTATGCAGCCATGGCCGCGGAGCAGGTTAATGACGTGGACGTGCGCGCGCTCCAGTCTGGACCAACAGGGTTGAGGCTGGAGAGCAGGGTGCTGCAAGACGGTATGCCCCTCCTAATCTGCGATGTCTCCACTGGACGGCTGCGTCCAGTAGTACCGGCCGTGTGGCGCCGCCACGTTTTTGACTCGGTTCATTCTTTGGCGCACCCTGGAGTGCGCGCATTGGTCAAAATGGTGGGAGAGAAATTTGTGTGGCCGAGCCTCCGCAAACAAGTCAAAGAGTGGGCAACAGCCTGCACGGCGTGTCAATGAGCCAAAGTACACAGGCACACGAGGGCTCCTTTGGAACCGTTTCACATTCTGGCCAAGAGGTTCGATCACGTTCATGTGGACCTCGTGGGCCCCCTCCCACCATCACAGGGGTGCACACCCCTTCTGACAATGGTGGACCGCACCACGCGCTGGCCTGAAGTGGTCCCGCTGGCATCAACCACAGCCGAGGAGGTGACGCGTGCGTTTTTAACAGCTTGGGTGGCGCGCTTCGGCGTTCCGTCAGACATTACGTCTGACAGAGGCCCTCAATTTGTGTCCGAGCTTTGGTCGAAAATGGCCCGCAGCCTGGGTGTCACAATTCACCGCACAACCGCGTACAATCCACAGGCTAACGGGTTATGCGAACGTTTTCATAGGTCATTGAAAGCGGCTCTCAGAGCGTCACTGACGGATACAAATTGGGTTGACAAGTTACCGTGGGTGTTATTGGGGTTGCGTTCTGCGCCTTAAGAGGATCTAGAAGCCTCCCCAGCGGAGCTCGTGTTTGCGTAGCCACTCCGGCTGCCTGGGGAGTTTCTCCCAGATAACCCTGCGCCAAACGCCTCCTCATCTCAGCTGTTGCGGAGTAACATAGAATCAAGCACGCTGCCCGGCCCCGCGCACCACAGTTTTCCACGCGTTTTTGTGCCTAAAACTTTGAAGAACGCAGAGTTTGTTTTTGTTAGACACGATGCGCATCGAACCCCGCTGCGACCGCCTTATGACGGACCATTCAGAGTGCTAGAAACAGGGGACAAGCAGTTTTTGATAGATTTGGGGGGTAGGAAAGAGAGAATTGGCATAAACAGACTCAAACCCGCTTTTGTGGTGGCAGATGAGCAGGTGCTGTTGGCGAAGGCTCCACGGTGAGGTAGACCACTGCGGGGGGCTTCACAGAGTAATGTTTCCCCAGAACACCCACAGGTGCTGACAAAAGGTTTCCACACCCAGACGGCAAACGCCCAGGACAGCCCCGCAGAGACGTTGAATCCCAGCTACAGCAGATACAGCAGGAGGCTGAAGCCTATACAGCATGTGGACTGATGTGTATTGATACTATCACGGCATGCATGTGGTTATTCTCTTGTTGTTCTGTTTGTCTAAAATGTTGGGGGGGGGGCTTTGTGTGGTGGACACACACATGGGACCTGTTTTGTGACTCACATTTTAGGTCAGAACAAAGGCAGGAAGCTGCAGGGAATCTTAGCCTTGGTATGCAAGGCTTGAGACTGTGGGGGGTTCAATTAAAGGATTAAGGAAGGGATGCATTGGAGACATGGAAGTGATATCATGGAGAGAAATGCATTGTGACTGTCTTTATAATGCAAGGGTGGTCTGTGTGACGTGATCTGTGAAGTCTGAAGTTCCTGATATTTAAGGACAGAGAGTTTACTGTGTCATTCTCTTTCTCTGCTTTGAGATGATGGTGTTGTGAATAAAACTGACTTTGAGAGAGAACGTCTGCCTCGTCATTTTCACATCACCACAAGTATTACCATTACTAATGTATTGTTTGTCAGTGAATTGCAGGAGACATCAATTCAACCCCCATTTCTCATATTTTGAACGGGGGAAAACAGTGTCCCTTTGTTGTGAATACGTGGTAAGATGCGGTATTGCACACCTACTTGGAGTTTTTGAGGAGTTTACAGATGAAAAAATTAGACCAGTCAGATGAGGTGACAGTCATACTGCTCTTACAGTGTCATTAGTCATGACTGTGACAAAGGAAATTAGCTTAATGTTTACACCCGACCAATCAAATCATAGGCTGTCAGCAGCATCATTGCTGATTGGGACATCCCGTTAACCCTAAGAGTGTGTATGTTTCCAAACTGCGACATAACCCCTAGTGGGTCACGAGTGGTAAATATTTTTTGTCAATAAAATAGTTCAGATTTCCAAGCCTATAACTTGAAAGTGGTAAGAGATAATGGCTTACTGCCAAATAGAAAGATGTAAAATATGATCCAAAGTTTCAGACAGTAATAAATTTATGCATCTAATTTGCATAATGTTGCGGCACCTCTTTAAATTCCATAACTCAGTTAAAACTGAACTTTGGATGTATTGACACAAAAAATGGTTCAGTCTTTTGACACCGTTTTTTGTACAGAGGTAACTCATCATCTTATCTTCAAAGTACATGAACAAGAAATCAGTACATCCCCCCCCCCCGAAATTTCTCACTTACTTTTGACAAAGTCAGAGTGAGAAGGGCAGGCACAGTGCCGCGCTCTGCCACTAGGGGCACACAAATTCTCACACTCAATATTAGCAAATGCTAACTACAATTATGGAGTGGGAGGATTTGGAGGTTTTATTCTGAAATATCTTTACCAAACTATGGATACCAAGATTATTGAACACTTTGCCTCTATGAAAGGGTGAGTGCAACACACAAGTGCGCCTCAGTAAATTAGAATATTGTGGAAAAAAGTGATGATTTTTGAACCATATAATTTTAATAATACTCTCTTTATATTTAATATTCATGACATACACAGGAAAATATTTCAAGCCACATTTGTTTAGTTTTCATGAGAATGGTTATAGTTTTTAAAATACAAGTCATTGCAGTCTAATTTACTGAGACGTTCTCTTTATCCCTTCACTGTTAACTGATATGGCTATATTGACTTACAGCTTTGCTGCATGTGCTATTCCGACCATGTTATTGGTTATTTTACCCTCAGTGTTTGGTGGGAGACTATGTGTATCTCTGTGTGAAGCTTCAATTAGGTGCAAAAATATGTCATAAGTGTTTTTTGTGTATGTTCAACATTTAGGCAGTTTTATGTCAGTACAGTTTTATGCCACTGTGTGCTATAACTTCCATAAAGGTTCTCCACTTCTTAATTTAGCAACTTGTGTGGGCTAATACGTATATGTAGGTGGGTGTGACAAACTGTTAGCCCTCTTCCTGAATTCTCATTTTTATGTTTTGTCACACTTAAATGTTCAGATCATCAAACAAATTTAAATATTTGACAAAGATTAACACAGAGTAATCACAAAATATGCAGTTTTTAAATGAAGGTGTTAACTATTAAGGGAAAAAAAAATCCAAACCTACATGGCCCTGTGTGAAAAAGTGATTGCCCCCTAAACCTAATAACTGGTTGGGTGCCACCCTCAGCAGCAACACTGCAATCAAACATTTGTGATAACTTCAATGAGTCTTTTACAGTGCTGTGGAGGAATTTTGGCCCACTCACTTTGCAGAATTGTTGTAATTCAGCACATTGGAGGGTTTTGAGCATGAACCCGCCTTTGAGATTGAGATTGAGATTGAGATTTTAAGGTCATGCCACAGCATCTCAATCGGATTCAGATCAAACTTTGACTAAGCTACTCCAACGTTGTCGTTTTGTTTTTCTTAAGCCATTCACAGGTGGATTTCGCTGGTGTGTTTTGGATCATTGTCCTGCTGCAGAACCAAGCATGCTTCAGCTTGAGGCCACTAACAGATGGCCGGGACATTCTTCTTCAGGATTTTTTGGTAGACAGCAGAATTCATGGTTCCATTTACCACAGCAAGTCTTCCAGGTCCTGAAGCAGCAAAACAGTCCCAGACTATCACACTACCAACCACCATATTTTACTGTTGGTATGATGTTTCTTTCTGAAATGCTGGTGTGCTTTTACGCCAGATGTAATGGGACACACCTTTCCAAAAAGTTCAACTTTTGTCTTGTCAGTCCTCAGAGTATTTTCCCAAAAGTCTTGGGGATCATCAAGATGTTTTCTGGCAAAACTGACATGAGCCTTTGTGTTGTTTTGCTCAGCAGTGGTTTTCTTCTTGAAACTCTGCCATGCAGGCCATTTTTGCCCAATCTCTTTCTTATGGTTCAGTCATGAACACTAACCTTAACTGAGGGCAAGTGAAACCTGCAGTTCTTTGGATGTTGTTGTGTGTTCTTTTGTGACCTCTTGGATGAGTTGTCGTTGTGCTCTTGGGGTAATGTTGGTTAGGCGCTGGCCCCTCCTACAAAGGTTCACACACTGTTCCGTGTTTTCACCATTTGTGGATAATGGCTCTCACTGTGGTTCGCTGGAGTCCCAAAGCTTTAGAAATTGCTTTATAACCTTTCCCAGGCTGATAGATCTCAATTACTTTGCTTCTCATTCGTTTCTGAATTTCTTTGGATTGCAGCATGATGTTTGGCTTTTGAGGATCATTTGGTCTACTTCACTTTGTCAGGCAGGTCCTATTTAAGTGATTTCTTGATTGAGAACAGGTGTGGCAGTAATCAGGCCTGGGTGTGGCTATAGAAATTGAACTCAGCTTTCCAAAGATGTGATAAACCACAATTAATTTATCATTTTTTCATCATTTATCATGTTATCATTTTAATGGGGCGGCGGCGGCGGAGGATCACTTTCTTCTTTCTTAAAATGGGGAACCTCAGGGTCTGTACCAACTTTAGGGGAATCACACTTCTCAGTCTCCCTGGGAAGGTCTATGCCAGAGTACTGGAAAGGAGAGTCCGACCGCTGGTTGAAACTCAGAGTCAGGAGCAGCAATGTGGTTTTTGTCCTTGCTGTGGCACATCAGACCAGCTCTTTACCCTCTCGAGAATCCTCGAGGGTTAGTGAGAGTTTGTCCAACCAGTCCACATGTGTTTTGTGGACTTGGAGAAAGCATTCAACCCCATCCCTCATGGTCTCTTGTGGGGGGTACTGTGGGAGTTTGGAGTATCGGGCTCATTGTTATGAGCTATCTGTGTCATGGCGGCCTCTGGGCCGTCATTGGCTTCATCAGTCCCAGCTGCGCACAGACCAACAGGTGTCAATCAGCGGCTGTTAAAAGCCAGTGTTGTTGACAGCCCGTCACGGAGTCGTCTGTCCTCCTCATCGGAGCATGAACCAGAGCTTCGTTCTCACGCTTCGTCAAGAACGCCTCGTCAGGAACTGCCATGTAAGAGAACTATTTGTTACTCAACTCCTTGCTTTTACCCCTGTGCACAGGTGGACCTCCCAAGCGGCGAACCAGCTTCCCCAGCCGACGGGGCGTTGCCACTTCAGCCACATAGCTCCTCACTACCACCTCTGCTACGGGTACGTCTTACTCCTCAGCTGCAAGAGCTGCTTTTGTCTCAGTTACAGGAACTGTCATCACCACGATCAGTGGAATCTCTGTCATCACCACCTTCGGAACTGTCATCGTCACGATCAGTGGAATCACTGCCAACACCGCTATCAGAACTGCCATCGTCATGGTCAGTGGAATCACTGCCGTCATCATCACAGGAACTGCCATCGTCACAGCAACAGGTGGATTCACAACCACAGCCACGAGCACATTCACCTCCACGTTGCACGGCCGCTGGGAGTCAGCAGGACGCCACCTGTGGATCACCCAAGTAAGCCCCTTCACCTACAATTACTCACGAGTGCTGAACAGCGGTAATTGTATCTGCTTGTGTGTTACAGGGCTGCCAGGTCTCCATCCGGACTGCTCAGTTCCAGCGACCAGAACTCTATACTTGCACTCACTCACACACTACACACCCTCACTCTACAATAAAGGGATTATTGTCACTATCTACCCGTGTCAGTGTCTGTCTCCTGGGTCCTAAACATGTCAGTACGACTCCGTCATGTTGACCCAGCGGACAGTTCACTGTCATGCAAACTCAGCACACTTAGCGCTCGGGTAGATTTGTTAGCACACCAGCAGACAGTAATCCTCAATCAGTTAACTTTAATTAACAGTCAGCTGGATCGTCTGGAAGGACACCAGATGTTCTCCCTAACCGCAAATATCTCAGCCCCTGCGGGCTTAGCGTCAGGTCTAGCTAACACCTCATCGACCCCTCGCCTCACCCCTGTTCCCACGCCTGCCTGGTTCAGCGGAAAACTCAGGGAAGCCCGAGGATTCATCCTACAATGTGAATCAGTTTTTCTCCGCGTTCCGGGAGATTTCGCCTTAGACTCAAACAGGATTGGTTATGTCATTAATTTGTTGGCGGGTAGAGCTTTAGATTGGGTGGCTAAACCAAGCTACTCCATGCTGACTTACCAGGAGTTTGTGACAGAATTCATGTCTGTGTTTGATCATACTGATAGGGGTGAGGTGTTGACAGAATGGCTGTTGAGCCTACAGCAGGGAAAGAGATCAGCTGCTGACTACGCTATTGAC
Source organism: Pholidichthys leucotaenia (assembly GCA_020510985.1). Lineage (NCBI taxonomy): Eukaryota > Metazoa > Chordata > Actinopteri > Cichliformes > Pholidichthyidae > Pholidichthys > Pholidichthys leucotaenia. The sequence continues at coordinate 354,602,144 of CM035842.1, read as the reverse complement.
TTTCGGGTCCTGGCCGCAGAGATTGGGTGGGGGGAGCCATCACTGTGTGGTATTTTCCTGCGCAGTCTTAATGATGAGCTGAAGGATGAACTAGCGGCATGGGATAAACCGGACAACCTGCGTGATTTGATTGCCCTAACGGTTAGCCTGGATAGCAGATTAAGGGAGCAGGCGGCTGAACGGCGAGCTACTTCCCGTTCAGTTAAACCCCGCCCTCGCGTCACTAACTCTCCTCTTCTCGCTCTACCTGCGTCAGAGGAGTCCCCGGATCAAGAGGCTATGGTTGTAAGTCAGTCTAAAGTGTCAGCAGCTGAGAGACAATGCCGCAGGGATCTGGGCCTTTGTTTCTACTGTGGGAAAGAGTCACATGGGGTTTTCGAGTGTCCCAGTAGGTTAAAAGGGAAGGCCCGTGGATCGCAGTAGGGGGATTCACGGGCAAGAATTTAGAAGAACCCCTTACTAGTTGCCATTTACCCATCAGACTGACCCATGCACATACAGAACACTCCACATTGGTGTTAATAGACTCAGGAGCTGAGCAGAATTTTGTTTCTAGAGACCTGGCAACCCGGATGGGCCTTAGCTGTCAGACTGTAGATCCTCCTGTCAAACTCATCACCCTGTCCAAGGCGTCCCTGACCACCGTCACCCATCAGATGGCCCCAGTCTCTATAATTGTGTCAGGAAATCACAGGGAGGAGATTAGGTTCCTAGTCCTGCCCATCTCTTCTTCACCCGTCATCCTGGGGTACCCTTGGCTTCGATTGCATAACCCCACCATTGACTGGCAAGCAGGGAGCGTTTCAGCGTGGAGTACGTTCTGCCTGAGTGCCTGTCTCCAATCTGCGGCGTGCGTCCCGTTGGTCAAGGTGCCTCCACCCCATTCGTCACCACCGGACCTGTCCAAGGTACCTGAGGTTTACCATGACCTGGGGTTAGTTTTTAGCAAGTCTCAGGCGTTGTCCTCTACCCCCGCCATCGCCCTTACGACTGCGCAATTAATCTGAAGGCTGGGGCCCCTCTTCCCTGCTAGCCGCCTATACAGCCCTATCAGCCCCGGAGCGCGAGGCTATGGACACATACATCAAGGAGTCCCTGGCCTCTGGAATCATCCGCCCGTCGTCTTCGGCTGTGGGAGCTGGGTTCTTCTTCGTCGGGAAGAAGGACGGCTCATTACGCCCCTGCATCGACTTCCGGGGTCTCAACAAAATAATGGTAAAAGACAAATACACTCTGCCCTTGATGAACACTGCCTTTGACTCCCTCCAGGGGGCATCCTGGTTTACTAAGTTAGACCTCAGGAATGCTTATCACCTAGTGCGCATAAGAGAAGGTGACGAGTGGAAGACGGCTTTCCGGACCCCAAGCGGGCATTTTGAGTACCTTGTAATGCCGTTTGGGTTAACCAACGCTCCGGCCATCTTCCAGCGTTTAATAAATGACGTTTTGCGGGATTTCCTGAACTCGTTTGTGTTTGTATATCTTGACGACATACTGATCTTCTCTCGCACACTAGAAGAGCATCAGGTGCATGTCCGCAGGTACTACAGCGCCTCCTGGAGAATCAACTGTTCGTCAAGGCCGAGAATGTGAGTTCCATACTGACCAAACCTCCTTCCTTGGGTTCATAATAGCCCGGAACCAGGTGCTCCCTGACTCGGCCAAGGTCAAGGCAGTAGTGGAGTGGCCTGCACCCACCTCTAGGAAGCAGCTTCAAGGATTCTTGGGTTTTGCTAATTTCTATAGGAGGTTTGTGCCCAACTTTGGTAATATTGCTCGCCCTCTGACTGCGCTCACCTCCCCTAAGACCCCGTTTTGCTGGAGTGAGGAGGCAGCCGGAGCGTTTGAGAAACTGAAGAGGGAGTTTGCTTCGGCCCGGGTCCTAACTCAGGTGGACCCGAAGCTGCAGTGCTGGTGGAAGTGGACGCCTCTGACTCGGGGGTAGGAGCGGTACTCTCCCAACGCTCTCCCGAGGATGGTAAGATCCGCCCGTGTGCTTACTTCTCTCATCGTCTATCCCCGGCAGAGAGAAATTACAGCATAGGAGACAGGGAGCTGCTGGCAGTGAAGCTCGCTTTGGAGGAATGGAGACACTGGCTGGAGGGGGCTGCTCAGCCGTTCGTGGTATGGACTGATCATCGTAACCTGGGTACCTCAGGACGGCGAAGCGCCTGAATGCACGCCAGGCTCGTTGGTCCCTCTTCTTCGGCCGGTTCAATTTTTCCATCACTTACCGGCCGGGAAGCAAGAACGGTAAGCCGGATGCCCTCTCACGGCAGTTTGACGCACCATCCTCTGAGGACCAGGAAACTCCTATCCTGCCGCCCTCCTGCGTCATGGGCGCTCTGTCCTGGGGTATCTGCAAGACGGTTCGCTGGGCTCAGAGGGCTGAGCCGGACCCGGGGGGGGGGGATCCCCCGGGCCGCCTGTTTGTTCCACGTGCCATTCGGGGCCAAGTGATCGAGTGGGGTCACGCCTCCAAGTTGGCTTGTCATCCAGGGGTGGGCCGGACTGTGGACCTTCTCCAGAGGACCTTCTGGTGGCCAGGGCTACGGAAGGACGTCGTAGGCTACATCCGGGTTTGCGCTCAGTGCGCCACTGGGAAGACGACATCATCCCCCCCGGCGGGCCTGTTACACCCGTTGCTGGTCCCTTCTCGCCCCTGGTCCCACGTGGCTATGGATTTCGTGACTGGTTTGCCCACCTCGGACAACTTCACTACAGTTTTAACCATTGTGGACCGCTTCTCGAAGGCAGCCCATTTTGTGCCTCTTCGGGGTTTGCCTTCAGCCCAGGAAACAGCGGACCTCCTCGTTCAACATGTGGTCCGCCTCCACGGCATCCCCGCCGACATAGTGTCGGACTGGGGACCACAGTTTGTCTCGCAGGTCTGGAAGGCTTTCTGCGCGGCACTGGGAGCCACAGCCAGCCTCTCCTCTGGTTATCATCCCCAGAGCAATGGCCAGTGTGAGTGGGCTAACCAGGAGCTTGAGGCCGCATTGCGCTGTGTCATCTCCTCCTGCTCATCCTCCTGGATCAAGTATCTTCCTTGGATTGAGTACGCCCATAACACCACGGTCTCTATGGCTACGGGCGTCTCCCCTTTCAAGGCGTCATCTGGTTTTGATCCACCGCTGTTCCCGGAGGAGGAGAGGGAGGTAGCGGTTCCCTCGGTCCAAGCCCACATCAAGCGCTGTCGGCGAGTTTGGCTCATCGCCCGCCAAGCCCTGTTGAAGACCACAAAACGCAACATCCAGGTGGCCAACCGGCATAGGAGACCCGCCCCGGACTACAAGGTGGGTCAGAAGGTTTGGTTGTCTACCCGGAATATTGGTGTACTGGCTGAGAAGCGTAAGCTTACCAAGCGCTTCATTGGTCCTTACACCATCACCTGTATTATTAACCCTGTGTCTGTGCGCCTGTCTCTCCCCTCTTCGATGTGCATCTGCCCCACTTTTCATGTCTCCCAGGTCAAACTGTACATCTCTGACCCCCTGTGCCCGCCTCCTGCGGCCCCCGCCCCCCCAAGGATGATCGATGGCCATCCGGCCTGGGGGGTGACTGCCATCCTGGACGTTCGCAGGCGAGGTTGTGGTCTTCAGTATTTGGTGGACTGGGAGGGCTTTGGACCGGAGGATCGTTCTTGGATTCGCCCAGCGTTGATCCTGGATAAACAGCTGATCCGCGACTTCCATCGGGCGAATCCAGGTAGAATTGGGCAGGTGCCTGGAGGCACTGCTAGAGGGGGGAGTACTGTCATGGCGGCCTCTGGGCCGTCATTGGCTTCATCAGTCCCAGCTGCGCACAGACCAACAGGTGTCAATCAGCGGCTGTTAAAAGCCAGTGTTGCTGACAGCCCGTCACGGAGTCGTCTGTCCTCCTCATCGGAGCATGAACCAGAGCTTCGTTCTCACGCTTCGTCAAGAACGCCTCGTCAGGAACTGCCACGTAAAAGAACTATTTGTTACTCAACTCCTTGCTTTTACCCCTGTGCACAGGTGGACCTCCCAGGCGGCGGACCAGCTTCCCCAGCCGACGGGGCATTGCCACTTCAGCCACGTAGCTCCTCGCTACCACCTCTGCTACGGGTACGTCTTACTCCTCAGCTGCAAGAGCTGCTTTTGTCTCAGTTACAGGAACTGTCATCACCACGATCAGTGGAATCTCTGTCATCACCACCTTCGGAACTGTCATCGTCACGATCAGTGGAATCACTGCCAACACCGCTATCAGAACTGCCATCATCACGGTCAGTGGAATCACTGCCGTCATCATCACAGGAACTGCCATCGTCACAGCAACAGGTGGATTCACAACCACAGCCACGAGCACATTCACCTCCACGTTGCACGGCCGCTGGGAGTCAGCAGGACGCCACCTGTGGATCACCCAAGTTAAGCCCCTTCACCTACAATTACTCACGAGTGCTGAACAGCGGTAATTGGTATCTGCTTGTGTGTTACAGGGCTGCCAGGTCTCCATCCGGACTGCTCAGTTCCAGCGACCAGAACTCTTGTACTTGCACTCACTCATGCACTACACACCCTCACTCTACAATAAAGGGATTATTGTCACTATCTACCCGTGTCAGTGTCTGTCTCCTGGGTCCTAAACATGTCAATCTGGTCCCTATATAACCATTGCAAGAGTTTGGCTCGTATTTCCAACACCCAGTCAAACACGTTTCCATTGAGAGTTGGACTCCGCCAGGGCTGCCCTTTGTCACTGATCCTGTTCATAATTTTTATGGACAGGATATCTAAGCACAGCCAAGGATTGGAAGGTGTCATGCTCGGTGACCACAGGATTTCATCTCTGCTGTTTGCAGATGATGGTGTCCTGTTGGCTTCATCAAGCAATGACCTACAGGCATTATTGGGACAGTTTACTACTGAGTGTGAAGTGGCTGGGATGAGAATCAGCACCTCCAAGTCCGAGTCCATGGTCCTCAGCTGGAAAAAGGTGGATTGTCCTCTCCAGGTTGGAGACAAGCTCCTGCTCCAAGTGGAGGAGGTTAAGTGTCTCGGGGTCTCATTCATGAGTGAGGGGAGAATGGAGCACAAGATTGACAGACGGATTGGAGCAGCCTCTGCAGTGATGTGGATGTTGTACCGGTCTGTTGTGGTACAACGTTGTAGACTTGGTCGGTCAGTCTACGTTCCTACCCTCAGCTATGGTCATGAGCTTTGAGTAATGACCGAAAGAATGAGATAGTGGATACAAGCGGCTGAAATGAGCTTTTCTCCGTAGGATTGCTGGACTCACCCTTAGAGATAGGGTGAGGAGCTGTCATCCAGGAGAGGCTCAGGAGTAGAAGAACCGCTGCTCTTCCACATTGAAAGGAGCCTGTTGAGGTGGTTTGGGAATTAGATCAGGATGCCTCCTGGGCACCTCCCACTTGAGGTGTTTTTGGGCACGTCCAATGGGAAGGAGACCCCGGGCAGAGCCAGGACACGCTGGAGAGACTATGTCTCCCAGCTGGCCTGGGAATGTTTTGGTATCCTCTCTTGAAGAGCTGGAGCAGGTAGCCGGGGAGAGGGAAGTTTGGGATTCTCTGCTTGACCTGCTGCCTCCGCGACCCGGACCTCTGGAAAAGTGGTAGAAGATGGATGGATGGATGGGCAATCACTTTTTCACACAGGGCCTTGTAGGTTTGGATTTTTTTTTACCCTTAATAATAACACCTTCATTTAAAAATTGCATTTTGTGTTTACTTGTGTTATCTTTGTTTAATTTTAAATTTGTTCGATGATCTGAAACATTTATGTGTGACAAACATACAAAAAAGAAGAGAACTCAGGAAGGGCAAGCACTTTTTCACACCACTGTATTTTTTAAGGGCAGGAAATAGCACCCTCTGTGGGCTATATTAATCATATATTCCATAACCTACATATGTTGAAGCATGTGGGAATGTTTGGTGATTACATATGTAAGGCGACTTCACACCTCAGAAAGGACAAAGACTCTCAACCGCCAGTGAAGAACAAAGACGTTCCAGACACTGCGGTGGAGACCGGAGGAGTTACCCTCACCCCCCAGGGCCATGAGGAGGAGTACGGAGACAATGGGGGGATTAAGATAATGAGGGATGTCAGCCTTTGATATGCATGTCTTTTGTTATGTGCAAGTATAAGTTCACAGAGCCGGAGGTATTCGGTCTCTTTTCTTGCTTCTGCTTCTGCACTGAGATGAGACTTGTTAGAGGAGCTGATAATAAACTTTGGTTTATATATCACACCGCCTCGTTCTTCCAAGCTCATCTACACTGGTGACCCCTGACGCGAGTATGGACCTGAGGCGTTCCCCCCGCGATCAACTCATCTGTGGTGACCCAGGCAGACGCCGCGCCCACGCAGACAGGGGAACAGATGGACGACGTTCCCCCCCGGCAGAAGTGATAGAGAGGGCTCAACCGAGCACCAGCACCGCTGAGAGAGCCGAGGCAAGGCATTCTCACCCTGCGGACACAGCAGTGATGGTCTACACAAATGCCGTCACTGTCAAGCTGCCGGACTTCTGGCAGGAAGACCCCGCCTCGTGGTTTCAACAAGCTGAAGCCCAGTTTACACTGGCGGGCATCACGGCCGACGATACGAAGTTCTATCACATCGTCGCCAAACTTGACGCCGCCACTTCGAGGTGTGTGCGGAGCATAATCCCCGGCCGCCGGCCCAGACAAATATGAAATACTGAAAGCAACCATCGTGGCAAATTACGTCCCCTCAGCCGAAGAGAGAGCCGAGAGGATCCTGGCGGTCTACGGCCACAGAGGATGCAGACCTAAAGCCCTCATGGAGGACTTGCTGCAGCTTAAAGAGGAGGACATGACAACTTCCTCTTCCAATTCGTAATCCTCAGCACGCTGCCGCCACACATGAGAGGGACGCTCGCCAACATGCGATGCAACACCCAGCAAGACTTCCGCGTGCTGGCCAACGAGACTCAACGACTCGTCAACGCCTGCAGGGAACAGACACCCACAGCAGCATCCGCAGACCTCACGCTGATGCCCAGAGCCACGGCGAGCCTCAACCCACGGAGCAGATCCAGCCCGCAGTGACAGCGGACACGGCCAAAACGTAACAGACGGAGGCGATGTTTGTTATTACCACCACCGCTTCGCCGAGAAGGCTCACAAATGTGTTCCCCCCTGCAAATTTAAAATGCCAAAGCTGAGAGTCGTTAACGGCAGCGGTTCTCGGCGAGAACAGTAAGCTGTTATATGTGACGGACGGACACACCGGCAAGCAGTTCCTTATTGACACAGGAGCTCAACTGAGTTTCGTCATGCCCTCCCAAGCAAATCGAGCCATGGGCACCCGGGGCAACGGAGCGGTGGCAGCCAACGGCTCCAGCATTGACACTTTTGGTGAAAAGAGCCTGCACCTCCACATCCACGGCCGCAACTACAGATGGACATTTGTTGTAGCGGCGGTGAGTTTAACTTGTTGGGCGCAGACTTTTGTGTGCACACGGGTTATTAGTTAATCTAGCGAATAGACGCTTGGTTAATGCACTGTCCTTTGCTTCTATTCCCTGCTCAGCCCGAGTTTCTCCACCACCTGTGCAGGCTAGCGTCACCACGGCAGGAGGTAAGTTTGAGAACCTCCTCCACCAATTTCCAGCACTCACAATTCCCAAATTCTCAGCCACTGTGGCTAAACACGGGGGTTGAACACTTTATTCCCACAACGGGCCCACCCGTATTTGCCCAAAGCTCGCCGCTTAGACGCGGCCAAAACTCACCATAGCTCGGGACAAGTTTACTACCCTTGAAAAATTAGGCATTGTAGATGCTCGAAGAGCCCCTGGGCCTCGCCACTTCACATGGTTCCGAAATCCGACGGTTCTTGAAGACCGTGCGGAGATTACCGCAGATTAAACAATGCGACAGCGCATGACCGCTACCCAATTCCTCACCATTCAGGACTTTTCACTGCATCTGGCGGGGTGCGCGCATTTTATCAAAATAGATCTGGTCCCGCGGTTAACATCAAGTCCCAGTTCGAGCAGAGGACATTCCTAAAACAGCGGTAATAACCCCTTTCGGCCTTTTGAATTTTTGCGATGCCTTTCGGCCTCAAAGGCGCTGCTCAAACTTTTCAGCGGATGATGGACGCAGTATTACGTGACCTTCCTTTTGTTTCTGTCTACCTCGACACATGCTGGTAGCCAGCTCGTCTGAGGAAGAACACGAGCATGCACCTCACTACAGTTTTTCAGAGACTAGAAGAGCACAGGTTAATAATCAATCCAGCCAATGCAAATTCGGCGTGTCGCAAATTGATTTTTTAGGAGACAGAGTTTCTCCGAAAGGGGCAGTTCCACTTCCAGACAAAGTTCATGCGATAAAAAGTTTCCCACGGCCACAAACGGTCAAATCGCTGCAAGAATTTTTAGGAATGGTTAATTTTTACAACCGTTTCCTCCCCCACGCAGCTCAGCTCATGCAGCCCTTATATGACCGCGCTCAGAAAACAGAAAGCTTCCAACGCGGTCGAATGGACCCCGGAGCGCGAAAGCGCCTTCGCGGAAATAAAGAGCGCTCTAGCTAATGCCACATTGTTAGTTCACCCCAATCCCTCGGCCCGCATTGCACTAACTACAGACGCTTCGGACGTAGCTATAGGGGCAGTTGGTAGAACAACATGTCAGGCGTGATCTGGCAACCTTGGCATCTTCAGCAAAACGCTAAATCCAAAACTGAGCGTAAGTACAGCACTTTTGACAGGGAGCTGCTAGCGCTTCATTTATCCATCCGCCACTTCCAGTTCTGGTTAGAGAGGCGGAGTATCACGGCTTTTGTAGACCACAAACCGCTCACCTTTGCGATGCTAAACTTCAGAACCATGGGTCAGGCAGGCAACAAAGACAGCTGTGCTGCGATTTCAGAGTTCACCACAGACATTCGACTTGTGGCAGGCAAACATAACGTGGTAGCAGACTGCCTCTCCCTCGCACTGTGACATCGCCAGAGCACGAGGAGACAGATTATACTGCCTCAGCCGCAGAACTCATCACTAACGCGGACACATACGCAGCACCTATCCATGCAGGAATAGATTAGGCAGCCATGGCAGAGGAACAAAGGCAGTGACGCGGACGTGCGCTGCACTCCTGTCTGGACCAACAGGGTTAAGGCTGGAGGAAAGGGGGTTTACGCGACGGCGTGCCCCCCCAATATGCGATATTTCAACCGGCCGACCTCGCCCGTTAGTCCCAGCCACATGGCGCCGCCGTATTTTCGACTCAATTCACTCCCTCGCGCACCCAGGTGTGCGTGCCTCTGTTAAATGGTCGCCGAAAAGTTTGTGTGGCCGGGGCCTGCCCAAAAAACGTAAAAGAATGGGCAAAAACTTGCATTTCTTGTCAGCGCGCCAAAATACACAAACACACAAAAGCCCCTCTGGAGCCTTTTCCAATCCCTGCTAGAAGGTTCGACCACGTTCATGTCGACCTCGTGGGGCCACTACCTTCCTCCCAAGGTTTCACACACCTGTTAACAATGATAGACCGCACCACGTGCTGGGCCAGAGGCAGTCCCTCTGGCGTCAACTACAGCAGAGGAAGTCGCTCGCGTTTTTTGTGACAAACTGGGTGGCACGTTTCGGCATCCCATCGGACATCACGTCCGATAGAGGACCTCAATTTGTCTCGGAGCTTTGGTCAGCCATGTCCAGCAGCTTAGGGGCAACAATTCACCGCACCACCGCTTATCACCCTCAGGCTAATGGGTTATGCGAGTGTTTTCACAGGTCTTTAAAAGCCGCCCTCAGAGCCTCACTAACGGATACAAATTGGGTAAATAAACTTCCCTGGGTTTTATTGGGGTTGCGTGCTGCGCTTAAAGAGGATCTAGACGCCTCCCCAGCAGAATTAGTTTTTGCACAACCTCTCAGGCTCCCGGGTGAATTTTTACCAGAGAACCCAGAGCCAGGGCATCTTCCAGCCTCGAGGTTTTTAGGCAGCAATGGACCGGACTCTCTCCCCGGACCGGCACATCACTCTTTTCCACGGGTTTTTGTCCCCCAAGCTCTAAAAAACGCTGAATTCGTTTTTGTTAGGCATGAAGCTTTAAAAGGTGGATTGTCCTCGCCGGGTTGGGGACAGGCTCCTGCCCCAAGTGGAGGAGTTTAAGTATCTTGGGGTCTTGTTCACGAGTGAGGGGACAATGGAGCGAGAGATCGACAGACGGATTGGAGCAGCATCTGCAGTGATGCGGACGTTGTACCGGTCTGTTGTGGTGAAGAGGGAGCTTAGTTCTAAGGCAAAGCTGTCGATTTACCAGTCAATCTACGTTCCTACTCTCACCTATGGTCACGAGCTTTGGGTAATGACCGAAAGAACGAGATCGCGGATACAAGCGGCTGAAATGAGCTTTCTCCGTAGGATTGCTGGACTCACCCTCAGAGATAGGGTGAGGAGCTCAGTCATCCGGGAGAGGCTCAGAGTAGAACCGCTGCTCCTCCACATTGAAAGGAGTCAGTTGAGGTGGTATGGGCATCTGATTAGGATGCCTCCTGGACGCCCTCCCACTTGAGGTGTTTCAGGCACGTCCCACTGGGAGGAGACCCCGGGGCAGACCCAGGACTCGGTGGAGAGAATATGTCTCCCAGCTGGTCTGGGAACGCCTTGGTATCCCCTCTGAAGAGCTGGAGCAGGTGGCTGGGGAGAGGGAAGTCTGGGCTTCTCTGCTTGAATACGCTTGCCTACCGCGACCCGGACCTCCGGAAAAAGCGGTAGAAATGGATGGATGGATGGATGAAGCTTTAAAACCAACTTTTCCGCCCAGCATACGATGGGCCATTCAGAGTGCTGGGAACCTGGTGATAAACACTTTGTGCTGATTTTGGGATAGAAAAGAACAGTCAGCATAGACAGAATTAAACCTGCCTTCTTGTTGGGAGACAAGCCTGCACAGTTGGCGAGAGCACCTCGGCGGGTAGACCCCCCAAGAGAAAAAGACTCAGCCCCCCTGCAGGGGGAACAACAATTAATCACTCTCCTCCCAAGCTGCAGATTCTTACAGGAATGGTCCCAGCAGGACGCCTAAGCGGACCCACAGCAGATTCGGGAGAAGATTAAAAACCCAGACAGCACAGGGACTGATGCAAACTACTCAACAGTTGTTCACTAATTGTTGCTGTAACAGTTTAGGACTGACTTGTGATTTTACTATGCTGTTATGATAACCACTGAACTCTCTTAGGAGCATGGCTGCTGGAAAGTTTCTTCTGTGGCAAGAGGTATAGCAAGTTAGTATGTCATAGTAATTATCTTAAACTGTGAATTTTCTATTGTCCTTTCTTAGTCATTTGGTGGGGGGGGGCTGTGGGCTATATTAATCATATATTCCATACCTACATATGTTGAAGCATGTGGGAATGTTTGGTGATTACATATGTAAGGCGATTCACACCTCAGAAAGGGCAAAGACTCTCAACCGCCAGTGAAGAACAAAGACGTTCCCAGACACTGCGGTGGAGACCGGAGGAGCTGCCCACACCCCCCAGGGCCATGAGGGAGAGTACGGAGACAATGGGGGGATTAAGATAATGAGGGATGTCAGCCTTTGATATGCATGTCTATTGTTATGTGCAGTATAAGTTCACAGAGCCGAGGTATCGGTCTCTTTTCTTGCTTCTGCTTCTGCACTGAGATGAGACTTGTTAGAGGAGCTGATAATAAACTTTGGTTTAGTATTATCACACTGCTCTGTTACCTTCCAAGCTCTTCTACACCCTCCACCATTTTGAATCTGAACTGCAGTACCATTTTAAAAGGTAAGTTGACAGAAATACATGATGCTCCTTTAAGCTGCACCAGGCACTTCAGTGTTTGTGAATAATATTTTGAAGGCAAATTAGAGCCTGTTTTACAAGTGCCTGGTGACAATAGTCCTCATTCCAGAAACAGTGTCTTTACCCCCCCACACACACACTTCCACAGAAACACCTGTAAGATAGCTCCAATTTCTATAGGAAATTTTACAATATTCAGTAGGCTTTAGAGAAAAAAAAAAATATAGAGTTGTCTAAGTTGCTATTTGTGCTTTTTTTTTATCCAACACCTGATCACCTCCACTACAATTCATGACAGTTCTCTTAATATTTGTTTTGATCAGCTAATTTTACTGAGCACCCAAATCATGGATACAAATGTGTTTTTAATGTTCAAATGGCTAAGGGTCAAAAGTTGGCGTCAGCAAGTCTTTCCAGGAGTCAGCGAGGAATTAGCATTCATGAATTTAAATTACAAATTAGGCTTCTATTGTTGAAAGATGGATGACACTGTTTGCTCTTATTTTGTGATGACACATTTTTTAAAGCGCTGTTTTCACTGAATGCACAAACAAGCTGAGCTGTGTCCCCACATCCCTGTTTTTTTTTTGGGGGGGGGGGGTTGCATTGAATTAACTGTTAGGACAGACAGTGGTGGTGTTTAAGTTATTGTCATATACCACAGTGCGGTTTGATGACAGGTAAGCTTAATGTCAACTTATATGTCACTTATATGCTTGGACCCAGTATACAGTGGCACAAAAAATATGTGGACCCTTTGGAATTACCTGGTTTACATTAATTGGTCCATAAAATGTCATCTGATCTACATCTATGTTCCAGGTACAGACAAACTCAGTGCACATAATACAATATTACACAAATGATTATAAATATTTCATGTCTTTATTGGACACATCCTTAAACATTCACAGTGCTGGTGGAAAAGTAAGTGAAACCCTACTGCTAACATATTTCAATAAAAGCCAGAAGTTGGGGAACCTGGAGTCCAAGTAATGAAATAAGATTGGAGTGAGGTGTAGAGCTACATTGACTATAAAAACACTCAACCTTTTTGATACTATTCGCAAAAAGCATCTAATAATGTGAACCATGCCTCACAAAAAACTGATCTCTGAAGACCTATGATTAAGAACTGTTTGATTTGCTGAAACTGGAAAGGGTTACAAAGTAACTTTCAAGACTTAAGGTATTCACGATTCCTCAGCTAGACAAATTGTTTACAAATGGTAACAATGTAGTACTGTGATTACTCTCTGTAGAAGTGGACGCCCAGCCAAGCTTACTCCAAAGGCACAATGAGAAAATGTACAGTGAGGTAAAAAAGATAGTTAAAGGCTTGAAGGAATCATTGAAACTGGGTACCATCTTGGTTCATGAGTCTACCCATATGGAAATCCATGCATAGGTATAGTGTTTATGGCAGGACCACCCTGGAGGTGTCAGAGTCCAGAGCATGGTCCTGGAGACCATGCTCACACTTTAAGTTCATTTTAGTTGGTTCTCTGTGCTTAGTATTATTATCCTGGTTTGTTTTGCTTTATTGCTTTATTAATTTATTTTTTTTTCCGGTTCCGGTTCTGCGGACCAGCGGTGCCACACGAGTTGGCTGCCCTTTGCAACTGCCTTTTTCTTATCTTTCCTACTTCTTTCTACACCTTTCACACTTATATTATATATCACGGACACACAGATCGCCCAAGGGTCCTCCCGAGTCGTCGGACGGAGCCACTGTTGCAGCCGGGGGACTATACAGCAGGGAAGAGCTAGCTAGCTGGCTAGCTAGCTCCAACCGCCACCCGGTGCTAATGGAGAAGCTTGACTTGCCGAGGAACTGTGGCGAAAACGACGCGGGTGCCGGGCTGGAGTTTAGGCGGCGTGCAAGAAATATAAGACAGAATAATAAAGAGCGATGGCAAGAACCAAGCAGGACTTCAAGACCGACCTGCGCTTCCAGAGCTCCGCCGTCATGGCTCTGCAGGAGGCCAGCAAGGCCTACCTGGTGGATCTCTTCATGGACACCAACCTGTGTGCCATCCACACCAAGAGGGTCACCACCATCATGCCCAAAGACATCCAGCTGGCCCGCCGCACCCGCGGAGGGAGAGAGAGCTTAGACTTTCTGCTGCACATTCACCCACCACAATGCTCTGCACTGTGTGCCTATATATATATATTTATAGTAATATGTACATATGTATACTAGCTGTTCTTGTTTTTTTCTTGCCTTCTGATTGTTGCTCTGAGTGTTGCGATCCCTGTGCTGTTGCAATCCTGGAATTTCCCCATTGTGGGACTAATAAAGGCTTATCTTATCTTATTCTTCTTTGCTGTGTCTTTAATTCTGATTTTAATATTTGATTCGTTTCCCTGCACTAGTCTAAGTTTGATTATTGTGTTAATTTCCTTGGTCATGTCTCTAGTTATGCTCCGTATAGGATTTGTCCCTGGCGGTTTTGAGTTGTGACGTAGTATCATTGATGAATGTATATGGTTCTCTACTCCTGGGCTGTGTCCATGTACTCTTTGAACAATCTGCGTCCTGTTTACCTTTTGTCTCAGTCCTCTGTCTCCTGCACATGTTGTATGCCTGCTGTCTCTGATTGCCAATTGTTCTCACCTGTCCTGTGTTGTCTTGATTACACCCTTGTCATATAGGTGCATCTCAGTCTGTGTCCTGTGTGGTGTCCTTGTCTTTAGTTGGCGTATCACCCACACATCTCTCTAGGCTGTTTTACTATAGTCACTGATTGAGCCTGCCTGTAACCTGTGTCTGAAGCCTGCAATGTTTTTGCTTTTGGTTCATCCCCACGAGCTGTAATGTTTTCTGTATCTGTTTTGTGCATTAAATAATGGTTTATGAAATACGCCTTGCGATTGGGATCCTCTTCTTGCCCCGGTGGGGCACTCCTGACAGGAGGAAGTTGCCAAGCTGCTGCTTTCCAAAAAGCATCATTGCACGCCAGAAGAGCACCTTGACACTCCACAACACTACTGGGAAAGTGTTTTGTGAACTGATAGTGCTATGTATGGCGTAAAAAGGGCACTGCATACCAACATCAAAACATCATCCAAATGGTGAACTGGAGTTCACTGGAGGTGGAGGGAGGATCATGATTTGGGGCTGGTTTGCTGCCTCTGGGCCTGGACCGCTTGCTATCATCAAGGCTAAAATTGTCAAGTTTATTAAGGTATCTACAGAATAAAGTCAGGAATGGCTGTCTGCCAGCTGAAGCTCAGTAGACAGTTGAGTGATGCAGCAGGACAGTGACCCTAAACATTGTACACAGTACATCTACTACAGGAATGGCTTCAAAAAGAAAATCCACCTTTTGGAGTGGCCCCAGTCAGAGTCCAGACCTGAATCAATCGAGATGCTGTGGAATGACCTCAAGATAGCCCTTTACACAGACAGCCTTAAGAAAATGGCTGAGCTGAAGCAGTTCTGAAAGGACGAATTGTCCTAAAATTCAAGTAATTTCGAAAGGTTCACATATGTTTTCTTGCCACAGTACAATGCAATTTTTTCCAAAAACTACGTCAATTTACTTTGTTTTCATGGGGTTATCATGGAAATTGAACTTACTGCTTAACACTATTTTAAAAAAGTAATTCATATTTCTATCTATGTTTGTGTATAACACTTTTGCTTGAATAGATAATATTGATAAATTTATGGAATTCTAAATTTTACCATAAACCGTGTATTGGCGCTCAAAACATATTTAAGACTTTTTTCAGCACTTTATGCATTTTAATTCTTTCCAACTTCCCAATGGATCAAAGGTTTTTCACATAAAATATATTAATTAATGAAGTTGTATTATTTACATTTGACAGTCAACTTTTTATACATTAATAATAATTATGGAGTTCACACAATAAGGGTACGGCAGTTCCATTTCCTAATAAAAGGTATATTTTATTTGTTATGAATTCAATCCAATGTGTTTTAAATTCCACACGTCATATGTGACTCAATCTGACTTGTGTTTAATTTTGCTTCATAAATTTTAACAGATCAAATTAAATTATTTTTGACAATAGAAAAAATTATACTCCAAAATAAATGAAAAATATAGGAATTCAAATGAAACAAAAGTGATGCAATTTTTTTTTTTTTTTTTTTTGCCACAGTATTTCCTGCGGTTCCACGACTCTTTCTGGACGATTCACCCAAGGGAAGCAAAAGTGTTATCTCCTGCAAAGTTAATTTCATTCAAGGTACTGTGTATTTACCTTGTGCCGATTCGGCACCCTCCTGCTCAAGGACACTCTATTCCCTTGGGCGAAGTTTTTGTGGCAGATGTGCTGTAGACTGTTCTATCAGGAAATGCAGGATACACAGCTTTTGCAGAGGAGACAGGCATTGATGATGAGATTGGTCACGATGCCAGTCGTGCCAAACTACTAAGATATTTCTCCCAACTTCCAACTCCTTTCAAGCTGTGGAGCAGATTTCCACATTTGCACTAAAAGCCATGCTGCACAGCTTGAATGTCAAAATGGGACCCCTTTTTTGTTTAAAGTCCTTCTTTGTGTTCCTTAAATGCTCTGTGACCATATTCAAGCATTCATGTTGCTACCAGCATGCAACAAACAGGGCTGACCTAACGGGCATGGATTCAAAAATGTTTTTTCAGGAGTTTCTTGAGTGCCGACCGTAGCTAGGTGTATGGATGTGTGCTTTTTTCTGGAGTAGCATAGATTTCAGCATGTTGACTCTCTCCTGTGTGGTCTGGTCCCATGTCTGACAGCCCAGCCTAATCTGCTATCAAACGCCTTGCAAACCTTTGCCTCCCACAATGGCTGCCTATGCCTGATTAGTGTGTGAGTGAGAGTGCTGGTGTGTAGTGTATGTGTGTGTGTGTGTGTGAAAAGAGAAGTGGAAAGAAAAAAGCCCTGATGGAAGAGCGGTCCAATCAGGGGCCCCCCCAAGGTGGAACATTCCTGTTATGGATGTAGTGCCTAGAGACAACACATGGCACCACACTACACATTACAATGCTAGTACACCCAGATAGCTAGCACACAAGATAAATAACAGCAGACCCTCAGTTCAGGGAATTACCTGTATTGTCCCTGTGGTAAAGTTTGGCGGTGGTTACGATGCAATCCTCACCGTAGTGGCTCAGTAAACTATGTCACCAGAACAAACTAATAAAAGCCCTAGTTCACAGCTACAGAAGGTATTTAATTTTAGGAGGCTGATAGAAAAATTCCTATTTGTCTTGTATTTGTGATTTGTCTTGTCTCAGAGTTTGCCTCAGAGTCTGTGTAAAATGTCAAGGTTACAGCTGCACTAGTTATCATCTTGTTTTTAGTTTAGCCTGTGTGGCGCCTGTGCGACTGGTACAGAGTGAGCATCATGGTTCCTGAGAAAAGATAATCAGTACCCAAGTTTTGACCAGATGTTACTAGACCAATCATAATGGACAATTTGCCCCTCCACCTCTCAGATAACGGAGGGCTTAAAGAACTGAGTGATGTGTGTCTGAGTCAGAATGATGCACGAATAGGCTCTGAGACTATTTTTGTATTGTTCTCCACTGGCCAGTGTAATTAAATTTGCTGATACTCTGATCCAGCCTGGTTTTTGACTGAAGGTTTTCAGGAATTTTTCTTACATACTTGGCGCCCAAAACATGGGACTCCATATATCTTTCCTGCTTGCTCTGGCATTCTGGAACCACAGCGAGTGTGCACAGCTGCTCCCCCGCTGGTGCCAATGAGCCGGTTTTGTGGAAGTGAGACATGGTCCAGGGGGTGCTGGAGGCAGGGCTGGAGAGTGACGGAGCTAATCCGTAGGTGGATCACTGAGTAAATTTAATTGGTAATGACACCCCAGTTGGGAACCCGAGGTGGGTCTGAGAATACATGTACAAGAGTTGTACGGCAAGCGTGTGATACTGCAAAATCCAAATAGGTTCAGATGAGGTAGAGGCTTGGGGTCCCGGTTCGAGGCCGTGGGGAAATGCATTTCCACTGCGTAAAGTGGACCAATAGAGATGCGTGGGGAAATAAAAAATCAATGCAAGATCTTTTTACATCACAAGTGAGCATAGATTAAGAAAAGTAAGGAGTGACCAGCGAACAAGCACCCGCACCTCGGACACAGTCCAAGGACGGATAATTTTTTCACACATAGGGAGTTATTCAGAACTCCTTATAAGAACTCCTTATATAAAGATACAGAGTGATGATAATCAAGTCAGTAGCGGTAATGCACCTGTAAGCTGGTTGCCAACTGCCAATCAAATTTAAAAGAAGAAGAAGAAATATCAATGCGAGATCTTCTTTACATCACAAGAGAGCATCGATAAAGTGAGGGTTAACCTTAAAATAAAGGAAAATAGCACTAATTTAATAAGGATAAACTCTAATGTGATAAGAACCAAAATGTCTTAAGGTATTTTGGTTTGCCAGATCTGCTTATTATAAGTGGCTTTGGATTGCTTACTAATGTGTGTGTGCTCATTTGAGCTTGCTATTGTATGTGTGTGCGTGTGTGAAAGGACTAACTTGTCTTGTGCTGAAGCTGTAATAAGGTCACACTGAACTGGGGATTTCGGTATGATGAAAGGTATTAGATTAGGGATGTCCAAACTTTTTGCAAAGAGGGCCAGATTTGGTCAGGTGAAAATGTATGGGGGCCGACCATTCAGCCTGACATTCCCTCGAACCATTACCATTGTAAATTACCATGTAAATATGTAACTATATCACTTTGCTGTCTGCAGCTAGGTTGACATTGCAAATGAGAATCTGTTGTCAATTGCATTACCAGGATAGTTAAAGGTTAAAATAATAATAAATTACATACAAATAAAACTATTTTATGAAATTTGACTGAATATTTTTAGAAACGTGTATTTATTGATTTTGTTTCAACAAATCACATCCCAGTGTATTTTGACAAAGAATAGTATAGTCAAATTAAATGACAGAAATTTGACAAAACTGTGGTTTGATCATCACAAAAAATCAATTCACTGAGACTTTGGAATTTATTCTCCTCAGAAGAATAAAAAAAATGTACCTGCATTAATGTGAAGGGTGACACTGGTGTTTCGACTGCAGTAAGCAGGCCAGGTCTGGCTCAGAAGCAGTGGTTTTGATGCACAAGATGTCACGCAGGTGAGAGTCACTTAGTCTTGTCCTCACATGGTTCTTGTTAATGTTCATAACTGAGAACGTCTTCTCACACAAGTATGTCGAGCCAAACAAGCTCAGCATTTTCTTAGCAAATGTTCAAATCTCTTGGAACCTGTCTTTGTCCATTTGGCAGTAAAAGTCGATGAGAGGGAGTTGTTGGTGGCGACCGTGACACTCCGCATCACACTGCAGCTCAATGAGCTCCAGCTGCAGGTGGTCTGGAGCGTCATTAGGATCCACGGAAAAAGGAGTGGAAAAAAGTGTGATCTCCTTTTCAATAGCTGCAAAATCCCTGAAACGCTGTTGAAACTCCTCAGTGAGAGATGAGATGTTTTCTGCATACCTCCTCAATTGCGCACTGATATTGTTTTCTGGAAAACTGGTCATCATTTCCTGCAGTGATGTATGGTATTGGGCTGCGTTTGTGACAGGTGCCTTTGGAAAAGTAGCAGCTTTGTCCGAAAAGCTTTTATGTATGAATACAGTTGGCTCACCACTGTATTTTGCCCCTGAAGGCTCGTGTTCAGTGCGTTCAGATGTCGTGTTATGTCAACTAAAAATCCTCTTTTTAGTTCCAGTTGCCATTTTAGAAATGAGCTAAAAACATACCACAGGGGTAAAAGTTCACACAGGGGTCACGCGACGAGAATGCGACCACAGGTCTACTGCCACCCTCTGGTGAAATATAAAATTGCTGTTTTTGGTATGTGTGTATTGTTTACTGTGGGAAACTGTGCTGGCGGGCCACATATTATTGATTTTATGACAGGACGCTTCGGGCTGGTGGAAATTTGGACACAGGCCAGATTTGGCCCGGGGGCCGGACTTTGGGCATGCTTGTATTAGATGCTTGCTTTTTTTCTCAAGATAGTTTTGGCAGTAATTTCTTTTGTTGTGCAGTTTTTGTGGGTTTTTTGCTGGCTTTGTCACATGCTGAGCCGGCTTGGCTTTCCCCGGCTCGGCCTCTATCTCTTTGTGGGGTTGGCTTTGCTGGTTATGTGTTTGTTGATGTGTTCTTGTACTTATGCCATGCCTCTAGCCACTGCCTGACCGGCAGCTGTTAGTCAGCATCTGTCCTCAACTTTCTCTCATGCTGCTGACAGGCTGCTGGCCTAGCCATGCCCCCTCACTCTCCTTCTGGTGCATCAGCTGTTTCCAGTCCCGGGTAATTATCTGTCTGTGCCTCGCCCAGGTGATTCCTATTTATCACGCCAGTGGCATCTGTATTAAAGGAGCTCTTTGCTAGACAGCCGCCACTGGATTATTGTACGCGTTGGATGGTCGTTGTCCGCCGTCAACCGTCACGTCAGTAAGGACTGTCTGTGTGTCTTGGCTTTTTGCTGTGGCGACTCGGTTGCCCCCCCCCCCCCCACTGCGAATAACTGCCTGTGCGCTGTTCTGCCGCTGTTTTCCTCCAGTGTGTGTGTAGGGCTACCTTGAGGACGCTAACGAGGATCCAAGCTGTTCTGTGTCTGTATGTTAAGTTTTGTGTTAATAAATGTGTGTTTGGTGTAACCCTGCTCTTAAATCCTCTTGTCCTTTCTCCCCTCACCGTGCGCATTAGAGAGGCGCACGGGGAACTCATGACAGGCTTTATGATAGTTACTTGTGTTAAGCCATTTAATTTTGCTTTATTGGCAGATATCTTTTTATTTTCTAACTAACATTGGCTTATTTTAAGTAAAATTACCTGCCAGCAGAGCAAGAAAATTTGATTTTTTTTAAAAATTATATTCACTAGCTCACAGTTGCATTACCTGTCCAACTGAGGGGCAACAGTGGCTTCAGATGGAAAAGGGAAAAAAAAAAAGGGGCCGACAGGCTGATTTGGACTGGACTTGGATGGTAAAATCAAAATCTGATGATAAATCTGAAAAATTGACCATGGTAAAAGGAAGGAAACAGCTTTGACTAATATGTGTTCTATCTCTCCTATGCTGCATGAGGCTGTGCTTCTGCTCCTCCTCCTCCGTGCTCCCCCGCTGCTCAGCCCATACCCCAGTCTCACAGAACTCCAGGCTGGGGAAGCTGCGGCTGACGTCACCTTGCCTCCGCTCGTCTCCACCCCTCTACCCGGAGCAGTCACAGTGGGGTGCCCAAGAGTTAAGTAGATGTGCACACATATCCACGCCACACTCACCATCAATATGATGAATAAAACTGAAGATTATGGAAAATGTCACTGAATAATACTCAGTTGTCATGGGCAGCGGGAGCGCTCCCCTCCCCTCCGGTCTCATCTTCTCCAACTCATCACAGCACCTGAGGCAGAAGACACACCTGCGCCCGCTCATCAGCCAGCGTATTTAAGGAAGCCTCCTCCACGCAGTCTACGCTAGCTCATCTGGGTATACTGCCCGTATTCAGGCAAGCTGTGTACAAATTTAAACGTTAACACGTCGTTAACATTTATTTTCTTCTCCTTCTCAGGTTGCTGCCACCGTGTAGGTGTGTCACCGGGACTGCGCGCGCTCTCCTACCCCACCACACTGCCCTTCAGCGATCTCATTCCCCCGGGTCAGGCACCATCAGGTCCACTACCCCTCCTTACCCTACTGGTTCGTCTATTCCCCGCTGGGTCCTGCCGGTCCTCTCTGGATTTCTCAAGTAAGTGGTAATTTGGCTCGCCCATTTCCCCTTACTCCACTCCTCAGCTCACGGCTCTCGTCTTCTTTCCACAGGTCCTTTTCCTGGCGAGTGGCTGTTTCTGTAGCTGTGTGCTTTTGTATTTTGCTATTAATAAAATTGTCAAACTTGCCCTTCTGTGTGGTTCCATCCTGTGTTTGGCATCGTGCGCGTGAGCTGTCAAAACTTAATACGTCATGACAGAATGAGCCAGCCAAGACGGTAGCTCAGCTGGTGTCTCAACGCAGGAGCAGTTCGCTATGGATCGCCTAGTGGTGACTGAGCGGCAGTTCACTGCGCTGATGCAGCAGGTGTCCAACATGATGATGTTGTGGTCCGTGACTCTCCGCCAGGGTACCCGGTCGGCGGCCGAGTTCTCGGTGGAGTTCCGGGTTGTGGCGTCCGAGTTGGAGTGGAACGAGACTGCTTTATGCAGCGCTTTGCCCCACTGGTTGAACAACCAACTCCATGATGATCTGGCGATTCATCCTGTCCTGGAGACACTCGACGGCCTTATAGATCAGGTGGTAGGGCTTGACAATCCACTGCGGTTACTGGCACTGGCGATGCTGGCTCTTCGCCTGAACCAGTGGAGCTCTCTCGGAGCCTAACCGATGATGAGCGTCGGCGAAGGCGGAGGGCTGGCGCGTGCATGTACTATGGTTCACTCAACCACAGTCTAGACAAGTGCTGCCAGCAGCCAAAAGACGCAGCCTTTTAGTAACCGTGGGGGGTCTGGTGGGCGGGACCAAATCTATTCCCCCCGGCAATTTTTCAATTTCGGCCCTTGTTCAGTTGCCGAGGGTTGAGAGGAGGGTTATGGCACTGTTTGATTCGGGGTCGGAAGGTAATTTTGTGTCTGCTGTTTTTGTTAAGCAGGTGGGCATTCCCACGCGTAAATTGCCCTACAATCAGAGAATCACCGCTATATCTGGTGGCGAGGTCGCAGTGGTCACCCTGAGCACGGTGTCAATATCCATCCTTCTTTCCGGGAACCACCGGGAGGAACTATCGTTCCTGGTTCTCCCCCTTTCATCGTCCCCGGTGGTTTTAGGTTATCCGTGGCTCCAGAAGCAAAACCTAATGATCAAGTGGGCCAAAAGTACCATCTCTGCCTGGAGCTCGTTTTGTATGGCCAGCTGTATGTGTTCAGCCGAATGCTCCTCACTGCTGTCTATTTCTCCCTCTTGGGCTGAGCCGCCGGACCTCAGCCTCGTCCCTCGGGCATATCACAATTTGGGCGAGGTCTTTAGCAAGTCAAGAGTGTTGTCGCTGCCGCCTCACCGCTCTTATGACTGTGCTATAGACCTCAACCCGGGTGTGAGGCTGCCGTCCAGCCGGCTGTATAGCATTTCTGGCCCTGAGATGGAGGTGATGGAGCAGTACATTAAGGAGTCACTAAACGCCGGTCTTATTCGGCCATCTTCAGTTCAGCTCGGGGCCGGGTTCTTCTTCGTCAGTAAGAAGGCTCGCTGCGCCCGTGCATCGACTACCGGGAGCTCAACGCTATCACCATCAAAGACAAGTACCCCCTGCCATTGATCAAGTCAGCGTTCAAGCTCCTTCAGCGCTCACGGGTTTTTATCCAGTTAGACCTTAGGAACGCGTATCATTTGGTCCGCATTCGCGAGGGCGATGAGTGGAAGACCGTCTTTAAAATACACCAGGGCCAATTCGAATACTCAGTGACGCCATTCGGGCTCACTAACACCCCCGCCATCTTCCAGCGGTTAATAAATGACATCCTCCTCGATATGCTCTATCAATTCGTGTTTGTCTATCTTGATGATATTCTCATTTTCTCTCGCTTGCCAGAGGAACATGAGGTTCACGTAAGGGCCGTTTTACAATAGCTCTTGGAAAACCAGCTTTACGTTAAAGCCAAGAAGTGTGAGTTCTCCACACCATCCACCACCTTCTTGGGCTTCATCGTGGCTGAGGGGGAGCTGATTGCCGACCCAGCCAAGATAAAGGCAGTGTTAGATTGGCCAACACCCCACTCCCGCAGGGAGCTCCAATGCTTCCTCGGGTTTGCGAACTTCTATCGCAGATTCATCAGGAACTACAGTGGAATAGCACTGCCTTTGACGCGGCTGACTTCCATTAAAGTCCCCTTTTGGTGGACTGAGACAGTTGAACTGGCGTTTAACAAATTAAAGTGCCAGTTCACAGAAAAACCTATCTTGGCTCAGGTCGACACGCAGCTTCCATTTGTCCTCGAGGTGGACGCATCTGATTCGGGGGTTGGCGCTGTAAGGTCGCAGCGTACACCCCTGATCAGAAGCTTCGCCCATGCGCAAATTTCTCTTGGCGGCTCACGCCGGCCAAAAGGAACTATGATGTAGGGGACAGAAAGCTGCTGGCCATTAAGTTGGCATTAGAGGAGTGGAGACACTGGTTAGAGGGGGCCCTTCACCCCATCATCGTGTGGACCGACCACAAGAACCTCAAGTACTTGCAGTTGGCCCACCGACTGAATGCCAGGCAGGCTTGCTGGTTGTTATTCTTCCAGCAATTTAACTTCACCATCACTTACTGGCCTGGCACCCGGAATACCAAACTGGACGTGCTCTCGCACCAGTTTGATTCCGAGGACGTAGCCCCCCTTCCCCCCCAAACCATCGTGCCACCTGCATGCATCATTGGAGCCCTTACTTGGGATATCGAGCGGAGGGTCCGCCAAGCCCAGTCCCAGGAGCCTGTGCCAGTAGCGTGTCCCCGGAACCGTCTGTACGTCCCAGCCACCCTCCGCAGTGATGTCATCCAATGGGGTCACACCAGTCGTTTTGCCGGGCACCCTGGAATTGCTCGGATCATCGACTTTGTCAAACGGGTGTTCTGGTGGCCCACACTGCGGCGGGACATCCGAGAGTATGTTAGAGCCTGCCAGACGTGCGTCCGGGGTAAGACTGACTCCCCCCCCCCCCATCGGGACTCCTCCATCCCCTTCCCATCCCTGGTTGACTGTGGTCCCACATTGCCATGGATTTTGTGACCAGGTTGCCCTCCTCCCACAGCAAGATGTTTATTCTGACCATCGTGGATTGCTTCTCCAAGGTGGTCCATCTGGTGGCCCTCCCTAAACTCCCGTCGGCCTTGGAGACAGCGGGCCTCCTCTTTGACCACGTCATCTGGATCCAATGCATCCCAATTGACATTGTGTCTGACCGGGATCCTCAATTCAGGTCTCAGGGCTGGAGGGCTTTCTGTCGGATTCTGGGAACTACAGTGAACCTCTCGTCTGGAAATCATCCCCAGAGCAATGGGCAGGTGGAGCGCGCCAACCAGGCCCTGGAGGCTGCCTTGCGGTGGGTAGCAGCTGATAATCCCTCATCCTGGAGCGTACACCTGATGTGGGTGGAATATTCCATGAACTCTGCAGTGTCCTCTGCCACCGGATTGACCCCCTTTGAGGCGTCGTTGGGGTAAATGCCGCCTCTTCTCCCTATGGCTGAGAGAGAGGTTTTGGTTCCATCCATAGGGGCCCACACCCGGTGCTGCCTCCGTGTCTGGAGATCTACTCGGGCTATCCTGGCCCATGCCACAGAACGCACCTGGGCTGCTGCTGACCGGAAGTGGGTTCCGGCCCCCAAGTACATCATGGGACAGAAAGTCTGGCTGGCGGCTAGCCAGATTCCCCTCAAGGAGAAATCAAAGAAACTGTCCCCCCGCATCCTTGGGCCTTTTTCCATCGTCCAGGTGATTAACGACGCGTCGGTCCAGCTTAAGCTGCCCCCATCCCTACGGGTGAACCCAACCCTCCACGTCAGCCACATCAAGCCCCTCTTGACCAGTCCCCTTTGCCCCCCCCCCCAAGCCTCCTCCACCTCCCCGCATTATCGACGGCCACCCCGCCCACATAGTTCGCGGATCCTGGATGTTCACCGCCAGGGCCGGGGCTTACAGTACCTCGTCGACTGGGAGGGCTATGGGTCAGACGAACAATCCTGGACTCCCTCGTCACGCATACTGGACAAGGAGATGCTCTGGGCTTTTCACCAGGCTCACCCGGACAAGCCCTCCAGACCGCCAAGAGGCGTTCCTAGAAGGGGGGGCCCTGTCATGGGCAGCGGGAGCGCGCCCCTCCCCTCCAGTCTCACCTTCTCCAACTCATCACAGCACCTGAGGCAGAAGACACACCTGCGCCCGCTCATCAGCCAGCTTACTCCTCCGCGCAGTCTACGCTGGCTCATCTGGGTATACTGCCTGTATTCAGGCAAGCTGTGTACAAATTTAAACGTTAACACATCGTTAACATTTATTCTCTTCTCCTTCTCAGGTTGCTGCCACTGTGTAGGTGTGTCACCGGGACTGCACACTCTCTCCTGCCCCACCACACTGCCCTTCAGTGATCTCATTCCCCCGGTCAGGCACCATCAGCTCCACTACCCCTCCTTACCCTACTGGTTTGTCTATTCCCGCTGGGTCCTGCTGGTCCTCTCTGGATTTCCCAAGTAAGTGGTAATTTGGCTTGTCCACTTCCCCTTGCTCCACTCCTCAGCTCACGGCTCTCGTCTTCTCTCCACAGGTCTTTTCCCCTGGCGAGTGGCTGTTTCTGTAGCTGTGCACTTTTGTATTTTGCTATTAACCTGTTGAACTCTGGTCAATTTCCCTAAAAACACCTAAAAATAACATACCCAAAGTAAATCAAAGGCTGTTCTTCAACCCTTTGCAGCATCTTCATGGGGTTGGTCTCATTTAAAAGAAAACACTTTGAATTTTTTGGCAAAACAGTCAATAATCTCTCTAAGTGCTCCTGCCACTGAGTAACAGTCATCTAAACATACTGAATTTGAAGAAAATGAAGTTCGCCTGGGTGTTTTGTTTTGGTTTTTTTTTAGATACAAATGCTTGCAAATAACACACAGCTGTCAGATACTGGCTGGAAAATGCAACAGAAATGTAGAACCAAGTGTTATCAAGCTGAGGTCAAAATTTTGTAACAATACCACAAAAAAATGAATATATTACACAGCTTTTTTCTTAGGTTGTTCCCAGGCATTTTTGAACTGTGCCAAACTGTGCCAAATGACATAGTTTGGAAAAACGTCTATAACTTTTGAATGTTTCAACATAGAAGCTTCATCTTGGGCTCTAATGAAAGGTGACACTCAGGGCTGTGTGTGTGTGTGGGGGGGGGGGTTGTTTGTTCATTCATGAATGATGAATGAACAAACAAGCCCCCCACACACAAAGAAACATGCCACGTAAAAAATGTGTGGCCTTTTTTTACAAGAAAAATAACCTACAGTGCAATAAAAATTATACTAAAATATCTGCAATGTAAAGGATAACAACTCCCCCCCCCCCCGCTACAGAGGAGCTTGGCGCACAAAAAAACTTGTGGCCATGACGGACCGTTGTAATTACCGATTGGTCAAAAGTCATTTTTATTATTATTTTCATTGATAAAGAATAATTTAACTTATAACACTTACCTGTCCACAACAGCAGTGTTGTTGGCGAACATCTGTTCCTCATTGTCAGACAAACATGAAGCTGGTCCGGTTGTTACGGACTCGTGGTTCTGGTCACCCGACCCCGTCAAACCATCTCCGCTTCCATGATTGCGGTTTTTGCAAACCATTTTTCAAAACAAATAAGAACAGTAGTAATAAAAAAAGACTGGCTAACGGCTGAGAGTGGCTAACGCTACCGTTACACACAGGTCTTAATGTGAGTCACCCAGCGGCTTAGACAAAAAAGATTTTACGCACGGCGACGCACGCGTTTCAATTGTCGAACTTCTCTGCTTCAATTGGCTTGTTGTATTCGCGGTCGTTGGTAGGCAGGTCCTTCTTGCTAGGTTTTCAGTCATTGGTTCTTCAAGGTTTCAGAAACCCAATTCAAGGCTCTTATTAGTCGAATGAGAGGTCAATCAAATCTAAACCAATCAAACACTCCTTTGGCTTTCTGTTCGCGACTGTGTCTGTACTGGAAGAACGGAAATGTAGCTTTTTTTTCAGTGCGCAGTGAGACGCACTATGACGCAGAGACGTGACCGCCCGTGGAATCCCGGAGTTCAACAGGTTAATAAAATTGTCAAATGTGCTCTTTTGGCATCGTGCGTGTGAGCTGTCAAAACTTAGTACGTCATGACATCAATGACTGAACTTTAAATACAGCTTATATGGGACGATCCAAACCACAAACAAGGTAACGATGAAAGTGTTGAAGCTTATACAACTACAATACAAGTGGTTTGATGGGCATTTTGATTTAACTAAGGCTGCTAATGATTCAGGCGTAGAACCTTATTGGCAGCATTTGAAAAGTGTCTTTTTGCAAAACATGCGCCCACACCCAGCTGATTACATCTGCTGACATTTGGTCACATACTGCACCTGTGCATTTGGCGATGTGTTAACTTATGAAAAATGAAAGAAAAATCAACTCCTATTTGTGTGATTGTTGACACGGGGGGGGGGGGGGGTACTTTTCAAAACCTTTGCTTGGATTCCATTGAACTAAATAAATGTGAAGGGAAGAAATATTGTTGATTATTATGAATATTGTTGATTATTGATACATTTATTAAATGGACTGAAGCCTTCCCTTGCACTCACCCAAATGCTGCTACAATAGCAAAGATACTCTTAACTGAAATAATATCAAGATTTGGAATAACTGAAATGATTTTCTCAGATAGTGGAACACATTTTGTAAATTAGATTATATCACACAAAACTTTTATTTTGGTTATTTTTAGGGACACCACTACCTATCTATTGTAGGGCTAGATACATTACACGCACCCATGACTGGCTGGAAGGTCCAGGTCATCAGGATCATGTTTATGCTGGTAAGGTGTGGTGGAAGTATGCTAATTACACAGCCAAATCAGCTAATGGTTCAGATTGCTATGTGTGTTCTTTGCTCCCACTCTCAGCTGGTCAAATATCTGTCACTGCTAAACTAATGGAACTATCAGAAGCTGTTTGTTTCTTGCAAGGGACTATGTATAGAAATAGTACAGCAAGCATTACTTTGAATCACACCTGTCACATTGCTTATGACTCCACTGACCAGAGACACGATGACACCCCTTACTCAGTGAAGGCAAGGTTAATCTCTCCGGGGAATGTCTCCTTTTGCCTAAATGGGTGTGGAAATGTCTCTCTGGGCAGCTTATCGCTTTCTAAAGGCGCTTTTCCACTAGCCCCGATTAGAAAACCCGACTCTACTCACTTCGGTTCGGTTCTGCCTCGGTTGCGTTTCAACATTACTGCTGGCACACCTGCTGGCACACCTGCTGTGGGTGGGATTTGTTGAACAGCAGGCGGCGCCACACTCTTGTGACGTCAAACACGCGACCGAATCCTCCACAACAAAGAAAATGGCTGATGACGAGGAGAGAAGGAAGGAGGAAGGAGAGAGGAATGACTGTGACATGAAACTGGTGAAATCTATGGTGCTGACTTGTTGTGCTCTGCACAATCAGAGTCATGGAGAGACGTTTGGCACTACATTGGATGATGCAGTAGATGAACCAGTGGTGGCAGCGACCCAGGGAGCAGAGGAGGAGGGAGCCGATATACGAGATGCTGTGCTGTGATGCAGTACTTGTCTATTTCGCCCACATTTATGTGCATACATATTTCAAAAATGTTTTTTGTCAATAAAATGTTGTGCATGGTCCATCTACCTGTCCTCTTGTTCATAACGCTTATCTGTTAAGAAGGTGCGAAGCCATCAGCCTAATGATGAGTCCACACTTCTCACTGTTGTGATAATTGCTCACGCTGAGCGCTCTGACAGCCCCGTACGCTGTGGGGGTCACACACGACGTGTTCCTCCCCACACTCTGAATAATTTTTTTTCCCGTATATTTTTCTCTTTGGCATACAGAAATGGCAATATGCCCGTATTTGCTAAAATTGCATTTTCCCCGTATTAAAATACGGCGAAACTGTATCACTTGACAGGTATGTAATTACATGCAGAAACACTGCACAGGCCATCTTCACAAAAATCCAGCTCGACAAGCCACTTTTGCTTAGGTGGAAATGCAAATTGAACTATAAATCATGTGCTGGTACATATCATATTCCCATGTAAAGGTCTCCCACTTTTACTTACAAATTGATTTTTAATTTTTGGGAAAAGGGAATATAAATTTTGCACAACTTGTTGGTAACAACAGTTGTGTGCAACAAAAACACAGTTGTGTCTAATGTTATTAGTGCCAAATTTTTGCTAGATTCCTTCTTAATTTATTAAATTTTGACTGGTGATGCAACATTCAACTTACATGTACTTACCTTTATCAGTGTCTACTGTACAAGTTAAAGCACACCTGTACAACTGCTTATAACATAAAAATGTACCGGTTCAAGAGAAATGGATTCAGCATTTCAAATTTGTTTAAAATAAAAAAAAAACAAAACGACCAAGACATTACGTTTCGTTTTGTTGTTAAAAATTAAATTACCATTAGAAGGCTGACCTGACCTGACCTGATGAACAGCAGCATGTGGAGTGAACAGAGAATGGAATGTGTATGTAATTATTGGCTTTTCTCATACGGTGTCATAACAGATAAACCATACTTTTGATGCAAACAATACAATTTTATTCCAGAAGCAAAATTTACAAACAAAAAAACAGACTGGGCGTGGGGAGACATGGTTAGACACGCCGACTGCTAAATGCGTCCACAAGCCTGCCAAATAGGGTCAGGAAATTTCTGTTGAATGATGACATCTCTGCGAGCTCTTCCCTTCGTAACGCAGCGTCCTGCTCCAGGGCTTCATGCACATCTGCCCGCACATCTGCGGCCACCTGTCGCAAATGCTGCATGTACTCCTGATGGTGTTCTTGCCGCTGGTCATGTTGCCGTTCCAAGAGCCGCATCTCTTCGTCATGCATGTTGACCATCGCTAATGTAAGGTCAGCGATGGAGTTGTCTGTTTTCGTCTTGCCTAGATGGAAAAACAGAAAGGCATGGTTGTTAAACCTGGATCACTACATATATTATGGAATTACACAGGTGAAAGTCTGTGGTGGAATGTCACTATTATATTATGCTTCATTGCTGTATATAAGCTGAACTGTCATGTTGCTGCCCCTCAGTAGAGCAGATTTTGCAACACACAGGGTGCTGTCTTTGGCTGCAGCCCCCCTGCAAAACTAAAAAGGATTAAGATTAAGAATATGGATGGATGGATGGGCAATGTTTAAACTAGTTGCTTGTAGTGTGGCCGCAGAAATCTGAATGGGTTAATACAGTCAGCTGACGCGAAGCATTTCAATGAAGCATGTTGATTTCAACGGCAGTTCATGAGCTTTATTTGTTTTTATAAAACAGGAGTTACAACAGCACTTCAATCACCACACCTAAAAATGGTTGTGGAACACCGATAAGTGAAGACCAAAGAATAACCTTTTTGTACATTTAAAAAGACATTTTCAATTAATTAATATGCAGCTACAGGAAATTGCATTAATCAATTTGGTACATAACTTGTTAGGCTCCAGCCCCACCGCGACTTGTAAAGGATTAAGCGGTAGAAGA
The DNA here is from genome assembly GCA_020510985.1 of Pholidichthys leucotaenia. Taxonomy (NCBI): domain Eukaryota; kingdom Metazoa; phylum Chordata; class Actinopteri; order Cichliformes; family Pholidichthyidae; genus Pholidichthys; species Pholidichthys leucotaenia. The sequence goes on along the minus strand of CM035842.1, from coordinate 354,571,046 downwards.
TGGATGGATGGATGGATGGATGGATTTTCGACCCTGGTTTCCGCTGGACCTGTTTCACCCCCCCCAAAAAATCGTGGTTATTGTGCCTTACCGGCACTTGAACGTGATCCAGATGGAGCTGGTGATGTGGCTGACATCAGAGCCGATGCAGCTGGCGCTCCGCCAGACGCAGACGCAGAGGCAGGAGAGTCTGGTGTGCCCATGTCCACTGAGGTGGACCCCTGTGATATGAACTGCGATTCTAGAAAGAAAATGCACGCAATTTAAAACTTAACACCAAAGTGCAACATGTACACAACACTCTAAAGTTTTTAACCGGAATACAATAAGCGTAATTCAGCGTTTTGTTCGCGCTAATACTTAACACAAAGCAAGCATGAATCTGCAGTTGGCTGCAAAACAATAGGCAAACCTCAGTAACAACCATTACCCAAAATCTAACAACCTTCCTATTTCTTAAAAACAGTGAGCTTGGCACAGAAAGGATAAAGTGGCGAAAATACGCGCAATATCAAAACAACGCTCACCATCCATGGTTTCCAAGGCCGTGACTGTGGCCGTGTCGAGCCCAGTGTCTCTCAGCGAACCACTTTCACCCCTTCCGATCCGCTGCACTTCGAGCATTGTGGTCCTTCACTGCTTGGTAATCGCTTTTCAGCTTTTTCAGCTTCTCCTGACACTGTTTGGCAGTACGGATGTGCCCTTGGGAACCCATCTGCTCGGACACCTGCATTTCGAGTAGATCCGTCCAACTCGCGCTGGATGTGATCGTCGGCTAATATAGAAAGAAAATTGCGCACCTCCTAATATATAATATTAGGAGTATATTATTATATAAGTATATTATACGGTATATTAATATAATATACTGTATTAAAGGGGTGCACTGTGTTCACTGGCTGAACAACTACAAATGGCGGTCGTGGAGTAGATTCAGCAGAAAAAGTCGCTTTTGTGACGTTACGACCTGACCAATCAGCGGCGACCAGTCTCTTAAAGTCATATCACAGCCATACTCAGCCCTACTCAGCTCGGTTAGACCCTGCCCTGGATCAGGTACTAAAAAAGCACCTGCTAACCGGTGCTGGGGCTAAAGGAAAATGCTCAAACGCGGGCTGAGTGGTGCGGTGTAGGGCTAAGTGAGGCTAGTGGAAAAGGGCCTTAAGTGTGCACGTTAGCTAATAGTCCTTTCAATCTTCTTTGTCCTTGTTTTCTTTTTGCATATTCTCTGACAGCAATTATTTCTTATTTGCATTTTTGTGGGTAAAACACAGCCCCACATAAACTTGTTCCATCTGCTACTTTTGAGTGAAAAACAACCAGAAACTAGAAAAGCACTCGGAGAGCGCAGACCTCCGCCAAGCGCCACAGTTCCCCCCATACAGTGTTTGTGTGTACGTTTTCAGATTCCTTGACCATGAAAACATATGACTAGCAATTGGATTGACAATGATAGGATTAGTGGTTCAGTAGTTATTCACGAAAATGACATTTTCCGTAATGGCGGCCACAGTTCCGCCCATACAGTGTTTGTGTGTATGTTTTCAGATTGCTTGACCACGAAATCATATGACTAGCAATTGGACTGACAATGATAGGATTAGTGGTTCAGTAGTTATTCACGAAAATGGCATTTTCCGTAATGGCGGTCACAGTTCCCCCCATACAGTGTTTGTGTGTACGTTTTCAGATTCCTTGACCATGAAAACATATGACTAGCAATTGGATTGACAATAATAGGATTAGTGGTTCAGTGGTTATTCACGAAAATGGCATTTTCCGTAATGGCTGCCACAGTTCCCCCCATACAGTGTTTGTGTGTACGTTTTCAGATTCCTTGACCATGAAAACATATGACTAGCAATTGGATTGACAATAATAGGATTAGTGGTTCAGTGGTTATTCACGAAAATTGCATTTTCCGTAATGGCTGCCACAGTTCCCCCCATACAGTGTTTGTGTGTACGTTTTCAGATTCCTTGACCATGAAAACACATGACTAGCAATTGGATTGACAATGATAGGATTAGTGGTTCAGTAGTTATTCACGAAAATGGCATTTTTTGTAATGGCGGTTTTCTTCTGGACGGTGATCCGGATCATCCCCAAAATTTAATCAGTTCTTCCTTGTGCCATTTCCAACAACGCCTGAAAGTTTCATCGAAATCCGTCCAAAACTTTTTGAGTTATCTTGCTAACCAACAGACAGACAGACAGACAGACAGACAAACCCTGGCAAAAACATAACCTCCTGGCGGAGGTAAACAGGCTCCATTGAACATTTATTCTGATTGCAATTGTGAAGACCTTCTATTAAAAACCCAGCTTAAAGCAACAAAAGTGAAGGATAAATGGAAAAAAAAACCCTAATCTGTTGGAAAATTAATCAATAAATATAATTTTAAATTAATTTCCCCTTTAAGGAAGACCACTGTCAAAATACTTAATACAAAAGTTGAGTTCAGTGCTTAATCTGTATTCAGTCTATAGCTGACGAATCCATTGGTTCCAGCGGGATGTATTCATTTCATTGCTACATTTCTACAGATAGAACCACACTGACAATGTTGTTGCAGCCTATTCTTAATGTGCAGCATCTTTACTCACATTTTCAGCATTTGCATGTGTTTTAAAAGGGAGATCAGCTCTTTCTGAGTTTTGCACTGATTTATTGTGTGCTCTATAAAATAGCTTTAAAGCTTGTTCTCATATAGCACTTTGGGCCTCAGTCCAGCCTCGCCACCTGGAGCATCCTCCTGGACACGCCACAGCTGGTTGGCATGCCTCATCGAGCTGTCGGACAACCGGAAGCACGCCACTCCCAACTTCGCCACTATCCGCAGTCGTGCTTGATGTTTTGCTGGCCGTTGTTTGGCCCATCTGTGCCGTGGTCGTTCCTCACCCCGAACCAAGTCCATAACCTGAAGTGGAATTTTCTCAGCCTGATGTGCTGCTGCCGAGCATGCGGTAACTCCATGCTCGTCGGTCTGGCCCCATCCTCTTCTATAAATGTTGTAGTGTTCACCGTTATAGCTGCAGACCCCCCATCCAACTGTAGCCAAGTACTAGAGGCATGGTGTCACTCATTGGCATGGGTACTGACACTGGGTGAGAACTGGTCGACTTGAAAGCGAGGGTGTCCATTAGCTCTTCGTACTGCTCGCTCCTGGTGTCCGTCGGAGGCGGGTGGGGCAATTTCTACCGTGAGTTTCCTGAGTAAGACAACTGACACACCCTGGCGTAGTGATTCAAGCGTCCACATCTAATACAACATTTTCCTCTTGCCGGGCAATTCTTCACCTTATGGTGGTGGGTTGCGGACCCACGACCCTTGTAACGAGAGTTTCCCAGGGGCAGATCTCTGGCTGGCAGCATTGATTTCCCAGTAGTCTTCGTCTGAGCTATCCTTGCTATCAAGGGTCCGCAATATTTGCTGAGGCGGGCAGCTCCGGTGTATTCTGTGGCTGGTGCCAATTTAGCTCCACAGCTAGCTTATTAACGGCTTCCAACCGGAGAGCTAGCTCAATTGCTTCAGCTAATGTCAAGTCATTAGGCGCTACTAATAGCCTAGCATGCAACTCAGCGTTGCACGTGTGCTCTGCAAGTTGGTTGCGCACCATCTTGTCTTCAAACAGTCCAAAATGACACTCGCTCACTAGCTGCTTCAAGTCAATGACATACTAGCTGATAGGCTCACCTACACACTGGCATCTCCGACGAAAACAAATTCTCCATACATTCACGCTTTCTGGGGTGGAGACACGTTTGGATAGCAGCTCCACAACTTCCTCATACAAGTCAACGTGCCAAGCATCCGTAGGACTCTCCGGCCCTCAATATTCAGGTTGTGGACAAGAAGCACCCGCGTCCTCACCTTATCGGGCTTCCCGAGGTCCAGCGCTGTGATATACGTCTGATAGGCCTCCAGCCAATGCGGCCACAGAACTGGTGGTTTGCCCAGGAGCTCGAGGAAGGGACTGAGTGGTGTTATGCACGTCTCCATGAGTTAATCCGACATTGCCAGATATTATGTATGGAAAATTCCTGGGTGAAGGATGAGGCACAATGATGGTTGGCGAACACAGCTTTATTGAACTATGTACAAGCAGATACACAGCAGGCACCTGGTATAGGCATCCGGCAAAGAGGCCATAAGATGGTGCCCCTCCCTTAAATAGAGCAGTGTGGTGTTGTGACAGGAAGTGCACGTCACCACACTGTACTTCATAATAAAGTGCCCCAAATACATATATCACAGGTACCATTAGCATAAATTAACACCCCATCAAGACTCAATGACTGTTTTGAACTTTAAGGAGACACGGGTTAGGTTTCCTGCTCGGTGTATCAAGTTTCACTCCCTCACATCTCCGATCTCACTTGAATGTGCTGTGAGCCTGGAAGTAGGTGATGCTAGCTGCTACTGATCAGGTGAGAGTCGTCCCTGTGCCACTCTTCCTTTCAGTTCGCAGCAGTTGATAGCTGGAATCAACTGCAAAAAATTATTTATTCAGTCTGCCCCCTCCTATTGTCCTGACTAACAACCATAATTCACTGTTTGTATTTCTACATTCGTTCTGCTGCATGTTTTACATTTGTCTGCTTATGTTGCTCACTGCCTTTGTCTGTTGCCCTTAATCCTGACCCTATGCCTTGTGCTATTATGCTTGTTGTTGTATACAGTACGTCTCCCAGCTGGTCTGGGAATGCCTTGGTATCCTCTCTGAAGAGCTGGAGCAGGTGGCTGGGGAGAGGGAAGTCTGGGCTTCTCTGCTTGAACTGCTGCCTCCGCAACCTGGACCTCCGGAAAAGCGGTAGAAGATGAATGGACGGATGGTTGGATGTATACAGCTATGTTCTCCCTGCATGGTTTACTAGGACTGTCTACTGTTATGTGTGTATGTGTGTTTTAAGTTTCTCCCTTTTCCCCATCCTTTAGGAGGTCTCTGCCTCCTACCAGGCTATTGCCTTTGATAAGAATATGTTCTTTGCTAACTTGCCTGGTTAAATAAAGGTTGATGATAATGATGATGAATCCCGATCTCACTAAAAAACATATTATCGTTCATCAGAGCTTCTCTTTTAAACCAAGAAAGAGGAGCCACTCATCGCAGCCTGAGCTGTTTTAATCTGCTCTGCTGAATGCAAAATTGGAAATTTAATTCAAAACAAATGTCATGATATTTTTATTTTGAATCATTCTATTAAAAGCATGACCATGAATGAGGTTAAAATTGTAAAAACTGTCATCATTAGATGACATCATTAGTGCGCCCATACCAGCTCTTCTCTGGGGTCATTGTGACAGCTGTTGACATGGTGACTGGTCCAGCTGTGGTCTGGTAGAGAACTGAATCATAAACCCACGTAACATTTTTTTCCCTCTGTGTAGTGAAAACGATGTTGTGTCTTCAAATAATTTGTATTTAACTGTCCTCATTTAACAGAAAACACTGGCTGAATGTGTTTTTTCATTAATCCGAACACACAAGCACAAATAGACACAAGATATGATGCTGTGATGAGTGATGACTCAACACACGACAGATTAGTGGACAACATGTTTTCACAGAAGAGGTCTGTAGTTTAAAATCTTCAGACTGACAGTAGCAACGGCTCACTGAAGGAAGGTTTGTACTTAATGGACTATTTCTTCAGGGACCATTCCAGCATCATGGCGCGAAGATATAAATTTTTTGACCACCGACAGCAAGCTGGTGAGTCCACCCAATACTTCATTATGGAACTCCGTTGCTTAGCAAGAGAGTGTGCCTTCAGGCCTATCGAGGAGGAGCTAGTCTGGGACAAGCTAGCTCACGGTACGAACAATGAGTGGCTGAAAGACAAGTTGACGCTAACTGCGGATGTCCTCATGGTAGAGAAGGTGGTTGAATTGACTAGGCAGATTGAGTCCACCGCCCAGCTGGGCCTGCCAGTGCTAGCTAAACAGAACATAGCTACTCAAGTTTTCCCTCCAAGTCTGGCATTAGCAACATAGCTAATTCTTCAGGGCGGACCCCCAAAAGGTGGCAGACTGTGGCACGGGACATGGCCTGCACCATCATTACTAAACCAGCCCGAGAGCATGACGCAGGTGTGTGTAGTGGGCGCAAAGAAGGGACCATTAAAGTGGCACGTTCTGCACCTGGACGGAGTTGATGTGCCGCTTATGGTGGACTCAGGAGCCGGCAAGTCCATATTAAGTATGGTTACATTGAAAAGACTTTTCCTGGGCAAAACCATCAATGCAGGGGCGGTGAAAATGTTTGGGTATGGTCACGCTGAAATTGAAGTGGCGGACACAGTCAGCTTCTTGGTGAAATGTGGGTTAAAGATCGTTCCCACGTTCACCTTCCAGGTTTCGCGCCAGGGGGCCAACTTGCTGGGAATCAACCTGCTGGGTGAACTGGGATTCTCCATCATGGAGCCAGAGGGCTCAACGGTGCTGACGGTGTTCCCTGAATGGCGTGTCCGCTGGCCGGCGTTGTTTGTGGGCCTTGGATGCCTTAAAACGTTCTACCACCGCTTGCTCATCGACCCAAGCATGACACCGAAAATCCAGCCACTACTGCAGCTTCCCCTTGCTCTGTGGGACGATGTCACGGTGGAACTGAACAGACTGCTCAAAGCTGGCATCATCGAGAGGGTGGAAGCTTCACCCTGGATCTCAAACATCGTGGTGGCCAAGAAGAAGACGGGCAGCATCTGGCCGTATATTGACCTTAGGATGGTGAATAAGGTGATTGTGCCTGACAAATACCCACTACCTATGATGGAAGAACTCACCACAACATTCAGTGGCTCAAGGGTTTCACAAAACTGGATCTCCACCAGGGTTACCTGCAAGTGTCTCTTCACCCAGCCAGCAGGAACCTGACAGCGTTCGTGACCCACATGGGAGTTTTCAGGTACACCCGCAGGCTTTTTGGTCTGAGCTCAGTGCCTAGCTGCTTTCAGAAGGTCATGTCCACAATTCTGGCCGGCCTCAAGGGTGTAGTGACGTACCTGGATGACACTGTGGTCCACGGTACATCACAGGAGGAACACGATGGTCGTTTGGGACGAGTGATGGAGGTGCTATAGGAGCAAGGAATCACATTGAATGGGGAAAAGTGCATTTTTGAGGCGGACTCCATCGAGTTTGTGGGATTCCGGCTGGCGGCTGAGGGTCTGAGGTCCCTACACTCGAATGTGGAGGCGGCCCTGCATCTCCGGAATCCCATGACACCTGCACAATTGTCCTTCTTTTTGGGCATGGTGAACTTTTATGGATGTTTTATTCCCCATTATTCAGAGACAATCAAATTGCTCTGGGCTGTTCTGAAACAGGATGCACCGTGGCAGTGGACGCCGGCCTGCTCAGCGGCGGTTGCTAGGCTGAAGTCCCAACTTACCTCCCCTCCAGTGTTGGCTCACGTTGATCCAAAATGGACAACTTTTGTGACCTGTGATTCATCTGGTTCGGCGGTGGGAGCGGTTATGTCTCAGGTGCAAGATGGTGCCGAACGCCCAGTGGCATTCATGTCGAGGTCTCTTTCACCGTCTGAACAGAAATATGCCGTGGGTGAGAGGAAGGCACTTGCCTGTGTCTGGGCATGTAAATGGTGGCACATCTACCTCTATAGGTGCCACTTCACACTGCAGATGGACCACCAGGTGCTGACAATGCTACTGGAGACGACAGGCTCGGGACATAGACCCTTACGGATCCACAGGTTGACGGCGTGGCTGAGGGCCTACAACTTTACTACCCAGTACACCCCTGGAAAAGAGAACGTAGTGGTGGACCTCCTGTCCTGTGCCACGACCAACACCACGCATCCAGACGATGACGGTGACAATCCCATGGAGGTGGATCTGGTCAACACGCTGCACGGACCCCTACAGGACATGGAATCCCTCCAGGAGCTCCGAACAGAATCAGAAAGGGACCCCACGTTGTCGCAACTGTGCTCGGTCATCAGGGAGGGTTGGGCCGCAAAAGTACAGGGCAAGCTGGTACCTTTTCACCGATTTAGGGATGAAATGGTGTGTGTGTAGCCAGAGGACACTGCACATTGATCCCGGTGTTTCTAAGATCACGAGTTCTGGCAATGCTCCACGCAAGTCACCTGGGCGTGGTCATGGTGAAGCAGCGTTTCAGGGATTCAGTTTGGTGGCCTGGTATTGATAAGGACATTGAAACTATGTTAAAGAACTGTGTTCCATGATTGGAGAGTGGAAAGACCAGCGGACCCCCCCACCCAACCCCTGCGACCATTGCCATAACCGAAGGACCCTTGGAAGCACATCCAGTTAGACATCTGTGGCGAACTGCATGCAGCACCCCTGAACAGCCGGTTTCTGCTTGTAGTCTACGATCTGTTCTCTAAATGGCCGGAGGTGTTGCCTACTAATTCGGTCATGGTGGATGTGGTTACGGGTTTCCTCTTGTCACTGTTCACCAGATGGGGGGTCCCGGATGCCATCACTACAGACAATGGCTCACAGTTCACCTCTGGGGCGTTTGAGGAGTTTTTGGGCGTTAGGGGTGTGGAACATATCAAAACTGCGTTCTATCACCTCCAAGCCAATGGGGGCATGGAGTATTTCAACAAGACTGAAAACGGGCTGAGAGCTCACTTGGCGGCTGGCTTCATGTTTCTGGATGTCCTCCAGAGCACACTCTTCCACTACAGGGCTACAGCCCATGCTGTTCCCCAGAGAAACTCATGCTGGGGCACGAACTCCACCTGCCTTTGGACCGACTGAGGCCACCCACGACCACTTCTCCAGGGAGCACGGAGCCTCCACGGGAATGGGTCGCTGCCCAGCAGCGAAAGATGAAACAACAATTCAACAGGAAGTTCAGGGTGAGGGCCCATGGACTGGAGGTGTCGGATTGGGTTTGGATTAAACATCCCAACTGCATGCATAAGCTGCAACCTGTCTGGATGGGGCCCCTGCAGATTGTGAGGTGGCGGGGCCAGGAAACGTTCGAGATCTCGGACGGGTCATGGTGGCACTCCAGCCGACTGTGGAAGTCCTTGCCTGCACAGAGTCCAGGAGCTATGGTGGAACGGACTGGTATGGGTTGGGTCTCATCGGATGGGGGGGTCAGGGACTCGCAGTTGTGGCTCAAAGTGCCTGGAGCAGGTTCCCCTTCTAGGGGACGATTGGCTAGAACACGTCAGAGGCCCAGGTACCTGGAGAACTATGTTCTGAAGGCAGTGTTGGCGAATGCGTGTTGGGAATGGGCTGCTGAATAATCTGCCCCAACACGAAGGGGCGTTCTGGTAGTCTACCCAGACGCCCACTTAGTTGACTGAGTTTTGGCTATTCAGTTGAAAAACAAAAGGGAAACAATGTTTGTTACTCATGTTCTGGGGGGTTCTCCATGTTTTGTGTTTGTGTGGGGGGGTGGGGGGTGTTGTGTGGGGATTTGACATTTGGGGCTTGCCGTAGCCTTGCTGGGGGGTTGAGGGTGATGACGTCAGGCGGGCTACGGCTGGAAAAAGGAGAAGCTCAGGTACACATTAATGTAGGGTATGTGGTAACCTGGGACCAATAAGCACGCACTGGTTTGTGTTTACTCTTTACTAACATTTCCATGGCTGACAGAGCAGGTAACAGCACATTGCACACGGAGGAAGGTAATTGTCCGATATGTCCCCTAAAGTACACCTGTAACCACACAAAGGTTCCAGGTGCAACCTATTATATAGTCACATACTTCTCCCCCTTCAGGCTGAAACAGATATATAACAAGTTACTCAGGCATATACAGTTATGTGAGGAAATTAGGACACCCTATGAAAGCCTGTTTTTTTTTTTTTTAACATACGTATTTGGACATATGGATATTTAATATCAATTTTAACAATACTGGGAGATTCAAGTAATATAACTAAATTAAAACTGAAAAAAAGACTTCAATTTTTTTTGTAAAATGCAATTCTAAAAACGTGCAATTTCTTGTGAGGAATAAATTAGGACACCCCCACATTTATTCCCACTTAAAATGGCTAAAATCACACACAGGTGTATCACATCAGGTGCGCATGATTAGAACATTGTTACTCAGCATTTTGAAGGAGGCTTGTCCTATTTAATCCTCAGACATTAAGTTTGGTGTGCTACTGACTGTTGAAGTGAGAGTGACTCGTCGGCCTCCGTTGGTCTATGATGACCATGGAAGAGAATCCTAAACGTCTACTCTGCTGGAACAGCACCGCCTGTGGCTGAACAGGCCGATGCGCGCCGGTGTTCTACCTTCCAGCGTTGGCCGTTGGTAGGATTCAAGCCTGGGCAGAAAGATATGGAGGACAAGATGTTACCCATGCAGCATGTCCCCCCTCTCCACGTCACTGATGAATCCAAAGGAACAGCAGGGCTGCTATAGTTTGGCACCAGCGCCGTTGCAGGAGCTGCCAGAACAATGTTGAGCACAACAGAGAACTGCCTTAGGGGCTCTGACTCCGGATTTTTCCTCAGGGTTGACTCCCGAAGCCTTTCCCGTGACCGGGTGTACCGCAAGGCAGCGGAGGTTTGAAATCAGGGTTTACCTTCCCCTAGATGGGCTACCTTCCCAGGTTGACGAGCCACCATCTACCCGAAGCATCTGGTTTTAAGGCGCCAGAGATCCGCCCTCGCCCCTTCTCCTATTAGTAAAAGCAGTTCCGCCGGGCTTAGAGACTAAACCACAGGGGCAGGCTAGGAGTTGGACTTAGTTGTCAGAGGCTTTTCGAGACGCACGCCGTAAGGAGCATTTTATGAGCACTGGGAGCTTAACCCCAGTACCACTCCTGGCTATGACAACCTTGGAACCAAGGAGAGTGAACACCATGCTGAGATCAAAAGAGCTGTCTGAGGCCTTCAGAAAGAAGATTGTAGTAGCTTATGAGTCTTGTAAGGGATTTAACAAGATCTCAAAAGAATTTGAAATCAGCCATTCCACTGTTCATAAAATAATCTACAAGTGGAGGACATTTAAATCAATTGCCAACATGCCCAGATCTGGACGTCCAAGCAAGTTCACCCTGAGAGCTGACCACAAGATGCTAAAAGAAGTCTCAAAAAACCCAAAAATGTCATCACGGGACCTACAGCAGGCTCTTGCTACTGTTGATAAGAAAGTGCATGCCTCTACAATCAGAAAGAGACTGTACAAGTTTAACTTGCATGGGAGGCCTGCAAGGAGGAAACCTTTGCTCTCTTTCTCTTTTTGCCAGAGAGAACATAGACAAAGACCAGGACTTCTGGAATAATGTTCTTTGGACAGATCCATCTACCCATCCATCCATCCATCCATCCAGCCATCCAGCCAGCGAGACAGCCATCCATCTATTTTCTACCACTTTTCTGGAGGTCCCGGTCTCGGAGGCAGCAGCTCAAACAGAGAAGCTCAAACTTCCCTGTCCCCGGGCACCTTCTCCAGCTCTTCAGAGAGGATACCAAGACCTTCCCAGGGGCCCGGCCACCAAAGAGTTTTTTAATCACTTTGGTGACTTCAATCCCTCTGATGGGCCGAGATTGTCATTAGCAATATGATAAGCCTCGGGACATCCTTTTTGCCCACTTTTGTGCATACCCCTTAGCGGTGACTTGATCAGTTCCTTTTCCAAGCCCAAACAAAAGATCAACTGGCAGGCGTGGATGGTGGCCATACAGTATAAAGTACGATGAGTAGCTGGTGGACTCACACTGAGTACAATTGTACGCATGCACAATTTGTGGAAGATGATCCTTCCAGCACTCCTTTTCTTTGTCTGCCAGTGTCCTCAGCATTTGCAACAAGGTGCAGTTAAGCCACTCAGCTGGGTTGCCTTGAGGATGATATGGTGATGTTCTGGAATGACCGACTCCTGACAGGTGCTGAAGGGTGCGGAAAAGTTCATTTTCAAACTCATGTCCTTGGTTGTGGTGTAATTTAAATGGAAAGCCAAATCGAGGTATAAAGTCATTGTATATACACTCTGCTGCTGTATGCCCTGAATTATTCTTTGTAGCATACGCTTGTGCAAACCTGGTGAAATGGTCAACTACCACCAGGATGTATTGGTAGCCACCTTTACTGGCCTCAAGGTGCAAGAAGTCGATGCAGACAAGCTCCAAAGGGGAAATGGTGGTTATACTGCCCATGGGTGCGTGTGTGTGCATGGCTGTTTTTTTTCTATTTAATACATGGACACTTTCTGGTGACATAATCATCTATTTCTCTTTTCATGTAGGGTCAATAAAACCATTCTCGAGCCAGGTGGAGGACCCTCTCAGTACCAACATGTCCCATCTCATCATACAGATGTTTCAGTGCAAGTGGTTTGTACTTCTGAGGTAGGACAAATTGTTGCCCCTTTTCAGTTTGCCTGTACAAGAGCCCGTCCTCCAAATACAGTTTATTCCACTCATGCAAAAGCTTCCTGGTGAGCTTATTTGCTGCTCTTTTGTCCCCCTCCATCAGAGCAGTGCCCATCCTCTTAAGCCTCACCACTTCTCGAATGGCCAAATCCTCTAACTGGGCTTGGACAAGTTCATTGTGACTTATTGTTGGAAAGTGTGGTTGTGGATGTGGGCTTGTCTCCAAAGAAGATGTGTGCATTACTGCAATCCAGGCCACATCCTTTTGATGGGCAGTTTTGTTTCCCTCTGAAGTTGCCTGGACAACCTCAGAGGACAGTTCTTCAGTGCATGCTGCCATGTATCCACTGATATCAAGTGGGAGACGAGGCAATGTGTCACTATCTATATTGATTTTCCCAGGCCAATACTTCACATCAAAGTGGAAATCAGAAATCTCTCCTACCCAGCGATGCTCAACTGCATTCAACTTTGCAGAGCTCATGATGTACACTACCGTTCAAAAGTTTGGGGTCACCCAGACAATTATTTTGTGTTTTCCATGAAAAGTCACACTTATTTACCACCATGAGTTGTAAAATGAATAGAAAATATAGTCAAGACATTGACAAGGTTAGAAATAATGATTTGTATTTGAAATAATAATTTTTTCCAGATACTCAACCTGCTCAAAGGAAGGTCAGTTTTAAGATAAGATAAGATAAGATAAGATAAGCCTTTATTAGTCCCACAACGGGGAAATTCCAGGATTGCAACAGCACAGGGATAGCAACACTCAGAGCAACAATCAGAAGGCAAGAAAAAAACAAGCAAGCAAGAGCAGCTAATATACATATGTACATATTACTATAAAATATATATATACACACACACACACACAGACACACAGTGCAGAGCATTGTAGCTGGATGGAATAAATATGTAAATATATAAACACCCACAGTACGGAGCATTGCAGCTAGGTGGAATAAATATGCAAGTATATAAACACACACAGTGCTGAGCAATGTAGCTAGATGGAATAATATGTAGATATATAAAAACACAGTGCGGAGCATTGTAGCTAGATGGAATAAATATATAGATATATAAATATAAACACACCCAGTGCTGAGCATTGTAGCTAGATGGAATAAATATGTAAATATATAAACACACACAGTGCAGAGCGTTGTTGCTAGGTGGGATGAAACAGCATAACCGTCTACTTAGTTATCCTACATGGTATGATTATGTGCCCATACATATTCTCACATATTTTTATAGCTTCTCTAACCAGCTAAACTGTTTTCAGCTGTGCTAACATGATTGCACAAGGGTTTTCTAATCATCCATTAGCCTTCTGATGCAATGAGCAAACACATTGTACCATTAGAACACTGGAGTGATAGTTGCTGGAAATGGGCCTCTATACACCTATGTAGATATTGCACCAAAAACCAGACATTTGCAGCTAGAATAGTCATTTACCACATTAGCAATGTATATTAGATATTAGAGTGTATTTCTGATTAGTTTAAAGTTATCTTCATTGAAAAAAACAGTGCTTTTCTTTCAAAAATAAGGAAATTTCTAAGTGACCCCAAACTTTTGAACGGTAGTGTATGTCAGAGGGTTATTGTCTGTATAGACCGTGAAGTGTGGGGCATAGTACAGGTAATCCCTGAATTTATCAGACACAGCGCACTTAAGGGCCAGAAATTCCAGCTTCCCACTATGAAGGTTGTAGTTTCTTTCTGTAGGTGTTAAAGTCCTGGACCCATATGCAATGACCCTTAACTTTCCCTCTTGGATCTGGTAAAGGATGGCCCCAAGACCCCACTCTGATGCATCAGTATGTAACACAAAGGGTAGGTTGAAGTCTGTATAAGTGAGAACTGGTGGGTTCATGAGCATGCCCACCAGTTGCTCGAGCGTATCTTGATGTTCTTTAGACCACTCCACAGGGGTCTTAGAGGGCAGCTGTGGTCCCTTGGACTTCTGCTTGTAAGATAAGATAAGATAAGATAAGCCTTTATTAGTCCCACAACGGGGAAATTGTGAGCTGTTAATTGTGATGCCCCACCTTTCACTTGCAGCAGCTCATAAAGGGGCCTTGCAATCCATGAGAAATCCTGGATATAGCATCGGTAATAGCTCAGAAAACCAAGGAGCTGCCTTATGTCACCCACTGTCACATAAGTCTTGTTTTTTCAGGTGTACCACAGCCTCCAGATCACTAGGGTCAACCCTAACACCCTCAGCAGAGACCAGTCTTCCTACATACTGAACCTCACACTTAAAGAATTCACACTTTTCTGGCCTTACTTTTACTCCATGGTGCTGGAGGGCTTGTAGGACTTTGTGCACCCCCTCAACATGCTCCTCAAATATCTTTGCATAACAAAGGACGTCGCTGAGACATGGAATACAATTCTCATCCCTCAGGGAGCCAAGCATCGCCATGCTTCTCTGGAAAGCTACAGGTGCATTAGACAGGCCAAATGGGATCCACACCCATTCATACAGCCCCCAGGGAGTGACAAAAGCTGTGAGGTTCCTAGATCCTTGTTCGATGAAACTCTAATGATAAACTTTTCCCTGGTCCGAAATGGTAAACCAGGTGGTACCTCCAAGAGTATCCATCAGGCCTTGGGATTCTGGGTAGTGGGTGTTGATCAGGAACTGTCTCTTGATTTAGCAGACGATAGTCTATACAAAGATGTAACGTTCCATTCTTCTCCCTAACACACTACTGGGGTAGAGTACGAAGATTTGGACTTGACTATTCATCCCTTTGCTAGAAGGTCCTCAATATACTCCTTTACTTCTCTGAGTAGTGGCTTTGGGACAGTGGAGCATGCTTGCTGGACAGGGATGTTGTCTTTGAGGTTAATTGATATTTGAAGTGTTGGAATACAGCCAATGTCATTGTTGTCTCGTGAAAAAACTGCTGACTCCTTATATAGCATTCTTTTGACTTTTTCTTGCTGTTCCCCTTCAAGATGGCTGAGGTTAACAGGTGGGTGACACAGTGATGTGGTCTCCCTAGCAGCTGAAGTGGTAGCACTGTTAACTGTCACATTGTGAGTTAAGGGGTCTGTTTGTTGCTGGTGAGGTGAATAGGTTTCAACTACTTTTGCAATTGCCTGAATGCTTCCGAGGGCTGTTTTCCGTGGCAGAGTGATATCATGTTTGGTATTATTCCCTACAGGTACTGTCAAGCAGGAATGTTTCTGGTTTAGAATTTCAAACAAGCCCTCACCAAGATCCAGCTGTTCTAGTGGCACACTTTCTTCATCAGGCTCAAACAGGACAAAGTGGTCAGATGGATCTATGGTGGATGGGACTCTGCATTTTATCCATGTGATCTGGCCCGTAGGAAGAACAATATTATGTTGACCTACTCTTAGGCGTCCAGGCTGAATATTTGGCTTTGCGGTGGATATGCAGTTTACCACAGCCTCAGCTTTAACTGGTGAGATTGAAATGGCCTCACAGATTAGAGTAATTAATGTTGGAATGAGTCTGTCCGGTTGCCCTAGGATCAATTCCTCCATGACACTGAAGCCGAGTAATGGTCTCTCTATGGGCTGACTGCTCACCAGAAAGGGGACACTGATTAGCAAGTTGGGGTCTTCATTCCTAGGTAGGTTAACAGTTATTGCAACCCAGCCATCAAAAGGGAGACTATATCCATTTACTGCATACACTTCAAGTCCATCATCATTTCCCATCAGTTCAGTGAGTGGCTGGATTTCAACATGAGGTGTTTGTTTCTCCAAGTCCGATCAATCATGTTGACTTGTGCCCCTGTGTCTAATAAAGCACTGACAGCTAATCCATTTAGGTAACATTGAATAAGGGCTTTTCTCCTAATTAGCCTCGCAATTTGTTCAGTTTGGGAGTTTGGTGGGTTGGGTGAGAACTCAGCAGGGGTCTGCTTTGGTAAATGTTTCTCTCCTACAGTAGCCGTTACTGAGGGGACATACAATAAAGCATTTCCCATAATCTCCGCAATCCCTGTATTGGTCTGGTTCCCACTGGCATAATTTGGCTGGGGCAACTGAGACCCGATCACTGAGCGCCCCCCTGCAGTGACCTACTCCAATTTCCAAGATGCTTGGACCTCTGTAGACAACCCGCAGCCATGTGACCCTCCTTGCAGCAGATGAAGTAATGGTTACAGTTGGGTAAGCCTTGCTCCACACATTTAGGACAGCCATTCATCCTTTCTTTTCTTGCAGTGTTCAGTTTTTGCGAGGAGCACTGACACATTTGCTCTGACTGTCTTGGCTGAGTGGGTTGCTTCATTGAATCCACAACTTTGGTAAGTGCCTCATTTTTTTCATTGAGCTGCTGTATGATTTGAATGCTGGGCAACTGCATGGGGATCTCCTTGTTTGTGCTGTGTTCCTATATGGTGCTTGCCCTAATCTGTACACTGAGGACAATGGTTTGGCTTTGGCGAGGTGTGGAACCCAACCTGCGTTGCCTCTCACTCTCCTCACTTGTTATCCTCATCACATATCTAACAATTGCCTTACTCGGGCTGGGCCAACGCTGCACCCACGGTGGACCCGGGCTAGGCCAGCGCTGCACCCACGGTAGACCCAGGCTGGGCCAACACTGCACCCACGGTGGACCTGGGCTGAGCCAACCCTGCACCCACGGTGAGCGGGCCGACCCGCAGGAGCACCAAGCTGAGGAGGCAGTCTATTGGAGGGGCCCTGATGACCTCGGCGGGAAGAGCTGGAAACAAGACGTCATCCACTGGTTGGACCGGACCCACGAAGACCCCTGGCGGTGGTGGAGCCCCTCTGGTGATGCTAGGAAAAGGCTCAGGAATAGCAGGAGAAGGACACTGGTTAGGGTTGCCGGCAGTGGCGGAGCCCGGCAAGGTGAGTTCAGGGCTGCACCCGACTCTCCTCACCAAGAGCCACACAGGATCTCTCTAACACAGACATGAGAAAAACAAGAGAGATCACTTGCCTGAACTCAAGCTCCATCGCCGTCCAGGACTCCGTCAAACTTGGCGATGATGTCTCGGGCCTGGCCTCCAGGAGGTCCAGCTCTGGCTCCCAGTCTGCCGTGACAGCCTCTGCAGCTGGCATGATGGTGGTAGCAGTCCTGCAGCTGCCAGGCTGCGGCTGCAATGCTGGAGGCTCCTCCGGTGTGGTAGCAGGGGAACAGCTCCATGCTGGCTCCGGAGCGGAATACTCCGAAGCCACCGGCTCCTCCATTGTCCGACGGCTCTGATCCTGGACTGACGGACCCTCAAGGATAGGTGGGGGAGACACAGAGAGGACAGAAAAAGAGTTAACATCTGCAGCTGGAAGAGAGGGCCCAGTGGACTGCTTAAACTGGGTCTCTCTCCCAGGAGACAGACAAGGTTTATCATTGTAAGGTGTAACAGAATGAAAAAACACTTGCCTGTCATCCCGGATCTTGATGTTGACAGCTGCAGGAGACTGACAGTCATTCCCCTCCGTGTCAATGGCTATTTTGGCCCCATCAAAGGATTGCGGAGGAGCCGTCTCCATGGCGACGGAGGTGGGCGTTCCTGGGTGGCCCTGGCAGGCCTCACGGCAGCTGGAGGGAAGATGGCTGCCGAAGACGAGGAGTTCCTCTCCCAACGTTTCAATGCCAGATGACACTGTTTGTGGGACGCTGGAGCTGGTTTAGGTGGAGCGGGCGTAGTACTCTGGTGTGAAGCAGGAAAACGGAGCCCCGGGAGCGCTCCCCCTTTGACGCAAGCCCGGTCTTCCTAGGGGACTTCCTCACCCTCTTGCCATACTCACGCTGCAGCGCTGCCACCAGGGAAATCCTCTCAACTCCCTCTGCATGTTCGGAGAGTTGAGGGCAACGGCACACTGCTGCTTCTGCCAGATCCACATACCACAGGATGTCCTCTGGAGTGGAATAAATGCGTGCCGAGGAAATCAGCCTGTCTATTTCCATAAGAGACCGACAGCACTGCCAACCCTGATGGATAGGATAGCTTTGCCCCAACGCTGCCATCTCCATGAATAGGTGAGTGGAAAAACAGTTCAAAAAGAAAATGTAATATCTGGGTGTAACCCACTAAATCCTTTAATTGCTGGACTATTCTGTCATGAATTCCCCATGCGCTTTTATGCAGCGCACGAAGAAGAAGAGAGACAGATTTATGTGCAGGTTACACCACAGAAACATTTATTAAAGTAAGGATTCACAGTTCCCAAAAAGTGCAGACATACAAAAAACGGTAACAGGATACACTTACGGATAACATGACGGAACGTGTTGCAGGCAAACCACAGAGTAATGTGGCGAGGGCAGACCACGGCAGAACGTGGCCGTGACAGATTCACATGATGAATTCAGTAGTCCAGCAGCACAAGACAGCAGATGGGTAACTTAAATGCAAATACTGATGGCAGAGAGATTGGGTGCACCTGGACGAGGAGCGGGAAAGGTAATTACGGGGAGTGGAACCAGCTGACTGTCAAGAGAGGGAGGGCGTGCTCGGACCGTCAGACCGTCAGACAGCGCCCACACATGTGTAGGCCAAAGAAGGCTGCCTCACAGCTGCCAGCCAGAAAACAGTGTCTACAGGTACGGGAAATTAAACTAGGAAACATAGAAACTACAAGGAACTCAAAAGAGAAAACAATACACAAATAAATATGGAACACAGACACATGAGACTGAGCCTGGGAGAATCTCAGCTCAGAACCAAATACACAAAATACACAGATGAACCTGAAACACAGAGAAAGGTCAGAACTGAGCCCAAGGGACAAACTGGCTCAGTTCATGACAGATGTAAATAGAATTCTCTGAGTCCAATCACTCTGTAGAGGAATTGCTGTGGCGTCTCGTTTTTATTCTGTTTAGTGCACATCAACTCTTGAAACAGTTCGGTGCCATTCTTTTCCCTCAGGTGTGACTGTAAGAATCCTTTCAGTTCTGCCACAATCATATCGTCTTTATTCATCAACATGTCTTTCAAGTTCCCAGGTTTAATTATCCTGAGCACAGCTCTGACGATTTCTGAGTCAGTAAAGTCCTCTTGGATCGCTTCATCAATCTGCCTGCACACATTACTGTAGGTGATGTCTGATGTGTTGTCTCCTATCTGACCTCTCTGAATTTTTAAGTCTCTGTGGTGGTGGTATGAGAGCTCCCTGATGGAAATCAGCTTGTCATGTGGCTGGTGAGTGTTGAGCCCTGGTTGGCCGTCACTAGCGACCGAATCCCTGCCTTGTG
The DNA here is from genome assembly GCA_020510985.1 of Pholidichthys leucotaenia. Lineage (NCBI taxonomy): Eukaryota > Metazoa > Chordata > Actinopteri > Cichliformes > Pholidichthyidae > Pholidichthys > Pholidichthys leucotaenia. The sequence goes on along the minus strand of CM035842.1, from coordinate 354,551,480 downwards.
GAGATGACGGGGTCCCTGAAGGCTGGGTAGACTTTGGTCTCATAGTGGGCGTGTGTAATACACTGCATAAGTTGCTTACTAAGGTCCTCATAGCTTGTCAAAATTCTTTGCAGGTCACTCTCACGTGTGTTCCCCTCCAAATTACCCATAGTGGTACTGGTGTCTCCGACTACTGAAACTTTTCGTGGTTGTAGACCTGGTGATCTAGATGTGGCTCCATGTGTCATAACACTGGAATGAGCCACAGGTTGTGTTGTACTTGGCTTATTATGAACACCAAAATCATTAGTTGTCTTACATGTTGTACCCCTCTGCGCTTGGATAACAGTGTCAATAGTGTCCTTGAAAATCAGTAATTCTACCATTCCTCTATCTTCAGACTCAAGCAGATGTCTGTTGTACACAAAAGCATTGATGTGCTCAAAACAACCCTCATGAGCTCCATCCTCCAGTGTAGGCTGCTCTTTTCCTGGCACTGGACCTGCAGTCTTGGCAATCTGAAAGAGTTCACTGGCCGATAAGCTGAATAGGATCTTTTGAATGCCCCAAACTAGACTCTTCCTCTCACTGTTGGACATTGTAGCTCTTTCTTTTCCAGCTGTATGGTCACACAATCCAGGAACTTAGCATAGCCTCCACTTCTCTCCAACTGTCAGCTCACATCAGCTTCTTCACAGTACTGAAAGACTTCTGTTCACCTCCTCCGGTCTGGTCCCGGATGTCATCTTTCACTGGATCAACTTCCCGTCAGTAGATGGAGCTGATCCTGGATGATGAGCCTGCAAGAATCTGTTACAGGTATCATGGTTGCTGCCAAGTAATAGATTTCTGAAAACCAGGATAAAAGTGATGAGACAGGGGAGACTTAACTGCTGTCTGAGAATTCTTCTGGTTAACTGTTACTCCAACCGACAGCATGTGCAAACGAGAATTCCAACTTAGAACAGCAGTCCTTGTCGCCCCCTGCAGTCCAAATCTAGGCACTGCACAGGCACTTCCCTGACCACATTTTGAGATACCTCAAAAATAGCTGATTATTTACATCAATAGAATAAAGAAATCACGGATAAAATATCAACTTTACACTGTCAAATCAAACAAATAAATTTATGTGCGTGTTGTGGAGAGAATAACCAGGCCGAACTTTTCTGAGCAGATGAAGCTTTATTCCACTCTCTCTCACATTGTCCAGAATCAGAAAAATGTCCCCCAGGTTGCAGGCACTCTCTTTTATATCACAGCACTAACACTTCTCTGCTACCTGGGGTGCTGCATTAACATATCACTCCCCCACTCCCCACCTTTGATCTGCCACTTCAGTTTGAGGGAAAACTGCTGAGTAACTACTGAGTGGGTTCCCCACAGTGTCACAGTTAACATATACAACAAATTAAGGACAGTGAATGTTAAAGTAAATTGTCAAAGAAACTAAGTCTGCTGAGAAGTATGGATAGGCTAGCTTATGGAGTGCTTTGAAGGTGAAGAGCAGTATCTTGAAGTTTATTCTGCAGTTTAAGGGAAGCCAGTTAAGTTGTTCAAGGACGGGGGTCATGTGTCCTATGGACGGGGTGCGAGTGATGATTCAGGCTGCAGAGTTCTGGAGGAGCTGTAGTTTGTCATACAGTGTAATACAGCTATGGTCAGTTTAGTACAGTGCCACCTGGAGTTTTTGATTTTTAGCTTGTTTCTGCTTTCACCAACACAACACAGCATGATACCTTGGTTTTTCAGTGATAATTAGCGACTGTGGTGCACATATGTAGTTTCACGGGCTCACATGTATACGACTGTTCATATGCTCTCATGTATAAGATAAGATAAGCCTTTATTAGTCCCACAACGGGGAAATTCCAGGATTGCAACAGCACAGGGATAGCAACACTCAGAGCAACAATCAGAAGGCAAGAAAAAAAGCAAGCAAGCAAGAGCAGCTAATATACATATGTACATATTACTATAAAATATATATATACACACACACACACACAGACACACAGTGCAGAGCATTGTAGCTGGATGGAATAAATATATGAATATATAAACACACAGTGCGGAGCATTGCAGCTAGGTGGAATAAATATGTAAATATATAAACACACACAGTGCGGAGCAATGTAGCTAGATGGAATAAATATATAGATACAGTGGTACCTCTACTTACGAACGTCTCTACATACGAAATTTTCAGGTTACGAGACGCCTCAGCGGGAAAATATTGCCTCTAGTTACGAACAAAATTTCAGGATACGAAAGGCAAAAAAAGTACGCGCTCCTCGCAGCTCCCGTATTTTACCGAACGTAAACATACCTGTAGCTGCTCTGCCATTGGCTATCGCCTAGCATCTTCCTGGTATCCCACTGGCCACGAATGGATGCGTTTGGTTGATCTCGCTTTATCTTATTATTATTTACTATTCTTACTACTTTATTTTATCCTTCTTACCTCTTGTAAGACTGTTGACTGAACTACACAATTTAGAGAAAAAAAAATTGTTAACTGCCATGTTTATCACCATCTACGTTATAACTCTGTACTTTCACCTTGTTCTTAATAAAGTTTTGGGAAAAAAAAAAAACAACATCAACGATCAGCACGGTATTAAAACAAAAGGAAGCCCTTACAAGCCGATAAAAGCAAACGTCCTTGGATCGTTTCATCACAAAACGTCAGGCAAAAACCACTGATGAGACAGAACATGAACCAAAGAAGGCAAAAGGTGACGCCGACGCCGACGCCGACGATCGCAGTTAAAAGGTAAATGAACATAATTTTTATTATTCTTTCGCTTTTATTATTCTTTCTCTCTTTTTAAACTCTCATTTTATGTTTATTGTGCAGTAATCTAATTGTAACATGTATTTGTTACATGTTTTGATGCGTTTTTACGATTTATAAAAAATTTATGCCCGAATTTTGGGGGCTTGGAACGGATTACGGCATTTACATGTAAAACGCGCCTCTACTTACGAATTTTTCACGTTATGAGAATTCTTCCAGAACGAATTAAATTCGTAAGTAGAGGTACCACTGTATATAAATATAAACACACCCAGTGCGGAGCATTGTAGCTAGATGGAATAAATATGTAAATATATAAACACACACAGTGCAGAGCATTGTTGCTAGATGGGATGAAACAGCATAACTGTCTACTTAGTTATCCTACATGGTATGATTATGTGCCCATACATATTCTCACCCTCCATAGCGACCGGTATTTTCCTAGTTGTATGCCGGAGGGAACCATTGTGTAAGTCTATTGCATCTTTTGCATTCAAAAAACTATTATTTTGTTACGTCTTTTTCCTATCTCTGCGAGCAGCCCTGCTTAGGTTGTACAGTCTGACAGCCGTTGGTAGGAAGGACCTGTGAAACCTCTCGGTTGTGCACCTGGGATGATGTAGTCTGCTGCTAAATGAGCTCCTCAGTGCATTCAGTATGTCCTGCATAGGGTGGAACTCGGACTCCAGCAGAGATGACAGTTTAGCCACCGTCCTTCTCTCTCCTATCTCCTCCACCGGATCAAGGCGCTGCCCCAGGACAGAGCTAGCTTTCTTGATCAGTTTGTTCAGACTCTTCCTATCGGCTGCAGTAATGCCACTGCCCCAGCAGACCACTCCAAAAGTGATGGCTGATGCCACCACCGTGTCATAGAATGTCTTCAGCAGCGCCCCTTGTACGCCAAAAGACCTGAGTCTCCTCAGCAGGAACAGCCTGTGCTGTCCCTTCTTGTAGAGTGCGTTAGTATTGTGTGACCAGTCTAGTTTATTGTTCAGATGAACACCCAGGTACTTATAGGATGTCACCATCTCGATGTCTGTTCGCTGTATATTTACTGGTGCTGTGAGGGGTTGCCCATGCCTGCGGCAGTCCACCACCAGCTCCTTAGTTTTCCTCGCGTTGATCTGGAGGCAGTTCCGATGGCACCAGTCCACGAAGGCTTGGATAAGCCCTCTGTACTCAGCTTCATCTCCGTTGGAGATGAGGCCAACAATCGCAGAGTCATCAGAGAACTTCTGTAGATGGCAGTGTGTTGTGTTGTGTGAGAAGTCCGCAGTATAAAGAGTGAACAGGAAGGGAGCCAGCACCGTTCTCTGGGGGGCCCCCGTGCTACCGATGATCGTGTCGGACACACAGTCCCGGGTTCTCACAAACTGAGGCCGGTTCGTGAGGTAGTCCAGGATCCATGATGACAGGTGCTGGTCCACCCCTGCGCGCAGCAGCTTGTCCTTCAGGATCATCGGTTGGATGGCGTTGAAAGCACTGGAGAAGTCAAAGAACATGATCCTCACCATATTCCCGGGCTTCTCCAGGTGGGACAGAGAACGGTGAAGAAGGAAGATCACCGCATCCTCCACCCCAATGCCATGCTGGTAGGCGAACTGGAGTGGATCCATCGCTGGTTCCACCAGGGGGCGGAGGTGAGCAAGGAGCAGTTTCTCCAGGGTCTTCATCAAGTGGGACGTCAAGGCCACCGGTCTGTAGCTGTTCAGGTCTTTGGGGTGGGAAGTTTTTGGTACAGGTACCACACAAGATGTTTTCCACAGCTGTGGTACCCTCCCCAGCTTCAGGCTCAGGTTGAAGATGTATGTCACAATCCCACACAGCTGGTCTGCACAGGACTTGAGGAGCTTTGCGCTGATGCCGTCCGGTCCCGACGCCTTCCTCGCCTTGATCTTCCTCAGCTCCGTCCTCACCTGGGTCCTGGTCAGGGTCAGGATGGGGGGCTGTGTGTTGGGAGTGGGGGGGTGTTGGTGGAGTGGGGAGTGGGCAGCAGGACTTGATTTCTTTAGAGGCAGCAGTGGTTGTTGTGCAGTCAGGGGGGAGGGCGGTTGGTCAAACCTATTGAAAAACAGATTCAGGTTGTTCACCCACTCCCTGCCCCCCGTGGCCTGGGGGGAGGTATTTTGGAGCCCAGAGATGGTCTTGAGGTTTCTCCAGACCCCGCTGATGTCGCTCTGTTGCAGCTTGTCCTCCATCTTCTTCCTGAAGCTGTCCTTGCCTTCTCTGATCTTTCTCCTCAGCTCCCTCTGTACGGACTTCAGCATCTCCCTATTCCCCGACCTGAAGATCCTCTTCTTCTCTCTCAGAAGTGTTTTTATCTCAGGGTTGATCCAGGGTTTGTTGTTTGAGCAACGCCGTATGGTCTTGGTGGGAACGGATTTGTCCACACAGAAGCTGAGGTAGTCCGTGAAGGTGTGAGTGAGGCCATCGATGTCCTCACCATGTGGATCGCAGAGCTGCTTCCAGGCGGTGGCTTCAAAACAGCCCTTTAGAGTGTCCATTGTCTCCTCAGACCATAACTCCACTGTGCGCATGGCCGGAGGTTGTCTGTGCACTAGGGGTTTGTACACCGACCGGAGATGAACCAAGTTGTGATCCGATCTCCCGAGTGGGGGGAGTTGTGATGAGGTGTACGCCTCCTTAGTGTTTGCGTAGAATAAGTCCAGTGTTTTATTGTCTCTAGTGTGGCATGTGACATACTGGGTGAACGTGGGTAGAATGGGAGATAGTGAAACATGGTTGAAATCGCCTGAGATGAGGAGAAGAGCATCTGGGTGTTCTGTCTGCAGCCTGCTGGTTACTGAATGGATGACGTCACGCGCTGTCCCAGTGTTCGCCGTCGGATTTGCATAAACAACAATGCAGATCACGTGTGAGTGTTCTCTTGGGAGATATGTAGGCCGCATGCTAACAGCTAGACACTCAATGTCTTTGCTGCAGTGTCGTTGTTTAACAGTGATATGTCCCGGTCTGCACCAGTTGTTGTTAACATACATTATCACTCCACCGCCCCTTGTTTTGCCACTGTCTGGTGTTCGGTCTGCCCGTATCATGTGGAAACCCTCGAGCTCAATGTTAGCATCTGCTGCTAGTTCAGTTAGCCACGTCTCAGAAAACAAAAGGAGAGAGCACTCCCGATATGTGCTATCGTAACGGCAGATAGCCGCTAGCTCATCTACCTTTCCCAGTAACGACCGTACATTTCCCATGACAATAGATGGAAGGGAGGGTCTGTACCTTATATTTTTTGTCCTCCGCCTTACTCCAGCCCGGCAGCCGCGGCGTTTTTGCCTCAGTTCTCTCGGTATGTCGAGTTTTTCCTGGGACCGGGTGGCGGTTGAATGCTAGCAGCTCTTCCCTGCTGTATCGTATCCTGCTATAAACAGTGGCTCTGTCCACCGGCTCAGGAGACATTTGGGACGATCTGTGTGTCCGTGATATAAGTGGAGTGAAAAAAAGACGGATCAAAAAGAGAGAGGAAGGGAAAAAGACTCGGAATCGAGCCGCTGTTGCAAAGGGCGGCCGACTCGTGTGGCGCCGGGACAGAAAAAAGTATAGTGTGTATAGTATAGTGTGTTGTATATTCCCGTGTGCTTATTTTGGCTTCACGTCTGAAGAGGAACAAAAGGTCTGGACCTCCTAGGGATAAGAGGAGGATGAGAGAGTTGGCCTTTTGATATGCAAAGAGATGGACATGAATGATTTCCTGACCACCCAGGTTTGGGTGGAAGAGAGAGGAACTGCAGGGGGGATGCATTGTGTTTGGGATTTAAAGACAATGGGATTTTGTACTTTGATGTCAGGGGTATAAGACTGGCAGATGTTGGGGTTTTTTTGTTTCTTCTGCTTTTGAATGTTGGAGAGTGTGTTGTGAATAAAATGCAACCTGAGAAATAACTCTGCCTCATCCTTTCCACACAATCTCCACACTGGTGACCTTAAGACGTATTATGGCCGGAGACGATTCTCCTGCACCGGACTCATCAGGAGCCAGCTAAGCTAATGCAGCTACCACAGTCCAGCTTCCGGACTTCTGGCAGAACAGTCCGCGCTCCTGGTTTAACGCAGTCGAGGCACAGTTCCATCTTCGGAAGGTTTCGGGAGATGCCACGAAGTTCTACCATGTAGTTGCAAAGCTGGACAACCACACAGCCCAGCGTGTAGAGAGCCTGATCAACCACCCGCCAGACGACGACAAGTACGGCACTTTGAAGGCTGCTCTCATCCATTTTTTCACCCCCTCGCTGGGAGAGCGAGCAGAGAAGCTCCTGGCGTTGACTGAGTGTGAGGTCAACAGACCTGCAGACCTGATGGCGAAGATGCTGAGTTTGAGAGACGCCGAAGATGATGGCTTTATTTTCGCCCACCTTTTCCTCAGGACACTACCGCCAGCGGTGAGAGTTACACTGGCCAGTTCACAGCTGCTGGCCCACCGAGACTACCACGAGCTGGGCCAGGAGGCGCAACGACTCGTCGACGCCCATAGACGACACACGGCCACGACCGCAGCAGCGGAGCTGGGCGCAACATCCGGAGATGGCAGGGGGCCAGAGGCTGTAGTACCAGACTCACCGACGACGGCAGTGACGGGGGCCAGGAGGCGCAGAGCGGACGACGTCCTTTGCTTTTACCATCCCCGTTTCGCCGAGAGGGCACTTAAGTGCATTCCACCATGCCAATTCAAGCGCTTGGGAAACGCCAAGACCGGGAGTCGGTAGCAGCTGCGGCTCTCGGTGAGGAGAACAAGCTGCTCTACTTGAGGGACGCGCGATCGGGGAGGCACTTCCTCGTGGACACAGGCTCCCAGCTGAGTTTCATCACACCTTCCTACGCTGACCGGCTGGCGTCTTCCAGTGGCCCTGTGGTGTCAGCAGCGAATGGCTCGGCGATTAAGACCTTCGGGGAGAAGACCCTGTCTCTGTCGTTACACGGCCGCACATTCGAGTGGACTTTCGTCATAGCGGCAGTCAATTTCAACATGTTAAGTGCTGATTTTTTGTGCTCACATGGTTTGTTGGTCGATCTTGCTAACAGACACCTGGTTAATGCACTCTCTTTTTCTTCTATTCCCTGTACAGCGCGAGTGGCCCCACCAACAGCACAAGCCAATGTCACAGTTGCAGGTGGTAAGTTCCACACACTCCTCACTCAGTTTCCAGCACTCACGGTGCCAACGTTTTCGGTGACCGTGGCTAAACACGGGGCGGAGCATTTTATTACTACCACCGGACCGCCCGTTTTTGCAAAAACTCGGCGCTTGGATTCAGCTAAACTGGCCATAGCGCGCGAGGAGTTCGCAAACCTTGAAAAATTGGGCATCATCCGTCGTTCAAAGAGCCCTTGGACTTCACCGCTTCACATGGTCCCTAAAACTGATGGCTCGTGGCGGCCATGCGGTGATTTTCGCAGGCTGAACAATGCTACAGCACACGACCGCTACCCAATCCCACATATCCAGGATTTTTCAGTTCATTTGGCGGGGACACGCATTTTTTCTAAGATAGACCTGGTACGCGGTTATCATCAGGTCCCAGTCCGCGCTGAGGACATACCCAAAACAGCGGTAATAACTCCTTTCGGCCTTTTTGAGTTTTTGCGTATGCCGTTTGGGCTTAAAGGCGCAGCGCAGACTTTCCAACGCACGATGGACGCGGTGTTGTGCGATCTCCCTTTCGTGTTCATCTACCTGGACGACATTTTGGTAGCCAGTGCGTCCGAAGACGAACACGAAAACCACCTCACGGCAGTTTTCCGGAGGTTGGCGGAGCACGGGCTAATAATCAACCCAGCGAAGTGTCGGTTCGGGGTGGCGCAGATTGATTTTTTGGGGCATCGCGTCTCTCCCGAAGGAGCAGCTCCTCTGCCTGACAAGGTGCGTGCGGTGGCAAATTTTCCCCAGCCACAAACGGTCAAAGCGTTACAGGAGTTTTTGGGAATGGTGAATTTTTATAACCGTTTCCTCCCCTGCACGGCGCAGCTCATGCAACCATTGTATGCTGCGCTTAAAAAACAAAAACCCGCAAATAAAATCGAATGGTCTCCCAAGCGGGAGCGTGCATTCTCTGAAGTCAAAACAGCCTTGGCAAACGCTGCGTTGTTAGCGCATCCAGTCCCAACGGCCCGCATGGCGCTCACTACTGACGGGTCAGATGTGGCCATAGAGGTGGTTGTGGAACAGTATGTGGCTAGAGCCTGGCAGCCGCTCGCGTTTTTCAGCAAGACTTTGCGCGATAGTGAGCGAACATACAGCGCATTCGACAGGGAGTTGTTAGCTCTCCATTTGGCTATTCGTCACTTCCAGTTTTGGCTGGAGGGACGCCGTTTCACCATGTTCGTTGACCACAAGCCGCTGACTTTTGCGATGGCCAAGATTTCGGAACCTTGGTCGGGCCGGCAGCAGAGACAGCTGGCCGCAATTTCGGAGTTCACTACCGATATCCAGCATGTAGCGGGTAAACTTAATGTAGTGGCAGACTGCCTCTCGCGTGCCGTGGCTGCTCCAGCCCGCGTAGAGGTAGATTTCGCAGCTGTTGCCGTGGACCAGGGTAGCGGCGCAGAAGTGCGCGCGGCCCCAGTCCACGTAGGGATAGATTACGCAGCCATGGCCGCGGAGCAGGGCGGCGACGCGGATGTGCGCGCGCTCCAGTCTGGACCAACTGGGTTAAGGCTGGAGGACAGGATGCTGCAAGACAGTATGCCCCCCCTAATCTGCGATGTTTCCACCGGGCGACCCTGTCCGGTGGTTCTGGCCTCGTGGTGCCGCCGCGTTTTTGACTCGATCCATTTGCTGGTGCACCCGGGGGTGCGCGCTTCGGTCAAAATGGTAGGGGAGAAATTTGTATGGCCGGGCCTGCGCAAGCAAGTTAGAGAGTGGCCGGCAGCCTGCATGGCCTGTCAGCGGGCCAAAGTGCATAGACACACGAGAGCTCCTTTGGAGCCGTTTCATATTCCAGCTAAAAGGTTTGATCATGTCCATGTGGACCTCGTAGGCCCCCTACCTCCCTCGCAAGGGTGCACACATCTTCTGACAATGGTTGACCGCACCACGCGCTGGCCAGAAGTGGTTCCCCTGTCATCAACCACTGCCGAGGAGGTGGCGCGTGCTTTTTTAACTGCATGGGTAGCACGTTTTGGAGTTCCGTCGGATATTACGTCTGACAGAGGCCCACAATTTGTTTCCGAACTTTGGTCAGCGATGGCCCGCAGCCTGGGGGCAACGATCCACTGCACGACCGCGTATCACCCGCAGGCTAACGGGTTATGCAAACGTTTTCACAGGTCGCTGAAGGCGGCTCTCAGAGCGTCGCTTACGGATGCAAATTGGGTAGACAAACTACCATGGGTTCTATTGGGGTTGCGTTCTGCACCTAAAGAGGATTTAGACGCCTCCCCAGCGGAGCTAGTGTTCGCACAGCCACTTCGGCTGCCTGGAGAATTTCTCTCTGACAACCCAGCGCCAGAGTTCTCCTCGGCTCAGCGGTTACAGAATAGCAATGGCCCGAGTGTCCTACCAGGCCCCCGTTCACCACAGTTTTCCGCGTGTTTTTGTGCCTAAAGCTTTAAAAAATGCGGAGTTTGTTTTTGTCAGACAGGATGCCCACCGCACAGCTCTGCGACCGCCTTACGATGGACCATTTAGAGTGCTAGAAACAGGTGATAAGCATTTTTTGCTAGATTTGGGGGGCAGAAAGGAGATGATTGGCATAGACAGACTCAAACCTGCTTTTGTGATGGCTGACGAAACTGTGCAGTTGGCGAGGGCCCCGCGACGGGGTAGACCCCCTAGGGAGCATTCCCCAGTACACCCACAGAGATTGACTAACAGTTTTAATCCCCAGACAGCAGCTCCACAGCAGGAGGACACCGCGGAAGAGGTTAAGCCCACCTGCAGCAGATACGGCAGACGGTTGAGACCAAGACAGCATGTGGACTGATGTGTGGCGATTTTATTATGACATGCAATCTGTGTTAATTCAATTCAATTCAACTTTATTTATATAGCGCCATTTCACAACAACAGTCATCTCATAGCACTATCAACTGTAGGGGGGAACCCCCACAGTTGCAGAAAGACCCCAGCAATCAGGTGATCCCCTGTGAGCAAGCACTTGGCGACGGTGGAGAGGAAAAACTCCCTTTTAACAGGAAGAAACCTCCAGCAGAACCAGGCTCAGGGAGGGGCAGTCATCTGCTGCGACTGGCTGGGGGGTGAGGGGACAGAGAAGATGAAAAGAACAGACATGTAGAGAGCAAACAGCACGATGGGGACTCAATCTATGGGAGAGAACAAACAAATGTTAATGACCAGCAAAAAAAAAAATATTTCATAGAGAGTGAGGAAAGGAGTGAGGCCCAGTGCATTACTGGAGGTCCCCCGGCTGACTAAACCTATTAGCAGCATAACTAAGGGAGGGTTCAGAAACACATGATCCATCCCTAATTGTAGGCTATATCAAAAAGGTAGGTTTTAACCCTAATCTTAAAAACAGAGATCGAGTCTGACTCCCGAATCTAGATTGGCAGTTGATTCCACAGGAGAGGAGCTTGATAACTGAAGGCTCTGCCTCCCATTGTACTTTTGGAGATTCTAGGTATTACAAGTAGTCCTGCATTTTGGGAGCGTAGTGCTCTGTTAGGATAATACGGTAGTATCAGATCTTTTAAATAAAAAGGAGCCTGATTGTTTAGAGCTTTGTAAGTAAGAAGAAGGATTTTAAACTTAATTCTAAACTCTATGGGAAGCCAATGAAGGGAGGCCAGAACTGGAGAGATATGATCTCTCTTTCTAGTACCTGTTAAAACTCTTGCTGCAGCATTTTGGATCAGCTGAAGACTTTTTAAAGATGTTTTAGGACAACCTGATAATAAAGAATTACAATAATCTAATCTCGAGCTAACAAAAGCGTGGATCAGTTTCTCAGCATCACTCTGAGACAAGATGCTCCTAATCTTGGCAATATTACGCAAATGATAGAAGGCAGTCTTAGAAACAAATTTAATATGTGAATTGAAGGACAAATCCTGATCAAAAATAACTCCAAGGTTCCTCACAGAGCTATTAAGAGAAAGAGTAACTGCATCCAAACTGAAAGTTTGATTTGGAAAGGAATTTCTAAGGTTTTTTGGACCAACAAGAATGACTTCAGTCTTATCTGAATTTAATAGCAGGAAATTACAAGTCATCCAAGCTTTGATTTCCTTAAGACAGGCTTCTAACTTGGCTAATTGATTACTATCATCTGGCTTCATTGACAGGTATAATTGTGTGTCATCTGCATAACAATGAAAATGTATACAGTGCTTTCTAATAATATTGCCTAACGGAAGCATATATAAACTAAAAAGAGTAGGGCCTAGCACAGATCCCTGTGGAACTCCATGACTAAGCTTTGAGTTGAAAGAAAACTCATTATTTACATGAACAAACTGGAACCTATCAGATAAATAAGATCTAAACCACTGCAACGAAGTTCCATTAAGTCCAACATAGTGTTCTAATCTATCAAGTAGAATATTATGATCGATAGTATCAAAAGCTGCACTAAGGTCTAAAAGGACAAGTACAGAAACTAGTCCATTATCAGATGCAATGAGGAGGTCGTTAGTGACCTTCGCTAAGGCTGTTTCAGTACTATGATGGATGTTAGCTTGTTCCATCTTAGACGTTTGGGGGCGGGGGGTTATATGGGGTGCACATATGTAGTTTCACGGGCTCACATGTATATGACTGTTCATATGCTCTCATGTATATTCCTGTGTGCTTATTTTGGCTTCACGTCTGAAGAGGAACAAAAGGTCTGGACCTCCTAGGGATAAGAGGAGGATGAGAGAGTTGGCCTTTTGATATGCAAAGAGATGGACATGAATGATTTCCTGACCACCCAGGTTTGGGTGGAAGAGAGAGGAACTGCAGGGGGGATGCATTGTGTTTGGGATTTAAAGACAATGGGATTTTGTACTTTGATGTCAGGGGTATAAGACTGGCAGATGTTGTTTTTTTTTTCTTTCTTCTGCTTTTGAATGTTGGAGAGTGTGTTGTGAATAAAATGCAACCTGAGAAATAACTCTGCCTCATCCTTTCCACACAATCTCCACACAACTACCCATAAACCATCTATGGTGGACCGTCGTGCCCGTCAGCTCACCACCCTCTGGTGGTCAAGGTTGTTTTCAAGAAAATATTCAGTTTAGATATCACAAATTCCAAAGGCTGTAACTTGAAAGTGGTAAGAGATAATGGCTTACTGTCAATTAGAAAGATGTAGAATATGATCCAAAGTTTGAGATAGGAGTAAATGTACACAACTAATTTCCATAATGTGACGGCAGCCATATCGGATTACATAACTTTCGGTCAAAAGTGGACTTTGGACATATTTACACAAAGGATGGTTTTGTTTTTCTGTTTCTGTTTTTTTTTGTTGTTATCTTTTCTTCAAAATATACAAACCAGAAAACCAGTAGAATGTAAACAAACTGATAAAACATCGGACCTACTGCACATCATCGGTCTTCATACGTCCATTTCCTCACCCTGGATCCTTATTTCGTCTTCTGCCGGTTATTTTCGGTTTCTCTCCCACATCCAGAAACTCTCACATTTATCTTATGATTTATTCCACCTCAATTTCGGTTACATAACACCACCAAACCGGGGCTATTGATTTCTCTGTCACGTGCAGCTCGTCAAGAGCAGATGAACAGTGTCCATGTTCCAGACCATCTTCTGCTGTCACATAAGGTAAATAGTTCCCTTTGGAAGCTAAATAATCTCTTTTTAGAATCATTGTACTGTCCTCACTAAGTTGTAAGAACTAGCTAGACAGCAAGTTAAACTTTTCTTCATTGGTGATTTATTTCTTGACAAGCAGACTTCGACATCACAGCTTCAGAAGATAAAGTGAAACTAAAAATGAAACAAGTAGGAGACTAATTAAATTCTGTAACGTTTCTACATAAGCTAGCACTTAAAACACAACCTAGAAAAGGTAACTAATGACCTTGGCATTCATTACAGTGGTTAAGCTATGCTATTGCTAACATTTAGCTACCATTAACATATGTTCAAAAAATCGTTTTTTCTACATTTACTTTTAACAGTTTCTAAACAACATAAACCATGAAATTATCTTCCATAACAAATACTAAGAACATAAAGAATGAATACATACAAGGGATGCATCTGCTGGGGCTATGAAAAGCGAATTTTTTAGGAACTCCTTCCTCTGAATGGCAACATGACTTTGCCCTTGGTCCAACTGACATTTTACTTCCTACTTCCTGTTTCTAACGTTATGACATCACTAGTCAAATTAAAAGTACTTCCTATTGCATGAACTTACATTGAATAAAAGTCCCAAATTCTGCCAGAAGGCAGCACACTCCCCGTCTGACCTTAAAGGTCACTACCCACCAATAAATGTCTCTGGCCTGAAGTTTCAGTCTTTTGTCAGCAGAAGAATTACTTCTGACACCGGCCTCTGGAACAGCTTGGATTCCTTGCCTGCTGTCTTCAGCTCGACCTTCCTTACTCTGCCGTCCCTGCCAGGGACGACCGCTGTAATCCTCGCCATGGGCCACGCATTACGTGGAACTTGACGGTCCTTCAGGAGCACGATGTCTCCTTCTTTGACATCCCGTCGTGCCTCCCTCCACTTCCGTCGGGGCTGAAGAGTGGGAAGGTACTCCTGTCACCAGCGACGCCAGAAACAGTCTGCAAGGGCTTGCACCTGTCTCCATTGTCTGCTGAGAAGATCCTTTCCCGTGAATTCCCCGTATGGTGGAGGAACTCCCACCTTCTGGGTGAGAATCATCGCAGGAGAGAGCACGAAGGGTGACTCTGGGTCTGTGGAGACCGGAACAAGGGGTCTGGCATTGAGTATTGCAACCGCCTCAGCCATGAGAGTGTTCAAGACGTCGTGAGTTAGCTGGACATTCTCCTGCAGCAAGATGGCATCCAGAATCCTTCTTGAGAGGCCTATTAAACGCTCCCACGACCCTCCCATGTGTGACGAGTGAGGTGGGTTGAACACCCAAGAACACCCTTGCTGGCTCAAGAACTGCTGGACTGAAGTGTTTTGACTGAGTCCCAATTCCTTTGCAGCGGCAACAAAGTTTGTTCCGCAGTCTGATCTTATTTGCTTAGCAGGTCCTCTTATCGCGAAGAATCTCCTTAGTGCATTGACACGACTGGAAGTGTCCAGGGAGTCGATGAGCTCAATATGCACGGCTCGGGAGCTCATGCAACAGAAGAGCATCGCCCATCTCTTGCTTTGGGCCTGTCCACCTCGCGTGCGCCTTGAGATGACTGGCCAAGGTCCGAACACATCCACTCCTACATAGGTGAAGGGTGGGCATGTGTGTAGTCGTTCCGGAGGTAAGTTGGCCATGAGTTGTTCCTCTGTTCTGCCGCGTAACTTTCGGCAAACAACGCACTTGTGCAGCTCTGAGGCGATAAGCTTTTTTCCGCCTATGACCCAAAAGCCTGCAGCTCTCAGGGCCCCTTCTGTAAAGTGTCGTCCTTGATGCTTGACATCTTCATGACACTGGCGCACTAGCAGCAGGGAAACATGACTGTTCTTGGGCAAGATGATGGGGTTCTTTTCCTGACTGCTCAAGTCAGCATGCTTTAGTCTGCCGCCAACGCAAATCAGGTCTTCTTCAAAAACAGGTCTGAGTTTCTGAAGAGAACTGTCCTTGGCTACAGTTTTTCCATTTTCAAGTGCTGTTAATTCCTTAGAGTAGGCCTCTTCCTGCGCTGCTCTGATGATGATGTGTCTAACTTGGGACAGCTCATCTGGAGTACGCGGGAGGTTGCAGTAGTGCCATCCTTTGCACTGACTGGACTTGTGCTTGTAAAATTTAGCAATGTGGATGAGTAGAGCAATTGCCCTAGTGAGAGAGCGCATTGATGAGAACCGCTGGAAACGTGCGGCATTGAGGCCTCTGTTTAGACTGTGAGTCAAGAGGCTGCTCACTTCAGGGCGTATCTCTCCATCCAATTCTGGGTTGAGAAGCTCAAAGACTTCCTTTGAGTCTTCATCAGGTGGACTGGGTTTGTACAGAAGGTCTGGTCCGGTGAACCATGTGGTCTGTGCCAGATGTGATGCCGCAACTGCCCGCGAAGCGTGGTCTGCGGGGTTGTCTTCCGTACTGACATAGTGCCACTGGTCAGGTGTTGAGAACTGACGTATTCTGCAAACTCGGTTGTGGACGTATACATAGAAACGTTTCGTTTGATTGTAGATATAGCCAAGAACTACCCTGCTGTCACAGTAGAACTTGACCTCATCAGGCTTCAGGTCCAGCTCGTCTTGTATGAGCTCAGCAACTTCTACGGCTAATACTGCGGCACACAGCTCTAGCCGGGGAATTGTTGGTTCTGACTGTGGAGCCAGTTTAGCTTTCCCTAGGATGAATCCAACTTGGATTTCTCCATCAGCTTGTGTAGTCTTCAGATATGCCACCACTCCAATGGCCTTGGTGCTTGCGTCGGAGAACACACATAGCTCTGTGTGCTCACCCTTGGAGAGGGATGTCGTAGTGTATGCGCGTGGGATGTGCAGCTGGTTTAAATCATGCAATGACGTTCGCCATGATTCCCATTGTTTCAGCTTTTGTTCTGGGAGCGGTGCATCCCAGTCACACATGTCAACACTGAGTTCTCTGAGCAGACTTTTGCCTTCAATGGTCACTGGCGCAACCATGCCTAGCGGATCAAAGATGCTGTTCACCGTAGACAACACTCCTCTGCGAGTGAAGGGCTTCTTCTCTTGTGAGACAGTGAATGTGAATGTGTCTGTTGTGGTCTCCCACAATAGTCCCAAGCTCCGTTGCACAGGTGTAGCTTCGCCACTGAAGTCAAGGCTCTTTAGGACTGCCCTGTCTTCTGGTGCGAAGGCTTGAAGGACGACGTCGCTATTTGAAGCGAACTTGTGGAGCCTCAGGTTTGATTCGCTGAGTGAGGCCTGCGTTCTACGCAGGAGGCTGATGGCGTCAGCGTTGGTGGGTAGGCTGATGAGTCCGTCATCGACGTAGAAATGACGTTCCACAAATTGTACAGTGTCCGCTCCATGTTTGTTCGCACCTTCTTGGATGGCCCTCCTCAGACCGTAGATGGCCACAGATGGGGACGGACTGTTGCCAAAAACATGGACTCTCATCCTATAGTCGATTACGTCCTTGGACATGTCATTGTCTCTGTACCACAAGAAACGCAGGTACTTCCTATGGTCGTTGCGAACTAGGAAGCAGTGGAACATCTGCTGTATGTCGGCGATCACTGCAACTTGTTCCTTCCGAAAGCGGATCAGAACCCCAATGAGTGAGTTATTGAGGTCAGGTCCCGTCAGGAGAACGTCGTTCAGAGATGTTCCTGAATGCTTCGCACTGGAGTCGAATACAACGCGAATGTTCCCAGGCTTTTGTGGGTGGTAGACTCCGAAGGTTGGGAGGTACCAACATTCTTCATTGTCTTCCAGTGGCGGAGTCACTTCTGCATGTTTCTTCTCTAATATTTTCCCTATGAATTCCAGGAACTGTTGTTTCATCTCCGGTTTCCTTCGTAGCGTCTTCTCCAGAGCGGCAAAGCGGGTGAATACTTGTTCACGGTTGTTAGATAAGCGCTGCCGAGGGACCCTAAAAGGTAGCGGAGCGACCCAGTTGTTTGACTCGTCTCTGTAGACTTCTTGGTCCATAATCTCCAGGAAGATGGTGTCCTCCATGGACGGGGCAGGTCTGTTATCATACTCGGTCTCTTTGAAGACTTTCCTTCCAAGGGTATCCAGTGATGGCTTTGTGGACTTACTCCTTTGCTCCCCACCATGAGACACGGTCTGAGTCAGCTTTATGGAGGCTTTGCAAGGTGTGAGCATAGAGGGACGGCCATTCTCCAGCACATTGGTCTTGAATGTCCCCACGACTGGTTTATGTGCACCCCCTAAGCACACATCTCCGACAAGCACCCAGCCTAGCTCCAACTTTTGTGCGAAAGGAGCGTCTGGGGGTCCGCTTACTTGCTGCCAGACCTTGTGCACTCTGACGAGATCTCTGCCGAGCAGGATAAGTATCTCCGCATTGTGGTCAAGCTCAGGTATGTATGGTGCTACACCCCTGAGGTGTGGATGGTGGCGGGCCGCATCAGGTGTCGGTTTTTCAGTGCGATCATTGAGTATTTCATTGCACTCAATTAGAGGTGGAAGTGGTAGGCTGGTTTGGCCATCCAGAGATTCGACCTGGAATCCTTCAGCCTTCCGGCCTGACGTCTCCACCAGCCCCGCACAGGTCTTTAGTGAGTAAGGGAAAGACTGGCCTTTGATGTTAAAGAGCTCAAAGAAGTCAGACCTGACCAATGAACGATTGCTTTGGTCGTCCAGGATTACGTACATGTTAGTTGCCCTCTCACGTTGACCTTCGGGATATACTCGAACCAGACAAATCTTTGAGCAGGATCTTGCTGTTCGGCCTGGACCACAAATCTGTGTGCAGCTAGAATTGATGACTGTGCTGTCACCGGCTGGCACATCTTCCTCCCCGCCATTGTCTGATGGTGGTGGAGGCCCTTTCGCAGCTTGAGGTGGTGGACCTGGGTGCATGGCAGCATGGTGACGGTCACTACCACACTCTGTGCACTTCACAGTTGCTTTACAGTCTTTAGCGAGATGACTTGCGGACGTGCAGCATTTGAAACACATCCCGTTGTCTTTGAGAATACTCTTCCTCTCTTCAAGCATCTTTCCTCTGAATGTTCTGCACTTCCTGAGTGGGTGTGGTTTGTTGTGAATGGGACAATTTTTCTCTGACCCTTCAACTTTTTTCTCAGGTATATCTGCTGGCGGATCTTTACCTGATGAAACCTCTGTCTTATGAACTGATATCTTGCTTCCTAAGTTGTGTGAGGGTGCCTTGTCTGATTTCAAACTGCTGCTGCTAGCAGATGGTAGGGCGAAGCTGGGATCATTCCTTCTCTGTGCTTCGTGACAGATGAAATCGGCAAAGACATCAAATGGAGGGAAATAGCCTTTGTTCTTTTCTTTAAACCTTGAGCCTATTGCGAGCCATTTCTCTTGAAGCCCATAGGGGAGTTTTTCAACAATGGGCCCAATTCCCCTGGCTGTATCCAGGTATGCCAGTCCTGTGAGGTAACCTTCTCCTCTAGCACCCTGTAGCTCCATGAGGAGATCGCCTAGGTCCCTCAGTTTCCCGTAGTCTTTTGCAGATATTTTTGGGAATTCGTCCAATCGTTTAAACAGAGACTTCTCCATGACTTCGGGTGCAGCATAACACTGCTGGAGGCGCTCCCAGGCCTTCTCTAGTGCTACGTCTGGGCGCCCTACATGCACAGAGCGAATGCGTTTTATGTGCTTTACTGACTCTGGCCCGAGCCACTTAATGAGCAGATCCAGCGTTTCAGTGCCTGTGAGTCCCAGGCCAGCAGTTGCATTATCGAATGATGACTGCCATGCCATGTAATTTTCGGGTTTGTCATCAAATTGGTAGAGGCTGGTACTCACTAGATCGCGGCGAGCCAGGTATCGTGCCAGGTGTTCTGTTTCAGGTGCCACGCTTGGGGTGGTTGGGACATTGCGAGGAAAGTATGATGGTGCCATTGGGCTTAGTGCTGGTTTCTGAGGGAAATATGCTTTCTTAGGCACATCGGGATGTCCACTTTCTCGATTTGGAATTGTTTGGTTCCCAGTATGAGGTGCGCTCTGATTTGATGCCATGCTGAGAAGGGGTTGCCTTTGGGGGGCCTCACCCTGTTGGCGTACATCATCCTCGTTCGGGCCTATTGCTGACAAAGGATGCCATGTAATGTAGCTCTCTTCAGACGCTGCTGCATCGTGCGCTGGGCTAGGGGGAGACACTGGAATGCCTGTTCGGCGCAGTTCAGTTTGTGCTGCAATGTACTCTTTAGTACGTGTTGCAATTTCCTCTTGGAGGACCTCATGTGAAGATGAACTAGACTTAACTGAATTCTCTTGATATTCAGCTGCTTCTAATGCTTCAGCCTGTGCTTCAGCTGCTGCTGCCTCTTTTTGTTGTTCTAGTGCGCTTAATTCAGCTTCCAGCTTTGCTTTTCCCAACTCTAGATCAGCTCTAACTCGTCCCAGCTCTGCTTCTGTAGTAGCTTTCTCAACTTTTAGCCTTGCTTCTTTTTCTGCATAAGCAGCTCGTACTTTTGCAGCCTCTGCTGCTGCACGCGCCTTGACTGCGGCACTAGATGAAGATGAGCGAGAGCTCCTTGACTTGTGTGTGTGCACTGATGCAGACTTCTCACTCTTTCTTTCTTCCATCTTTCTTGCCAGGTTTTGCTTCTTTCTACTTTAGTTGTTGCGCTCCAGCTGAATCACCCTTTTTCACTGTACTGTCCTCACTAAGTTGTAAGAACTAGCTAGACAGCAAGTTAAACTTTTCTTCATTGGTGATTTATTTCTTGACAAGCAGACTTCGACATCACAGCTTCAGAAGATAAAGTGAAACTAAAAATGAAACAAGTAGGAGACTAATTAAATTCTGTAACGTTTCTACATAAGCTAGCACTTAAAACACAACCTAGAAAAGGTAACTAATGACCTTGGCATTCATTACAGTGGTTAAGCTATGCTATTGCTAACATTTAGCTACCATTAACATATGTTCAAAAAATCGTTTTTTCTACATTTACTTTTAACAGTTTCTAAACAACATAAACCATGAAATTATCTTCCATAACAAATACTAAGAACATAAAGAATGAATACATACAAGGGATGCATCTGCTGGGGCTATGAAAAGCGAATTTTTTAGGAACTCCTTCCTCTGAATGGCAACATGACTTTGCCCTTGGTCCAACTGACATTTTACTTCCTACTTCCTGTTTCTAACGTTATGACATCACTAGTCAAATTAAAAGTACTTCCTATTGCATGAACTTACATTGAATAAAAGTCCCAAATTCTGCCAGAAGGCAGCACAATCATAGTTGGCAAAATTTGGAGCAAATGCTTCCTCTGTGTGGAAATATATATTGCGATGGAGCCCTTGTCCAGCTATTGTTTATACTCGCTTCTTCGGTACCCCGGAAGTGATGTTTCGAGGTGGTTCTGTTGACTAAAATCAGTTCTCCAGTGAAGAGCAGTAAGCTATATGTGTCTGCCATCTTGTGATGTGAAATGCTTGGTACAACTGGGTTTTTTCTGTGCTTTTTGGACACATCACGTGGCACAGGCCAACCTGCACCTGGGACAGTAGGTGACACAGATATTTTATGACAACCAGACAATAAAAGGGTTAAGACTTAAAATGCCTCTGCTCTTTTCAGATGGTAGCCACAAGGACAAGGAGGGCATCTGTCACTTTTATTAAAGCACACAGCTCTGTAGTTTTGCCATCAGAGTTGACGGGGTCAATTGTATTCATGTGCCACAGTGGCTCACCACAGGACCGTGGAAACCAACAGTTTTATAGAAGAGGAAGTAATACATAAGCTGGTTGAGCAGAAAACCGCTGTGCCAGTGCTGTGACCTGCTCCCACATACTTAAAATGTAGGTTTAGTGTTCCTGAGCTGCAGAAACCTCTGACCCTCCACATGCCAAAACAAAGACACTTCAATATGCAAAGCTAACCTTCAGCATCATAAACATCCACACAGCTTTTAACAGATTTCTTCTGTCTGTCATTGTTCATTCTTTGTTTTGGTAATAATGTCATTATATTTACAGTATATTATTTTGCTTAGACTATTGTTTACTCCTCTTCTCCTGTTGCATCGTTGGTGTTTGCTCTCCACACGAAAGAAGAAATTCAGCCTGATAAACAATCTTCTCCACAGATGTTTGTGGTGAACAAAAATAATTAAAGCCCCAAATAAACAAACAAAAAATAAAAAAAAAAACAGAACTTGCTATAAGATTTGCTAGGACATTCATTTTCTCTTGCAGCAGACTACTAAGAACCACCAAAGCAATGAGTGCAGCTGTTCATTTGTGTCTCAGTATTTTTTTTCCTTTTTAGAAAACAGGAAAAGAACTGGATAAAAGATGTACTAAAATGATGCCCCCTGTACAGCTGCAGACAGATGAGGGATAATGTTTCTTTTAATAATATTTTCAAACCCTCAGGTGCTGAACTGAACTCTGGTGGTCACAGAAACATATTATATAAGATGCTCCTTATATTGCAAAGAGATTTCAACCTGTACTTTACTGAAATGTATTCACAGAGTGTTGGATAAAGAAAAAGTGAAAGCCTTTTGCAAAGTACATCCCACTGCAGCTTCCTACACCAGAAACTCACAAATATTTTTTTCTTCTTTTGGAGGTGGGTGGGCATATGAGAAGGTAATTATTAATACTAGGCAAAAATGAAAATCTATAGTTTTGTGTTTTTTGAAGTTTTATACATACTTAAAATCATCTTAAATTGGTCTAAACACACTAGGCCCTATAAGATCTGAAGCACACATTTGCACCGCGTGTCCCATCTTGCACCTGCGGATTTGTTAGTTTATGTCAGTGTATAGTCTGTTTTTCACACATTGTGTCACACCATCTAAGTATCTGTAGATTGTATACCCACTTTACGCTGAAAGGGGGAAACTTGTTTAAAAGAGGTGTGGCACAGGCGCAAGTTCGGTGCATTGGTATTTTGGTGCATTTTATGCCAATTTTTGATCTTAACAAAAGCAGGTTTATCATCAGTAGCACATTGTTAATGGTATTTCAGCGGTGCATTTTAAAACTGTGGGTGCACCTCTACTGACAGGGGCACACGTGGAAACACAACACCCTTAACTGGTAACAGTTAAAATCTAATCAAAGTATTGTTACTTGTAATTTTAACTATAATATGATGATACAATGAATAGTTGTTTTTTTTTAAATTCCAACCACATTTTTATTTTAATCATAAACTTACAAGAGGAGTATTGGTTTTAGATTAGGCATTCATTTATTTATTTTTAAGGGAATGAATGAACAGGGACTGTGTACAGTATGTACAATATTTCACTTTTCACCACAGATTGTAACGTTCCGGGGACGTGCAAAGGCAGGAGGAGCCACTCTCCACTGAGCCTTGACTGGTGTATCCTGTGTGATTGGTTCTGGATAGACAGGTGGTTTGGTGGCTGCAGTGCCCAGTGTAGATCTGGTGAATGGAGGTGGTGATGTCTAAAATCTGTGGTGGGATGGACTGTCAATCTGATGGTTTCAAACTACAGACCTCTCTGCTGTGACAAAGTATTCTGTCCACATATTAATCCATGTCTATATCCTCATAGTCATCTGCTTTGATCTTGTGTGTGTGTATGTCCATGCCATGTCCTGGTTAATGAAAAATAAACACACACTCAGCCATTTTTTTCTGTTAAATGTATTAATCTGAGGACAGTTAAATTAAAAATATCCACATATACCCTGTAATATATTTCAAATCAATTGAAAAAACAGCAGACAGAGTTTTTCACAGCACAGAGGGGAAAAAACGGTGCATGGGTTTACAGAATTATTCAGTGGATCCTCTTCTTTTCCCCAAAGATTTAAAACCATTCATGTCTATGTGTTGTACAATGGAGTGGAATGAGTCAGGCATGCGCGCTACCTTAAACCTAAATTAATTTAAATTCAGCTCAATTTATTCAACCCAGTTGTGCAATCATATCCTCCCCATTAGCCTCCATAAAATAACTGACTGTGCATCGACTGTAATTAATGCTTGGCTTGATGGCAAGCAGCATTACTATCATGTGCATTTTCTCTTCGCTCACATGCACACCTTTTGGCCAGCGCACAACCCATCTTCCCTCTGAGGCAAACACATGATCACAGTTCGCCTTAGATCATGTGCCTCTGTGTATTAGAGGGAAGGGCTGGAGAGCTTGTAATTGGATTATTGCATATTACACCCAAAACACACTTCTGAATAATTAGACCAGCCCCTTTGCACTTTTTTACATGGTGCAGAGACAGTTTTTCCACTGTCGTGTTAACAAAATGGACTTGGGTATGCCCATCAACGCGCTCTGCACCTTAGACAATAGACTGTTGACTAGATCATCATAACATGACCCTTTGAATTCTTAATCTAGATTTCAAGAACAAATCTTTTTTTTTTTTTTTAACTGTGGGGGTGCAATAATTCCCACAACAAGACCGATGCTGTGTTTCTGGTTTTGTTACAGGTTGCTATTTCCAAATCATCCAATTTGAAATTTGGCTTAAAGGGTTCACTGAGATGGATTTTGATCTAGTTAAGTTGGGCGACATTTGCAATGCCCCGTTTTAGTATCCAAGATGACTGCATCCATGTCTCATGCATCAATCAATCAATCAATCAATCAATCAAGCAACAGAGGAAATAATAAATGCATTAGATCAAGGAAAATATGCAATTAGTATATTTATAGACTTTAGAAAAGCATTTGATACAGTAAATCATTCAATACTTCCTAATAAACTGCAATTGTATGGTATTAGGGGAGTGGCACTGAATTGGGTTACAAGTTATTTATCTGAGAGACAACAGTTTGTGAAAATGGGAGAATATTTGTCTGGCTGTGTGGGAATTGCCTGTGGGGTCCCCCAGGGGTCAGTATTGGGCCCCAAATTATTTAAAATTTATATAAATGATATGTTCCAAGTTTCTAAATTATTAAAAATAATATTGTTTGCTGATGATACTAATATATTTTATTCTGGAAATAATTATAAGGAACTAATCCAAACTCTAAATAATGAATTAAATAAGCTTAAAAGATGGATGGATAGTAAAAAATTATCCCTAAATATAGATAAAACTAAGGTAATGATATTTGGTAATTGTAAAAATAAAGAAGATATACATATTCATATAGATAATGTAATTATTGAAAATGTTAAGGAGATCAAATTTTTGGTGTAATATTAGATGATAAAATTAGTTGGAAACCACATGTCAGGTTCAGGTTCAGGTTCAGGTTACTTTATTTGTACCCGTAGGTAGATTTGTTTTGCAGTTGGTGACATCCATATTTACAGGCCACTAATTACATTCAACATAGACACAAACACAGGCACACATCTTACAAAATAGGTAAATATAAAATATGTACAATATAATTTTTATAGCTTGTTCAACTCTTTGACAGCAGCAGGGACAAAGCTGTTTTTGTAGCGCTGGGTTCTACTTTTTGGGACAGCAAACCTCCGTCTGGAGGGAAGAAGCTGAAAGTTGCAGTGCAAAGGGTGGGAGTCATCATTTAAAATCAAGTCGGCCATCCTCTGTACTTGTCTGGTGTACAGGGATGTCAGGCTCAGCTGTGACTCACCAAGCAAACGACTGGACCATCTGACTACCTGATCCAAGGATTTCCTCTGTTTCAGTTTTATCTGACCAAACCATGACATTAAAGAAAAGGATAAAACAGATTCAATAAAAGCCTGATAGAACATAGTCATTATGGTTCGGTCAATTTGGAAGCGTGCAAGTTTCCTCAAACAATGCAAATTTTGCTGACCCTTTTTGCACACCCTTTCACAGTTCACCTCAAAGTTCAATCCACTATCAATAATCGTCCCAAGATATTTGTACGATTGTACACATTCGGTGGTCTGGCCTTTTAGTATGGTGACTTTGTGCCTGGGAGTTTTCCTCCTAAAGTCAATAATCATATCTTTCGTTTTTGTTGTATTCAGCTGCAGGTAGGAATCCTCACACCAGTGAACACCATGTCAGATACATACAGAACAAAGTCGCAAAAAATATTGCAATTATTAATGAAATTAAGCAAGTCCTAGATTACAAATTGCTTCATATCTTGTATTGCTCATTAGTACTTCCATACTTGACCTATTGTATAGAGGTGTGGGGTAACATTTATAAAAGTACACTTAACTTATTGCTAATATTACAAAAAAAGGCAGTCCGTGTTATACACAAAGTTGGATATCTTGAACATACTAATTTATTGTTTTTACATTCAAAGTTATTGAAATTACAGGATCTGGTTGATTATTATACAGCACAGTTAATGTTTAGTAGTTAGTTTGGCCCATCGCTCCTCCTGGAGCATAGGCCGCCGACAACAGTCCGCCAGAGTGCTCTGTCCTGGGCTGCTCTCTCCAGCTGTCTCCAGGTCTTTCCCATCTTCTTGATGTCAGCATCAAGGTCTCATTGCCAAGTGTTTCTTGGCCTTCCTCTCTTCCGCTTCCCTTGGGGGTTCCACTTGAGTGCTTGCCTTGTGATGTTACTGGCTGGCTTCCTCAGAGTGTGCCCAATCCATCCCCATCTTCTACACCGGATCTCGTCCTCGGCTGGCAGCTGGTTGGTACGCTGCCACAGATCTACGTTGCTGATGGTGTCGGGCCAGTGTATCTGGAGGATCCTTCTCAGGCAGCTGTTGATGAACGTCTGCATTTTCCTGATGGTGGTCTTTGTTGTCCTCCATGTCTCTGCTCCATACAGTAGGACTGACTTGACGTTAGAGTTGAACAGCCGGATCTTTGTGCGTGTTGACACCACCTTGGAGCTCCAGATGTTCCTCAGCTGCAAGTATGCTGCCCTCGCCTTGCCGATTCTTGCTCTGACGTCTGCGTCTGTGCCGCCCTGTTTGTCAATGACGCTGCCCAGGTATGTGAAGGCCTCTACCTCTTCCAGCTCACTCCCGTGCAGTGTAACTGGATCCTCATTTGCTGTGTTGATCTTGAGGATCTTGGTCTTGTCCTCGTGGATCTTGAGGCCAACTTGTGTTGAGGTGGCTGCCAACTCTGTTGTCTTGTCCTGCATCTGCTGGTGGCTGTGGGAGAGCAGGGCCAGGTCATCTGCAAAGTCCAGATCATCTAGCTGGTCAAACAGTGTCCATTGGATTCCGTTTCTTCTGTCTGCTGTTGACGTCTTCATGGTACAGTCGATCGCCAGGAGGAAGAGGAAAGGTGACAGGAGGCAGCCTTGTCTGACTCCAGTCTTCACCCTGAAGCTGTCTGTTAGCTGTCCTTCATGGACTACTCGACAGGTCATTCCTTCATAGGAGTTCTTGATCAAATTGACCAGTTTGGTTGGCACTCTGTAGTGGCGAAGTAGTTTCCAGAGGGTTTCGCGGTCCACACTGTCGAAAGCCTTCTCGTAGTCAACGAAGTTGATGTACAGCGAGGAGTTCCACTCTAAAGACTGCTCGACGATGATGCGCAAGGTAGCGATCTGGCCAATGCATGATCTGTTCTGGCGGAAGCCGGCCTGCTGGTCTCGGAGGAGGGAGTCGATGGCACCTTTCATTCTCTCAAGTAGGATCCTGTTGAAGACCTTCCCTGGCACTGACAGAAGTGTTATTCCTCTGTAGTTGGCACAGTTGCTGAGGTCTCCTTTGTTGGGTAGCTTGATGAGGTAGCCCTCCTTCCAGTCTGCTGGTACTCTTTTTCTTCCCATATCTTCTCGAAGAGAGGGTACAGCATCTCTACGGTGGTCTCCAGGTCTGCCTTAAGTGCTTCTGCAGGGATGTTGTCTGGCCCTGCTGCCTTGCCATTCCTCAGTAGCTTGATGGCTTTCCTAATCTCCTCCCTGGTCGGCTTCTCACAGTTGATGTCCAGGTCAGTGTCAGCAGGGTCGATGTCCGGGGGATTCGGAGGGACAGGTCTGTCCAGGAGCTCTTCAAAGTGCTCTGCCCATCTATGCAGTTGTCGCTCTGTTCCCAGGATGGTGTTTCCTTCCTTGTCCTTGACTGGCCGCTCGGGCCTGCTGTACTTCCCTGACAGTTTCTTGGTGGTGTCGTACAGCTGTTTCATGTTGTTACTGGCTGCTGCTTCCTCGGCCTCCTCTGCCAGGCTGTCGATGTACTTGCGCTTGTCTACTCTTGCGCTCCTCTTCACTTCTCTGTTGGCTTCTGTGAAGTCTTCTTGTGCCTTGGCCTTTGCTGCTCTTGTTTGGCTGTTGTTTACTGCTGCCTTCTTCTGCTTTCTCTCTTGGATCTTGCGTAGAGTGTCTGCCGATATCCACTCCTTCTGTTGGTGTCTCTTGGGGCCTACTACTTCCTGACAGGTTGACACAAGTATCTCCTTCACTTTCTGCCACTGGTTCTCGGTGGTGACCTCTTCTTCAAGCAGTTCTTGTAGCACTTGGTACTTATTGGTGAGAGACAGTCTGAATTCTTCTCTGGTCTTGGTATCTTTCAGCATGCTGACGTTGCACTTCAGCCTCTTCATTGTTGTCCCCATCCAGTTCTTCTTCAGCTTCAGCTTCAGCCTGGCTACCAGCAGGTGGTGGTCAGATGCGACGTCTGCTCCTCTTCTCACCCTTATATCCTGTAGGGACCTCCTGAATTTCTTGGCCATGCAGATGTGGTCGATCTGGCTCTCAGTCACTAAGTCTGGCGATACCCAGGTGGCCTTATGTACTCTTCTGTGTAGGAAAGTGCTGCCACCGATGACCAGTTTGTTCATTGCACAGAAGTCTGGAAATCTCTCGCCGTTCTCGTTTATCACTCCCAGTCCGTGTCTTCCCATCACTTCCTCATATCTGGTGTTGTCTCGTCCGATCTTGGCGTTCAGGTCGCCCATGAGGACATTGACGTCTTTCTCTGGGTACTTGGCCATGACGTTTTGCAGTCTGTCATAAAATCGGTCCTTGACTTCTTCATAACTGTCATTGGTTGGGGCGTAGCACTGGATAGCGTTCATCTTGATCTTCTTCTTCTTCTTCTTTTTGTGCTTCCCATCCTATCAGACCTCCCTGTGCAGGTTCTGACAACATGAGTGCGACACCTTCTGTGTGTGGAGCGTTGCCTTCTTCGTGGCCGGAATACAGCAACATCTCTCCGGTGGGCAGTCTTCTTTGTCCTGACTGTGTCCAACGGGTCTCGCTGATTCCAAGCAGTGTGAGGTTGTAGCTATTCATCTCTGCGGCTACTTGGGCTGTTTTTCCCATCTCATACATGGTCCTCACATTCCATGTTCTGACGTTGATGGTCCTAGTCGATAGAAGGGGGGTTGTCCTTGTAGCTTCCGTAGACTCACGGCTTTCACCACACGGCGTCATATGTCCTCTTGATGAGGACCCTTCCTGTCCCAGGGCAGTAGTCTCTTGGTCTGCTGTTGGCGTTTCTGTAGCATACAGGGTTTTTACGGGGTGGGGTTGCTATCCCCACGCCCAACCCTCCTCCTTTCTCATCCGGGCTTGGGAACAGCCATGGCGGAGTTACAGTTAATGTTTAAAGTCATATAGTACATATATAGTAGTAGTATAGTATATATAGTATAGTATAGTAGTATAGTAGTATATAGTATATAGTAGTAGTATATAGTAGTATAGTAGTCATAAAGTACATATTCATACAATGTAGGATAATTAAGTAGATCAATCAATCAATCAATGCATCAGATTTATATAGCGCTTTATCATAGACACTCAAAGATGCTTTACAGAAATTAACGGTCATCCACCACCTAGGATGGATGAAGCAGCCACAATACGGCGCCATCCCTTTTTAACCATTCACACACACATTCACACCAGATGATTATGCTGTTTATTGCATCTAGATGCAATAAACCATCTATCATCTGCAATAAACCAGATGATTATGCTGTTTATTCACACCAGATGGTTATGCTGTTTATTGCATCTAGCTTGACATGACAAACAATGCTCCACACTGTGTGTTTATATATTTACATATTTATTCCATCTAGCTACAGTGCTCCGCACTGTGTGCGTCTTATATATTTACATATTTATTCCATCTAGCTATGGTGCTCCGCACTGTGTGTGTTTATGTGTTTGCATATTTGTTCCATCTCGCTACAATGCTCCACACTGTGTGTTTATATATTTGCATGTTTGTTACATCTAGCTGCAATGCTCCGCACTGTGTGTGTTTATATATTCATATATTTATTCCATCTTGCTACAACGCTCCACACTGTGTGTGTGTTTATATATTCACATATTTATTCCATCTAGCTACAATGCTCCGCACTGTGTGTGTTTATATGTTCATATATTTAGTCCATCTAGCTACAATGCTCCGCACTGTGTGTTTATATATCTATATATTTATTCCATGTGTGTCTATTTATTTATGTTTATATGTACATATGTATACTCGCTGCTCTTGTTTTTTTTTTTTTCTGATTGTTGCTCTGAGTGTTGCTATCCCTGTGCTGTTGCAATCCTGGAATTTCCTCGTTGTGGGACTAATAAAGGCTTATCTTATCTTATCTTATCTAGCTACAATGCTCTGCACTGTGTATATATATTTATATATTTATGTGTACATATGCATATTTACTGCTCTTATTTTCTTATCTTCTAAATTATTGCTCTGAGTGTTGCTATCCCTGTGCTGTTGCAATCCTGGAATTTCCCCATTGTGGGACTAATAAAGGCTTATCTTATCTTATCTTATCTTGAATTAAAATCATGTACAACGCTTGGACAATTTAAACAAAAACTAAAGGAAATACTCCAAACATATATACAAGATGACATGTAAAATCACATAAGGACTGTCATATCCAGTCTGTGTTGTGTTGTTGCTTAGTTTTTTTGTCACATTTTGTCTTAGCTTTGTTCTGAATTGTAATCGCTCTTGTTTTGTTTTTCTTTTGAATTCTTGGATGGAATATGGGTGGGCAATATAAGCTGCGGCTTCAGCCATCACCCATTTCGGATAACTTATGTTGAACTGTATAATCAGAGGAGTTATTGTCTAATTTGACCTTGTTGGATTTTCTTTCCCCCTTTGTTATATTATTCTGTTTCTTTTTTAATCTCTACTTTTAATCTATCTGAAATAAATAAAGATTCATTCATTCATTCAATGTTTAAAGTCAGTAAAAAGTTTTTGCCACACAATACCTACGACTGAGAGGTTTCACAGGTCCTTCCTACCTACGGCTGTCAGACTTTATAACCTAAGCAGGGCTGCTCGCAGAGATAGCAAAAAAAAACAAAAAAACGAAAATGTGACGACCTAATAGTATTGAATGCAAAAGACGCAACAGACTCACACAAATGGTCCCCTCCAGTATACAACTAGGACATTATCAGTCGCTACGGAGGGTCACAATATGTATGGGTACATATTCATACTATGTAGGATAATTAAGTAGATGGTTATGCTGTTTATTGCATCTAGCTACAATGCTCCGCACTGTGTATATATATTTATATATTTATGTGTACATATGCATATTCACTGCTCTTATTTTCTTATCTTCTAAATTATTGCTCTGAGTGTTGCTATCCCTGTGCTGTTGCAATCCTGGAATTTCCCCATTGTGGGACTAATAAAGGCTTATCTTATCTTATCTTATCTTATCTTATCTTATCTAATATCCAAAATCTTTTTAGTCAGAGAGAAGGGAAATACAATTAACAGGGGAATACAAAATTTAAAATGCACCTAGTAAGATCTACTAGGAAAAGTTTTTGTGTGTCTGTGTGTGTGGTAAAATTGTGGAATGGGTTGGGAGAGAAACACAGGCGATATCCAAACATCCATATATTTAAATCAACATATAAAGAAATGATTTTTTAACAAAATAAAAATAAAGGATAGTAATATTACAATGTGTCTTCAATGAAGAAAGTTCGTTATTGTTGTTATTGTTTTATATACTGTATATGCTGAGTTATTGTTGAATTTATATGCGGAGTACTATTGTTATCGATATCACTATTACTAGAATATTACAACGGTATTATAGTACTATGATTGTTGTTTAGGATGGAATTATTTGAAGTATTATATAGGCCAGATATTATTATTATTATTATTATTATTGTTGTTGCTGTTGTTGTTGTTATTGTAACTACTATATGGCTACCTATTATTATGGTTATTATATGGTTACTTATTGCGCCTAGGTATTGTAAGCCATGTGGCGGTATATGGTGGTATATATGGTGATTATGATGATGATAATATTGTCTATAATTACATTAAACATACCAGAAGTATTTACTTATTATTATTACAATTATTATTAGATGTTTGTATTATTGTCACTATAACCTATCGTTGTATTATTTCTATTGCAGAATTTAATTATAAGATGCATTATATATTATGGTATTGTATAATGAATGTATTTATGGGATAGATAATGACTATAATGATATTATAATTTATTGGGTATAGAGAAGGGGTGGGACTGTATAAGCGTTGGCTTCTTCCCACTCCTTTTGAACAAGGACATTTTTTTATGTTTATTTTTTTTGGTTTTGATTTCTTGTTTTAATTTTTTTTGTCCTGATGTTCAAATAAAATCAATCAATCAATCAATCAATCAATCAATCAATCAATCAGTCAGTGCTTTATAAAATGTACTATACTGTACATTAGTACTTCTGTATTGTTTTTTGTGGTCAGCCTTTCATACAGTACAGTGCTGTCCAACTTCTATCCCTGAATTTGTTGCAATGGCATTGTTTTATGTAAATTTGCTGATGACTGCATGCTAATGCTATCTTCCCTGACCTGCTTAGAGCAGACCACAATTTTCCTGAAACATTGTCACTTCTGCATTGACATTCTCCTGACCATTGAGTCAGAGATGTGACATACCTAGAACACAAGATTACAATAAAACCATCTAAGGTTGTTACATCTATTTTGAGTTCGTCTGTATTATAGGGGTTAATAAATAAGTTCATAGAAGACACCTAATGTTAATTATTTTTTTTTATTTTGGCTGCTCCCTTTTTCCAGGGGTCAGCACAGTAGATCACATGATCCATCCATCCATCCATTTTCTTCCACTTTTCCGGACGTCAGGGTTGCGGAGGCAGCAGCTCAAGCAGAGAAGCCCAGACTTCCCTCTCCCTGGCCACCTGCTCCAGCTCTTCAGAGAGGGTACCAAGATGTTCCCAGGCCAGCTGGGAAACATAGTCTCTCCAGCGTGTCCTGGGTCAGCCCCAGGGTCTCCTCCCAGTGGGATGTGCCCGAAACACCTCAAGTGGGAGACGTCCAGGAGGCATCCTGATCAGATGCCCAAACGACCTCAACTGGCTCCTTTTGATGTGGAGGAGCAGCGGTTCTACACTGAGCCTCTTCCGAATGACTGAGCTTCTCACCTTATTTCTAAAGGTGCATTCACACCAAATGTGAACAGGCGAATTTTTTGTGTGGTACGATTACATTCTAAATCAATGTAAACATGGCAACAGACATGAATAGTGAGATGCAGACAGCCGAAGTTGTCTTTAAAACTTCTGCAGCTGTGTTTAACCTGCTGTGGAAATTCCCAAAACAACGTCATGCTTAGGTTTACTTTATGCAACTGGGGGCTCACCTGAAAATGTCGTCTCAAGCCTCCAAAACTTCATAGATGATGGGTGTTTACGTTGCAAGCTTGCTAGCTTGTTAGAATGTCCATGGCTGGAAACCGTGGGTAAGTAACTCCAAAATCCAGATTCAGCTGAAGAGTTCCCTGTCCTTCTGTCTGACAATGAGTGAGTTTCATTTTCTAACTAGTTTACTCTGCAATGGTGATAATTTTACTCTGGTGACAGCAGAATCTCAAAGCTAGGGGCTAGCTAGCAGACACAGACGCGCAACTACGCAAATTTGCACGTACTCGCGTCTTCCCATTCACTTTATATGGATTCATGCCGCCCGTTCGCGTTTGGTGTGAACACATCTTAAGGGTGAGTCCAGTAATACTACAGAAAAAGCTCATTTCAGCCACTTTTATCCGCGATCTCATTCTTTCGGTCATTCGGCATTTGCATGTTCTCCCTGTGTCTGCATGGGTTTATCCTGGGTACTCCGATTTCCTCCCACAGACCAAAAACATGCAAGTTAAGTTAACTGGAGACTCTAAAGTGGCCTTAGGTTTGAATGTGTGTGTGACTGGTGAAGGGATTGGTGCCGCACCATGGCTGCCTCATCCATCCACGTGGATGCCCTGAATTTCCCTCTGGGATTAATAAAGTATACAAAATAAATTAAAAAAAAAATTACCCAAAGCTTATGACCATAGGTGAAGGTAGGAACATAGATTGATCGGTAAACTGACAGTTTTGCTTTAGAGCTCAGCTCCCTCTTCACCACAACAGACCATTACAACATCCACACCACTGCAGATGCTGCTCCAATCTGTCTGTCAATCTCCCGCTCCCCTCACTCGTGAATGACACCCCGAGATACTTGAACTCCTTCACTTGGGACAGGAGCTCGTCCCCAACCCGGAGAGGACAATCCACCCTTTTCCGGCTAAGGACCATGGATTTGGACTTGGAGGTGCTGATTCTCAAGCCAGCCACTTCACACTCAGTAGCAAACCATCCCAGCGAGACCTGTAGGTCATTGGTCAGTGAAGCAAACAAGACAATATCATCTGCAAACAACAGAGATGAGATCCTGTGGTCACCGAACATGACACTCTCCGTTCCCTGGCTGCACCTAGATATCCTGTTCATAAAAAATATGAACAGGATCAGTGACAATTATACAACAGTTAGTTCCGACCGAGCAATTTGATTGGACAATAGGGATTCCAGAAGTTACTAAAATCCATGATAATTGCACTCCAACTCCACTGGATAGGTATCACTCTGCTTCAAAGGTGTTCATGTAACCGCTAATTACTAACATAAGATAAGATAAGATAAGATAAGATAAGCCTTTATTAGTCCCACAATGGGGAAATTCCAGGATTGCAACAGCACAGGGATAGCAACACTCAGAGCAACAATCAGAAGGCAAGAGAAAAAACAAGAGCAGCGAGTATACATATACATATATATACTGTATATATATATATGCACACACACACACACACACACACACATATATATATACAGTATATATATATATATATATATATATATATATATATATATATATATATATATATATATACACACATACACTACCGTTCAAAAGTTTGGGGTCACCCAGACAATTATTTTGTGTTTTCCATGAAAAGTCACACTTATTTACCACCATCAGTTGTAAAATGAATAGAAAATATAGTCAAGACATTGACAAGGTTAGAAATAATGATTTGTATTTAAAATAATAATTTTTTCCTTCAAACTTTGCTTTCGTCAAAGAATCCTCCATTTGCAGCAATTACAGCATTGCAGACCTAACATGATTGCACAAGGGTTTTCTAATCATCCATTAGCCTTCTGACACAATGAGCAAACACATTGTACCATTAGAACACTGGAGTGATAGTTGCTGGAAATAGGCCTCTATACACCTATGTAGATATTGCACCAAAAACCAGACATTTGCAGCTAGAATAGTCATTTACCACATTAGCAATGTATAGAGTGTATTTCTGATTAGTTTAAAGTTATCTTCATTGAAAAAAGTGCTTTTCTTTCAAAAATAAGGAAATTTGTAAGTGACCCCAAACTTTTGAACAGTAGTGTATATATACAGACACACAGTGCGGAGCATTGTAGCTAGATGGGATAGGTATATAAATATATAAACACAGTGCGGAGCATTGTAGCTGGATGGAATAAATATATGAGTATATAAACACAGTGAGGAGCATTGTAGCTAGATGGAATAAATATGTAGATATATAAACACACACAGTGCGGAGCATTGTAGCTAGATGGAATAAATATGTAAATATATAAACACACACAGTGCGGAGCATTGTAGCTAGATGGAATAAATATGTAGATATATAAACACAGTGCGGAGCATTGTAGCTAGATGGAAAAAATATGTAAATATATAAACACACACAGTGTGGAGCATTGTTGCTAGATGGAATAAATATATAAGATAAGATGAATGAATGAATTTTATTTATTTCGGATAGCACATTACAGGTTAAAAGAAACTGTATAATATAACAACAAGGTCAAATTAGACAAAGACTCCTTCTACTATACAATTCCATGTGAGTTATCCGAAATGGGTGATGGCTGAAGCCGCAGCTTATATTGCCCACCCATATTCCATCCAAGAATTCAAAGGAGAAAAAAGAGAAAACAAGACAAGAGCGATTACAATTTAAAACAAGGCTAAGACAAAATGTGACTGAGAGAAAAAGAAAAACTGAGCTAGTCTAAGTTAAGCGGTTACTATTCAAAAACAAATCTAAGACATAGTGTCACAAAGAAAAAAAGAAAAAAAGAAAAAACTAAGCTACAACACAACACAGGCTGGAAATGTCAATCCTTATGTGAGTTTACATGTCGTCTTGTAAATATGTTTAGAGTATTTCTTCCTTTAGTTTTTGTTTAAATTGTCCAAGCTTTGTACATGATTTTAATTCAGGTCCAAAATCGTTCCATAATCTGACTCCTTGCACTGAAATACAGTGTTGCTTGGTGGTTGTTCTCACTGTAGGCTTTTGAAATATACATGTTCCTCTGAAGTGATATCGTTTCTCCCTTGATTGGAACAACTTTTGGATATTTGCGGGCAGTGATAGATTCTTCACTTTGAACATTATTATTGCGGTTTTAAAGTCAATCAGATCTTTCAACTTGAGAGTTTTTTGTTTAAGAAAAAGTGGGTTTGTTGGTTCCCTGTAAGCTGCTTTGTTGATTATTCTAATAGCTCTCTTTTGAAGCATAAAGAGTGGATATAGTATGTTTGTTTTATATGTATTTCCCCATACTTCATTACAATATGTCATGTATGGGAGTATTAATGAATGAAAGATAAGATAAGCCTTTATTAGTCCCACAACGGGGAAATTCCAGGATTGCAACAGCACAGGGATAGCAACACTCAGAGCAACAATCAGAAGGCAAGAAAAAAAGCAAGCAAGCAAGAGCAGCTAATATACATATGTACATATTACTATAAAATATATATATATACACACACACAGACACACAGTGCAGAGCATTGTAGCTGGATGGAATAAATATATGAATATATAAACACACAGTGCGGAGCATTGTAGCTAGATGGAATAAATATGTAGATATATAAACACCCACAGTACGGAGCATTGCAGCTAGGTGGAATAAATATGTAAATATATAAACACACAGTGCAGAGCAATGTAGCTAGATGGAATAATATGTAGATATATAAACATACAGTGCGGAGCATTGTAGCTAGATGGAATAAATATATAGATATATAAATATAAACACACCCAGTGCGGAGCATTGTAGCTAGATGGAATAAATATGTAAATATATAAACACACACAGTGCAGAGCACTGTTGCTAGATGGGATGAAACAGCACAACCGTCTACTTAGTTATCCTACATGGTATGATTATGTGCCCATACATATTCTCACCCTCCATAGCGACCGGTATTTTCTTAGTTGTATGCCGGAGAGGACCATTGTGTAAGTCTACTGCATCTTTTGATTTCAAAAAACTATTAGTTTGTTACGTCTTTTTGCTATCTCTGCGAGCAGCCCTGCTTAAGTTGTACAGTCTGACAGCCGTTGGTAGGAAGGACCTGCGAAACCTCTCGGTTGTGCACCTGGGATGATGTAGTCTGCTGCTAAATGAGCTCCTCAGTGCATTCAGTATGTCCTGCATAGGGTGGAACTCGGACTCCAGCAGAGATGACAGTTTAGCCACCGTTCTTCTCTCTCCTATCTCCTCCACCGGATCAAGGCGCTGCCCCAGGACAGAGCTAGCTTTCTTGATCAGTCTGTTCAGTCTCTTCCTATCGGCTGCAGTAATGCCACTGCCCCAGCAGACCACTCCAAAAGTGATGGCTGATGCCACCACCGTGTCATAGAATGTCTTCAGCAGCGCCCCTTGTACACCAAAAGACCTGAGTCTCCTCAGCAGTAACAGCCTGTGCTGTCCCTTCTTGTAGAGTGCGTCAGTATTGTGTGACCAGTCTAGTTTATTGTTCAGATGAACACCCACGTACTTATAGGATGTCACCATCTCGATGTCTGTTCGCTGTATATTTACTGGTGCTGTGAGGGGTTGCCCATGCCTGCGGCAGTCCACCACCAGCTCCTTAGTTTTCCTTGCGTTGATCTGGAGGCAGTTCCGATGGCACCAGCCCACGAAGTCCTGGATAAGCCCTCTGCACTCAGCTTCATCTCCATTGGAGATGAGGCCAATGATCGCAGAGTCATCAGAGAACTTCTGTAGATGGCAGTGTGTTGTGTTGTGTGAGAAGTCCGCAGTATAAAGAGTGAACAGGAAGGGAGCCAGCACTGTTCCCTGGGGGGCCCCCGTGCTACCGATGATCGTGTCGGACACACAGTCCCGGGTTCTCACAAACTGAGGCCGGTTCGTGAGGTAGTCCAGGATCCATGATGACAGGTGCTGGTCCACCCCTGCGCGCAGCAGCTTGTCCTTCAGGATCATCGGTTGGATGGTGTTGAAAGCACTGGAGAAGTCAAAGAACATGATCCTCACCATATTCCCGGGCTTCTCCAGGTGGGACAGAGAACGGTGAAGAAGGAAGATCACCGCATCCTCCACCCCAATGCCATGCTGGTAGGCGAACTGGAGTGGATCCATCGCTGGTTCCACCAGGGGGTGGAGGTGAGCAAGGAGCAGTCTCTCCAGGGTCTTCATCAAGTGGGACGTCAAGGCTACCGGTCTGTAGCTGTTCAGGTCTTTGGGGTCGGAAGTTTTTGGTACAGGTACCACACAAGATGTTTTCCACAGCTGTGGTACCTTCCCCAGCTTCAGGCTCAGGTTGAAGATGTACGTCACAATCCCACACAGCTGGTCTGCACAGGACTTGAGGAGCTTTGCGCTGATGCCGTCCGGTCCCGACGCCTTCCTCGCCTTGATCTTCCTCAGCTCCGTCCTCACCTGGGTCCTGGTCAGGGTCAGGATGGGGGGCTGTGTGTTGGGAGTGGGGGGGGTGTTGGTGGAGTGGGGAGTAGGCAGCAGGACTTGATTTTTTTAGAGGCAGCAGTGGTTGTTGTGCAGTCAGGGGGGAGGGCGGTTGGTCAAACCTATTGAAAAACAGATTCAGGTTGTTCGCCCACTCCCTGCCCCCCGTGGCCTGGGGGGAGGTATTCTGGAGCCCAGAGATGGTTTTGAGGTTTCTCCAGACCCCGCTGATGTCGCTCTGTTGCAGCTTGTCCTCCATCTTCTTCCTGAAGCTGTCCTTGCCTTCTCTGATCTTTCTCCTCAGCTCCCTCTGTACGGACTTCAGCATCTCTCTGTTCCCCGACCTGAAGATCCTCTTCTTCTCTCTCAGAAGTGTTTTTATCTCAGGGTTGATCCAGGGTTTGTTGTTTGAGCAACACCATATGGTCTTGGTGGGAACGGATTTGTCCACACAGAAGCTGAGGTAGTCCGTGAAGGTGTGAGTGAGGCCATCGATGTCCTCACCATGTGGATTGCAGAGCTGCTTCCAGGCGGTGGCTTCAAAACAGCCCTTTAGAGTGTCCATTGTCTCCTCAGACCATAACTCCACTGTGCGCATGGCCGGAGGTTGTCTGTGCACTAGGGGTTTGTACACCGGCCGGAGATGAACCAAGTTGTGATCCGATCTCCCGAGTGGGGGGAGTTGTGATGAGGTGTACGCCTCCTTAGTGTTTGCATAGAATAAGTCCAGTGTTTTATTGTCTCTAGTGTGGTATGTGACATACTGGGTGAACGTGGGTAGAATGAGAGATAGTGAAACATGGTTGAAATCGCCTGAAATGAGGAGAAGAGCATCTGGATGTTCTGTCTGCAGCCTGCCAGCTACTGAATGGATGATGTCACGTGCTGTCCCAGCGTTCGCCGTCAGATTTGCATAAATAACAATGCAGATCACGTGTGAGTATTCCCTCGGGAGATATGTAGGCCGCATGCTAACAGCTAGCAACTCGATGTCTTTGCTGCAGTGTCGTTGTTTAACAGTGATATGTCCTGATCTGCACCAGTTGTTGTTAACATACATTATCACTCCACCGCCCCTTGCTTTGCCACTGTCTGGTGTTCGGTCAGCCCGTATCATGTGGAAACCCTCCAGCTCAATGTTAGCATCTGCTGCTAATTCAGTTAGCCAAGTCTCTGTGAATAGAACCAGGCTACACTCCCGTTATATGCTATCATAGCGGGAGATAGCCGCTAGCTCATCTACCTTTCCCAGTAACGATCGTACATTCCCCATAACAACGGATGGGAGGGTGGGTCTGTACCTTATATTTCTTGCTCTCCGCCTTACTCCAGAACGACACCCACGTTGTTTTCGCCTCAGTTCTCCCGGTATGTCAAGTTTTTCCGTTAGCACCGGGTGGCGGTTGAGTGCTAGCAGCTCTTCCCTGCTGTACCGTCTCCTGCTGTAAACAGTGGATGGCTGGCAA
Source organism: Pholidichthys leucotaenia (assembly GCA_020510985.1). Classification (NCBI taxonomy): domain Eukaryota; kingdom Metazoa; phylum Chordata; class Actinopteri; order Cichliformes; family Pholidichthyidae; genus Pholidichthys; species Pholidichthys leucotaenia. The sequence goes on along the minus strand of CM035842.1, from coordinate 354,511,522 downwards.
CTAACTCTCAGTGACAAATGCAGTACTGTGTTGAATACCTTAAATTCCACAACAGTAAGGTGCTGTTTGAAAAGATTTCTTACCTGACCTGGAAGTCCCACCCTTTTGAAGAAAGCTTTATTCAACAGTGTACAGTCTGCCCTTGTAGTGAAGCTATTTCACGTCTGTTTAAAAAATAGGCAGTGCTTGAGTTTGACTTATTGTCTCAATTAACAAACCACAATACCTTTGTGGTGATGGACTCTTTGTTTCATTTGAAAATGCGAAGAAAAGTGAGTGGAGTGTGTTAACCTCTTGCACTCCGGTGTACCGTGGACGGGCAAGTCTCTGCGTCCCAGAGCGCACGAGGGCACACGAGAGCGCCCTCGTGCGCTCTAAGACGCACAAGGGCGCTGCGTCCAAGTGCGCACTGAAAAAAAAAAAAGTTCTTCCACTACAGACACAGCCGCGAACAGATTGGATATGATTGACCTCTCATTCGACTAATAAGAGCCTTGAATTGGGTTTCTGAAACCTTGAAGAACCAATGACTGAAAACCTAGCAAGAAGGACCCGCCTACCAACGCAGCAAGCCAATTGAAGCACAGAAGTTCGCTGAGCTGTTTTGTCGACAAAGGCTGGGTGAAGAGAGACTGCTTCAGCAGCCACAGGCGGTGCTTTTTTTTTTTTTTAATTCCAGCAGAGTGTTTAGGATTCTCTTATGGTCATCATAGACCGACGGAGGCTGACGACGAAGGTCGTAAATCATTCGCCAAAACTGCAATCATGGAATTATGTTTTGACCGGGTCGCGAGACCAGAACCACGAGCGGACCAGCGTTGCGCTCGTCTGACAATGAGGAAGAGAAGTTCGCCAGGACACTGCTGTGAAGAGGTAAGGTGTTATAAGCTAAATTATTCTTTATCCCTGAAAATTGTAATCAAAAATGACTTTTGACCGATCGGTAAATTACAACTGTGCGGCGCACGATGTCTGAAGTGTGTGCGCCGTGGTACACGGGTCGTTCGCCGCGTCTGGACCGTGAACGCACAGTCTGTGAACAGAACGCGGTGACTGCGCCGCGGTCGCCACATCGCCACATGAGTCTAATCCGTCATGTAGCGATAGCCGATCTCCGTCCTCTGTAGCGAGGGGGGGGGGACAACCCCCCCCCCCACACACACACACAATAGCGAGGGGGGGGAGCCGCGGTGACTGCGCCGCTGTGGCCACATCGCCACATGAGTCTAATCCGTCATGTAGCGATGGCTGATCTCCGTCCTCTGTAGCGAGGGTGGGGGGACAACCCCCCCCCCCCCCCACACACACACACAGTAGCGAGGGGGGGGGGGGCCGCGGTGACTGCGCCGCTGTGGCCACATCACCACATGAGTGTAATCCGTCATGTAGCGATGGCTGATCTCCGTCCTCTGTAGCGAGGGGGGGGACAACCCCCCCCCACACACACACACACACACAGCCCTGAATGTCACCTTTCATTAGAGGCCAAGATGAAGCTTCTATATTGAATCATTCAAAAGTTACAGATGTTTTTCCAAACTGTGCCATTTGGCACAATTTGGCACAGTTCCAAAATGCCTGGGAACTACCTGAGGAAAAAGCTGTGTAATATATTCATTTTTTGTGGTATTGTTACAAAATTTTGACCTCAGCTGGATAACACTTGGTTCTACATTTCTGTTGCATTTTCCAGCCCGGATCTGAAGCTGTGTGTTATTTGCAAGCATTTGTATCCAAAAAAACACCCAGGCCAAATTTATTTTCTTCAAGTTCAGTATGTTTAGATGACTGTAAATCAATGGCCGGAGCACTTAGAGAGATTATGACTGTTTTGCCAAAAAATTCAAAGTGTTTTCTTTTAAATGAGACCAACCCCATGAAGATGCTGCAAAGGGTTGAAGAACAGCTTTCGATTTACTTTGGGCACATTATTTTTTGGCGTTTTTAGGGAAATTGACCGGAGTGCAAGGGGTTAAATTGCTAGCATGCTAACTGCTAGCTACCAGCTAGCTACTGGTGTTCTGATGACCGGCGTTTTGATCTCAGGTTTTCTGCAGTACCAACTCAACAGGTATGTTTTATAAACACTTATTACTTTTGCATTTGACAACATTTAATCTTCTTGTGGAAAAGGTTGCAGATACACACCTGTCATGTGGTGGCCCTCTTGTGGCCAACATTTTTTCAAAGAAAATATTCAGTTTAGACATCAGAAATTCCAAAGGCTGTCACTTGAAAGTGGTAAGAGATAATGGCTTACTGTAAATTAGAAAAACGTAGACTATGATCCAAAGTTTATGATGGGAGTAAATTTACTCATCTAATTTGCATAATGTGATGGCAGCCATATTGGATTACATAACTTTCAGTAAAACTGGACTTTGGACATATTTACATTGAGGATTTTTTTATTTATTTATTTATATTTATTTATTTTTGTTATCTAATCCTAAAAATATATGAACCAGAAAATCAGTAGAATGTAAACAAACAGTGATAAAAAAACATCAGACCTACCGCCCGTCATGCATCAACATGCATCCGTGTGCTCATCCTGGTCCCTTATTTCATCTTCTGTTGGTCATTTTCACTTCCTCTCCCATGACCAGAAACTCTCACATTTATCTTCTGATTTATTCCACCTCAATTTCAGTTAGACAATGCCACTGAATCCGTAATAAAGCGCTCTCTGTGATGTGCTGCTCAGTTGACGGCAGATGCAAAGTGGTTGTCCGCCGATCCATCTTTCGTTGTCACAGAAGGTAAATATTACCCTTGAGAATCATCCCCAGAAGCTAAATAATCCCTTTTAGAGTCACAATCGGCAAAATTTAGAGCATTAGACAATACCTATTAATGAAGTTCCATCAAATTGTAGAAGTAAATAGGTTGGATTGTAGCAAATTTGCTAACTTTCATCCATAGTCTGATATTGAAATGTGTTGCGCAATCGTCCCAGCTTCTCTTCTTCTGTATTCTGAAACTGGCTTCTGGTTCTCGTAGAAACAGACCCCGTCCTCCATGGTGGAATTGTGATAGGATTTAAGCTATATGTGTCTGCCATCTAGTGATGTGAAATGGTTAGTACATCTGGGATTATTTTTTTCCTACTTTTTCCACACCATGTGACAGGTGCACATCTGCAACCTTTTCCACAAGAGGGTTAAATCATGTAATCAAACTGGCATTTAAAGGGTTAATTTGTTTACATGTGTGTGAAATGACAATAGATGTCTTCATGCTGATTGAGATGTTTAGCAACAGTTACTGCCTACATTTAGAAGGGACTATTATTTTTTCAGCTGTGCAAAATAACTGGTTAAGCAAACAAATCATGATAATTTGTCCAGTATTGCTCACATTTAATAAACTGTGCTTGCAGAACTGTTGTATAAAAGTGATATTACACTTGAGATCGTTAAGGTATTGTGGATATAGTTAGCCGTATCACATTCACTGATACCATAACTCCCTCTTGCTTAAATATGATCCACATATTTGATTTCCTCCAGATGCCCTTCCTGACCCAACTGTCCCCATTTATTCAATTCAATTCAACTTTATTTATATAGCGCCATTTCACAACAACAGTCATCTCATAGCACTATCAACTGTAGGGGGAACCCATTTATCTGGGTTTGGAACTGCCACTAGGCTCCCCCCATTGCTGGGCATGCAAACCTTCCTCTCCACATTCTGTTATGATGAGCACCAATATGGCAAGCCTTTTTAACATTAAAACAAACCACGTTCCTATCTACAATGAACATTGAGATATCTATAATTGCCTTCCTCCTAGTCAAAATTAAATTCTTACTGGTTACAACTGTAAATATAGATATCCACAATAACATTCATGCTAGTAAAAATTGTATTTCCATATATCGAAAATGTAGATTGCATAAGTCAAAACTAATTTCACGCTGTCTGAAAAGCTTTATAAAGTTTAAGTGGCCATTTTATCATTCAATAGCTAGTCTCGATATGTATTGTAGATATCAATAATTCAATTTTTCCCAGTAAAAATGAACATTTCAGATATCCACAATGAAATTCTTCCTCTATAATGATCATTTCAGATATCTATGACATCATTCTTCTTAGGAGAAACAATATCACTTTTCCCCATTCATGTGAATTGGGTTTTCACTTCCAGATATCTAAAATTACATTCTTCCTATCTAGAATGAACATTGTGGATATCTGAAATAGAATTCTTACTAGGAGAGACTTTTACTTCTATACCAATCCAGTTGTTACTAGTCATAATTTTCATTTTGGATATCAACAATGAAAAAACATTCCAGATAACTATAATGTAATTTTGGACATCCAAAATATATTTTTACTAGCAGAAATAATATTATAGATATCCACTATTCATATTATGACTATCTAAAATTCAATTTCAGATATCTGTAATTGAAATTGTGACTAGTAACAATATACTTACAGATATCTGTAAACATATTTTGGATATCTGCTGAGAGATATTGACTATCTCAAATGAATTATGACTAGTAACAATTGGATTGTAAATATCTGAAATAAGAGTTTCTCCTAGTAAGAATTATATTTCAGATATCCAGAATGTTCATTTTTACTAGGAAAAATTGAATTATTGATATCTACAATACATATCCAGTTAAGCTATTAAATGGTAAAATGGCCACTTAATGCCATTCTTACTAGTTATTAGAATTATATTTTGACTAGGAAGAATGCTATTCTTGCTAGGCAGAATGCTATTTTGACTAGGAAGAATGCTATTTTGGATATCTAAAACAGAATTTTAGATAGTCGAGCAATCCTTTTTATGTTAAAATGGCGTCCTAACAATCTCTCAGTAGACATCCAAAATATGTTTACAGATATCTGAAAGTATATTGTTACTAGTCACAATTTCAGTTACAGATATCTGAAATTGAATTTTAGATAGTCATAATATGAATAGTGGATATCTATAATATTATTTCTACTAGTAAAAATGTATTTTGGATGTCCAAAATTACATTATAGATATCTGGAATGTTTTTTCATTGTGCATATCCAAAATGAAAATTATGACTAGTAACAACTGGATTGGTATAGAAATAAGAGTATCTCCTAGTAAGAATTCTATTTCAAATATCCAGAATGTTCATTCTAGATAGGAAGAATGTAATTGTAGATATCTGGAAGTGAAAACCCAATATACATGAATGGGGAAAAGTGATGTTGTTTCTCCGAGGAAGAATGATGTCATAGATATCTGAAATGATCATTATAGAGGAAGAATTTCATTGTGGATATCTGAAATGTTCGTTTTTACTGGGAAAAACTGAATTATTGATATCTACATTACATATCCAGGCTAACTATTAAATGCTAAAACGGCTTGCCATTGCACCAAGCTAAAAGGTGGAAAGTACAAATTTTTATTTAATTGGAGTATGACCACTTCCTCCTGGGTATGGGGTGGATGTTCTGCAACTATAGGCCATCACTTCCTCAAATGTCAATTAAAATGGGTAAAAAAGACTTTAGATTTCATTTCCTGATTTGATTTAATTAGCAGTAAGCGTAAAGAGGTTTACATGCCAAAACAGGAGAAAATCCTCACCTTTGACAGTTTTTGTTGCTAAGCAGGTGTTACTTTGTTAGTTACCAACTAACTTTAGAGCTACATGTACATACCCTTTTCTTTACTGACCTGTTGCACCGACACGTAACAGATCCCCCCGTTGCATCCCCCCCATCCCCACTGCCTCCGTTCCTCTGATGCAAATCTCCTGTCTCCACCACATAGAACCAAGCACAGAACCTGGGGGGGGGGGGGGATAAAGCCTTTTCCATCGCCGGCCCCTCCCTTTGGAACTGTCTTCCCCAACACATCTGTGGCTGCACAGACTTAAATTTCAAATCATTACTCAAAACCCACCTGTTCAGACTTGCTTTTAATCTTTAATTTTAACTGTGCGTTTTTTTCTTCTATTGTGAAGCGTCTTTGAGTGCCTTGGAAAGCACTATACAAATAAAATCTATTATTATTATTATTATTATTATTATTATTATTGTTATTTAAGTGATCAGTAAAGTGGTAAAAATGATAAACTGAAATCACATCTCATCATTTTTGGAATACCTAAATAGAGCTATAACAATGTTATTATGTCACAATTCTGTTATCACTTGATAACCATGCAATTCTGCTAGTAACTGATTAAAGCAATCTGGTCCGGTGAAAAGTGAAGTGTTAAAAGGTTTTTTAAGCAAAGAGGAAATTTTAATATAATATAATTTATTTTTGTTACCACCCAAGAGGTTACAGTCTGTGACTGTTCAAGTTTGCTGGTTTGTCTGTTTGTTAGCATGACTGCACAAAACCAAATTGGTATAATTTTCATGAAAATTTTGCTGGAGAAACGGCGTTCAGACCAAACGTGAAGCAAAGTTTTGGCACCGCATGAATTATAAAGTCAATGTAAACATGCAAATACATGCAAATTGAGCATTAGCATCTGAGGGAGGTGGTCCCAATTCTGCTGTCACTGGAATAAAAGTATCAACACTAGAGAGTAAACTAGTTTGAAAATGAGACTGCCACTCACTTGCAAACAGATGGACCAGAGCTCTGCAGCTAAAACAGAGTGTCAGGAATTTACCCACCCACAAACTCTATGTTCTGTGGATGAGCTAACAAAGGTTGGCACTATAAACAGCCATCATCCAGATGCAGTTTCTGGAGGAGGCAGTGACATTTTCCCAGCTGTGAGCCTTGGCGTATAACATCGTAAACCTAAACATGATGGCATTTCTGGAATTTCCACAGCAGGTATAGCAGCTGCAGAAGTAGTGAAGACAACCCCGCCCCTCTGCAACTCACTCGGATGAGAATTTGCATCTAGTTACATCTTTGAATTGAGTTTACATGTAATCATGTCGTGCAAAAAACTCACGCTTTTGCCTTTGGTCTGAATGCACCTTTAGAAGTAATTAAATTTTGCGTTGATTAGAATAACAATAATGAGTCAGGATTCTTTTTCAAGCTCTGTTTTTTTTTTGGGGGGGGGGGGGTATGCAGTCTCCAACTGCTCTTGTTTGCTTGAGTCATCCCATCAAGCTGAAGCGTAAGCTTTAGTTGTGATTGTCAGGATGTTCTGCTCTCATAAATCATCAGAAGTGTCTTTGAAACCACCTTTTCGGTCCTGTTTTTCTATGTGCTTACTATAAATTTGAATCTCAACTTTGAATTATAATCAAACCCCCTGAAAATCCACAGCAACAAAACATTTAGTGAAGTCTTTAAATGGTGTTCAGAAAATCCAGAGTTCTTCTGAAAGACAGCAATCAAAGATGTCTTTGGATGTCTGAATTAGTTTGTTTTGAGAATCAGGTAATTATCATAAAGTGGGTATATACATATTCTTAAGCAAAATGCATTTGGGGGTGATATTTTTGGTTTGTTTTTTGCCACAAGCTTGAAAACACTGAAGCAGATGATAAAAGCTTAGCTGTGGTAACAATGGTAAGACCATAGTTGGACAAAGGACTTCTGTAAATCCATGCTTAAATGAAAGAAAGAAAGAAAGAAAGAAAGAAAGAAAGAAAGATCTGTAACACCTGTGGACCATATGCCAAACAATGAGAAGAGAAGATTTGAAAAATAGGGCAAAGAACAGAGAAAAATGGCTGCTGCATCAGTTGGAGGTCAGACACTGACAGCCTGAATAGATTTTTATTCTAGACACAGAAAATGCAAGAGAGGCCGCTTCCCACTCTCCCCTGGGCTTCACATAGCCTGTTAAAAATTGAAGGCTAAATACAGACACTCATGAACATGTACACAGGCTCTCATACACACAGCAGCTTCGCTCACAGTCTCGCTGATTTCCCAAGTCGTCCTCAACCTCAACAGGTATTTGAACATGTGTGACTATAATATTATATTTAGCTCAAGACAAAGGAGTGGTTTCCCACCTCTTGCCCCCACTGCTGTTGAAAAAGCAAATGCACCCTCTCCTCATTCACCTTTCCCTTCTTCCCATCCACTGCTGATCCTCTCATTCCATCTTCGAGTAAAACCCACTCCACCTCTCCCTTGACCTTTCCTCAAAGCCTTTAACTCTCTTTGTGTTTTCTCCCTTTACGTTTCCCCTTCTTCACATTTAACAAGTCACTTTTTCGCATCCCCACTTTCCCCTTTTCCTCTGTCTCTTTGCCTGATTCTTGATTGTGAATGCTTTCTCTCTCCTCCTTGACATTTCAAGTCAATAATCTTGGGGTATACCATGTGCTTTGAATCTAAAAGTACCTGCCATTTTCTGCAGCTGTAGTCTGGCTGTTGCAGTAGCCTCCTTTCTCCTTCTTTACAGATTTCTTGAGCTCAAATTTTTTGCTTTTACTGAATATATTTGGGGGGAAGAAGGAAGAAAATGCTGGCAATGTCACACGGTATCCTTCAATTTCTCTATACCCCTCTTAAACCACCATTCCTTCTTTCGTGCACCAATCCTTCCTCATCCTCCCTCTTCTGCTAACTGTGTGGAGCCTTTGTTAAATGCATGAAAGAACAGGAAAACTTGGCAGAGTAAGAATTCAATCAGCAAATGCCACTGAAAATAAGCACAAAAGGTAAATGCCGGCTTACTGAGAAAATAAAGCCATGAGTGCAGTTTTCAGAATATTTCAATAGTTTGCAGTGAGACTGTCAGCCATCCATTGTGAAGACATTAACCATCTTGACCCATCACCAGCAGTCAAATTGAATAATTGCTTTTGACTTCTATTTTATCCAGCATTAATGTAAAACTTATATGTGTGTGTCCATATTCACTTGGTTGGTTCCACAAGTCCTCCAATAGAAATGTAGAAAGAGAGTTCAGTTCATTACCCTAGAATACAACCAAATTTACCATCTCGAAGCTGGTCACTGGTCATGACTGAGAAGTTACACTCTTTCCACACAAGGCGAGGGTCTATTTTCACATGATTACACATCTCACCTGCTGCCATCTTACTGCATATAGTAATTTTCACAACCATTAGAGGTTGTAGTTTTTTAAACATGCAACCATAAGGCATAATTCTTAGAAGTAGAAATGCACTATATGGCCATTTTCTCTTGCAGGGCCCTCCTTGGGGATTACCTGAATCGCACATTGGTCCATGTCCAGACCGGAGAGTCACAGCTTTAAAACTCATTGACAAGATGTAGTAGTGACTTTTACCTCTAAAGATGAATAAACTGTTACAACACTAGCTGTAGTATTAGATTCGCTCGTTTTTTGTGTTGTTTTATGACGTGTCTCCTCACACGTGTTCCCGAGATGGGGGTGCCTTCAGGCAGTTGGATGTTTTTCAACACAAACCCGGAACTTCATACACGCGGTCATTACAGAGACTCGAGCAGACGTTCACCGGCAGGCCGGGGGAGATGGAGGAAGGAACGATGCGGGAAAACTCGCAAATGAGTGTTTTTTTAAAAAAAAATCACACTCTGGTTTTTGCTGATGTGTTCTGTATATACTCACTGTAAACACGAAAGGGAGCGCGGTGCACCGGCACATTTGATTGGTCAGACTGATGACGTACACGTTTGCGTGCTACTCAGGGACAAATTTGATTGGCGAAATTGGTGGAAATTGACAACAATTGGCCAAAATTGCAGTAAAGTTGCGGGGATTGAAAAAAATTCAAATTATGCAGGACCTGCTGAAGTCGAGGGAACTGTTAGAATTGCAACATCGCGAAATCCTGGAGGGTCTCGTTAGAGGACAGTCTTGGTCTGTAGGTATGTGGATTTTAAAGGAAAAACAGTGTTGGAGAGATCTAAAGCCAAATTTATGCCATTTTTAATTTATTTTTTAATTTTATTTAACCTTTGTTTATACAGGGTAGTTCCAATGAGAGGCAACCTCTCTTTTTCAAGGATGTCCTGTTCACACTCACAAGAGTTACACATTCACACCAGGAAGCTGCCCAGTACAACCACAGACTGACTTGTGGCCACTGAGCAGCTCCACCAGAGCAGTTGGGGTTAAAAGCCTTGCTCAAGGGCCCCACAGTGGGGTTAAAGAGGGTGGGGCAAACACTGCTACATTATCTGTCCCACCCAGATCTAATCCTGCCAGCCCAGGGATTGAACTGGTGACCTTTTGCTCACCAGTTCACATCCCTAACTATGTGGCCACCACTGCTGTGGACACAATGTAGTCACAATGTCATAACTCACTGTGTCACCAGCATGCACCTCTCCAGAAATGTAACTACATGTCGTGGCGACGCCAACTGCAAGAGCTGTGATTGGTCCACTTTGTCTCCTCCTACACATTTCCTAGTTCTCATCTCTTCTCACACACTGCAATGCCACTTTCAAAGCTAGTCGGATAAACAATGGTCTGAATTCAAAAAGAATATCGAAGTTAGTAGATACAGAACATTTGTATGACATCCTATTTCCATTAATTACATAGACTGACAAATGATGGCAGCGGTGGTGATCATACATACTGATTTATCCAACGTGCTCCCTCTTTTCTCTGTTGTAGTTATTGTATGAAAGGTCGCTTTTTAACATTACCTCCAGCTCCATTACATTCCACTCTTGCTGTCGCTATTCAATTAAAAAAAAACCGAGCACAATGAGCACAAATCATTCTACACATAAGCAGAAGCCCATTTTGGCAGCGCATCAATACATTCAACCCAGCACTCTGTTATGGTCTGAAAGTGGGGACAGAGTCACACTCGCAACACCTCCTCATTACCTTCTGCAGCTGTTTCCCCTTTGCGCACCTGTGCTGTTTTCGTCTGAAGTATAAATAGACCTTAGTAGCCACCAGTCCCTAGTGGGCTTGCCTTGGCTCTACAGCTCGCTGTGATCTCTGGTTCTCCTGCCCCCCCCCCCCGTGCTCTCGTATGCCTGTGTCATTCCTGAAGACCATATCCCCCCTTGAATTCCATGTAAGCATGCAAAGAACCCTCTAATAATTATTGCCTACCTGGAATTTGACTTTATATCTGTGCACCAAGCCATCTGTCCATCCTGGTCCATCCCTGCCTGCATCCACCTGGAAAAGGAAAACAATTAAGAATAAATCATCATGCAATATTTCAACTAACTATATCATCACATGTATAAATATAGATATATATATAGATAAATTCTATATCAAGGATTCAGTGTACCCCGCCCGGTATGGGGTTACTGGGGCCCCATCCTGGAGCCAGGCCTGGGGGAGGGGCTCGATGGCTAGCATCTGGTGGCCGGGTTTCCACCCATGGGACCCTGCCGGGCTGAGCCCGAAGGAGTTACATGGGTCCGCCCTCCAGTGGGCTCACCACCTGCAGGAGGGATCATGGGGGTCCGGTGCTATGTGGATTAGGTGGCGGTCAAAGGCGGAGACCTTGGTGGACTGATCCCAAGCTTTCTAAACTGGCTTTTGGTACATGGAATGCCACCTCTCTGGTGGGGAAGGAACCTGAGCTGGTGCATGAGGTTGAGAGATACCGGCTAGATATAGTCGGCCTCACCTCAACACACAGCTCCGGTTCCAGAACCAGTCTCCTGGAGAGGGGCTGGAGCTTGGCCTTTTCTGGAGTTGCCCCGGGCGAGAGGTGATGAGGGGGGGTGGGTATTCTTGTATCCCCCCACCTTGCTGCCTCTATATTGGAGTTTTCCCCGGTGGATGAAAGGGTTGCTTCCCTGCGCCTTCGGGTTGGGAAACGAGTCCTGACCATCATTTGTGCCTATGCACCAAATGATGTTTCAGAGTACCCACCCTTTTTGGAGTCTGTGACTGGGGTGCTGGAGGGTGCTCCTCTTGGAGACTCCATTGTCCTACTGGGGGACTTCAATGCGCACGTGGGCAATGACAGTGAAACCTGGACAGGGGTGATTGGGAGGAATGGCCTGCCCGATCTGAACGCAAGTGGTGTTCAGTTATTGGACTTCTGTGCTAACCACAGTTTGTCCATAACGAACACCATGTTCAAGCATAAGGGTGTCCATATGTGCACCTGGCACCAGGACACCCTAGGTCGCAGGTCGATGATCGATTTTGTTATCGTGCCATCAGACCTGCGACCGTATGTCTTGGACACTCGGGTAAAGAGAGGTGCAGAGCTGTCAACTGATCACCACCTGGTGGTGAGTTGGATCCGATGGCAGGGGAGGAAGCCATTCAGACCTGGTAGACCCAAACGTATAGTGAGGGTGTGCTGGGAACGTCTGGCTGAGGCCCCTGTCCGGGAGGTCTTCAACTCCCACCTCCGGAAGAACTTCAACCACATTCCGAGGGAGTCTGGAGACATGGAGTCTGAATGGGCCATGTTCTCCACCTCTGTTGTTGAAGCGGCGGTCCAGAGCTGCAGCCGCAAGGTGGTCGGTGCATCTCGTGGTGGCAACCCCTGAACCAAGTGGTGGACACCAGTGGTGAGGGGGGCCATTAAGCTGAAGAAGGAGTCCTATCAAGCTTGGTTGGCTTGTGGAACTCTCGAAGCAGCTGAGGTGTACCGGCAGGCCAAGCGGAGTGCAGCTCAGGTGGTTGCTGAAGCAAAAACCCGGGTATGGGAGGAGTTTGGTGAGGCCATGGAACAAGACTTTCAGTCAGCCTCGAAGAGATTCTGGCAAACTGTCCGGCGGCTCAGGAGGGGAAAGCAGCTCTCTGTCCACACTGTATATGGTGCGGATGGGGCGCTGTTTACTTCGACTGGGGATATCGTCGGGCGGTGGAAGGCATACTTCGAGGATCTCCTCAATCCCACTGATACGCCTTCCACAGAGGAAGCAGGGTTTATGGACGAGGGGGATGACTCACCTATCACAGGGGCTGAGGTCGTCAAGGTGGTTAAAAATCTCCTTGGTGGCTGGGCCCCGGGGGTTGACGATGATTCGCCCTGAGTACCTCAAGGCCCTGGATGTTGTTGGGCTGTCATGGTTGACACGCCTCTGCAACATTGCGTGGAGGTTGGGGGCAGTACCTTTGGCATGGCAAACCGGGGTGGTAGTTCCTCTCTTCAAAAAAGGGGACCGGAGGGTGTGCTCCAACTTTAGAGGATCACACTCCTCAGCCTCCCTGGGAAGGTCTATGCCAAGGTACTGGAGAGGAGAGTCCGGCTGTTGGTTGAACCTCGGATTCAGGAGGAGCAATCTGGTTTTCGTCCTGGCCGTGGCACATCGGACCAGCTCTTTACCCTCTCGAGAATTCTCGAGGGTTCGTGGGAGTTTTCCCAACCAGTTTACATGTGTTTTGTGGACTTGGAGAAGGCATTCGACCGCGTCCCTTGTGGTTTTTTGTGGGGGGTGCTTCGAGAGTATGGGGTATCGGGTTTGTTGTTACGAGCTATTCGGTCTCTGTACGACCGTTGTGAGAGTTTGGTTCGTATTGCCAACACTTGGTCGGACTTATTCCCAGTGAGAGTTGGACTCCGCCAGGGCTGCCCTTTGTCACCGATCCTGTTCATAATTTTTATGGACAGGATTTCGAGGCGCAGCCAGGGAATGGAGGGTGTCATGCTTGGTGACCACAGGATCTCATCTCTGTTGTTTGCAGATGATGTCCTGTTGGCTTCATCCAGCAATAACCTATAGCTTTTGCTGGGACGGTTTGCCGCTTAGTGTGAAGCGGCTGGGATGAGAATCAGTACCTCCAAGTCCGAGTCCATGGTCCTCAGCCGGAAAAAGGTGGATTGTTCTCTCTGGGTTGGGAACAGGCTCCTGCCCCAAGTGAAGGAGTTTAAGTATCTTGGGGTCTTATTCACGAGTGAGGGGAAAATGGAGTGAGAGATTGACAGACGGATTAGAGCAGCATCTGCAGTGATGCGGATGTTGTACCAGTCTGTTGTGGTGAAGAGGGAGCTTAGGTCTAAGGCAAAGCTGTCGATTTACCAGTCAATCTACGTTCCTACTCTCACCTATGGTCACGAGCTTTGGGTAATGACCGAAAGAACTAGATCGCGGATACAAGCGGCTGAAATGAGCTTTCTCCGTAGGATTGCTGGACTCACCCTCAGAGATAGGGTGAGGAGCTCAGTCATCGGGAGAGGCCTCAGAGTAGAACCGCTGCTCCTCCACATTGAAAGGAATCAGTTGAGGTGGTATGGGCATCTGATTAGGATGCCTCCTGGACGCCTCCCACTTGAGGTGTTTCGGGCATGTCCCACTGGGAGAGACCCCGGGGCAGACCCAGGACTCGTGGAGAGACTATGTCTCCCAGCTGGTCTGGGAACGCCTTGGTATCCTCTCTGAAGAGCTGGAGCAGGTGGCTGGGGAGAGGGAAGTCTGGGTTTCTCTGCTTGAACTGCTGCCTCCGCGACCCGGACCTCCGGAAAAGCGGTAGAAGATGGATGGATGGATGGATGGATGGATATATCATCACAGGAAAACCCCAGGGCATGGGGTACCTCTATGCCCACCTCCGGCAAAACTCATTGACCCAAACCAACCTGTAAATACTTAACCTGAAGAAGTTCTCCTCCTCACCAGTCATCTCACTCCTCCTTCTGTAAGTACACATTCTCATTGCTCCCTCTCAACAAATAGGCTCCTGTTTGCCTCATCTTCTTCAGATGAGGTTGGAGCTTCACCCCTTTCCTGCCACAGTAAGATTAATGTCATGTCCAGCAGGATGGACAGAACCCAGATGCAGGCAATAGTCCGTTTTGAGGTTATTTGTTAAATGATAAAAGAAAAGTGAAGCAGAAACTGGGAAAACCATCGCACTGAAATGAACTAGAAAATAAACACAGCTCGATGGCTGGAAAAACACAAGAACTACACTGAAACACTGAGCCAATAAACTGAGAAAACTAGTGACAAAATATAGCCCTTGGAGGGGCTGTAGCAGTGAATCCTTGATCAGGTTAATTCCATACAGAGACCAGGGCAGGTAAATCCAAGAAGGTAACTTATGAACCCTGTAATATCACCACACAGAACTGAGAAGCAACACTGAATTTAAAACACATCGATATTTGCTAAACAGAACCAGACTGAACCAAAGGTGAAAGGAATTGAACGGATGAGATTACATAGCCAAATCATCAACAGAAAATCACAACCAGAGACAGGAAATGACCTTAGAAAGTAAACAGGGAGTAAAGCTACATGAACTAATCAAGACAGAGGCTGAGAACTAAAATGACAGGCTAGACATGTATAATACACACACTCACAGAACAACTCCAACCTAGATTTGACTAAGAATGACACAAGACAATAATCAGAACAAAGGACAAGGGCAACAACAAGACATAAGAGATATTACAAAATAACCTAAACCCTGAACGGAATAAATCACAATAACCAGAAGTTTAACATCAAGACACTCAGGAAGTGGAGCATGAGCACAGATCAGACTGCCCTGACAGTTAATTACATACCGCATATAATCAGTCATTATTCTGCCCTATACTTACTTCTTGTCCTCTTCTCCTTCTGTCAGATCCTGTCTAGAACCACCTGCACCTTTTAAATAAAAATTCAAAACTTTGCAAAACACACTAAGACAAAGGTCTCAGTGTGTTTCTCTTGCAGTATCTGCCATAAGGTCCCTGCATACAAACCATGTCACTCACAAGTAAAAATGTTGATAATTGGCGTAGGTTACATTGCTACAAACACTGGGCTGACTCTGAAGCAGAAACTGGGCTGACATAGCTCGCATTTTACTGGAACATCTTCAGCACCTTTTCCACAATGAAAGGAGTCAGTTGAGGTGGTATGGGCATCTGATTAGGATCGCCTCCTGGACGCCTCCCACTTGAGGTGTTTCAGGCACGTCCCCACTGGGAGGAGACCCCGGGGCAGACCCTAGGACTCGGTGTGAGAGACTATGTCTCCCAGCTAGTCTGGGAACGCCCTTGGTATCCCCTCTGAAGAGCTGGAGCAGGTGGCTGGGGAGAGGGAAGTCTGGGCTTCTCTGCTTGAACTGCTGCCTCCGCGACCCGGACCTCCGGAAAAGCGGTAGAAGATGGATGGATGGATGGATCTTCAGCACTTGATTTCTTTACTTTTATATTCTATATTAACATGACTGAGGTGTTCTTTAGTTTCCAGGAGCCCTGTAACCTCTCATTTCATTGTGGTCTTTGCCAGTAAGCCCTAAGCTGTTCAGTGACAGCCTGAATGCTTTCACACCATCTTTGGTGTACCGTAACTTTCAACATTGCTGGGTTGTGTAAATTCTTTTTTGTTCATCTGAAACAGATTTGTGACAGCACTATTTCCACATATACCTTCTTAAAGTGCTGGCTGCATGTAAAAATGAGACAAATCTGGCATGTCTGGCACCTCACCTTGTGGCTGCTGTACCTCTGATTAGATGTGTCTTTGAATGTCTCTGCAGGGACGCTGCAGTTTTCTGTGATTTCCCCATTCTTGTCCGCTGTCCCTCACCGCTCCTTCCTTCTGTTTCAGCATCCTGCTTCCCTTTCACTATACTTCCTGGCTGTTTGTTGTTTGTCATGCCTTGTGCTGCTTCGCTGTCATTCTATGGCTTATGTTACAGTATGCATATGCAGTTTCATTACTGAATGCTCCCCCACTGACAGCAAGTGCACCTTTGTGTGGCCGTCTGCTTCCTGCTAATATCCCAGGAGACATTGTCTTGTGTGGTAGTTGTGATGCAGAATATCTGAATGTGTGTGGGTGTGTGGGCACCAGATGTAGCCGGAGTTTTGTGTGTGCAACTGAAATTGCACACGTTGAAAGACGCCTTTTTTAAAAAAGATATTTTGTGCTTGGTTCAGTGTATATAATGTAAATGTAAGTCTGAACTTGGAATTCAAAATAACCTTTTCCTTATAATTTTGTCTCATGGAGGCTGTTTCCCAGGTTGTTGACTGCGGCATGACCCGAATCGTGGCATGGGCAGAGGGGTTGTATATGGAAGCCATCAGGGTCAAAATCACGTGTCACATGTACATTAATTGCACATTAAATGAAAAAAATAGTGGCATCAAACGGGGCAGAATGTTAACTCGTTATTATTGGATTATCTCTGATAGCATAAGAAAATATAAATAAAGTCTGTACAAAAGATCAAACTTTTCAGACAATATAATAACAAGTGTAATCCAAAATCTTTGTAAAACATATTTAGTGCATGGATGATGTGATAGTTAAAAACAGGTGAAAACACAAGTTTAAATTAGCTTCATACTGTATATGCTAGCAATACGGAGCAGTATGTAGTGGGGTAAAATCTGTTTCTAGTACATGAAAATGAAAAAAAAAAAACAACCTTCTGAAATGCTTCTATTGATCATGTGATTATATAAAAAAAAATCAAAACACACTTCTCTTAAAAAACATACACAGCCCTTTATATCGCTTTTCTCTCCAAGATGCCATTTTAACTTCCGTTTTTTTTTTTTTGTCCTGTATGTCACAAAATGGGAAACGTCACTAAAAGGTAAACGTCACTAGCCCTGATACCGCCCACTGCTCTATTACTGGCCAGCCTAGCTGTCTGTCATGTAGATGGATGAGGAGCCAGTGTTGCCAACCGACTTTCTCACTAAATCTGGTGACTTTTCAAATCCTCTTGGTGACTTTTTTTTTGTCAAAAGCAACAAGCAACAAATCTAGTGACTTTTTCTGGTGTTATTGGAGACTTTTCTGGTGTTTTGGAGATGTGAAAGCACGACTGCTCTGCAGTTACTATCCTCAACAAGCAGCGGGTGCTACCGTGAGCCTCTCCCCATCCCAAAGCACTCACAGGTGGTAAGTCTCACAGTAGCCTCGTGCAGGAGTTCACTGGAGTCAGAGAGGAGACCCACACCACTCGTGTCCAGACTGCAAATAAATTGCGTGTGCACAAACCCTGCGGCCAATCCCACCCTGTTTTACAGAGCAGGATGTAAATGTTTCTTCACTGTCATATGTCCACCTAATAAATCACTGCATTTGACTTAGAGCCTCAGTCACGTACTCTCCTTGTCCACTGTGTGCGTGTGTCTCTGTGACATAAGCTAAACATCTAGCTAGCTAGCTCATCATGTCACAGTCTAAACTGTATGCTCAAAAATACAGAAAGGAGTGGGAATCAAACCCTGAATTCAAAGGCTGGTTGAAGCTGTTTATTGGAGATGATACACGGTCATACTGCCTGTACTGTCCCAAGCCCAGATAAAGAGGGAGGGTTGGATGTAGAGCTAGCAATTCCACCCCCATAACAGTCTTTTGATTAAATTTGATATTCTAACATTTAGCAATGCAGGACAAAATTGATTTATGTAATGTGGGTCTAGACAAAACATTAAAGTCATGAAGTTATTTTGAGAATTGATGGCCTATTTAAATGGCAAAATTAAAACAAACAAACCAAGAATCAACAGAAGAAAGTTACAGTGATCCCTCACTTTTCGCGGTTAATGGGTTCCAGAACCGACCGCGAAAAGTGAAAAACCGCGAAGTAGCGTCACCCCTAATGACGTCATCCATAAATAATACGTACGTTCATTCTCTCACTCTCTCTCTCTCATATGATACGTGTGTGTGTGTGTACGTGTTACATACATACGTAGATGTAAATAAAGTGTACATAAATATGTTTTTAGAACTCTTTTATTCTTATAACAAGATACGTACTCCAGATGAAGATGATTTACTTCACAGGTTAATGAGAGCTTACTGCTCTTCAGGTGATGCCTCATCGTCAGGTGCTAGAAGCGCAGTATCGTCGAGGCAGCTTCCGATAGAGCTGGAGAAGCTGCAGGAGGTGGCGTAGTGGCTCGACGGGAAGACTATTTCGCACAAAATGGCACAAGAGAACAGCAAAAAGTTCCACGCTGCCGAGACTACGTAACACGAGCGATAAAGAGCAATGAATGCGGCTTTCTTCCCTTCATAGGCGCTCGGCAGGGAGAGGAGGTGGGTGAAACGTCTCGGCCAATCAGCTTGCGGGGTGAAACGTCTCGGCCAATCAGCTTGCGAGATTTCCGAGCCGAGCCAACACGAGAACAGCGAACAGAGAGGTGGATTTTTTTGAGTTGTGCGGCTCCTCCGTGTTGATACCTGATGGTCTAATGTAGTCTCCCTGCCTTCTGCTAGCGCCCGCCCATTATTTCTCAATTTTGAATTTTTGATGAATATTTTTGAAAAATCCGCGATGCACTGAGGGCGCGAAAGGTGAAGCGCGAAGTAGCGAGGGATCACTGTAATTTGTAGTTCTAAACACATTTAGTGTTTTTTACTCACTTTTTGTTTCTCCCATGACATTATTCTTCTCTCCTACAGCGTCCATTACAATTACTTTCAAATGACCCATTATGCAAATTGGGCAATCACGTCATTTAGTGACTTCTAGCGACTTTTACAACAGCCAATAGCTACTTTCCTCACTGAGGAGTTGGCAACACTGCGAGGAGCCAAAGGTGTTAGCTTAAGAGCTAACAGTGGTAATAGGAAGCTTGCATTTATATTATTTATTTTCAGTCACCCTAATAAACATCACTGTTTCCAACTCATTCACTAATCTACAGTCGATAATATATCTCGTGTCCTTTGACTTATTTTGCTATATTTTCACCATGATGTTACATTGAACTGTTATCATTAGCTACAGTCAGTTATTACATTAGGAGCTCACCATGACAGGCAGTAGGTGACAGACAGGATGCCTGATGTTAGATTAACTGTTATTCCTGCTGGTTTTGATTGTTTTTACTCTTAATTCTATTCACCCCCACTGGAATCCTTGTTCATCTAAAACACTTGACCAACATTGCTCTTAGATGTTGTTTAAGCTTCATTTCTTGTAGTATTACATATCTATAACTAGGACCAAAATGCTGAAACCAGCTGTTCTCAGAAAGGCTGTGAAAGATGATTCGCAAATATGCTACAATAGTTAAATAATTAAAGAAAATTTGACCAAAATATGTCATAAATACAATATTTCAAACATGTGAGCTGTTAAAATGTGGAAAGGTGAAGTCAGTATCCCTTTAAATTTGGTTGCCGTTCTGTTATAAACATTATTAATTCACATTTTCTGACAACAAAGATGCTGCGCTTACTGAATATTATAGAAATAATTTACAAACTAAAAATAGCAATACAACAAATAAAGAAGTATTTATTGACATATCCATCAAAATTTTCCCTCGTCCCAGTAACCCATTTTTTGAAGCAACTTTCTGAAATAAAAATCCAAGTTGTGGGAAATAAACAGACATTTCTTCACTCTCAGTCAAAGCAAGCTTGTTGCTGCTGGTCATGAGGCAGATGGGATGCTAACAGAATGTTGTTAACCTCACTCTTGATGCAATAAAGTAAGTTCAACACACTTTAAACTACAAGTACACACCCTCTGGACAGTATCAGCTAATCACAAATAAATCTTAATTTTGGGTAACACTAAAGTACACTAACTAGGTGCTTTTCTCAGTAGGTAAAGTAATAAAATGTTCTTTAATAATAATAATAATAATAATATTGATAATACTTTTTGGTGGCAGTAATCAACTAATGTAACATACAGTAGGTGCTAAATTCATGCATTTAATACACCTGTAAAGGTAAATTTTTGTTATTTGGGGAATTTGTTTGCGACAGATGTGTGGGTATGGGCTTCTTTAGCTGCTTGCTGTCTGCCAGGTTTCATTGCACCCAATTTGACCAACTTAACTTGATCTCTCTACCTTGTCGGTACCGTTAAGGGCATCTTTACACAGATGGAGATTGTTTGGTAACCACTGAGAAATCAAAAATTGGCCCAATCTCTCAACAATCTCCTGAAGCCTCAAAGGCTGTTTCTGTGTAAATGTTTAGGACATCATTATGCGATAAAAAATAAAATCTATTTAAAAAGATCCTTGAGAGATTACTGTGAGACCAGGAGAGATCAATGAGGGATTATTGAGAGTTTCTTGTTTACCCAGATGTATATATACACATACAGATGTGGACAAAATTGTTGGTACCCCTCTGTTAATCAAAGAAAAACCCACAATGGTCACAGAAATAACCTGAATCTGACAAAAGTGGTAATAAATAAAAATTCTATGAAAATTAACCAATGAAAATCACACAATGCTTTTGAATTGTGGTTCAACAGAATTATTTTAAAAAACAAACTCACGAAACAGGCCTGGACAAAAATAATGGTACCCCTAGAAAAGATTGAAAATAATGTGACCATAGGGACATGTTCAACCAAGATGTGTCTTCTAATTAACATCACAGGTGTCTACAAACTTGTAATCAGTCAGTCGGCCTATTTAAAGGGTGACAAGTAGTCACTGTGCTGTTTGGTGACATGGTGTGTACCACACTAAACATGGACCAGAGGAAGCAAAGGAGAGAGTTGTCTCAGGAGATTAGAAAGAAAATTATAGACAAGCATGTTAAAGGTAAAGGCTATAAGACCATCTCCATTTACAAGAAATAAAGCTTTAAATTCACAGAGAAAATGTTGGACCCCTCGTGGGCTGTATTTGGCCCACAAGCCCTATGTTTGACACTCCTGGACCAGACCATTAAAAATGTATATTTAGAGGATTTACTTCCATGAAATAGTTGCATATCATAACAGCATGTAAATGAATAAGATAAAATAAAACAGAAAGCACAGATAAATGAAAGCACAGATAAATTAAAGTTCACTCTATTACAACAAATCAGTCACTTTTTCTCCGTGTGGTAAAAAAACCCCAAAACATTTACACAGCTGCGGACATTACATGCAGCTTCTTGCTCTATAAATACTCATGTTTAACTACAGAGGTAGGAGCTCATGTTGGGGGCCACTCACCGCTCAGACAACAGGTGATAAGGGCTATGAGAAGTCACCACCACCACGGCATTTCTTCCAACTGGGTTATGGTGTGAGCAGGACAGGAGACCAACCCACGGAGGAGACTGATGGCTGCGTCAGCTACGTAGAATCAATTCATATTTATTTGCGCTAAAAATATCTATCTCTATTAATAAAATGAGTAACACATCTGATCAAATTTCAGTAACTGTAATGCATTATTGAATTTTTAAACAGTAATTTTGTTACACAGCACGTTACTGCAAAAGTAGTGGCGTTACAGTAATGCGTTACTTTGTAACACGTTGCTCCCAACACTGGAATAAGCTCTTTTGTCTTGTTTACATTCAGTTCAAGACACAAACTTTCACACCAGGAGACAAAACCCTGCAAGGCATAACTGTGATGTAATGTAGGGGCAGACAGCAGAGAGAGCAAGACTGTATCATCAGCAGACTTCACCATATGACACTTAGGCTGGGTGGACCTACAGTCATCAGTGTAAAGGATGTAAAGCAAGGGTGATAAGACACAGCCTTGTGGGGAGCCAGTGGAAGTGTGGAGGACATCTGAATAAGAGTTGTTGGCAAACACCCTCTGTGACTGATTAGTGAGAAAGTCAATAAGCCATAATATGAGCTGACGATCCGGGTGGAAGGTGGCTGTTAGTTTATCAGCAAGGATGTGCGGCTGCATGGTGTTAAACACAGAAGAAAAGTCCACAAAAAGGAGCCTGGCGATGGTATTTGGGGACTCAAGGTGTTTGTGAATGGTGTCAAGAATAAATATTTTCGCATCACCCACTTCCCCGCCAGCCCTGTATGCGAACTGTAATGGGTCCATCAGTGGATCAACAATCCTGGTGATGTGGCTTTTAACAATCCTCTCCAATCCTCTAAATTACCGTGCAAAGAAGATTTTGCCTTGATTTTCATCAAGCTTGAGTCGACTTTGTTCTGACCACAACACATCGGACGAAACGGATTTGTGGTTTGTTTGTTTTTTTATTTATCAAGTTTGATTTTCTGATCGGACTTTGAACGGTAAACAGATATTATCTGGAATTTGACAACCTGGCCAAACATTAAATTCCTTTTCTGTGTATAAACTGAGACGTCGACCAGTGTGATGAGCATCCAGCTTCTACGGTTGTGATTCGAAGGAGCAGTGCCAGTACCGTTTTGTGGCAAGACCTGCCCTTTTCTCTCAACTTCAGCAACGCATATCCATCTGGACCAATGTTGGTACCTGAAGGCCTGCTAACAAGACGCAATCTGACTTCATCTGCTGTGCTTAAGGTCTGTTGTCCAGATTAAATTTAATTCTTCAGAATATTCCTTGTATAAGTTCTATAAACCTGACATCTTCAAACTCCTTTCAGAACTTCAAATGCATTTATCTTTTCTTCTTCTTTTAGATTTGATTGGAGGTTGGCAACCAGCCTACAGGTGCATTACCGCCACTGACTTGATTATCATCACTCTATATCCTTGTATAAAGAGTTCTTATAAGGAGTTCTGAACAACTCCTTATGTGTGAAAAAATTATCTGTCCTTGGACTGTGTCCTAGGAGCAGCTGAAGAGTTCCCAGTCCTCCTAAAAGTAATCTCTGTTCCTTTTCAGAGTAACACAAATTTTCTTTTTTACAAACTAGTTTTTATCATAATTTTCTTCATAAAATTGCGTCCATTTTGCTGAACCATCCTGTTTAAGGCTGTTTTATGGTTTTCCATTTTCCATTGCAGTGCCAATTTAAGCTATGTTTTTCTTTGGTTCCACAAATGTTTGACAAAACAATTTATGCTCAGTAATCCATTAAAGGTTTAATGTGTTCATGATACATGTTGAATTCACTATCTTAAAGTTGTCATGGGTCCGGGTTTGGTTCTGACTTGTTGTTATGAATTGTCTTAGTTTTCTCCTGACAGCTCTGGCATGCCCCTCCTCCTGTCAAGCTCCGTCAGCTGCACTGCCACGGGTCCACACACACACACACACACACACACACACACACACACACACACACACACACATGCACAAGCTCCATTCACTCTCATTCATACATGCTCTCACACACTGGATGCCAATCAGTTCTGCTCACGCATTCTCGCACCGGCAATCTCTTTCCTCGTTAGCTTTAGGAGTATATGTTTGCCGCTCCAGAGGAGAGAGATTGTCGGGGCATTCCTCTTCATACGTGGCAACATGTTCCTCAGGTCAGATTCAGGTTCAGGTTACTTTATTTGTACCCGTAGGTAGATTTGTTTTGCAGTCTGGTGACATCCATATATACAAGCCACAAATTACATTCAACATAGACACAAACACAGGCACATATGAAGCTGGCTATAAACATGATAAAAATACTCAAGGCTCCATCAATCAGGGTATAAAAAGACAAAGAGATGGGAGAAAAACCAGAGGCAAGATAGAAGGGTCATATTAAAAGTTAAAAACTAGTCAAAGAGGTTAAAAACTCAAAGGTCTAAAACCCAATAAAATATTTAGAACCCAAGTGACATCCTACAAAAATAAGTAAATATAAAATGGAGTTAATAAATAGGTACCTAAATTATGTGCAATATATTGTTACAGCTTGTTCAACTCTTTGACAGCAGCAGGGACAAAGCTGTTTTTGTAGCGCTGGGTTCTACTTTTTGGGACAGCAAACCTCCGTCTTGAGGGAAGAAGCTGAAAGTGGCAGTGCAAAGGGTGGGAGTCATCATTTAAAATGGAGGTAGCCATCCTCTGTACTTGTCTGGTGTACAGGGATGTCAGGCTCAGCTGTGGCTCACCAAGCAAACGACTGGACCATCTAACTACCTGATCCAAGGATTTCCTCTGTTTCAGTTTTATCTGACCAAACCATGACACTAAAGAAAAGGATAAAACAGATTCAATAAAAGCCCGATAAAACATTGTCATTATGGTTCGGTCAACTTGGAAGCGTGCAAGTTTTCTCAAGCAATGCAAATGTTGCTGACCCTTTTTGCACACCCTTTCACAGTTCTCTTCAAACTTTAAATTACTATCAATAATCGTCCCAAGATATTTGTAGGATTGTACACACTCGGTGGTCTGGCCTTTTAGTACGGTGACTTTGTGCCTGGGAGTTTCCTCCTAAAGTCAATAATCATGTCTTTAGTTTTTGTCGTATTCAGCTGCAGGTAGGAATCCTCACACCAGTGAACAAAATCATCAACTACTGGGCCGTGGCCACTCTCACCATCCTGGAGGAGACTGACAATAACTGAGTCATCAGCATACTTTATAATGTGTCTGTTGTCATGTCTGCTCCGACACATGTTTGTGTACAGGATGAAGAGTAGTGGTGACAACACACACCCCTGAGGAGAGCCAGTAGAAGAGCACTTTAGGTCCGACAATGTACCATTGATCCTTACTCTCTGCATCCTGTTGGTTAAGAAATCCAGAATCCAACCCACCAGATTATTGCTCAAATCAAATTGCTGCAGGAGCCTTTCAACTAAGATATGAGGTTGGATTGTATTGAAGGCGGAGGAAAAGTCCACAAATAAAAGTCTGGCGTGTGTCCCATTAAAATCCAGATGTTTAAAAAGCATGTTAAACAGAGTAACAGTGGCATCCTCCACTCCTCTGTGAGGCCTATAGGAAACTGCAGAGGATCCAATGCATGCTCAGTCTGCTTTAGGACCTCACATCTGACCAATTTTTTAAAAATTTTCATTAAAATTGAAGTCAAAGCAACTGGTCTAAAGTCGTTTACCGTTTTAGGACAGCTGGATTCTGGAACGGGAACAACCACGGCTTCTTTCCAGATCTTAGGCACATGTTGTGTCTGTAAGGACTTATTGAAAATGTGATGAAATATAGGACTCAGTTCATGTGCACAGGACTTTACCAAGCGCCCACATGTATTATCAGGGCCCTGACTTTTGTTCACTTTTACAGCGCAGAACTCCCTTTTAACATTCTGCACCTCAATATTAAAGTGCTGATTGTCTTTGAGTTTCTGTTTCAAATCTTGGGTTTCAGTGCTAAAATCAAAGGAGTCAAAACGACCATAAAAACAATTAAGAGCATTAGCCAGCTCTGTGTCTGAATTAAAACCATCTAAAAACACACGATCACTGTGCTCTGTGCTCTGAAGGCCTACAATAGTTTTCATACTGGCCCAGGCTGAACCAAGCTTCTTTGCTTCCATCTTGCTTTTCAACTCTGATTTATAATTCTGTTTTGCTCTTAAAATTTCGGCCTTCAGCTCCTTTGTGGCAACCTGTAGCTCAGAAACAGACCCCTGTTTAAAGGCAAGTGCTTTCATCTGTAAGCAGGATTTAACTGATTTTGTAACCCATGGTTTGTTGTTGGGATATATTTTGACACGTTTACGTGGAACAATCTTATTTTTACAGAAAGCCATGTATGAGCATGTGACGTCCACCAAAGAGTCCAAATCATCCCCGCAGGACAGTGTGAACATCTCCCAGTCTGTACAGTCAAAGCATTCCTGGAGGCTGTGCACTGAATCCTCTGTCCACACATCAATGTCTCTCGTCTCCACCTTGCCTCTTCTGAGAGCAGTTTTATATGTGGGCAGCAAATGTACACAGTTGTGATCTGAGGATCCTAAAGGAGGAAGGGGGAGTGATTTATAGGCCCTCTCAATGGATCCATAGCACAGGTCCAATGTCTTTTTTCGCCTGGTTGGGCAGGAGACATACTGATAGAAGTTTTTAAGTGTCTTCTTTAAAGAAACATGGTTGAAATCCCCAAGAATGAAGTTTGGCGCCTCTGGAGAAATTGCAGCTGCTGGATCACATCAAAGATAGTGCTGCAGGTGGAGTCAGCGTCTGCCCTCGGATGAATGTACACAATTGTGATGAAAAGTTGGGGGAACTCGCGAGGCAAATAAAAGGGGCGTAGTGACACAGACAGCAGCTCCACATCGGGTGTACAGATGCGCTCTCTGACCGTGACAGATGTGCAGTACTGCTTATTAATGTATAAACATATGCCACCCCCCTGACGTTTCCCCGTTACCTCTTCCTGCCGATCCAAGCGCAGCGGGGCTCCAAAGCCGTCTGCGTATGTTTATTCACTCCCTGCATTCTACCCAGCCTGACATTTAAGACAATCCTTTCCTGGGTGTTTTGGCTGATCCCTCTTCTCTGCCTGTGCCTCCAGACTGCATGGCTCGCCCCGGATTAGCTCCAGACCTGTAAGTGTCTTTAGCCTTTTCTCCTGTGCATTATAGCCCTGCAGCACTAGGCTATTCGCCTTTCCTTTTTGTTCTTTAAGTAGCCCTGTTTCACGAGGCTCCATTTTAGACCAGGCTGTAGAGCATTTGGCTGGTGCCCTGTTAGTCTGTTGGCCAAACTCTGTCATTACACCACTCCATATATTGTGTGGTAAACTAAACTGCATTTGGTGATCATTGAACTTGTTATTTTGGTGAACTTCAATAAACATTGCACTCTCTACTCCTGCGATTGGGTTTTTCGTTCTCTCCCTCGTGCGTTGTGTAATGGCGCACAGGGGTTTGTGACCGAATGCCCCGACCATAAAAAAAATCCCAGCGGAGTAGAGTTGTGGTTTTTTTCCCTTCTCCTTTTTCTCCTCGTACTGTATGTGGGCACAATGAGTTGGAGAGATGAGGAGCAGGAAGCCCAGGATTTGCTGTAGGAGGCGATCTTTGCCTTTCAGTGGTCTCGGTTTCCCGGGTACAGGGAGTGGGCACGCCTCATCGCGGAGGACTTCGAGTGGCGCTACCCTCACCTCCGGGTAATCCATAGGGTAGATGCCATCTTCTCTGTCATCCTTCCCATTCCTGATGCAGAGCTGGAGGATGCCTCTCCGTGATCGGAGCCGGCCCCTCGCCAGAAAAAACGCTCCCGTCAGAGGAAGACTTCCTCCTTCTCGGATCTTCTTCATCTCTTGGGCCAGTGCCCACCCAATCTTCAGACGAGAGAACAAAGGTGGAGCGCTGCGAGGAGGAGACACGAGGACACACTTCTCTGGCGGAGAGGGTTCCCTCCCTCGTGTCTTCCCAATCCACGGACGCGACTGAGGAGTAGTTGCAGGCCCTGATAACTCTGGTAAATTGCCGGGTGAAGGAGGAACGCCAGATGAAGGAGGAGCAGAGACTGGCCCAGCTCGGCTGCCGAATGGAGGAGGATCTGGACGAGGATCCCTCAGCGTTTGAACTCTCCGTGGCCACGCCACCTCCCTCTCCGGAGAGGACGGAGTCTCTCTGCGTGGGTGACCTGCTGCATGGCACTGTGCTCTGCGTCCCGGATTACCTCATCCCTACGTCACCCAAGCGGAGGAGAGGGAGGAAGTGCCACAGTAAGAAGCGTCCAGTCCTGCATACTGCAGCCTCCCCTTCCCGCTCCAGGCTATGCTCCGCCCTGTCACGGGAGGAGATGGAGGAACATAGGTGGGCTCTCCTGGCTGAAACGGACCTCATCTTGGAGGTGAAGCCATGGCTCCTCCCGTAGATGGCTGAAAGACTTGAAGAGCTTTCCCCAAGGGAGGAGGAGCCTCAACCTGATGAGGAATGCCAGGAAAGTAGGGAGGATGCCTCGGAGGCTGCTGGGGCCCTTCTGTACCAAGAGAACAGGCAAGTTTCTTTTCATTCGTGTTCCACAGTCAATGATCAATTTTGCCTGCCTCCTGGCGAGGAGACTCGGGGTATGCAGTCCCCTGAGTTCTCCACCCCAGCAGCATACAGTACTCTCGTGCCTGGTCTCAATGACTCTTTTCTATGTGCCCCCACGAGCCCATCGGTCCCGGATCCAGGTCGCTCAGGGGAGGAGAAGCCAGAGGACCGGGAGGGTCCAGCCCATGGGCCAGTGAAGGAGTCGTCCACGGCTGCCCCGCCGGAGGAACCAGAGGCGTGGAGGATGGCGCACAAGAGTCCCAGTCCTGCTACTATCATTATGCCCGCTGCGGGGGCCGCCACAGTGGAGTCATCCCCCGGACCGGACCGCCAGCCGATTGGACCGGGGGCATCGTCATCAGAGTCCTGGATGACAGTAGAGCTTAAGCACAGGCAAGTAGTCTCTCCTGTAGTTCATTTGTTGATGGTGGAGAGATCTTGCCTGGCTTTTGGGGATGGGAGTCGGGTGCGGCCCCCAGCCGCATCTGGGCCCCCTCGCCGGGCTCTGCTGCTGCCGGCGACCTTAATCGCTCTCCCTCTCCTATCCCCTTCAAACTCCATCCTAGGGTCGCCGGAGAGGAGCTGCAACCACCTGGGCCACCCATTGACGACAAGGTGGGTCCAGCTTCCTCGGAAGAGGCCGACGGGGATGAGGCACCCGACGGACCGGAGGAAACTGCGCACCCAAGATCGTCGGAGAACTGGACAGCAGTGGAGCCAGAGTTCAGGCAAGTGTGCTCCATTATATCAGGAATTTCAATATTAATGTCACATTGCACAACTCATGGTGAGGTGGACCTGGAGCAGCTCACAGTAGCCCTTGGGACTGCCACACCGGGCTCTGCCGCTGCCGGCGACACTGACCCAGTTTCTCTTTTTCTCCCTTCGAACTCGGAGCCTCCGGCCAGGGTCGCCGGAGAGCTGTTGGAGGCAACCGAGGATCGGGGTTCAACTCCTGAGGACGTGAGAAGCATCACCTCCCTCACTGGGGAGGCCACCACGTGAGCAATGAGGCCCCCGATGGGGGTCACCGCAGGTGCAATGGTGCTCCAACCGGAGCCCATCGCGGGTGCAGCAGACCCCCAGCTGGAGTCCACCGCAGGTGCAGCAGAGCTCCAGCTGGAGTCCACTGCAGGTGCAGCAGAGCCCCAGCTGGAGTCCACTGCAGGTGGAGCCACATCTCAGGCCGGGACCATCATGGGTGCAGCCACGTTCCAGGCCGGGACCATCACGGGTGCAGCCACATCCCAGGCCAGGACCATCACGGGTAAAGCCACGTCCCAGACCGGGACCATCGTGGGTGCTACGGTGCCCCTGCTCCAAGCCTCGAACGGCAGGGGTGCTCCTGTTCTTTGGCTTGGCCGCCAATGTTCTCGAGTATGGAGGCTGCCTCTCTGCCCTCTTCTCAGGTCCTGGTGGCTCCATCACATTAGTCAACCACCTGAAGGACTTGGTTTATGGGTCAGGTTGTCCATTGGCCTGGGTAGGCCGCCGGACATTATCCCATGGGCCACCTGCTGGACCTGGGACTTGGGCAAGCCACCCGATCTGCCACTCCTCACCACACTGGGGGCCTGGGACTCTGGTTGACCCCCCGAACTTTGGACTTCTGGAAAGGGGGGTTAGTGCTCCAGGTTGGGGGTTTGTTAGGAGGAGTTGTTCTTTATTCTGTTTTGATACTAATTGTGTTTTCACTGGTTGCTTCCCTCCTAACTGGTTTTCCCCCACCTCCCACCCTGGGTTAATGTTTGTTGCCGGAGGGGGGGAGGGGTTCCCTTGAGGGGTGCTGTTTCTTTTCTTTTTTTGCTGATGGTACTGGCGATCTGTCCAGGGTGTACCCTGCCTCTCGCCCGAAGATGCTGGGATAGGCTCCAGCCCTCCCACCACCCGAAAAGGATTAAGCAGAAGAAGATGAATGAATGATTGAACTGGCATCCACCCCTAGAGGGGGGGACCCTCTCATGGTTCTGGGTTTGGAGGCCAAACCCGGTTCTAACTTGTCATGAATTGTCTTAGTTTCCTCCTGACAGCTCTGGCACGCCCCCTTCTCCTGTCAAGCTCCGTCAGCTGCACTGTCACGGGTGCTCACACACACACACACACACACACACACACACACACACACACTCCCACACACACACATGCACACGCTCCATTCACTCTCATTCACACACGCTGTCACACAGTGGATGCCAATCAGTTCTGCCCACGCATTCTCGCATCGGCAATCTCTTTCCTCATTAGCTTTAGGAGTATATGTTTGCCGCTCCAGAGGAGAGAGATTGTCGAGGCATTCCCCTTCACACGTGGTAGCGTGTTCCTCTGCATATGTTTACTCACTCCCTGCGTTCTACCCAGCCTGACATTTAAGACGATCCTTTCCTGGGTGTTTCGGCTGGTCCCACTTCTCTGCCTCTGCCTCCAGACTGCATGGCTTGCCCCGGATTAGCTCCAGACCTGTAAATGTCTTTAGCCTTTTCTCCTGTGCATTACAGCCCAGCAGCACTAGACTATTCGCCTTTCCTTTTTGTGCTTTAAGCAGCCCTGTTTCATGAGGCTCCATGTAGAGCATTCAGCTGACGCCCTGTTAGTCTGTTGGCCAAACTCTGTCATTACACCACTCCATATATTGTGTGGTAAACTGAACTGCATTTGGTGATCACTGAACTAGTTATTTTGGTGAACTTCAATAAACATTGCACTCTCTACTCCTGCGATTGGGTTTTTCGTTCTCTCCCTCGTGCGCCGTGTAATGGCGCATCATCTGAATGTGTTCTATCCTGGAAATTTCTTATTAAACTGTTAAGACATATGGGAGTTATTGTTTAATTCCATGTCCATCTTCTTTATTAAAAGCAGAAAAGAACTGACAGGATTTTGAGACTGATTCATCACTGGTACACATATTGAATGATTAATAAAATTGTCAATTTTTTCGACTGGTGCCCCCTAACGATTTTATGTGTGCTGGCAATGAAAAGAAATTTTCATTCCAACTCATATGTATATTACATTAATATTTGTATCAACCAATGATAAACCACTACACATTCATTGAAAGATCGCTGAGAGATTATTGGGAGATTGGTGAGATCGTTGAGAGATCACTTTCCTTTGGTGATTGGTGAGAGATTGTTTCAGACCAAATCAAAACTTTGAGGACCGTGGGAGATCACTGTGGATCGCTGAGTGATCTTGGCAATCGCTGAGAGGTCATTGAGAGAGCTGGCCATTTTTCCATCACTCAGCGATCTCTCCACAAGCTCCACCCCTTTGTAAAAGGGGGTAGAATGGACTTTTTAAACATTTTAGTGGGGCCATTTCAGAGCATCATTTGGACATGAGCTCATAGGTAAACAAAAGTCTTACAGCTGTAATTTTATAATATTCAGGTTCTTATACACTTCCAGTGTGTTTAACAATACCTAAGCTTCCCTTCTATTTAATGTCAAAATGGCAGCTGTAAAATCAGTGTGTTATGTGATGAAATAGTTGAGTATTACTCACCAAAACTTGTGCACAGAAAAAAAATACAGTCAAGAAGATATACTATTAAGCTTGAATAATATCTAGGCCCTGCCCTAAAGGATTAGTGGCCAAGAAAAAAAGGCTGGATGAATGGATGACTGTTATCCTAAAATTATCATTCAGTATACTATTCATTACACCTGTGTGCTGTATTTAAGCCAAGTGTAAATCAGTCTTTACCTGAATTGTTCTCCATCTTAGCACCTTCTTTTGAAAGTTGACATAGACTGAGCCAACCGCCAATGAAGGCGGGTAATTTTTTCCACACATAAGTTGTTGTTCAGAACTCCTTATATAATCAAGTCAGTGGTGGTGTATAGAGTGATGATATAGAGTGAAGTACGTGGCGGTAATGCACCTGTACCTGGTTGCCAACTGCCAATCAAATCTAAAAGAAGAAGAAGAAGATGATGCATTACCAGCTGCCAGCGTTGCTCCTGCACCGTTAAGGGACACAATACAAACAATAAATAGCAAACCACTTTTAAGGGGTCTTGAGTATGATGTGGATGCATTACAATCTTCTCACATGTCATTTTAGCTTTCTGGTCATCACTGTCATGAGATAACCTGAAATTAACAATACTGACATGTAATTATATCTTGCAAAGGTCTGGTTGATTGGTAATGCATATGGGGAGAGCGGCTTCATCCTGTCTTGTTGGGGAATCTTAATTCACTGCCTTTGTGGAGCCCTCATTTATGTCAGCTCTCTTGCATTTATGTTACTCTCAAAGAAATTAAATGTGCTTTCCACTGCCAGAAGTTAAATAGGGTGATGTCAGACATCACACCTTAAGGGTCCTTAAGGCTCTATTATACAATCAACCCTGTAAATTGAAACCTATGATTTAAAAAAAAAAAAAAAAACTATTTTACTAGCGCTTGATGACGATATCAGAATTCAAATATGTGCAAACTTTTCTCTCACTTCTGAATTCCAAGGGTGGCTCATTAAAGATTTCCTCCAACCCACTTCCATTCATTGTACAAGGCTGAAATTGGACATGTGCAATAATGCATATCTTTGTGGGTCACGTGGTAATTTGCAGCTCTAAACTAGTTTGAAAATCAGACAGCCACTTACCGGTAACATCTCTTGTCGGGTCTTGTGGAGCAGGTTCTTTTTGCGGTGAACATGCTTTTCTTGGCACAACACCGGCGAACCCCTGTAACGGTTGTGTCCATCGTTTGTTTGGTGCTGGAAGTAACCGACATTGAGACGCAGTTTCTGGGGATGGGGTGGCATTTTCCCATCCAGATGTGGGCTCAGGCATAATGTTTTTGTTTTTATCTCCATAGAACATGCAAAGTGACCCCACCTCTCAGTGGGAGGGTTTTCCATCGGGAGGAGAAAGAAGAGGTGGGATTATGTTCATGCTACCACCTGCTGACATGAAGAAGCCACTGCAAGCACCAATGCACAAAAACTGCAAGTTGTTTGCATTTTTTTTTTTTTTGACCAATTAAGAAGTGAAACCAGATAATTTCCCCGCGGGAGCCTAAACTTTCTCTCATGGACCCCCTGGGGTCCGAGGACCCCCGGTTCAAAAACTCTGCTTTAGAATAAAGCATTTCAGACAACTGAAAACATTAATATTGATGTCAAGCAGTTTTGAATTGTCCTGTCAGAGACATTTGTTAACTGTAATTCTGCATTAGGGTTAGTGCTTCCACTTGAGTACAAATTCAGGTTTTGAGATCATATGACTTCAGCAAAGCACAGCTAATGAATATGCATCCAGAGCAGCGTGTGACTAGGAAGCACTGAAACAGACAAGCAACATGAGCCAATACACGTCTTTGAGGGACGTCCTAATCTCTTTGTGCATACAGACAGGTCATCACTGTCAAACAGCCGAAGGCGAAAGGTGAATTAACTTGAAAGGTACTATTTGTTGGCAGCCAGCGTTCGATTTTGCATTTAGTGGTCGGTGACCTCCCAGCAGCAAGGCTCTGCTTCGTCAGACGGGTGGCCAGTAATATATACCAATTACAAGTATCTGTTTCACCCTTTTTTCTTTTAATTCCAGGTAGACACAATGCATGATGAAAGGACTCACTATTTAAGCAAGCAACTTATAGACTGCACCAGAGACAGAATGTCTTTCTTTGCACTTTCTTAAACACAATGCATGCTGACACACACAGTGAATATGAATATGAAATTAAACTTTTTCCGTGGTCCTGTCTCAATGTTTCTCAAGAAGAGGAGAATCAAACCTCACTTTTTTGTTGTTCATGGACATTTGAGCAAAGAGACACCATGAAACTATTTCTAATGCAAAATCTAATTCTCTTTGTCTAAGGTTAGATAAACTTTGTGACTGTTTTTTTAATCTCCACTGGATCATGCTGTCTTGACATGAGTATGGAGTGCCAATAAACAGCCCACTCATGCTAGTTGTTGATAAAAACAAGTTAATGTTTCTCTGCAGGAGTTAATTAATTAATGATTCACTGGCATTTATGTTATGAAACAGAGGGACAGAGTAGCAAAGAGGACATCACTTACAGCTGCAATCAAAATTTTTCAAAATTATTCAACCTTCGCAAATTAGGTTTATTGGCAAAATGTACAAAGTAGCTAATATTACAAGTGGTTTCTCCAAATTCAACACAAAATGTCACTTTTAATGACTACTGCAATCTCAAAATTATTCAACCCCTTAATGACAAGCATCTTTAGTACTTAGCAGAGCACCCTTTTGCTGTTATGACCTGCTGCATGTCATGGATGGCCCTCATGAGCCATCATAAGACGCCACTCAGCCGGTGAGTTTGCACCAGTTTATTAAAGAAAGGGAAAGATGACAAAATAACGAGCCACGGGGGGCTAAAACACACTACAACGAATAACTCAATTTATGACGAGGAAGAACAGATTACAATGGAATACACTTACGGTCGAAGAAGATGTCAGACGAGGGTTTGTCCGACAGGGAATATCCGACGAGATTGCCGCGCATTCCGCTCTCAGCTGCCCTCTTAAGTAGGGAGCAGCTGATGAGGCGAAATGCAGCTCAGCTGTCAGGCCTCAGCTCGGACAGCTGGAAGCCCCTCCGAGCGCTGTCACAACAAAAGCTCGGAGAGCCATAGGAGCACACACGTCAGCTGGGAGGAAAATACTGCATGGGCCGAGCGCGGACGAGATCGGTGCTCGAACCACGACAGTACCTCCCCCCGAGGCGGCGAACTACGAGTGCTGTATGACACCCAAGCACCCCCCACCCCGCCCAGGGAGGGAGGATGGGGGAAAGGTCTGGAGGGTGAGAACCAAAAAGACAAAAAGCACTAAGACGAGGAACGGGAAAACACAGGGAACAAACGAAGCCAATTACAGAGTATGGTAAGGGGAAAAAAAACCACAATACTCCAATAAAGCAAGGATGATACATAGAACAGGACAAAAAATGCAAATGACAGTTGGAGACCCAAAACTAAACACACAGGCCAATAAGACATACTGCGGAAAATACAAGTCATCCCTCAGACAGGGGAGAGGAGAAGAAAAAAACAAACAAACCACACTAAACAGCGGTAATACACAGAACAAAATAGAAACAAATAACACACCAGAGTGACCTTACTATTAGCGAAAAATAAGAAACACCCGGGATGACGGCAGGCAGAATCCAATGAAACAGGAACAGTTCTGGTGGTCTCCCTGCGTCCAGTGTCCAGATAGTTAATAAGGGGAAAAGGGAGCGTTTGGGCGGCCTTCCCCAGTCCCAGGCCCGGAAAGACAGAACCTCCGGCGGCCGAACCAAGTCGCCCAGTAGGAAGCACAGTATGTCGGGTGGCCGACCCAGAATGCCGAACCGGCAAAAAAGCTCACCAGGCGGCCGACCCGCATCACTCAGCCACCAGGACCGTAGGGGGAAAATTGAAGACGGCCTCCCTGGAGAGGGAGAAGACGAGGGAGAGCCGGGCCGAATATTGCAAACCCCAACGGCCCCCGGTGGAGATGAGCTGGGATGATGATGATGACGATGACAATGATGATGATGATGATGATGATGAGGATGATGATGACGGTGAGCCAGTCCAGTGTCAAGCGGCAGAGGATCTGCTGCTCCCTCACCGACCTTGAACCGAACCGGCGCTGCGCCCCTGCTGGACCCCGATTGGGTCTCAGCTGCACCCGCGTCGGACCCCCGACTGGTCGGCGCAGCACCAGAAACGACCTCCAAACCCCAAACCTGGAACCCTCCAGAACAGCGACCGGGGTAGACTCTGCCACGTGACCCTGGGAGAAGGCTCAGAAGAAGGAGAAGAACCCGGATCAGAATCACCGGTAGTGACAGAGCCCAGCAAGACAAGCTCGGTGCAGCGGACGGCTGCCCCCTGGCTCGTCTCCCCGAGAGACAGGCAAAAAGCTCCAAAACAGATAATAGGGAGGAAAGATAGAGCACTTGCCTGCACTCGAGATCTGTCGCCGCCCAGGACTTCTACAATCGGGGCTCAGGACAAAGAAGGACGTCTTCCGGCTCCCACTCGGCTACGGCGGGCTCCACAGCCGGCATGATGTTTCTGCAGCCTGAGGACCCTCCCAACGCTGACGTCCACACCGATGACCCACACGGCGTGGTGGCAGGGGATCCTCGACCCGTTGGATCGAACCGCTCATCGATGGAGACCCGGGGACGTTTCGTCATCGGTGCAGGCTCGACACTGCAGTCCGCTCTCCTCCTCTGCCCGTGATGTGGCTGCGGGGCTGGAACCAGGCTCTCCAGGACCGCAGGCCCCCTCCTCGTCCAGTGACGTAGGCCTGGCGTCGTGGAACGCTCAGCAGAGGGAGACACAGAGGCAGCAGGTTTATGTCCAGAAGCTACAGCAGGTGGTGGGAGCTCGGGGGACTGCGAACCCCGAACTCCACCCCCAGGAGTCAGACAAGGCAAATCACAACAACGAGGAGAAGAATGAACTTGCACTTGCCTGTTTCCCGGAGGGCCGATGGTGCCTGCTGTAGTGGATGTTGTTCCTCCCTCCCCCCACTGGATGGTGATGGAGGGCCCCCTGGGAGGATGAGGAGGAACCGCTTGCGATGGTCCAGTAACGGGCTTCGCTGGAGCAGGACTCGTGGCACCCACAGCGGCCGGGGAAGACGTCGAGGAGGAGGGGACGACAGCCGAGGCGATCAGGGCACGAGTAGCTGGAGGAACAGCAGGAAGAGGTGACCCGGGGAGAGAGGCTGTGGGAATTCCCTCCTGACGAGACGTAGGAGCGGCAGCTGTCAGAGAGGTGGAGTCTTTCCGACGACCCGGAACAGAATCCAGACGGGGTTCTTGCTGAGGCTTACTGTTAGTGTGACGACGGTTACTGGCAGAGGGCGAGGCGAAGGAGAGGTTCGGGAATCGACGCTGCTGTGCGGAAACAGAAGCTAGCAGGTTGGCGTACTCTGGATAATCAGTTAACGCTGGATTCCTCTCCACCAGCCTGACTGCCGCTGTCACATGCTTAATAACCTGCGTGGGGTGAACAGCGGAGCGAGCTGCCGCCACTCAGTCCCGGATGGAAACAGCGAACTGTTGTAGTTTCTCCGGGGGAATTCCGACTGACGTGTCACTCTTTCGGGAATCACCCATGGGCGGTGCGACCTCCTGGCCTGGAGGGGGGAACAGGAATGGGATCCCGAAGCGAGGAGCGAGGATGCCTCCTCTTCGGCTTCCTGCCGGAGTTTCCCTCCAGCCCATGGAGTATCTCCCGTAACGCAGCGATGTCTGCCTCCCTCGCAATGACTTCAGGGTGGTTGGAGTAGCGAGGAAGGCGATTAATGATGTCCTCAGCGAGGTCCAGGTGCCGGCATACATCGCTGGGAGAGTCATAGAGGCAAGCAGTGATGAGAGTTCCATCAACGTAGTCCAGGGCCTCCGCCAGCTTGTAGACCCTGAATGACGACATGACCTCCCAGCACACAGGTACCCAGACAGGGAAAAACAAGTCCAATTCAGGCAAAACTCACGGCGACAGGCGTCTCAGTCTGGCGGCAGTCTACTGTCATGGATGGCCCTCACGAGCCATCATAAGACGCCACTCAGCCGGTGAGTTTGCACAGTTTATTAAAGGAAAGGGAAAGATGACAAAATAACGAGCCACAGGGGGCTAAAACACACTACAACGAATAACTCAATTTATGACGAGGAAGAACAGATTACAATGGAATACACTTACAGTAGAAGAAGATGTCAGACGAGGGGTTTGTCCTACAGGGAATATCCGACGAGACTACCTCGCATTCCACTCTCAGCTGCCCTCTTAAGTAGGGAGCAGCTGATGAGGCGAAATGCAGCTCAGCTGTCAGGCCTCAGCTCTGACAGCCGGAAGCCCTTCTAAGCGCTGTCACAACAAAAGCTCGGAGAGCCATAGGAGCACACACATCAGCTGGGAGGAAAATACTGCATGGGCTGAGCGCGGATGAGATTGGCGGTCAAACCACGACACTGCATAGCCAGACACCAGCTTCTGGCAACATTCTTAGGGATCTGAGCCCGTTCTTCATGGACAAAGGTCTCCAGTTCACTAATATTCTTGGGCTTGCGTGCTGCAACCGCCTTTTTCAAATCCAGTGGCAAACTGTGTATTTTACAACTAGGCCTTCAGTGGTGATCTACCCGATTTACATGCCATTCATACCAAACACCATAAAATAGCCTATAGGGCCATCTACACAAAGCATGTTAAAGATAACTTTAACTTTAAAATTAGAGTTTTAAAATGTTTTACCTTTTTGTTGTGGAGCTTCATTTCCCTGCACATTTGTTCGTTGAGCTGCAGATCCACTTTTGTTTCCCCAAAGGTTTAAAAGTACTGTTGCTTGCCCAGCTGGCGGTTATGCTTTGGTGCCTTGCTGCTGCCTTGGTTAAGGCCCTGTCACACCTAGACAATTTAGGCAGTGTTTGCAAACCGTATGAAAAATTTGGAGAATACTGTAGTGTAGTTATTTATAATACAATGTGAGACACGGGGTGGTGGCTCCACCTCCCGGTCACGCCACCACCTGTGACTATAAAAGGACTGCAGGCAGGAGGGGCGGGCTCTTTGCCATCCTTTGCCTGGCGGCTGTGTGCTGCACCTGTGCCTAGTCAATAAAACGTGTGTTCAGTTCTACACCTGGCCTCTTCCTTGGCTCCATATCAAACATAATATTTTGGCAACAAGGAGAAAAACGGATTAAGAAGGTATGGAAGTGTGTGGGTTTGGAGTTTGGTTGTTTCTGGAGCTCCTGGGGAAGCCACCTTTTTCCTGGCCGAGACGGGGCGTTGCCTTCCTGGCTTACATGGTGGCACTGAACCCGGGAAGAAGAGGCTGAGGGGAAACACATTGGTGTGCAATTTGGGAACTGGAGGCCAGCGGATACTGAGCACGCTTGCTGCTCGGACAGCTTGGCGGCTCGGACAGCTTCGAGGACGTGGCTGAGCTGATGGCACGCAATTTTTGCGCCCAGGAAGATGTCACCGTCCGGAGGAA
This sequence comes from Pholidichthys leucotaenia, assembly GCA_020510985.1. Classification (NCBI taxonomy): domain Eukaryota; kingdom Metazoa; phylum Chordata; class Actinopteri; order Cichliformes; family Pholidichthyidae; genus Pholidichthys; species Pholidichthys leucotaenia. The sequence goes on along the minus strand of CM035842.1, from coordinate 354,472,141 downwards.
CGGGTTTCGACAGTGCTGCCGAGAGGTGGGCATATTCAGCGGTTCATAGCCAACTTCAAATTACTGGTTTGTGTGTCGGTTCAGACCATTGGAGGAGGAGTTGGTTCGCGACCTGCTGAGCAAGTGTTTGTCACATCGACAGCTGGAGTTTCCCCGTTACCACACGAGTAGCGGACCTGGACAGCGATGGGAGCGTGAAAGAAGACACGGGAGATGCCAACGCTGTGGATATGAGGTCTGCCCTGGGAAAGCCCACGCATATGGGCTGCGGGTACGTGAAGTGCTGTTTTAGAGCCAGAGAGTGTTCGGCAAGAGCAAAGCGCTGCGGCAAGTGTGGCCTCTTGCATCATTTCACCAGGGTATGCCACAGATCCCAGTGAGGAAGTCCGTGGCATGAAGAGGACTCTCCCACCCACTGTGACAGCCCGTGGAGAAAACATAATGGATTGCAACCTGCTCTATGGTCTGGGCTTCGCCATTAAAGGTCTGATGACACGATTTTGACATTTTTAGCATGTTGTGTAAACCCAAAAGTCATTGTCTATGATCAACATAATATTTACAACCGTGCCTGCATAAACTAGTTATCGTCAAAAAACAGCAGCCGCTGACTGGACTGTGGTGCCACCCATCGAATTAAGGGTGGCACCCCCATGACGTAAGCGGGAGAACGGACTCCGGTGTTGTTGACTGGAATGACAGCAGCTTTGTAGTTCAGTTTCTCTGGCTTCTTGATTTAATTTTACGTCTATGCCTTCACGTTGTGTCGCAGGCTTAGATAAACAGCAGGCCATGAAAGACCACATCACACGCTTCAGCTCCAACTGTCATAAGCCTCTTCGTGCATTCCTCGTGCGCTTTTACGCAGGAGGAGCGCACAAGGAAGGGAAGGATTAATGGATTTACGTGCAGCTTTGACCTACTTTCTGTGAGCGCATGCTGACGCTCGCCGGTCCGGCCACGTCCCCTCTATCATTATCACCAGCTGATTCAAGCTCTCGCTGATCATCTTTCCCGGTCCTCGCCCAGGTGCTTCTCATCACACCATCGCCAGCAGTGCGTGTACTTAGTGGCCGTTTGCCAGTCACGCACTGCTGGTCCATAGTATTGTCATCTGTGCTGTTAGTCTGCTAGTATTTTCAGCACTCTCATGACGTTAGTCACTGCATGTTTGCCATGGTTCTTGTGCGTCCTTGAAGTGATGTCGGCTCTGGGGCGCACCTGTGGCTAACATGTCTCCTTTCATTCGCCTCTCATTGTCTGTCTTTCTGTATTAAATGTGCTGTGGTGAACCCTGCATGTAAATCCTCATTATTTCATCCTCCCTCTCCATGCCCTGCGTAAGAGCGCACGAGGAGGGGAAGGAAGAATGGATTTACGTACAGGATTCATAACAGCACATTTATTGAACATAAAGACTGATCCCAAAAGGTGAAGACTTACAAAAATATACAGAAACACAAACAGTAGGCGTTCGGGGCCGACATCCCCAGCAAACGTATGGAGAGGAAACGTGTTAAGCACGGTACCACCCCAGAGCCAACATCGCTACAAGGGCGCAACAGAACCACGACTGTGTGGAGTGGTTAACGCGTTGTAATAGTGTTGGCAATATTGGCTGGCTGACAACACGGCAGATAATGCACACAAAATATGAACAGCTGACTGTCAAAGAGAGAGGGGGCATGATCAGACCGACGAATCTTGAACAGTGCCCACCTGAAAGTGGGTCAAAACAGCACATTATTCACATGTACAAAACATAAAAACAACAAGAACTCAGAAGATAGTAGTACATAATAAACCCGATGCCTGAGCCACAGAGAATACACTGCTATGATTTTATTGAAAAATCGAGTTTAAATAAATTATATTTATGAACAAATAATTTGTTGCAATATCTGTAACAAAAGCATAACACTTACTGTTCCCCTGCCATGTGTTTGTCGCTGCTGCTGCAGTGGGCATGTGTGCCTCTCCACTGTCACTCTCTGAGTCTGACTTGCTAGGCACGATGCCCGCTTGGCACGGCTCAAACCTATGCGGTCTGATGCCCCCAGATTCTTCATTATCATTCCATTCTTCTGAACTATAATCGTCTGAAGATTGGACAACACAAACCAATTCCAGACTACATGTGCTGGAACCATCGTCAATGTTTTCTACCACTTCCATCCTGTGTGTATAATGGGCAGCCAAGCGCTGTGTTCTGTCGCTGATGTGACAACATGGCCGGTGGGTTTTCCAGCCACTGACGCAATTGGTGATGTGGCACTCATTAAAATGTTGGATATTCGCGTGAAAAAAAGGATGTTTGACGTAGAACTGCACAGACCAATCCATTTTGTCATACTGAAATATGTGTTGCAAAATTAGATGAAGTCAGAATTGTGTCATCAGACCTTTAAAAGCAGTGCTGGGGAGGAGTGGTCAGGCTGTGGATTGTGGGACTGACCAATCCCGAGAGTAGTAGACGACACAGTGTGGGATGAGGAACTGCCTGGCACCCTGGAGGGTGTGCAAGACCAATATCACCCAGGGTCATCACACGAAGGTCCCCTGTGCCAGAGCCCAAGATGCCCTGGGACGAGGGTTACTGGACGGCAACGGCATGACGCCTGTGGGGACAACGGACTACGTCAAGATGCTTGGTTTCACCTGTTCCCGGATCTCGGCTGAAGTGGGCCAGTGAACAGGGGACCACAATGGCGACGGTGAATTTAGAAGAGGACGGGGCTGGACTGTCAGACCCTGCAAGCCAAGCGTGACCCCTCTGGGGGTCAAGGACTGGATTTGGAAGGAGAGGCAATCACGGCAGGTATGGGCCGGTCAGTGGTTGGAGGAGCACCAGGGACAATCATGCGTCATGGCCAGACAGGAGGACGCTCATCTCCAGCTACCAGACGGTTCGTGGAGGCACCTGAACAATCTGCGGCGTGCCCAGGAGGGGACTGAGGGACATGGGCCTAGACGAGTGGAGCAGCCGGTGCTGATGAAGAGGAGGCACACCAGTGCTGAGGCGACCTGCTGCGGCCTTGGAGGCTGGCTGCCTCCAGCGGCGGGCTGATGTCAGGGCGGTCCAGGGGGCCCACAGACTTATTTTCTCCATCATCATCATCATCATCATAGCAGTCTGTCGGGGGCGACAATGACTGTTTCATTTAGGTCTGATCAGATTCCTCCACGCAGCTCTATCCTTTGCCTTCCGCTGTTCTGACTGACCATTTCATGAAACTGCTTGCAAAGTATTTGAGTACCGCTAGCTTTTGCTAAACTAGCGGCACATTCTTGGCAGATAGAGGTATTATCAGTGGCAAGGACAGGCCAAGACAAACTAACTCCAGTATCTGTTGCAGTGACTGACCAGATCCAGCCTTTTGTATATAGGTTAACTGTTGTGCATGTGTTTGAATCGGTTATGTGTGTGTCATAAACTGATTGTTATGTATAGGTGCTTTGTGATGCATGTGTTTAGACTGTTTTGCTGCTTCTATGTATGTAGTTTTGGGGATTAATTTGGGTGTTTTATTTTAGTTTAGGAGACACGGCAGTATTTTGGTTTTATATGGACTCTCATTTCATTTAAGCGGCAGAATAATCCATTTTGCCATGTCGGGTGGGACGGCAGTCCACCTGTCCCCCCTAGCTTTAGTTGTTTTGGTGTGAATGTGTTAGGCCATTTATGTTATTTTGCTTTGTCATTTTAGTGCGTGGCTCTGGTCCTAAATTGGGGTGGGTCTGAATTATGTGTGTGTGTTTTGGACTTCTGTGAAGGGGGGGGGGGGTTGAATGTAGTGTAGTTATTTATAATATAATGTGAGGCACGGGGTGGTGGCTTCGCCTCCCGGTCACTCCACCGCCCGTGACTATAAAAGGGCTGCAGGCAGGAGGGGCAGCCCATATGCCAACCTCTGCCATGTGGCGTGTGTTGCACCTGAGCCTAAGTCAAATAAACATGTGTCAGTTCTAACACCTGGCCCTCGCCCCTGTAGCTTCCATTTCAAGCATAACAAATACTGCTGGGGTTACGTGATCATTAAGGCTTCAGTTTTGTTTAAGTTAAGAGCACGCTGACGCACGCTGGTATATGCCGTTGTTCGCCGAGCTCCTCTGAAAATTAATTTTAAACATGCTGAAAATTTTCCGACGTATCCAGCTTATGGCTGATTCGTCCCTCGTTCACGGAGCAAATGGCATATTTGCAGCGTTGGTTCACAGGAAAAAACCCATACGGAGCCCTCTGGCTGTAGCATGCGCGCTCGCGCGTGCGCACACAGACACACACACACACACACACACACACAAAGAGCTAAACACGTACTTTATAACGGGACCTGTCGGGTTTTTTTACATTGAACTGAAGTCTATACGATCATCTGTCCAGTGTTGTTATGATAAATATGCCAAAATGTCAGAACACCGGAGGAGAAGGATCCAATCAGCTGATCGCCTGAAATGTAGAGCACACCTGTTTACTTTGCTGTTGGCTGCGCCACCCAGCAAAAGCACACTCCATGTATTATCTTGGTTTTATTTTTTTTCACTTTATTGAAAATAAATTTTATTGCCATCAGGTTGCATGCCCTTGAGCCAGGTTGTGACAACTATTATCTGATGTTCCTGATGTGTCACATCACTGTTCTGACCTGACAGATTTGACAGCTATGCCAGGTCAGTCACGCCCCTGCCATGGTGTTTGGGGGGGGGAGAATCATCTCGGTTGAACAGAGATGATCTCTGGACACCAAGGATTCATGGATCGGGAGGCAATGGCAGTTTGGCATGACTGCGCTAGGCAGAAGTTAGACTATTGCTGCGCATAAGTTGTTAATGTTGGCAACACGCTAAGCATTAGTTGGTTTAAGTTACTATTACTTAATTATATGTCCAAGTCGTTATGGATATGTGATGCATACGGCCAAAAGTGAAAATTTTGGCGTGTCCTAGCGTTTTAGACCAATTTTTATACGTTTGGCAAACGCTGCCTAAATCATCATGGTGTGACAGACAGCTCAAGTTTGCATACCCTGTCTGGCTGCTTGATCAGTTGCAAACAACAGGCATTCACAGCAAGATAACATGCAGCACTCCAAAGAGGCTGTAATCCAAGGATACTGCCTGTTGCTAATATGAAAGTGACGGACAAATCCTTTCCCCGGCTGAGATGGGCCTGCTAGCTTCGGGGTTGACCGACCTCCCTTCACAATGACCAACTTTTCTTGAAAAGTCCATCTGGAAAATTGATTTTTTAAAAAATATCAATGACCAAATCCTTTTCCTTTCTCTGTCAGCCATTGTGGGTGGAAAAAAAAAAACTATTATATTTAAACAGATACAGTATATTGCAGCTGCTTAAGCAAGTCCTTGCACTTTGCTAGCTAGGATCCTCAGCTTTGTGGGTGGAGGACTCTTCAAAAGACGTGAAAATGCCAAAGTTCTCGGATGCCTTCTATGCATACTCCTGGATGTACAGAAGATATCTGATTGGTTAAAGCAACAGGATAAGTTTAACAGTTAATTTAACCTTCAGAGCCGCACTGTTAATCCCTGAAGGCCCAAGGCAGATTTGCTTGGCCCTGGCAACAGAAATTGTTTGTTTAATCTTTATTTGAAAGGGACAATACATACTAATCAACATTAATACAAATGTAAGTATGCCAGATTTAGCAATAATTCTAATTTGAATCTGTTGTTCCCTGGCAGGTCACAAAAACACATAAAAACACACAAACAAACAATCATACACAAGCAGAACAACTGCAATGAAACTGTACAAAGTGCAAGAGTTAAGGTGTTGCAAAACAAAATATTCAAATGTCACACGTGCTGTGTATGCCTACACACACATGCACCCAAGCACCTCACAGCAACAACAGACAGCAACAAACAAGTGGCGGGGCATATGTGTGTGACGCATGGGCACATACATATGCGTATGCTGCAGAGCAACCACTAGTTATGGGTACAGATTTGGTTGTTTAAAAGCTGATGGCTGAAATATGATTGAACAAAAAATTCTAACATGCATTACACTACTGGAAGGAGTGCAACCAAGAGAAAAACTACAAAATGAAGAGAATAGATGATTGGGGATAATTTAATACACCCTCATGGAACAAATATGTTGTAAAGGTTGTAAATGTAACTCTGACAGTGTTTAGGCCAGCAGAGAAGGCTTTGCTGGCTCTGAGGGTCCACCACTGTTCAAATCCCACCAGAGATTTTCAGTGGGGTTCAAGTAAGGTGACTGATGGCCACCCCGGTATCTTGCAGGACTTATTCTGCAATCAAGTCTTGCTTGGGGTCACTGTCCTGTTGGAAGACCCAATGAAACCCAAGCTTCAGCGTCCTCACAGACAGCATGACATTTTCTCCCAGGATTTCCTGACACCTGATTGAATCCATCTTGCCCTCCACACACTGCAGATTTCCAGTGCCAGAAGAAGCGAAGCAGCCCCAGAACATCACTGTGCCACAGCCATGCCTCACTGTAGGCAGGGTGTTCTCTTCAGCATATACTTCATTCTTCCTCCTCCAGACATACTGCTGATCCATAGACCTGAAACGTTCTAGTTTTGTTTCATTGCTCCACAGAACCCTTCATGGATCGTTATCTTATTGTGGTGGGGGGTTTGCGTGCCCTAGTGATCCCAGGAGCTATGTTGTCGGGGGCAATTTGCCTCTGGTAGGGTCACCCAAAACAAACTGGTCCTGGATGGAAGGCCAGACTAAGAACGATCCAACAGACTCTCATGATGAATGCTAGAACAACGATTCAGTGTACCCCACCTGGTATGGGGTTACCAGGGCCCCACCCTGGAGCCAGGCCTGGGGGAGAGGCTCAGTGGCTAGTGTCTGGTGGCCGGGTTTCCACCCATGGGACCCAGCCAGGCTCAGCCCAAAAGAGTTACATGGGTCCGCCCTCCAGTGGGCTCACCACCCGCAGGAGGGACCATGGGGGTCCGGTGCTATGTGGATTAGATGGTGGTCAAAGGCGGAGACCCTGGCTGTTTGATCCCAAGCGTCCTAAACTGGCTTTTGGGAAGTGGAATGTCACCTCTCTGGTGGGGAAGGAGCCTGAGCTGGTGCATGAGGTTGACAGATACTGGCTAGATATAGTCGCCCTCACCTCAACACACAGCTCCAGTTCTGGAACCAGTCTCCTGGAGAGAGGCTGGAGCTTGGCCTACTCTGGAGTTTCCCCAGGCGAGAGTCGATGAGCAGGGGTGGGAATTCTTGTATCCCCCCCACCTTGCTGCTTCTATATTGGAGTTTTCCCTAGTGGATGAAAGGGTTGTTTCCCTGTGCCTTCGGGTTGGGAAACAGGTCTTGACCATCATTTGTGCCTATGCACCAAGTAATGGTTCAAAGTACCCACCCTTTTTGGAGTCTGTGACTGGGGTGCTCGAGAGTGCTCCTCTTGGAGACTCCATTGTCCTACTGGGGGTCTTCAATGTACACGTGGGCAACAACAGTGAAACCTGGAGGGGGGGTGATTGGGAGGAACAGCCTGCCCGATCTGAACCCGAGTGGTGTTCAGTTATTGGACTTCTGTGCCAACCACAGTTTGTCCATAACAAACACCATGTCCAAGCATAAGGGTGTCCATATGTGCACCTGGAACCAGGACACCCGAGGTTGCAGGTTGATGATCGATTTTGTTATCGTGTCATCAGACCTGCAACTGTATGTCTTGGACACTCGGGTAAAGAGAGGAGCAGAGCTGTCAACTGATCACCACCTGGTGGTGAGTTGGATCCCATGGCAAAGGAGGATGCCATTCAGACCTGGTAGACCCAAACGTATAGTGAGGGTGTGCTGGGCATGTCTGGCTGAGGCCCCTGTCCGGGAGGTCTTCAACTCCCACCTCCAGAAGAACTTCAACCACATTCCGAGGGAGTCTGGAGACATGGAGTCTGAATGAGCCATGTTCTCCACCTCCATTGTTGAAGCGGCTGCCCAGAGCTGTGGGTGCAAGGTCGTCGGGGCATTTCGTGGTGGCAACCCCCAAACTAAGTGGTGGACACCAGTGGTAAGGGGGGCCATTAAGCTGAAGAAGGAGTCCTATCAAGCTTGGTTGGCTTGTGGGACTCCCAAAGCAGCTGAGGTGTATCGGCAGGCCAAGCAGAGTGCAGTTCGGGTGGTTGCTGAAGCAAAAACTCGGGTATGGGAGGAGTTCAGTGAGGCCATGGAACAAGACTTTCGGTCGGCCTCAAAGAGATTCTGGTAAACTGTTCAGTGGCTCAGGAGGGGGAAGCAGCTCCCTGTCCACACTGTATGGTACGAATGGGGCACTGCTGACTTCGACTGGGGACATCATCAGGCGGTGGAAGGAATACTTTGAGGAGCTCCTCAATCCCACTGATATGCCTTCTACAGAGGAAGCAGGGCTTGTGGATGAGGGGGACGACTCGCCTATCACAGGGGCTGAGGTCGCCAAGGTGGTTAAAAATCCCTTTGGTGGCCGGACCCCGGGGGTGGACGAGATTCACCCTGAGTACCTGAAGGCCCTGGATGTTGTAGGGCTGTCATGGTTGACACACCTCTGCAACACTGTGTGGAGGTCGGGGGCAGTGCCTTTGACATGTCAAACTGGGATGGTGGTTCCTCTCTTCAGAAAAGGGAACCAGAGGGTATGCTTCATCTTTAGAGGGATCACACTCCTCAGCCTCCCTGGGAAGGTCTATGCCAAGGTACTGGAGAGGAGAGTCCGGCTGCTGGTCGAACCTCGGATTCAAAAGGAGCAATGTGGTTTTCGTCCTAGCCGTGGCACATCGGACGAGCTCATTACCCTCTCGAGAATCCTCGAGAGTTTGTGGGAGTTTGCCCAATCAGTTTTCATGTGCTTTGTGGACTTGGAGAAGGCATTTGACTGTGTCCCTCATGGTTTTTTGTGGGGCATGCTTCAACAGTTTGGGGTATTGGGCTTGTTGTTATGAGCTATTCGGTCTCTGCATGACCACTGTGGAAGTTTGGTTCGTATTGCCAACACTCGGTCGGACTCATTCCCAGTGAGAGTTGGACTCCGCCAGGGCTGCCCTTTGTCACGATCCTGTTCATAATTTTTATGGACAGGATTTCTAGGTGCAGCCAGGGAACGGAGGGTGTCATGCTTGGTGACCACAGGATCTCATCCCTGTTGTTTGCAGATGATGTTGTCCTGTTGGCTTCATCCAGCAATGACCTACGGGTCTTACTGGGACGGTTTGCCGCTGAGTGTGAAGCGGCTGGGATGAGTATCAGAAGAATCAGAATCAGAATCAGGTTTATTGCCATTGTTCATGTAGTACACAAACTAGGAATTTGTCTCGGTACAATGCTGCAACATTAAACATGATAAGATAAGAGAAATAAACTATACATGTAATAAAGTGTAGGATAAGATTAAGTGATACTGGTCAACAGTTAAAATATATATTAGCCAGCAGCAGATACTGTGGAGAACTATATAGTGCAGTCGGTAATGCAGGAAGAAAACAGTGATGATTGACATGAGTCTGGTTGAGCTGCTGTACATGGTGCACGAGAGTCACTTAGTGTTCAGCAGTCTAATGGCAGAGGGGAAGAAGCTGTTTATGTGACGGGAGGTTTTAGTCTGGATGGACCGAAGTCTGCACCTCCAGCACCTCCAAGTCTGAGTTCATGGTCCTCAGCTGGAAAAAGGTGGATTGTCCTCTCTGGGTTGGGGACAAGCTCCTTCCCCAAGTGGAGGAGTTTAAGTATTCTGGGGTCTTATTCATGAGTGAGGGGAGAATGGAGTGAGAGACTGACAGATGGATCGGAGCAGCATCTGCAGAGATGCAGACGGTGTACCGGTCTGTTGTGGTGAAGAGGTAGCTAAGCTCTCAGGCAAAGCTGTCGATTTACCAGTCAGTCTACGTTCCTACCCTCACCTATGGTCATGAGCTTTGGGTAATGACCAAAAGAATGAGATCACGGATACAAGCGGCTACAAGCGGCTGAGATGAGCTTTCGTCATCTCAGCCCCATCTCTGAGGGGGTGAGGAGCTCAGTCATCCGGGAGAGGCTCAGAGTAGAACCGCTGCTCCTCCACAGTGAAAGGAGCCAGTTGAGGTGGTATGGGCATCTGATCAGGATGCCTCCTAGACACCTTGCACTTGAGGTGTTTTGGCCACGTCCCTCTGGAAGAGACCCCGGGGCAGACCCAGGACTCGCTGGAGAGGCTACGTCTCCCAGCTGGTCTGGGAACGCCTTTGTATCCTCTCTGAAGAGCTGGAGCAGGTGGCTGGGGAGAGGGAAGTCTGGGCTTCTCTGCTTGAACTGCTGCCTCTGCTACGCGGACCTCCAGAAAAGTGGTAGAAGATGGATGGATGGATGCTCCACAGAACAGAATCCCTAAAACCTCTTTGGCTTATTTATATAGTTTTGAGCAAATTGGAGCTGACTTTTGTTGTGCCTTTGGGACAGTAGTGGTGTACATCTTGGAGTTTGTACATGGAGCCCTTCAGCGTTTAGTATATGCCATAGTGTAGAAACTGAAACCTCAGTTCCTGCTGCCACCAAGTCTTGCTGCAGGTTTTTTGCAGTCAGTCGAGGGTTTTTGAACACCTGCCTTCTCAGGACTCTGGTGGCAGCCATTGATAGCTTTCTTTTTCTCCCACGTCAAGGTAGTTTAGCTGTAATGAAGAGATTCATTACATTGTGCGGTGTGATGATGCAGCCGGCTGGTAACGTCATCAAGCCGACATATATAGTGGAGAGTCGGTAATCTTATGGTCTCTTCTTTGGTGATTGGTCCCCAGGGCATGTCAGGGAGCTGTGTGCTCATTTACTTTTACTGGTTGACAGCAGTTTGTATAATAAAGTTTGAGTTCCAGCACAGCATCCATGTCCATCATCATTCCCAGGTTTGTGGACATAACAAAGTTGTCCACAAAGAGAAACAAAGTAATTGAGATCTATCAGTCTGGAAAAGGTTATAAAGCCATTTCCAAAGCTTTGGGAATCCAGCAAACCACAGTGAGAGCCATTATCCACAAATGGCAAAAACATGGACCAGTGGTGAACCTTCCCAGGTATGGCTGGCTGACCAAAATTACCCCAAGAACGCAACAATGACTCATCCAAAAGGTCACAAGAGACCCCACAACAACATCCAAAGAACTTCAGGCCTCACTTGCCTCAATTGAGGTCAGTGTTCATGACTCCACCACAAGAAAGAGACTGGGCAAAAATGGCTTGCATGGCAGAGTTCCAAGACGAAAACCACTGCTGAGCAAAAAGAACAATAAAAGTTCATCTCAGTTTTGCCAGAAAACATCTTGATGATCCCCAAGACTTTTGGAAAAATAGTCTGTGGACTGACAAGACAAAAGTTGAACTTTTTGGAAGGTGTGTGTCCCATTACATCTGGTGCAAAAGTAACACAGCATTTCAGAAAAGGAACATTATACCACCAGTAAAATATGGTGGTGGTAGTGTGATGGTCTGGGGCTGTTTTGCTGCTTCAGGACCTGGAAGAATTGCTGTGGTAAATGGAACCATGAATTCTGCTGTCTACCAAAAAAATCCTGAAGGAGAATGTCCGGCCATCTGTTTGTGACCTCAAGCTGAAGTGCACTTGGGTTCTGCAGCAGGACAATGATCCAAAACACACCAACAAGTCCACCTCTGAATGGCTTAAGAAAAACAAAATGAAGACTTTGGAGTGGCCTAGTCAACATCTTGACCTGAATCCAATTGAGATGCTGTGGCATGACCTTAAAAAGGTGGTTCGTGCTCAAAACCCCTCCAATGTAGCTGAATTACAACAATTCTGCAAAGATGAGTGGGCCAAAATTCCTCCACAGCATTGTAAAAGACTCATTACCAGTTATCGCAAATGCTTGACTGCAGTTGTTGCTGCTAAGGGTGGCCCAACCAGTTATTAGGTATAGGAGGCAATCACTTTTTCACACAGAGCCATGTACGTTTGGATTTTTTTCCCCTGAATAATAACCACCTTCATTTAAAAACTGCATTTTGTGTTGACTTGTGTTATCTTTGTCTAATATTTAAATTTGTTTGATGATCTGAAACATTTAAGTGTGACAAACATACAAAAAAAAAAGAGAAATCAGCAAGGGGGCAAACACTTTTTCCACACCACTGTAGCACAAGGCTCAATTTGAAATCAACAGTTAACATGCTGGATTATGGGAGGAAACCCTAGTGCCCGGAGTAAAGCCATGCAGCAAAGGGAGAACATGAAAACTGCTTACAGAAAGACTTCTATCTCCCCCAGTCTGGGGGTTCAAACCAGGAACCAAGCAACAGTGTCCACTGTGCTGCCCATGGTTTAGTTTTTTTTTGTTTTTTTTTGGTGGACGGCTTGGGAAGCTTGATCTTTTAGCTAGTGGTTTCAGTTAACTGTTTTTCATAGCCTGCCCAAACTCGAATATCTCCTCTTGTAACTTTTTGTCGTTGTGCTCTGCATTGATGAGGAGCATCCAATAATTTGCTACTTCTGACATTTTTTTCTGTCTGTCTTGAGCTCTGTCCAGAGTTCTGATGGTTTTTTTCCCCCAGTCTTCTCTTTCGTCAGCTTTTGGACTATGAATCCCAGTTTATTCTTTTCCTTCATGGTCTGACTGTGAAGGACAGTCAGTTCTTCTACAACTTTCGACATGTTGAGTATCTTTTACAAAATCAGTCTGGAACTCTCTTCTCTGGGTGAATTATTGTCTTTGAGGATTTTAGTCCACTGATATTTGAGCTCACTGTTCTCATGTGGCATGCTATTTATTCCTGCTCTTGTCTAAGAGTCATGGCCTCCATCTCTTGTTTATCTTTCTCAACCTGACGAAGAGCAGTGCTTGACACCACCAAACGCCTCAGAGGCTTTGTTTTCCTTCTTTGTCAGCAGAGCGTTCTCTTCGGTGAGTTCATTATTCTTCTTGCAGATGACTCTTAACTCATCAGAATACTGCTCCTTCAGACCAGTATTCTTCTGTTTTGACCGATGAGACTTTCTTGAAGAGAATCCATTTCTTGTCCCCTTTCAATAAACATATTCTGAAATTTTATCTTATCATTTCTTGGTTACATAACTGCTTGAGTCAGCGACTCTTCCAAATGTGATTTTTCATCTTACTCTTATCAGCTGCAGTTCTTTGAATCTTTTTTCATGTCTGACAAGTCCTCCCTCAACTTTAGGATCATAGCCTCCATCTCTTGTTAATCTTTTTTAACCTACAGCACACACTAGCAAAATGACAAGACACAAACACTGCTAGACATTTCAAAAAGATGATTTTTTTGGGGGGGGGGGGGAATTAATAGCATTGCATGAAATTTGGCATTTTGCTGAAGAATACTGTTGTAATTGTGAGAGTGAAATTTCATTAAGTTTGGATCACTATATCAGAAGATAAATCAGAAAATACATGCCAAAGAGAATCTATGTAACTTAAGGCCTATAAAATCAAAAGGGATTGAAAATTTTTGGATAATTTATTAATTTTTCATGGTCGATGTCTGTAGGGCATACATGCCTAATGTCAACCAATTTGAATGAAATGTCTTGGAGTTCATTTCGACTTCTCTTGCACATTTTTTTTAAAGTTAAGGGCATAAAATTTAATTTTTAGAGCATAAGACCAGTGGTGAAAAGTTGTTGAAGATGCCAGAGATTAGAATAATGGAAATTTTTTAAGTCTGTAAAATTTCTGTAAAAGGCAAAATTTTCATGTCTCGAGAGAACGGAGAACGAAGAACGGAGAGCTACTGCAGAGCCCGAGTGCCGACAGAGTCAGCACATGAACCATGACAGTAAGTATGTCAGACTTAGCAATACTGCTAATTTGATTTGTTGTCCCCTGGCGGGTCACAAAAACACACAAACAATCATACATGAGCAGAACAACTGCAATGAAACTGTAAAAAGTGGATATGCTAAAGTGCAAGAGTTAAGGTGTTACAAAACAAAACATTCAAATGTCACACGAGTGAAGTGCTGTGTATGCGTACACACACACATGCACCCAAGCACCTCACAGCGAGGGAGACCGCAACAAACAAGAAGCGGGGCATATGTGTGTGACGCACGGGCACACACACACACACACACACATATATATACAGTGGGGAAAAAAAGTATTTAGTCAGCCACCAATTGTGCAAGTTCTCCCACTTAAAAGATGAGAGAGGTCTCCAATTTTCATCATAGGTATACCTCAACTATGAGAGACAAAATGAGAAAAAAAAAATCCAGAAAATCACATTGAAGGATTTTTAATGAATTAATTGGTAAATTCCTCGGTAAAATAAGTATTTGGTCAATAACAAAAGTTCATCTCAATACTTTGTTATATACCCTTTGTTGGCAATGACAGAGGTCAAACGTTTTCTGTAAGTCTTCACAAGGTTTTCACACACTGTTGCTGGTATTTTGGCCCATTCCTCCATGCAGATCTCCTCTAGAGCAGTGATGTTTTGGGGCTGTCGCTGGGCAACACGGATTTTCAACTCCCTACATATAGTTTGGGGTCACTTAGAAATTTCCTTATTTTTGAAAGAAAAGCACTGTTTTTTTCAATGAAGATAACTTTAAACTAATCAGAAATACACTCTATACATTGCTAATGTGGTAAATGACTATTCTAGCTGCAAATGTCTGGTTTTTGGTGCAATATCTACATAGGTGTATAGAGGCCCATTTCCAGCAACTATCACTCCAGTGTTCTAATGGTACAATGTGTTTGCTCATTGCGTCAGAAGGCTAATGGATGATTAGAAAACCCTTGTGCAATCATGTTAGCACAGCTGAACACAATTTAGCTGGTTAGAGAAGCTATAAAACTGACCTTTCTTTGAGCAGGTTGAGTATCTGGAGCATCACATTTGTGGGGTCGATTAAACGCTTAAAATGGCCAGAAAAAGAGAACTTTCATGTGAAACTCGACGGTCTATTCTTGTTCTTAGAAATGAAGGCTATTCCATGCGAAAAATTGCCAAGAAACTGAAGATTTCCTACAACGGTGTGTACTACTCCCTTCAGAGAACAGCACAAACAGTCTCTAACCAGAGTAGAAAGAGAAGTGGGAGGCCCCGCTGCACAACTGAGCAAGAAGATAAGTACATTAGAGTCTCTAGTTTGAGAAATAGACGCCTCACAGGTCCTCAACTGGCAGTTTCATTAAATAGTACCCGCAAAACGCCAGAGTCAGCATCTACAGTGAAGAGGCGACTCCGGGATGCTGGCCTTCAGGGCAGAGTGGCAAAGAAAAAGACATATCTGAGCCTGGCCAATAAAAGAAAAAGATTAATATGGGCAGGAGAACACAGACATTGGACAGAGGAAGATTGGAAAAAAGTGTTATGGACGGACGAATCGAAGTTTGAGGTGTTTGGATCACACAGAAGAACATTTGTGAGACACAGAACAACTGAAAAGATGCTGGAAGAGTGCCTGACGCCATCTGTCAAGCAAGGTGGGGGTAACGTGATGGTCTGGGGTTGCTTTGGTGCTGGTAAGGTGGGAGATTTGTTCAGGGTAAAAGGGATTTTGAATAAGGAAGGCTATCACTCCATTTTGCAACGCCATGCCATACCCTGTTGACAGTGCTTGATTGGAGCCAATTTCATCCTACAACAGGACAATGACCCAAAGCACACCTCCAAATTGTGCAAGAACTATTTAGAGAAGAAGCAGGCAGCTGGTATTCTATCTGTAATGGAGTGGCCAGCACAGTCACCAGATCTAAACCCCATTGAGCTGTTGTGGGAGGCAGCTTGACCGTAGAGGTATGCAAGAAGTGCCCATCCAGCCAATCCAACTTGTGGAGGGGCTTCTAGAAGCGTGGGGTGAATTCTCTAGAATACCTCAACAAATTAACAGCTAGAATGCCAAAGGTCTGCAATGCTGTAATTGCTGCAAATGGAGGATTCTTTGACGGAAAGTAAAGTCTTGAAGGAAAAAAATTATTATTTCAAATACAAATCATTATTTCTAACCTTGTCAATGTCTTGACTATATTTTCTATTCATTTTACAACTCATGGTGGTAAATAAAAGTGTGACTTTTCATGGAAAACACAAAATTGTCTGGGTGACCCCCAAACTTTTGAACGTTAGTGTATATATATATATACAGTGGGCAAAAATGTATTTAGTCAGCCACCAAGTGTGCAAGTTCTCCCACTTAAAAGGTGAGTGGGGTCTCCAATTTTCATCATAGGTATACCTCAACTATGAGAGACAAAATGAGAAAAAAAAATCCAGAAAATCACATCGTCTGATTTTAAAGAATTTGTTTTGCAAATTA
The DNA here is from genome assembly GCA_020510985.1 of Pholidichthys leucotaenia. NCBI lineage: Eukaryota > Metazoa > Chordata > Actinopteri > Cichliformes > Pholidichthyidae > Pholidichthys > Pholidichthys leucotaenia. Next base: position 354,455,877 of record CM035842.1, on the reverse strand, counting down.
TGGTGGAAAAATAAGTATTTGGTCACCTACAAAACAAGCAAGATTTCTGGCTCTCACAGACCTGTAACTTCTTCTTTAAAGGCACTTTTCCACTAGCCCAGCTCACTTGCCACGTCTCGATTCACAACGACACGGTTCGGCCTCGGTTATGTCTCCATTACAGCTGGGTTAAAGCGGGGTTTAAGCTGGGGTGGGCGGGATTTTTTTTACAGCAAGGCGGCGCCACACTCCCGTGACGTAAAACACGCGACCCAAGCAAAACATAACACATGCATCCATGGCGGTGTCTGTACAAGGCGACTCCTCGGTCTGTGACTTTTTTCACCGTAAATGCCAAAAAGGACCACCAGACAAGGGTACAGGCAGCGAGACAAAACACTCTGGAATAGTTCTGCAGCTTCTGGCAGAGCCGAAGACGTGAGGATACAAACTAGGTCATATATGACGGTAAGCTAATGTTGCTAATGCTAGTTTGCTATAAGTACGTCGTACTACACTGTAATGTCTCCAACTTATCGCTGTTAGGTACTAAAATATGTACGCTCTGTGTGTGTGTTTCAGATGGCTCTGTTGTGGGGAAATTACCGCTTCAAACGGTCAGTCTGGGCGTTCAACACAGCCTGTCACTGATGTCACCCCAGCTTCACAAACAATCAGTGGTTGTAGATCTTAAGAATGTCTGTAGAAACGTTTATTTCCTGTGCAAAAAATTGCTCTGATCTGCGTGAAAATCATGGAGAGACTGTTGAGACATCATGGATGTACCTGCTGCAGCAGCACTGAGTCTGAGGTGGTGTCATAGCAAAAAATGATCAGCTGACACAACTTGATCGCCATGTTAATAACTATATTAGCCACAAAATATATATTCAAAAAGTAAACAGTACTGAGTTACGTATAATAAGATGTATTTGACAGTTATGATGCATTTTAGGCCAAAACAAACTTGATCGAGGATTAAAAGCAATTAAAATAATGCAGTCACAAGGTTACATGGAAAATACTTGATTTACTAGATACATGTACTGTAGAAATATATATTCTCTGCATCAACAATGTACTATACATGCATTCATGTAGTATTGCACCGGGAATTACACTGACAATAAACCTCTGAAGTTTTTGCAGATGTCTCTTTTTATATGTGAAGGTTACCACCATGTGGCACAAATTAAATACTAAAAGATTGGAAAAGCTGTCTAAGAACAATCCAGCAGTTTGAGAAATCACTTTTGGTTTGGTGTAAGTCTGTCAATAGAATTATGAACCATAAAGCAGTTTGTGTTAAAATGTTAAATCCCATTAAACCCTAATCCGGGGACTTCCAATCATGTGTCATGGGGGGCCAAGACCCTGCAGGTTCTCTCTTCTACCCAGTCTCTTCAGCAGGTGTTCTCACTGATCAGCAGTCAGTGGAAGAAGTTCAGTGGAATCTGCTGTTGAAGACACTGGTTGGAGGTAAAGCCTGCAGGGTCTTGGCCCCCCATGGCACATGATTAGAAACCCCCGCCCAAACCCATTATGATGAAGAGCAGATGCTAATATGACCCAGAATTCCTCCATATACTGGTACTGTCACTAAAGTATGCAGGGTCTTCTGCGGTGGCACATCCAACAATACAGTCTTCAGTTAATAAAATAATTGTTTTGGTTACTTTTTTCTTAAAAATGAGCCATTATTTTCAAGGTCACAGATAAATCCTTTGTACAGTTTACTCTTTTCCCACCGGTGTCTTAACAGACAAAATAGAAAATCATGATGCAAACACATAAGTCATTAAATTGTTTATTACAATCAGCAGCAAATTCCAGATTATTAAGAATGTGCAAAATTCAAACTGTAAAAAAAAAAAAAAAAAGAAAAAGAAACTGGAATGGGTCACACACGCCAGCCAGGCTGCCTCACTGAGAAGCAACTGGATCGTCCCCTCGTACTGGTCCTGGTTCAGCAGATCTTCAGCCTGCATCTCTGTAAATAGTGAGGCAAGGTCCAGTTGGGGTGGACAGTTTCCCTCTTGCCCAGACAAAAGACAAATGGGTGGTGGTTAATTAAAGCAAGTTTACATATTTGGGAAATACACTTGTTGCTAAAAGCCAGTGGTGGAATGTGAATGAATGAATGAATCTTTATTTCGGATTGATTAAAAGTAAAGATTAAAAGAAAATAGAATAATATAACAAAGGGGAAAAAATCTAACAAGGCCAAAATAACAATAACTCCTCTGATTATACAGTTCAACATAGGTTATCTGAAATGGGTGATGGCTGAAGCTGCAGCTTATATTGCCCACCCATATTCCATCCAAGAATTTAAAAGAAAAACAAAACAGGAGAGATTACAATTTGAATGTGACAATAAAGTACTTCGTTGTTGTATTTAACCACAACTTTCATGTAGCTGCGCTTCAGTAGAGTAGATTTTACAAGGGCTGCGTTACATGTAAAATCATCTGTTTTTACTGTGGCCTCAGCAATCAGAATGAATTAATACATTCACTTGAATGGAATATAGTACTTTAACTGAAGGTGTGCATCACCGAGTATGGAGTTGCTCAGTCAAAATATGGAGTTTTTATCAATAAAAGTTTGTCTTGTCTGTAAAAGTGCCTCTTCTTGCCCTGGCTTCATGTGTGGGCGGTGTTTTGTACTTGCATTGCTAAAATATAAAAGGAAGCACTACAATGGGTCTCAAATATTTGTAATGTGTCCTGTTACTGCATGAGTTTATTGATGATAGACTATAAACTACACATATAAAGTAAATTATATTGACGACTGAACATCTCACATTCGCCAAAAAATACAGTTATGAACATAACTCACAAAGGATCACACAAGTGATCTGACAAAAAAATAAATACATTAACAAGAGGTTTATTTTACAGTTGATGTGCCAGTCATTTTCAATTATTCTGTAATTAATATTCACACAATCAAATAAATCTCAGTTCAGTCCCTTTTATATTAAGTGGAAATTGTGCTACTTTGGTTTTGACACTTCAACTATAAAAGCAAAGGATTTCAGTACTTTCCACAGTGGCGAGGTCCGTTGTGGGGCGGCTGCTTTCCTCTTGCCTAGACGAACGACAGAAATGGATGGTGGTTAGGTTCAAGCAAGTTCAACACTTATACAGGCACATCTCAAAAATTAGAATACCATGAAAACATTCAATATTTTTGTCACTCATTTCAGAAAGTGAAACCCATATATAGATTATTACAGGGACAGTGATATATTGAAAGTGTTTATTTTAATATTGATTAATATTGATGATTGATGATTGATGATCAGCCCATCTTAACCAACACCTCAGCGGCCAACATTTATATTTAAAAACTATTTTTTAAAGTTAATTTTATGTAATATTCTAATTTTTTGCCAAATTGAATTTGGGGTTTTCAGGGGCTGTAAGCCGTAATCATCAAAATTAAAATAAATAAACGCTTGAAATATATCACTGTCTGTGTAATGAATCTATATAATATACGGATTTCTCTTTCTGAAATGAGTGACAAAAAATATTGAAGTTTTTCATGACATTCTAATTTTTGGAGATGTACCTGTATTAGGGAAATACACCTGTGAAAGTCAGTGGTGGGATGTGACAAAAATGCTTTGTTTCCCTGACAAGCACTGCAGGATCCACAGAATAGGTGTGTGGGTCTATTCTGACGCTTTAGAAAATTATATGAATGACTTTATAAATCACTGGTTTGAAAAAGCACTTTTAATATGTTGAGATTTCGGCTCCTGTGGTCCACTTCACCTGTATCCATAATATAAACACCGAGGGAGGCTAACCCCTGGCATGTGGAAAACACTTCTAGCATTAAATTGCACACAATTTAATGTGCAGCACCAAAGTGCAATACGTACACAAACCAATCTTTAACCAGGATTAAACATATTCATCGTTTTGCTCTCACAAGCGAATACTTAGGAGAAAACAAGCGCGAATCAGCAGAGTTGGCTACTAGCTAGCTAGCTAGCTACTAGCCAAAACTCGTTAGCCAGCACAGGACGGCGCTGTATGGCTCAAAAAAGTGAGCTTACCACCAACAGGAAAAAATAAATGAATAGATGCACATTATTACAAATCACTCACCATCGATGGCTCTCTCACGTTCATCTTCAGCTTGTCCGTAGTCCGGTTCTATGCTGGGCTGCATCTGTATCGGTCCAGGTCGCTCCTCTCACTGTGGATCTGCCACCAAGCAGAGAAAACTCCGCACCTCTTCGTTGGACCATGGTGTAGAGTTCCGCAAAACCTACAACGCTGTCTGTACTAATATCGTATTTACTCCGTGACCGAGTTAGTCCGTGAAATATTGCAAATGGCGGTCGTGTAGATTCATCAGAAGACGGTCGCTTTCGTGACGTTACGACCTGACCAATCAGTGGCGACCAGTCTGTTGACGTCACATCTCGGCACGACTCAGCACGGTTGTACCCTGCCCTCGATCAGGTACGAAAATAACGCTTGTTAAACCGTGCTGGGGCTAAGATAAGATAAGATAAGCCTTTATTAGTCCCACAATGGGGAAATTCCAGGATTGCAACAGCACAGGGATAGCAACACTCAGAGCAACAATCAGAAGGCAAGAAAAAAAGCAAGATCAGCTAATATACATATGTACATATTACTATAAATATAAATATATATACACAGACACACAGTGCAGAGCATTGTAGCTGGATGGAATAAATATATGAGTATATAAACACACAGTGCGGAGCATTGTAGCTAGATGGAATAAATATGTAGATATATAAACACCCACAGTACGGAGCATTGCAGCTAGGTGGAATAAATATGTAAATATATAAACACACACAGTGCGGAGCATTGTAGCTAGATGTAATAATATGTAGATATATAAACACACAGTGCGGAGCATTGTAGCTAGATGGAATAAATATATAGATATATAAATATAAACACACCCAGTGCGGAGCATTGTAGCTAGATGGAATAAATATGTAAATATATAAACACACACAGTGCAGAGCACTGTTGCTAGATGGGATGAAACAGCACAACCGTCTACTTAGTTATCCTACATGGTATGATTATGTGCCCATACATATTCTCACCCTCCATAGCGACCGGTATTTTCCTAGTTGTATGCCGGAGGGGACCATTTGTGTAGGTCTATTGCATCTTTTGCATTCAAAACTATTAGGTTGTTATGTCTTTTTGCTATCTCTGCGAGCAGCCCTGTTTAGGTTGTACAGTCTGACAGCCGTTGGTAGGAAGGACCTGCGAAACCTCTCGGTTGTACACCTGGGATGATGTAGTCTGCTGCTAAATGAGCTCCTCAGTGCATTCAGTATGTCCTGCATAGGGTGGAACTCGGACTCCAGCAGAGATGACAGTTTAGCCACCGTCCTTCTCTCTCCTATCTCGTCCACCAGGTCAAGGCACTGCCCCAGGACAGAGCTAGCTTTCTTGATCAGTTTGTTCAGTCTCTTCCTATCGGCTGCGGTAATGCCACTGCCCCAGCAGACCACTCCAAAAGTGATGGCTGATGCCACCACCGTGTCATAGAATGTCTTCAGCAGCGCCCCTTGTACACCAAAAGACCTGAGTCTCCTCAGTAGGAACAGCCTGCGCTGTCCCTTCTTGTAGAGTGCGTCAGTATTGTGTGACCAGTCTAGTTTATTGTTCAGATGAACACCCAGGTGCTTGTAGGATGTCACCATCTCGATGTCTGTTCCCTGTATATTTACTGGTGCTGTGAGGGGTTGTCCATGCCTGCGGCAGTCCACCGCCAGCTCCTTAGTTTTCCTCGCGTTGATCTGGAGGCAGTTCCAATGGCACCAGTCCACGAAGTCCTGGATAAGCCCTCTGCACTCAGCTTCATCTCCATTGGAGATGAGGCCAATGATCGCAGAGTCATCAGAGAACTTCTGTAGATGGCAGTGTGTTGTGTTGTGCGAGAAGTCCGCAGTATAAAGATGAACAGGAAGAGAGCCAACACCGTTCCCTGGGGGGCCCCCGTGCTACCGATGATCGTGTGGGACACACAGTCCCGGGTTCTCACAAACTGAGGCCGGTTCGTGAGGTAGTCCAGGATCCATGATGACAGGTGCTGGTCCACCCCCGCGCACAGCAGCTTGTCCTTCAGGATCATCGGTTGGATGGTGTTGAAAGCACTGGAGAAGTCAAAGAACATGATCCTCACCACATTCCCAGGCTTTTCCAGGTGGGACAGAGAACGGTGAAGGAGGAAGATCACCGCATTCTCCACCCCAATGCCATGTTGGTAGGCGAACTGGAGTGGATCCATCGCTGGCCCCACCAGGGGGCGGAGGTGAGCAAGGAGCAGTCTCTCCAGGGTCTTCATCAAGTGGGACGTCAAGGCCACCGGTCTGTAGCTGTTCAGGTCTTTGGGGTGGGAAGTTTTTGGTACAGGTACCACACAAGATGTTTTCCACAGCTGTGGTACCCTCCCCAGCTTCAGGCTCAGGTTGAAGATTTACGCCACAATCCCACACAGCTGGTCTGCACAGGACTTGAGGAGCTTTGTGCTGATGCCGTCTGGTCCCGACGCCTTCCTCGCCTTTATCTTCCTCAACTCCGTCCTCACCTGGGTCTTGGTCAGGGTCAGGTTGGGGGGCTGTGTGTTGGGAGTGGGGGGATGTTGGTGGAGTGGGGAGTGGGCAGCAGGACTTGATGTCTTTCGAGGCAGCAGTGGTTGTTGTGCAGTCAGGGGGGAGGGCGGTTGGTCAAACCTATTGAAAAAACAGATTCAGATTGTTCACCCACTCCCTGCCCCCTGTGGCCTGGGGGAGGTATTCTGGAGCCCAGAGATGGTTCTGAGGTTTCTCCAGACCCCGCTGATGTTGCTCTGTTGCAGCTTGTCCTCCATCTTCTTCCTGAAGCTGTCCTTGCCTTCTCTGATCTTTCTCCTCAGCTCCCTCTGTACGGACTTCAGCATCTCCCTGTTCCCCGACCTGAAGATCCTCTTCTTCTCTCTCAGAAATGTTTTTATCTCAGGGTTGATCCAGGGTTTGTTGTTTGAGCAACACCGTATGGTCTTGGTGGGAACGGATTTGTCCACACAGAAGCTGAGGTAGTCCGTGAAGGTGTGAGTGAGGCCATCGATGTCCTCACCATGTGGATCACAGAGCTGCTTCCAGGCCATGGGTTCAAAACAGCCCTTTAGAGTGTCCATTGCCTCCTCAGACCATAACTTCACTGTGCGCATGGCCGGAGGTTGTCTGTGCACTAGGGGTTTGTACACCGGCCGGAGATGAACCAAGTTGTGATCCGATCTCCCGAGTGGGAGGAGTTGTGATGAGGTGTACGCCTCCATAGTGTTTGCGTAGAATAAGTCCAGTGTTTTATTGTCTCTAGTGTGGCATGTGACATACTGGGTAAACGTGGGTAGAATGGGAGATAGTGAAACATGATTGAAATCGCCTGAGATGAGGAGAAGAGCATCTGGGTGTTCTGTCTGCAGCCTGCTGGTTACTGAATGGATGACGTCACGCGCTGTCCCAGCGTTCGCCGTCGGATTTGCATAAACAACAATGCAGATCATGTGTGAGTATTCCCTCAGGAGATATGTAGGCCACGTACTAACAGCTAGCAACTCAATGTCTTTGCTGCAGTGTCGTTGTTTAACAGTGATATGTCCCGGTCTGCACCAGTTGTTGTTAACATACATTATCACTCCACCGCCCCTTGCTTTGCCACTGTCTGGTGTTCGGTCTGCCTGTATCATGTGGAAACCCTCCAGCTCAATGTTAGCATCTGCTGCTAGTTCAGTTAGCCACGTCTCAGAAAACAAAAGGAGAGAGCATTCCCGGTATATGCTATCGTAGCGGGAGATAGCTGCTAGCTCATCTACCTTTCCCAGTAACGACCGTACATTCCCCATGACAATAGATGGACTGGAGGGTCTGTACCTTATATTTTTGTCCTCCGCCTTACTCCAGCCCGGCAGCCACGGTGTTTTCGCCTCAGTTCTCTCGGTATGTCGAGTTTTTCCGTTAGCACCGGGTGGCGGTTGAGTGCTAGCAGCTCCTCCCTGCTGTATCGTCTCCTGCTATAAACAGTGGCTCCGTCCACCGGCTCAGGAGACATTTGGGACGATCTGTGTGTCCGTGATATAAATGGAGTGAAAAAAAACCCGGATCAAAAAGAGAGAGGGAGGGAAAAAAAGACTCAGAATTAAGCCACTGTTGCAAAGGGTGGCCGACTCGTGTGGCACCGGAAGTGAATCATTAGGTAGGCTAGTGTAAAAAGCTACAAACGCGGGCTGAGGCATAACGTGTTGGGCTAAGCGGGGCTAGTGGAAAAGGCCCTTAAGAGGCTCCTGTGTCCTCCACTTGTTACCTGTATTAATAGCACCTGTTTGAACTCGTTATCAGTATAAAAGACACCTGTCCACAACCTCAAACAGTCAGACTCCAAACTCCACTATGGCCAAGACCAAAGAGCTGTCAAAGGACACCAGAAACAAAATTGTAGACCTGCACCAGGCTGGGAAGACTGACTCTGCAATAGGTAAGCAGCTTGGTGTGAAGAAATCAACTGTGGGAGCAATTATTATAAAATGGAAGACATACAAGACCACTAATAATCTCCCTCGATCTGGGGCTCCATGCAAGATCTCACCCCGTGGGGTCAAAATGATCACGAGAACGATGAGCAAAAATCCCAGAGCCACACGGGGGGACCTAGTGAATGACCTGCAGAGAGCTGGGACCAAAGTAACAAAGGCTACCATCAGTAACACACTACTCCCCCAGGGACTCAAATTCTGCAGTGCCAGACGTGTCCCCCTGCTTAAGCCAGTACATGTCCAGGCCCGTCTGAAGTTTGCTAGAGAACATTTGGATGATCCAGAAGAGGATTGGGAGACTGTCATAGGATCAGATGAAACCAAAATAGAACTTTTTGGTAAAAACTCAACTTGTCGTGTTTGGAGGAGAAAGAATACTGAGTTGCATCCAAAGAACACCATACCTACTGTGAAGCATGGGGGTGGAAACATCATGCTTTGAGGCTGTTTTTCTGCAAAGGGACCAGGACGACTGATCCGTGTAAAGGAAAGAATGAATGGGGTCATGTATCGTGAGATTTTGAGTGAAAACCTCCTTCCATCAGCAAGGGCATTGAAGATGAAACGTGGCTGGGTCTTTCAGCATGACAATGATCCCAAACACACCGCCCGGGCGACAAAGGAGTGGTTTCGTAAGAAGCATTTCAAGGTCCTGGAGTGGCCCAGCCAGTCTCCAGATCTCAACCCCATAGAAAATCTTTGGAGGGAGTTGAAAGTCTGTGTTGCCCAGCGACAGCCCCAAAACATCACTGCTCTAGAGGAGATCTGCATGGAGGAATGGGCCAAAATACCAGCAACAGTGTGTGAAAACCTTGTGAAGACTTACAGAAAACGTTTGACCTCTGTCATTGCCAACAAAGGGTATATAACAAAGTATTGAGATGAACTTTTGTTATTGACCAAATACTTATTTTACCGAGGAATTTACCAATTAATTCATTAAAAATCCTTCAATGTGATTTTCTGGATTTTTTTTTTCTCATTTTGTCTCTCATAGTTGAGGTATACCTATGATGAAAATTGGAGACCTCTCTCATCTTTTAAGTGGGAGAACTTGCACAATTGGTGGCTGACTAAATACTTTTTTACCCCACGGTATATGTACAGTTAGGCCCAGAAATATTTGGACAGTGACATAATCTTCATGATTTGCGCTCTGCATGCCACCACATTGGATTTGAAATGAAACAACTAGAACGGAATTGAAGTGCAGACTTTAAGGTTAAATTCAAGGGGTTGAACAAAAATATATGATTAAACATGTAGGAATTGTAGCTATTTTTATACAAACGCTCCTCATTTCAGGGGCTCAAAAGTAATTGGACAAATAAACATAACCCTAAGTAAAATGTTACTTTTCAATATTTTGTTGAGAATCCTTTGCAGGCAATGACTGCCTGAAGTCTGGAACCCATGGACATCACCAAACGCTGGGTTTCCTCCTTTGTGATGCTTTGCCAGGCCTTTATTGCAGCTGTCTTCAGTTGTTGCTTGTTTGTGGGTCTTTCTGCCTTAAGTTTTGTCTTGAGCAAGTGAAATCCATGCTCGATTGGGTTGAGATCTGGTGATTGACTCAGCCATTGCAGAATATTCCACTTCTTTGCTTTAAAAAACTCCTGGGTTGCTTTTGCAGTGTGTTTTGGATCATTGTCCATCTGTACTGTGAAGCGCTATCCAATCAACTTGGTGCATTTGGCTGAATCTGAGCAGAAAGTATATCCCTATACACTTCAGAATTCATCCGGCTGCTTCTGTCTTTTGTCACATCATCAATAAACACAAGTGACCCGGTGCCATTGGCTGCACGGTGGCGCAGTGGTTTAGCACTGTGGCAGCACAGTTTTACCCTCGGCCAGGGGATCGCGGGGATCATGAGATCGTGGGTTTGATCCCAGCCCCCGACCAACAGTGAGATGTGTGGAGTTTGCATGTTCTCCCCGTGTTGCGCGGGTTTACTCCGGGATTTCTCCGGTTTCCTCCCGCACACCAAAAACATGTAGGTTTAGGGCGCTCGCGCACGCAGCGACCAGCAGCCGGTGGCTTGTCACCAGACTGCAAACCAAGTCTACCTACGGGTACAAATAAGTAACAAAAAAAAAAAAAAAAAAGACCCGGTGCCATTGGAAGCCATGCATGCCCATGCCATCACACTGCCTCCACCATGTTCTACAGAAGATGTGGTGTGCTTTGAATCATGAGCTGTTCCAATTCTTCTCCAAACTTTCTTCTTCCCATCATTCTGGTACAGGTTGATCTTAGTCTCATCTGTCCAAAGAATGCTGTTCCAGAACTGGGCTGGCTTCTTCAGGTGTTTTTTGGCAAAGTCAATTCTGGCCTTTCTGTTTTTGAGGCTGATTAATGGTTTGCACCTTGTGGTGAATCCTTTGTATTTACTCTCATGAAGTCTTCTCTTTATGGTAGACTTAGATGCTGATACAACCTACTTCCTGGAGAGTGTTCTTCACTTGAGTGGATGTTGTTCTTCACCATGGAAAGGATTCTGCGATCATCCACCACTGTTGTCTTCCGTGGACGTCCAGGCCTTTTTGAGTTCTCAAGCTCACCAGTGCACTCTTTTTTTCTCAGAATGTACCAAACTGTTGCTGGACACCATGACGACTGCAGCTTAACACTGAAGTTCTCAGACCCAATCTAGGATAACACCTTGAAAATCAAACTTAACGGATTTTTGGAGGAGTGAAAATCAAAAGACAAAATCATCATGTCTAAAGGAAAACAGAAGAAACTGAAATTCTCCAGGCCAGGACACGTATCGGCCGGAGAATCCGAACTGGAAGATCTCCGTTCAGAAGACGAGGAACTGGTGATAGCTAACAAAAGGGTTAGCCTGAAATCACTATTTGAGGAGCTACGACGATTTCGCCGAGATGTTACGGCTGAATTTCGGGAATTCAGAGAAGAATTGAAAAGGACAAACAGCAGAGTGGACCAGGCCGAGAACCGAATCTTGGAAACAGAGGATCGAATAAAAGTGCTCGAAGATTCTGTGCTAGACCTACGCAAAAGACAAGCAGCTATAGAGGCTAAGCTAACCGACCAAGAAGGAAAACAAAGAAGAGACAACATAAGAATTCATGGTCTGATAGAAGGAACCGAAAATGGTTTTAACTCAATGGCAGAATGCGTGGAATCCTTACTAAGAGAGAAATTGGATATTCCACAAACCACCGACTTGAAGATAGAAAAGGCACATCGTTCATTAGCCGCTAGGCCGGCGGCGGAAGCGCCCCCACGTTCGGTGTTGGTAAGATTTTCCAATTTCAAAATAAAACAAGAGGTTGTAAGACTGGCCTGGCAGAAAAAAGGATTTATGCACCAGGAGAGAAAAGTCTACGTGGAACACGATTACGCCCCGGAGGTCCTTAAAAAGCGCAGGGAATACAATGACGCGAAAAAGGTGTTAAGAGAGAAGAAATTGCGCTTTCAGACACCATTTCCTGCGAAGTTAAGGGTCTTCTACGGCGATGAAACGTGTCTCTATAATTCGGCGGAAGAAGCAACAGCTGACATGGCGAAAAGAGGCCTCCCGGTAACGCTATTTAAACCCCCAGCAGACCCGAGTGAGAAGATCAAAACGCAAACATGGACAACACAAAGACCTTCAAAATCCACGGACCAGCAGCGGGAAACCCAGCACCAGAGCGTCGCGGATAAACTATCCGTTTTCAGGTTGGAATAGCGACCTTTTTTTTTTTTTTTTTTTTTTTTTTTCTCTTGAATCAATCCGCACATCCAACCCCCCTCATACAAGGTAACAAACATTAAAGGAGATGCATATTCAGCATGTGGTAAAACATTTCATGGAACAATCATATTATTTGAAACAAATAAGTCTTTGTAATAAAAAAAAAAAAAAACTTGTTAAAATAGAAATGTGACAATAATCCACATGTTCTCCTCATACTAACAAATACTGTTTTTGCGTGAATTTTTGATGTGATGGGGGTGGGAGGGTGCACACAATTTCACAGGGTTTAGGCATAAAAGGAAAAAAAAAAAAAAAAAATCATTACAAGTTTGGATTGGGTTCTGAAACTCACGTTAAAAGCATGGGACTACTTTCAGTGGTAAGAGAGGGCCCTCAACACGTAACAGAGTTTGAGGAATTTCCCTCAGAGCCTTCACTCCATCAAGGCTCTTACAGGGTCTTTAAAAAGACCTCAGCTCAGGAAGTTCTTATGACAGCTTTTTGTTTTAAAGTTTTTTACACTATGTTCTTAATGTTTTTCTTGTTTTTAATGTTCTTTCAGTTTCTGAGTAGCATAAAAGAGGGCCACCACAGTTATACTAAACAAAACAACACAATGGAGAAACAGGGTGTAACCAAAATAATTTCATATAATGTAAAAGGAATCCTGAATCCAGTTAAAAGATCCAAGATTCTAGGCAAAATGAAAAAAGACAAAGCAGGAATAATACTTTTACAAGAAACCCACCTAACAGACCTGGAACACAATAAACTCAGTAGACAAGGGTTTAAAATGATCTCTTCATCTTCATATAAATCAGGGAGGAGGAGGGGAGTAGCGACATTGATATCAACCAAAATTACATTTGAAAAAAAATCAGAACACAAAGATAAAGAAGGGAGATACAGTTTGGTAACTGGGCGGCTAGAGGGAGAAGATATCACCCTGCTGAATGTGTATGCTCCCCCAGGGGCTAACTGGAAATTTTATAAAAATGTATTCGACCTAATGATAACTAAAGCTCAAGGTTTAGTGATATGTGGTGGGGACTTCAATCTTAGACTGAATCCATACTGGGATGCTTCTGGTAATTCCCCACATCAAAATAACACCCAAAACAGGAAGACTCGGATGCTACTAAAAGAATTGGGAATCTGTGACGTGTGGAGGGAACTCAACCCCAGTGTAAAAGACTATACATTTTACTCAACTCCACATTCATCTTACTCAAGGATTGACTATTTTTTTATGTTTAATAGAGACATTGGAAGAGTAAAAACATGTAAAATAGGACTGATGGATCTCTCCGACCACAGTCCGATCTACATGGACTTAAATATCCAAAAATACACAAATAATACATTTTCTTGGAGGTTAAATTCAAATGTCCTGAAAGGACCATTGAAAGATGAATTGGAATCAGATATTCTCAGATATTTGGAAGATAACGATAATGGAGAAGTATCCCCTTTAATACTGTGGGATGCATGTAAAGCTGTAATAAGAGGAAAGATTATTGCAAAACTGGCAACCCAAAAGAAACTAAGACAAGAAAAACTATCCACATTAGAGTCAGAACTTAGGAACCTAGAAAAAGAACACAAAGGCAACACTCATTCTACTGACTCGCTCAAGATTAAGGAAATTAAAAACCAAATAAATGAGATCTACACAATAGAAATCCAGAAGAAACTTACATTTCTGAAACAAAAATACTATGAAGCAGGCAGTAAATCGGCAAAATTGCTAGCCTATAAATTGAGGAAACATCAAACAGAAAGAGCAATCTACAAAATCAGAGACCCAGTATCAAAGGAAATAAAATTCAGAATTCAGGATATTCTTAAAAACTTCGAGAATTACTATAAGAACTTATACTCCCACAAAAAACATAAAAACGCATCCGAGGCATTCCTAAACACATTAAACCTTCCCCAACTTACGGAGTCACAAAATAAAACACTACTGTCAGAAATACATCCTAAAGAATTGGAAAAAGCAATTATGAAACTTAAAGCTAACAAATCCCCAGGAGCTGATGGCTATACAGCAGAGTGGTACAAAACCTTTAAACAGCAACTATCTCCTCTCCTCCTGAAAACATTTAATTATGTCCTCCACACAGGGGAAATCCCCCCTCCTGGAGAGAAGGGGTCATTGCAGTTATACCTAAACCTGAAAAGGATAAACTAGAGTGCTCCAACTACAGACCAATCAGTGTACTAAATCAGGACTATAAGCTTTTTACCATTATCCTTGCCAAAAGGTTAGAAAATATACTGACAGACCTAATTCATTTAGACCAAACAGGTTTTATAAGACAAAGACAGACACAAGACAACATTCGACGCACTTTACACATAATTCATCATATAAAAAAATATAACTTAAATGCAGTCATATTGGGATTAGATGCTGAAAAAGCATTCGATTCAGTTGACTGGTCTTTTCTATATAGAATCTTATCCAGTTTCAATTTTCATAACAACTTCATTAGAACTATACAGGCATTATATAAAAAAACCAACAGCTAAAATAAGGATTAACGGTAATTTATCATCATCTTTTGAACTGGAAAGAGGATGTCGTCAGGGCTGCCCCCTGTCTCCACTGCTCTTTGCAATCTTCATAGAACCTCTGAGCCAATGGATAAGACAAAACCAAAAAATTCAAGGTATTACACTTGGTCAGAAGGAACATAAAATAGCACTCTTTGCTGATGACATTTTAATATACCTAGGGCAGCCGGACACTTCTTTACCAGAACTAACCTCAGTTTTTTCAGAGTATGGAGATTTATCGGGATACAAATTAAATATGCATAAAACCCAAGTTTTAACATTCAACTATGACCCAAATCATTATTCACTAAGCAAACTCAAAACTAACTGGGAGTCGGAATCTATGAAATATCTAGGGGTCAATATCCCGAAACAACTCAACAAAATTATATCACTAAACTATGATCCACTGGTGACAAAAATAAAATCTGACCTAGCAAGATGGAATATGATACCATTCTTGGGTACTGCACAAAGAATTGAAGCAGTCAAAATGAATATACTTCCACGTCTTCTATACCTTTTCCAAACAATACCGGTAGAACCTCCCAAAAAAAACATGGCAGGAGCTGGACAGAAGGATCTCAAGATTCATATGGCAGGGCAAGAGACCTAGAATCAGATATAGAACCCTACAGCTAAACAAAGACAAAGGTGGGCTCGCGCTGCCAAATATCAGGGACTACTTTAAAGCCGCACAAATTAAAACTTTAGTAGAGATATGTAACCCAGTCTACACTGCACAATGGAAGGAGATCGAATGCCAAATAACAAGTGACATCCCCCTACAGGCGATAATAGGGAACAATGTCTTACCTAAGCTTTTGAATAACACTAACCCGTGGATAGAGACCCCGCTAAAAATTTGGTTTAAGATAGTCAGAGAGAATCAAACTAAAGAGCCCTATCGACTTCTGCAATGGATCGCCTATGATCAGGACTTTACTCCTAATAAAACAGACACCAGATTTAAAAAGTGGAAGGAGAAAGGGCTGATAAAATATTACGATTTTTTTAAAGGGCAAATCTTAAGAAGTTTTGAAGATTTGAAAAAACAAGGCCTAATAAATCAAGACCTTTACAGGTTCTTCCAGCTTAGACACCACATAAACAATATACTTAAAAAGGAGGTTTTGGAAAGGGCCCAGTCAGGTGTTCTGAAGGTCTTCTTAATGGCATATAAAGGGATCCCAGGGATCAGATACATTTCTAAAATATACCAAGGTCTTCAAGACTTAAAAGGAGACAACACATCTTATATAAAAGAGAGATGGGAAAAAGAGGGGAATTTCACTTTACAACTGGAAATATGGGAAAAGCTAAATAAACAGCAATGGAAAAGTACCTCATCCCTGCAGTGGAGAGAATTTGGATGGAAAAACTTGGCAAGATTTTTCAGAACACCTGCACAAAACAAATTTACCCATAAGGGATTGAACTGTTGGCGCTTGTGTGGTGAAAAGACTGCAAATCATTTTCATGTGTTTTGGTCATGCCCAGTTATCCACCAATATTGGACCAAGGTACAGACAATATTGGGGAAAATATTCAAAATTACAGTTCCCTTTTCTTTTGTAACTTTGTATTTGGGTTTACTACCGGACTCACTGGAAAGACGAGGAGAAAAATACTTATTCAATGTTTTAATATTGGCAAGCAAAAAAGCTCTAACTAAAAAATGGATGTTGAAGGACTGTCCTACACCTGAAGATTGGACTAACGTGATCCAAGACATTTACTCGATGGAAAAGTTGACATTCGCACTGAGACAGGACATGGATGTGTTCATGAACTTTTGGCAACCCTGGACCGCATATGTGTCTTCCATTAGATCTAATCTTTGACAAATACCATTTCAATAATGGTTCCGCTCTTTGTTCCAACGCTACTCAGATGCTCTTTTATCTTTATTTACTTACTTTTTCTTTTTGTTTGTTTTTTACTGGTTTGTTTTTTTTTTTTTTGTTGTTTCTTGTTTTTTTTTCTCTTTAATTTCACTTTTTCTTTCACTTTAAAAAAAAAAAAGGGGTGTTGTAAGAATTAATCTTCCAATGTTGTCAGATATCAGAAAATAAGGGAACATGTGATGAAAATGTAAACACTGCATTGCTGTAACGACCTGTATACCCTTTACAAAAACTTAAATAAAAAAAAAAGAATGTACCAAACTGTTGATTTGGCCACTCCTAACATTTCTGCTATCTCTCTGATGGATTTCTTCTTTTTTTTTCCAGCCTCAAGATGGTCTGTTTCACCTCCATTGAGAGCTCCTTTGACCGCATGTTGTGTGTTCACAGCAACAGCTTCCAAATGCAAACGCCACACCTGGAATCAACTCCAGACCTTTTAACTGCTTAATTGATGACAGGTTAACGAGGGAAGAGCCCATGCAGCCTTGTTATTTATTTTTTTTGCAGCCTTCTGAATCAATTGTCCAATTACTTTTGGTCCCTTGAAAAAGAGGCGGCTACGTATTAAAGAGCTGTAATTCCTAAACCCTTGCTCCAATTTGGATGTGAATACTCTCAAATTACAGCTGAGAGTCTGCACTTTAAGCCCATATTGATTATATAATTGTATCCTGAATATGTTTTTGTAAACAGCTAAAATAACAAAACTTTTGTCACTGTCCAAATATTTCTGGGCCTAACTGTATATGTGTATGTGTCACAAACCAAGCTGGTGTTGTCCTTAGGCTCGGTTCTGTCCGTTCTCTGTGGCTCGGGTATCGGTTTATTTATGTATTGTGTTATCTTTTGAGTTCTTGTTGCATTTATGTCTTTGTTCCTTTTTTTTGTGTGCCTGTAGCCACCGCTCTGGCCGGCGGCTGTTAGGCAACCTCTTTGACCTACATTCGTGTGGGCGTTGTCTAACACTCGCCGGTCCAACCATGCCCCCTCTCTCTTGACAGCCAGCTGATTCCACTCCGGTAATTGTCCTTCCTGCACCTCGCCCAGGTGTACCCAATCTGTTGGCCAGCAATGCTTGTACTTAAGTGGCCTTTGCCAGTCAGGCATTGCTGGACCGTTGAATCATCTTATGGATGTATTGTCATGTGCTTGTATTTGCCAGGCCACATTGGGACTTACTTGGACTGCTCCTGTTTTGTGAGTACTGACTGTGTGTATTTTTCCGGTGTTCATTATTCTCTTTACAGCTTGCTTTTTTTGGTACAGGAATTATAATAGAGCTTTTCCAAATTACTGGGACAGAACACGTATCTAAAGACTTCTGGTAGATGGGACTCCAGGCTTCTGCTAGCTCCTCACTACATGACTTCAGTAAGCGCCCAGAGATCCCGTCAGGTCCAGATGCCTTCCTGGGGCACATACGTGAGAAAAATCTTTCCACAACATGCTGGTCAGCTATAATTTTTTCGGAGCCTAATACTGATATAGCATCCAGAGCAGCTTTTTGTTCATGAGAAAAATCTCTAGTCTCAAATCTGCAAAAGAAATTATTCAGCTCGTTTGCCTTTTCTTCCTCATTCATTACATTAATGCAGGTTTTGGATGGAGTCATCTTTGTCATTAGTTTAACTGAGTCCCACAATTTCCTAGAACTTTTTCCTAGGCATTCAGATTCAAATTTCTTCCTCGTCTCATCTCTAGCTGTTCTTAGTTTGTAATTAATTTCTTTCTGTATATTTTTCATACCTAACATGTCCCCATTCTTAAAAGCAATCTTTTTCTCTACTATGCACCGTTTTAATTCCTTGGAAATATAAGACTTATTATTGGGGTACATAGTGATTACTTTCTGAGGTAAAACATTTTCTTTACAGAATTTTATGTACTCAGTTATGGTATCTGTGGCCTCCTCCAACTTCAAGTTATGGAAGAGTCCCCAGTCGGTACAAGAAAAACAACCTCTCAAAGTTTCTATGCCTTCATTGTCCCATATGAATATTGTCTTTGTCTGTGGTTTGCTGCTTTTAAGCAAAGACTTGTAAGTAGGAATCAGATGAACAGTATTATGGTCTGAGGACCCCAAGGGGGGCTTAACCCTTGCTATATAGGCATTTTCGACGTTCCCATAGCATTTGTCCAAAATATTTTTCCCCTGTGTGCTGCAGTTCACATACTGGCTGAAGCCAGGCAGTGCCGCATCCAGTTTGCAGTGATTAAAATCCCCTAAAATCAAACAAGGTGCTTCAGGAGTGCGTTCCAGTTGTCTGTGTACACAGTCCACGATAGCATTCGCTGCGTTGAAAGCGTTCCCGCTGGGCGGGATATAAACGGTGCATAATAAAATGTTTCCAAATTTGCGGGGGAGATAAAAAGGCCTCAGGCTTAAGCACAGCAGTTCTATGTCCGGGGTACAAAGCGACTCTCTTGTAGTGAACTGCGAACACCATTTGTTCTTAACGTACACACAAATATCTCCTCCTTTGATCTTACCGGAGATCGTGTCCCTGTCCTGCTGCACCAGGGAGAAGCCGTCCACAGATAGGAGCGAGTCAGGCACGTCCTCCTGAAGCCACGATTCCATGAAAACGAGCAGGCATGACTCCCGGTATTCGTATAGGAACCTGGTGTTGATTCTGAGTTCCTCCATTTTGCCCTTCAGCGAGCGGACATTACAGAGCAACATGCATGGCAGTGGCGCCCTGTTCTCTCTCCTCCGCAGTCTCTGTTGTACTCCGCCACGTTTCCCTCTCTTCCGTGACCGGCTTCTACGTCCTCCTGTCGGATTTCGTAAGAGCTGCCTAGGCAGGAGGGGTGCCGAGACGTGGCTGGAATGAAGAAGCAGGAGCTGGTCTCGAGTATAGCTCAGGAGCGTGGTCAGCCTCATGTCCAGATCCACTTGGGTACAGTGGCATATTATCCCGAGCAACCAGATCACAAGCAGTCCCTTCAGCAAAAACGTCATTATGACACTTAAAACTGAGCACAAACTGAGCACTAAAAACTAAGTACTACAGACATACACACACAGAAGCAGCACAGGATAGCCCGGGTCGCAGCAGAGCAGCACCACCAGCAGCGTCCATGTTGAAAAAAAAAAAATTATTGTATTGTCATGTGCGTGGGTTTTGCCAGGCCACATTGAGACTTACTCGGACTGCTCCTGTTTTGTGAGTATTGACGGTATGTATTTTTCCGGTGTTCTCACCAGAGACAGTAGAGTGTCCTGGAGCGTCCATCTTCCTTTTCCCTTCTCCGTGCGCTGCGTAAAAGCGCACGAGGAGGCTCATGACAGTATGCCGCAGAGCAACCGCTAGTTATAGGTACAGTTTTGGTTGTTTAAATGCCAATTTTTACAATGTGTCTTAAAAGTGTTTAGTGTGGTACGTTCTCTGATTGCAGGTGGTGTATTATTCCAGAGCTTGGTGCCCCTCACTGATAGCACAGATTGAGCAAATGTGGTACATCTGTGGGGGACCTCACAGTCTCCTCCAGTGATTGATCTGGTGGCTGTACCGATGACAGTCCTCAGTTTAACATATTCTCCCGGGGGTGGGTGGGTACATAGCCATTTAATATTTTATAAATTGAACAGGCAAATTTGAGTTTTATAATTTTCAAAAGACAGAAAATTGTGTTTCTTTTAAATGTGACAGCAATGATACGTGGGATCTTTCTTATCAAAGATTTTTATGGCTTTTTTGTTTAAAGATTTAATGGGTTTGATTATGGTTACACCAGTGAGTGGCCAGTTGGTAAAACAGTAATTGATATGTGAGAAGATCATTGCATGGAGGAACATTTTGGCCGCACTAACTGTTAGCGGTGGTCTAATTTGTTTAAAATTTCTCAGATTGAATTTGATTATGTTTGAGATTTTTTTTAATGTGTTTTTTAAAGGTTAATGAGGAGTCTTAAATTACACCGAGGTACTTAAATTGCTCGACTAGTTGCAACTCAGTGCAGCTGCCTCGGTGCTCCCAAGGTGCAGCTTCCTTGGTGCGACCTCTACTGGCCCGGCTTAGTTATTACAATACCTTTTATCATGGCTCCATTGAAGGCATAATGGTGAATTAAAGAGTCCGTGACAAGTTCTTGGAACTATGTGCAAGTATTCAGTATGAATTTATCTTATATTGGCCACATAGTTGGTTCTGTTGAATTAGAATGCTAAATAAGTGGAAAAATATTTCTAAGTGAATTCAAATTTAGTGCTGTGTTGCACTAACACGATATCCTGAGACGTGCCTCGTTTCAGGATATGACGTCATGAGGAGAGTTTCCTCTCGGCTGATCCGTGTGCTGTCAGTGTAAATAAGCTGTTTAGCTTCTATATCAGCGAAGAAATGCCGAAATGTTGCGTGGCGGCTGGGTGTTCTAATTGCTCCAGTGAACGTATAAGCCTGTTCTCAGTCCCAAAAGATCCAGATCTTCTTAAAAAATGGGCGAAGCAAGTACAGAAAACAAGGGACAAATGGCAACCAACACTATCTTCTGTACTCTGTAGCGATCATTTCACTGCAGACAGTTTTGAGGAGGCACCTGCTGTACAGGAATGTTTAGGCTTGAAAGTTCGTTACAAACCGGTTCTAAAACCAACTGCCGTATCTACGGTTTTTTGGTCGGGGAAATAAAAAAAAAATGCTCAGATATTCCGTTTTGGTAGGCAATGAGATTTATAGAAATGAAAAATGAAAAAAGCAATATAACATTTTTTAACTCAAAGTCGTTCCATTTGGAGTAAAGTCAACACTCGGCTTCAAAATTCATAGGGGAGGATTTTACTTTTGGGGGAAAAAATAAAATAAAATAAAGTGTGCTAATTTTTTTCTCTTGGCTGGGAAATTCTGGTCACATCGGCGGGTTTGTAAACCAAACTATTAAATAACAATCGCCTAATTGTTAAAAGTCTTGAATCATATGTTATACGAGATTATTTATGGGTCTTTACCTTCATAATGTGCAGATATGTAGGTTGAAAAATGTTGCTTGAAGATAAGCCTGCTTCTTCATGTTCTTCTTGAAGTTCTTCACTAGTGATTGTCGCTTCTGGCTTTTTTGTCAGCAGTTCTGAGACTTCCTAAATGAAATAATTAATTGCAATATTACACACTCTTATGATGCAGGGACATTGCACAGGTATGCACTCATCATCATCATCATCATAGCAGTCTGTCGAGGGCGACAATTTCATTTAGGTCTGATCAGATTCCTCCACGCAGCTCTGTAATTCACCTTCCACTGCCAGGAACTCCTGACCTTGTTAACCCGGGCGATGTCCGAGCCGGAATGAGTTGCTCTCTGACTGACCATTGTAATTCAAGAAATGTGTGTGTGTGTGTGTGTGTGTGTGTGTGTGTGTGTGTCTGTCATGACCATAGGACTCGCTAAAAGGTCATAGATCGCCTGTGATGTTCCTATGATCTCTACATGATGTCTATATGACGTCATATAGACACCATTGTATAGAGTAAGAGTGTCAAACTCATTCCATGGAGGGCCAAGACCCTGCAGGTTTTACTTCCACCCAGTCTCTTCAGCAGGTGTTTTCACTGATCAGCAATCAGTAGGAAGAAATTCAGAGAAATCACCTGTTGAAGACACTGGGGGGGAGGTAAAACCTGCAGGGTCACTCTATACTATAGAGTGATTCTAGAAAAAAATCTGTGTCTGTGTGTTAGAAAAATACCCGATTCTTTGATTGAAAGATCCAAGAACAAACCGGAGATTTCTTCAATTTTAAGATGAAACATTTATTTAGAAGTCACATGTAAAGCAAGCAGCGCTGGGTGCAGCGTGACACAGCTCCCTCTGGAGCGTGGTCAGACTGAACCCCGACTTCCGGGTGCACGTTACAGTTATTCTCTCAGGTGGGGCCACCTAGTACAATAGGAGGGGCTTATACGCGACCTTCTGATTGGCCAGTTTAAATGTGCTATCAAAAGAGTGTGTGAGAATGCTGTTTTTGGGTGTGTAACTAATGTGAAAAGACCTGACTTAGAAGTGAGAGAAAAGGGAGAGAGCTCTATACTTTTGTCTCATTCCTATTATCTCAGGAACATATAACATAACATAATTGTTCATAAGCACGCAAACAGAATTTGTATGGAATATGTGTAGAGCATAATGGGAGATCACCTACAGAATTATTATTCTGGCACTAACTATACCTTAACCCTTTCATGTGTGTGATCAAAGGCAGGCATCACTCATGATCCTAGGACATCAAAGATCAAAGGCAGGTATCACGATCATTGGACTTGCTATGACATCATCAAAGATCAAAGGCAGGCATCACTCACGATCATAGGACCTGCTATAACATCATCAAAGATCATAGGATCAAAGATCAAATGCAGGCATCACAGGACTTGCTATGCCGTCATCAAAGATCATAGGACTCACTATGACATCATCAAAGATCAAAGGTAGTCATCACTCACGATCATAGGACTCGATATGACATCATCAAAGATCATAGGACTCGCTATGACACCATTGAAGATCAAAGGCAGGCATCACTGAATGAGTGCTGATGTGCTTGCTTACACCCTTGCTTACACCTGTTTTCAACGGTCATGCAGAAATATTTGCTTATACTTGGTTTCTACGGGCATGCACAGGTATGCACTAGTATTTTTAAAGCTTAACATCTTGTGTTTGGCAAGTATACCACAATCATGATACTGTCGTGTCTTCTTATCCGGAATTTTGATGGATTGTTTATACAGGGATTCCAAGGGTTCAGAACATATTTTGAGAAGTCTGTGCATAACAGGCAGTAATTATCCCCCTTCTACAGCATGTAGAACACACACCATGTCACATATAGGAGGGGCGCCTTCTTCATTTCTATGCCCACACAGCTACTGTAAGTAGTGAAGGCTACAGTGGTGGTGGTGGTGGTGGGGTGGGGTGGGGGGGGGGTCAGTCCTCTGGTAGTGCTAGGTGTTAACTTTCCTTTCCCCATTGTATTATGCCGAGCACCAAACTAGAAGATGGAAAGTGACATTTTTATATGGTCTTAATCCACAACCTCCCGAGTGTGGGGTGGATGCTCTACCACTAGGCATGGTTCACAACAGACAGCAGTGTGAGAAAATCATGTACCGTAGTTAAAGTTTGCATCTTGGCCATCTGAATGCTGATTTTGACATTATGTGCTTATAAAACAGGTTGAAAAATGTTGTGATTTCCCCATGTACTTTTACGCAGCGCACGGAGGAAAGGAGATAAACCCACTTGTAGGAGGTAGTTGTGCATATTTATTGACAGGGTGAGATAGACAGTTCAAAACAACAGATGAGAAGCTCAGGACATACAAGGATTACTTCCAGGACGCTCTACAGAAACACTGGCGAGTAAACAGGGAAAACTGTTCCAAAACGCAGGCAGGTAGAACTGCAGCGGGGGAATGGAGGAAAGAGCCTGGAAAAGAACCTCCAGATGGGACTGGATGGCATGGGCAGAGGAGAAAGTACTCATGAGGCTGGAGCAGTCCAAGTCAGGTCAAGCAACAGTCCCGGCGAAACAAAATCAAGCAGCAAAAAACAATTAACGTCATCCAGAGCGATGCGGTGAGCAGGCAGGGCATCTAGTCATGAATAATGCAGGCCAGACACAGATCAGTACAACCCCAGAAAGGACAATGATCCAGAAATCTCTTTCAGCAAACACAGAGCTTAAATAATGTCAAACCTAATGAGGAAAGAGATTGCCAGTGTGTGTAGTGTGAGTGAGAGTGAAACCAATAATGAGACACAGCTGATCACACTGACAGGAGAGGGTGGCGCGGCTGAGCTGTCAGAGAGCCAGGCAACCCCAGAGGCTCCCTGAAAGTGCCTGATGGAAAATAGGACAAAATACACAAAAGAGCAACCAACCACCGTGTCATAGAACTGGGTTTGAAACATCGACCCCAGTTCATGACAGAAAAATGCTTTAGGATTTAACCTTCGGTATCCCAGAAGTGAGGTTTTCGGGTCGTTCTTTGGGAGACATCAGTCTTCCAAGGCAAGAGCAGTAAGTTATTCATGTCTGCCACCTTGTGAGGTTGAATACTTAGTACAACTGGGGATTTTTTATGGTTTAGGGCCACATCACATGACAGGCACAGAACTGCAACATAGACAGTGAGGACGCTGTCTATGTCTATGAAACCTGGACACAAGAAGGGTTAATAAATCCCCTTGACTGTCTGTGGTGCTTTTTTACAACGTGAATCTGAAGCCCCCTTTACACAGCACAGAGATCGTTGTGTTATGGAGGATGAAAGCAGACAAGACACAAGCTGACACAGAACTTTGTTTCTCCTCCAACACAGATCAGACTAACTCTGAGTGCCAAAGCGAACTGCTTTATATATTTTCTTCCTGCCTCTGGCACTCAAGGTAAACACATTCACATACCAGTTACGACGCGTGAACACACATCAACATACACATTTACATACACATCACAGAGCAAAGCTTAGTACAATACATTCGCACCCCTTAGTCCTCAGGTGTGAGCCTGGCACGGCAGGGGTGAAAGGCACATCTTTATTTACTTCATACCTCCCTTCGCTCTGGCACCCTTGGCTGGCCCCCCAACACCCCAAAGTATTGGGTGGAGTGTTATCTCCTTTGAGTCACCACACAGCCCCTTCCCGAACACCCAGAAGGGGTTCTAACCCTGTGGACCTTTGGGCTTGAGCAAGCACTCGTAGTGGCTGCAACGTGGGCCGGTCGAAGAGCCTTCCTGTCGAGGTGGGTAGGAGAAAGACTTGGTCTCTGGAGGGGGAAAGGGTGGGGAGGGGAAACAGTTTGTTTCTTGAAAACAGTCCTCTGTAGGGGGAATACTAACCTGTGGACCCACTGTAGGTGGGCGCAAGTGCCGGAGAACTTGAGCCAACACCACCTGCTTGTCTGCCAACAGACAAGCAGGCTTCAGCCTGTCTATGCAGAATGTTTCCTTACCCCCCCCCCCCCCGCCACCACCAAGTTTAACACAAAATGTTTCTCCCCAGTTTCCAACAATCTGAACGGGCCGTTGTATGGCGGCCGCAGTGGGGTTCTGTGGGTGCTGTGCCTGACAAAAACGAATTTGGCATTCTCTAAGCATTTTGAAACAAAAGTACAGAGAAAACAATGGTGCATCGGGCCCGGAACACTGACAGCCCCTGTACCGGAAAAAAGGTGCATGGGCAGATTGGTACCTGGCAAAGGGCTCTCTGGCAAAAGTTCCCCCGGGATCTGCAACGGCTGCGAAAAAACAAGTTCTGCCGGGGAAGCTGCCAAATCTTCCTTAAGTGTGGAGTGCAACCCCAGTAGGACCCAAGGCAGGCGGCTGACCCAATTTGCATCCGTTAGCAATGCTCTGAGCGTTGCTTTAAGCAACTTGTGAAAGTGCTCGCACAAACCGTTAGCCTGTGGGTTGTACGCAGTGGTGCGGTGGATTTTGACCCCCAGGCTGTCAGCCATCGCGGTCCAAAGTTCCGAAACAAACAAAAACAGACCCGTCGGAAGTGATGTCTGACAGAGATCCGAACTATGCAACCCAACCTGACAAAAACGAGTGGGCTACCTCGGCAGACGTGGTGGAACTCAGGAGAACCACCTCTGGCCAACGCGTAGTGTGGTCCATGATTGTTAAAAGGTGTGTGAACCCCTGTGACAGTGGAAGGGGACCCACTAAATCCATGTGTACATGGTCAAACAGCGAAAATTGCTCTGCCAGAAGCTGGTAAGTTTCTGAGGAAGAGGTGGACGAAAAGGAAAGATTTGTCATCCATGCTCATCAATGCAAGCATGCTCTCCATCAGGTCCACAGCCGATCTGTCTCCTAGCTCTGAGCGGATGAGGAGCTTTTCTGCCCTCTCTGCATCTGAAAGGGCATAATGGCACAGCAGCAGTTGCTTGAGAGTGCTGTATTTTCCTTGGGCTGGCGGGGCTCGGAATAGACTCATGGCGCGCTGTGTGGTGCGTGCATCCAGCGACGCCACCAAATTGTGGTACTTTGTGTCATCTGCCACGATTCCGCGGAGGGTGAACTGGGCTTCCACATGAATAAACCAAGTGGCCGGGTCGTGAAACCAAAAGTCCGGGAATCTGACTGCAATGATGCATGCAGCGGTGGGAGACTCCAGCCGGAGTGTCTCCATGGTGGTGTTCGGTCCATTTTCTGTTTCATGTCTCTAGGTCACCAATGTGGAGGAAGAAAGCAGACGAGACACGAGCTGACGACACAGAACTTTATTTCTCCTCCAACATGGATCAGACTAACTCTGAGTGCCAAAGCGAACTGCTTTATACATTTTCTTCCCGCCTATGGCACTCAGGGTAAACACATTAACATACCAGTCACAAAACGTGAACACACATCAACATACACATTAACATACACATCACAGAGCAAGGCTTAGGACAATACATTCTCGCCCCTGCGTCCTCAGGTGTGAGCCTGGCATGGCGGGGGCGAAAGGCACATCTTTATTTACTTCATACCCCCCAGTGCTCTGGCGCCCTTGGCTGGCCCCCCAACACCCCGCAGTACTGGGTGGAGTGTCATCTCCTTTGTGTCACCACAGTGTGACCATTGAGAGATCAGAAATTGGCCCAATCTCTCAACAGTCTCCTAAAACCTTGAAAACACAACTTCTATGTAAATATTTGGGAGATCAAAAATTCAGTTTTTGGTAACTTTCAAGGTGATCTCAACAGAAAGATCCTTATCAGATCATTGAGGGATCAATAAGAGTTTCTTGGGTGGCCAAAGAAGTATATGAGGTGGGGCTGGAAAGTTCATAGTGGTTAAATTTGACCAAATGTGGTTTATTTTTCAACTGCAGAGATCCAAATGCTGCAACACCGATGGAAGAAGTGTGTGGACCAAAGAGGAGACTGTGTTGAAAAATAAACCACATTTGGTGACGTTTGACCACTATGAACTTTTCAGCCCCATTGTCGTGTATATTTATATTTATTTGAGATGTGGCATTCTACTTCCTTTACAAAGGGGTGGAGATTGTTCAGAGATTGTTGAAAGATGAAAGAATGGCAAGCTGTCTAAGTGATCTTCAATGATCTCTCAGGGATTGCCACAATCTCTCAATGATCTTTCAGTGGTCATCCGCTGATCTCCACCATTGCTACAGTCTCCTCAAAGTTTTGACTCAGTCTAAAACATTCTCTCAATGATCACCAAAGTGAAGCGATCTCTCAAGGAGCTCTCAAGGAGTATTCAATGATCTCATTGATCTCTCAGTGATCTCTCGGTAATATTTCAATGAACTCAGAACAAAAGAATCCATTGAAATATTGCTGAGAGTTCACTGGGAGACTGATGAGATCATTGAGTGCTCCGTGAAAGACTGTTGAAAGCTTGCTTTCCTTTGGTGATTGTTGAGAGATTGTTTTGGACTGAGTCAAAACTTTGATGCCATGTAGATCACTGGAAAATCATTCCAGATCATTGGGAGATCTTGGCGATTGCTGGGCATTCACTGAAAGATCGTTGAGAGAGCTGGCCATTTTTTCATCTCTTAACCATCTCTACCCCTGTGTTAAGGGGGTATAAGGTTCAAAACAGAATCATGCTGTGCTTTTTTTTGTGAATGCTGACATTAAACATTTTTTGTTTTGAAATGTCTTATGCTGATCTTGTGGAATAAAATAACATGAATCCTAGATCCTTTGATTCCCATGTGTAACTCCTAGTAGGATCTTATTTCTCAATTTCTCTTCACAACACAGGAAACTGGAGCTGTATGAATAAACTCTAACAGCTGCTGCATTTATACCTCTTGCTTCTTGATAAAGGAATTACCTTGCCCAGGTGGATTCTTCGGAATATACCTCACAAATCATCTTTAACAGTGACAATATTGAAGCCCCAGAGCATAATCAATTCACAAAGCAAGAGAAATGTACATCTGCACAATTGCAAAGCCACACAGATGAGGTAAACAAGTCTGAATCAGTGATCAACTGACATTTTTCCCCTACACCACTTTTATTATTTATATGGCCAGGATGTGACGAGAATTTCAGCACATTTGACTAAAAAAAAACCCCATTCAGATCTGATTACACTCTGGGGTTTTAACCTGCCATCTTTTAACCTTTCAACTATTCATTCCAGGCAGATTAAACCAAATGACAGTGCATGTCTTATTTATGAACTTTAACTTTCCAATTTGTAATTTTTACACCTCGTCTGTTTTTTGTTAGTTTATTATGCTTTTCTTACCCCCCAGCATTTTTTTTTTAATACTGTGACCCACACAGTGTGTTTGGGTTAGAAGGGTTTCAATCAAAACTCAATTATAGTTGCATTCACAAGCTCTCACATACACATGATTGAAAATCCTCTGGCCAGGAGTTATTGGATTATTTGCCTTCAGCTGCACAAGTATCATCAGCTGTCCATATTTTCGTTTATTATACCCAGTGATTTACCAGAATCTGTTCAACTGCCTGCATGTACAGTCTCTTTATTTGGTGATTGGAACTTCATTTGGTGGCTTTTTTCCCTGTGGCTATTCATGTGTGTTCAATATCCAAAGCAGTGATAGCTGAGCTTCCCATTTCCTCATGTACATAGAATCTTAAGAAGCACCGATATGATTCAGAATTTCCACAGTCACGCACAGTTGGCAAATGTACCCGCTTGTAATCCCTGCATGGCTGATCTCTTAACTCAGGCTGTAAGAGAATAGTGTATATTTTTGTTGTACAGTTTATCCAAAGCACATCTTACACTTGTGCAGAAGCAGTCACACATTCAAGGAACCCTTTTTACATTGAAAAAATCTCGGGGGAACCCACCAACCATGAATGCTACAAAATGACACATTGTAGTCTACTGTATTACAGCATATGTAACAACAAATTTCTTGCAATTAATTTATATTCACTCAATGTGAAACCTGTTTAGATGAACACAGAGCTGATATCCTGGCAGGAACGTGTCAGCATTGGCACGTTCCAGATGTTTTTGTCAAAGGTGTACCTTTGAATGGAATCCATTTATTTCGTTTGTGCTTGTGAGCAGGTTTTCATCTTTGCCTTGCATTTGTGTGTTCACTTTATTCAGATGCTGAACTATATCTGGCAGATACTGTATGCCAGCCTTGCACACCACTTGTGCACCTGTCATCAGTCAAAAACACTTTCAGATCCTCTCAGAGCTCATACACGCAGGCCAGCACTTTTTCCATGTGACAACCATTGGACCACAGGATGGAGCAAAAAGGTTTTATGCGCCGCTCCCATTCCCTCACATAAAAATGCAAATTTGTGTCTTTTCAGCAATTTTGTCTTTACAAAGTTTGCGATCCCGACAACATCATCCAACACATGAGCTATGTCTGCTGGTAAAGTCTTGGCAATGAGCGCCTCAGGATTGTGCCTCTCTTTCACTCTGCTAATGAAGCCTTTGGTGCACCTGAGCTTGAATCTTTACTGTTTAAATATTTATCCATCACTGTTTTTCATCTAGCCACCGTGACCTCAAGCACGCCTTAACAAGGTCATTAACCTCTATAAAACATGTGAAGAAAAAGAAGACAGTAGCCATTATTATTGCACTCATACTGGCACCTACTGAAATGGAAGAGCCACTTCAGGCGCCCATGCATAACAATGGCAAATTATTTGTAATTAATAAGTGATATTAGACAATTTCCCAAGGACCCCTGAATGTTCTCTCAGAGTTCTGGGTTGAAAAACAAGGGCTTATAGGACGTTAGATCCTGTAGTGATTGGCAGTAATTATGAGTGAGTGGGCATTTGTTACTTACACATGAAGGAGCACAAACAGCAGAGCTCTGAGAGAGGAAAATTGAGATTGAAAAGAAGCTTCACTCTTTGTTGAAGTGTCACACATGCTTCATCTGTTGGGATTGTTTTTTTTTTTTATGTAACAGCTGAAGGGCACTTGTATTCATCCTTCTTCTACTGGACAAAAATCACAGAGCTCAGAGAACAAAAATGGATAAGGATTGTGAGATCAAAAACCCTAAGAATGAAAAAAAAGTGCTTTAAAATAGCACTGAAGATATTGATGTTGGTACAACAGCAGGCAAAAAGAAAAAACTTAATTTACTTCCACAGTATGACAAAGAAAATCCCTTGTGATAAAAAATAAAAACACCAACAGGAGATCAATAATCAAGAGTGTGT
This sequence comes from Pholidichthys leucotaenia, assembly GCA_020510985.1. NCBI lineage: Eukaryota > Metazoa > Chordata > Actinopteri > Cichliformes > Pholidichthyidae > Pholidichthys > Pholidichthys leucotaenia. The sequence continues at coordinate 354,424,963 of CM035842.1, read as the reverse complement.
AATACAAAAACTCTTCTTCTTCTTCTTCTTTTAGATTTGATTGGTGGTTGGCAACCAGCTTACAGGTGCATTACTGCCACGTACTTCACTCTAAATCATCATTCTATATATCTTTCAGGAACTGTTCAGGCAGAGGTGGCTGAAAAACCTCAGGAGGCCAGAGCCTCTCCTCCAAAAAACAAACACTAACAGCAAAACTCAAGATGACAAGCAAAAACAGAACTGCACTCAGAAATAACATCCATGAAATACAGCGCATCCGGAAAGTATTCACAGTGCTTCACTTTTTCCACATTTTGTTATATTACAGCCTTATTCCAAAATGGATTAAACTCATTTTTTCCTGAAAATTCTACACACAATACCCAATAATGACAACATGAAAAAAGTTTTTTTTTTGACATTTTTGCAAATTTATTAAAGATAAACTAAGAAATCACATGTACATAAGTAGTCAAAGCCTTTGCTCAATACTTAGTTGCTGTACCTTTGGCAGCAATTACAGCCTTAAATCTTTTTGAATATGATGCCACAAGCTTGGCACACCTATCTTTGGGCAATTTCCCCCATTCCTCTTTGCAGCACCTTTCAAGCTCCTTCAGGTTGGATGGGAAGCATCAGTGCACAGCCATTTTCAGATCTCTCCAGAGATGTTCAATTGGATTCAAGTCTGGGCTTTGGCTGGGCCACTCAAGGACATTAACAGAGTTCTTCTTCTTCTTTTAGATTTGATTGGCGGTTGGCAACCAGCTTACAGGTGCATTACTGCCACGTCCAGAAGCCACTCCTTTGATATCTTGGCTGTGTGCTTAGGGTCATTGTTCTGCTGAAAGATGAACCGTCACCCCAGTCTGAGGTCAACAGCGCTCTGGAGCAGGTTTTCATCCAGGATGTCTCTGTACATTGCTGCATTCACCTTTCCTCTATCCTGACTAGTCTCCCAGGTCCTGCCACTGAAAAACATCCCCACAGCATGATGCTGCCACCACCATGCTTCACTGTAGGGATCTTGTTGTCCTGGTGATGAGTGGTGCCTGGTTTCCTCCAAACATGGCGCCTTACATTCACGCCAAAAAGTTCAATCTTTGTCTCATCAGACCAGAGAATTTTGTTTCTCATGGTCTGAGAGTCCTTCAGGTGCCTTTTGGCAAACTCCAGGTGGGCTGCCATGTGCCTTTTACTAAGGAGTGGCTTCTGTCCGGCCACTCTACCATACAGGCCTGATTGGTGGATTGCTGCAGAGATGGTTGTCCTTCTGGAAGGTTCTCCTTTCTCCACAGAGGAACGCTGGAGCTCTGACAGAGTGACCATCAGGTTCTTGGTCACCTCCCTGACAAAGGCCCTTCCCCCACGATTGTTCAGTTTAGACGGCCGGCCAGCTCTAGGAAGAGTCCTGGTAGTTCCAAACTTCTATTTACAGATGATGGAGGCCGCTGTGCTCAATGGGACCTTAAAAGCAGCAGAAAGTTTTCTGTACCCTTCCCCAGATTTATGCCTCCAGACAATCCTGTCTTGGAGGTCTACAAACAATTCCTTTGACTTCATGCTTGGTTTATGCTCTGACATGCACTGTCAACTGTGGGACCTTATATAGACAGGTGTGTGCCTTTCCAAATCATGTCCAATCTTCTGAATTTACCGCAGGTGGACTCCAATTAAGCTGTAGAAACATCTCAAGGATGATCAGTGGAAGCAGGATGCACCTGAGCTCAATTTTGAGCTTCATGGCAAAGGCTGTGAATACTTACGTACATGTCCTTTCTTAGTTTTTTATTTTTAATAAATTTGCATAAATCTCAAAAAAACTTTTTTCACATTGTCATTATGGGGTATTGTGTGTAGAATTTTGAGGAAAAAAATGAATTTAATCCCTTTTGGAATAAGGCTGTAGCCACAACAAAATGTGGGAAAAGTGATGTGCTGTGAATACTTTCCAGATGTACTGTAACTGGGGAAGTAAATATAATTAAAAACTAGCGACACTGCAGGAAAAAGATTGATTAGACTGGTTAAAAATTTGAAAAACTGGAAAAATTGCCAATTTAAGGTGGATTATATTGGGAAAAAAAATCAATTAATTTCTGATTTTTGTGATTAATCAACCGATTTTGGAGATTAATCATGTTAAAACATTTAATCAACTTTCAATACTGAATAAAATATAACTTTCCCCACAATTTAACAACATTTCATCTGAGATTTAACCGTCAAAATTGACAGAATGCTGAAATTGAACACAGATGGCTGGGACAGAATCACTCTGAGCTGAATCACCGAAGAGACAAACTCAAACTCAGTGAGCAGAAAGAAAACTTTACCCAGCAAGGGAAGAAATGAAAAAGAGCAGAACCTAGAAACCTGTAAGTTGTTCTCATTTTTCACCCACTGGTTTAACAAGAGTTGATTTTATTTTGGATGAAGCTGACAAACTTTTATTGTTAAGTTTAATTCATTTGTCATTTCAGAGGCCACACTGATTCCAGGGCATAATCTCTTATGCAGCAGCTTCTGAACCCCTTTTTCCTCTGTTGTTGTTTTGTGTTAAAATACACCCAGAGGAATGCTGCTTCAGAGAGACACTTTTTCTTATGGCTGAATTATGACACAAATAAGATGCATTCACAGTGAAGCTAATGTTTTGTTCAGGAGTTTTCCTGCAGTACAAGTTCACAGTTTGCTCTTGAGCTATTATTCAAAAATGTATAAAAAGGTAAAAAAAAAATGTCATAAACAACTCCCAAGGCAGGGAAAAAGGCACCAAACGCCAGCTGCGAGTTTGCAAATTTATTGATAGAAAATAACTGAATGACAAAAACTTGTGGGAAAAAGAAACACGGGTCAGTAAGGATAACTGAGGCTAAGGTGAGAAATACGCCGGCTAAACCTGAAGACAATCTCAAACAAACAGGCAAGCTAAGACAGCCCAGCTAAGGCGAGGGCATCGCTGACTAACCTGGAGAATAAATAGTGAACACGTAATACAAAAACAATTGACTTACGTGATTCAAGTGAGAAGGAAGTGGTCACTGAAAGTAGGGTGCTGCCCTGAACACAAATGAGCAGCCCCTTAAATAGTGAACTGAACCATAAGCACAATAGACAACAGGTGTGGGGACCTGAACGGGCAGGAGAGAGTGAGGATAAATGATTGGAATCAGCTGAGGCCGTGAGAAAGATGCAAACCATACTGACAGCTGACAGGGCACACCCATGCAAAGCTTCACGCCCCTGACAGCTGTCAACAGTAAAAAGCCTAAACTGGGATATAAAGAATGAAAATAACAAGTCAAGGTATAATTACAAATCAGTACAGAAAATAAAATTATAATATAAACACAAACAGAAAAATGACAGTTGGAACAATAATACAAAAAGGACATAAGTGCAACGCAAAGGTACCAGGCAGAAAATGCCATGAGACCGAGTCTGGGAATCTCCAGCACTCACATCATGACAGAGCCCCCCTCTCAATGGGTGGAACCCAGACACCCCAGGGTAACACCAAAAGAAAAAGAAAAAGCCTGCCCCCCCCCCCACCCGGCAGGAGCACAACAATAACCCACCCAGGGTGGGTGGTGGGGGAACAGGCTAGGAGGGAATGAAACAATATCCCGTTCAGGACCCACACCAGTCAAAGTACATGATTAGCGCCCCCCCCCCCCCGGACCAAAGAGCTAGAAAAAGTTCAGGGGGGTGACCAAAGTCCCAGGCCTGGCGGATGGCAAGGTGGTCTGAGTCAGGTGGCCTGCCAGAGAGCATAGACCCCCCAACCCAATGGCTCTGTCTGTCAGGCGGATGTCTAGAGTCCAAGGCCCTCCAGATGGACCAATGGACTGAGTCGGATGGCCTCCTAGAGAACATGGGCCACCCCACTCTGTGGCGTCGCCTGTCGGGTGGTCTGCCTGAGTCTTTAAACCCCCTGAACAGGAAGGGTGATCCAGGAGATGACCACCCAACAGGAAGGGCAAACAGTGGGCCAGATGGAGGAATAAGGAAAACCAAGATAATGTCTGGCAGAGGAGAAGGAGAAATCATTACGGCATCCGCTACCTGAGAGGGAACCACAACGGTGTCTGGTAGAAGAGACGGAACCACGATGTTCACTAGCTGGCCAGCCGCACCCTCAGTGGTCCCGGATTGGGACAATGTTGCACCCACGGAGGCTACAGGCTGGAGTGAAGCTGCACCCGTGGAGGCTCCAGGCTGGAGCAAAGCTGCACCGGTGGTGGCTCCGGGCTGGAGCAAAGCTGCACCCGCGGGGGCTCCGGGCTGGAGCATAGCTGTACCCTCGGTGGGTCTGGATTGGGACAATGTTGCACCCACGGAGGCTACAGGCTGGAGTGAAGCTGTACCCCCGGTGGGTCCGGACTGGACCAAGGCTGCACCCTCGGAGGACCCGGGCTGGAGCAAAGCTGCACCCGCAGTGATTCCGGGCTGGAGCATAGCTGTACCCGTGGGGGCTCCAGGCTGTAGCAAGGCTGCACCCATGGGGGCTCCAGGCTGGAGCATAGCTATACCCTCGGTGAATCCAGACTGGACCAAGGCTGCACTCTCGGAGGCCCCGGGCTGGGGAGGAGCGCCTGCGACAGCCTCTGTCAGAGGGAGAACCACGATGACCTTGGGCTGGTCAGCAGCACCCTTGGTGGTTCCAGGCAGGAGCGGAGCTGCATGCTCAGTGGACCCGATCTAGGATGAAGCTGCTCCCACGGAGGTCCCGGGTTGGGACGAAACGTTCTCGACAACCTTGTCTGGAGGGGCAGCACCCACAGAAGTCCCAGGCGCATCCTCGATGACCTCGTGGGAGGAGCTGGACCCACGACTACCTTGGACAGTGAACCTGGATCCATGGAGACATCTGGTGCTGGTGGATTATCCTTGGTGACCCTGGGAGGAAGCTGAGACAAAAGATGCATAGACATAGGGTCAGGGTCACCGGTGGAGCCTGGCGAGGTGAGCTCAGGTGTAGCTGATTGCTGCACTTGGCTCTCCCCACCTAGAGCCAGGCAAGATTTCTCCAAAAGAGGAACAGAGACAAAGGAGTGTACTTGCCTGTTCTGAAGCGCCATCGCTGTCCAGGACTCCGACGATCCAGGCGACGACGCTTCAGGTGTGGTCTTCTGGGGGCCCAACTCCAAATCTGTTGCAGCAGTCCCTAAAGCAGCTGGCAACCCTCCAGACGTGATGGCTGCTGTTGGCGGGATCCCGTATGAGGCAATGGCCGCTGATCGGCTGCCAGGCATGGAGGCTAACTCTGATGGACCCAGGGCTCGCCTCATGGATGGTATCAGGTCCTGCAATGCCGAAATCAGGGGACTCATCATAGGTTCAGATTTCGGCCCTTGGGGAATGGTCTTCTCCCTTCCGGAGTATGGTGGTATGGTTGTCACCGGGTCCTCCAGAACCACTGACCTCCTCTTTGCTTGACACCTCCCTCCCGGGACTGGCGGACAAACAGGGAGAGCAGGGGAGGAAACAGGAGAGGTTGGTGATGGTGAGGAGACAGCTGCAGCAGTAGGCAGGGAAGACTCAGCAAAAATGGGTGACTGCTGCTGAGCCCCCCACCGGAAACAAGGCAAGACAATTCATTTTCTGATGCAAAAGAATGAAAAGATACTTTGTGCTCTTTGGATGTGGTGGTGGCTGCTGCAGGTGGCCCAGAAGATTCTTCTTTTCTGGCTGCGGGGACTGGAAGCACCGATGCAGACGCTGGCTGATCCGGCGCTGCAGGCACGCTGACAGATGGAGCTGGATATTCTCCCTCAACTTGGGCTGCGAATTCAGGGAGGACCCATGGTTTATGCTCCAACAGTAGATCTGCCTCCGCCACCAAGACCCGCTGGCATTCTTTCAGCTCCTCCGCCGATGGTTCGGGCCACAGTTTGGGAGGAGAAGGTGGGACTGCTGCTGTTGGAGAGTGGCAAGAGGCTCGGGACTTGCGTACCCGGGATCGCTTCCTGGTTGACACGGGCAGGGGTTCTGAGGAGATTCCCCCAGTCCGTGGAGCGTAGATGAGGAGCTGATTATGGTGAGGAGAAGATCTGTTAGTTCTGGATGGCTCCACAGGCTGGGGCATGTTTCTAGTACCTGTGTGACTCCTTCCAGGCACTCCCGAGCTGCCTTGGGAGTGTGGGAAACACGAGCCTCCGATAAAATGTTCTGTATAATGTTCAGTGCCAAGGACTCCTCCCCACTAAACCCACATCGGTTACTGCCAAAAAATACTGCCATGTCAGCGAGAAAATGAAAAAACACTGTTCTTTTAAAGAAAAACACGGGAGGAAAAGAAAAGAGAGAGAAAAAAGGCAAAACTCACAGCTGCTGGTGCCCACACTGGCAGCACCCTTCTGTCATAAACACCTCCCAAGGCAGAGAAAAAGGCTGGGAGTTTGCAAATTTATTGATAGTGTAACAATATGGTGATTAATAATTATGATCAGGTATAAAAATTATTTAATTTATATTAATGTATTGGAACCTGAGATGAATTCTTGGTTCACACACACAGGAAAAATGAATAAACACTCGTGGGGCACCAGCTCCTCTCTATGGAGCAATTTAGTCTTTAATTTCACTTTATACATGTTTAATCACTCAATAAATTAATTAATAATCAGTCTCAAAATTTTAGTGAATCTGATACTGGGGACTTTGAAACCGTACTCGGAATGAAATGAATTCCCAACAACTTCTCTCATTTTCACATATTTATTAAATGAAATGATGATTAAAAGACATTGCAGTGATTTCATTAACCATGAAATTAAACTTGTAAATGATAGATTAACAATGTAAACATTTGCAGAACCAGGGTTAAAATGTAAACTGAACTTAGATCAGTTTGAGTTAACAGGTTATGGAAAACATAACGTAAATTTATGGTGAAAATTAAATTAATTATATGGAAAATACTGGATCACTCATAAGAAAATGAAAATAGAATTTTAATGAAAAGAAAGGTTATGTTAATCGCTCTTTAATTTGCATCTGATTAGATACTCAATTACTATCAAACCTCAGACGTTTAACTTAGCAGATGAATCAGAATATGGTTCATGTGACTGGCGTGATGGTCGATTTCCTCTCGGCGGCATTCTCAGCTCAAGATTTCATGGATGTTAAGGGAAATATCTGCCCACAGATATTTCAGGGTCCACACTTCAACCTTTATAGTCAAGCGATCAACAAGGCTGGATTTTGACTGTATGACTCACAGTTGGAGCTTAGGTCGAAACAGATGGTGATGATGGCTTTTTCAGTGCTTGGCAACGAGGCTGCGCATCCTTCTTCGTAGTGAATTCTTCAGGCAGCTGTGATGGCAGGTGGCTTCCCAGGAATCCGTGGCTTCTCACTAGGGCATTCGAAAATAATTGCAATATCTCATCCAATGGCAAATTAAGAGATTTTCGGACTTTAGATGAAAAGAGTTCTAGTGTGGGAATGCTCAAAAATTCATAAAAATGAAGTCAAGATTAAAACTTAAATTAAAATTAAGACTGGCTTTACAGAAAGTTTAACAAGAAAAAGTTATAAAAATAAACATCTAGAAATGGAGTTTGACTCCAAGTTTAGAATTTGAGCTCAAGAAAGTAAAGGATTAATTCCTAGACGTTTAAAGAGAAAAAAAAACATTAAAGTACAAAGAAGTTACACAAATATGATACGTCAGGCTCTGTGATCGTAGAAAAGAAACACGTGGGAGAAGGCTTCTTTGTTCGGCAGTCTTTTGTTCTCCCGAAAGTAAATGCTCTGCTGTGGAGACGAAAAGTGAACAGGACAAAAGGAGTAAGAGCGGAGCCGAAAGAGACAAAAGAGGCTGAAAGAGGGCGTAGTTTCCTTTTTATCTGGGGAAACTTTTGGGGGCCTCCGTGATTGACAGGAGCTCAGGCCAATAGCCTTCCTTCGTGGGCGGGCTTTACGAACTTTAGTCCAATAAACAAACAGTCTTTTGTCTGAACCTTGAGAGAGCTGTTGTCACGCAGAGATTGGTCGCTGGCGGTCATTTGAGAGATGTTTTAACAAATTCTGATATACACATCTTAATATTCATCTACAGTGGGGGAAAAAAGTATTTAGTCAGCCACCAATTGTGCAAGTTCTCCCACTTAAAAGATGAGAGAGGTCTCCAATTTTCATCATAGGTATACCTCAACTATGAGAGACAAAATGAGAAAAAAAAATCCAGAAAATCACATTGAAGGATTTTTAATGAATTAATTGGTAAATTCCTCGGTAAAATAAGTATTTGGTCACCTACAAACAAGCAAGATTTCTGGCTCTCACAGACATGTAACTTCTTCTTTAAGAGGCTCCTCTGTCCTCCACTCGTTACCTGTATTAATGGCACCTGTTTGAACTTGTTATCAGTATAAAAGACACCTGTCCACAACCTCAAACAGTCAGACTCCAAACTCCACTATGGCCAAGACCAAAGGGCTGTCAAAGGACACCAGAAACAAAATTGTAGACCTGCACCAGGCTGGGAAGACTGAATCTGCAATAGGTAAGCAGCTTGGTGTGAAGAAATCAACTGTGGGAGCAATTATTAGAAAATGGAAGACATACAAGACCACTGATAATCTCCCTCGATGTGGAGCTCCAAGCAAGATCTCACCCTGTGGGGTCAAAATGATCACGAGAACGGTGAACAAAAATCCCAGAACCACACGGGGGGACCTACTGAATGACCTGCAGAGAGCTGGGACCCAAGTAACAAAGGCTACCATCAGTAACACACTACGCCTCCAGGGACTCAAATCCTGCAGTGCCAGACGTGTCCCCCTGCTTAAGCCAGTACACGTCCAGGCCCGTCTGAAGTTTGCTAGAGAGCATTTGGATGATCCAGAAGAGGATTGGGAGAATGTCATATGGTCAGATGAAACCAAAATAGAACTTTTTGGTAAAAACTCAACTTGTCGTGTTTGAAGGAGAAAGAACACCATACCTACTGTGAAGCATGGGGGTGGAAACATCATGCTTTGGGGCTGTTTTTCTGCAAAGGGACCAGGACAACTGATCCGTGTAAAGGAAAGAATGAATGGGGCCATGTATCGTGAGATTTTGAGTGAAAACCTCCTTCCATCAGCAAGGGCATTGAAGATGAAACGTGGCTGGGTCTTTCAGCATGACAATGATCCCAAACACACCGCCCAGGCAATGAAGGAGTGGCTTCGTAAGAAGCATTTCAAGGTCCTGGAGTGGCCTAGCCAGTCTCCAGATCTCAACCCCATAGAAAATCTTTGGAGGGAGTTGAAAGTCCGTGTTGCCCAGCGACAGCCCCAAAACATCACTACTCTAGAGGAGATCTGCATGGAGGAATGGGCCAAAATACCAGCAACAGTGTGTGAAAACCTTGTGAAAACTTACAGAAAACGTTTGACCTCTGTCATTGCCAACAAAGGGTATATAACAAAGTATTGAGATGAACTTTTGTTATTGACCAAATACTTATTTTACCGAGGAATTTACCAATTAACTCATTAAAAATCCTTCATTGTGATTTTCTGGATTTTTTTTTCTCATTTTGTCTCTCATAGTTGAGGTATACCTATGATGAAAATTGGAGACATCTCTCATCTTTTAAGTGGGAGAACATGCACAATTGGTGGCTGACTAAATACTTTTTTGCCCCACTGTATACACTTATGTATAAATCTACTAGGCTAACCTTAGTGATTCATGTAACTTATAACCAGTGCTTATAAATTAACATGCAAGAATAAACATTCATTTAAACATTTTAGCATGCACATATTTAAAATCAAGGATTAATATGTTTCAAACCCAACAGAGCCTGTTTTCCACTAGCTCAGCACACCTCGGTACGGCTCGATTCACTTCAGTACGGCTCGGAATGCTTCTGTCTCCATTAGCACGGTGTTGTGCTTGTGCTGTGATGGTTTGTGTAAGCGGGGCGGCGGCAGATTCTCAGCGAGGCGGGGCCACACTCCCGTGACGTTACGCACCCGACTGAGTCCTTATTTACACGAGACAAAAAATGGAGGATCCAAGGATTATTGCCTTGCTCGCTCTGTGGTTTTATCTCACAATTAATTTTATCTCATAATTAAGCTGCAACAACACAAGTCACTTTAGTTTTGAATTAACTGCCAAATGACCTAGAAATAATGAGCTGAAACTTGTTTTTATTCGTATTAAATAATGAGACGGTGGCACACTGGCCAAAACCAAATTGTATTATTTTTTACATCCTAGGGCATTTTGGATGTACTGAATTAAAAAAATTCATGTTTTTCACCTTCAGGTCAACGTTTGGAACAACAGTATTATTATTTTCCGTTTAGATGATGCTACACTCCTTCTAAAGTATTGTAAATCTCTGAATTTGGAATGCTGATAGAACATTCAATTTCCATATACTTGTACCTACTTTGACTTGGTGCTAATTTTTTATGATATTTCAATAAAAAGAACAGAAAGCTTACAAAAAGATTTCTTTTTTGGTCTAGTTAAAAATTACATTACCTTTACAATGGTTGACCCCTGACAGGATGATCAGCATCATTTTGATCAGACTAGGCAATGGAATTTCTATGTAATTATACTGTTTTATAATTCAGTGTTATAACAGACAAACCACACTTTCCAAAACAATTCCATTTTATTATATACAAAATATTAAAATAAAAAAAAAAACTTTGCAACACAACATGAAGGTTAATCGACATTTTATACACGCCGACCACTGAGTGTCTACACCAGCTTCCCAAATTGGGTCACGAAGACTCAGTTGAATGAAACCGTCTCTGCCAGCTCTGGTTCAGGAAGGCTCGGTTGAATTAATCCGTGCGGGCTGTTGCGGCGGACGCGTGGGATGATTCTACAAGGAAAATGCACACTATAAAATACAGCACGAAAGTGCAATATATACAGAAAAGACAATAGTTTTTAACAAGAATACATAAGCTTATTTCAGCGTATTGTTCACATGAATAATTAAAATAAAAGCTTTAGTCCGCAGTGTGCTGCAATAAAGCAGCGATCCATCCACAAATGAACAGCTTTTTTATTGCATAAATAAACTGAGCGTCTTACCGAATATATTTGCGAAAAAAACGCACAATAAAAAAAAATTAAAACTCACCGTTAAAGGACTCCGATGTCGAGACCTCCCGGTATATTTTTTCATTCCGGGCGGCTCCGTCTAACTCGCGCTGGATACGTTCGTCTGACAATGCAGTGAGCAGACACTGCAGCTCCTTATTGGTCCATGGAACACCCTTATTACGCGAAGCCATTTTTGATAGAGAATAAATGAAAATAGCACAGCAATACACTGAAAATAAACCGCCAACAGTGGTTGGGTGCTGAGTACAGGCGGTCGTGAAGATTCTTTTTTTTTTTTTTTCCAAAAACTTTATTGAGAAGGTCGTGAAGATTTGGTAGATGAGGAGGAGGAGAGGGGAGGTTACAACCTGACCAATCAGCGCCGGTTACGACCTGACCAATCAGCGGCGACCAGTCTGTTAACGTCACAACACGGCACAGCTCAACCCTGCCCTGGAGCGGGGCTGAGAATCGCGGCTTTTAAACCGTGTTGGAGCTTGTGGAAAAGCGTACAAAGCGTGCTGAGCCGTCCCGTGTCGTGCTAAAGCGTGCTAGTGGAAAAGGCCCTAGACTGTCCACATCAAACATCAAGAGTCCACCTGCTTTTCCATGGTGTCCTGGAAAAAGAGAATGTTGAAAATTGAGTCTAAACAATAATGTGGTTAAAAGATTCACTGGTTAAATCCAGACCCAGGACTCGGTGAAGAGACTATGTCTCCCAGCTGGTCTGGGAACGCCTTGGTATCCCCTCTGAAGAGCTGGAGCAGGTGGCTGGGGAGAGGGAAGTCTGGGCTTCTCTGCTTGAACTGCTGCCTCCGCGACCCGGACCTCCGGAAAAGTGGTAGAAGATGGATGGATGGATGGTTAAATCCAGCATGTTCCAGAGTTGCCAGTAGAGGGAAATGTTGAGCTGTGGATATTTATAGGCCATATGAGGTACTCCAGAGGTCTGTTCTATGTCTCCAAGTTTTACGGCCCAATAAAAAGGTTAGAGATTCCAGGGACTGGATTAACAAAGGAATGTTAGTTCAGCTGTGGTCCTGGGGTAAAAGAGCAGTTCTTGACTGTCCTTTTCCTGAGTGAAACAATGTTTTTAAGCTGAAGAATAATTCTTATTGATGAGCCAAAGTGAGATAATGCTACAATAGAAAATAACTGAATGACAAAAACTTGTGGGAAAAAGAAACACAGGTCAGTAAGGATAACTGAGGCTAAGGCAAGAAATATGCCAGCTAAACCTGGAGACAATCTCAAACAAACAGGCAAGCTAAGATAGCCCAGCTAAGGTGAGGGCATCGCCGACTAACCTGGAGAATAAATAGTGAACACGTAACACAAAAACAATTGACTTACGTGATTCAAGCGAGAAGGAAGTGATCGCTGAAAGCTGGGTGCTGCGCTGAACACAAATGCGCAGCCCCTTAAATAGTGAACTGAACCATAATCACAATAGACAACAGGTGTGGGCATCTGAACGGGCAGGAGAGAGCGAGGATAAATAATTGGAATCAGCTGAGGCTGTGAGAGGGAGGTAAACCATACTAACAGTTGACAGGGCACGCCCACGCAAAGCTTCACGCCCCTGACAGCTGTCAACAGTAAAAAAGACTAAACTGGGATATTTAAAGAATGAAAATAACAAGTCAAGGTATAATTACAAATCAGTACAGAAAATAAAATTACAACATAAACACAAACAGAAAAATGGCAGTTGGAACAATAATACATAAACGACATAAGTGCAACATAAAGGTAACAGGCAGAAAATGCCATGAGACCAAGTCTGGGAATCTCCAGCACTTGCATCATGACAAAAAAGGGGGGCGATTGTTTCACTTATTTATCTTATAATTATGTGTCAACTCCTTCACATTCCGAGACTTTTTGAAGACTTTTTTAGACCCAAGGCTATCCGATTAATTCAGATTTTGCAAAATGAAAAGTATTTTTTTAGAGTAAGAACAGTTTTGCACTACCTGTATTAATTAATATTTCTTTCCCCTTGCTATGAATAAACAACTTTATGATTCTTGTCAGCACCCAAACTAATTTATACTGGTCTGATTATATGGTTTATTTTTTTAAATCTCGATTTAGTTAACTTATGTTTAAATTATTTTATTGTTGGAATGCATTGGTTCTGTCTTATCAACACCTCACTGAATCGTCTACATAGCAGGTCTCACTACTGTCTTGTAAATCTTCCCTTTCACTCTTGCTGTTATTCTTCTGTCACAAAGCACCCCTGACACTCATCTTCACCCACTCCACCCTGCCTGCACTCTCTTCTTCACCTCTCTTGTGCACTGTACATGGCTTTAGAATGGTTGACCCCAGGTATTTAAACTGATCTACTTTCACAACCTCTACTCCTTCCATCATCACCGTCATGCCTACCTCCCTCTCATTCACATGGGTTCTTTCTTACTTCTACTGACTTTCTTTCCTCTTCTGTCCAGTGCATACCTCCACATCTCCAGGTTCTCTTCCATCTGCTCCCTACTCTCAATGTACACTCACCGGCCACTTTATTAGGTACACCTGTCCAACTGCTCGTTAACACTTAATTTCTAATCAGCCAATCACATGGCGGCAACTCAGTGCATTTAGGCATGTAGACATGGTCAAGACAATCTCCTGCAGTTCAAACCGAGCATCAGTATGGGGAAGAAAGGTGATTTGAGTGACTTTGAACGTGGCATGGTTGTTGGTGCCAGAAGGGCTGGTCTGAGTATTTCAGAAACTGCTGATCTACTGGGATTTTCACGCACAACCATCTCTAGGGTTTACAGAGAATGGTCCGAAAAAGAAAAAATATCCAGTGAGCGGCAGTTCTGTGGGCGGAAATGCCTTGTTGATGCCAGAGGTCAGAGGAGAATGGCCAGACTGGTTCGAGCTGATAGAAAGGCAACAGTGACTCAAATAACCACCCGTTACAACCAAGGTAGGCAGAAGAGCATCTCTGAATGCACAGTACGTCGAACTTTGAGGCAGATGGGCTACAGCAGCAGAAGACCACGCCGGGTGCCACTCCTTTCAGCTAAGAACAGGAAACTGAGGCTACAGTTTGCACAAGCTCATCGAAATTGGACAATAGAAGATTGGAAAAACGTTGCCTGGTCTGATGAGTCTCGATTTCTGCTGCGACATTCGGATGGTAGGGTCAGAATTTGGCGTCAACAACATGAAAGCATGGATCCATCCTGCCTTGTATCAATGGTTCAGGCTGGTGGTGGTGGTGTAATGGTGTGGGGAATATTTTCTTGGCACTCTTTGGGCCCCTTGGTACCAATTGAGCATCGTTGCAACGCTACAGCCTACCTGAGTATTGTTGCTGACCATGTCCATCCCTTTATGACCACAGTGTACCCAACTTCTGATGGCTACTTTCAGCAGGATAATGCGCCATGTCATAAAGCTGGAATCATCTCAGACTGGTTTCTTGAACATGACAATGAGTTCACTGTACTCAAATGGCCTCCACAGTCACCAGATCTCAATCCAATAGAGCATCTTTGGGATGTGGTGGAACGGGAGATTCGCATCATGGATGTGCAGCCGACAAATCTGCGCCAACTGTGTGATGCCATCATGTCAATATGGACCAAACTCTCTGAGGAATGCTTCCAGCACCTTGTTGAATCTATGCCACGAAGAATTGAGGCAGTTCTGAAGGCAAAAGGGGGTCCAACCCGTTACTAGCATGGTGTACCTAATAAAGTGGCCGGTGAGTGTAGATCACAATGTCATCTGCAAACATCATGGTCCACGGAGACTCCTGCCTGACCTCATCTGTCAGCCAGTCCAGCACCATTGGCAAACAAGAAGGGACTGATGTAATCTCACTCCTCACCTTGAATCTACCTGTCACTGCTACAGCACACCTCACCACTATTTCATGTTGTCATACATGTCCTGCATCACCCTCACATACTTCTCTGCCACTCCTGACTTCCTCATACAGTACCACACTTCCTCTCTTGGGTTTCTATCATATGCGTTCTCTAGATCCATAAAGACACTGTGTATTTCCTGCTGACCTTCTCTATACTTCTTTATCAACACTCTTAAAGCAAGGTGTAGTTTCTGGCCTTGGCTCCTGGCCATGACCAACATTTTCTGTGTTTTCATGCATTCTTGGTTCATCTATTCTTGATTATTATCATATTTACTATCATCATTGTCATTATTATTATTACTCTCTCTGCTTAAGTATTCATAGTTCCTATGTTTGGTTTTATTTTGATTTTGAAATTGTTCCTGTTCCATATCCTATAGTCTTATTGTTGTAGTTGTCCTTCCAGCTCACCATCATGATTTGCTCTTTATGTTTCGTTTCTTAATGCTCGTTAGCTGTTTCCCATTTGCCCTAATTAGTATTTGTACATAGCTTCCCTCATTCCTCTGTTTTCCCCACCGAAAGATAGACCTATGTTATGCTCATCATTCACTGTCATTCACCATGCTCCTGTCTTGTTAGTGCCTTTAGCTTATTGCTTTGTGTTTATGTTAGTGTTTCCAGCCACTGTACTACAGCCTTGGTTTATTAATAAATCTGCTGAACTCATACCTGCGTTTGGGTCCGTCCTCGCTGCCTCCCTGGCAGCAAGACATCACACAAACATTGCATCTGTAGTGCTCTTCTTGGCATGAAACTGTACTACGGCTTGCTGATTGCCATCACTCTTATTAACCAATTAATTAATCTGCTCTTGTTCTTAAAATGTCCAGTAAATATGTGCATGTTTTCTGCTGTACCTTCTTGACACAGCTGTATAGCCACATAGCTATGGCCATTACTGGATGTAACTTCAGTTCTACAGGTGCAACTCAAAATTAGAATATCATCAAAAAGTTGATTTATTTCAGTAATTCAATTCAAAAAATGAAACTCCTTATATAGCTTGATTACACACAGAGTGATATATTGTAAGAATTTCTTTTAATTTTGATGGTTATAGCTTACAGCTCATGAAAACCTCAAAATTCAGTTTTTCCAAAAAATAGAATATTGCACAAAATTAATTTAAAAAATGATTTTTAATAGAAATGCTGGCCAACTGAAAAGTATATCCATGTACACATTTGGTCAAGGTTCCTTTTGCATGAATTACTGCATCAGTGTGGCAGCTGGCAGAGCACATCTGCTGCCTGGCGGCCCAGTCCAGGTTGTTGACACACCCAGGGGAGATGACGTTAGCTGAGGCTGGCGAGCTTGCCCAACAGTTCAAGGCGGCAGAGACCATCACGAGAGGCTTTAATGAAGGGGCTTCTCTGGAGAAGAATGAGTCTTGCGCTAAGGCACTGATCCTGGACCCTTGTGATGGCAAGTGCGGAGAGAATGATTTTGCCTCCATGGTCAGGATAAGGTCTGCCCCGGTACGCCAAAATGTTATGGATGTGGGTCTACTGAGCACCGCTATAAGTCCAGAGTGTGCCTGGTGAAAGGAAAGCGTTGTGGCAAGAGCGGTGTTTTGAACCATTTTGCCAGGGTGTGTGAAAACTTCGTACGCAGGTGCTGTGGGAGAGAGCCAGGTGCTGCGCAGAAGACTCCAACGGTTGTGCATACCGTCTCCCCAGAGACGACAGGGAGGATCGGCTGCACCGTCACGCTGGATGGCATTGAGATCCTGCTCTTGGTGGACACTGGAGCGGTGATTTTCGTCCTGAATCTGGAAACCATGGAAAGACTGTTTCCCCACCGACAGATAAGAAGGCAACAGGAAGAGTTTTATGGCTATGGATGGAACAGGTTGACTATTTTGGGCTATGTGGAGATGGAGGCCCGGTATAAGAACAGTGTGGCTCCCAGTGTTCGCATTAACGTTTCTGCATCTGGTGTCAGCGTTATGGGTTGTAACCTATTTTACAGTCTTGGATTCTCCATTGCAAACGTTTCGGGTGAGGAATGGTCCGGATGTGGACTGTGGGGCCGACCTGGTCCTGTCATGGAGGGTGCTGAGGTGTGGGATTCAGACTAGGTGGACAAAGTGACAATGGGAGAGCACACACTGTGCCACGTGGAGCCATCTCGGGCTGGACCCGATGCCGTCACGCAGGCTGCCCTGGACGAGGGTGCCAGACGGCATGACGGGACCCCCGATGCGGATCATCAGAATGAGGTGCCAATGTCGGGAGAAAGCGGGGCTAGACCGCGGAGCATGGTTATCGTAAAGCGCTCCCAGCGACAGCCTGCCAAGAGGAGACCGAGATGAGCCCGCGAGCTGGAGCGATTGGTGACGGAGGCTTGTCGCAGGATTGGTGATCTGGATAAAAGGAAGAGGGAAGGTTGAGGCTCGAGTATGCTGGGGTCACAGTCCACGTGAACAGCGGGACGACCAGACGCAGTTCCAGTTGGAGCCCAGTTGGATGGAGGCAGATGGGCGTAGGTCTATTCAGGTCTGGAGGCACCCGAGGGATCTGCGGCTGCTGGTGGTGGAGAGGAGATGGCGCAGCAGGAGTCCTGAGGTGAAGAGACAGAGACGCCTGGAGAGGGATCCATCCAAGGACTGAGGGTTTTAGTTTGCATGTATGTTGTGTCTTCTTCAGTCTGGTATTTATTAGTTTCTATTTGGTGCCCCGGTAAATTGTTT
This sequence comes from Pholidichthys leucotaenia, assembly GCA_020510985.1. Taxonomy (NCBI): domain Eukaryota; kingdom Metazoa; phylum Chordata; class Actinopteri; order Cichliformes; family Pholidichthyidae; genus Pholidichthys; species Pholidichthys leucotaenia. Next base: position 354,407,306 of record CM035842.1, on the reverse strand, counting down.
AAAAAAAATGGAGAAAAGAGAGAGTGAGTGAAATAGGAATATTGTGTTGTGAACTTGATTTAAAAGTGTTTGCATGATAATTTTGGTAGCCTGTGTGGTGTGGTGCATATTTTCTCAGGGTTTGAAAGTATTTTAATTAATTAGTGTTTGGTTGCTAAATTTTAAGGTTGAAACAGAGGCGGCTCTGTGTGTTTTCGTTTTATTGGTAATTTGGGCCTGTCTGATTTATTTGGTTTGTTTTAATTGAATACTCCAGGGTGATTTTACTCTGTGTACCCAATGTGGGGTGGGAATTGGGGTGGGGGCCACCAATAATATTAGTCTTGTGATTTTTGTATATGTGTGTTTAGTGTCAATATGGGATTATTTTATAGTTAGAAACACGGCTTTTGCTAATTTAGTTCATATGTTTCCTTTCAGTGAGAGAATAACCCGCTCAGCCGTGTGGGGGAGCTGGTAGTGTACCTGGCCCCCCAGCCTTAGTTGTGTGAGTGGATATGTATTTTATTTATTTCTGTACATATATTTTTCTGATTAGTGCATGTGTCAGATGATAAATTTGGGTGGGTTATTTGTAAGCTTGGCATTTTTTTTGAGGGGGAGAATGTTATGTCTGTGTTTAGGCTGGTATTAGAAAGATGGCGGCCGGGTTGGTCATGGGACAGATCGGGTTGACTACTACCGGTTTCAGGTGGTGACGCCGCCAGTAGTATAAAAGAGTGGGCAGAAGAGGCTCTGCCTCTTTCGTCGTGAAGCCACCTGGCCAGCAGGAGTGTGCCGTAATCCTTTATTGTAAATAGTTAATATCCTGAATAAACCCTATTTACTGAGTTAATCTTGACTCGTCATTCCCAGTGTTATGGACACAACACCACCCTTCAGTGGTGCAGTGTGAACTGGAAGTAAGTCTGGGCTTCTCTGCTGGGACTCCTGCCCCCGTGACCCGGACCCCGGATAAGCAGTAGAAGATGGATGGATGATAACAAGTCAGCTGCTAAGAAGCTCTGTTTATTACCTGAAGAAGTGCCTACAGGCTAACAACAGGAGGTGAATAGTGCCGCTGTTAGCTCCACAACTTCAACGGCTAACTTTTAATTTGGTGAGTGCCACTTTAAGGGAAATTAACAAGCTTGTTGATAGATACCTCACAGATGGGATGCAACTCCTCAGGCAATAAGGTAAATTCAGCACATTAAGAAGCCCATTTATATGCTTCCTCCACATAAGCTAATAACAAATGAATGAATTACTGGGTTCAGATTTGGCAAGTGTATCATTTCAGTGACTTTTGGGACTTTCTTGCTTTTAATGTATGGCAACAGTAAAGATGATGTCATGAAGAGCACAGGTAAAGATTCCTCTGGCTGGGATTTGAACCAGCAATCATTTACAGATAAGCAGACATCGTATGAAACTTAAATTGCTAACTAGGCCGTTTTTTTTTTCTTTTAATAAAGTTTTACTATATTACTTTTAAAAAAAAAATCCATCCTTTTTTAAAGACCACAAGAGACACCCCCCCAATACTTTTGCAAAGGTATTCAAAAGACTCATACGATTTAAAAAAAACCAAAACAATCATACTTTTTAAAACATCTTCAGACATTCAATTTTTTGGCATGAATAAAGGCTTCAACAAGTATTTTGCCCAGGTATGTATATACACACAGGCTGCAATATTCACATATGTCCAGCACATATGGGGTAACAAAAAGTCTCTTTTAAATTGCATCTGCTCTCTTTGTACTTGATTTACACTCTCCTGAGAGCCCCATCATAAAGAACAAAGCACTATGTATACTATTAATAAATAGAAAGACCAAGGAACAGAGAGAAAGCTGGCTTGATGGTGTGTGCAATGCAGTTATCAATAAAGAGAGGGGAGAAGTAAAGGAAAAAACGTCTTGCCTGAGGATATGTTTGTGTGCAGTGGTGCTTGTGCGTTTGCTCATGAACTGCCTACGTGTCTGTTTTTGAGCATGGGAACATATCAGAATAATGCTGGTAGAACCCGCTGTTCTCCGGCTTCCTTTTCTATGCATGACTGTGTTTATACTGTGGGCACAATTATAAGACAAATTGTATTCTTCGGGATTAATTTTACTGTTGAACAAATACAATGCTCTCAATCAATCCAATTAATGAGCCCCAAGCCCCAATGTTTAACAAAAGGAAAGTAAGCTTTGTCTTACTCAGAGAAATATATGCCACAAATCATTAGGCACCTATTAGTCACATAAAGTGAATTACAAAACATGCTCCCAACTCACTTGTTCATTTTCAATTTTCTGGTTTAAATGCTACACCAAATGATAAGTGGATAACAGTGCTTTTTTGGGGGGACAAACTGTCACTAACCACAAAAAACACTCTTGTTTTCAGTAACTGCTGTCACAATCCAGTCAATGGATCAGTTCACGAAACTTTGAGTGAAGCAGCACTCGCAGCGTCCCAAATACTATTTGCAGAGGTGCATTGAATTTCTTCATGATAAATATGATGTATGTAAAGGGCCAACAAAAATTTAATGGGCTTTACATCGGATGAGGGTTAGAGAGCCAGGTTATTATTGAAGCCTTTGCTGGGCTGTGGTTCAAAAGAGTCCTCTAAGGAGCTCATGAACTTCTTAAATCATGCAGCCTGCTTTCACCGCCCAAGAAAGTATATTCTTGAGAGGAGCAGTGTGGATGTTGATTTTCAGTCCATTTTTTAAAGATGAAAAAGGTCTACAGTACATTTTTTAACCTTGATAACAACATCCCAAACCAGAACATTGCCCTATTTTATCTGTTTCTTACCTTTTTAAAAAATGCATTTGTTCAAGGTGCTGTATTTGTCTGGCCTGTCATAACACTTCTGAATCCTCTTGGTGATGTTTCAGCCTTCTTCACTTTGTTTATGTTTCTGATAATCTCACATCTTGTATTCGTAGTAGTAGCTCTGGTATATGACGGAAGTTGAGCATAATAGATGCATCATATCAATGCATCAATTTTAGACTTTTCAGTTTTTCCATGGCAAAAAAGAGATTTCCTCTTTTTTGACCAAATTTACCCAAGCCATTAAAGCACACTAAATATGCACAGGCGATGTCAGCTCTCCTTTATTCAGTTACAATAAAACCAGGATGATATGGAGACGAAATAGTTACTTACCTTTATTGTCACTGGACACAAGACACAATGAAATTTGAGGAGCTTTCACTGAAGATGCACTACAGCTATAAACACCATTCTATGCAGCCAAAATAAATGAAAATACTAAACACATGTACTAGCATGTGGATCAAGAGAAAGCATATGCTAGGGTGCCAAGACAGGAAGCATAGTAATATATGAGAAAGGAGGAGTGGCAGAGAAGTATGTGAGGGTGGTGCAGGACATGTATGAGGGCAGTGAGATGGTTGGGAGGTGTACTGTAGGAGTGACAGATTCAAGGTGAAGGTGTGATTACATGAGGGATCAGCTCTTAGCCCTTTCTTGTTTGTCATGGTGATGGACAGGCTGACAGCTGAGATCAGGCAGGAGTTTCCATGGATGATGATGTTTGCAGATGACATTGGGATCTGTAGTGAGTAGGGAGCAAGTAGAAGAGAACCTGGAGGTATGCTTTGGAAAGAAGAGGATTGAGAGTCATTAGAAGCAAGACAGAATATGTACATGTGTGTGAATGACAGGGAGGCGGGTGTAATGGTAAAGATGCAAGGAGTAGAGGTAGTGAAGGTAGATGAGTATAAACACCTGGGGTCATCCATTCAAAGCAATGGAAAATGCACAAGTGAGGTGAAGAGGAAAGTGCAGGAATAGTGGAGACAAGTGTCAGGGGTGATTTGTGACAGAAGGATAGCAGCTAGAGTGAAAGGGAAGATTTACAAGACAGTAGCGAGACCTACTATGATGTATGGTTTGGAGACGGTGGCACTGACAAAAAGACAGGAGGCAGAGCTGGAGCTGGCAGAGTTGAAGATGCTAAGATTTTCACTGTGAGTGACGGGGTGGGGGTGGGGGTGGGGGGCAGGTTTAGAAGAGTATATCAAAGGGACAGCTCAGGATGAGCGGTTTGGAGATCAAGTAAGACAGGCAAGGCTGAGATGGTTTGGACATGTGCAGAGGAGGGATAGTGGATATAGTGGACAAAAGATGTCTGCACTATATTTAATCATCCAAAAGATGATTAGATCTTAGTGCAGCCTTTGACACTATTGATCATGACATTCTACTTGATAGACTAGAACACTATGTTGGACTAAATGGAACTCCGCTGCAGTGGTTTAGATCTTATTTGTCCAATAGACTTCAATTTGTTCACATCAATGATGAATTTTCATCCAACTCTAAGCTCAGTCACGGAGTTCCACAGGGATCTGTGTTAGGCCCTACTCTTTTTAGTTTATATATGCTTCCGTTAGGCAATATCATTAGAAAGCACTGTATACATTTTCATTGTTACGCAGACGACACACAACTATACCTGTCAATGAAGCCCGATGATTGTATCAGTTAGCCAAATTAGATCCCTGTCTTAAGGAAATCAAAGCCTGGATGACTTGTAATTTTGTGCTACTAAACTCAGATAAGACTGAAGTCATTCTTGTTGGCCCAAAAACCATTAGAAATTCCTTTCCAAATCATACTCTTAATTTGGATGCCACCACTCTCACTCTGAATAGTTCTGTGAGGAACCTTGGAGTTATTTTTGATCAAGATCTGTCCTTTAAGTCACATATTAAATTTGTTTCTAAGACTGCCTTCTATCATCTGCGCAATATTGCCAAGTTAGGAGCATCTTGTCTCTGAATGATGCTCGACTAGATTATTGTAATTCGTTATTATCAGGTTATCCCAAAATATTCTTAAAAAGTCTTCAGTTGATCCAAAATGCTGCTGCAAGAGTTTTAACTGGTTCTAGAAAGAGAGATCATATCTCTCCAGTTTTGTCCTCCCTTCACTGGCTTCCCATAGAGTTTACAATTAAGTTTAAAATCCTTCTTCTCATTTTCAAAGCTCTTAATAATCAGGCCCCCTTATATATAAAAGATCTGATATTACCCTGTTATCCTAATAGATCTCTACGCTCACCAAAATGCTGGATTGCTTGTGGTGCCCAGAATCTCCAGAAGTACATTGGGAGGCAGAGCCTTCTGCTATCAAGCTCCTTCTCTGTGGAACCAGTTACCACTCTGGGTCTGGGAGTCAGACTCGGTCTCTGTTTTTAAGAACAGGGTAAAATCCTTCCTTTCCAATATAGCCTACGATTAGGGAGGGATTTCGTGTCGCTTAACCCCGCTTCTGTTCTGCTGTTAATAGATTCAGACTGCTGGATGACCACCAATAATGTATTTGGTTTTTCACTGTTTCATGTTTTTTATGTCTGTTCTTTTTGTCCTCTCTATTCCCTCACCCCCAGCCAGTTGCAGCGGATGACTGCCCCTCCATGAGCCTGGTTCTGCTGGAGGTTTCTTCCTGTTAAATGGGAGTTTTTCCTCTCCACCGTCGCTAAGTGCTTGCTCACAGGGGATTGTCTGATTGCTGGGTCTTTCTGAAATTGTGGGGTTTTCTCTGCATTTTGTAGCGCTATGAGATGACCTTTGTTGTGATGTGGCGCTATATAAATAAAGCTGAATTGAATTGAATTTAGAAGATGATCTGCAAGAAAGAAAGAAAAGAAGAAGGCAGCACAGAGACGTACAGTATGTGGCCTTCAAATACAGACCTGGAGGACGAAGAACCTGAACTGAGACACAGCCTAAATGGTTTGGCCAGTTTGCCTCCCTTGCTGTGTTTGAAATGCTCACTCCTTCCCTATATAGTGTACTATATAGTGAATCAGCCAGTTTGTAGTGCTGTTCGAAATCTTAACTGAAAATTTCATTCACTGTATAGTACACTCAAAATATCCCACAATGCATTTTGAAAAGTAGTGCACAACGGATGGTCACTACATTAGCCAATATATCCAATAATGCAATGCGTAGCAAACCGAGCAGTGAGAGAAGAGCTTCACATCACAACACAAACTACCTTAAGGTATTTATATTTATTATTTCAGCAAAAATTATTTGATTTAATACATATTTACTACAAATTACATGGAGGTATTCATTTTTTACTACCGTTAGTCTGTTATGTTTTACTGTCTTACCATGATGATGTCATTAACCGTGGTGTGAAAACAAGCCCAGTAGTGTCCGAAAACTGTTAATTTTGTTATGCTGAGTTTACTGTATAGTCCACTATATCTAAATTCACTGTATAGTGAGTAAGGAGGGAGTAAGTGAGTGAACATTACGGACACAGCCCCTGTCTCTGTCTTCCTTGTTTGTGTCGCTCCCCTCTCCTGCCCAACTGGTATCAGCCGTTTCCCATCCCTTGATTATCTCCTACCTTTATATGTGATATTTTGTCTCCCTGGGTATCATTTCATGTTTTGGTGTTATCCTCCGTGCCCCTGGATTTTAATGTGATACCATGGCTCTCTTGTTCTCCAAAGGTTTGTATATTCCTGGCAGAGCCATTTGCAGCATTTTGGGGGCCCTGTGCAAGATTGTGTTTGGGAAGGGGGGGGCTATTTTTGTAAAGCTGAAGAAGATAATTCATGGCAATGCCTCTATCTGGTACTAGTGATGGTGAAACTGAGGCCTTATGAAACAATGAACAACTTTGAGACAATTGCTTCATGATCAACGGTGTTATGAGACATTTAATGAAGAGTGTCATCTGCTGATTGAGTGTCAGAACTGCATCTGAGTGGAAGACCTAAAAAAATCTCAATACATTTTTTTGAGCATTTGGCCATCTGAGGTCTATTAAAAATTGGATGGCAGGAACAAACAATACAAAGCAAACAAACAACAACAAAAAAACAAATTCCAATAGAACCTTCTCAAGCTTCCCGCGAGCCCTCAAGTCACGTGATGTGATCGACATAACGAGGCCTCACTTGCTACAGTCACGTGACTGTGGGTGTGCTGAAACAGCGCTCGATGCACTGCTCATGACACTTCTGCTTTATATTGCTCCTATCAGTGATGAGTGGACGGTATCGAGCGTAACAACACTATCTGGTACACTTTAAGAAGAAAACAGGCTAGATTCGGCAATCTAAAATTCAGATTAAAGATCTCAAGTTTGTGAGAGTAAATGGTTGTCTGTCTCTCTGTGTTGGCCCTCCGATGGACTGGCAATCTGTCCAGGGTGCACCCTGCCTCTCGCCCAAAGATGCTGGGATAGGCTCCAGCCCCCCCGTGACCCGAAAAGGATTAAACGGAAGAAGATGGATGGATGGAGATCTCAAGTTGACTCAAGTCATTTAAACCTATAGGAAAATATTACTTATGTGTCTGTGCAAATTTGAATATTATGATTTGTAATTAAACTTTAAAAATTATGGCCATAATCATCAAAATAAAAGGCTTTAAATATTTCACTATGGCTGTAATGTATATCGAAAATATTAAAGTTTATCATTTTGAATTATATTGCAAAAAATCTGACTTTTTCCACATGATTCTGATGTAATGAAATGCACTAATGAAAGGTAAACGATGATTCTCTACATCAGGGGTGTCCAATCATGTGCCATAGAAGGCCAAGACCCTGCAGGTTTTCTCTTCTACCCAGTCTCTTCAGCAGGTATTTTCACTGATCAGCAAACAGTGGGAAGAAGTTCAGTGAAGTCTGCTGTTGAAGACACTGGTTGGCGGTAAAGCCTGCAGGGTCTTGGCCATCCATGGCACATGATTGGACACCCCTCCTCTACATCAACAAGTGCAATGGATTTCCCTCAAAAATGATTATTCTAAATTCAGGAAACAAGATTACTCGATATGAAACATAGCAAAAATACTTGAAAATGGACCTACTGCAGGTGTTTCAGGAGGAGAATCAGTTCAGTCACTGGAGCTGCAGTCAACATTTTACCTTAAGATTTAATTACCAAGCAAAAATCAAATGCAAGTATTCATATCAAATGTCATACAACTTAAACTTAACTTAAATGTAACTAAATATTGCAAAGTATTATCCCTGAATGTGTCATCATTTGCCCCTCGGGGCAGAGAGGAAAGACCCAGGTGCTGAACTGCAGTTTGTGGAATTTAATGAAGAAATACAAAATCCAAACACAAAGTAAACTTACAAACTGAGGCGGCAAAGGAGTAGGCAGGATAACACAGGAATATGCACCAGAACGGAGAATGGTTCTAATGCAAGAAGGGAGATTAGCTGAGGCTCCAATAATGACTGAGAGAAACAACGGACTTAAATAGAACATGAAACCAATCATCCCAAATGCCTACAGGTGCGGATCACATGAGCGGGAAGGTTGACCTAATTAACAGGCAGGTGTCAGCTGAGACGACCTGAACATGAACCCAACTGCCAATCAAATCTAAAAGAAGAAGAAGAAGAAGAAGAAGAAGAAGAACCCAATGACAAGGTGGGAGTGTCTGGAGCAGAGGAGGAGAACTCATGTCACAAAGAAACAAAATATAAACACTAGGACCAACATGGAAAAGGATTAAAGAAACTGACATAATAATAATAATAATAATAATGACATGAATAAATAACAGAACAACTGACAACTAAGAGCACATCTTAAACCAACACACAAGATAAACACACAACGCTGGAAAAATACGGGAAACACTCAGAAATAAATTAAGAGTATGAGCACGATGGAACACCATGCTCAGCCTCATAACAGAATGCAAGCATCCAATTTCAAACTTGTTAGTTTTTAATGATTTTCTGCTGACATATCTTTAAAATATTAAAACAGTAGTAATTTAGTAATGAACACAAAATTAAACAGAGGGACAGTTATTATGATCAGAGACAGAGTGACAGAGGCAAAGCACTACCTGCAGCTGCAATTAAATGATTTATCAATTAGTTTGCGTAAAAAATGGATTTGAGAACCACTCATTCATGTGAAGGTTTCCTCATTTATCACATCAAATAACCATTTATCACTTCATTATTCTAGTGCATCTCAGTTAACTAGACAATTGTGAAAGTTTTTTTCCCAGTATAATTTGAAAAAAAGGGCAGCGTGGTGGTGGAGTGGTTAGCAGCACAGCAACTCATCCTTGGCCGGGGGATCCTGGGTTCGATCCCAGCCCCTGACCAACAGTCATCTGTGTGGAGTTTGCATGTTCTCCCCGTATCTGCATGGGTTTTCTCTGGTTTCCTCCCACATGCCAAAACCATGCAAGTTTGGTTAACTGGAGTGGTGGCCTAGTTGGTAGAGCATCTGCCCCACACCTGGGAGGCCTGGGTTCAAATCCCAGCCCGGTCATGCCAAAGACCATATAAAAAGTGGAACTTCCTGCCATCCAGCTTGGTGCTCAGCAATAATGGAACGAAGAAGGGAAATTTGTGGCAGTACCTTGCATGGCAGCAACCCCTCTGATTCTAGATGTGATTAACATTGTAGATAAGAGAAGCAATTGGCATCAGCTGGGGATTCTAAATTGTCCTTTGGTATGACTCTGAGAGTGAATGGTTGTCTGTCTCTGCAATTGGCCCTGCGATGGACTGGCGATCTGTCCAGGGTGTACCCTGCCTCTTGCCCAAAGATGCTGGGATAGGCTCCAGCCCCCCCACGACCCGAAAGGGATTAAGTAGAAGAAGATGGATGGATGGATAATTTGAAAAGATAGAAGTTCATATATTTAGTACAATTAAATAGGCAGGGAAAATTGTCTCTTCAGCTTTCTCCTCCCCACAAGTACAAATACATTGTTTATAAAGGCTTCATCTTCATTCTGGGTGCACTTTTCTTGTACAGTTTGCTTCTTTTTTTCTGCACCAGAGGGATAACTCCTTTTCTTTTTGTACTGGGGCAACCTTCAGCCATCCCCAGTACCAACTGATGACATCACTCACCCCTGACAGCCAGAATTTTGATCGAATTACCCCCAAACAACTTCTTTATCACCTCAGCTTAATTCTCTTTATATTTTACATACAATTTTGTCATTTACAAAACATATGAGCTTATCTTGTTAGAAATGAAGATGAGTCCTTTTAGCTGTCTCAGAGTACTGTAGCTTGGTGGATGAATGCAGTCACAAGGACTGATGAGAAAGGTTATGTTAGAAAATAAGCATGTTTTCCTTGGGTAAATGATTTAGGGAGAAGTTAGACTTCTTAGTTAGTCATTTTACTGTGCATGAGCTTTTTCTGCTGGAATATTTTATGTGACTAAATGTTTGGCATGCTATGGTGAGGAAAGCCCCCCCCCCCATTAGCACAGATGTGTAAGGTGGGGGTGAAGCATAAATCCACCTTAAAGGAATACAATGATGGGATGAAAGATAGATGCATTACTAACGTTTGTTTAAATTACCACTAAAAATAAGTATGAAGATGTTGAAGCTCATTGGTAGGGGACCCCTGCAGCTCCTGGGGGCCCATAACATTTGTCTATACAGCCACCTGCAAACGTCACTCTGGGTATGGTGCTTTTGGGCTGATGTACAGTGTCATTTCTCCTCCAAACATGCTGTGTGTTGTGGCATCCAAAAAGTTCAATTTTGGTTTCATCTGACCACACTATATTCTATCAGTATTATACTGGCTTGCCCAAATGTTGTGCAGCAAATTTTAAATGAGCTTCAGAATGCTTTTTCTTGAGCAATGGAGTCTTGTGAGGTGAGCAGGCATAGAGCCCTTGTCGGTTGAGAGCATTACTTATTGTTTTCTTTGAAACAGCAGTACATGCTAACTCCAGGTCTTTCTGGAGCTTTATATAGGCTATCAGTCAGGACTTAACCAGCTAAAATTAACTTACAGTGGTGGGGGATGGGATGGCTTCCTAAATTCTGATGGATTTCAGCTGGTTTCTTAGCTTTCTATGCCTTTTTGCACCTTTTTTTTCACGTGTTCAGTACTTACTCCCTGTGTCATTCCATAAATCCATCCATCCATCTTCTACTGCTTTTCCGGAGGTCCAGGTCGCGGAGGCAGCAGTTAAGCAGAGAAGCCCAGACTTCCTTCTCCCCAGCCACCTGCTCCAACTCTTCAGAGAGAATACCAAGGTGTTCCCAGACCAACTGGGAGACGTAGTCTCTCCAAAGAGTCCTGGGTCTGCCCTGGGGTCTCCTCCCAGTGGGACGTGCCCGAAACACCTCAAGTGGGAGCCGTCCAGGAGGCCTCCTGATCAGATGCCCAAACTACCTCAGCTGGCTCCTTTCAATGTGGAGGAGCAACGGTTCTACTCTGAGCCTCTCCCGGATGACTGAGTTCCTCACCCTATCTCTAAGGGTGAGTCCAGCATTCCTATGAAGAAAGCTCATTTCAGCTGCTTGTATCCACGATCTCATTTCCCTGTGTCATTCCACTTTATTAAATATAATCTGTTTTGCAAACACAGTTGCCTTGATTTTTTTTTGTATATATGGATTACTTGGGTTGTTACTGATATCTGGTGAAAATCTCAGGTCAATGGCTCAATCAGAAATATGTTAATGAATAAAATGCTGACGTGTTCTATATTTATTTTCCCCGCTGTATTGCCCTATGGAGGAAACGGCTATGATTCCTAGTTGTCCTTAGTGCTGAATTGTTTTGTTTACTCACTGTTTAAGTTTATTAGTTTACTGTTCTGCAGCCCACACACTGCTCTTTGTCTGTCTTTAATAAATCATCTTGAACTGGATTATTGCCTGCGCCTGGGTCCTGCTTGCCTGTTCCTAGCTCCAACACATGTTGCATAGTTAACATAAAGCCCCAGGGCCAAACTGAACTCTGTGCAATCACAATCTGACTTTCTTCATTATTATTGAAGTATTCTTTTTTTTTTTTAAATCACCAGCAGTGGAGCTTTTCATATCTTAGCTCCAGTTGTGCTGTACAACTGTACTATGACAATAAAGCCTATTCTATTTTATTCGATTCTATTCTATTCTTACAAATCTCATATAAGCATTGCTCTGAGCTGCTTTGCTTGCCACAGATGCTGTGCAGTGTAAGCCACTTTGCAACCCACCTATTCTCCAGCTACTACATGTTTTTAAAGTTACCTATGCAGGGGTGGGTTCCAGTCATTAGTAATATACAGGCAAATTGAAATGTAAAAATAGCATGTACTGTAGGTGATGTTTTTTTAACCCCTTGCACTCTGGTCAATTTCCCTAAAAATGCCAAAAAATAACGTGCCCAAAGTAAATCAAAAGCTGTTCTTCAACCCTTTGCAGCATCTTCATGGGGTTGGTCTCATTTAAAAGAAAACACTTTGAATTTTTTTGGCAAACAGTCATAATCTCTCTAAGTGCTCCTGCCACTGAGTAACAGTCATCTAAACATACTGAACTTGAAGAAAATAAATTTCGCCTGGGTGTTTTTTTGGATACAAATGCTTGCAAATAACACACAGCTTCAGATCTGGGTTGGAAAATGCAACAGAAATGTAGAACCAAGTGTTATCCAGCTGAGGTCAAAATTTTGTAACAATACCACAAAAAATGAATATATTACACAGCTTTGTTCTCAGGTAGTTCCCAGGCGTTTTTGAACTGTGCCAAATTGTGCCAAATGGCACAGTTTGGAAAAACGTCTGTAACTTCTGAATGATTCAATATAGAAGCTTCATCTTGGGATCTAATGAAAGGTGACACTCAGGGCTGGGTGTGTGTGTGTGTATGTGGGGGGGTGTTTATTCATTCATTCATGAATGAATGAACAAACAAGCCCCCACACACAAAGAAACATGCCACGTAAAAAATGTGTGGCTTTTTTTTACAAGAAAAAATAACCTACAGTGCACTAAAAATTATTCTAAAATACTTGTAATGTAGAAGATAACAACTCCCACCCCCCACCCCCCCCGCTACAGAGGACGGACATCGGCCATCGCTACATGACGGAATAGTCATGTGGCGATGTGGCGACCGCGGCCCCCCCCCCCTCGCTACAGAACAGTAGCGGGGGGGGGTGTTCATGGTCCGGACGCGGCGCACGAACCGTGTACCACGGCGCACGGACTTCGGACTTCGTGCGCCGCACAGTTGTAATTTACCGATTGGTCAAAAGTCATTTTTGATTACAATTTTCAGATATAAAGAATAATTTAGCTTCTAACACTTACCTGTTCACAGCAGCAGCGTAGCTGACGAACTTCTCTTCCTCATTGTCAGACGAACAAGAAGCTGGTCCGCTTGTTACGGACTCGTGGTTCTGGTCACGCGACCCGGTCAAAACATAATTCCATTATTGCGGTTTTGCGCTTCCATGATTGCGGTTTTGGCAAACAATTTTTCAAAACAAATAACAGTAGTAAGAAAAAAAGACTGGCGAACGTGTGTGTGTCACCCAGCCTTCGTCGTCGGCCTCCGTCGGTCTATGATGACCATGGAAGAGAATCCTAAACGTCTATTCTGCTGGAATAAAAAAAAAAAAAAGCACCGCCTGTGGCTGAACAGGCCGATGCGCGAATGGCAGTCCCTGTCACACAGGTCGCACTTGTGGGTGGTCTCCGTGCTGCTGGGTCTGTGGCGGTTCTTCCTGCGGGTCCTTTTTTCATCTGCTGCAGCAGTCTCTCTTCACCCAGCCTTACACAAAACAGCTTTCGAATTTCTGTGCTTCAATTGGCTTGCTGCATTCACAGCGTTGGTAGGCGGGTCCTTCTTGCTAGGTTTTCAGTCATTGGTTCTTCAAGGTTTCAGAAACCCAATTCAAGGCTCTTATTAGTCGAATGAGAGGTCAATCATATCTAATCTGTTCGCGGCTGTGTCTGTAGTGGAAGAACGGAAATGCAGCTTTTTTTTTCAGTGCGCTCTTGGACGCAACACCCTCGTGTGCCCTCGTGCGTTCTCGTGCGCCCTCGTGCACTCTAGGACGCAGAGACGTGCCCGTCCGCGGTACACTGGAGTGCAAGAGGTTAAAAAAATACTAGAGTAATTTACTTGTAACAACTATTTGACCCAGTTATAGAAGGCATGGCTGTTCTCTTGCTAGTGTCTGCTAGACACCAGCAAGTGTCTTTTTTTTTCTTTTTTTTTAATGGCGCCGGAGGCAGGGCGGCCGTACCAGCAGCAACTCTCTCGTGTCTTTGTGTTTCTATCTGTTTATACCTCATATAGTGTGTCTCTTCCTAACCAGGCCTCTGTAGGAATACTCGGACTAAGACTGGACCAACTTTTCTCTCTATTTAGTCGGTCTTTTTTTCTAGTTTTCGTTTCTTTTCTCTTCTCTTCCTAAGACAATGGAGATCAACAGAGGTGGGGGCGGACACATTGTTTACACACGTGAACAGCTGATTGCGCTGAGGAGGCTGGAGCCTGGAGCACTGTGGCCGGCAGTGAAGCACCTCATCCCGGATGAGCTGAAGAGGAGATGCCGCGGGCGAAGGGCTGGAGCGAAAGTGAGGAGGAGGAGGAAGCATAAGCCGGCTGTACCGATGATCATCACTGGGAACGTACGATCGCTGGGAAATAAAACAGATGAGCTTACAGTGCTGGTCAGGATGCAAAAGGAGTATCGTGAGTGTAGTTTCATGTGTTTTACGGAGATGTGGTTACACTCACAGATCCCGGATGTAAATGTAGCGATATCAGGACTATAAGGGGGGACAGAGACGTGAAAAGCAGCAGGAAAAAGAAAGGAGGAGGAGTGGCACTTCTTATTAATGAACGATGGTGTCACCCTAGGCACATTTATGTGAAGGAAAAGTGCTGCAGCTCAGACATTGAACTGCTGGCTGTCAGTATGAGACCTTATTATATGTCGCGAGAAATGAAGTGCGCTTTAATTGTTATCATCTACGTCCCTCCGTCAGCTGACGCAGCGGTGGCCTGTGACGTCATCAACTGCACTGCGGCCACATTACTGGAGAAGCACCCGGATGCATTCATGGCCATCACAGGTGATTTTAACCATGTCTCAGTGGGAAAAACACTACCACACTTTCACCAGTTTGTTAACTGTCCCACCAGAGAGAACAAAACACTGGATTTACTGTATGCCAATGTCAGGGATGCATATAGTGCCACATCTCTACCCCCCATTGGTAAATCAGATCACTGCATGGTCATGTTAACACCCAAGTACGTTCCCCTTGTGCAAAGGCAGCTTGCTTATACACGGACTGTGAGGAGGTGGACACAGGAGGCTGCTGATGCACTACAGGACTACTTCGAGACAACAGACTGGAGCGTACTCTGTGAACCACATGGGGTGGACATAGACAATATGACCGACTGCATCACAGAATACATTAGATTCTGTGAAGACATGACCATGCCAGCTCAGACTGTACACTGCTTCTCCAACAACAGACCATGGGTCACCAGTGACCTGAAAGCACTTCTGAACAAAAAGAAGAGAGCTTTTAGGGCTGGAGACAAGAAGAAGCTGAGGGGAGTGCAGCATGAGCTGAGAGAGATACTGAGGAGGTGCAAGGACAATTATAGGAGAAAATTGGAAGAGAAACTCAGGCAAAATAACACTAAAGATGTGTGGGAGGGAATGAAACAAATAACTGGGTACAAGGGGAGAGTCAGGCAGCCATCTGGGAGCCAGGAGAGAGCTGAGGAGCTGAATCTGTTTTTTAATAGGTTCAACTCACAGTCTGTCACCCGAGCAACACAACCAGACCCCCACGCACCCCTCCTCACCCACGCTCCCGTGCAGAACCTCTCTCCATCTCCCCCCTCCTCCTCCCCAGGGGGCACCAGGACCCTCCCTCACTTCACAGTGACTACAGATCAGGTGGAGAAACAGCTGGAGAGACTCCGTCAACGGAAGGCTTTGGGCCCTGACGGCACCTCCGCAAGGACCCTGAGGACCTGTGCCAACCAATTAGCTCTGGTACTGAAACACCTGTACAACCTGAGCCTGAGTCTGGAGAGAGTACCGGTGCTGTGGAAGAAATCCTGCCTGGTTCCTGTCCCCAAGAAGTCATCTCCATCGGATTTGAATGACTACCGACCAGTTGCCCTCACATCTCATGTGATGAAGGTCCTGGAGAGACTGGTCTTAGCCCACCTGAGGCCGCAGGTGAAGACGTGGCTGGACCCTCTGCAGTTTGCATATCAGCCCCATTTAGGAGTTGAAGATGCTGTCATCTACCTGCTGCAACGAGCCCATCTGCACCTGGATGGTGGAGGAGATACTGTGAGAATCACTTTTTTTGATTTCTCCAGTGCCTTTAACACTATCCAGCCACTGCCGCTGGGCAGCTCTGTGATCTCCTGGATTACTGACTACCTGACAGGCAGACCACAGTTTGTCAGGCTGGGCAGTGTCTGGAGTGGTGGCTAGTGATATGGGAGCGCCACAGGGGACTGTGCTCTCTCCTTTTCTTTTTACCTTATACACCACGGACTTTCAGTACAACACTGAGTCATGCCACCTGCAAAAATTCTCTGATCACTCAGCTGTTGTGGGGTGTATAAGAGAAGGAGAGGAGGGGGAGTACAGGGCACTGGTAGACAGATTTGTGGAGTGGACGGAGCAGAATCACCTGAGGTTGAATGTCAGCAAGACCAGGGAGATGGTGATTGACTTCAGGAAGAGGAAGGCTCCTTTTTAGCCACTGCAGATTGGGGGGAGGATGTGGGAGTGGTTGAGGACTACAAATATCTGGGTGTCAAGATCAGCAGCGGGTTGGACTGGAGATCCAACACCGATGCTGCGCACAAGAAGGGGATGAGCAGACTCTACTTCCTGAGAAAGCTGAGATCCTTCAACGTGTGCAGCAGGATGCTGGAGCTTTTCTACCAGACTATTGTCGCCAGCACCATCTTCTTTGCTGTGGTCTGTTGGGGTGGCAGTATCAGGGCCAGAGATACCAACAGACTTGACAAGATTATCAAGAGGGCTGGCTCTGTAATTGGTCTCAGACTGGAGACCTTTGAGACAGTGGTGGAGAGGAGAACACTAAATAAACTGCGACCCATCATGGACAATCCTGATCACCCCCTCCACCACACACTAGATAGACAGCGAAGCACTTTCTCCAGTAGACTACTACAGCTTCGTTGTCGAACAGCCAGGTACAGGAAATCTTTCCTGCCACATGCAATTTCACTGTACAATAACTCACTATGATGCTGTATTCTGGTCATAGCTATGCTGCCACACTGCATCTTACAGACTAACTGGTACATCACTTTTCACTCTGCTCCTGATAGTCCTTCTTTGTGCAGTGGGATGATTCATGTATTTATATGGGTCATCATATATTAAGCTATGATGTATATACTGTAGGTTCTATAGTCGTGCTAGTTTTTACTTTCCATGGGTAATCCCTTTGTCTGTCATGTGTGTGTTTCTGTTGTTTAGCTGTCAACTGTCATGCTGCTGTTACACTGTAATTTCCCAGTTTGGGATCAATAAAGTACATCTATCTATCTATCTATCTATCTATCTATCTATCTATCTATCTATCTATCTATCTATCTATCTATCTATCTATCTATCTATCTATCTATCTATCTATCTAGACAAGACCACAGCTAGACCCCAGACCAAGACTTGAAGGTTTCAAGACCAAGTGAAAAACAAAGCTATTGTGTAGATCGGTCTTGGACTTGATTTGGTCTCAATTTAGGTTTGACTCCTTATAGTCTAGAGCTTGTTAGCAATACCCCTTCAGCCTCTAAAAGACTGAAAGGGTAATGTAATAACTGGAGAAAGAAATGATAGACTTTTCAACTCAATACCATAATTATATGCATGAAAAATCTCAGACAAGTTTGAATTTGAGGTGTATACATCTTGTGAACACATGAGAAAGAAATGATGCAGGCTTCTCACATTGATACGATAGTTGTATCTAAGACCAGTCTTTGATGGGTTAGACTAGAACTGGCCAATAAGTTGATTTTAAATCAGTATTCGAATGCTTCTGTTTGGAAAACTTTTGAAAATGAAAATGAACTGAATTGACCCCCCCCCCCCCCAAAAAAAAATCCTTTCATTTTTTCCCCGTTTTCATTAGATTACAGCAACATCAGTGCTAAACCACTCCCCCACCCCGTCTCTCTCTGACACAAACCCATATAAAACATGGTGGCATACACAGAAAAAGGAGGACCTTGTTCTTAAAAAAGGCAGCCTTACCGCTGTCATATGGGAATGGTTCAGGTTCACACTTTCTGATGACCAACATTTCATAACTGATGACTGGAGTCTGAAAAGTTTCTGTTCACAAACTGCCAGTGTTGGGAGAAATGCGTTACAAAGTAACAAAGTTACAAAGTAAAAAAGTTACAAAGTAATGTGTTACTGTAACACAACTGCTTTTCAATTCAATTCAATTCAATTCAACTTTATTTATATAGCGCCATTTCACAACAACAGTCATATCATAGCACTATCAACTGTAGGGGGGAACCCCCACAGTTGCAGAAAGACCCCAGCAATCAGGTGATCCCCTGTGAGCAAGCACTTGGCGACGGTGGAGAGGAAAAACTCCCTTTTAACAGGAAGAAACCTCCAGCAGAACCAGGCTCAGGGAGGGGCAGTCATCTGCTGCGACTGGCTGGGGGGGTGAGGGGATAGAGAAGAAGAAAAGAACAGACATGTAGAGAGCAAACAGCACGATGGGGACTCAATCTATGGGAGAGAACAAACAGATGTTAATGACCAGCAAAAAAAAATATTTCATAGAGAGTGAGGAAAGGAGTGAAGCCCAGTGCATTATTGGAGGTCCCCCGGCTGACTAAGCCTATTAGCAGCATAACTTAAGGGAGGGTTCAGAAACACATGATCCCTCCCTAATTGTAGGCTATATCAAAAAGGTAGGTTTTAGCCCTATTCTTAAAAACAGAGATCGAGTGTGACTCCCGAATCCAGATTGGCAGCTGATTCCACAGGAGAGGAGCTTGATAACTGAAGGCTCTGCCTCCCATTGTACTTTTGGAGATTCTAGGTATTACAAGTAATCCTGCATTTTGGGAGCGTAGTGCTCTGTTAGGATAATACGGTAGTATCAGATCTTTTAAATAAAAAGGAGCCTGATTGTTTAGAGCTTTGTAAGTAAGAAGAAGGATTTTAAACTTAATTCTAAACTCTATGGGAAGCCAATGAAGGGAGGCCAGAACTGGAGAGATATGATCTCTCTTTCTAGTACCTGTTAAAACTCTTGCTGCAGCATTTTGGATCAGCTGAAGACTTTTTAAAGATGTTTTAGGACAGCCTGATAATAAAGAATTACAATAATCTAATCTCGAGCTAACAAAAGCGTGGATCAGTTTCTCAGCATCACTCTGAGACAAGATGCTCCTAATCTTGGCAATATTACGCAAATGATAGAAGGCAGTCTTAGAAACAAATTTAATATGTGAATTGAAGGACAAATCCTGATCAAAAATAACTCCAAGGTTCCTCACAGAGCTATTAAGAGAAAGAGTAACCGCATCCAAACTGAAAGTTTGATTTGGAAAGGAATTTCTAAGGTTTTTTGGACCAACAAGAATGACTTCAGTCTTATCTGAATTTAATAGCAGGAAATTACAAGTCATCCAAGCTTTGATTTCCTTAAGACAGGCTTCTAACTTGGCTAATTGATTACTATCATCTGGCTTCATTGACAGGTATAATTGTGTGTCATCTGCATAACAATGAAAATGTTATGCAGTAATGTACTGTGTAACAAAATTACTGTTTAAAAATTCAGTAATGTGTTACAGTTACTGAAATTTGATCAGATGCGTTACTTATTTTATTAATATGGATAGATATTTTCAGCACAAATAAATGAATATACAAACTGACCCTACTGTAGCAGAGACATAGCCGTCAGTCAAGGTGACCTGTTGCAGAGAGCTGAGTCTTCACTACTGAGCAGAGGAAGAGATGAAACTACTTTGATTTTTGTGGAAACAGACAGATTATGTTTCCTTTGTTGTGATTAAGGACAAAAGCATATTGGTCGGTTGCAAGCTAAAGTGCTGGTTGAGACCTACTGCAATCTTGAGGCACTTGAAAACAGCAACAAAGCTCCGACAAAGCTAGTGCTAAGTGACGGTTAGCTATGCTAACAACACCATGTTAGTGGATCTATGCTATCTGAACAGTCACGACTGGATGTAAAGTGGAAATACTCTTGTCTCAACAGCCACAATTGGATTTCAAGCACAGGGCTGCTTCTGGACAGTTTGTGACCCAGCAAGAATTAAACCGACTGATTGCCAGATATGTCATTAAAGAATGAAGATGAGATAACAGTCACTTTCCATCAGACAGCTGAGACTGTGATCTACTGAAGTTAAAACATTTACTTGCTACCTGGATAAAGATTATTCAAAAATGGATTTTGATCTCCAAAAGGAATTTGAGGGACTGGATCATGTCTTTGTCACAGCAGACATCTGGACTGTGGATAATGGACATTTTCTTTGGATCACACTGTACATTGGATTAAATCCATATAATAAAGGTAAGATAAACATGGAGAGCTTTATGCAGTGTTACCAACTCTCACTCCAAAATGAAGAAATTACTGGCAATATCATATTGATTTTCTTCAGATTTTTCCCATAATAAGAGCTCTCAAGGCAGGATAAAGCAGACGGAACATGTTCTAAAAGCTCTGTCTGAAACACTCTGTTTTCAGCCTGACATTAATAAGCCCGCAATGTAATCCATTAATTAAATTATCTCGCTATACTGTATGTGCAAGATGATTTAAGTATGCATTTAAAAGTAACATCAAAGTTACTTTTCCATGTAACTAGTTACTTTAGTCATGCAGTAATTAGTAAAGTAACTCAATTACTTTTGAAAAGAAGTAACTAGTAACTGTAACTAGTTACTATTTTATTAACTTGCCCAACACTGCAAACTGCCATGCTAAGAAAATTAATGAAGGAATGCAAATGATATCTCTGTAAGCCAAAAACACAAACGAGGAAAAACAGCCACCCCATTTGTGTCTGCAGGTCCTTAAAAGTCTTAAATGTGTTTAGCCAAAATCAAGGCCATTATTATCCTTAAAAAATGAGAAACAATCCTTGAATTCCTGCTCAGTAACCTTAAAATTTTTGCAGCAAAAATGCAAAATTGATTAGATTTGATCTGACTGAAATCTGAATTAATGTAATGCTTTTGTCCATTGAACACACCTAAGTCAACACTTTCTGAATTATTTCAAAATAAAGCCCTCTATAGGGATTCAAGTAGAATGGTTATTTCTGTTATGTGCTTTAATTATAAAACCCCGTCAACCTGATATGTGTCTGAAAACAGCAGCAGCCAGCTGACACTTTTTCTCACAAGTTGTTAAAAATATTTTCAAATGAAGGAGAAGAGAAGGTGAGCCTTTTATTTTAAGGATGCTTTCAACTTTTTCTCTAAAAGGTAACTAGTAAGTAAGGTAGGTTTGCACTGTGTGTATTCAGCTTAATGATAGAGAAATCCTTTAGTTTTAATAGGCTAATTTTATAAAAGGTTGGAACTTTATTCTAAATTTGGGGATTCATCTTTGATTAAAGCTTTATTTAAAAGGTTTTGTTTGGTTTGCATTTGATTCCCAATATGGGGTAAAATAGTTTTGTGTAAAATAAAATGAATGGATTTGTCATAATTCATTGTCTTTTGTAGTTTATATATACATTGAATCGAATGTGGAATGAAAAAATCAGGGATTTTTTTGGGAGGCCATACCACCCAGCCCCAGGTTAGACCCCAAACGAAAAAAATGGATTTGGTGAGCGGCTTTAATAAAATTAACAACATTTTATATAAATTCGGGCCAGGGGGAGCCCCTATGGAGAGACCCATGGATTGGAACGCATGTGTCTGCACGATTCGACTGAGGATGTGAAAACATCTACCTGGTTTGGCTAGGATCACAGGATTTTCTGCTGATTGGCTCTGGAGTTTTTCCTGGTGTATCGAAAAATTAACTGGAAGAGCTAATTAAAAGCGGTCCCGGCATAGCTGCTTCTCAACAATTCGACTAGACGGGGGAGTGCACTAACTATCGGCAATGATAACATGGAAATTACCATCTGCATGCACTGTAGAGGGATGGACTCTACCGGACATGTTTACCCATGTTCTAGAAGGGAAACATCTGGAGTCGTCTTTGGTGCCTCCAAGGAATGGATTTAAAGCCTATGTATGGAAATTATGAACACAGGATTGCTGGAGATGAAAAATTCTATGCTCTGTGTGATCTGTGTCTATCAGACCTTGAATTCGATGCCCTGTTGTCTATTTTCCTCCTGGATTAAGACAAAACAGAAGATTGTGCTTCTCTTTCATAAACATACTGGGACTGCATCTGAACTCTCACTGACATGTGACTGGCTCAGGAAATTTCCATCTGCCATGCCTCAAGGACATGCTTCCGAGTTTCAGACACTAAGACATAACATCTCGGCTGGGAGAGATTTTGCTGCCTCCAGTAACTGATAAACACCCACCTGCATTCAACATACACGAACACACTGATTCATAATGCTGAATTACACCCATCCATTCACTGATTCTCTCTGACTTTTGGTCTTTTGGTTTTTTGTGGTTGATTGTTGCTCTGTGTTATTGAGAGATTTTTTTTCATTGTAATCATAATCTGCTTAAATATTTATAAGCTGTATTCTGATAACGAAGTTTTTTTTCTCTCCTCCCCCCTTGTGTCGTTCCCTTCCCTCCCCTCCCTTTCTTATCAATCTCTGTTTGATGAGGCGCCTATTATGGCTGCCGTGTCGTTGTGTCGCGCGCATGCGCACCAATGTCAAGTCAAGTTCCTCATGTGTTTTTTACATGCTTGGCAATAAAGTTTATTCTGATTCTGATTCTGATTCTCACCTCTGACTATGGGTTTAAAAGGTCAAGGTCAAAATGCCACATAAACAATTTCTCAACAACAAAGAAAGATAACGTCACCAAACTTGGGTGCACAGGTTCACCCTGGTACTGGCCTTTCAATGGGTCCCAAAGTCAAGACCAAGACCTTTGGTGAAGCTTCCTTTCATTATTATGGTCCTTGTCTGTGGAGAAACAGATGTTTTTAAGGAAAGGTTCAAGACCCACCTTTTTAATTTGGCTTTTAAAAAACCTGTTTAACTATTACTGAAGTAGTCATTTATGTTCCATTGTTTTATGTTCTTCTTGGCGTCATTTGTTCTTAGATTTTCTCATCTTCTTATTGATGTGTTTAGTTCAGTTTTTAAGTATGGGTTTTTAGCTCCTGTTTTTATGTGTTCTTAGTTTTTTGTACGTTTTTAAATATTGGCTTTTAACAAACCGTTTAACTATTTTTGAAGCAGTCATTTATGTTCCATTGTTTTACATTCTTCTTAGCTCCATTTGCTTTTAGATTTTCTTATTTTGATGTGTTCTTAGCTCAGTTTCTAAGTATGGGTCTTTAGTTCCCTTTGTTCCATGTGTTCTTAGTCTTATCTTGTATTTTATGTGTTTTAGCTCCAGTGTTTCCTCAGTGGGGCCCCTCATGCCGGATGCTTCCTGGCCCATCTGCAGGGGTGCTGGTCTTGTGGGTCGCTCTAGTTTGGGTGGGTGGGGGCTTTATACCACTGTGTACAGCTGTGGTGCAGGCCCCAGCCTGTCCTGGTTGGGGTGGCCTTTGTGGCGCCCTCTGTGGTTATGGGCTGTGTGGTCTCCTGGCGTGGGGGGCTCCACGGGATGGTTTCTCCTTCATGTGGTGCCTCGGTGCTGAGCAATGTCTCTTTTATTTTATATGTGTGTAAGAGAAGTAGGGGGTGATATATGTGCCTCTGTGTGTGTGTGTGTGTGTGTGTGTGTGTGTGTGTGTGTGTGGGTGGGTATGTTTATGGGAGGGTTGGAAGGGGTGGGGATGTATCGTGCAAAATATGTACCGGTAACTAAATGTGTCTACTGTTTTTACCTATGTAAAGCACTTTGCGCAGCATCTAATGTTTAAAAAGTAAACATTTTACACATTTACGTTTACAAATAAAGTTTGATTGATTGATTGACTGGGAC
This sequence comes from Pholidichthys leucotaenia, assembly GCA_020510985.1. NCBI lineage: Eukaryota > Metazoa > Chordata > Actinopteri > Cichliformes > Pholidichthyidae > Pholidichthys > Pholidichthys leucotaenia. Next base: position 354,383,388 of record CM035842.1, on the reverse strand, counting down.
CCTGACCTCTGACTATTGGTTTTGGGTCAAAGGTCATGGTTTGCATTTCCTATGCCCTATTACAGTAGAACAAGTACAGCTAGATCAATAAACTTCGCACAAAGGTTGACACTGTGACCTTGAACTGTGACTGTGGTTTTGGAATTGCAAGGTCAAAGGTCAAGGTCAAAATGCCAAATAAACTCAACCTCAACAAAGAAAGCTAGGGTCCTTTGGGATCCTGACCTAGAACTGTGGGTTTAGGGTAAACAGATCAAAGGTCAAGGTTAACATTCCCTTTGCACTATTGCTATACAACAAGTAAAGCTAGGCTCACCAAACTTTGTACACAGGTTCATGCTGACACCCTGATCTCTGACCATGGGTTTGGGGTCAATAGGTCAAAGGTCAAGGCTAATATTCCCTATACCCTATTAATATAGAATGGGTAAAACAGGTTCTGTTTTGGGATTGCAAGGTTTAGGGCAAAATTCCATATAAACTAATTGTCAACAGCAAAGAGATTGAGGGGTAACACTGGTAGCTGCCAGTATTTTCTGGTCTTGTCTTGGACTGGTCTTGACTACAGCACTATCTCTTGCTTTATCTGACTTGTTGAGAAATGGAAAAAGTGTCCTCTACCCCTGCATGAGGCAGTAGCTATATGCAAAAACCTTTCACCTAAATGTGATAAACATCAACATAGGGATAAGGACCTGTACTTGTATAGCGCTTTTTCTAGTTTCAAAGAACTTCACTAGTACTAACCCTCTATTCTAAGGGCCTATAGGAGACAGATACGTAGGGACAATTTAGAATGACCAACTAACCTAACATGTATGTCTTTGGACTGTGGGAGGAAACCGAAGCCCCCAGAGTAAATCCACGCAACACAGGGAGAACACGCAAACTCCACAAAGAAAGGTTCCTACCCCTGTCAGCCTGGGGATTTGAAACTGGAACTGTTTAGATGTCAGGCAACAGTACTAATGACTGTACCACCATGCTGCACTGTACCAACATGCCTACATATTCTGGAAAAGCAACACATGCACAAGATCAACAATAATGCCAGTATACTCATTTATCCATTATTAGGTTGTTAGTACACACTGGTTCCTGGATGCATGGTCTTAGTTATTACTGTGGCAGGCAGTGAAGTAGTTACTCAAGGATCCTTCCGAGTGCTCATTCTTTATTTCCTATTTCTTTCTTTCTCAGAAATGCAAGCACACATGCACACAGCTTCACTATTTACATGGTGGAAGCACAGAGTTGAGATTATCATCTTCAGGAAGCTACTTGTAGTGCACGCTCTGTGGAAAATCTTGCTGCTCTCTTCACAATCTCAAAGAAGGTGAAAGAGAGAGAAATTTCATGGGTGTGTGGAGTGTTGATGAGGATGTATCAGGAGGCATGAAAGATGGGATGATGAAGATAATGTGGAGAAGAAGTGGAGAGGAGTAGAAATATTGGAAGAAGAGAACAGAAAGAGTGAGAGAGGTTACAGAGGTGGCAGCTACATTCAGGGTGATGAAAATTAAAATGAGGACAGGAGAGACAGGGAGGGCAAAGAGGCAGAGAGAGAGGAGAAATGGTGTCACAGGAATGCCCTCACCTTTCCTTCCCTCTGTGTTGAATAATATTTATTTCTTCTCTCCCGTTTCCTTCTCCTTCTCTGCAATAAAAGAAAACCTGTGGCCTGTTTGCTGGCCATGCCTTCAAGGCCCGATGCTCATCCCACTGAAGCATTACATTAACTGAGGGACGCTCTGTGTGTGTTTGTATGTGTTAAACTCCCTCAGAGCACTCCAAGTCAGATGCAGGATTTCTTTCTTCATAGCCGCAGTTCTGGGAACAGCTTTCCCTTAAACCAAAGCTTCATTCTAACCATTCAAGCAGAAACGGAACTCCTGACTTACAGTCGGCATGTACGAGCAGCTTCACCCTCAGCCTGTGGGAAGCGGCAATTCACACACAACCACACACACACACATTGCACACTCAGTCCAGACGCACACATGACTATGTTCTCTTTTTATATCAGCAGTTTCCATCTTTGATGTTTTTTTCTCATGGTTGCCCACACTGGCTGCTCACCGGGGCCGGCAAGTTTTCCATTTTATGTCATTTTCCTCTCTCTCTCTCTCTTTCTGTGTGTGTGTGTGTGTGTGTGTGTGTGTGTGTGTGTGTGTGTGTGTGTGCATGTTTGTGTGTGTGTGTGCGGCTATGGGTGACTGTACAGTGTGTAAATAACATCTCAGCACCGTCACCGTGCGCCGTGCATATGGCACAACAACCTGAGGAAGGACTGATTAGCATTTTGCTGCTGTGATTAGCATTTCCACCCACATTAACCAGTTAATGTTCATTTTTCTGAGAACTGTTGGTTAGTTCAGGACTTTACATATTGGCATGTGTTTGTCAGCCACATAATGCCGACGTTGCCCACCTCTCCCATATCTTTAAACAGCGCACACTGTGCCAAGAACACATTTCCCTGCTGTCCTCTATATAATATTTGACATCTGCACCATTAAGAAGTTCTATGCCAAGCCAGGGGGGAGATGCAAAGCCGTTTGTATTTGCATGTGTAGGTGCATAAGAGCATCTCATTTATATGAAAATGCACACAGTCATGGAAGAAACGTGGGCTTCATACAGATGTCGCCACTCTTATCTGTACCTGTGCTAATGTCTTTTTGTGTGTGTGTGTGTGAGATCCCATGTGTTTACGTGTTTGTGGGTAGCCGGTGCAATATATGAGGGGGCTGACCTTTTGCTGTGCTGCTACTAGACGAATAGTTCATTAGAGTGCCGAGGAACCAGCTAAGGGTCACCTCCTTAAACAGCGGACAGGCGCTCTGAAGAGACCAATTAGGATTGATCATCAGCTTCTATTAGTGCTGTTATTCTTTGACGTGGTGCGAGTGCTTAATGGGAAGTGTCACAGGGGAGATGAGAGGATAAATGAAAGATACTTACATTGCATGAGTCTCCTCCGGGAGCTCTTTTCTCAAAGCTTTCTGTTTATGGTACATCATTTGGGCATTAGAAAGTAGTTCTGTTCTCCCTGTACAGAATAGATGGTTTAAGCACCATTACTCACTGGGTGGCTGGGTTTGACACAGACATATGCTACACTTGTTTAGTGCATGTTGATCAGGTAACTTAGATGTGGCATCATTCTCTAAACTGTGCTTTGACTCTGCTTGTTTTCATTGCTACAGAGGGGATGATAGTGATTTGTCTGATGTGCAGTTCTTTCAACTCAGCTATTGTATTATACATGTTTTGCATGATGTATTTGAAAGAAAAAGCCACTTTTATGGGTTAAATTTTCATTTAAACCCTTGTTTTTCTTAATATTTAACATAGAAAAAACTCATGGGGATCTATTTCATCATCTACAATAGTTTTATAAATATATATATATACAGTATATATATATATATATACAGTATATATATATATATATATATATATATATATATATATATATATATATATATATATATATATATATTGTGGCACACATATATGCACATATGTATATGATTGTATGATTCATACGTATACCACCTTAGGCTTCACATCTGAGACGGAACAAAGGACTGAGCCGTTCTGGAGATAACACAAGGGTGTGAAAGTTTAGTCTTTGGCATGCAAAGAGATAGCCTTGGGGGATTTCGCCCAGCGGCCAGAGACTGGGAGGTGGGGTGTGTTAAGATCGGGGGGAAGTTACATTGTGACTGGGATTAAGTACCATGTGACTGTATGTTTGATGTCCTGGGTGAAAAGGGACAGATGTTGGGAGATTCACTCTCTTTCTGTGTTTGGAAGATGTTGGAGAATGTGAATAAAACCGACTTGGGAAATAAACTCAGCCTCGTTCTTCACCATTCTCCACACTGGTGACCCTAAGACGTATCATGAGCGGAGACGAATCTCCCGAGCCAGACTCGTCAGGAGCCAGCCAAACGGATGCAGCCACAGTTCAGCTACCGGACTTCTGGCCGAACAATCCGCGCTCCTGGTTTAGCGCAGTCGAGGCACAGTTCCACCTCCGGAGGATTTTGGCGGACGCCGCAAAGTTCTACCATGTGGTTGCAAAGCTGGACAACCACACAGCCCAGCGGGTGGCGAGCCTGATCAACCAGCCGCCGGACAGCGACAAGTACAGCACATTGAAGGCTGCACTCATCCGTTACTTCACCCCCTCAGTGGAGGAGCGAGCAGAGAGGCTCCTGGCGCTGGCTGAATTCGAGAGCGACAGACCTGCAGACCTGATGGGGAAGATGTTGAGTTTGAGAGACTCCGAAGATGATAACTTCATCATCACCCACCTTTTCCTCAGGACCCTACCGTCAGCGGTGAGAGTGACCCTGGCCAGTTCACCACTGTTGGCCCGACGAGACTACCACGAGCTGGGCCAGGAGGTGCAATGACTCGTCGACGCCAATAAACGGCGTGCGACTGCGGCTGCAGCAGCGGAGCTAGGCGCAACGTCCAGAGATGGCAGGGGGCAAGAGGCTGCAGCACCAGACTCACCAACGACGGCGGCGGCAGGGGCCAGGAAACACGGAGCAGACGACGTCCTTTGCTTCTACCATCGCCGCTTCGCAGAGAGGGCACGCAAGTGCATTCCACCGTGCCATTTCAAGCGCTCGGGAAACGCCAAGACCGGGGGTCGGTAGCAGCTGCGGCCCTCGGAGAGGAGAACAAGCTGCTCTATTTGAGGGATGCGCACTTGGGGAGGCATTTCCTTGCGGACACGGGATCCCAGTTGAGTTTCATCACACCTTCCTACGCTGACCGGCTGGCACCTTCCAGCGGTCCCCGGGTGTCAGCAGTGAACGGCTCGACGATCAAGACCTTCGGTGAGAGGACTCTGCTTCTGTCTTTACACAGCCGTACATTCGAGTGGACTTTCGTCATAGCGGCAGTCAATTTCAACATGTTAGGGGCTGATTTTTTGTGCTCACATGGTTTGTTGGTCGATCTTGCTAACAGACGTCTGGTTAATGCACTCTCTTTTCATTCTATTCCCTGTACAGCTCGAGTGGCCCCGCCGACAGCACAAGCCAACGTCACAGCTGCGGGTGGTAAGTTCCACACACTCCTCACTCAGTTCCCAGCACTCACGGTTCCAACATTTTCGGCGACCTTGGCTAAACACGGGGTGGAACATTTTATTACTACCACCGGATCGCCCGTTATGTGAAAGCTCGGCGCTTGGATGCAGCTAAACTGACCATAGCGCGCGAGGAGTTCGCCCATCTGGAAAGGTTGGGCATCATCAGGCGTTCGAAGAGCCCATGGGCTTCACCGCTTCACATTGTCCGAAAGCTGATGGCTCGTGGCGGCCTTGCAGTGATTTCCGCAGGCTGAACAACGCTACAGCACACGACCGCTACCCGATCCCGCACATCCAAGATTTTTCAGTTCATTTGGCGGGGGCGCGCGTTTTTTCTAAAATAGACTTGGTACGCGGTTACCACCAGGTCCCAGTGCGCGCTGAGGACAAACCCAAAACAGCGGTAATAACTCCTTTCAGGCTTTTCGAGTTTTTGCGCATGCCGTTTGGGCTTAAAGGCGCGGCGCAGACGTTCCAACGCATGATGGACGCGGTGTTGCGCGATCTCCCTTTCGTGTTCGTCTACCTGGACGACATATTGGTAGCCAGCGTGTCCGAAGACGAACACGAAAACCACCTCACGGCAGTTTTCCAGAGGTTGGCAGAGCACGGGTTAATAATTAACCCAGCGAAGTGTCAGTTCGGGGTGACGCAGATTGATTTTTTGGGGCATTGCGTCTCCCCAGAGGGAGCAGTCCCTCTGCCTGACAAAGTGCGCGCAGTAACGAATTTTCCTCAGCCACAAACGGTCAAAACGTTACAGGAGTTTTTGGGAATGGTGAATTTTTATAACCGTTTCCTCCCCCGCGCAGCGCAACTCATGCAACCATTGTATGTTGCACTAAAAAAACAAAAACCCACAAATAAAGTCGAGTGGTCTCCCGAGCGAGAGCGCGCATTTTCTGAAGTCAAAACAGCCTTGGCAAACGCTGCGTTGTTAGAACATCCAGTCCCAGCGGCCCGCATAGCGCTCACTACTGACGCGTCAGATGTGGCCATAGGGGCGGTCGTGGAACAGTTTGTAGCCAGAGCCTGGCAACCGCTCGTCTTTTTCAGTAAGACCCTGCGCGACAGCGAACGAAAATACAGCGCATTCGACAGGGAGATGTTAGCTCTCCACTTGGCCATTCGCCACTTCCAGTTCTGGCTGAAAGGACGCCGTTTCACCGCGTTCGTTGACCACAAGCCGCTGACTTTCGCAATGGCCAAGATTTCAGAACCTTGGTCGGGCCGGCAGCAGAGACAGCTGGCCGCGATATCGGAGTTTACTACTGATATCCAGCATGTTGCGAGTAAACTTAATGTAGTGGCGGACTGCCTCTCGTGGGGGCTCCAGCCTGCGCGGAGGTAGATCCTGCAGCCATGGCCGCCGAGCAGGTTAGTGACGCGGAAGTGCACGCTGCCCCGGTCCGCGTGGGGATAGATTATGCAGCCATGGCCACGGAGCAGGTTAGCGACGCGGATGTGCGCGTGCTCCAGTCTGGACCAACAGGGTTAAGGCTGCCCCCCCCCCCAATCTGCGATGTCTCCACTCTGGTGGTTCCAGCCGCGTGGCGCCGCCGCGTTTTTGACTCGATCCATTCTCTGGCGCACCCGGGAGTGCATGCGTCGGTCAAAATGGTAGGAGAGAAATTTGTATGGCCGAGCCTGCGCAAACAAGTTAGAGAGTGGGCGGCAGCCTGCATAGCTTGTCAGTGGGCCAAGGTTCATAGACACACGAGAGCTCCCTTGGAGCCGTTCCACATCCCAGCTAAAAGGTTTGATCATGTCCACGTGGACCTCGTAGGCCCCCTCCCGCCCTCACAAGGGTGCACACATCTTCTGACAATGGTTGACCGCACCACGCGCTGGCCGGAAGTGGTTCTGCTGTCGTCAACCACAGCCGAGGAGGTGGCGCGCGTGTTTTTAACAGCATGGGTAGCGCGTTTTGGAGTCCCGTCGGACATTACGTCTGACAGAGGTCCGCAATTTGTTTCCGAACTTTGGTCAGCGATGGCCCGCAGCCTGGGGGCAACGATCCACCGCACGACCGCGTACAACCCGCAGGCTAACGGGTTATGCGAACGTTTTCACAGGTCACTGAAGGCGGCTCTCAGAGCGTCGCTTACGGATGCAAATTGGGTGGACAGGCTACCATGGGTTTTATTGGGGTTGCGTTCTGCACCTAAAGAGGATTTAGAAGCCTCCCCAGCTGAGCTAGTTTTCGCACAGCCACTTCGGCTGCCCGGGGAATTTCTCCCAGATAATCCAACGCCAGAGTGCTCCCCGGCTCAGCGGTTACAGAATAGCACGGACTCGAGCACGCTACCTGGCCCCGTTCACCACAGTTTTCCGCGTGTTTTTGTGCCTAAGGCTTTAAAAAATGCGGCGTTTGTTTTTGTCAGACATGAGGCCCATCGCCCACCTTTACGCCCACCTTATGATGGACCATATAGAGTGCTGGAAACAGGGGATAAGCATTTTTTGCTAGATTTGGGGGGCAGAAAAGAAATGATTGATATAAACAGGCTCAAACCCGCTTTTGTGGTAGCTGACGAAATTGTGCAGTTGGCTAAGGCTCCTCGGCGCAGCAGACCCCCTAGAGAGCATTCCCCAGAACACCCACAGAGATTGACTAACAGTTCTAATCCTCAGGAAGCAGCTCCACAGCAGGAAGACGCCGCGGAGGTGGTAAAGCCCGCTTACAGCAGATATTGGAGGCGACTGAGGCCCAAGCGACATGTGGACTGATGTGTAATAATTGTCACGCGGTGGCCCTCGCGAGCCACCATGAGACGCACGCAGAGTCACCAGTGAGTTTTTCAGTGAGTTTTATTACGGTGATAGGGTGATAACACAAGCTGCTGAGATCAATGACAGGAGTCTTTACAGAACAGGAAGCATAGGGCTATACAGCACACTATAGGTCCAGAGCAGGAGACAGTCACACACAGTCAGACTTGGTAATTATTACACGCTGGCTGCTTAGGCAGGGACTTACAGAACAATTAACACCGGGGGGAATAAGGCTAATGTAGCACACTTACTGGTACCGGTGAAAGACGGTCAAGCCCTAGGCAGCCGAGGTGTGAAAACAGTCCAGGCATCCGCAACGTGACGGTGGGTGAACAATTAAACGACCAGGTTGGCGATCAGTTAGTGATCAGACACTGCTGCGTCCTAACGACGCCAGTGCTCAGCTTAAGTAGACAAGGTACTAATGACAATGATGACACACAGCTGGCCGACCGTTGACAGGCGGAAGCCCCACCGAGCACTTTCACAATAAGAGCCCGGAGAGGCCAAAATACCGCCCGCAGCTGTCAAGGCCGGCAGCGAGACATAACTTTAACCCGAGTGCGATCAGAACCGACGCTCGGGTCATAACAGTACCCTCCCTCCACGGGCGGACTCCGAACGCCCCAAGGAACCACCCTGCCCCCCCCCGCCCCCCCAGGGTGGGAGGTTGGGGGACAGGTGCGGAGGGAGAGAAACCAACCCAAGAACAAGACAAAGACCAGACAAGAAAACCATACAAGAAATAAATACAAACACATGACTCTGGGAGAAAAAAAAAACAAAGGAAAGAAATACATGACCAACTGTGAAAAAACATGACTATAAAAAGAATACATGACTGCAACTATGGACACAAAAGAAAAACGTGCTAAACACGACGACTATGAAAAAACACACAAGACCAAAAATACAAGTAAACCCCTGGAAACTATGAACAAAAACCTCCATACTATAACCCCTCAAGAAGGAGTGGAGAACAAAACAACAAGGACAAAATGACCCAACTTGGCTATGACAAGACTGTGGCTCTCCCAGAAAAAAACAAGAGGCAATCAAAAAAAATTGCTCCGACTAGACTAAGACAATGACTGTGGCTCACAAGAAAAAAGAAACAAGAGACAACCTAAAATTGCTCAAACTTGACTATGACTAAGACTTTGGTTTACAAGGGAAAAAAAAACAAGAGGCAATCAAAAATTGCTCGGACTTGACTAAGACTATGACTTACAAGGAAACAAGAGGCAATCAAAAATTGCTCGAACTTGACTAAGACTATGATTTACAAGGAAACAAGAGGCAATCAAAAATTGCTCGGACTTGACTAAGACTATGACTTTGATAAACAACAAAAAATTGCTAGACGTACAAAACATGATTTGGCACCATATGGGCCCACAGAAAATCCCACAGTACATGATCAGTCAGGTGGCCTGCCCCAGTCCCATGCCCCCAGAAATAAGTCCTCTGGTGGCCGAACCAGGTCACCCCGTAACACACACAGTTTATTGGGTGGCCAACCCAAGATGCCGAACGCTCCAAGCAGTTCCTCGGGTGGCCGACCCGCATCCCACAACCAACAGGACCGTGGAGGGATTGCATGCAGCCGCTCACCTGAAAACGACAAAACGGGAGAGCGCCGATCTGCCAAACAAAACCCACTAATGGCCCCCAGCTGGTGGCTCCTGAGAGGGGGACAACCAAAAACCTGGACCCCCTCGAATCCTGATTGGGTCGCAGCCGCACCTGCGCTGGACCCCCACTGGACCTCGTCGGACCCCAATTGGGTTACAGCCACACCTGAGTCAGAACCCGACTGAACCTCGTCGGACCCCGATTGGGTAACCGCTGCACCCACGTTGGACCCCGACTGGGTCAGGACGGGCCCAGATTGGGTCATCGCTGCACCCACGTTGGACCCCGACTGGGTCACCTCAGCCCATGCGTCGGACCCCGACTGGGTCAGGACGGGCCCCGATTGGGTCACCGCTGCACCCACGTTGGACCCCGACTGGGTCACCTCGGCCCATGCGTCGGACCCCGACTGGGTCAGGACGGATCCCGATTGTGTCACCGCTGCACCCACGTTGGACCCCGACCGGGTCTCCTCGGCCCACGCGTCGGACCCCGACCAGGTCAGGACTGCTCCGGCGACGACCTCCATCTCCGAACCTGGAACCCCCGGTCCCGTGACCTTGACTGGCTCCGGACCGGTAACGCTGTGGAGGTGCTCAGAAAACAAGGGAGGACCGGGATCAGTTCCACCGGCAGCGCCAGAGCCCAGCGAGACGAGCTCGGGTGCAGCGGCCGGCTGCCCCTCACTCGCCTCCCCATGAGGCAGGCAAAAATGCTCTAACACACCATACAGGAAAACAAGAAAGAGCACTTGCCTGCACTCGGGCTCTGGAGCCGTTCAGGACTTCGCTGATCCAGGTTCAGGAAGACGCTCGTCGTCGGGCTCCCACTCGGCTGTGTCGGGTTCCACAGCCGGCCTGATGGTCTCTGCAGCTGGATCCTCATGCGCTGGCGTCCACGCCAATAACCCGTATGGCGTGGGGGCAGAGGACCCTGGACCTGCTGACTCGGGCTGCATCCCTGAGGAACCCTGGGGAGGCTCTCTCGTCGGCTCTGGCTCCTCACTGCAGTCCGTTCTGCTCTGTCCAAAGCAAGGCTGCAGGACCGGGATATCTCCCAGAGCTGCAGGCCTCCCCCTCGTTCGACGGCGTGGGACTGACGCCGAGGACCGCTCCGCAGGAGGAGACACAGAGGCAGCAGGTTTAATACAAAGGGCTACAGCTGGGGAAAGAAACTCAGGGAGCTGCGAACCCTGAGCTTCACCCCCAGGAGTCAGACAAGACAGCTCACTATTATTACTAGGAAAGTGAACTTGGACTTGCCTGTCTCCCGGGGGGAGGATGTTGTCAGCTGTAGCGGACGTTGCTCCTTCCCTCGCTCGCTGGATGGTAAAGGATCCAAGAACGGAGCCCACTGGGACAGGACTCAGCTCACTCTCAGCAGCTGGCTGGTTGAGGGGGTCATCCCGGCGGCCCGGAACTGGATCCGGAGCAGGAGCTTGCCGAAGATGCGCCCGGCCGTGACGCCGACGCCTTCGCCGGCCCCCAGATGGTGCGAACTCCCGAAATGGATCGAAGGCAGGATCAGGATCCATAGGCAAAGAGCAGGAGTGCCTCTTCACCTGCTTCATGCCGCGTTCCTCCTCCATCATCAGGAATAATTCGCGTTGTGCGGCGATGTCCTCCCTCCTCGCGTCGACTTCCGGGTGGTTGGCGTAGCGGGGAGAGAGATTACAGAGAACATCTTCGGCGGCGTCCAGGTACCAATGTATGCCGTGGTCATGGTCCAACAGGGAAGCGGAGATGAGCAGCTCATCCACGGCTTCCAAAACACTCGTCAGCACGTGGCTCTTCGGTGATGACATTCCTCACATACACAGGACCCAGACAGGGAAAAGCAACGTCCAAAACTCAAACTCACTGGTGAATAGCGTCTCAGGTTGGCGTCACCGTAAACGCTGTTTGAGCAGCAGTGTACTGTCATGCGGTGGCCCTCGCAAGCCACCATGAGACGCACACAGAGTCACCAGTGAGTTTTTCAGTGAGTTTTATTACGGTGATAAGGTGATAACACAAGCTGCTGAGATCAATGACAGGAGTCTTCACAGAACAGGAAGCATAGGGCTATACAGCACACTATAGGTCCAGAGCAGGATACAGTCACACACAGTCAGACTTAGTAATTATTACACGCTGGCTGCTTAGGCAGGGACTTACAGAACAATTAACACCGGGGGGAATAAGGCTAATGTAGCACACTTACTGGTACCGGTGAAAGACGGTCAAGCCCTAGGCAGCCGAGGTGTGAAAACAGTCCAGGCATCCGCAACGTGACGGTGGGTGAACAATTAAATGACCAGGTTGGCGATCAGTTAGCGATCAGACACTGCTGCGTCCTAACGACGCCAGTGCTCAGCTTAAGTAGACAAGGTACTAATGACAATGATGACACACAGCTGGCCGACCGTTGACAGGCGGAAGCCCCACCGAGCACTTTCACAATAAGAGCCCGGAGAGGCCAAAATACCGCCCGCAGCTGTCAAGGCCGGCAGCGAGACATAACTTTAACCCGAGCGCGATCAGAACCGACGCTCGGGTCATAACAATAATTTTACCATGACTTGCAGACTGTTATTACGTTTGTTCCATCTTAGACATTTGGGGGGGGTCATGTGGCACACATATATGCACATATGTATATGATTGTATGATTCATACGTATACCACCTTAGGCTTCACATCTGAGACGGAACAAAGGACTGAGCCGTTCTGGAGATAACACGGGGGTGTGAAAGTTTAGTCTTTGGCATGTAAAGAGATAGCCTTGGGGGATTTCGCCCAGCGGCCAGAGACTGGGAGGTGGGGTGTGTTAAGATCGGGGGGAAGTTACATTGTGACTGGGATTAAGTACCATGTGACTGTATGTTTGATGTCCTGGGTGAAAAGGGACAGATGTTGGGAGATTCACTCTCTTTCTGTGTTTGGAAGATGTTGGAGAATGTGAATAAAACCGACTTGGGAAATAAAGTCAGCCTCGTTCTTCACCATTCTCCACAATATATATATATATATATATATATATATATATATAAATTTTTCTCTGTACAGCAACACGATGCATTTTCATTTAAATACCCCATTCTGCTTTTTTCCCCACATTTTGACAGCTCCCACAGATCTTAATGAAACATTTGGGACATATTTTGGTCAAATTGCCTTAATTAATTATTGCAGCATCACTGTGAATCATTTTTTGCAGCCTTTCTCAGAACAGCTGGTTTCAATGAATGTCTCTTTAAAAATTCGTAAGAACACATTTAACTCAGCCCTCCCTTGTTAATCTTAGCTGGCTAGCTCTTATCACTGATCAAGCCTGAGCCAACAAATGTTAATTTGCTTTAGGGTGCTTTCACACGTACAGGCTTAAGTTTGTTTCAATGGAACTTGAGTTAGTTTTCTCTGTTTGTGTGGTTCGTTTTGTCTGGTGAGAACACAGTAATCGCACTTAGGTGTGCACCAAAACAACCGATTTTAATCAATTGGTGAACTCTGCAGTCCTCCAGATGAGAAAGGGACTGTGCTAAAACAGGACCAGCAGCAAACAGTAAAACATTTTATGCCACTGTACATACCTGATGGATCTTCAAAAATATCTGTGGCTGAGCATGTCACGATTCTGGAGGATTAATGAATGCTAACATGTTATATTCCTTCCATAGCTGCACTTCATTCTCAAACTGTACAATCTGTCAGAAGTGGTATATGCACGTAATGTAATAAATGATAACCACGGTGATGAACCCCACCCCCATAAATTAGGCTACAATTTGTATTATTGTCTTGTGGGGCACATATATGCACATATGTATATAGGTGGAATGTGTTAAGATCGGGGGGAAGTTACATTGTGACTGGGATTAAGTACCATGTGACTGTATGTTTGATGTCCTGGGTATAAAAGGGACAGATGCTGGAAGATTCATTCTCTTTTTCTCTTTCTGTGTTTGGATGGTGTTGGAGAATGTGAATAAGTCTGACTTGAGAAATAAGCTCAGCCTCATCTTTCCCCATTCCCCACACTGGTGACCCTATGACGTATCATGAGCAGAAGTAATTCCCCCGAACCGGGCTCGTCAGGAGCCAGCCAGGCGAACGCAGCCACAGTCAAGCTACCAGACTTCTGGCAAGACAACCCGTGCTCCTGGTTCCACTTGGTCGAGGCACAGTTTGCCCTCCAGAGGATAATGGTAGATGACACCAAATTCTACCACGTTATTTCCAAGCTCGACAACCACACGGCTTGATATGTGCAGAGCTTTTTGGAGCGCCCACCGGCTGACGACAAATATGGCGGGTTGAAGGCTGCGCTCATCCAGCGTTTCACTCCCTCAGTCCAGGAGAGAGCAGAGAGACTCCTGGCCCTTAACGACTTGGGAGATAGCACGCCCGTCGACCTGATGGAAGACATGCTGAGGCTGAGGGGCTCAGACGGCGACGACTTATTCTTCACCCACATTTTCCTGAGAACCCTGAAAAGGATTAAGACCTTTGGTGAGAAGACTCTGCTTCTGTCCCTACACGGCCGTACATTTGAGTGGACTTTTGTTATAGCTGCAGTGAACTTCAATATGTTAGGGGCTGATTTTCTGTGCTCACATGGTTTGTTGGTTGATCTTGCTAATAGGCGCCTGGTTAATGCACTTTCTTTTTATTCTATTCCCTGTGCAGCCCGAGTGACCCCGCCCACAGCACAAGCCAACGTCGCAACAGCAGGTGATAAGTTTCACACACTGCTCACTCAGTTCCCAACACTTACGGTTCCCACATTTTCAGCAGCTGTCGCTAAACACGGAGTGGAACACTTTATTACTACCACCAGACCGCCCGTTTTTGCAAAAGCTCGGCGCTTGGATGCAGCTAAACTGTCCATAGCGCGCGAGGAGTTCGCCAGCCTTGAAAAGTTGAGCATCATCAGACGTTCGAAGAGCCCATGGGGTTCCCCGCTTCACATGGTCCCTAAAGCCGACGGCTCATGGCATCCTTGCGGAGATTTCCGCAGGCTGAACAACGCTACAGTGCACGACCGCTACCCAATCCCGCATATCCAAGATTTTTCCGTTCATTTGGCGGGGGTGCGCATTTTTTCTAAGATAGACTTGGTCCGTGGGTACCATCAAGTCCCAGTACGTGCTGAGGACATCCCCAAAATGGCGGTAATAACTCCGTTTGGACTTTTCAAGTTTTTGCGCATGCCGTTTGGGCTTAAAGGCGCTGCGCAGACGTTCCAGCGCATGATGGACGCGGTGTTGCATGATCTCCCTTTCGTGTTCGTCTACCTGGACGACATCTTGGTAGCCAGCGCGTCTGAAGACGAACACGAAAATCACCTCACGGCAGTTTTCCGGAGGTTGGGGGAGCACGGGTTAATAATCAACCCAGCAAAGTGTCAGTTCAGGGTGACGCAGATTGATTTTTTGGGGCATCGCGTCTCTCCAGAAGGAGCCGTCCCTCTGCCTGACAAAGTGCGCGCAATAACAAATTTTCCCCAGCCACAAACGGTCAAAGCGTTACAAGAGTTTTTGGGAATGGTAAATTTTCATAACCGCTTCCTGCCCCGCGCAGCGCAGCTCATGCAACCATTGTATGCCGCGCTAAAAAAACAAAAACCCACAAGCAAAATCGAATGGTCTCCTGAGCGGGAGTGTGCATTCGCGGAGGTCAAAACAGCCCTGGCAAACGCTGCGTTGTTAGCACATCCAGACCCCACGGCCCGCATAGCGCTCACTACTGACGCGTCAGATGTGGCCATAGGAGCGGTCATAGAGCAGCAGGTCACCGGGGTTTGGCAGCCGCTTGCCTTTTTCAGCAGGACGTTGCGCGATAGTGAGCGAAAATACAGCGCATTCGACAGGGAGTTGTTAGCTCTCCACTTAGCCATTCGCCACTTCCAGTTCTGGCTGGAGGGACGCCGTTTCACCGCGTTCGTTGACCACAAGCCGCTTACTTTCGCGATGGCCAAGGTTTCAGAACCATGGTCGGGCCGGCAGCAGAGGCAGCTGGCTGCAATCTCAGAGTTTACTACCGATATTCAGCACGTAGCAGGTAAACTTAATGTGGTGGCAGACTGCCTCTCTCTAGAGAGAGACAGTAGATTGTGCAACCACGCCCGCTCCCATGAGCGGAAGTGTGCATTCGCGGAGGTCAAAACAGCCCTGGCAAACGCTGCGTTGTTAGCACATCCAGACCCCACGGCCCGCATAGCGCTCACTACTGACGCGTCAGATGTGGCCATAGGAGCGGTCGTAGAGCAGCAGGTCGCCGGGGTTTGGCAGCCGCTTGCCTTTTTCAGCAGTACGTTGCGCGATAGTGAGCAAAAATACAGCGCATTCGACAGGGAGTTGTTAGCTCTCCACTTAGCCATTCACCACTTCCAGTTCTGGCTGGAGGGACGCCGTTTCACCGCGTTTGTTGACCACAAGCCGCTTACTTTCGCGATGGCCAAGGTTTCAGAACCGTGGTCGGGCCGGCAGCAGAGGCAGCTGGCTGCAATCTCAGAGTTTACTACCGATATTCAGCACGTAGCGGGTAAACTTAATGTGGTGGCAGACTGTCTCTTTCTAGAGAGAGACAGTAGATTGTGCAACCATGGCCGCGGAGCAGGCTAGTGACGCGGAAGTGCGTGCCGCCGCAGTCCACACAGGGATAGATTATGCAGCCATGGCCGCGGATCAGGTTAGTGACGCGGACGTGCGCGCGCTCCAGTCTGGACCAACAGGGTTAAGGCTGGAGAACAGGGTGTTACAAGATGGTATGCCCCCCCTAATCTGCGATGTCTCCACGGGTCGACCGCGCCCGGTGGTACCGACCGCGTGGCGCCGCCGCATTTTTGACTCAATTCATTCTCTGGTGCACCCGGGGGTGCGCGCATCGGTCAAAATGGTAGGAGAGAAATTTGTATGGCCGAGCCTGCGCAAGCAAGTTAAAGAGTGGGCAGCAGCCTGCGTGGCTTGTCAACGAGCCAAAATACACAAACACACTAGAGCTCCCTTGGAGCCGTTTCACATCCCGGCTAAGAGGTTCGATCATGTGCATGTCGACCTCGTAGGCCCCCTACCGCCGTCACAGGGGTGCACACACCTTTTGACAATGGTGGACCGCACCACGCGTTGGCCGGAAGTGGTCCCGCTGGCATCAACCACAGCCGAGGAGGTAGCACGCGCGTTTTTAACGGCATGGGTAACGCGTTTTGGAGTTCCGTCGGACATTACATCCGACAGAGGTCCTCAATTTATTTCCAAGCTTTGGTCAGCGATGGCCCGCAGCCTGGGGGTAACGATCCACCGCACTACCGCGTACAACCCGCAGGCTAATGGTTTATGCGAACGTTTCCATAGGTCATTGAAAGCAGCCCTCAGAGCGTCGCTTACGGATGCAAATTGGGTGGACAGGCTACCATGGGTTTTATTGGGGTTGCGTTCTGCACCTAAAGAGGATTTAAAAGCCTCCCCAGCTGAGTTAGTTTTTGCACAGCCACTCCGGCTGCCCGGGGAATTTCTCCCAGATAATCCTGCGCCAGAGTGCCCCCCTGCTCAGCGGTTGCAGAGCGACACGGGATCGAGCACGCTTCCTGGCCCCGTTCATCACAGTTTTCCACACGTTTTTGTGCCTAAGGCTTTAAAAAATGTGGAGTTTGTTTTTGTCAGACACGATGTGCATCGCCCCCTGTTGCGGCCACCTTATGATGGACCTTTTAGAGTGCTGGAAACAGGGGATAAGCATTTTTTGCTAGATTTGGGGGGGCAGGGAAGAACAGATTGGAATAAATAGACTCAAACCCGCCTTTGTGTTGGCCGACGAAAATGTGCTGTTGGCTACGGCTCCTCGGCGCGGCAGACCCCCTAAGGAGCATTCATCAGGACACCCACAGGGATTGACTAACAGTTCTAATCCTCAGGCAGCAGCTCCCCAGCAGGAGGGCGCCACGAGAGTGGTAAAGCCCGCTTACAGCAGATATGGGAGGCGACTGAGGCCCAAGCGACATGTGGACTGATGTGTAATAATTTTACCATGACTTGCAGACTGTTATTACGGTTGTTCCATCTTAGACGTTTGGGGGAGGGGGGTCATGTGGGGCACATATATGCACATATGTATATGACTGCATGATTCATACGTATACCACCTTAGGCTTCGCATCTGAGACGGAACAAAGGACTGAGCCGCTCTGGAGATAACACGAGCGTGTGAAGTTTAGTCTTTGGCATGCAAAGAGATAGCCTTGGGGGATTTCGCCCAGCGGCCAGAGACTGAGAGGTGGAGTGTGTTAAGATCGGGGGGAAGTTACATTGTGACTGGGATTAAGTACCATGTGACTGTATGTTTGATGTTCTGGGTATAAAAGGGACAGATGTTGGAAGATTCATTCTCTTTTTCTCTTTCTGTGTTTGGATGATGTTGGAGAATGTGAATAAATCTGACTTGAGAAATAAGCTCAGCCTCATCTTTCCCCATTCTCCACAGTCTCACCATAAATTCACAGGAGTCATTCTGCTTCTTGTATTTCCCTGTTCTTGTTCCAAAAAAATCTGACCAATAAGAACAGAGAACATTCTGATGTAAGTCTCGTGGGATTTAACTTGACACAAATTGGTCCGCTTGAATTTTTGCCTGTGTGAAAGGGAACCAAACCAAGGACAAAATAATACAAAGTAACAAACTTATCAGTTGATTCAGACCAAAGTAAATGAATTTAGGTGTGAAAGCACCCTAAAAGAATGAATGAAATAATGCATCACTTTTGGACAGGGGTGCCTGGTTTCAGTGAACGACAGAATATGACTGGTCCCTGGTGTACAGCACAGAAACATTAATGAATGAGTGGCTAACCTGCTAGCTTCAGCTAGCCGCCAACCGCCTAGCGAAGCTAACGCTAATAGATCGATGCAACACCACGGCTAAAACTAGAAAAGCACTCAGAGAGTGCATACCTCTGCCAAGGCTCCTTCCATCTGGCATGGATCACCTCCAAACTGTAATGGGTTTGTGTGTAGGTCACGAGCCAGTTGTGGTGAAAACTGCAGCAAAATCTATCCAGTAGTTTTGGAGGATTCTCGCCAACACACTGTGAGGAGATAAGAGCTTTGGTGGAGGTATGCATTCTCAGCTCATCACCAAAATGTTTTAGGTTCCTCTCTAGGCCAAGGACCACCTCTGGTGAAAATTACATCCAAATCCATCTAGTAGTTTTTGTGTAATCCTGCTGCTCAAAAACAAACAAGGTCTCTGGTGGAGGTATGCACTCTCAGATCAGACACATTTCAGAAGGTTAAAACCCACAAAATCACTTGTTCAGTGAATGGGACCTTTAAAGTGTATGCTTTCAGAATCAATTTAAGTTTTTTGCTTTTTCAAAATGTATTTTTTCATTAGAGCACACAACAGAACATGCATAACAAATAGCTTGCCAATTTTGCCATTTACAATTTTACACAAATCTAATAGAAGGGGGAGAAATAATACTGACAAGAGTTAGCACTACTTCTGTTAAATTAGATTTGGGCCACCAAAGGGCCGTCATTCTTTGTAGCATGTGGGCCGAGTGTAAGTGCATTCTGTGGGTCAGAATCGTTGGAAAATTATCATTATTTAAAATAATCAATGCATTCTTTTAATTTGGATATTCAAGAATAGACAGGTCTACAGAATGACTTAGTCCACAATTTAAAATGGTAAAACTGGCCTTTTTTAATTATCAAAAACAAATGGAATTTTAAATTAAATATGAAAGGGATTTTTAAGGTGAACTTCAGCTTTTTGGTTTTCATGTTTTTCCCCCTTGTCATGTCAAGCAGCTAGGTAGACAGAACAGAAATCTGCTTCCCTTATTGTGCCAAACAGATTTACTTTACCAAAAGGAGCGTTAGACAGCACATACAGTGCATCTGGTAAGTATTCACTGCACTTCACCTTTTCCACATTTTATGTTACAGCCTTATTCCAACATGGATTAAATTCATTTTTTCCTCACAATTCTGCACACAATACCCCATAATGACAACATGAAAAAAGTTATTTTTTTTTAAATTTTTGCAAATTTATTAAAAATAAAAAAAAACTAAGAAATCACTGTGTATGCATGGGAATTTGTTCAAATCACTCCATCAGTAAAAATCCAACAGTGAAGCTGAAAACTGTCATGTACTGAGCACTGGAGGTTTCTGCCATGCTAAGTCTCATGGCTTTTTCTCTATATTTATATATTTGTGGTATTTTGGTTTCTGTAATTCTCAGACTGTTTTCTATTTTCCTGTTTATACCATAGTTTTGTTACTCTCTTATTTTGTATTAGGTTGTATTTATTTCTCTGTCTGCATTTGTTGATATTTTATTCTTTATATCCCTTACTGTCGTGTTTCCCTCTGGGTTGATAGCTGTCAGTGGCGTTTCTGGGTTTCTGCTCTGTGTGGGCGTCGCTCCGTCAACTGTCAGCTCCAGGTCGCTCCCCTCTCTTCGTCTTCTTCTTTTAGAATTGATTGGCGGCTGGCAACCAGCTTCCAGGTGCATTACCGCCAGCTGGTCCAATTATGAATCATTGTTACCTTCTGCCCGCTCATTTGACCCACACCTCTTATTACTTATGCGATTTGTTTTTGATCCTATTTAAGGGCAGTTATTTTTATTTCCCGTGCCACAGTCTTGAGTTTCCCTTTCCTCATCTCCACCAGAATGCAGCCCTCGTTCTGGTGCGCTAAACCCGTAAGTTTACTAGTTTGAGTTTT
Organism: Pholidichthys leucotaenia; assembly: GCA_020510985.1. Lineage (NCBI taxonomy): Eukaryota > Metazoa > Chordata > Actinopteri > Cichliformes > Pholidichthyidae > Pholidichthys > Pholidichthys leucotaenia. The sequence continues at coordinate 354,363,145 of CM035842.1, read as the reverse complement.
GTGTTGGAGCACTGTTTGGACTTTATGTTTTATTGTTTTCAATAAATCTCACAAACTCACAGTTCAGCGTGTGCGTCTTCCTCTCTGCCCCAAGGGGCAATTCATGACAGAAAACTGCTGCCAGTAAGAGACCCAGCTGCTGTGAGTTGTGGGTTTTGTTTTTTTATTCACTGATCTGTTTGTGGAGCTGATCATGTCCCCAGCACGCCAACCTCTGACAATCAAAGGGAGATCGGCAGTGGGATCCCCGAGTGTGGAGGAGGAATGGGTCACCGAATTCATCCGGGGCTTTGTGGATGAAGACCTCGCCTCCCGCAGCTGAAAGAAAATCTGGGAGAAGGTGGATTCGGCGACCGCTATAGTCGAAGTGCACCCTGGGTTGTGGAGGTTCCCCCAGTTTGCGGAGCTGCTGGCTACGCTGTCCGTCCTGCAGCAGTCTTTCCCCGGACTGACGTGGGGGCTGCTTCCAGCGAGCCTGAAGCCAACATGGAAGTGCGCGCCGCGGCAGATGCCCTGCTTCACCTCCAATTCGCCCATTCCTGCTCCAGCTCCATCCGCTCCACGCCGCCGCCATCCAACTCCAGACCGCCAGAGGAATACTCCCACCTCTCAGCCAGCAACTCCCCCTTCGCCGAGGCAGAAGACTCCCGCAGCAGTGCCCGCTCAGTATTTTTCCTCTCCAGCTGTATCATCAGCTTCTTCCCTCTATGCAGCTGTTGTTTCCTGCTTCTCCTTGATGTTTTCTCCCTCTGCTGAGAGGTCGGCTGTTTCCTTCCCAGCTCTGCCCATCACCGTGTTTGCAGGGGCGGCTCCTCCACGTTTCACTGAGGGGCCCACAACCGCTGAAGCCACAGAGAGGGTGGATTCTACACCTGCTGAAGCAGAAAACATCATGCCTCGGAAACACAGACAAGTGTCTTTTCATTCTCTATTACCAACATGTAAATTATCTTGCCTGATTCCCAGTGGTGAGGCTCAGCCCCTGCAGTCCTGTGAGCCCTCACCGCCTGCTGCAGCTAAAGACTGTTCACTTGCTCTCTCCGTGTCTCCTCCTATTCTTCCCGAGTGTCTGCCGACTGCTGGGTTGAGCCGCTGGGTGATGGAGGAGCCTGCGGCCTTGGAGAACCTGGTTCCAGCGCCGCATCCATGGTTAGGATGGAGGGAGAGTGCTGCCTGTGATCCAGAGCCTGCGTCGACGAATGAGCGTCCCCGGGCTTCAGCTGTGCCGGATCCAGCGCTAACAAGGAACGGACCTCCTGTTGCCACGCCGGGCGAGCCACTTGCATGGATCACATTGCCGGGGGGTCCAGGAACGGCATTGACCACCATGCCTGCTGCTGGGGCCACCACAGCAGAGCCGGAGTTGGACCTCCAGAGGGCCGGGCCCGAGAAGTCATTGTCTAGATTGACGGAGTATTGGAGGGTGGTGGAGCTTGATTTCAGACAAGTGCCCTCCTTTGTTTTCATTGTTTCAATTTTGGAGAGATCTTGTCGGGCTCTTGGTGGGGAGAGCCAAGTACAGCCATCAGCTGTGCCTGAGCTCACCTTGCCAGACTCCACTGCTGCCGGTGACCCTGACCCTGTTTCTCTGCCTCTCTTGCCCAAGCTCTTCCCCAGGGTCACCGAGGATCGTCCAGCTTTGCTAGAGGTCTCCTTGAGTCCGGCCTTGCCACCTGAGATATCTGTGGGTCCAGCTCCCCCTGTTAAGGTCATCGCTGGTGCTTCGTCCCAGCCCCGGACTTCTGAAGGTGCAGCCTACCCTGCCAAGGTCGTTGCAGGTGCTCGGTCCCAGCCCGAGACCTCCAAGGGTGCTGCTTCCCCGCTGGCTGAGGTCGTCGCGGGTGCTCCATCCCAGCCTGGGACCTCCGTGGGTGCAGCTCCTCCTCAGTCCGGGTCTCCGTGGGTGCTGTGTCCCAGTCGTGGACCATCGTGGGTGCTGCACCCCAGCCTGAAACCTATGTGGGTGCTGTGCTCCAGTGTGAGCCTGCTGTGGGCCTTACGCTCCAGCCCGGAGGCCACTGTGGGTGCAGCTCTGGCCCAGTCCGGGTCCACTGAGGGTGCAGCTATGTCCCAGTCTGGACCCACAGAGGGTGCAGCTCTGCTCCAGCCCGGAGCCACCGCGGGTGCAGCTCTGCTCCAGCCCGGAGCCACTGTGGGCGCTGCAATGTCCCAGTCCGGGACCACCGAGGGTGCTGCAGAGCAATCCGAAACTGTCATGATTCTCCCTCCTCTGCCAGATGCCGTCGTGGTTCCCCTCCTCTGCCTGAGGCCGTCGTGGTTCCCCCTCTTCTGCCAGACACCGTCGTGGTTCCCTCTTCTGTATCAAGGCCATTGTGGTTACCTCTCCTCACCCTAATGTCGGCTTGCGTTCCCCAACTCCTCCATCTGGCTCACTGCTGGTTCTTCCTGTTGGGCAGCTGCCTCCTGGACCACCCTTTCTGTTCAGGTGCTTAAAAAAAACTATGGCAGACCACCTGACAGACTGTGCTGTGGGGTTGGGTGGTCCACGCTGTCTGGTAAGCCACCCGACTCTTTCCATCATTCCATCTGCTGGGCCTGGGACTTTGACCACCTGCCTGATCTGCCCAGTTCTTCGGTCCAGGGGGCTTAGATGGTTGGGGTTTTGCCTGGTGGCTCTAAATTGGTTACTAGTAAATGATAGATTGTTGTATTCACTGTGAGTACTTATTAGGAATATCTGTCACAAAGATGCCATCCATGCTATATAGGAATCTGCCTTTCAGCACAGACAGACACAATTATGTTACTCAACAAGCTGAAGCAAAAAATTTCACCCTACCTGTAGTAAGAACCAACGCCAATGAACGAACATTCATTTACAGAGGAATGTATGAATGGAATCCCCAGATATATCACACAAATAAATGGCATAACTCACTTTAAATCACTATTAAAGCAATATCTTTTAAACCACTGTCAGATAAAATAATGGTGATTATGTCTATTGGATTTATAATAACTAGAATTGCTGTTGACCATAATGGCTAATTATCAGCGGTAATATATCACTTATTATGATTCATATCCAGTGTTAAGGACTATGTTATGATATTATATAATATGGTATGGGGTGGCAGTGGCTCAGAAGGTACAGCAGGTCATCCAATAACCGGATGGTTGGTGGTTCGAATCCTGCTCTCCCCAGATATCCTGCTGTTGTGTCCCTGGGCAAGACACTTTACCCATCTTGCCTCCGGTGTCCATAACTCTGGGTATGAATGTGTATAATTGTTTGGTGGTGGCCGGAGAGGCCGTTGGCACGGATTGGCAGCCACATTTCGGTCAGCCTGCCCCAGGGCTTGCCACTACCACTGTCTGTCTGGAGTGAATGAATAATGTATCTATTTGTAAAAGCGTCTTTGAGTGTCCATGATAAAGCGCTATATAAATCTGATTTATTATTATTATTACTATGTTATATATGTGTAAAGGGCAGCTGTGTTACAGTAGTAGTTTGCCACTACCATTGCCTGTCTGTGGAGTGAATGAATATTGTATCCATTTGTACAAGCGTCTTTGAGTGTCTATGATAAAGAGCTGTATAAATCTGATACATTATTATTATTATTATTATTATTATTATTATTATTATTATTATTATTATTATTATATTGCATCATATACATGTCTGTTCTGCTCCCCAGATATCTATCTTGCACACATCTGTTTTTTTAATATTCTTTATTCTGTTACTTTCAGGTAACAGTTGCGTCTTGAATGTTTATTGGGACAACTGTTGCCTTATGTAATTTACAGTTGTGTGAAAAGTATTTGCCCCCTTCCTGAGTTCTCATTTTTTTGTATGCCACACTAAAATGTTTCAGATCATCAAACAAATTTAAATATTAGACAAAGATAACACAAGTCAACACAAAATAGTTTTTTAAATGAAGGTGTTTATTATTAAGTGTAAAAAAAAATCAAACCTACATGGCCCTGTGTGAAAAAGTGATTCCCCCCCCCCCCCGTTAAAACATAAATTAACTGTGGTTTATCACATGTTTGGAAAGCTGAGTTCAATTTCTCTAGCCACACCAAGGCTAGATTACTGCCACACCTGTTCTCAATCAAGAAATCACTTAAATAGGACCTACCTGACAAGGTCCCATTTAAGTGAGATCCAAAGAAATTCAGGAGCAAATGAGAAACAAAGTAATTGAGATCTATCAGTCTGGAAAAGCTTATAAAGCCATTTCTAAAGCTTTGGGACTCCAGTAAACCACAGTGAGAGCCATTATCCACAAATGGTGAAAACATGGAACAGTGGTGAACCTTCCCAGGAGTGGCCGGCCAACCAAAATTACCCCAAGAACGCAGCAACGACTGATCTAAGAGGTTACAAAAGACCCCACAACAACATCCAAAGAACTTCAGGCCTCATTTGCCTCAGTTAAAGTCAGTGTTCGTGACTCTACCATAAGAAAGAGACTGGGGGACAAAAATGGCCTGCATGGCAGAGTTCCAAGACGAAAACCACTGCTGAGCAAAAAGAACATAAAGGCTCATCTCAGTTTTGCCAGAAAACATCTTGATGATCCCCAAGACTTTGGGAGAATACTCTGTGGACTGACAAGACAAAAGCTGAACTTTTTGGAAGGTGTGTGTCCCATTACATCCGGCGTAAAAGTAACACTTCAGAAAAGGAACATCATACCAACAGTAAAATATGGTGGTGGTAGTGTGATGGTCTGGGGCTCTTTTGCTGCTTCAGGACCTGGAGGACTTGCTGTGGTAAATGGAACCATGAATTCTGCTGTCTACGATAAAATCCTGAAGGAGCATGTGCGGCCATCTGTTCGTGACCTCAAGCTGAAGCATGCTTGGGTTCTGCAGCAGGACAATGATCCAAAACACACCAGCAAGTCCACCTCGAATGGCTTAAGAAAAACAAAATGAAGACTTTGGAGTGGCCTAGTCAAAGTCTTGACCTGAATCCGACTGAAATGCTGTGGCATGACCTTTCATGCTCGAAAACCCTCCATTGTGGCTGAATTACAACAATTCTGTAAAGATGAGTGGGCCAAAATTCCTCCACAGCGCTGTAAACGACTCTGCCAGTTATCGCAAATGCTTGATTGCAGTTGTTGCTGCTAAGGGTGGCCCAACCAGTTAGTAGGTTTAGGGGGCAATCACTTTATGACACAGGGCCATGTAGGGTTTTTTTTCCCCCCTTAATAATAAACACCTTCATTTAAAAACTGCCTTTTGTGTTTACTTGTATTATCTTTGCCTAATATTTAAATTTGATTGATGATATGAAACATTTAAGTGTGACAAACATACAAAAAAAATGAGAAATCAGGAAGGGGGCAAACACTCTTTCACACCACTGAATGTTATACTATATGTATTGGTTATGACCTAAATTTCGAACCCTAGGAAGAATAGCAGCAGCCATTAGCTGCAGCTAATAGGGATCCCAATAAATAAACAATAATCATGTACATACCTAAGTATTCACATCCTTTGCCATGAAGTTCAAAATTGAGCTTATGTGCATCCTGTTTCCACTGATCATCCTTGAGATGTTTCTACAGCTTAATTGGAGTCCATCTGTGGTAAATTCAGTCGATTGGACATGATTTGGAAAAGTATGAGGTCCCACAGTGGACAGAGCACAAACCAGGCATGAAGTCAAAGGAAATGTCTGTAGACCTCCGAGACAGGATTGTCTCGAGGCACAAATCTGGGGAAGGGTACAGAAAAATTTCTGCTGCTTTGAAGGTCCTAATGAGCACAGTGGCCTCCATCATTCATAAATGGAAGAAGTTTGGAACCACCAGGACACTTCCTAGAGCTGGCCAGCCGTCTAAACTGAGCAATCGGCGGAGAAGGGCCTTTGTCAGGGAGGTGACCAAGAACCCGATGGTCACTCTGTCAGAGCTCCAGCATTCCTCTGTAGAGAGAGGAGAACCTTCCAGAAGGTCAACCATCTTTGCAGCAATCCACCAATCAGGCCTGACATGGTAAGAGTAGCAAAATGGAAGCCACTGCTTAGTAAAAGGCACATGGCAGCCCACCTGGAGTTTGCCAAAAGGCACCTGAAGGTCTCTCAGACCATGAGAAACAAAATTTGCTGTTCTGATGAGACAAAGATTGAACTCTTTGGCATGAATGCCAGACGTCATGTTTGGAGGAAACCAGGCACCGCTCATCACCAGGACAATACTATTCCTACAGTGACGCATGGTGGCAGCATCATGCTGTGAGGGTGTTTTTCAGCAGCAGGAAAGATGAATGCAGCAATGTACAGAGACATCCTGAATGAAAACCTTCTCCAGAGTGCTCTTGACCTCAGACTGGGGTGACGGTTCATCTTTCAGCAGGACAATGACCCTAAGCATACAGCCAAGATATCAAAGGAGTGGCTTCATTACAACTTTGTGAATGTCCTTGAGTGGCCCAGCCAGAGTCCAGACTTGAATCCAATTGAACATTTCTGGAGAGATCTGAAAATGGCCGCGCACTGATGCTTTCCATCTAACCTGATGCAGCTTGAGAGGTGCTGCAAAGAGGAATGGGCTAAACTGCCCAAAGATAGGTGTGCCAAGCTTGTGGCATCATACTGAAAAAGACTTGAGGCTGTAATTGCTGCCAAAGGTGCATCAACAAAGTATTGACCAAAGGCTGTGAATACTGATGTACATATGATTTCTTAGTTTTTTATTTTTAATAAATTTGCAAAAATCTAAAAAAAAAAACAAACAAAAACAAAACACTTTTTTCACTTTGTCATTATGGGGTATTGTTTGTAGAATTTAAAAATTTTTTTTTAATACATTTTGGAATAAGAATGTTGTCATGAATTGCCCTACGGGGCAGGAAGATGAGACCCACCCACTGAACTGTGAGTTTGGGTAATTTATTGACAAAAGCAACAAACATAAAGTTCAACAAGGTGCTCTAAACACAAAATACAAACGAGGGAAAAAACTTACAGAAATAGCACACCAGAGCAGAGATAGAGCTCTGGTGGAGATGACGAGTAGGTTGTAGAGTCAAGACAGCGGCAAATGGAAATGAAAATGACTCCCCTTAAATAGGGTTGAAAAACCATTACATAAGTAGTGACAGTTGTGGGTTCACATGAGCGGCAAAAGGTAACAATGAATAGTGATTGGGATCAGCTGGAAGTAATGAGATGAGAGCACACTGGGTGACAGCTGACAGGGTTACACCCACACGGAGCACCAATCAGGAAATGCCCTGACAGCTGTCAACCTCAAATACTAAGGAATAAAATAAATTATAAACAAGTACAACTGAAAAATATGTACCAATAATACAGAATCTGAATATAGTAAAACTAAGATAAATTGGAAGATAGAAAACATGCAGGGATAACAAAAACCAAAAGGCACAAAAAATACAACTAATAAATATAAATACAGAGAAAAGCCACAAGACTGAGCCTGGTGGAACTTCCAGAGCTCAGCTCGTGACAGCTGTAACATAACCCAATGTGAAAAAAGTGAATACTTTCCGGATACACTGTATATATGTACTGTATATTATTTATAAACTCCTCTTGTTATAACTTTTAATACTATATTTAAATTGTTTTACCCATGAAGGACCCGACGGGGGGGGGGGAAGGATGGGTGGGGAAAGAAAGAGGGAAAGAAAAGAGAGAAACAGAAGACAAACAGATTAACACAACTGAAACATACAGATGACAAACTGTTTCTTCTACTGAAAAGGTGTCATCACGAGTCTGGTATCTGGACCTGTTGAAGGAGAGACATATTTGTGTGTGCATGTGTGTGCGTGTGAGTGATTGGCAGGAAACATACAAAGAGGGCGCCAGGTCACAGCAACATCCCCCCGACCCCGGAAACTCCGAGCAAGCAAGACAGCGCCACCAACTCCCACAGACCACAAATGTCCCGAAGCCAACAAGCCCTGGGACAACCAGGCATCTGCCCCTGGAGGGACGGCCAAGGGAGGCTGGGCTGCCAAGTGGCTAACATGGCACACCCCCACCCCCGGACTGGCCAGCCAACAGCAGCCCCCAGGCCCCAGGCGCAGGAAGGCCAGCCCCCACTCCCCCCTTCCAGGCCAGAGACCATGAGGAGATCCCTCAGACATCCTCACAGCAGGCCGGCGCCCACCCCAGCGCCCCCGACACACACCCCTGGAACCCCCAGGCTCCCATGCCCAAGGAAGGTGGCAGCAAGGTGCAGGAGCCCCAGCCCAAGGGAGCCCATGTGGTCAGGAGGTGCCACCCCCATCAGTCCAGCACCCCCGACCAGCACACACACCCATTCCTACGCGCTCACACCCTCATGCTCTCACACACAACCACTTGCACCCACACATGCACTCACTCACTCCCACTCACCCTCTCCCCCACACAATCCCAGACTCACACTCCCACACCCAGACCCATCCACTTTCACCCACTTCCGTACCCGCTCAATCTCGCTCCCACTCTCACTCGCCCTCACAGTCGCCCACACCCACCCATGCCTCCCTCCACCCACACTCACTCATACACACACTCTCACTCATGCGCCAACTTACTCACATTCACTCGAGCACACTGATTCACCCTTAACACTTGGGGTTGGGCCACAGTGCAGATGTAGCGGGCATGAATGCACACCAACGCCCGACAATGGCCAGGAAGACCGCCGGCGCGGACCAGCAGCCACACCCCTGCCAACCCACCCCGGGGCGCCCACGGCCACAGAAGCAGACCACCAACGCCCACTTGGAACGACTGATCAGCGGACCACCGCAGGTGCTCCAAGATGCCACCCAACATGCAAAGCGCCACACAAATCTGACCCACCCCACCACCACCATCTCCACTCATCACTCCCTCACTCTCACTTACTCATTTGCTCAATCCCTTGCTCACACCTTTTCATTCGACAGCGCCCAGGGACGACAAAAACAGGCCCCTGGCAGAAGGAGGGCAGCAGGGGTGGGGGTCCCCCCCACCCCCATGCACGAATCGTGATGGGTGAGTGTTAGCTGTGTGGTGTGATTGTGTGCAGGTGTGTGAACTACCAAAGTGCAGTTAAAATATTTTCATTTAACGCATAGTCTAAACAACGGATAGGATATTAAGTTAATTTAATTATCTCACCCAAATTTTTAAGAAATCCAATCTGAATCTTAAATATATGAATTGCTGAATTAAGGTAAATCTATTATGGGCTATTTTTAGTCACATTTTTAAAAAAATGCATTTAAAGCATTTGCATGTTGTGAACATGATACAGAACAGTTTAAGGTTAATTAAAGTTGAAATTTATGGTAATGACAAGTGATATTTAGGTGCATTTACATTTGCACACGCTCTATGAGTGGTACGAAGCAGGAGCAGATTTTGTTTGTAGTTAAGAAAAGTTCAGTAATGTCTTTTGGCTGCTCCCTTTTGGGGTCACCACAGTATGTTATCACCTTATTTCGGAATGATCTACATGTTGATTTGGCAAGGATTTTTACGCCGAATGCCCTTCCTAACCCAACCCCTCCCATTTATCCGGGCTTGGGACCAACACAGGGAGTACACTGGCTTGTGCACCCCTGTGGTGGAGTAACTTCCTTCCTCCATTCTATTTTTGCTGAGCACCAAGCTAGAAGGCAGAAAGGAAGTACTATTTTTATATGGACTTCGGTATGACCCGGCCAGGACTTCAACTCATGACCTCCCGGTTGTGGGGCGGGTGCTCTACCTCTAGGCCACCACTCTAGTTACAGAAAGTTCGGGAATATTTTGATGAATATATATTATATATATTCAGGGATCTGAATATATATCATATATATAAATATAACAATTATATTTATATAAATATAAATATTTATATTTATACAGTATAAATATTTATATATCCCCTGTTATATTTATATATTATATATATAAATATAACAGGGATCTGTGTTGGGCCCTACTCTTTTTAGTGTATATATGCTCCCGTTAGGCAATATCATCAGAAAGCACTGTATACATTTTCACTGTTACGCAGACCACACACAACTATACCTGTCAATGAAGCCCGATGATTGTGATCAGTTGGCCAAGTTAGATGTCTGTCTTAAGGACATCATAGCTTGGATGACTTGCAATTTTCTGCTATTAAAATCTGATAAAACTGAAGCCATTCTTGTTGGCCCAAAACATCTTAGAAATTCCTTCTCAAATTATGCCTTTAATTTAGATGCCGCCACTCTCACTTTGAATAGTTCTGTGAGGAATCTTGGAGTTATTTTTGATCAAGATTTGTCCTTTAATTCACATATTAAAATTGTTTCTAAGACTGCCTTCTATCATCTGTGCAATATTGCCAAGATCAAGAGCATCTTGTCTCTAAATGATGCTGAAAAACTGATTCACACCTTTGTCAGCTCTCGATTAGATTATTGTAATTCGTTATTATCTGGTTGTCCTAAAGTATCCTTAAAAAAATCTTCAGTTGATTCAAAATGCTGCTGCTAGAGTTTTAATTGGTTCTAGAAAAAGAGATCATGTCTCTCCGGTTCTTTCCTCCCTTCATTGGCTTCCCATAGAATTTAGAATCAAGTTTAAAATCCTTCTTCTTACTTTCAAAGCTCTTAATAATCAGGCCCCCCAGTATATAAAAGATCTGATATTACCTTACCATCCTAATAGAGCATTACGGTCCCAAAATGCTGGCTTACTTGTGGTGCCCAGAATCTCCAAAAGTACAGTGGGAGGCAGAGCCTTCTGCTACCAAACTCCTTCTCTGTGGAACCAGTTACCACTCTGGGTCCGGGAGTCAGACTCGGTCTCTGTTTTTAAGAACAGGGTAAAATCCTTCTTTTTTAATATAGCTTACGTTTAAGGAGGGATTTTGTGTCTTTTATCCCCACTTTTGTTCTGCTGTTATTTGATCCATACTGCTGGTTGACCTCCAATAATGTACTTGGCACCTTACTGTTATGTTTTTATGTCTGCCCTCTCCATCCTCCCTAACCCCTCACCCCCAGCCAGTCTCAGCAGATGACTGCCCCTCCCTGAGCCTGGTTCTGCTAGAGGTTTCTTCCTGCCAAATGGGAGTTTTTCCTCTCCTCTGTCACTTAGTGCTTGCTCATAGGGGATTGTCTGATTGCTGGGTTTTTCTGAGACTGTGGGGTTTTTCTCTGCACTCTGGCGCCATGAGACGGCCTCTGTTGTGATGTGGCGCAGTATAAATAAAGCTGAATTGAACTGAATTGAATTGAATGAATGCCAAAAACATATATGAATTTCACTTTGTTACCAATTTATGAACAAATCCATTCTGCTCGCGTTTCATGAATGAGAGCCCATATGGTTTACTTAACATAAAATAAATGCAGTTTGATCAACAAGCCAAACTGATAATATGTTGTATATAATATAAATGTTCAACATTCATGACAACATAATGGTCAAATATATTCTGCAGATACAGAGCATATTCAGTGATATTACCAATGTGAAAACTAGCTGTGTATGTCAACTGTTGCAGAGATTGTTCAAATTCACTGTATAGTAATGTCACATCCGGTGAAACTAGTTGTTGTAATAATTTCTGCATGTGTTGCCCAACCTCCTATCGACACCAAATTCTAACATGTATTTGTCGACATTTTTAATTCAGGTAATTCTGCAGCTTAGCACTGATATTGTTGCCCAGGTGGTTTAGAATTTAGTGTCGGATGATGCTCTGGTTCTCCTCTGAACCTGTCAGTATATAGCGGATGGCACAGAAGTAACAGCTGCCATCCCTTTTTGTGTTTGCATGTGTCAAACCCTCAAGACAGTTATGAGGAATAGGTGTGAAAAATGCTCATCAGAGTGTTGGTATGTCTCAAAAAAACAAAATAAAACAAAGTACACTGCAATATGTGTGACAAGTATGTGAACATGGTGTACACTGCTCAGAGGTGATATACAAAGTGAATAGCCAATTAACTTAGTTGACGTTTATAACAAGCTACAGACCATAATTTAATCACATGGTCCAGGCTTGAAGCTGGGAGTATAATGTGGCCTAGAGGAGTATATTCTGCCCTAGCTTGTAGGGGAGGGAGAGCAATCATGTTCGGGTATAGTGCAAAACAGTCCTGGCTAATGTATAAATGCCTAACTCTGTAACTTGTTAGCTGTCATAATACATTATTACACTGTAACACCATCCTGGTTTTAGTGTTTGAATATTGTTAAAACTGACATTTTAATGTTGAGATATCACTTAAGGGGATCATTGATTGTACTTTTCCCACATTTTTAACATTTCCCACATGTCTTACTGAAATTGTAACATATTTTAGTCAAATTTTCTTTAATTATTTAATTATTGCAGCATGATTTGTGATTCATCTTTTGCAGCCTTTCTGAGAATGTCTGGTTTAAGTGCATGCCACATTCAACTCCACCCTCCCTCTTACATCACTATTGCTAGCATTAGCTGGCTAGCTTGGCTCTAGCCTAAACTAACTAGTGTAAACTTGTCTCAAAGAATGAATGAAATAATGTGTCTCTGGTGGACAGGGTGTGATGTTCATAGGACGTATTATTGTGTGACACGGGTGGTGGCTCCACCTTTCCGGTTCTGCTGCCACCCGGGGTATAAGAGGGCTGTGAGAAAGAGGGGCGGTCTCTTGACCTCCTGTCAGCCTGACGGCAGTGCCTTATATATTGCCAGTGAGTCTACAATAAAGTTGTGTTCAGTTCAACACTCAGACTTGTCCTTGGCTCCCGTTTTACCAACATAACATTTGGCAACGAGGATAAAAGTATGGACGTGGGCGTTGCTTCAATTCGGCCATTTGTGGAGCTTTCTGGTGAGCCGCCCCTCCCTTGGGAGAAGTGGTTCGCCGCTTTTCTAAGTTATGCAGTGGCATTGGACCTTGGAAGACTGGAGAAGTTGCGGGCACGCGCACTGTTGGTTCACAACTTGGGAATTGAAGGACAATGTATCCTTAGTACCTTAGGTGAGGGTGATAGTTTTGAAGAAGTGGTTGAGCTGATGGCTCGACATTTTTGCGCCCATCTGGAGGATTCAGTTTCAGCAGCGCCGTCAGTGGACCGGCAAGTCAGTGCAACAGTATGCTGCGGACCTGCATCAGCTGGCCGGGGACTGCCAGTTTGGAGCATTGGAGGAAGAGATGGTCCACGACCAGTTGGCGGAGCACACGCTTTGCTCGACAGCACGGTCGAGGTTCCTCACACACTCCGGTGAACTGACATTAGCCATGGCTGTCGAGATAGCTCAACAGTGTGAAGCAGCAGACAAACTATCATGGGAGCTTGGTGAGAGAGCGGCACGTCGCCATTTTGAACCACAGTCAACGGCACAAGCAGTGGACCTGGACAGCAACGATGGCATGAAAGATGAAGAATGCGCTAATGCTGTAAAGATAAGGTCCACCCCGGGATCGCCCAGGTGTTTGGGTTGTGGGTCCACCAAGCACCGTTATAAGGCTAGAGAGTGTCCAGCAAGAGGACGACGCTGTGGTAGGTGCAGATTCTTGCATCATTTTGCCAGGGCATGTTAGAGGTTCGAGCGAGGGGATCCGAGGCACATAGAGGATCTCCCCATTTCACCTCCCATAGTTGTTTGCAGTGTATCCCAAGTGACAATGGCTGTTCTTTCTGCATGGTGGAGTTGGACGGGGTGATGGTGCAGTTGCTGGGTGACACGAGAGCAGTGAGATCGGTGTTGGATTGGGAAACCGTGTGGAGTTCCTTCTCACAGTCTCGGGTTGAAGAAGAGCGGTCGGGCTGTGGTCTGTGGGACTGGCCGGTTCTGTGAACGGTGGACGGAGCTGTGTGGGATGAACCTTTGCCTAGTAATCTGGACAATGTGCAGGACCAATTCCATTCAGGGCCATCGTGGGAGGGTCCTGGTGACAGCGCCCGAGTAACCCTAGTTGAGGGAACTGAGCGGCGCGGTGGGACACCCGTGACGGTGGGTGGTGCTGAGTGGAGGGCCCATTCTGCTTTGGGAGTTTGGCTGGAAGGTGCTGAAGAGCAAGGGGTCACAATGGCTTCGCCGGCGGCAAAAATGAAAGCGAGCAGGGCAGGACTGGCTGGCACAGTAAAACGACGTGCCAGACAGGGACACTGGAAGCTGAGTTGGGCTCCTCTGGGCGTCGCTGATGTGGTCCGACCCAGAGAGGAGGCCTGGTCGAGAGGGGTTCGAGGCAAACGATGAGATGAACAGGGGCGGTTGCAGGTGGTGGCTGTTCGGGAGGATAGCTATCTTCAGCTGTCTGATGACTCAGGGGGGTATCCCAACGAGCTGCGGCACACCAAGCAGGAGAAGGAGGCATTTGGGCTGCAGTGTGTGTCATCCCTGGGTGTGAAGAAAAGAAAGAAGATGTTTAAAGGACTGTGTTTAGTTGAGATGGCAGAATAATCTGTAAAAACAGAACGATGTGAGACACTATATATAATTAACTGTGGATTAATGAACAAGCTGGAAAAGTTTGATCAGATTTCTTACCATTGATTTCTTTTTTTTGGGGGGGGGCGGTCATGAGTCTGAGCTCAAATATTCCTTCTGAGCTCAGACTCAATTTATTTCTGAGTTTTGTTTGTGTGTCAATATTTTGTTGTCAGTTTTCTGTATATATTTTTGTTTATTGTCACAGTATCTCACAAAAGTGAGTACATGCCTCAAATTTTTGTAAATATTTTATTTTATCTTTTCATGGGACAACACTGAAGATATGACACTTTGATACAATGTAAAGTAGTCTGTGTACAGCTTGGATAAAAGTGTAAATTTGCTGTCCCCTCAAAATAACTCAACACACAGCCATTAATGTCTAAACCACTGGCAACAAAAGTGAGTACACCCTTAAGTGAAAATGTCCAATTTGTGCCCATTTAGCCATTTTCCCTCCCTGGTGTCATGTGACTTGTTAATGTTACAAGGTCTCAGGTGTGAATAGAGTGCAGGTGTGTTAAATTTGGTGTTATCGCTCTCACACTCTCTCATACTGGTCACTGGAAGTTCAACATGGCACTTCATGGCAAAGAACTCTGAGGATCTGAAAAAAAAGAATTGTTGCTCTACATAAAGATGGTCTAGGCTGTAAGAAGATTGCCAACACCCTGAAACTGAGCTGCAGCACAGTGGCCAAGACCATACAGTGGTTTAACAGGACAGGTTCCACCCAGAACAGGCCTCGCCATGGTCGACCAAAGAAGTTGAGTGCACATGCTCAGCATCATATCCAGAGGTTGTCTTTTGAAAATAAACGTATGAGTGTTGCCAGCATTGCTGCAGAGGATGAAGGGGTGGGTGGTGGTGGTGGTTGTGGGGTGTCAGCCTGTCAGTGCTCAGACCATACGCCGCACACTGCATCAAATTGGTCTGCTTGGCTGTCGTCCCAGAAGGAAGCCCATTTTTAAGATGATGCACAAGAAAGCCCGCAAACAGGTTGCTGAAGACAAGCAGACTAGGGATATGGATTACTGGAACCATGTCCTGTGGTCTGATGAGACCAACATAAACTTATTTGATTCAGATGGTGTCAAGTGTGTGTGGCGGCAACCAGGTGAAGAGTACAAAGACAAGTGTGTCTTGCCTACAGTCAAGCATGGTGGTGGGAGTGTCATGGTTTGGGGCTGCATGAGTGCTGCCGGCACTGGGGAGCTACAGTTCATTGAAGGAACCATGAATGCCAACATATACCGTGACATACTGAAGCAGCCCTTTGGAAACTGGGCCGCAGGACAGTATTCCATTATGATAATGACCCCAAACACACCTCTAAGACGACCACTGCCTTGCTAAAGAAACTGAGGGTAAAGGTGATGGACTGGCCAATCATGTCCTCAGACCTAAACCCTGTTGAGCATCTGTGGGGCATCCTCAAATGGAAGGTGGAGGAGCACAAGGTCTCTAACATCTACTCCTTCGTGATGTCATCACGGAGTAGTAGAAGAGGATTCCAGTGGCAACCTGTGAAGCTCTAGTGAACTCCATGCCCAAGAGAGTTAAGGCAGTGCTTTAAAATAATGGTGGCCACACAAAATGTTGACACTTTGGGCACAATTTGGACATTTTCACTTAGGGGTGTACTCACTTTTGCTGCCAGCGGTTTAGACATTAATGGCTGTGTGTTGAGTTATTTTGAGAGGACAGCAAATTTACACTGTTATACAAGCTGTACACTGACTACATTGTATCAAAGTGTCATATCTTTAGTGTTGTCCCATGAAAAGATATAACAAAATATTTACAAAAATGTGATGGGTGTACTCACTTTTGTGAGATACTGTATGTGCCCTCCTCTCTCAGATACCCCCACAAACTGTTCACAGTCTGCTCTCCTGCCACCTCAGCTGTGGACAGTTGGGTAATTAGCTCGCCTGCCAGCTCAGCCCACACCTGCTGCTCATTTGTGTGTCCAAGTATTTAAGGACTGCCTGTTCATTGTTTCACTGCGGCTATATTGATTGTTTGTCTGGAGCTGAATGGACATTATTTCCTCTGGGCATCTCCTCTCCTCTTCCAGAGCCATTCTCACTCTGGAGTACATTCCTGTAAGTTATCCTCATTTGCACTTTTTGTATGCCTGCACTGTTTTGGATTTTTTTGTTCTGTTTGTTAATAAATGTCACACTGCAGTTCAGCATCTGGGTCTGTCTTTTTGCCCCGGAGGGACCGTTAACGACAGAATAGAGCCGCCAGTTATAGGCCCAGCTACTGCAGGAGTGCATTTTTCCTTTTTTGTGAATTTTTTCCACTCACCTGTCCAGCGGAGCTGTCATGCCTCCATTAGGCGAAGCAGACCAGAGGAGGTGGAGTCGGGATGAGCTGGAGTTCGTCTCTATGATTGAGGACATGGCGATCGGTGCTCGGAACTACTCATCACGTAAGGACGAGAGGCTGTGTTGGGGTGGAGTCGTGAATTTACTGGAGATCAAACCCAGCGTGCGCTTCCATCCCCGGGTGCTGGGACTCTCCCTTCCTCCACTTCCAACTATGCCATCAGCCTCCTGCTTGCCTGCTCCATCAACTCTGCGACGACAGTGTCGTCTTGCTTTGGACCGCCGGAGGAATCCTCCCACCTCTTCGGCATCCTTCTCCCAGACATCAAGCCCGACAATTCCCGCAGCAGTCCTTCTTTCTTCTCCTCCTTCACCGGCTGTCCCGTCAGTCTCCTCCCCTGCTGCAACTCCCGTCTCCTCAATGTGCTCTCCTGTTGCCGAGAGGTCCTCCATTTTTTCCCCAGCTCCGCCTGTCTCCGTGACTACAGGGGCGGCTCCTCTACAATCCTCAGGGGGGCCCATATTTACCATAGCCACGGAGAGGGATGACATTCCTCCTGCTGCAGCAGCAAACATCAAACACTGGGAAAACAGGCAAGTTTCATTTCATTCTGTTTCAAATTCTGATGATATGCCTTGCCTGATTCCTGGTAGGGAGGCTCAAGAAACGCAGTCCCCTGAGCTCTCCCCACCTGCTGCAGTAAATAATTCCTCACCTGCTCTCTCCTTGTCTCCCCCATCTGTCCCTGAGTGTCCGCCAGTCCCTGAGCAGAACCGCTGGATGATGGAGGAGCCCGTGGCGCTGGAGGACTCTGTTCCAGCGCCAGCAGTGAGTCAACCCCCAGCTGCCACGCTGGAAGAGCCACCAGCATGGTCCACTTCATCTGAGGAGACGAGGACTGCAACCACCATCATGCCTGCTTAGGAGGCTGCTGCAGCAGAGTTGGTACCAGAGTTGGACCTCCAAGAGACCTGGCCTGAGACGTCGTCACCTGGATCGACAGAGTCCTGGACGACGGTGAAGCTCAAGCTCAAGCAAGTGCTCTCTCTTGTTTTCCTCTTATCTGTTCTGGAGAGATCTTGCCTGGCTCTTGGTGAGGAGAGTTGGGTGCAGCCACCAGCTGCACCTGAGCTCACCTCGTCAGGCTCTGCCGCTGTCAGTGACCCTGACCCCTTTTCTTTGTGTGTTCTGTCTGAGCTTTCTCCAAGAGTCACCGGAGAAGATCCAACCTTGCCAGATAACTCTGTGGGTCCAGGTTCGCCATCTGAGGACATCGTGGGCCCAGCTCCCCCTGCTGAAGTCGTCTTGGGTCATCCGTTCCAGCCCGGGTCCTCCGTGGGTGCAGCCTCCCCTCTGCCCGAGGCCGCCATGTGGGTTCCTCCTCCACGGTCAGAGTCACAATGGATGCTGTGTTCCGGTCGGGGACCCTCGTGGGTGCTGTGCCCCAGCATCAGTCCAATGTGGGTGCTGCGCTCCAGCTTGGGCCCACCATGGGCACTACACCCCAGCCCGGGACCCACCGAGGGTGCAGCATTGGCGCAGACTGGGTCCACCGAGGGTGCAGCGTTGGCCCAGCCCAGGTCTACCGTAGGTGCTGCAGAGCTCCAGTCCAGAGCCACCACAGGTGTTGCAGAACTCCAGCCCGGAGCCACCGTGGGTGCTGCAGAGCTCCAGCCTGGAGCCACTGCGGGTGCTACAATGTCTCAACCCGGGACCACCAAGGCTGCAACCAGCCAGTCCAAGGACGTCATGGTCCCCCTTTCTCCTCTGCCAGACGCCGTCATGGTCCCCCTTCCTCATCTGCCAGACGCTGTTGGGGTTCCCCTTCCTCCTCTGCAAGATGCCATCATGGCCCCCCTTCCTCCACCATCAGACACCGTCGTGGTTCCCTCCTTCCAGCCCTGTTTTCTGTCGCTGGGCCTTCCCATGGGGGAGCTGCCTCCTGGGTCACCCCTCCAGTCCTGGTGGCTAAAGAACTCAGGCCGGCCGCCTGACAGACTGAGCCACTGGGTTGGGTGGCCCATATTCTTCGACAGGCCACCCTAATCATTCCACCTTGCCGTCTACCTTGGCTGGGACTAAGGCTGGCCAACTGAACAGCTGGGTTCTTTGGCCTAGGGGGCCCAGGGGCCCAGTATAGCATAGGTGTGCGGCTGAGCAGGCTCCAGCCTTTAGTTCCCTTCTAACCTGTTTTCCCCCACCTCCCAATGGGGTATTTTTTCGTTGTTCGCTTCTCCCGGGAAGGGGGGGGGGCTTTTCGGTGTTGCCTGGGGGTGTCTGGATCCACCCCTTGAGGGAGGGGCTCTGTCATGAGTCTGAGCTCAAATATTTCTTCTGAGCTCAGACTCAATTTATTTCTGAATTTTGTTTGTGTCATTATTTTGTTGTCAGTTTTCTGTATATATTTTGGTTTATTGTCACTTATGTGCCCTTCTCTCTCAGACACTCCCACTAACTGTTCACAGTCTGCTCTCCTGTCACCTCAGCTGTGGACACTTGGGTAATTAGCTCGCCTGCCAGCTCAGCCCACACCTGCTGCTAGTTTGTGTGTCCAAGGATTTAAGCACAGCCTGTTCATTGTTTCACTGTGGCTATATTGATTGTTTGTCTGGAGTTGAATGGACATTATTTCCTCCAGGTATCTCCTCTTCTCCTCCAGAGCCATTCTTTTATTTTTATAATAATAATAATAATAATATTATTATTATTATTATTATTATTATTATTATTATTATAAATTATATTTTGGTCAACAAAATAATTATTTCATGTTTGACATGTTCATTTATCACTTTTTATTAACATTTTATCACAGAAAGGTAAAAAAGGTAAACAATGTATTGTAAAAAGGTAAACATCCAAAACATCCAAAAATACAACGCTGTATAGCTGTGTCGTAATTCCGGTTCATGGGCAGGATCATGAAAATAGATCTGAGCAAAAAGTGGCTTTCGACCCTGTTCAGGAAGGCCCGTGCATGCCCACAGAAACTGAGAAACCTGAGCACCCGGAGAAAATGCTTTTGCTTAGTTTCTTCATCTTGAGCAACAATACGAAGACTGCTTGATCTGGCATCTCTGCTCGCGGCAACGTAGAATTGGCCATGGCTGCAGAAATCTGTGGTGCAGAAAACACAAATGCGCTGTAAAGACTGGCCCTGTGACTTATTCACCTTGCCAATTTTGAGCCATATGACATCATAAACACATATTAGTCTAGGCATCATGAGTGATGGCTTACTGTATATGACATCATAAAGACACATTTGTCTATGTGCCGTCATATAGACATCATATCTTTATGACGGCATCGCGAGTCCTATGATGCCTGAGTTCATAGACTCTCATGATGTCCTATAAACGTGACAGACACACACAGCTAACTAGTGTTAGCTTAGTTAGCTACTGTAGCTAACTACAAAGTAGTAATTTGATGATGATAACATAACACTATCACACAAAATTCATGGACGCTGAAAATAAGTTCATAATTTATAACAGCACATATATTATGAGGTATAAAAATGATAATACTTACATGTATGTTGCTGTGTAAAAATAACCTTCAGGGAGATGAGTAGATGTGTCCTTCCGTGCCGAGTCTTCGAAGCATGTGTCGAGTAACCCGGGAAGATTTTTGTGAAGCACGTATCAAGGCTTGTGTTGCTGATGAACGTGGTAACATTCGAAGGGGACAGCGAAGCGCAATGTCCCTCACATTTTGTGGACTTGGGACTTTGTTTTCAATCTATTCCAGCTTCTTCTTTTTTTTTTTTTTTTGCGATGGAACCAGCAAGAAAGAGATTTGCTTCATGAAACTTCATCTCGCCATCACTAGTGGTGAGACTGTTGGCATTAGATGTGTGGATTGACAGTAAATGTATATCTGACAATCACAGTTGATAAAAATCAAAGGTTCCTAGGGTTAACCTTTGAAATTCCATAGAAAATGCTTGGGGTCATTTTTGACCCCATGTGGAAAAGTGTGGTACTGATACAAAAAAATGCAATTACTTAAAAAATATAACAATTAGATACAAATCCAAATAGCCTCATATCAAAGACAACCTATTTGAGGAATACATGGAAGATCAAATGATAAAAAATTAAAATTACAAAGATATTGCAAAAAAAACAACCGCTGGTGTCATTTTTGACCCCACTTATGCATCTAAGATTAAGAGCATGACCTGCTGTCTTTAAGTTAAAACTATGGTTTTGGAATTCAGCAAGCAGTTCTCTTTTGGACCAGAGTTAGAATAAAAATTTAAAAAAAAAAATCCCAACTGTACTGTGCAGCTATAGGATGCTTGGATAATTCAGTAAGCATGTCAAAGCCAAGATATATGCAAGTCATAAAGTAAGATCCTCCAAAGATGCAAAATATTTTCAATTTTCATACCATCACAAATAACGCACTCAACACTACTGGGAGTATATCATCAACAAGTAATCAGCAGGCATGATGGGGTGTGCAAGCTTCTTAGTTAGGAATGGTGGAGTTTTTGATGAGTTTTATACCTTTCTTTATTGCTTGAGCTCCCCTTTAGCCTCTTGCTGCTGCTGCTGCTGCTGCTGCTGTCTTTCTGTCTTCCTCTTGTTCCTCCTCCTCCTCCATCACTCCTCTCTGTTATGGTGATGGATCCAAGTGGCACAGCTTATCCTTGCATACTGGAGCAGCTCTTTGGATCATCAGCCTCTGTGGTGCTAAGACCCAGAGATGAGAGAGAAGGGGAATGTTTCTCTTTTTTCACCCTCTATTCAACACAATACAAATCTGACATTCCATCCTGTGCTTTGTACTTTTGTTTCTCTAATAGAGAGCATTAATGGTTTGTAATACTGATCCTTGGACTGTGAGATGTGACTTTGATTCTCTAACTCAGAAGTTTTTGTGTTGATAGAAAAAAATATCTATTGTATAGTATTACAATCTACAATATTTTGTATGTATTATGTAAAAGCTGCATGAATTATCATATCTTAATAATAAATTTATCTAGTGCACATAGGTATCTGTCTCCTATACGACCTTAGAATGGAGGGTTAGTACTAGTGAAGCGCTTTGAGTGGTCTTTGAGACTAGAACAAGCACTATATACGTACGCAAGTGCAGGTCCTTATCCCTTATCCTTACATAAAGGAGGCATTTAGAAAGCAAGATATTGCATTTCCAGTCAGTAGAAAATAAGATGGATAAAACTTGTCTTTCATCATAGTCCCTTGTGCTTAACCCTCACTCCTGAGTCAGCTGGGCTATGTCATTTTAAGTTTGATTAAGGCAGGATTTTATGACTTTTGACCACTTTTTTTTTATCAAATATATATTACTGAAAAGTTATCAGCTACATTAATGTAATAATAATATTAGATTGCAATTATATAGCACCTTTCATGATACCCAAAGCACTTTACAGTGAGTCCATTATTCATTCTCTCCACAGGCAGACAATGGTAGTGATAAGCTACTTCTGTAGCCACAGCTGCCCTGGGGCAGACTGATGGAAACGTAGCTGCCAATCGCCTCTCCGACTACTACCAAACATTTATACACATTCATAGTGTCATGGACACTGAGGCAAGGTGGGTAAAGTGTTTTGCCCAGGGACACAACAGCAGGATGGCTAGGGAGAGCAGGATTCGAATTGCCAATCCGCCAGTTATTTAATGGTCTACTTTACTTCCTGAGCCACTGCCGTTGCAATGTAAACAATATTCTACAACGTTTTTATCTTTTACTTTTAACATATACTGAGAAGCACTAAAATGTGACTTTGCATCAGTTTCATAAAGTGGTGTAAGTTGTCACTAAATAAAACACAAGTGAAGATACACTTCATAATGTTTATAAGCTAATGGTTATTGGTGCACAAATTCAGATAATCTGGACATATGGACGTGCAACAAAACTTAACCCTTAACCATTTCTCTCGATTTGATCATTAATATCATATGTGACCTCCATTTGCTTGCAGCAAAGCAAATTCTACAAAAGACTGATGTAAGATTAGTTGTCAGTTTGAAGCTGAGGAATTTGGTCCCATTCAGCAAGCAGCACTGCCTCAAGTTCAGCATGATTTGATAGTGCAGGATCCCAACTGTGTACATGCTGATCCAGAACATCCCATAGATGATCTGATGGGAAATTTGTTTTCTTTGTATGTTGCATTTCGCCCCTCAGTATATTATCTTGGATAATATTGTAAGCATTTTTTCAGAAAATATATCTAGAGGAGTAACACTTTGTTGTAGGGTTGCCAACTTTCTCACAGCCAAATAAGAGACAGAGGGTTTTAACTATTGCTCGATGTCACAATGTTGTCGATATTAATGTTCTCGTAATACTGGGATTTCTTTTTACCTTGATAATACCTTAAAAAATACTGGTATTCAATGTCATGTTTGATGCAACTTTGAGCTAGAAAACACAACTACATTGCAAAAAGTCAAATATAAGTAAAATGAAATAAATTAAGGCTGTTTATGCTTGTTTTCTTCTCTGACAAGATATTTATTCTTGCTGTGCAGTTTACAGTGGTGTGAAAAAGTGTTTGCCCCATTCCTGGTTTCTCATTTTTTTTGTATGCTTGTCACATTTAAATGTTTCAGATCATCAAACAAATTTAAATATTAGACAAAGATAATATAAGTAAACACAAAATGCAGTTTTTAAATGAAGGTGTTTATTATTAAGGGTAAAACAAAACCCCAAACCTACATGGCCCTGTGTGAAAATATAAATTAACTCTGGTTTATCACATCTTTGGAAGGCTGTGTTCAATTTTTCTAGCCACAGCAAGGCCTGATTACTGCCACACCTGCTCTCAATCAAGAAATCACTTAAATAGGACCTGCCTGACAAAGTGACGTAGACCAAAAGATCCTCTATAGCTAGACAAAGCTATATCCAAAGAAATTCAGGAACAAATGATGACAAAGTAATTGAGATCTACCAGTCTGGAAAAGCTTATAAAGCCATTTCTAAAGATTTGGGACTCCAGCAAACCACAGTGAGAGCCATTATCTACAAATGGTGAAAACATGGAACAGTGGTGAACCTTCCCAGGAGTAGCCGGCCAACCAAAGCCCACGAGCACAGGAAAGACTTATCCAAGAGGTCACAAAAGACCCCAAATCAACATCCAAAGAACTTCAGGCCTCACTTGCCTCAGTTAAGGTCAGTGTTCATGACTCCACCATACGAAAGAGACTGGGCAAAAATGGCCTGCATGGCAGAGTTCCAAGACGAAAACCACTGCTGAGCAAAAAAAACATAAAGGCTCGTCTCAGTTTTGCCAAAAAACATCTTGATGATCCCCAAGACTTTTATGAAAATACTCTGTGGACTGATGAGACAAAAGTTGAACTTTTTGGAAGGTGTCTGTCCTATTACGTCTGATGTAAAAGTAACACAGCATTTCAGAAAAGGAACACCATACCAATAGTAAAATATGGTGGTGGCAGTGTGATGGACCGGGGCTGTTTTGCTGCTTCAGGATCTGGAGGACTTGCTGTGGTAAATGGAACCATGAATTCTGTTGCCTACCAAAAAAACCTGAAGGAGAAAGCCCGGCCATCTGTTTTTGACCTCAAGCTGAAGCGCACTTGGGTTCTGCAGCAGGACAATAATCCAAAACACACCAGCAAGTCCACCTCTGAATGGCTTAAGAAGAACAAAATGAAGACTTTGGAGTGGCCTAGTCAAAGTACTGACCTGAATCTGACTGAGATGCTGTGGCATGACCTTAAAAAGATGGTTCATGCTTGAAAACCCTCCAATGTGGCTGAATTACAACAATTCTGCAAAGATAAGTGGGCCACAACTCCTCCACAGTGCTGTAAAAGACTCATTGCCAGCTATCGCAAACGCTTGATTGCAGTTGTTGCTGCTAAGGGTGGCCCAACCAGTTATTAGGTTTAGGGGGCAATCACTTTTTCACATATGGCCATGTAGGTTTGGATTTTTCCCCCTTAATAATAAACACCTTACTTGTGTTATCTTTGTTTAATATTTAAATCTGTTTGATGATCTGAAATATTTAAGTGGGACAAACTGTCATGAGTCTGAGCGCATGTTTCCTCAGAGCTCGGACTCTCATTTATTTGTATGTCTGTTAGTATGAGTTTGTTAGTTTCTGTATATATTTTGGTTTGTGACTTCCTTCCTCTTTCTCCAGACATTCCCACCAGCTGCTCACTGTCTGCTCTACTGCCATCCCAGCTGTGAGCAGTTACGCAATCAGGTCACCTGCTTGCTCTCATTGACTGCCAACTATTTAAAGACTGCCTGGTTATTTTCTCATTACGGCAGCATTGTCAATTGTCTAAATATCTATGGACTGTTACCTGATGTCTGATGGACTGATCCTTCTTCCCTCTCGCAGTGTGATTTTGGCTCTGGAGAGTTGTCCTCTGTAAGTTACTTTAAGTTTGCACTTTTGTGTGTCCTACACAGTTTGTTTTGTGTTTTCCTTTATTTAATAAATGTCACTACTGCAGTTCGGTGGCTGGGTCTGTCTTTCTGTCCCGGAGGGGCCATTCATGACACAAACATGCAAAAAAAATGAGAAATCAGGACGGGGACAAACACTTTTTAACACCACTGTATGTGTAAGAAAATTTCACATGCTTTCCAATAGTTTTAACTTGTGTTATGCAATTTGATAAGTGAAATTTTTTTGCTCTGTTGGCAAATAATTATGCTTAAAATAAACAGAAAAATTCTGGCAATAGATAAAAGGGTAACACTTTCCATTTGTAGACCATGGGTTGCTGCTCTCATTTAAGGTCTCTCCAAAGAAAGCGCAGAAGTGGTTGGTCTTTGGGAAGAAGCAGTACTTGGTGGAACATACCATGTATGCCACTGCTAATGGTCACTGAATGTTCCCTGAAGTGTAAGAGGACTGAAAGCAGTGAAGGCCCAAGTATTGGTCCATCAAGCAGGAGTTTGTTAAGGTCTATACCTTGAAACTGGAAAGAACAGTTGAAGACCACACGATGCATCCCATTGTGCTCCACAATGTGGTGTGGAATGCGCCAGCTGCTTGGGGTGTTCTCAGCTTCAGCGTCAGTGTCAAGCTTAACCACGCAGCCAGCTTGGTCCAACCACCGTATCTCAGCAATATAGGCTGAAGCCTGCTCACAGATTTTAGCAAGTATTTTCTCTGTGCTTCTGAGCTGAGGGAGAACAGTCTCCTTGGGTGCCTGAAGCTCCAGAAAGTTTTTCACACAGAGAAGAGGGGTAGTATGACAACTGATGTCATTAACTTCAACCCACTGAGTTGTCTCACTTCAGAGGTTGAGAGCCTCTTGGTCTTGATGAGATTTCATACTGGCTATTTCATTCCACCAAGGGAGCACATCCAGTTGCCAAAGTCTTTCTACTTGTTGATATAGGCCTGCTGGTGAAGCCCCAAACAATGTAAAGAGGCAGTTGTGCTCTCTGAGTTGTTGCTTGAGACCAAAAGTTGGACGCTTGACAGCCCATCCGAGACGAGTTTGGACTGCCACTGGCGCTTCTGGAGGTTCATGTCGCACTGGCTTCACTGGTGTTATTAGGTAGGGCTGGTCAGACCCAATGAGCAGAAGAGGATGTACACTCTCAAAGGCCTGAATAGGAAGATCTCTTAAGTGCCTGAATCTCTGACTCAGCGCTGCAATGGGATAAGTGTGCTCACCTAGTCCAAGTCTCAGTGCTGTGAAGGTTTCCTTGATGGTAAAAACTTGTTTAGGTGAAGCTGCTGGTGAAACGGTGAAGGAGACAGTCACCCCGTGAAGCACGTGCAGCGCTTGTCTAACTGTTCTGAAGGGTAGGTCTTTGGGTTGACCTTGAAGGCCGAGCTGCTTGGCTGAGGGGTGGGAAACAACAGTGTATGTTCTGACCCATCATCCAGGATGGCGTATGTTTCCAGAGCTTTGTCTCCATTCCTAAGGATCACTTTGGTGCCTTTTAGGAGAACACAGTGTCCCTGAGGTGGTTTACCAATGTATAGAACCTCTTCTGCGGCACTGGGAAGGCTTAGCTTAGCAGTACTCAGCTTAGACTGCTCAGGTTTTCGCTCAAACCTCTCTGGTTTGGAGGAGGTGTTCTCACTGATCTTATGAAGAAGAAGCAGATGGCAGTTATTGCAAGTCTTGCAGCACATCTCCAGATCACACAGAGTAGCCTTTTGATCTCTCACACATCGTCAACAACGGTTGCTGTCATTGACCCAGGTTTGCTTCTGAGTGGCATTAAGTAGTTTGAAATTTGCACAGTTGTTGAGAGAGTGCTTGTTGTTCTCACAGAAGGGACAAAATCTCTTGGTTATTTGAGCAGTAGCATTCACTTTACCTGGTTCTCCCATGGGCTTAGTTTCAGTACCGAGTAATAGAATATACTGTAAGCCTTTGCTAGTGGCTTGGTCCCCCTCCTCTCCTCCTTAAATCTGGGATTATTGCTCCTTCTAAAGGTGCTCCCATACTGTGAAATATCCTCAAGGACCTGGAGTTCCTTTTTCAACCAGTCTGTCAGGTCTAGTAAAATGGGGATCGGTATTTTCAGTGGGTGGATAAAGCATCGGAAGCTTGACCTGAGGTCATGTGGTAACTTGCCTAGTAGAGGTGAAACATGTGAACCACACTCCAGCTTCACTCTACCCTTTTCTCCCAGCTGTTCAGCATGCTTAAGAGTAACCTCACATGAAGGGCGAACATTCAAAATGACTTGATGTCCCCACTGCTGATGTTAGGCCCATCCATAAGTTCAGCAATGCATTGGAGAGCTATTTGATGTGGTTGGCCATATTGCTGATTCAAGGCTGCCATGGTGTCAGAGAAATGGTACTGAGAATTGCTATAAGAATCTCCTCTTGCTTTAGATGTTCCACCAGTATGTGAAACTTAAAGTGTTCAGTGGCATTTCTGGGCAGTATATTCTCCAGAGCGATCCACAATCTAGCAAATTCTCTTGGGTTTGGGTGGATGAAATCAGGAATAGTCAGGGGGGGGGGGGGGCTCTGTAGGTTGTTTCCTGTCCACCATGGGGACTTCAGCTTTGTGGCCTGGACCTGGGCCTGGGCCTGGTGGTGATCAGGATATCTGCTGCATTTACTGGGTGAATATGAGCACTGCAGAGAATAGCCACTAGACTGTATACCATACAGACGTGGACAAAATTGTTGGTACCCCTCTGTTAATGAAAGAAAAACCCACAATGGTCACAGAAATAACTTGAATCTGACAAAAGTGGTAATAAATAAAAAGTCTATGAAAATTAACCAATGAAAATCAGACAATGCTTTTGAATTGTGGTTCAACAGAATTACTTTAAAAAACAAACTCATGAAACAGGCCTGGACAAAAATGATGGTACCCTTAACTTAATATTTTGTTGCACAACCTTTTGAGGCAATCACTGCAATCAAACGATTTCTGTAACTGTCAATGAGACTTCTGCACCTCTCAGCAGGTATTTTGGCCCACTCCTCATGAGCAAACTGCTCCAGTTGTCTCAGGTTTGAAGGGTGCCTTCTCCAGACGGCATGTTTCAGCTCCTTCCACAGATGTTCAATAGGATTTAGATCAGGGCTCATAGAAGGCCACTTTAGAATAGTCCAATGTTTCGCTCTTAGCCATTTTTGGGTGTTTTTAGCTGTGTGTTTTGGGTCATTATCCTGTTGCAAGACCCATGACCTGTGACTGAGACCAAGCTGTCTGACACTGGGCAGCACATTTCTCTCTAGAATACCTTGATAGTCTTGAGATTTCATTGTACCCTGCACAGATTCAAGACGCCCTGTGCCAGATGCAGCAAAGCAGCCCCAGAACATAACAGAACCTCCTCCATGTTTCACAGTAGGGACAGTGTTCTTTTCTTGGTATGCTTCATTTTTGCATCTGTGAACATAGCGCTGATGTGCCTTGCCGAAAAGTTCCAGTTTTGTCTCGTCTGTCCATAGGACATTCTCCCAGAAGCTTTGTGGTTTGTCAACATGCAGTTTGGCAAATTCCAGTCTGGCTTTTTTATGATTTGTTTTGAACAGTGATGCCCTCCTTGGTCGTCTCCCATGAAGTCCACTTTGGCTCAAACAATGACGGATGGTGCGATCTGACACTGATGTACCTTGACCTTGGAGTTCACCATGAATGTGTGTAGAGGTTGTTCTGGGCTCTTTTGTTACCATTCGTATTATCTGTCTCCTCCTGCGGCCATGTCCAGGGAGGTTGGCTACAGTCCCGTGGATCTTAAATTTCTGAATAATATGTGCAACTGTAGTCACAGGAACATCAAGCTGCTTGGAGATGGTCTTATAGCCTTTACCTTTAACATGCTTGTCTATAATTTTCTTTCTAATCTCCTGAGACAACTCTCTCCTTTGCTTCCTCTGGTCCATGTTTAGTGTGGTACACACCATGTCAACAAACAGCACAGTGACTACTTGTCACCCTTTAAATAGGCTGACTGACTGATTACAATTTTGTAGACACCTGTGATGTTAATTAGAGGACACATCTTGGTTGAACATGTCCCTATGGCCACATTATTTTCAATCTTTTCTAGGGGTACCATCATTTTTGTCCAGGCCTGTTTCATGAGTTTGTTTTTTAAAGTAATTCTATTGAACCACAATTCAAAAGCATTGTGTGATTTTCATTGGTTAATTTTCATAGAATTTTTATTTATTACCACTTTTGTCAGATTCAAGTTATTTCTGTGACCATTGTGGGTTTTTCTTTCATTAACAGAGGGGTACCAACAATTTTGTCCATGTCTGTATCTACTGTCAGCATGAGCTGGAGGTAGAGGAGGAGAATAATAGCTGTCTTGGTAGTTGACATGTTGCTGTGGTGGGAGACGACACTCAATAGGGGCTCGGCCATGAGGTGTTGTTACTGAATGGGGCATGATGGGTGCAGCTTCCCTATAATAACCTGGCTGAGACTCTTGGCTGGAGGGCGTGTCATACTGCCTCATCTGCAACATGAAACTCCCTCGGTAGTCAGCCTCCACTGGATGCTGATGGCGCTGGCACAGCTCAGTGTGATGTGAGTATGCCATGTCATAGTCACAGTGTCTGGCTGATGGAGGGGTATATGGTGTCTGCAGGGCCAGTCAAGCTCTGGAAAGAGGAAGTGGTTCAAGTGACCTGGGCGTGACACCATCTGTGCTTTGAAACTGTTTATAAACTGACTCTTCTTCAGCCATCCTTTGTGGCTTGAGATGCTCTAGTTTGCCATCTCTGCATTCACTGCGGACTCTGAACTCTTCATTTTGTAGTTTGAGTTGCTGCATTGAGGCTAAAAGACTTTACTTTTCTTCTTAAGCTTCTGGCTGTTATGAATGCCCCTTGCAGGGCATTAGTGAGACACCAGATGCCGAAAGTTTGCTTGTTTATTTGCAAAAAGACAAAATGACAAAATAAACAGCCACGTGGGGCAAAACACGAACATATGCTGAAAAACAAAAAAATAAACCCTGAAGACAAACGAGGAGGGGCAGCGAGGACGGAGCCTGCACTGTACAAAAACACTTACTAAGACGAGCAGCAAAGAATCCAAGACACAAGGAAAGACTGGAGTCGGGGATAGGAGTTCCAGACCATCGACACAAAGGTGTAAGATTATGTAGGTTGCGGCGAGGAGTGAGCCTCAGCTACTCCCTTAAATACCAAGCATAGACTAATCAGGAAAGAGGTAAAGTAATTGACGGAAATGACAAACAGCTGTCACGACGCCAGCTCGGCTTTGACAACCGGACGTGCGGCTGTGACGCTGTCACAGTAAGAGCTCCTGAGTGGTCCTAATAACAAACCCCGGAATAATATGGTAGAAAAGGGGAAATACTGAGTAACCTGAGCGTGGACGGAATCAGCGCTCAGATCACCACACTGGAACTCTCATCACCTCATCCTCTTCAGAATCCCACCGATCAGCCACCGTTCACAGTGAGGGGTCACAGCGCTCCTGACTGACTGGGGATGCCGAGCGTGACTCACTGGTACTCTTCATATCTTCCTCCTCTTGTCTCGATGGGGCAGTAGCAGATGTAGTGGTGGTGGCTAGTTGATATGCAGACTCGGGGAGGATGTAATCTTTTAGATGCACAGGGAGGGACATCTGACTCCTGACTCATGTAACAGGCTCCTCTCTTACGTGAGACATCGTGTTCTGAAAGGTCTTCTCCGGCTCGAAGGACCACTCTGTGGGGGAGATAAAACTTCCCTTCTAAGAATATGGTGGATCGGTTAATTCAGAACCCTCAGCAGGTGATCAATCAGAATCACTCAGGTCTCTGTGGTTCAGTCATTTATTTAGCCGCCACTGCAATCAGTCTTTACAGTTGTCTGGCGTTGGGAGTTTATGCCCTTGAAAACAGACAGGCAGTGAGAGATAAACAGGTGAGCATTAGTGAGAGAAAGATTGTATAGATGGACATATAAAATAGAATAGTTATGAACATGCTCTGAGATATTTCTACTAAAATGCTATAAGCATAAAAAGTACTGATTTTACTACTGAACTTGGATATACACCTTATTCACACAGACGTATATACATATAATAGGTGTCAGAACTTAAGAAAATCCAAATGAACAGATTAATTAGAGGTTGCACAGGGTTGACAAATCCCCAACAGGCATTTGCCTGCCATTTGTGGTCCACTATTGCCCTCTATAGGCTACCTAAAATAATGCACCCTTAGACTGCCAAATCTAGGAGCACAGAGTGGCGCATGCACTGCATAGTATATTGAATGCAGCCAGCAAAAAGTCTGCCCTACTTCTATCAGAGTAACTAAACATGCACATAAAGTAGAGAGCAAAGAACATTGTATGGCAAAAATATACTGAGTTACAAACGATCATTGAAGCAAGCATATATCTTTAGCTGCTAACACAGGCTTGGGTATGAGTCTAAATGTATATACATCAACTTATGCTAAGTGTTAGCTCCTTAGCACAGCAGCAAACAAAAAATACAATCCGTTACTCACTGGCACTAGACAGTGTTACCAGATGACAACTGCAATGAAGACAGTAGAGTGGAGAGTGCAAGGGTTCAGTGTTGAGTCCAGAAACACAGCGGCCCGAACTGGGTGCTGAGCTCCAAATATCCATACTGCAGACTGGGAAAACAAAGGGAGGGCGGTGCCAGAAGGATCCGACCAGTCAAGAGCCTAGGCAGTTTGACTGAAAGGAGCAAAAGATGCAAGGGTAGTAGGTAGCATGTCTAAGCAGCAGTCACCACCAGAGGGGGACCTTTTAACAAGAACTGTTCGCCAGCTAGCTCAAGATGTCTAAATCAGTGCTCGTTGGATTCTCCAGTTGCTCACACCTTGCAAGAAGCAGCAACGAGTCGCAGGCTCTTTTGGTCATCTGCCAAAAAAAAAAAAAAAAAACAACAACAAAAAAACAGGAGGACTTTTTCAAGAGATTAATCATGCAGGACAAAACATGGGTCCATCACTATGATCCAGAGACTAAAATGCTGTCGAAGCAATGGAAGCAATATGATTCACCACCTCTGAAGAAGGCACATGTTCAACCGTTGGTGGGCAAGGTCATACTGATGGTCCTTTGGGACCAGCATGGAATATTGATGATGGATTTCCTGGCAAAGGGTACCACAATTACTGGGACTTACGATGTTACACTGCAGCAGAAAGGCCATCAAAACGGAGAAGCGTGCTATGCTGACCAAAGGTATCCACTTCCTGAGAGACAACACCTCAGTTCACAATTTGCACATTGCCCAGACGGAAGAAAGGTCCTGCAGCTCTTCCAACCTTGCACCATCTGATTTTCACTTCTTTCCAACTATGAAGTCATTTTTGAAGAGAAAGACTAATAACTGTGTCAAGTTTGGTTCCCCTCTGTCCATGGGAAATGTGTCAGGAGAAATCTTTGATGAGAAGCCCTCACATGAAGCAACCCAGTGTCAAACTAACTTAATTTACTAGAAAATATTGAAAACAGTTGATATTTTTTGTGTTCATGTTCTGACGAATATAAGAAATACTGTTTTGAACAAAAAAAGAGAGATATTTCTTCTGTAAAGGGTGCTGCTGAAGCATTTGAACTGGTCGATTTACAAAATACTGCTTCATTTGTATTTTATATTTATAATTTCCTATGAGGTCCAATGAAACCCCTGCTGGCTGGGTTAAGTGTAAAATTGGCTTGGTAGGATGAAGGTAAGATAGTCAGAAAAATTTGTATGCTTCCATTTTTAACATTCATCATCTTACCTATGAAATGAATCACCTTAGGCTAAGATTCCTGGTCATCTTTAGATGGGTCACATGTTGACTTTAACTATAAAAATGATCCAATACATTTGAGGACTTTTCACTTGTCAGCTGACTATCCTAGAGGTCTGTTTCTGCTTTCAGTTTTCCAGCGGTCAGAGCGTGATACCCCCCTTAACGATGCAAGAGCCCTAATTAATTTTTCATATTAGTTACTTTTTAAATCTAACTCCAGCCTTGGGTGGTGCTTTGAATGTGAGCACTAATGTTTTCATGCTCTCCCCCACCACTGGCTATGATTTAATAACAAGTCCTCAGCTCTATATCCAGAGCATTTCTTTCTTTTTTCCTTTTTTTCTTTTTACTACACCCTTAATTAGCTACAACTCATGAGCCTGCCGTCTCCATCTCTCCAGTCTACTCGCCCTCCCTTCCTCTGTTCCTCACAGCCAGAGAACTCCTCTTCTAGTTTTGTCCCCATGGCACCCTCTAGTCACTCATACATACCAGAAATGACACCTCCCCGCCTTGGGTCATTAAAGTCTGAGGTGTTTATCTGCATCTGTGTTTATCTGCGAATGAGTCTGCATCGCTTATGTGGGACTAATTTGGCATTCACACGTCCTCTCTTTAACCTGTAACACACCACAGGGGACAGCATGAAAATGAATCACTCACACACAACATGATACATCTTTAGCTTGGTAAACTCTCAAGAGCTTGGAGTTTATGCCCCTCGAAAAAGAAAAACTCAGAGGAGGAAAAGCAGACAGACAGGCAGTGAGAGATAAACAGGTGAGCATTAGTGAGAGAAAGATTGTCCTCCAGGTCTTGTTCTTAGAGCCGGATTTGCTGAGATAGCATCTTTCTACACACTTCCAATACAGGCAAGGCTATATTGAAGTATGAGACTGGGCGGCCATGTGTGCGCGGGTGTGTTTAAGCAGCTGCAGATTAGTGGAAGTAGGGCCACCATATTCTCGTTACAGCAGGAGAACAGTTTTTAAAGCAGTGCAATATCTGGTCGGAATGGAAAACAGGAGGCAGAAGTGATATATGTGGGCCTGAATGTGTGTGGGAGAGAAATGCACAAGTGTGTATTACTGTCGGTTGCTTATACATGAGTCACGCATCACGTGTTGAATAACCCTCTATATCCCACCAAAACACACTCAAGGTAATCAGGGTGACTGCTAGAACAGCCAGGGTCCCAGGGCACTTTACCAAGACTTGATTAGGATCATTTTAGATGATAAATGCACTCATAGACACACACTCGCACACATTTGCACATGCACGCCCACGCACGCAAAAGTGATTGCATCTGCCGAGAAACAATTTCTCCCTATAGCGGAGGTACTTTGCGGCAAGAATAGGGGAAAATTACCAGTCAAAGAGGGCAGCCTGCAATCTCACACTGCATGAAAGGTTTTCTGTCTAATTTGAAAAAATTCTAATTTAGAATGAGTCCTGTGGACAGCGTGTATTATCCCACCATGTTATTGTGCCTGGAGAACACTCCACTAATCAGGATTTGAATAAAGTGTGTTTCTGCCCGCACAGAACTGAGGGGCTAAAGGAGTGGAGCTATTGCAGCCCACACAAATTGCCCCTTGGTCGTTGTGGTGACTCCTTAAGGGGTTCTGAATCATGGTTGAGGACAGTTTTCGTAACACTTTAAAAGTTTGTATGAGATTTAAGCTGTGCTTAGTAAACTCAGGTAAAAAGTGAAGAATTTCCAACTCAGACCAACCATGCAGTTTCTTGATGGAAGCCTGTTATTGAAGACAGATTTTCTGCATCAAAGCATGTGGAGGTGTTGTTCATTCTTAACTTGAAAGACAGTTTGTTTTTCTCTCTGGTGTTGTTGCAAATGTGATGCTGCCGTTAATAACTGCCCCTCGTCCATCCATCCATCTTCTTGACTGTTTATCCAGTTTAGGGTTATAGGTAGCTGGAGCCTTTCCCAGCTGTTTTCAGATGAGGCAGGGTACACCCTACAGATTGCCATTTCACTGCAGGGCCAATACAGGAAACACAGTCGACAACACACTCTCACTTCCACACCTAAAAGCAATTTAAAAATACCAATTAAAGTTGCAGTAGGGAGAATAATGTTTCTTTTAGTAATTTGTGATGCAATTGGTCTGACAGGACTATGACAACAGCACTGACATGATTCATAAATTAAGGACCCAAATGCAGAAACCACATAGAGACCACCAGGTATAATGCAAGGTTGAGTATTTATTTTTATTTTGCAGGGAAGGAGATGGAGTCTGACCGCTGTAAGAAAATCCTATGGGGAAGGAGAAAAGAGATGGTACGTGACAGGTTACGGTAAGTATAAATATTGTTTCTAGGATCTGAAGCTGCTTACATCCTTTCTCAAAATGCACAGCAAAATATTAATCAAACCACTGACTCATCTCATTAATCTCTCCATTAGGTCTAGTACATTTCCATCTGGCTGGAAAAAAGCTGTCGTCATACCAGTTCATAAATCAGGCAGTAAAGACGATATATGCAATTACCGCCCAATCTCTATCTTACCAGTCCTATCTAAGGTTCTTGAAAAAGTTGTAGCTACACAGCTGATAGACTACTTACAAGACAATCAACTTCTTCATCCACATCAATTTGGTTTTAGACCAGGATACTCAACAGAAACAGCAAATTGTTGCCTTATTGAAAACGTCAAACAGTCCTTGGACAGGGGTAATGTGGTAGGAGCTGTTTTTCTAGATCTCAAAAAGGCTTTCGATACTGTAAACCACAGTTTGCTTTTATCCAAAATGGTATCTTTTAACTTCTCCCCAAATACATTAGAATGGTTTGCATCTTATCTCCAGAATAGAGAACAGTGTGTAAAAGTTCACCAGGATAAATCCTCATTTTTAAACAACCGCATGGGTATCCCACAAGGGTCCATTCTTGGTCCTTTACTTTTCAGCATTTTTATTAATGACCTGCCGTTACACTGCTCAGCTGCAACATGCCAACTTTATGCAGATGATGCAGTTATTTACACAGCTGCCAAGACTCCAGCACAGGCTGCAGATGTACTGTCTACAAGTATGGTTGATGTCCAAGAGTGGCTCCTCAAGAACCATCTATTGCTGAACCTTCAGAAAACAGTCTCAATGTGCTTTTCAATCAAAAAATGTAACCTGCAACATTTTAAAGTTAATATACATGATCATGACATCAGTTTAGTTACAGAATTCAAATACCTTGGCATTGTACTAGATCCTCAACTCAAATTTAATCTTCATATAAAGAAAATTTCAAAAACAGTAAAAAAAAATCTGAACTGCTTTAAATTAATTAGATATTACATACCTTACGAAGCAGCTGCACTGTATATGCATTCTATGGTTTTTTCTCATATATCATACTGTTTGACAGTCTGGGCTCAAGCAGCCCCTTCCACAATAAGACATATAGGTTCATTATATAATCAAACCCTAAAAATCTTGGACAAAAAGCCCATTAGGTGGCATCACTGTAATGTTTTAAAAAAATACAACCTATTGAGTTTTGAGAGCTTCATTGACCTCTGTCTTCTGAAATTAACGTTCAAATGTTTCCATAAATCAGCACCCGAGCCACTTGCTGGTTTCATCCAAAGACAGGACAGCAGCAGAGCCACCAGGAGTTCTGTTAACAATAACTGTAAAATATTCCACCGCAGAACCACATTTGGACAAACAGCTTTCTCTATAAAGGGCAGTCACATCTGGAACACAATGCCAAATGAAATTAAAATAATAACGGACTTTAAAACATTCACTAAAAATGTTAAAAACTGGCTGAAAAATAAACAAGAATGTACTCATGTATGAATTAATTGTCTGCAAAGTGAGAGTGAATGAAGGGAAGGAATAAATGTGTTTGTTTATAGTGAGTGACGGAGGGAGGAAGGCCTGAAATAGGCAAATGTGAGTTATGTTATATGTGTTAAATGTGAGTCAGGCTGTTATATTTGTGTATTTATAATATTTATAATATTTATGTTAAATGTGAGTCAGGCTGTTATATTTGTGTATTTATAATATTTATAATATTTATAATTGTGTATTTATAATTTTTCTGCATTGATGTATGTGGTTATTGTGTATATTTTTTATCTTGATTCTTTTTTCTAAAGCCCATCCAGGGACAAGAGTTGCAAATTAGCTAATAGCTATACACTCTATGTGCAACACATCAGATTGATTGTCTTTGATTAATTGTCTATGTTTATTGCACTGTCCCTGTCAAATAAACTAATCTACTACTACTACATGCTAGGAGGTATGCAAGAGTGGTTTCCACTGCAGATGGTGGAAAGGCATTATGGAACAGGTGGAGAAGGGACTAACAGCTGAGGCTGGAGATGAGGAGGTGCCCCGGGCCCAGGGGTTTTATTTGTGATGAAATTGATTATTGTTTTCCAAGTATATAAAAGGTTGCTTACTTGTCTGTCTAGTTTGCAGTGGGAGACAATCGAAAAGACAACATGACCAGAGAGATAGAGGAGCAGCAGGGGTAAGACAGTCAAGGAGTCCTGGGGGAAAAGGTTATTTGAATTGTTTGATTGCAAAGGGTCCAAGGGGAGCAAGAGGATACTGGGGCATTCCATGACAACTGTCTGCTCTGGGCTCTGTTCAGCCTGCAGAAAGTTTCATACTTGTGATGGTTTCTTTGTCCAATCACAGGTCTTTTCAGCCAGAGGGTTTGCTATTGGCTGTTCTACAGCAGCTGACATGTCATATGTGCACTTTTGGGTGCATAGTGTCTTTATGACAAGGAAAGGGAGAATGAGCTGTAGGAGGAGCATCTGCCCCAGAGCTGGGAGGTTGTGGGTTCACACCCCAGCAGGGTCATATCAAAGACTCTGTACAAATGGTACTTTTCACCTTCTAGCTTGGGACTCAGCATAATAGAATGGAAAGTTACATACCAACCATGAGGGAAGCACAAACCACTGTGCTCCTAGCTAGTGCCCATCCCAAGCCCGGGTAAATGGGTAAGGGTTGCATCAGGAAGGGCATTCGGCTCTGTAAAAGGGAGCAGCTAAAAGATTGACAGATTTTATGTAGTTTTCTTTTTTTTTTTAGCTACAACAGAAAAATCTGAAGGTTGTCATTTTGACAGTTCATACACTGATTTGTCAATGGCCTATAGTAGCTTTTACTTGTAATTCCCACTTGTCCACTTTATAGTAAACATAAAATAGAGATTATCAAGTATTTTCTCACCGGTGTCTGCTCATCAGTTCAATTAACAAATAAATGCATAATCCACATGCTGTGTTCTGTAGGCGCATGATTAAAACTGGACATGTGAACAAAACCTAAAGCTATTCTGCATTTTATTTTATGAGAATTATATTGCCAAGTAATAATGGATGATAACAGAATTTTTTTCAGCCCTGTCTGTCAAAATGACAGATAATGAGAAAGAATAGCGCATCCTCTGGTCCACACAGAGAACCCAATCTTGATTTGAACAGGCTTACAGGGCTTGTGAGGTGACAGTGCTAACCACTTTACTTTGCTAATAACAGCTAACAAGTTTTTCTTTCACAAAAAAATAGTCATTTGTATTGACTCAAAGCTTTAATATAGCTAGAGTATGTGAGTAAAATTACTGTATTAAACGTGTAAGTTCTTTAATAAAAACCTTGCTCATTAGTAGAATATTTTACATTACTGAAACATCATTAGCTGAACTAACCAATTGCTTTTCTTCACTTTGTTGTAAGAGTGACCCTTTTGAATTAAATTTTGAACTCTCTGCACAATGGCATGCACCACAGCTCATTTTGTTCCAGATGAATGTTCCTCCTGTCAATGGCACCGAGGGGCTTGTGTTTCATCATACTCATGAGCCAGCAAGAGGGAGAACCAAGGCAGAGTTCCTAACCTATGCAACACAAGTGTGTAACCTTGCCAACACATTAACGGCAAGCTAGATATCATTTCATCATTGTATCATTTAGCTTGTTGAATATAGTCCAGAAAAAAAACACCATAGAACCCCTCATTAAGCTGGCAAAGGACTCATTCATTTAGCGGCAGCAGTTAATATGGGTGTATGGCCCAACTTCAGCTGCTAAAACACACAATCAAACAGTCTAATGAGAAAAGGAAATGATCCCAACTATTTAAAGTAAATTTTAGTGCCTATATGTGAAAATCTACCACCCAGGTGTTTATCAGTCCTTCTCTCCTTGGTGAAGGTGAAGGAAGTTCAGCACAGGAAGTGGATGCACCATCTTCAAGAGAATCTCCATCACAATATTTGTTTTTGGTAATAAGTCGGCAGGTGGTCTATAGCAAGTGTGCAACTTGTATGGATATATTTCATAGCAGCACTAACCTTGGTAGGTTGCTAATGCTTAAGACAGGCCAAAAAAAAAAAAAAAAAAAAAAAAGCCCTACCACTGAAAGTCACAGTTGTGGATTATGTGAAGACAGTGAAGTTATTACCAGCAATCATCAGTCTTCCAATATATTTTCACCCTGCAGTTATTAAGAAAATAAAGGCAAACATTCACTAGAAACAAACTCATAAAAAATAAAAATAATTTAAAGATCTTTTGTCTTTATTATTGTTAGGGAAGTGCAATTAAAGTCCCTTAAGGGCCAATTATTCAAAGGACCTGGTATCTATAACATTGTGCTTTTGTGGGTTTTAACCTTATAAAATATGTCCATGGGCAACATGTGTACCGTTAAAATATTAAAACTCCCACAAAAATGCACAACGCCTTTCTTTAGTTAAACAAAGCAAGTTGATTGCACTTCCTGGGTATTATGATTTAACAAACCAAGAAGCCCTGCCTTTAGTTCTCTAAGGTGACAAAACAACACACCCTGATATGCCTCCTGACTTGTATTTGGCCAGTTTGCTCAATCAGATTATGTGCTCAATAATATTATGGGCCAGCTGAAAACTGTATAAGACAGAGCTTTACAGACAGATTTTTGGTGAGCTGTAAAACACGGAAATGTTATTTGGTTTTTAAAATGATGTATGTCCTTGAGGATGTCAAAACCTAAAATTAATCACAGGAAAATACACAATATGGTACCTTTTAGCCTATATGTTGAAGCCTATGACATTTTCCCATCGTATTTTACAAGTGCTTAATGTCAAACTCAGCATTCATATGAATAAATGTTTCTTTCACCCCATTTTAGGACCAGAAGTTTCAAAAGAACTCTGCAAACACATCAGCATTTATGTAGACCAACAGGAAGTGGATACTGTCATGAATTGCCCTTCAGGGGCAGAGAGGTGAGATCCACGTGCTGAACTGTGAGTTTGTGAAGTTTATTGAAAGTAACAAAACATAAGTCCAAACAGTGTTCTAACACAAAATACAAACAACAAATAAACTAACGGATTGCACACTAGAACAGGGACTGGGTTCTGGTGGAGACGAAGTGAGAGGAAATCACTCAAGACAGCGGCAACAGGAAATGAAAATAACTGCCCTTAAATAGGGTCAAAAACAATTCACATAAGTAACGACAGGTGTGGGTCACATGAGCGGGCAGAAGGAAACAATGATTCATAATAAGACTAGCTGGGGATAATGAGAGAGGAGCAACTGGAACTGACAGCTGACAGGGTGACGCCCACCCGGAGAACAAACCCGTAAAAGCCACTGACAGCTGTCAACCCAGAGAAAGAACACAACAGTAAAGATATAAAGAATAAAATATCAACAAACAAATGCAAATTAATACAAAGTAAAAATGTAACAAAACTAAAGCATAAACAGGAAAATAGCAAACAGTACAAGAATTACAGAAACCCATAAAGCACAGAATACAACAAATATATAAATGTAGAGAAAAAGCCATGAGACTGAGCAAGGCGGAAACCTCCAGTGCTCATCTCATGATAGATACCTGTTGAGAGCTGGGGAAAAACTGCCTATTCTCTGAAATGGGGGAAGCAGGAGCTGCTCTATCTACTGCGTTGGTGAAAGGAAGACAATGTGACATTATTTATGCTTTAATCTTGATGCTGCAGGTGCTTTAGTATCTTCAGGAGGGCTGCGCCATCAGATCTTCCCCTGGTTGCACTCACAAAACATAACTTTCTCTTGGTCCACTCTTGATCCTCGTTAACATTGAAGACTAGTCAGTATGACACAAGTCGATGTCTGCCATCTGTGCAAGTTTGAGCTCTGGAGGAATCACACACAGACAATAGTCAATCAGCCATGTCACTGAGAAATCAAAAAACAGGAAAGGACACCAGGAAGAAGACCTTGGCATAAAGTTAGCCTAATTAAGTGCAAATATGTTTTTTTTTATTGTATTCATAGGCAGAAATTTAATAATATACCTTTGTCAGTGTTGTATTTAAATGGGCTCCATTGGTCAGATGCCCTCTATATTTATGAAGGAGATTAAAATATACAATAGTGTAGTGGGGGAGCAAAAAATGGAATATACTATATGTGCCACCCAACTGTATCAGTATTTGAATGAATGCACTTACTTTATGTCCCTGTACGCAGAGCTGCATGAATGCATTTACTTTATGTCCCTGTACGCAGAGCTGCATGCATGCTGTACAAAAGTATATGGACAGGCACACAAATGTATGGGTGTGCGCGCACACACACACACACACACACACACACACACACACACACACACACACACACACACACACACACACACACACACACACAGAGTCCAGCTGTATTATTATTCAAAAGGTTCTGTCTTCTCTGTTATCTCCAGACACAGCAACGGGATGCGTTTAGAAAACGTTTTGCGTGGATTTAGTTTGAGGAGCCTCTGTCAGCGTCAACACTTTTTCCAAAGTGACAGAAAATACAAAACAGATGGAAATGGCTTATAGCAGCTAAAGATTTCATTGGGTTGAAAATGAAAAGCTTTAAAATTGTATGAAAACTATCTACAACTGGTCTTCTATTTTCTGTCTCTCTAGTTAAATAATGGGCTCAGTACTTTTTTCTATTGATCTGATTTACCTTATCAGTAGTTACTGGTGTGTCTTAAAATCATATTTATAGTTTTCCTTCTGGAGTACCAAAGTTTCTCATTAATCATGCTCCAATCCTTTCTTTACCATCGAATCCAAATCAGAGTTCAGTCCCCTCTCTCTCCATCTCTGGACAAAGCATTTGCAGCTCAAGCCAGTCTGACCTACTTCTAGACAATGCCCTTCCAAACCCCCTTCTGCCATTTTTTTAACTTTCCCTTGCACAAAATCATGGATCTCTTTGCAGATGCAGTTAAACTGAGAAGAGGAAACACTCATGGGGAAGTTAGCACTCCCTTGTGTTTGATTGCCTGAGAGGTAACCTATTTAGGGAGCTTAGAGAAGAGGAAAAGTAGTGGTGTGAATATCAATTCACTCTCAATTGCTGGTACTATTACTAGGTCAATATCATTACCTGCTGTGTTTTAAAAACACATGGCAGACAGAGAAAGGCACGCTCATTTCTTTTGCTGTTTGCCATGTTGGTTACAGAGAAATCCAGGGAGCAGGCCATACAGATTGATGTGTAGTGAGTATGGTGTGTGTGTGGCTCTTGGGGTTTGCCGTACCTGCCCTGGATAGTGGTCAGGTGGGCTATGGCCAAACTGTATATACGTAGTTGTGTGTTCTCTAATAAAGAGTCAGTTGGCTACATGGCATAAGAGAGACTCCCACTATTATTTACCGATATAACATTTTGGCGAGGAGGAGAAACTATGGGGGCATATGGGCTACCGCCACCATTATCACCGTTTCTGGAATATCCGGGAGAGCCAGCAATCCTGTGGCCGAACTGACTGGCCATGTTCGAGGGTTACATCACGGTGCTGAGCTTAAGTAGACTCGACGGAGTGCGAAGATGAGCACTTCTGGCCCACCATCTCGGCAAAGAAGGTTGGAAAATTTTCTGTATGTTGGGAGAAACAAAGTCTTATGCGGACACTGTTGGGCAGCTGGCCGAATATCAAAAGTGAGTACACTCCTCACATTTTTGTAAATATTTTATTATATTTTTTCATGGGACAACACTGAATATATGACACTTTGATACAATGTAAAGTAGTCAGTGTACAGCTTGTATAACAGTGTAAATTTGCTGTTCCCTCAAAATAGCTCAACAAACAGCAATTAATGTCTAAATTGCTGGCAACAAAAGTGAGTTCATCCCTAGGGAAAATGTCCAAATTGTGCCCAATTAGCCATTTTCCTTCCCCAGTGTCATGTGACTCGTTAGCGTTACAAGGTCTCAGGTGTGAATGGGGAGCAGATGTGTTAAATTTGGTGTTATCACTCTCACACTCTCTCATACTGGTCACTGGAAGTTCAACATGGCACCTCATGGCAAAGAACTCTCTGAGGATCTGAAAAAAAGAATAGTTGCTCTACATAAAGATGGCCTAGGCTATAAGAAGATTGCCAGCACCCTGAAACTGAGCTGCAGCACAGTGGCCAGGACCATACAGTGGTTTAACAGGACAGGTTCGACTCAGAACAGGCCATGGTAAACCAAAGAACTTGAGTGCACGTGCTCAGCGTCATATCCAGAGGTTGTCTTTTGAAAATAGACGTATGAGTGCTGCCAACATTGCTGCAGAGGTTGAAGGGGTAGGTGGGGGGGGGGGGGGTGTCAGCCTTTCACTGCTCAGACCATACACCGCACTCTGCATCAAATTGGTCTGCATGGCTGTCATCCCAGAAGGAAGCCCATTTTTAAGATGATGCACAAGAAAGCCCACAAACAGTTTGCTGAAGACAAGCAGACTAAGGACATGGATTACTGGAACCATGTCCTGTGGTCTGACGAGACCAAGATAAACTTATTTGATTCAGATGGTGTCAAGCGTGTGTGGCGGCAACAAGGTGAGGAGTACAAAGACAAGTGTGTCTTGCCTGCAGTCAAGCCTGGTGGTGGGAGTGTCATCATTTGGGGTTACATGAGTGCTGCCGGCACTTGGGAGCTACAGTTCACTGAGGGAACCATTAATGCCAGCATGTACTGTGACATACTGACGCAGAGCATGATCGGAAACTGGACCACACGGCCACAGGGCAGTATTCCAACATGATAACCACCCCAAACACACCTCCAAGACGACCACTGCCTTGCTAAATAAACTGAGGGTAAAGGTGATAGACTGGCCAAGCATATCTCCAGACCTAAACCCTATTGAGCATCTGTGGGGCATCCTCAAATGGAAGGTGGAGGAGCGCAAGGTCTCTAACACCATGATGTCATCATGGAGGAGTAGAAGAGGATTCCAGCGGCAAGCTGTGAAGCTCTAATGACCTCCATGCCCAAGAGAGTTAAGGCAGTGCTTTAACCCCTTGCACTCTGGTCAATTTCCCGAAAAACGCCCAAAAATAACGTACCCAAAGTAAATCAAAAGCTGTTCTTCAACCCTTTGCAGCATCTTCATGGGGTTGGTCTCATTTAAAAGAAAACACTTTGACTTTTTTGGCAAAACAGTCATAATCTCTCTAAGTGCTCCTGCCACTGAATAACAGTCATCTAAACATACTGAACGTGAAGAAAATAAATTTCGCCTGGGTGTTTTTTTGGATACAAATGCTTGCAAATAATGCACAGCTGAGGTCAAAATTTGAAGTGTTATCCAGCTGAGGTCAAAATTTTGTAACAATACCACAAAAAATGAATATATTACACAGCTTTTTTCTTAGGTTGTTCCCAGGCGTTTTTGAACTGTGCCAAATTGTGCCAAATGGCACAGTTTGGAAAAACGTCTGTAACTTTTGAATGATTCAATATAGAAGCTTCATCTTGGGCTCTAATGAAAGGTGAAGGGCTGTGTGTGTGTGGCGGGGGGTTTATT
Source organism: Pholidichthys leucotaenia (assembly GCA_020510985.1). Lineage (NCBI taxonomy): Eukaryota > Metazoa > Chordata > Actinopteri > Cichliformes > Pholidichthyidae > Pholidichthys > Pholidichthys leucotaenia. The sequence goes on along the minus strand of CM035842.1, from coordinate 354,318,321 downwards.
CATTCATGAATGAATGAATGAACAAACATGCCCCCACACACAAAGAAGCATGCCACGTAAAAAATGTGTGGCTTTTTTTTTTTTTACAAGAAAAAATAACCTACAGTGCACTAAAAATTATACTAAAATATCTGTAATGTAGAAGATAACAACTCCCACCCCGCTGCTACAGAGGACGGACATCGCCCATCGCTACATGACCGAAAGCGGGGACGGTGCGCCGCGGTCTACTATGCACAGTTGTACTAAAATATCTGCAATAATATCTGCAATCCGCTACAGAACAGTAGCGGGGGGGGGGGGGCTTCACGGTCCTGACGCGGCGCACGAACCGTGTCCAGTCCGTGCGCCACGGTCTACTACGCACAGTTGTACTAAAATATCTGCAATAATATCTGCAATCCGCTACAGAAGAGTAGCGGGGAGGAAGCCGTTCACGGTCCGGACGCGGCGCACGAACCATGTCCAGTCCGTGCGCCGCAGTCTACTACACACAGTTGTAATTTACCGATCGGTCAAAAGTCATTTTGATTACAATTTTCAGGGATAAAGAATAATTTAGCTTATAACACTTACCTGTCCACAACAGCAGTGTTGCTGGCGAACTTCTCTTCCTCATTGTCAGACGAACATGACGCTGGTCCGCTTGTTACGGACTCGTGGTTCTGGTCACGCGACCCGGTCAAACCATAATTCCATTATTGCGGTTTTGCACTTCCATGATTGTGGTTTTGGCGAACGATTTTTCAAAACAAATAAGAACAGTAGTAAGGAAAAAAGACTGGCGAACGCGTGTGTGTCACCCAGCAGCTTACACAAAACAGATTTTGCAAGGGAGGCATGCTTTCGAACTACTGTGCTTCAATTGGCTCGCTGTATTCGCAGCTGTTGGTAGGCAGGTCCTTCTTGCTAGGTTTTCAGTCATTGGTTCTTCAAGGTTTCAGAAACCCAATTCAAGGCTCTTATTAGTTGAATGAGAGGTCAATCACATCTAAACCAATCAAAGCACTCCTTTGGCTTTCTGTTCGCTGCTGTGTCTGTAGTGGAAGAACGGAAATGCAGTTTTTTTTTTTCTCAGTGCGCACTAGGACGCAGCGACGTGCCTGCCCACGGTACACCGGAGTGCAAGGGGTTAAAATAATGGTGGGCACACAAAATATTGACACTTTGGGCACAATTTGGACATTTTCACTAGAGGTGTACTCACTTTTGTTGCCAGCGGTTTAGACATTAATGGCTGTGTGTTGAGTTATTTTGAGGGGACAGCAAATTTACACTGTTATACAAGCTACACACTGACTACTTTACATTATATCCAAGTGTCATATCTTCAGAGTTGTCCCATGAAAAGATATAATAAAATATTTACAAAAATGTGAGAGATGTACTCACTTTTGTGAGCTACTGTACGAGGACCATGAAGCTGCGGGTAGAAGAGCTGTTGGTGCCAAAAGAAGCTAAGCTAACTTGCTTGAGGAAGCTAGCGCCTCAGTCAGTGACTGTGGGGAAGTTAGACACGAAGCTCGGTGTGTGCCAAAACCAAGCTACAAGCTACCAGCTAGACTTTGCGGTAGAACCGGGGCCATGAGTGGGGGAGCCCCCAGTCACCGAAGACAGCAAGCCAGCCAAGGAGCTCAGCACACTGGAGTCGGAACAGCGACAGCCAGGTGCAGACGCAGCGCAGCGGAGTACCTTGGACGACGGTGTTGGGTGCAGCGACGAGGTGCCTGGGTCAACGAGTGACACCGACGTGGGTGATGCTGAAAGTCCCAGGAAGCAGCAGCGACAGCCGGACACAGAGACGGCACAGTGGAGCGCCTCGGATGACAGAGAGGAGGTGCTGGGCGCCGCGGAGATCGGGCAGGACCTCAGTGCCAGGGCTCAAAGCACTTTGGACGAGGGTGCTGCTCCTTACAGTGAAGTGCCCTAGTCAATGAGTGACAGTGACGAGCGAGCTTCGGTTTTCTCCTGAGTTCGTCCACAGGGGGCTGGAGTGTTTGGGGGCAACAGCGGTGGCAGCCGCAGTGGTTCTGAAAACGGTCGGGGCGGACCGACAGGTATGGAGGGACTGTGTGCCGGGCAGCAGCACTGCGGGTCCAGACAAGAGAAGCGGCTGAGGGTGAGGAAAAGAGACATTTTCGCCAGGGAGGTCAGCTTCGATCCCGGGGGGCAGGCGGCTGCCAGAGGCACTCATGCTGTGGGGCTGCCCTGGGCCCCCAAGCTGGTTTTACCCTTGCCTGCCCGTGGACTGTGGTGTAACGTGAAAATTTTTTTTGAATGTAAATATGTCTATATGGGGTTGTAGTAGTTCATATGTGCATGTGTTAAATAGTAAATATTTACCGGAGTGGTGGCTCAGTTGGTAGAGCATCCGCCCCACACCTGGGAGGCAGGGGTTCAAATCCCGGCCGGGTCATGCCGAAGACCATATAAAAGTGGAACTTCCTGCCGTCCAGCTTGGTGGTCAGCAATAATGGAATGGAGGAGGGAAATTTGTGGCGGCGCCTTGCATGGCAGCGGCCCTCTGATTCTGCACTTAGTGTGTGTGATTAACACAGTAGATAGGTAAAACACAATCTCGTTCTACTGTACATGATTGGTTGTACAGTTGAATGACAATAAGGGTGATTTAATTTAAATTAATGAATATATGTTTCCATTTGTGTTGAACTGTAAGTGTGCTGTACATATCAATGAGTGTGGTGATACGGGATTATTTTGTGTAGAAACACTAATTTTAGTTGGTTTTGAGTGAATGTAGTAGGCTGTTACAGTTCACTGTTCCCTGTTTTCTTCGTGCATGATTCGGGTTCTAAATTGGGATGGGTCTGAATTGTGTGTATGTGTTTTACACTTTTGTAAGGGGGAGGGGAATGATGTGTAGTGAGTGTGGTGTGTGTGTGGCCCTCGGGGTTTGCCGTACCCTCCCTGGGTAGAGACGTCAGGCGGGCTACAGCCAGACTGTATATAGTTGTGTGTTCTCTAAAAGAGTCAGTTGACTGCATGGCATAAGAGAGACTCTGACTCTATTATTTACAGACATAACACGGATGTCTTCAGATCTATAGCAAAATCAATAGCAGTACACAGATCACATTCAGTGACCCCAAACAAAAAGATGACAGTACAGCCCAGAAGTCAGCAGCTTCAAAGCTGTACGAAAGCATTTTTCTTCAGAGCAAAAAGGGAAGATGGAAGGCCTGGATTTTTATTTCTGCTTAATTTCATGAAACAAACTATAAGTGTCATTTCTGATATTTAATAAAACAAAACTAAAGTGATTGCTAGAATGATATATTTCACATAATAATAGCCAATTTTCTGTTGAACAGTGATAATCCATCCCTTTTGTGTTCAATCAAAATGGGTGGATTTTATTAAAGTCATTATACTCTGTCACTAAATTGGATTTACTTTTCTGTCTTGATTTGAAATAGATTTTGACTAATTGAAAGGTAAAAATAGGATCTCAAGTTTTAGGGTGGAAAAATAAAGTCTTTCAATATTTAAAGGGGTCATTGACTGAAAAATGGTATTTTTGTAAGTTTTAAGCTTCTGAAAGGCATCTGTTGATCACTGATTATCAAAAAAGATCAAATTGCTCCCTTCTCTGGAAAAAACAAAAACAACAAAAAAAAAACAACAGACTTCTTTTACATAGTTTTTTACTCCAAAAAGCAAAACTGACTGTTCTGGATTTGCCACGAGATCTCACTTCCATAGTCAACCCAGCCCAGCACGTCCTTGGTACCCGCCCACTGCTCTATTATTGGCCAGCCTAGCTGTCAATCATATTGGCAACAGCAAGCCAACAGGTTAGCTTGCCAAGAGTGGTTTTTATTGTTATTTTCTTTAGATTTCAGTCACCCTAATAGCAACCTGGCTCACTAATCAACAGCTGATAATATATCTTGTGTCATTCTGGCTTTTTTTGTTATATTTTCACCACAATGCTACATTGAACTCTGTTAGCATTAACTTGACTAGGTGCTTGGTAAGCGTTGGTCACATGGCCGCAAGGCCGCCTAGCACTGATCTAGTAGTCATTTTGGGTTGCTATTTTCTATAAATTTGATTAATCCCCACTGGAATCCATGTTTATCTACCAACACTTGACCATGTATGTCATTCTTAGATGTTATTTTGAGCGGCTAGCTAATGTCAGCCAGTTGCAGCGAAGGGTACTCAGAGGATTGTGGGTCAGAGTCCAGTTTTGAATACAATGAATAGTTTTTCATTTTACATCCATGACAAGTTTAAAAAAAAAATTATGCACAATACCTTTACTAGGTCCTCGGTGCTCATTCAAAATGACTCTTAAAAGTCCATCACTGTTGCAGCAAATATCTGTTCTTCTGCTCAGTTAATTCAATTCCAAACTGTGGCAGAACAGATACCTACCAGTGCTTGAAAGAAAACGCTAACCCCTTTACATGTAGTCTGCATATCTTATTACTATAACTGTGGGTCCTTTCCTCTGCCTTCCACATAGCATGATTGCCAGATGACATATTTGACAGCAGTGGCATAGTCTTTTCTCTGTATCTCTATCAAAAGTGTGCTTTCATCAAAAGCATAGAAAGCTCTTAAGCGTACGGCACACTGGGAGACTTACGTCCTCAGTGAAGGTCAGGCAGCAAAAGTAAAATGTCAGATGAAATGATCATCTGTCTATGGTGTTGATGCACAGCACATGTGCTTATGTGGTGTGGTTCGGCTGTTTGCAGTTGTAACTCTTTTTACTTATGGTTCTCTGTAACTGGAAACAAGTATCCCATTTGACAGTATTGATCCCAGCAGTGAGTACAATCTAGGGGAGCAATCCAGGACACACAGCAGGCTAACAAGCAGCATAATGGTACAAGGTTAACTCTGGGAGCAAAGAAAAAGGAGAGAAACCTCTTTACAGTTGTCCTTAGCAACAATATTGAGCCTTCGTTCAGTCCACACAGTTGGACTTTTTTGTTCACCTTTAAACCTGTGTTGTGGTAACTGTAAATTTCATTACAGTATTTATTATTACTTATCCTAACAACTGACTGGTGTGTGTTCAGGAGATGGAAGGAGTACTTCGAGAAGATGATGAATGAAGAAAAAAGAGAGGGGGGAAGATGGATGAAGGAAAGATAGTTTACCAGGAAGTTTCGAGGATTAGCAAGACAGAAGTGAGGGAAGCTTTGAAGAGGATGAAGAATAGAAAGGCGGTTGGCCCAGATGACATACCTGTGGAGGTATGGAGATGTGTAGGAGAGATGGCAGTGGACTTTTTAACCAGATTGTTTAAAAACAATCTTGGAGAGTGAAAGGCAGTGTTGTAGTTAAGTCACCACATTCAAGGCCGAGTCACCACATTATTTCAGAGGCCAACTTCAAGGTGCTTTGCAAAATTTGCATTTCGCCCTGTGTTTCCTTCTCCCTTTCTCCTCGTAATCGGTGAATCCAAACTGAGCGATTCGTAATTTGGAAGACATAATTGACTTGTCAATGTACGGCTTTTTTCTCGATAAGAAGCAGCATTACAATAACTTGTGCAAGAGAGATCAAAATCAGATATGTACTGCACAGCACAGTACTACTTGCAGAGCACTACTTGTATGCATGCGCTAAGCTCATGGCAGCTAAGTAGTGCATAATGTTTTTGCGTTATGCATACCGTACTGTACCACAAGCACGTTTGCATAGTGAGCGGATACATGTACTAGTGCATGTACTGCCAAAACTAGTCTGTACATGTACTAAAAACCTGCTAGTCTGTACATTCTTCTTATTATTCTTCTTTTAGATCTAATTGGCGGTTGGCAACCAGCTTACAGGTGCATTACCGCCACGCACTTCACTCTAAATCATCATTCTATAGTCTGTACAATATGTGTACATGTATAGTGAATTGACAAGTGAAAAGATTAATCTACCATGTACATGTACTAGTACATGTGGAGGTCATGTATGCATGTGCTGCATGTGTATGTGCAAAGCGCAGCCAGAGTAGCAGCAAAGTAGTGCAGTGCATAATGCTTTACATTATGTAAAGCATTATGCACCATAATGCTTTATGGTGTGGCTGTGGCACAGGTGTAGCGTGGCCGACTACTGATCGGAGGGTCAGGGGTTCGATTCCCGCTCTGTCTGCAGTCTGCATGTCAAAGTGTCCTTGAGCAAGACACTGAACTCTCAGTTGCTCCTGGTGGGTCAAGCCAGTGCCTGTGTGTATGGCAGCTCTGCTGCCATCAGTGGGTGAATGGGTGGATAGCAGGATCTGTAAAGTGCTTTGGTCATCTAGAGATGATAAAAATGCTATATAAGTGAACACCATTTACCATAATGCACTGCATACTGTTACTGCATGCACATTTACATTGTGAACAAATCAACACGCAGAAAGATTAATTTGCCTCAGCCAAATCTTACGAGTGCACATAATGCCAGTCTATGTGAAAGCCAGCCATAAGCGAGGTGGAGGTAGTGACAAGGGCGTAACTTTGGGTTAAACACTGGGGGGTTAAGATCTCTGCCCATATAAGGTTTTCTTTAAAGTAAAAAAAGTCAGCATTTGTGTCCTAGTATGGAGGGAGGGTGCAAAGTCATTGATAAAAGGACAAGGCTAATTTATCTCTTTATTTTGACATTCTAATGTTAATAACAGTAGTAAAAAAGAATTTCAGTCATTTGCGAAACATATCTTCAGCCTTGCAATGATCTATTTTTGCTACTATGAAGCAGCAGATCTACTTAATACCTATAGAGAGCCTAAGTCACGTCCCCTCTACTTCCGCATATGGGACCTTAAATTGGAAAAATTCTCCATTGAAATGAATTGCAAGAGCAAAATTTTCTTTTGATCTCAATCAAATTTTGCCACGAGTTATACATATGATGTTTGTCAATTTAAAAGATAATCTTTCACGTAATTAAAGTCATCGGTTGTCATATAATAACAGAGTAATATTTAGTTTTTGTGAAAATGATTAGCGGACAATATCTCCCATCATCCCACATCACCAAACACGGTCATGGCGGGAGATTACTTAAACCTCACCTCCTGTTTCCTGACCAATGAAAGAAGGATCTAAAGAGGAGAAAACACCACAAAGGTATTGTTTTGTATTTTGAGAGCTGCAACTGATCCAGAGGACTGTTACTTAGTTACTTGACCCTGGGCACGCTTTGAACACGTGATGTTAGGTACATGCCTCTGTGTTTGTAGTCTTTTAATTTACATATTTTCATAACCTTATACCTTAACAGTTAGACAACAACCTACATCATTATTTACGTAGAAATATATCTTTTAAATTGACAAACATCGTATGTGTAACTCATGGCAAAATTCAATCGGGATGAAAAGATAATTTCTCTCTTGCCATTCATTTCAAAGGAGAATTTTTCCAATTTACGGTCCCATGTGCAGAAGTAGAAGGGGCGTGACTTAGGCTCTCTATTATGTGTTAAGTATTTCAGCACTGGCAGAAATTAAGCAAACAAATTTTGACTATTGTTACCGGGTGATGTAATGGCGACGCGCCTAGACGCAGCGGCCCCTCTTGGCATCAGCGAGTGTGAGAGTTTTGATCATCCCAGATGTACATTCTGTAAAACTTACAACCGTGAGACCTTATTAAACATCAAGGTACTGCATGCTGCAAGAATCGCGGTGCTCGGTTGTGACTTGGACATTCTACGCCAGCATGGAATTCTGGCGGAGTCCCCGCTGGAAGCTACCCGGGAGAGGAGGAAACGTAGGCGGAGTGAACGCAAGCAAAAGCGTGGAAAAAGGACCGGGATCCATGCTAGGCTAAAGGCTAACCCCTCCAGACCAGCAGTACTGTCGCTCCTTCTCTCTAACATCTGCTCCCTTGACAACAAGCTGGATGAGTTGCATCTGCTGAGAGAAACCCGGAGAGAGTGGAGGGACTGCTGTGTGCTTGCATTCACAGAGACATGGCTCCACCACAACATCCCTGACGAGGCCATTCAACTAGAAGGTACGGCAGTGTTCCGAGCAGACAGAGAAATGGCGAGCTCTGGTAAGAGCCCTGGGAGGGGGGGGGGGGGGCTATAAATCTATGTTAACATGAACTGGTGCGTTAACGCCACATTAGTATCTAAACACTGCTCTCCGTTGGTGGGGTTCCTTATTGTAAATTGTTGGCCATTTTATCTGCCGAGGGAATTCAGCAACGTGTTTGTAGCGGCTGTTTACTTAGCGCTGAGCGCTAACGCTAATGCTAAGAAGGCACTCAGGGAACTGCACGATGCTATTAGCGAAATCCAAACTTCACATCTGGACAGTTTTGTGGTGGTTGCGGGGGATTTTAACCACACCAGCTTAAAGACTGTGCTCCCCAAGTTTAAACAATGTGTAGATTTTAAGACCAGAGGAGAGAATATGTTGGACTTAGTGTACACAAACACAGATGCATATAAGGCGATACCCTGCCCCCACCTCGGCCTTTCTGACAACATATTCGTGATGCTGGTGCCTGCCTACAAACCCTTATTGAAGCGCAGCAGGCCAGTAGTTAAACAAATCAGGATTTGGCCAGAGAGTGCAACCTCTGCACTGAAAGACTGTTTTCTGCACACAGACTGGGAGGTCTTCAAAATAGCAGCCTCCCAGGAAGACAAGACAGATGTGGAGGAGTATGCTGAAACGGTCACCAGCTACATCGTGAAGTGCACAGAGGATGTCACTACAGTGAAGGCCATCACTATGCGGGGAAACCATAAGCCCTGGATGACCGCAGAGGTGCGCTCGCTGCTTACAGCCAGAGATGCAGCCTTCAGAGCGAAGGACAGGATTGCCCTCCGCTCAGCCAGGTCTGCGCTCTCAAAGGGAATTAAGACGGCGAAGCGTGCCTATGCGGAGAAAATCCAGGGACACCTCTGTGACACTAGGAACACCAAGCAGATGTGGCAGGGAGTTCGGACACTGACGGGCTATAAGTCTAGGTAGGGGGTCGATGATGACGACGCTTCGTTTCCAGACAGGCTCAACGACTTCTTTGCACGTTTTGAAGCATCAAACTCGACAATCAGAGGGAGGGCTGGCCCATCCCCACCATCGGTCGGACCAGCTTTTACCATCAACACAGCGGACACATGGAGGACCCTAACCAGAGTCAACCCACGTAAAGCTGCAGGTCCGGACAACATCCCGGGACGTGTGCTCCGAGACTGCGTGAGCAAGTTGGCGGATGTACTGACTGACATTTATAACATCTCCCTGAGTCAGGCCATCATTCCCAGATGCTTCAAGACCTCTATCATAGTACCGGTGGCAAAGAAACCAGTTGTGTCCTGTCTGAATGACTATTGTCCTGTTGCACTGACACCAATTGTGATGAAGTGTTTTGAACGGCTTGTCAAACCACACATTACAGCCTGCCTCCCTGCATCACACGACCCGCTCCGGTTTGCATATCGTTCGAACCGCTCCACGGAGGATGCTATAGTCACCACCCTGCACTCTGTCATCACCCAACTGGATCAGAAAGACACCTACACCAGACTCCTGTACATTGATTTCAGTTCAGCATTCAACACCATTATTCCCCAGAGACTGATGGAGAAATTACTCCTTCTTGGTCTGAACACCGCCACATGTCTCTGGATCCTGGATTTCCTGACTGAGAGACCTCAGTCTGTCCGGGTTGGAAACAACATCTCCAACTCTGTCATGCTGAGCACCGGATCCCCTCAAGGCTGCGTACTCAGTCCACTGTTGTTTACACTTCTAACACATGACTGTGTATCCAGACATGAGGGGAACCAGATTATTAAGTTTGCAGACGACACCACGGTGGTGGGACTTATTCAGAGGGATGAGGAATCAATGTACAGGGAAGAAGTGAGAGACCTGGAGGGCTGGTGCAGGGAGAACAATCTGGTGCTCAACGTGGACAAAACGAAGGAGATGATTATCGACTTCCAGCGGTCACAGCCTGAACACGTCCCCCTCAGCATCGGCGGCCGTTTAGTGGAGAGAGTGGAGAACATCAAGTTCCTCGGAGTGCAGATCTCACAGGACCTGACCAGGAGCAAGAATTCCTTGGGGATCAGCAAGCGGGCCCAGCAGAGACTGCACTTCTTGAGGAAACTCAAACAGGCCTCTCTCCCCATCTGCATCCTCAGGACCTTCTACAGAGGTGTGGTGGAGAGCGTTCTGACGTACTGCATTGCTACATGGTACTCCAGCTGCAGTATGTCAGACAAAAAAACCCTGCAGAGGATAGTTAAGGGAGCTGAGAGGGTAATTGGAGTCTCCCTCCCCTCTGTCCAAGAACTTTTTCAGAACCGTTGTAGGAGCAGGGCACTGAACATTGTCAAGGACCGTTCTCACCCTCTGCATAAACACTTTGAATTTCTGCCATCTGACAAACGATTCCGGAGCATCAGAGGCAGAACCACCAGACTGCTTAACAGTTTCCTTCCACAAGCTGTTAGGATGCTGAACAGTTGATCCGGAATCTCTCATACACACTACTGCACCTACAAACATTATGTATATTATTATAGTTAGTTAGTTTTTTTTTTTTTTTCCCAAGTATGTCTCAGGGATGTGTGAATGGATGTGGTGTTGTGGGGGGGGGGGTGAAGATATGTGTGAGTGTATCTTAAATCATGTTCTTTACTTATATGGATGCCGAGAAAAATGCAATTTCATCTTGCCTGCACTACAGTTGTATGTACAGCAATATGACAATAAAGGTTGATTTGATTTGATTTGATTTGGTCATGGTGTGCCTCCTTTGTCACCTTTCTCTGTCTCCAGTCATCAGTCCTGTCTCTCTCAACCCTCCATCTTTGTTCATCCTGCTGCTGCCACAGTTATGCTTCTGATATAAAATAAGCTCAGTTACTGTTCAAATGCTTTAAAAAAGGTACTTCACTGGCAGTTTTGGAGGATATAATTCATGCTAGATTTTCCTACACCAAAAAACTTGGAAAGGTGTAAAATGTTTGTTCCTGTTTTTCCCTCTTAGCAGCATCAACTGAGATTAATGCAGCCGCTGAATGTGGATGAGGCTTAATTGGGTCATCTGTGAGTAATCACCATCATTTTTAACTCATTTTATTTGGCGATTAACACATTCAGACAGGACTAATGTTTATTCATTAATATATCATATCACCACTTCACTCTGTAGCTATTTCTTTCCAAGCAGATGAATTAAGGACAGGTTTGTAATTTAGTCAGCTAGAAGGGTAACAGTTATTCAGCCTGCAGAGACATTATGAACACAGCATACCAAACCCTGTCATTAACACAACAAAGACCAAATTTGATTGAGAGAGAAAAGCTGATCGTTTCTCAAAAATTATCAAAACAGGTCAAAACAACTCGGAGAAACAGGTCCTCTATCTCATTCCAAAGCAAAACTAGTCAAAAGACATGGAGAAGTGGGCTAGAATCATCTATCCAGACAGCTTTAGCTCCTAGCTCATTCATTAATCCACAGTTGATAATATGTCTCATGTTATTCTGACCTTTTATTGTTATTTTTCCTGGCATGGCACGGCTGCTGAACCATTAGCATGGCTACCTTAGCGACACAAATCAGTGCAACCAGGGGTTTCATAGCTCTTTTTTGTAAATACGTAATTTTGGTCCATCTTTACTTTTAGCAGTTCATTGTAAATTTAATTCTGTGCAGAAGTCCTTTACTCTGTGACTCGGAGACCTTGAAGTTGATATAACACTCATAACCAGTGTGATATTTAATTTGAGGGGGCACAAAAGTTCTCTCTAGCCCAGAGGCCTGCATCCTCCTAAATCCACACCTGATTTTTTTTTTTCCAGTAAACTCAACTACAAGACCAATCTGAAAGTTATTAAACCCCCTCTAGATATATATATCAGATGTTTCATTCTTTGTACTGTTAGGTTCAGATGGTCCAGAAACAGAGCTGGATGTTTCAACCCCCTGGACCATTTGGAACTGCAGTGATACAAGCACAAAAATGTAATAATAATAATAATAATAATAATATAGTAATAATATAGAGCTGAAAGGCTGACACACAATCTGCCAGCAATCGCCTGCGTATTTTCAAGTAAACAGTGACCCTAGGCAGAGTTCAGCGCTTAGAAAAAAAACAAAACAAAACACTTTGGCTGGTTGTAATGTTTCTTGAATGTAAAGCTGCCTCCGTGTGTTTAACTGCTGAAAACATTTGTCTCCATGCACAGAGATCCACTTAAGTGTCTGCCGGCACACAACAACATTGGGCACAAATTCCCCGCCATGCACTCTGTCAGTGTACCTGGCAGCACATTCACTCGTGCCATTTACATTTCAAAGTGAGCTACATTTGCACAAATGCACATAGTTGCCATTTGGTATTTTTGGTTTCTCTCACAGCCAACTATTGGTTTCCAGAGCATATGAATAAAGCCTACATGGTGTCTGTCATGGGAAAATGCTGTAAATGCTTGTGTTGATGCATGTTGAAGCGCAGCAGTAGGTGTGAATACGTCTGCATTTATTTCTTTAAATTATGGGTGTTTTGCTTGTGTCACGAGCCGTGGCTGTATGTATGTGTGACTGTCTAAGCATCTGTTTATGCAGTTTACAGTTTATGCACATCCAGCTATGCTTGTCACCAGCACTTACCCTTGTGTATGTGTGTGGATATGGGAGTGAGTGCGATTGCTGGCTTATGGTACAGGCTGGAGCATTGAGAAGGTCTTATCTGTCTTGTTCAGAGTGGTAGCTCTCACTGGAGATAGAGCTCTCAGCCGGAAGCACGGGCACCACTGAAAAGACTCCTGACACACACCTACATCTCCGGCTTAGACTGCAAAAGAACCAAAGGGAGACATGGTTGTAATATTCAGAAAAATTTCACAGTGAGAGGAAGGAGAGCAGATGATTGTGCACGTGACCTCAGGAGTGTATGATTATGACACTAATAGAAAGGTGATATAGAAAGGTTTATAATCATTATAAACCTTTCTATATCGTGTTACATAACTGAATAAAATGCATCTTAAGTACCAATGCTAAGCATAAATGCAAAAACTTTTTCTACAGAAATTAGCCAAATTTTTCTGTTTTTTTTCTCATAAATTTGTGATTTTTTTCATAAATCTACATTAGTTTTTTCTAAAAATTTGTGATTTTTTAAATGAGACCAACCCCATGAAGAAGCTGCAAAGGGTTGAAGAACAGCTTTTGATTTACTTTGGGCATGTTATTTTTAAGCGTTTTTAGGGAAGTTGAACAGAGTGGAAGAGGTTAACTTGTAAACTGTAAAATTTTCTTATAATCTTACAATTTTTCTCATATTTGCTATTTTTGTGATTATCCAAGTTTGTGCTTTTCTTGTAAATATGTGACTTCTTCATGTACATAAATTTGCAACATTTTTCTTTTATATTTGGGACTTTTTTCTTGTAAATGTGAAACTTTTTTCTTATAAACTTAAAAATTTTTGTCACATATTTGCTACTTTTTCTTGGGACTTTGCAACTTTGTTTTTTTCTGGTAAATACTGTATGTGACTTTCATGTAAATTTGCAACTTTTTCTTGTAAGTTTACATCTTTTTCTCATAAATCTGACTTTCATAAATTTGTGAAGTTTTTCTTGTAAATTTGCAGCTTTGTTTCGTAAATTTAGAATGTTTTCTTATATATTTGTGGCCCTTTTTTCCTGTGAATTTGCAACTTTTCCTTTTTCATTTGCAAAAATCTTCCCTGCAAATTTTTGACTTTTTCCCTTCCAAATTTTAAATTTTTTTTCTTGCATATTTGCAATGTTCATATGGATGCTGATAAAATTTTTATTTGATGTAATGACCTAATTTTTTTCTGTTCATCCAGTCAACAACCATAATCTACAATGTATGTATCTGTCAATACATGTGTAATGACAATAAAGTTGAATCTCATCTCATCTCATCTCAATCTATTTTTTTATGTTTTTGTAGGGAGGGGAGTTTTCTTTCTCCCCCCCCCCCTCATTTTAAAGGGTTTGAACTCATCCCCATGCCAAAAACAGGGGCCCCCAAACCTAATCTTGCATAGGGCAATAATCCTTACAGAGTTCCCCTCAATACTTACTCTGAAGAAAATGTTCTGTTTATTATCTTCCCAACAGTGAAATCAAATATCCACCCATGTCTGTGAATGTACATCTGCATTATCACAAAACATTTTACCTTGGGCTTCTCTGTAATTATGCCAGAGGGGATTTTTGCCCATAAAAACATATGGTGTTGTCAATGAGTGTTGATGTGTGCATTTGTGTGCCAAGCTTGATGCACCCCCTGGGGTGTCCATGAGGCTGAATGTGAGCCGGGGTTAATGTGCTCACCCCTGGGCAGCCAAACAGCTTTCACTCTCTATTAAACTGTCCTTCATGGGGGAGCAGATGAACCTCATTATATCAGTGTCCCCTGCTAATGACTGCTAATCCCTTCCTAGAGAGGGCAAAAGGGAGCCAGAGGAAGGTGGGTCGAGAACACTTAGCTCTGAAAGTAAGGAGAGATGAATAGAAAGTTGGAGAAAAGAAAGATGAGAAGGTGTGGCCAGAGGCAGACATTGTTATTCTAATGTTTGACTGTTATTGAACTCTCTCCTTCTCTTCACCCTGCTTCCCCCTCTCTGTTTTCAACTGCAGCCGCACATACACAGCTCCCATCACCGCTCTCTCTCCTTCATTGCTCCGTGGCGAGATCGGCGCAATGGAAACGGACTGTGAATGCATTACTTTCATCATCATCATCGGGGGACACGAGGCTTCATCTGTCATCATCCTGCGACAGCCAGGGCAGTTCTCCACAGGCCTGGCTATTACTCTCCATTACCCGTCTCACACACGGTCTCACACACGCGCGATGGAATGGGTAATGACCGGGTGCATCGTTGGTCGTCGTCGCCCACCAGAATCTGATACATAATGTTTTTTCATCAGAGTGTGGTTAAAAACGTATAAATCAATTTCCCCTTCAGAATGCAGCTCGATCGACCGCAACCCTTAAGATTTTTTTTCCTCGCCAGTCCCTTGCTCTAGCTGATCCAAATGAAATGAAATCCTCTCCCTGCAATATCCAGCCTACACAGTTACTGTTTTCGGATGGTGATTGAAAAATTGGCACACACACACACACACACACACACACACACACACACACACACACACACACACACACACACACACACACACAGAGATGAAGATGAGGATGAAGTGAAAGAGAAAGAAGATGAAAGCATGGATGGCAGAGTAAGGGGAGATTTTTCCAGAATGATCAATATTTCTCTGTTCTTCATTCTATTAGAGCAGCTCAGACTCCCTTTTCGTGAGCCTTCACTCACACTGGAATAAAAATCTCTCTAGCCTGCACTTTGTAAGTCTGGTCTTCATTTTCACTCTCCCATAGAGGTCACGGCTGTGGAAACATATACAGTGGGGAAAAAAGTATTTAGTCAGCCACCAATTGTGCAAGTTCTCCCACTTAAAAGATGAGAGAGGTCTCCAATTTTCATCATAGGTATACCTCAACTATGAGAGACAAAATGAAAAAAAAAAATCCAGAAAATCACATTGAAGGATTTTTAATAAATTAATTGGTAAATTCCTCGGTAAAATAAGTATTTGGTCAATAACAAAAGTTCATCTCAATACTTTGTTATATACCCTTTGTTGGCAATGACAGAGGTAAAACGTTTTCTGTAAGTCTTCACAAGGTTTTCACACACTGTTGCTGGTATTTTGGCCCATTCCTCCATGCAGATCTCCTCTAGAGCAGTGATGTTTTGGGGCTGTTGCTGGGCAACACGGACTTTCAACTCCCTCCAAAGATTTTCTATGGGGTTGAGATCTGGAGACTGGCTAGGCCACTCCAGGACCTTGAAATGCTTCTTACGAAGCTACTCCTTCGTTGCCCGGGCGGTGTGTTTGGGAACATTGTCATGCTGAAAGACCCAGCCACGTTTCATCTTCAATGCCCTTGCTGATGGAAGGAGGTTTTCACTCAAAATCTCACGATACATGGCCCCATTCATTCTTTCCTTTACACGGATCAGTCGTCCTGGTCCCTTTGCAGAAAAACAGCCCCAAAGTATGATGTTTCCACCCCCATGCTTCAGTAGGTATGGTGTTCTTTCTCCTCCAAACACGACAAGTTGAGTTTTTACCAGAAAGTTCTATTTTGGTTTCATCTGATCATATGACATTCTCCCAATCCTCTTCTGGATCATCCAAATGCTCTCTAGCAAACTTCAGACGGGCCTGGACATGTACTGGCTTAAGCAGGGGGACACGTCTGGAACTACAGGATTTGAGTCCCTGGCGGCATAGTGTGTTACTGATGTAGCCTTTGTTACTTTGGTCCCAGCTCTCTGCAGGTCATTCATTAGGTCCCCCCGTGTGGTTTTGGGATTTTTGCTCACCGTTCTCGTGATCATTTTGACCTCACGGGGTGAGATCTTGCGTTGAGCCCCAGATTGAGGGAGATTATCAGTGGTCTTGTATGTCTTCCATTTTCTAATAATTGCTCCCACAGTTGATTTCTTCACACCAAGCTGCTTACCTTTTTCAGATTCAGTCTTCCCAGCCTGGTGCAGGTCTACAATTTTGTTTCTGGTGTCCTTTGACAGCTCTTTGGTCTTGGCCATAGTGGAGTTTGGAGTCTGACTGTTTGAGGTTGTGGACAGGTGTCTTTTATACTGATAATGAGTTCAAACAGGTGCCATTAATACAGGTAACGAGTGGAGGACAGAGGAGCCTCTTAAAGAAGAAGTTACAGGTCTGTGAGATCCAGAAATCTTGCTTGTTTGTAGGTGACCAAATACTTATTTTACCAAGGAATTTACCAGTTAATTCATTAAAAATCCTTCAATGTGATTTTCTGGATTTTTTTCCCTCCTCATTTTGTCTCTCATAGTTGAGGTATACCTATGATGAAAATTGGAGACCTCTCTCATCTTTTAAGTGGGAGAACTTGCACAATTGGTGGCTGACTAAATACTTTTTTGCCCCACTGTATTAGCATTTGTGAAAGCGATTGTTACTGCTGCAGCATGCCTATTTAAAGATGTGTCAATAGGCAAACCTGTTAGATGGGATCAAATTGGTTGTACTGTAATTCCCTTGGTCCATATGAGGTTGTGCTGCACATTGTTCATATAAAGCCTTGTTCACACGACATGATTTTGAGGACAACAGTGAACTGTAGAGGCTGCAGATGAAAAGACCACAAACTGGAGGGAAATCACCAGTTTATTGCCCATCACCAATCGCAGTGTGAACACGACAAAGACATGGTCAGAGACATCTGTCATAATTCCTTACCTGATCTTTCATTCACTTATTGCTGATCTGTCCAGAGTGTTCACCACCTCTCACCCAAAGACGCTGAGACAGGCTCCACCAGCATTTGACCCACAATGGACTGTTAAAAGATGAATGAATGAATTGTAAAATCACAGGACAAGTACATACACTACCGTTCAAAAGTTTGGGGTCACTTGGAAATTTCCTTATTTTTGAAAGAAAAGCACTTTTTTCAATGAAGATAACTTTAAACTAATCAGAAATACACTCTATACATTGCTAATGTGGTAAATGACTATTCTAGCTGCAAATGTCTGTTTTTTGGTGCAATATCTACACAGGTGTATAGAGGCCCATTTCCAGCAACTATCACTCCGGTGTTCTAATGGTACAATGTGTTTGCTCATTGCGTCAGAAGGCTAATGGATGATTAGAAAACCCTTGTGCAATCATGTTAGGTCTGCAATGCTGTAATTGCTGCAAATGGAGGATTCTTTGACGAAAGCAAAGTTTGAAGGAAAAAAATATTATTTCAAATACAAATCATTATTTCTAACATTGTCAATGTCTTGACTATATTTTCTATTCATTTTACAACTCATGGTGATAAATAAGTGTGACTTTTCATGGAAAATACAAAATAATTGTCTGGGTGACCCCAAACTTTTGAACGGTAGTGTACATTAAGGTTTCAATAATTTATTTATCCTCTCCTTAGGTGATCAGAGTGTGGGTCACTGTTTTGTTTAGTTTTTTAGCCACCAGACTACGCTGCTGGACCGGTGTGTCACCCGGCTGGAGAGACTGCTGAAATCTGCACACACCAAACACCGGACCACACAATGAAGGTATTTATATCTATCTAATTTATGACCATTTCATTATTTCTCTAGTCATTCACTGTAATTCTTGATTCAAAATAAAAGTATCCTAACAGGTTTTTTTTTAGTTAAAATACAGCAATGTTGCATTCTGCAGATTAACGAACCTCAGACCCGGGATCTGTGGGAGGAACGATCACTCTTCTGTGGTTTCTCGGAGTACAGGAGTGTAGGTGTTCCATGAACTGAAGGAATTTTTACAGCTCTGTCAAAATCATGGTCAAAGACTGGCATAACCTCTGAATTGTTGCTCTCATTCATGCACAATTATGATTGTGCAACAAGGACTGTGGACAAGGCAGTTAAAAAAGCTCCTTTTAAGCTGTTTGGTTTTTAACGGCCCTTAAAAGCATTTCCACTTTGAGCAAGCACTGTCCTCAGCACAAAATGGATTTGTCCTCGCATTTACAGGTGCATCTATTGTGTGACACGGTGTTATACTTAGACCCAGGAGCAGACATGGAGGACAATGTTAAAGGTGCGTGAAACAATTAACTTTATTGACGATAATATTGCAATTGTGTTATAGTGATGAAAATCTGGCAACCCAGCGGGAGAGAGAGGAGAAACAACGGTTAGTGCATGGAATGGTGACAGGGAGATTAATATTGTTTGTATGCTTACAGATTTCTTCTGGTGGAAACAGTGGGGAATGGTAGCAGATCCAGTGATGGTGGACGTCAGGAAAGGAGACCTCAAGTGCATGTGAGTGGGCAAGAGAAAAGGCTGGCCAGGCCTGGGGGCTGGGGAAAGGGGGATGGTGATAATGATAATGAACGGTGATAAGTCGACTTACTTGGGGAGGAGATGATGCGCACAGTCCAAGAGATTCCAAATCCAATCCATAGGCAATTTCCAGAGTTAAAAACAGGCAGAGTTCAGAGAACAGCAGACTAGATCAGGGCAGGCAGACAAATCCAATACAATAGGCAGACACAGGGTCTAGAGACAGGCAAGGGTCAGAACATGGTAGGATAATTCATAAGATTAATGCTGATTAGTCACAGGCAGGATACAGGCAGGGTGTAGCTCAGACACGACCAGGTAGAGTAATGGAAGAGTGTCCTATTCATCATCTCCCACTGATGAATGAATGAATGAATGAATGAATGAATGAATGAATCTTTATTTCAGATAGATTAAAAGTAAAGATTAAAAAGAAACAGAATAATATAACAAAGGGGAAAAAAATCCAACAAGGTCAAATTAAACAATAACTCCTCTGATTATACAGTTCAACATAAGTTATCCGAAATGGGTGATGGCTGAAGCCGCAGCTTATATTGCCCACCCATATTCCATCCAAGAATTCAGAAGAAAACCAAAATAAGAACGATTACAATTCGGAACAAAGCTAAGACAAAACGTGACAAAAAAAAAACCTAAGCAACAACACAACGCAGACTGGATATGACAATCCTTATGTGATTTTACATATCATCTTGTATATATGTTTGGAGTATTTCTTCCTTTAGTTTTTGTTTAAATTGTCCAAGCGTTGTACATGATTTTAATTCAAGTCCAAAATCGTTCCATAAGCTTACTCCTTGCACTGAAACACAGTGTTGCTTGGTGGTAGTTCTCACTGAAGGTTTTTGAAATATACATGTTCCTCTGAAATGATATTGTTTCTCCCTTATTTGGAACAACTTTTGGATATTTGCGGGCAGTGATAGATTCTTCACTTTAAACATTATTACTGCAGTTTTAAAGTCAACCAGATCTTTCAACTTGAGAGCTTTTAATTTAAGAAAAAGTGGGTTTGTTGGCTCCCTGTAAGCAGCTTTGTTTATTATTCTAATAGCTCTCTTCTGAAGCATAAAGATTGGATATATGTTTGTTTTATATGTATTTCCCCATACTTCAGTACAATATGTCATGTATGGGAGTATTAATGAATGATACAAAGTATATAATGTGGGTTGATTCAGCAAATATTTCGCTCTGTGTAGTACTGCGATTGATTTAGATATTTTACCTTTAATATAATTAACCCCTTGCACTCTGGTCATTTTCCCTAAAAACGCCTAAAAATAACATAATTCAATTCAATTCAATTCAACTTTATTTATATAGCGCCATTTCACAACAACAGTCATCTCATAGCACTATCAACTGTAGGGGGGACCCCCACAGTTGCATAAAGACCCCAGCAATCAGACGGATCCCCTGTGAGCAAGCACTTGGCAACGGTGGAGAGGAAAAACTCCCTTTTAACAGGAAGAAACCTCCAGCAGAACCAGGCTCAGGGAGGGGCAGTCATCTGCTGCGACTGGCTGGGGGGTGAGGGGATAGAGAAGAAGAAAAGAACAGACATGTAGAGAGCAAACAGCACGATGGGGACTCAATCTATGGGAGAGAACAAACAAATGTTAATGACCAGCAAAAAAAAAAAATATTTCATAGAGAGTGAGGAAAGGAGTGAGGCCCAGTGCATTACTGGAGGTAACACACACATACCCAAAGTAAATCAAAAGCTGTTCTTCAACCCTTTGCAGCATCTTCATGGGGTTGGTCTCATTTAAAAGAAAACACTGAATTTTTTGGCAAAACAGTCATAATCTCTCTAAGTGCTCCTGCCACTGAGTAACAGTCATCTAAACATACTGAACGTGAAGAAAATAAATTTTGCCTGAGTGTTTTTTTGGATACAAATGCTTGCAAATAACACACAGCTGTCAGATCCGGGCTGGAAAATGCAACAGAAATGTAGAACCAAGTGTTATCTAGCTGAGGTCAAAATTTTGTAACAATACCACAAAAAATGAATATATTACACAGCTTTTTTCTTAGGTTGTTCCCAGGTGTTTTTGAACTGTGCCAAATTGTACCAAATGGCACAGTTTGGAAAAACGTCTGTAACTTTTGAATGATTCAGTATAGAAGCTTGATGTTGGGCTCTAATGAAAGGTGACACTCAGGGCTGTGTGTGTGTGTGTGTGTGTGTGTGTGTGGGGTTGTTTATTCATTCATGAATGAATGAATGAACAAACAAGCCCCCACACACAAAGAAGCATGCCACGTAAAAAATGTGTGGCTTTTTTTTTACAAGAAAAAATAACCTACAGTGCACTAAAAATTATACTAAAATATCTGTAATGTACAGGATAACAACTCCCACCCCCCATCCCCCGCTACAGAGGACGGACATCGTCCATCGCTACATGACGGACAGCGGGGACGGTGCGCAGCGGTCTACTACGCACAGTTGTACTAAAATATCTGCAATATATCTGCAACCCGCTACAGAACAGTAGCGGGCGGGGGGGGAGGCGTTCACGGTCCGGACGCGGCGCACTTACCGGTCAATCATGTGGCGATGACGCACAGTTGTAATTTACCGATCGGTCAAAAGTCATTTTGATTACAATTTTCAGGGATAAAGAATAATTTAGCTTATAACACTTACCTGTCCACAACAGCAGTGTCGCTGGCGAACTTCTCATTGTCAGACAAACATGACGCTGGTCCGCTTGTTACGACTCGTGGTTCTGGTCACGCGACCCGGTCAAACAATGATTCCATTATTGCGGTTTTGCGCTTCCATGATTGCAGTTTTGGCGAACGATTTTTCAAAACAAATAAGAACAGTAGTAAGAAAAAAAGACTGGCAAACGCATGTGTGTCACGCAGCGGCTTACACAAAACAGATTTTACGCATGGGACGCACGCTTTTGAACTTCTCTGCTTCAATTGGCTCGCTGTATTCGCAGCCGTTGGTAGGCGGGTCCTTCTTACTAGGTTTTCAGTCATTGGTTCTTCAAGGTTTCAGAAACCCAATTCAAGACTGTTATTAGTCGAATGAGAGGTCAATCAAATCTAAACCAATCAAAGCACTCCTTTGGCTTTCTGTTCGCGGCTGTGTCTGTAGTGGAAGAACGGAAATGCAGCTTTTTTTTTTCAGTGCGCTCTAGGACGCACAGGTCCTAGGGTGCACGAGGGTGCGCTAGGACGCAGAGACGTGACCGTTAGGTTAATATGTGACTTCCAACACAGTTTATTATCAATTATTACTCCAAGAAATTTAGTTTCAGATACCCTTTCAATCTCTACACCATTTACACTGAGTTTAGATACTAAGTTGTTGTGATGGTTGTTAAAAATTGTAAATTTAGTCTTACTTAAATTGAGCGTTAATTTGTTTGAGTCAAACCACAGTTTAAGCTTTCCTAATTCCTTTCCGAGTGTATCCAAAAGTTGTTCCAAATTGCTTCCACTGCATAATAGATTAGTGTCATCGGCAAACTGATGGCCCACTGATTGGTGACAGGTGGTGCTTGCAGCTGCAAGCAGAGGCTCAATCAGTGAGAAGAGAAGAAGGCAGGGAGACAGAGCAGACAGGAATCCTTACACTGCTGAGGTGTTATGTGTTGTGTACAGTGGGGTAAAAAAGTATCTAGTCAGCCACCAATTGTGCAAGTTCTCCCACTTAAAAGATGAGAGAGGTCTCCAATTTTCATCATAGGTATACCTCAACTATGAGAGACAAAATGAGAAAAAAAAAATCCAGAAAATCACATTGTCTGATTTTTAAAGAATTTATTTGCAAATTATGGTGGAAAATAAGTATTTGGTCAATAACAAAAGTTCATCTCAATACTTTGTTATATACCCTTTGTTGGCAATGACAGAGGTCAAACATTTTCTGTAAGTCTTCACAAGGTTTTCACACACTGTTGCTGGTATTTTGGCCCATTCCTCCATGCAGGTCTCCTCTAGAGCAGTGATGTTTTGGGGCTGTCGCTGGGCAACACGGACTTTCAACTCCCTCCAAAGATTTTCTATGGGGTTGAGATCTGGAGACTGGCTGGGCCACTCCAGGACCTTGAAATGCTTCTTACGAAACCACTCCTTTGTCGCCCGGGCGGTGTGTTTGGGATCATTGTCATGCTGAAAGACCCAGCCACGTTTCATCTTCAATGCCCTTGCTGATGGAAGGAAGTTTTCACTCAAAATCTCATGATACATGGCCCCATTCATTCTTTCCTTTACACGGATCAGTTGTCCTTGTCCCTTTGCAGAAAAACAGCCCCAAAGCATTATGTTTCCACCCCCATGCTTCACAGTAGGTATGGTGTTCTTTCTCCTCCAAACACGACAAGTTGAGTTTTTACCAGAAAGTTCTATTTTGGTTTCATCTGACCATATGACATTCTTCCAATCCTCTTCTGGATCATCCAAATGCTCTCTAGCAAACTTCAGACAGGCCTGGACATGTACTGGCTTAAGCAGGGGGACACGTCTGGAACTACAGGATTTGAGTCCCTGGCGGCGTAGTGTATTACTGTTGGTAGCCTTTGTTACTTTGGTCCCAGCTCTCTGCAGGTCATTCACTAGGTCCCCCCGTGTGGTTCTGGGATTTTTGCTCATCGTTCTCGTGATCATTTTGATCCCACGGGGTGAGATCTTGCGTTGAGCCCCAGATTGAGGGAGATTATCAGTGGTCTTGTATGTCTTCCATTTTCTAATAATTGCTCCCACAGTTGATTTCTTCACACCAAGCTGCTTACCTATTGCAGATTCAGTCCTCCCAGCCTGGTGCAGGTCTACAATTTTGTTTCTGGTGTCCTTTGACAGCTCTTTGGTCTTGGCCATAGTGGAGTTTGGAGTCTGACTGTTTGAGGTTGTGGACAGGTGTCTTTTATACTGATAACGAGTTCAAACAGGTACCATTAATACAGGTAATGAGTGGAGGACAGAGGAGCCTCTTAAAGAAGAAGTTACAGGTCTGTGAGCGCCAGAAATCTTGCTTGTTTGTAGGTGACCAAATACTTATTTTCCACCATAATTTGCAAATAAATTCTTTAAAAATCCTTCAATGTGATTTTCTGGATTTTTTTTTCCTCGTTTTGTCTCTCATAGTTGAAGTATACCTATGATGAAAATTGGAGACCTCTCTCATCTTTTAAGTGGTAGAACTTGCACAATTCGTGGCTGACTAAATACTTTTTTACCACACTGTATGTAAATAGGCTGTATTACTAAGATGGCGGCTGGGTTGGACATGGGTTAGACCGGGGTGGCTAACTACCGGTTTCCGGTGGTGACGCCACTCGGGGTATAAAGGAAGTGGGCGGAAGAGGCTCTGCCTTTTTCGTTGTGGGAACCACCTGGCAAGCAGGCAAGTGCCGTAAGCCTATTTTTGTAAATAACTAGTATTGTAATACAGCTCCGTAAACTATATCAGTTGTGTATTTGTTCTTGCCTAATTATGGACACAACATTTGGCGACGAGGTAAAGGCGGGAATGGAAAAGTCTGTTGCTGAATTTCGGCCATTTCTGGAGGCCCTGGACAGGCCGACCATGCCGTGGCCTCGTTGGCTTACTGCTTTTACCAACTACTTCATAGTTCTGAACCTCGGCGAGCGTGAGATGCTGTTTTAGTCCATAATTTGGGTGCCGAGGGGCAGAGAATACTAGAGGGCCTGGGGTGGGTAGGGGGGGCTGATAGCTTTGATGGTGTTGTGGAGTTGATGGCGAGCCATTTTCGGGCTCTGGAGAGCACCACGGTCGGGCGCATCCAGTTTCAACAGCGCCGCCAGCGGTTGGGAGAACCAGCAATGAGGTTCATTGAAGATCTCCGAGGGCTGGCGAGGGGATGTGACTTTGGATGCCTGGAAGATGAAATGATTCAGGACCAGCTAGCGGAGCACGTCCGCTGTGCAGCGGCCCGGTCCAGGTTGTTAGCGTAACCAGGAAAGTTGACATTGGCCATGACTATTGAGCTCGCCCAACGGTTCGAGGTAGCAAAGACCATCGTGAGAGGCCTTCTTGAAGGGGCTTTTCTGGGTGAGGATGAGTCTTGCGCTGAGGCACTGTTTTGGGACCCTGGTGATGGTGATGTTGGAGAGGATGTGTATGCCTCCGTTGTTAAAATAAGGTCTGCCCTAGGTACGCCACGGTGTTACGGTTGTGGGTCCCCTGTCCACCGCTATAAGGCCAGTGTGTGCCCGGCGAAAGGAAAGCGTTGTGGCAAGTGTGGTTTGTTGGACCACTTTGCCAGAGCGTGTGCTAACTTCAAACGCAGGAGCCGTAGGGGAGAACCAGGTCCTGTGCAGAAGACTCCAACAATAGTGCACACAGTCTCCCTGGAGAACACGGGAAGGATCGGTTGCGATGTCATGCTCGATGGTGTCGAGGTTTGACTGCTGGTGGACACTGGAGCAGTTATCTCCATGTTGAACCTGGCGACCATGAATAGTTTGTTTCCCCACCGACAAATAAAACAATAAGGAAGAGACTATTATGGCTATGGATAGAACAGACTGGCAGTTTTGGGGTTTGTGGAAATGGAAGCCCGTTACAAGTCTGTTGTTGTGCCCCGGGCCCACATTCATGTCACTGCTGCAGGGGTTAACATCATGGGGTATAATCTTTTTTATAGCCTGGGTTTCTCAATCGCCAATGTGTTGGGTGAGGAGTGATCAGGCTGCGGACTGTGGAGCCGACCGACTCCGTTGGTGGATGGCGTGGAGGTGAGGGAATCGGACTGGCTGGACATGAGTGACGAGGGAGAGCACGTTCGGCGTTGCGCAACGCTGCCTCGGGACGGATCCGATGCCAGTCTTTCTGTTGCCCTGGATAAGGGTGTGGGACAGCACGACAGAACCCCAGGGGCGGCCTTTAAGTACGAGGTGCCCACGCCGGATGTTGAAGGGGCGAAACCAGAGGGCGTGTTGACAAATCGCTCGGGAAGGCGGTCTACCATGGATGGCACGGACTGGACCCGTGTGAGGGATCAGTGGTGGAGACCAGTCCGACCCAAAGTGACCAGAAGAAGAAGATACGGGCTTCCCTGCGGGTCAGAGACATGGTGCGGCCCAGGGTTGAGGCCCAGATGAGAGGGATGCACTGTTCACGCGAGTGGCGCGATGAGCGGAGATGGTTCCGGGTGGAGGCTGCTCGGAGTGATGGGTATCTATGCTTGTCTGACCAGACCTGGAGGCACCCGAACGAGTTACGTTGAGTGAAGGAGAAGATGCAACGCAGTGGGAGCCCCGAGGGCAAAAGACGGAAGCGGTTGGAGAAGGGCCCGTCAAAGGACTGAGAGTGCTATTTTGTCTTTATTTTCTGTTTATTGTTTATAGTATGTGTTTTTACTCTAGTCCTGATGTGTTTATTTTACTGCTGATGTGGTACCCCGGTTTAATTAAAAAAAAAAAAAGGAAGGAAGAATGAAGAGTGAAATGTACTAAATAGGGTGACCAATGATACCTGTGAGCAAAATTTTAAAGATTTATATTGTGAATGTGGGATTTTATTGGCTCAATGACAGTGGTTGGATGATGTGTAGAATTGATATATGCTGAAACTGGATTTTACTGACATGTTAGTCTTAATGCCTGAGTTTGGGGTGGTGGGGTGTGCTTACACTGTGTGTGAATGTATGTGTGAATGGGTGGATAGCAAGATCTGTAAAGTGCTTTGGTCATCAAGAGATGAGAATAAAACCGCTATACAGTATAAGTGAATGCCATTTACCATTTACCATTTTACGCCATTTAAAGTGTCCAAAAGTCATCGGGATGCAAATTTGGGTGGGCTATCTGTGCACTTGCCATTTTTTGAAGGGGGGGAGAAATGTTGTGTATGTAAATAGGCTGTATTACTATAGATTTCCTGCAACTGGAATTTAAATTTACATATATCTTGATATAATTTATCTGAAAAGTGTTTTGATAGTGATATTTCCAATTTTCTAATTTGATATTCCAGATCCTTGATTTTATCACTATTTTTGTTTTTCTTTTTTGATGCCTGCCCTATGATTTTCCCCCAGATAAATGCTTTACATGCTTCCCATTCTGTGGCTCTTGAGCCTGTAGTACCTGAATTGAGCTCAAAGGAATACTTGAGTTCTTCTTTCATTGTCAGATTAAATGTTTCATCATGTAGAGGTGATATAGTTAACCTCCGTCTGCCTTTTCTATCCTTGTCAATATCAATGTCAATACATAACTCTATAGCTGCGTGGTCTGACAGGGCCATTGCATTTATTTTACTCTCAATTACAGATTTTACAGTATTACTTGAAATTAGAAAAAAATCTATCCTGGAGTATGATTTCTGGCAGTGGGAGAAGAAGGTGTACTCCCTCCCCCTCGGATTTACCAGTCGCCAAATATCCACCAAGCCCACATCTTCACACAGCATACAGTATGTAATTGACATAATTATCAGACCCAGGGAACAAAAGCTCAGACTCAAGTGAATACAATTCTCCTTTTATTGCCAATAATGAGTGTATGGGTGCGTGTATGTACAGTGTGTGTTGTGCGTGCAGTGAGGAAGAGCTGTACAGGAATCATGCCCGGGGGAGAGCAGAACGCTGTTCAGCCTGACAACCTTTGCAGGTGGACGTGGAGACGCTCAGGTTAGCCTTGAGGGCTGCGGCCAGGGAGACAGCATTCTGGGCCCGTGCAGAGGATTGGGCTGGTAGCCTTGAAGCTGCAATGGAGGCTTTGAACCACCGCCGGGAGGAGAGGGTTCCACCGCCGGAGGAATCCACCTGTGCACAGGGGAAGACGACTGACAAAAGGTGAGTAATAAAAAGCTTACTTGAAGCAGGGAGGAGATCAGGATCTCAAACGATGAGGCCAGCGATTTTCCTGTTGACGTGAGTTTCTGTTGGAGAATGACAGACGGCTCTGTGCCGAGTCTCAGGCAGGCCCGGTTATAAAGCCCACTGGAGATTGGCAGCAGGTGTGTGTGCAGCTGTAGCAGATGACGGCCCAGAGGGAGCCATGACAGTACTCCCCCCCCGAGAGGTGCCTCCTGGCACCTGACCCAGCCTACCCGGGTGCGTCCGGTGGAAGTCCCTGATGAGGCGCTTGTTAAGCACGAATGACAGACGCACCTGGATTTGGACCAAAATGGCGACCGGGATGGTCACACTTTTTCAGTGCTGAGACAAAGTCACTGATTTTGCCATTAAAAATAACTAACCTACAGCGAACGGCGCTCGTGACGGACACGCACGGGCTGAATTACCACCTCCGTTGGATTGCCCCTTTAATCGCCTTTCTCCGGCGTTTCCAGCGTTTCTTTGTGGTTCACTGATGCGCCTTACCTGAAGCGATTGCTAAGCTAACGCTAGTTAGCTTAATGCTGGTGCCAGTCTCTAAATAACTAACCTACAGCGATCGGCGCTCGTGATGGACATGCACGGGCTGAATTTCTACCTCCGTTGGATTACCCCTTTGATTGCCTTTCTCCGGCCACTGTGAGTAAACTGACCAGCGTTTTCCAGCGTTTCTTTGTGATTCACTGATGCGCCCTACCTGAAGCGATTGCTAAGCTAACGCTAGTTAGCTTAATGCTGGCGCCAGTCATTCCACCTAACACCAGCCTGAATCGGAGCCCAGTTGCGAGGCCCAGCGGAGATACTACCAGGCAGGCGGCTATTTGTTGACGGGGCTCAGCAGAGATTTCACCCAGGCAGACGGTGGTAGGCGGCGGTGCTCAGCGGAGGACTTACCGTGACCCCAGCGGAGCTCGGTGGCAGCGGCGGTGTGCGACGAGACTCGGTTGGAGGAGCAGGACAGGAGCTCGGTTACGGCGGCCATGAGCAACGGGACCAGCAGCGGAAGGGGCTAGTTGGCTAGCTGAGGCCCAGCTGGATTCGAGGACGATCGGATCGGATACTGGCGACATAAGCAGAATTTATTTTACTATCCACAGATTTTTCTTTTTCCTTTTCTTTCCAAGAAAGACTGAAGATGGCTGCCACCGGATTAAAAAGTGGGCTGATGGGCATCACTTCTAAGCCTTCTCTGCTTATCTACTTCCTCTTCGTTTTGTCTTTGTGTGTCTGGACCTGCAACAAGAAGGATTTTCCGGCAAACTCTACTAAAGGTGAAGTTAAAAAGTTTTATTTATATGGATTTGGGCATGGACATCTCACCCTGTACTCTATGTGGTCTTTAAAAGCCCTGAGGAAAAGCTTCCAAAATAAGGCAAACATGGCTGTTAAGCAAAAATCACAATATGGCAGAGGGTATACAGTTAAAGTACTGTTAGTTCTGCTACTTCTGGCAGGAGATATTCACCTTAACCCTGGACCTGCCACTATTAAACAGCAGACCACTGGGTTAGCACAAAACCGAGTTGTACAAAAGCAAAAACAACATTTATTATTCCAAACTGTTAATCATGCAGGAGTTCTTTGGGACACCAAGGCTAAACCAAAGGGGATCCTCGGCGGACATTTAAACATACGGAGCATAATCCTCAAAAGAGATGAGATTTCGGTGTTGCTGTTGGACTCAAATCTGGACTACCTTTGTCTCTCAGAAAGCTGGCTACACAGGAACATAGACACTAATATGATCAATATTGCGGGCTATCAGTGTTTTAGAAAAGACAGGCAGGTAGGGAGGGGAGGAGGTGTTTTAATTTACATCAAAGAGAAATATAAATGTCAACTGGTTGATTTGAATACTTCACTCGAATGTTTAGCTGTTAATGTATGTCTCTCTCCGGTAATGAATTTCAACATTGCAGTAGTGTACAACCCACCGTCACACAATTCTTCCTTTTATAATGAATTAAGTGATCTGGTTAAACAACTTGAGAAGAACAGAGAAACAATAATTCATGGTGACTTTAATATTAACTGGTCTGATAAAAAGGACAAACAGAAACTGAAAAGCCTCATGACTAAATTTAATTACCAACAAATGATCAAAGGACCCACCAGGATAACCAAACAATCCAGAACACTTATTGACATGGTATTTACTAATAAACCAGAACGAATAACCAGAACCTATAATCTTGTAACTGGTCTCTCAGATCATAACATGGTTCTTGCTGTCAGAAAACTTACTAAAAAGCGACTACAGTATTTTGGGGGGTCGATATTGACAAATCAAATTTTATTATTCCCAAATCAAAAAATGAGGAGTTTGAACATTACTTAGAGAATCAAAATTGGGAGCAGCTCATGAAGTAGATGATTGTTGTAATTTTATAACTGCAACAATCACAAAGTCTATAGAAAAATTTACAACTCAAATTAAAAGTAGACAACAGAAGATTAGCCTACCATGGTTAAATAATGAAATAAGAAAACTTATGAAGAGGCGAGACTATGCATTGAAAACATCATTAACCTCTAAACTACAAAATGATCACCTTGTGTACAAAAGTTTAAGAAATAAAGTGGTACATGAGCTGCGAAAATCAAAAGTATCTTATTACAATAAACTGATAGATCATGCAAAGGGTAACAACAGTTCCCTATGGAGGCATTTAAATAACTTAACTAATAAAAAAAACGATCAGAAGGGGGTAAAGGAACTTAGAATCAATGGCAAGACCGTCAGTGACAAGGCTACTTTGGCAAATGAATTTAATTCATACTTTGTGGGCTCTGTGGAAGACTTAACAAAAATTTTTGTGCTGCCAAATGTGCTCAACAACACAAATTCCATACTTCCAACAGATTCTTTTCACATCGATGAGGTAAATGAGGAGTTAATTGCTGGTATTGTTAAAACACTGTCAAACTCCAAAACTAATGATATCTACAATATGAGCACCTCCTTTCTCAAAATGCACAGCAAAATATTAATCAAACCACTGACTCATCTCATTAATCTCTCCATTAGGTCTAGTACATTTCCATCTGGCTGGACAAAAGCTGTCGTCATACCAGTTCAGAATCAGAATCAGAATCAGAATCAGGTTTATTGCCATTGTTCATGTAGTACACAAACTAGGAATTTGTCTCGGTACAATGCTGCAACATTAAACATGATAAGATAAGAGAAATAAACTATACATGTAATAAAGTGTAGGATGAGATTAAGTGATACTAAAAATAGTTCATAAATCAGGCAGTAAAGACGATATATGCAATTACCGCCCAATCTCTATTTTACCAGTCCTGTCTAAGGTTCTTGAAAAAGTTGTAGCTACACAGATGATAGACTACTTACAAGACAGTCAACTTCTTCATCCACATCAATTTGGTTTTAGACCAGGATACTCAACAGAAACAGCAAATTGTTGCCTTATTGAAAACGTCAAACAGTCCTTGGACAGGGGTAATGTGGTAGGAGCTGTTTTTCTAGATCTCAAAAAGGCTTTTGATACTGTAAACCACAGTTTGCTTTTATCCAAAATGGTATCTTTTAACTTCTCCCCAGATACATTAGAATGGTTTGCATCTTATCTCCAGAATAGAGAACAGTGTGTAAAAGTTTGCCAGGATAAATCCTCATTTTTAAACAACCGCATGGGTATCCCACAAGGGTCCATTCTTGGTCCTTTACTTTTCAGCATTTTTATTAATGACTTGCCGTTACACTGCTCAGCTGCAACATGCCAACTTTATGCAGATGATGCAGTTATTTACACAGCTGCCAAGACTCCAGCACAGGCTGCAGATGTACTGTCCACAAGTATGGTTGATGTCCAAGAGTGGCTCCTCCAGAACCATCTATTGCTGAACCTTCAGAAAACAGTCTCAATGTGCTTTTCAATCAAAAAATGTAACCTGCAACATTTTAAAGTTAATATACATGATCATGACATCAGTTTAGCTACAGAATTCAAATACCTTGGCATTGTACTAGATCCTCAACTCAAATTTAATCTTCATATAAAGAAAATTTCAAAAACAGTAAAAAAAAAATCTGAACTGCTTTAAATTAATTAGATATTACATACCTTACGAAGCAGCTGTACTGTATATGCATTCTATGGTTTTTTCTCATATATCATACTGTTTGACAGTCTGGGCTCAAGCAACCCCTTCCACAATAAGACATATAGGTTCATTATATAATCAAACCCTAAAAATCTTGGACAAAAAGCCCATTAGGTGGCATCACTGTAATGTTTTAAAAAAATACAACCTATTGAGTTTTGAGAGTTTCATTGACCTCTGTTTTCTGAAATTAACGTCCAAATGTTTCCATAAATCAGCACCCGAGCCACTTGCTGGTTTCGTCCAAAGACAGGACAGCAGCAGAGCCACCAGGAGTTCTGTTAACAATAACT
This sequence comes from Pholidichthys leucotaenia, assembly GCA_020510985.1. Taxonomy (NCBI): domain Eukaryota; kingdom Metazoa; phylum Chordata; class Actinopteri; order Cichliformes; family Pholidichthyidae; genus Pholidichthys; species Pholidichthys leucotaenia. The sequence goes on along the minus strand of CM035842.1, from coordinate 354,286,154 downwards.
GTAAAATATTCCACCGCAGAACCACATTTGGACAAACAGCTTTCTCTATAAAGGGCAGTCACATCTGGAACACAATGCCAAATGTAATTAAAATAATAACGGACTTTAAAACATTCACTAAAAAGGTTAAAAACTGGCTGAAAAATAAACAAGAATGTACTCATGTATGAATTGATTGTCTGCAAAGTGAGAGTGAATGAAGGGAAGGAATGAATGTATTTGTTTATAGTTTGTTCAGAAAATTGATCGATCGAGGTATCCCTATTTACATTGTTAGCATCCTGCTATACTAGTACAGAAGGCAGTCTATGGTTGTTAGATGGGGCAATGTCACCTCATCCAAATTTCATGTGACCAACGGTGTTAAACAAGGTGGTATACTGTCACCCTTGTTGTTTAATGTCTATGTTGATGATCTCAGTGTACTGTTGAACAATACTAATGTGGGCGGCTCCTTTAACGGTGCACTGTTAAATCACATTTTCTACGCTGATGACATCTCTTTGTTAAGTTTATCTACCGCAGCGATGCAACATCTCCTTTCTGTATGTGAAAAATTTGGTAAAAAAAAATGACATCCTGTTCAACTGTACTAAATCTATGTGTATGGCTTTCAAACCAAAGGGCGTCAATACGTCGAATCCTGTTATGTCACTTTGTGGTAATAGCTTGAACTTTGTTGAAAAAGTCAAATACCTAGGTGTGTGGATTGAATCTGATAAGACCAATGCTGATTGTAACAGGCATCTCAGGAAACTGTACGCTCAAACCAATTTACTGTTGCGTAATTTCCATAGATGTTCTCCTGAAGTCAAATGTATGTTGTTCAAGACCTTCTGTACCTCAATGTACTGCTCGCCTTTATGGTTTAATAGCAATGTTGCAGTTAGGAACAAAATCCGCATTGCATATAATAACTCCCTAAGAAGGTTGTTAGATGTACCACGAAGGTCGAGTGCAAGCAAGCTGTTTGTGTCTGTGAACATTCCGTCTTTTGGAGAATTGATACGTAAGAATGTTTACAGTTTTTTGAGAAGACTGCTGGAATGTAACAATCATCTTATATCAGCAATTGTCAACTCGTCACTCACACTTCATTCCAGCATTTGGAAGTGGTGGCGTTCCATTTTATACTGAGCCCATTATGTTTTTTGTTGTTACAAGAGCGCCGAGTGTCTGCTGATCTGTATATACTTTATTTATTTATCTATTTGTAATATGAACCCTGAGTTTGAAATAAACGTTTGAATTGAATTGAATTGAATTTATAGTGAGTGACGAAGGGAGGGAGGCCTGAAATAGGCAAATGTGAGTCAGGTTGTTATATTTGTGTATTTATAATATTTATAATATTTATAATTGTGTATTTATAATCTTTTTGCATTGATGTATGTGGCTATTGTGTATTTCTTTTTTTTTTTTTACTTGATTCTCTTTTCTAAAGCCCATCCAGGGACAAGAGTTGCAAATTAGCTAATAGCTATACACTCTATGTGCAACACATCAGACTGATTGTCATTGATTAATTGTCTATGTTTATTGCACTGTCCCTGTCAAATAAACTAATCTATCTATCTATCTATCTAACCCAGGACCTCCACTCAGGGCCATACCCCTCCCAGTCCACCAGGTACTGCAGGTCGCGACCCCAACGGCGGATGTCCAGGATGGCATTGACTCTCCAAGCCAGGTCGCCGTCAATCAATACTGGTGGAGGTGGAGTCTTGGGATGGGGACAGAGGGGGCTGGAGCAGATGGGCTTCACCTGGGAGACATGGAATGTGGGGCAGATGCGGAGGGTGGGGGCAGGCGTACAGCCACAGGATTAACAATGCGTACAATGGGGAAGGGCCCAATGAAACACTGGGCCAGCTTCCGTTTTTCAGCCTTCAAATTAATGTGCTGAGTAGACAGCCATACCTGCTGACCCACCTGGTACTGGGGAACCGGTCTCCTGCGACGATTGGCCGTCCTGGTGTTGCGCTCAGTTGTGCGAAGGAGAGCTCTGCGGGTGGCAGCTCACAGCCAGCGACAGCGCCTCAAGTGGGCGTGGACCGATGGCACCGCCACTTCCTTCTCCTCCTCGGGAAAGAGCGGGGAATCATAACCCAAAGAGGCCCTGACATACCGATCGCCGAGGAAACAGTCGAGTTATGGGCATACTCGACCCAGGGGAGGTGGCTGCTCCAGGACGACGGACTGGAGGTGATGACACAATGCAGAGCAGCCTCCAGCTCCTGATTGGCCCGCTCGCACTGCCCATTGCTCTGCGGATGGTAGCCAGAGGACAGGCTCACCGTTGACCCTAGTGCGTTGCAGAACGCCTTCCAAACCTGGGACACGAACTGGGGCCCACAATCAGAAACGATGTCGGTGGGGATCCCATGGAGGCGTATGACGTGCTGTACCAACATTTCCGCTGTTTCCCGTGCCGTAGGAAGCCCCTGGAGAGGAACAAAGTGGGCAGCCTTGGCGAACTGGTCCACGATGGTGAGGACTGCGGTGAAGTCCTTCCGGAGCCCCGGCCACCAGAACGATCTCTGTAGGAGCTCCACCATGCGGGTCACCCCTGGATGGCACGAAAACTTGGAGGAGTTGGCCCAATGGATCATCTCACCCCGAGTTGACGTAGGAACAAACAGCCACTCCGCGGGTCCTCCCACTGGATCAGGCTCAGCCTCCTGCGCTTTCAAGACCTTCTCCCTGATGCCCCACGAGAGAGCGCCAACGACACAGAATGCTGGGAGGATGGTGTGTTCGTGACCTTCAGCCACATCCACAGCAAACTGCCTGGAGAGGGCATTTGGTTTGGCGTTCTTAGCCCCAGGGTGATAGGTGATTGTGAAGTTGAAGCACCCAAAAAATAGCGACCAATGGGCCTGCCGGGAGTTCAGCCACTTGGCGGTCCTCAGGTATTCTAAATTTTTATGATCAGTTCATACTATGAAGGGTTGGGCAGCCCCCTCCAACCAGTGATGCCACTCCTCCAGAGCGAGCTTCACCGCCAGGAGCTCCCTGTCGCTGATGTCGTAGTTTCTCTCCGCTGGGAACAGACGATGTGAGAAGAATGCGCAGGGGCGGACCACCCCGTCCACGGGAGAGCGCTGGGAGAGAACTGCCCCCACCCCGGAGTCAGACGCGTCCACCTCAACCAGGCACTGAAGGGAAGGATTCACCTGCGTAAGGACACGGGAGGACGAGAACTCCCCCTTGAGGGTGTTGAATGCCACTGCAGCCTCCTCCGTCCACCAGAAGGTCACCTTGGGGGACGTGAGACGGGTCAAGGGGAGAGCGATCACGCTGTAGCTGGGCACAAAACAGCGGTAAAAATTGGCAAACCCCAGGAACTGCTGGAGTTGCTTCCTTGACGAGGGGCGGGGGCAATCCACCACCGCCTTGACCTTCTCAGGGTCGGGGAGAATCTGGTTATGGGAGATAATAAAACCAAGAAACGAGGTTGTGTTGGCATGGAACTCACACTTCTCGGCTTTAACAAACAATTTGTTCTCCAGGAGCCGTTGGAGGACCCGTCTCACGTGGACCCGATGCTCATCCAGTGACTGCGAGAAGATGAGGATGTCATCCAGGTAGACAAAGACAAAGGAGCCCAGAAAGTCCCAGAGAACGTCATTGATGAGGCGCTGGAAGACGGCCGGAGCGTTGGTCAACCCAAAGGGCATCACGAGGTACTCGAATTGGCCGCTTGGGGTCCGGAATCCCGTCTTCCACTCATCTCCCTCCTTGATCTGCACGAGGTGGTATGCATTGCGGAGATCAAGCTTGATGAACCAGGAGGCCCCCTGGAGGGAGTCGAACGCCATGTCCATAAGAGGAAGGGTGTATTTGTCTTTTACTGTGATGTCATTGAGACCCCTGAAGTCGATACATGGCCGCAGGGAGCCATCCTTCTTACCCACGAAGAAGAATCCTGCCCCCATCGCCAAAGAAGACGGTTGAATGATGCCCAAGCTGAGCGACTCCTTGATGTAAGTGTCCATCGCCTCCTGCTCCGGAGCCAACAGACTGTAGAGGCGACTCGACGGCAGCGGGGCACCAGCCCAGAGGTTGATGGCACAGTCATAAGGGCGGTGGGGGGGGGAGACAGCGCCTGCGACTTACTAAATATTGCCTCCAGGTCGTGGTACTCAGGTGGCACTTTGGACAAATCAGGAGGAGGAGGGGCGTGAGGGGCCAGAGACACCGACGGGGCTCATGCTGCAGACTGCAAGCAAGCGCTGAGGCAGAATGAACTCCACAAAGTGACACTCCCAGTCCGCCAATCAAAGAGGGATTGTGGAGCCGGAGCCAGGGGTAGCCCAGGATGACTGGAGATGTAGAAGAGGGCAGCACCAACAAGCGTAGGTCCTGCCGATGGTTGCTGGAGACGATGACTGACACCGGGGCAGTTTGTTGGGAGACCGTCGCCAGGGGGGCTTTAGATAAGGCAATGAGCTTGATGGGAGACTGGAGTGGATGGCAGAGAAGCCCCAGTCGGGTTGCCAGGTCCCCCGATATGAAGCTCTGCTCAGCCCCCGAGTCAATCAGTGCATGTGTGGTATATTCAGTCTGTTTGTAAATGAACCTGATGGGCAAGAGACATTTAGTGAGGGGATTAGGCCAAGACGAGTCCGTGAGTTCCCCTACTGCGACGCACGGACCCCCTCTTTTGGCCGAATGGGGAAACCCTCAACCTCATGCTCATCACTACCGCAGAACATACAAAGTCCTAGCTCCCTGCGGCACTGCTTTTCAGCTAAAGGGATCTTGGAGCGCCCGACTACCATAGCTTCCTGCCCATCTAGAGCTTCAGATGAAGGCAAGGCCAATTGAGACGACTGAGAGGAGCAGTGAAACTGGGCGCTCGAGTGACCGGAAGCTCTTCACTCGGCTGCCCGCTCCCTCAGCCTATTATCCAAATTGATGGCTAGGGAAATTAGCTCTGTGAGTCTCTCTGGCTTATCCAGGTGAGCTAGCTCGTCCCGCAGGCTAGGGCTTAAGCTCCGGATGAATATACTACAGAGCGAGCCATCCTCTCACCCGACCTCCGCTGCCACCACCCGGAAATCGACAGCATAGTCCACGACGGACCTGCCCCCCTGTCGAAGATTTAGCAGCCGAGTGGTTAGCACACTATCACAGTCGGAATGGCCAAATATGGTGAAAATCGGAAATGAACTGCTGGTAGGTTAGGATAGCATAGCTAGGTTTGGCCATTACGGCATATGCCCAAGCTAGCGCTCTACCCTCTAACAGGCTAGCCACGTAGCCTATCCAACTATGATCTGTGAGAAAACCCCCTGGGACCCACTGGAAGACCGTCTCACACTGGAGAATAAACCCATGGGCCTCCCCGAGCTTGCCGCCGAAGCAAGCGGGTGTGGGAACTGGTGTGAGCCAGGCCAAGGGAACCTGACTAGCCTGGCTAGGAGAAGAGCTAACGGGAGCCGGCATACTCCCGGAGGCCGGAGGAAACGTCGGTTGCCCATTAGACGATCCAGCCGGCTGTTGATCTGTGTTAGCTGGCTAAGGATTACTTGTTGTTGGTAAGCTAATTGATCCACCCGAGCCTCTAAGTCTTTAACCTGGCGTGCTAGCACGCTGTTCGCTGGGTCGCTCTGATGGAGCCATACTGACATAATTATCAGACCCAGGGAACAAAAGCTCAGACTCGAGTGACTACAATTCTCCTTTTATTGCCAATAGTGAGTGTATAGGTGCGTGTATGTACAGTGTGTGTTGTGTGACGTGAGGCGTGACGTGAGGCGTTTCTGTTGGAGAATGACAGACGGCTCCGTGCCGAGTCTCAGGCAGGCCCGGTTATAAAGTCCGCTGGAGATTGGCAGCAGGTGTGCGTACAGCTGTAGCAGATGACGGCCCAGAGGGAGCCATGACAGTAATGCAGCCCTAACTTTTGTAGTTGTCGATCCACTGAATTTACTCTTATCCAAAAATACATCCATCACTTGGCTGAAGTCACCTGCCAATAAAATTTGACCCTCTGTTTCCCCTAAAATTTTGTTCACTTCGTTAAAAAAAATTGGGTCTTCTTCATTAGGTGCATACAGTATATGTTACACAACACCATTTTTACCCCATTAATAATTGCCTCGATACAGACCATTCTGCCTTCGTTATCTTTACGTTCTTTGACCAAAACAAAACCCAATTTTTTTATTTATTAGAATAAAATTCCCAAAAACCCCATTCCTCTTCCTTGAGTAAGAGCTATGAAAAACCTGGCCCACCCAGCCCCATTTCAATTTGGCTGCCTCCTCTCCCTTAAAGTGGGTCTCTTGAATGAAAGCTATATCTACTTTATCATGTTTGAGATATGTTAGGACCTTCCCTCTCTTTCTAGGATCCCCACATCCATTAATGTTCCAGCTAATATATTTAACATAGTTATTAGCCATGCCTTTGGTTAAAAGCATGAGTATTCATGATAGGGAACTGGCTACCTGGTATCCTACAATAGCCAATACCCCGCTTTTAAACTTGCGTCTTGCTTGTGATAATACTAGCAGTTATTTCCCTAGTTATTTCAGTCAGTACCATACCTTTATCAAAACACATGTTAATATAGACTTGAACATTTTTGAACTGAATACCTCTGAACATCTGAGGTAAGAACCAAAAATAATAAAAACTTAAATGTGCTTCAAATGACATTAACAGGGGCCTAGGGTCCCTGCTCCTTAGTAACAATTCAAAAATATAAAACAATAACAAAAACAAAAACATTTTGGACTGTGGAGTATCGCTCACCCGGCCACTAGGTGTCTCCTCTGGCCTTGGCTCAGGCGGCACAAAGCTAAATCCCCCCCCCACACACACACACACCAATTCAACAACACAGTATTAAATCTATTACCCACTGAATGTCATTGGTCCACGCTATATGCATAATGGTATGCAGATTCATTCATGCCTAGTAAAATTCTCCTCGATATATTATTCAGCATCCCTTGCATCGGTAAAGCTGCAGCTCTTCCCTTCCCATGTAAAGCGCAAAGTAGCTGGATATGTCAGCTTGTATCTTATGTTATAGAGCTGCAGAGATTTCCTCGCTGCCGTGAAAGTTTTCCTGTTTAGAGCCAGTTCTCTAGCAACATCCGGGAACACCGATAATTTCAGATTCTCCCATTTTATTCCGCGTTTCTCTCTCGCCATGGTGATCACTTTCTCCCACGCTGATTGTCGTAGAAATCTAATTAGCACAGGTCTAGGCAGCTGGTCCTCAGCAGGTCTGGGGGCCGCCGTCCGGTGTGCTCTCTCCACCTCAAATTCTCCGTCCACATCAATGCTGAGCCCTTCATATAATATTTTCTTCACACACGCTTCCTTTGTGCCGTTTGTTCCGTATGTTTCCTTCAAGCCCACAAGTCTCACGTTATTTCTCTTAGAGTAGTTTTCCAGCTCCTGTAGGCGGTTCTGTAATATTTCCATCTTTTTATCGCGGGCTTCATTGTTGTTCAGTAGTGGGTCTACTGTATCTTCCAGTTTAGAAATCCGTACCTCCATCTCCTCCAACCTCTCATGTATGTTGTTCACTGCATTCTTTAGCTCTGTAGTTGTAGCTTTAATGGTTGAGGTATCTGCTGCGACCACCTGAAGCGTCATGCTTATTTTAGTAATTTCAACAAACATAGTTTCCATGTTCCTTGGCGCGGCGTCCTGTGTATTGGGTTTTAAAGTGGGTATGGTGGCTTCCTCCACATGGCTGGGACCTTTCCTGGTAGATACGCAACCTGCGTGTCCTCCCTTAGAAGTCATTTGGACTCAAAAACTATCGCCGGACAGCTTAAACAAACATACAGGCACTGACCGAAGCTGGTTTGCTCGAGAAATGTAGCAAATAGTCAGGTATAAAACAGTTTGGTGGACAGGGTGAGAAGAGCTAAATTAGTGTGCCACCATCTTGCTCGATGTACCCACATGACTGAATAGGCTGTATTACTAAGATGGCGGACGGTGATGGACATGGGTTAGACCAGGGTGGCTAACTACTGGTTTCCGGTGGTGACGCCACTTGGGGTATAAAGGAAGTGGGTGGAAGAGGCTCTGCCTCTTTCGTTGTGGGAGCCACCTGGCAAGCAGGCAAGTACCGTAAGCCTATTTATGTAAATAACTAGTATTGTAATACAGCTCCGTAAACTATATCAGTTGTGTATTTGTTCTTACCCAATTATGGACACAACATTATGAAAGCCTGGTTTGCTTTGATAGCGGCCTTCAGCTTGTCTGCATTGTTGGGACTGGTGTCTCATCTTCCACTTGACAATATTCCATAGATTCTCTGCGGGGTTTAGTTCAGATGAGTTTGCTGGCCGGTGATACCATGGTCAATAAACCAGGTTTTGGTACTTTTGGTAGTGTGGGCAGATACCAAGGCCTACTGGAAAATAAAATCAGCATCTAAATAGAGCTTGTCAGCAGAAGGAAGCATGCATGGCTCAAAAATTTCCTGGTAGATGGCTGCACTGACTTTGGACTAAATAAAACACAGTCGACCAACACTAGCAGATGACATGGCTCCCCAAATCAGATACCAAGTCCTGTTATTTGGAAATTAAGTTCCCAGAGTCTGAAGGAGAGGCACAGAATCAAGTTGATTGATATCCAGTGTGAAGTTTCCACAGTCAGTGATGACTTGGAGAGCCATGTCATCTGCTGGTGTTGGTCAACTGTGTTTTATCGAGTCCAAGGTCAGTGCAGCCATCTACCACGAAATTTTAAAGCATTTCATGCTTCCCTCTACTGACAACCTTAATCAAGAAGCTGATTTCATTTTCCAGCAGGACTTGGCATCTGCCCACACTGCCAAAAGTACCAAAATCTGGTTTAATGACCATGGTATCACTATGCTTGATTGGCCAGAAACTCTCCTTACCTAAACACTTAACCCAACAATGCAGACAAACTGACGGCTGCTATCAAAACAACCCGGGCCTCCATGACACCTCAACTGTCATGAACCTGGGTTTGGTGGTCCCAAACCCAGTTCTGACCCGAGGCTGTTTGGCCCGTCTCCCTATTTATTTTCCATCAGGCGTGTCCGGGAGCCCTTTGGGTCCTTTGCTTCCTGACAGCTCGGGCACACCCCCTCCTCCTGTCAGTGCTATCAGCTGTGTCTTATTGGGTGTTTTCACACACATACACACACACTCCATTCATTCCCATCTGCACCATAAGTCCAGGTTTGTCTTTCACCCTGTGCCAACTGCAGCTCAGCGGCACTATGTATTCCCGTAGTCGGGCAGTAGAGCATCCAGGAGGCATCCCTGTAAGTCTGGTGGCCTTAAGCCAATCATTTCATCACTCTGTGTTTTTGCATGACTGTTTGCTGGACTCATTATTTGGGGTTGTTAATAAATTGCACAAATCTACTCCTGCGGTTAGGTTTTTCATTCCTTCCTCCATGCGCTGCATAACAGAATGCTCCGACCAGCAAGAAAAAATCTAGGGGAATAGATGTGCGTTTTTCTTTTCACCTTTTTTCCCCCCTTCTTTTCTCCCGATCATCAACATGGTGGTTTGGATGGAGAGGGAGCTGCACTTGCTGTGCCTCTTGGAGGAGATTTTTTCATGGACACAGAAGCCCTGTTCCTCCCAGGCCGTTCGACAGGCTCGGGACACAGCGATGAGGGTGATGGAGAGAGACAGCCTCTGGAATTATCTCGAGGCGATGGCGATTCTCCGAGACATCTTCCCTGTGCCATGCAAGGGGTCGGATGAGGATCTCCCAGCGTTTGAGCCCCTCGCGGCCACTCCGCTGTCTTCCTCAGATAATACGGAGCTTCTCCGCATGGGTGACTCGCTGTTCAGCGTGGCGCTTCATATCCTGGATTATCTGGCACCTGAGCTATCCGTGAATAAGAAGAGTAGGAACTCCCGCCGGAAGAAGCTTCCAGCCTCGTCGACAACAGCCCTGTCTCCTCAGCCCGAGCCGTGTCCCAGTCCGTCCCCAGAGGAGCTGGAGGAATGCAGACTGGCTCTTCAGTTGGAGACGGACATCATCTTGGAGGTGAAGCCGTGGCTCCTCCCGGAGATGGCCAGGAGATTGGAAGAATTTTCCCCGAGGGAAGTCTCCCAAGGGTGAGGTCAAGTCTCAGCAGTCCGCTGGGTCCTCTTCTCCAGCTGCAAAGATTGAATTTGTTCCTACTCTCTCCGTGTCTCCCCCATTTTCCCCTGAGTGTCTGCCGGCCTCTGAATTTAACCGCTGGACAATGGAGGAGCCTGTGGCCCTGGAGGAGTTCAACCAGCGCCAGCACGGAGTGAGCCCCCTGCTTTCCCGCTGGACCAGTCTCCAGCATTGGAGTCCTTGCCTGGGGGCACCTGGATTGCCACCACCACCAGACGAGCCACCAAGGTTGTTGCAGCGGAGGAGGAACCCGAGCAAAACCACCTCGAGGTCGGGCCAGTATCGTCGTTGGGATTGATGGAGTCCTGGACGGTGGTGGAGCTCGAGCCCAGGAAAATGCTCTTGTTTGTTTTTCTCTCTTCTGAATTAGAGTAATCTTGTCTGGCTCTTGGTGAGGAGAGCCGGATGCAGCCACCCACTGCACCTGGTCTCGCCTCGCCGGGCTCCGCTACCTCCGCTGACCCTGACTCTTTGACTCTCTGTCCTGTCTCTGAGCTCTCTCTCAGGGTCGCTGGAGAGCTGTCAACACCACCTGAGGCCGCCGGGAATCTGGGTTCAGCACCGGGGTTCGTGGAGAACCCTACCTCCCCTGTTGGGGAGGCCACTGTGGGAGCAATAAGGTCTCCAATGGGGACATTGGAGACCTTATTTGGATAATTGTTATTATCCAACAGGAACGTCACTTGTGGTAATGTATCGTCACTTCCTGTATTGCTGTCTGTCCATGTGGTTTGCTCTCCTCACTCTCCTGAAGTTTTTGCTTTTAATTGTTTTAACCACTTTTTTTCCATCTACCGTTAGTTCTCACTTCTGTTTATCAAGCCTCTTGCACCTGTGTGCACACTCCATGTCACCTAATCACCCTCTTTAGCCTTCTGTTCACCTTTCATCTGTGTTTTTGTTAGCTTTGGGTTAGCCACTAGCTATGGCTACTAGCTCTCCTTCCTCTCCTCATCTGGTGTGCTCTCTCTGTCAGATGTTTAGCTACACCTCTGCCTCTTTTAGTGATAACGGTAAATGTAATAAATGTTGTCTTTTTGAGGCGCTCGAGGTGAGGGTGTCTGATTTGGAATCCCGGCTCCGCTGCATTGAAACACCGTCTGCGCCAGTTACTCTCGACAGACGTCCCCTAGCTGCAGCGGCGCTCGCTAGCATAGGCCCTGTTAGCGGTCCTCCGGTTCTCCTCAGCAGCGAGGAAACTGGGTGGGTGACGGTGAGAAGGAAGCCTAGTCGCAAGGCCCCAGTACACCACCAGCCTGTTCACGTTTCTAATCGTTTTTCCCCGCTCAGCGACACACCCGCTGAGGAAAAAACTCTGATCATTGGCGACTCTGTAGTCAGAAACGTGAACCTAGAGACTCCAGCGGCCATAGTCAAATGCATTCCTGGGGCCAGAGCAGGCGACATCAAGTCAAATTTGAAAATACTGACTAAAAGTAACTGTAAATACTCCACAATTGTTATCCACGCTGGCATTAATGACATCCATCTCCGGCAGTCGGAAGTCATGAAACTTAATGTAAAATCAGTGTGTGACTTTGCCAAAACAATGTTGGACTCTGTAGTGTTCTCTGGGCCCCTCCCCAATCTGACCAGTGATGACATGTTTAGCCGCTCGTCATCCTTGAACCGCTGGCTATCTGTGTGGTGTCCTGCAAACAACGTGGGCTACATTGACAATTAGAGCTCATTTTGGGGAAAACCTGGTCTTTTGAGACGAGACAGCGTCCATCCCACTTTGGATGGTGCGTCTCATTTATCGAACAATCTGGCATCTTTTTTATCCATATTTCCAAAATCTTGACAACTCAGAGTTGGGACCAGGAAGCAGAGTCGCAGTCTTACACGCCTCTCTGCAGCTCCTCTTCATCCGCCACCCCTCAACTTAGCCCCTGTCTTCCCCATCAGAGAATCACTGTCTGCTCCCTCCAAAGTAAATAAAAATATAATATATAAGCATCCCAAAGTGATTAAGCAAAAAGTTGGTAAAACTCAAGTTAAACATGAAGCCTCTAAACTGAATGATCTGGCCTCTGTTCCTCCTCATAATTTTAAAAATTAAATGCGGTTTGTTAAATATTAGGTCTCTAACTCCTAAGTCTCTGTTTGTCCATGATCTGTTAATTGATCATCAGATTGATTTAATATCCCTTACAGAGACTTGGTTAGGACAAGAGGATTATGTTGGTTTAAATGAATCAACTCCCTCTGGTTATTTAAACTGTCAAAATCCCAGAAGTTCTGGTCATGAAGGAGGAGTAGCAACAATTTACCATTCCAAATTACTAGTTAATGTAAAGCAAAAAACATGTTATAATTCCTTTGAGGGCCTGGTCCTCAGTATTGGGCACTTTAGCAATTTTAGGCTAAACCCAATTTTATTTGCCATAGTTTATCGTCCTCCATCAACCTACTCAGAATTTTTATCCGAATTTGCAGATTTCTTAGCTGATTTAGTGCTGAAATCAGATAGAATAATTATTGTAGGGGACTTTAATATACATGTAGATGTAGATAGTGACTGCCTTAATAGGGCATTTAATTCAATATTAGACTCGATTGGGTTTTCTCAGAAAGTAAGAAATTCTACCCATTATCTTCACCATACGTTGGACCTTGTGTTGACATATGGCATAGAAATAGAAAATCTGCTAGTGTCTCCTCATAACCCTGTACTGTCAGACCATTGTCTGTTAACCTTTGATTTTACTATTTCTGACTATTTGGCTCTTAAAGAAAAATATTACTACTGTAGATGCCTCTCAGATGATGGTGTTACCAAATTTATGCAGATTGTTTCCTCTATGCCATGTGTCAACACAACGGAAATAAGCTATAGACAGCTTGCTCCTTCTGTAATTGATAGCATGGTGGATAGTGTTACAGCTTCTCTGCATCAGACTCTAGACTTGATGGCCCCCTTAAAAAAGAAAAAGTCTAATCAGAGATTTTAGCTCCTTGGTTCAACACAGAAACTCGTAGCTTAAAACAGAAGACTCGTCAATTAGAAAGAAAATGGCGCTCCACTAATTTAGATGAAATCTATTTAGCTTGGAGAAATCATCTTTTAATTTATAAAAAATCTCTTAGAAAAGCTAGAACGAGTTATTATTCTGCATTAATAGAAGAGAACAAGAATAATCCCAGGTTTCTTTTCAGTATTGTAGCCAGGTTGACGAAGAGTCGGGACTCTGTCAATCCTAGCATTCCCTTAGAGCTTACTAGTCAGGACTTTATGAACTTTTTCAATAATAAAATTTCATCCATCAGAGATAAAATCAATCAGATTCTTCCCACAGTTAACTTAAATACTGTAACTACTACAACTCCTTCAACTGATATCTGTTTGGATGAGTTTACCCCAATTGACCTTTTAGAGTTAGACAAAATAATTTCCTCATCCAAGCCTTCATCTTGTCTTTTAGACCCTCTTCCTACCAGGTTATTTAAAGAAATCTTCCCACTTATTGGTAGCTTTATTCTTTATATAATCAATTCTTCATTAACTTTAGGCCATGTACCGCAGGCTTTTAAAACGGCTGTAATTAAACCCTTACTCAAAAAGCCAACGCTAGATCCAGGAGTTTTAGCTAACTATAGACCAATCTGTAATCTCCCTTTCATTTCAAAAATCTTAGAAAGAGTTGTTGCTATGCAATTATTTGACCACCTGCAGGGAAATGGTTTACTTGAAGAGTTTCAATCTGGGTTTAGAATCCATCATTGTACTGAAACAGCCTTAGCGAAGGTCACTAACGACCTCCTCATCGCATCTGATAATGGACTGGTTTCTGTACTTGTCCTTTTAGACCTTAGTGCAGCTTTTGATACTATCGATCATAATATTCTACTTGATAGATTAGAACACTATGTTGGACTTAATGGAACTTCGTTGCAGTGGTTTAGATCTTATTTATCTGATAGGTTCCAGTTTGTTCATGTCAATAATGAGTTTTCTTTCAACTCAAAGCTTAGTCATGGAGTTCCATAGGGATCTTTGCTAGGCCCTGCTCTTTTTTTTAGTTTATATATGCTTCCGTTAGGTAACATTATTAGAAAGCACTTTATACATTTTCATTGTTATGCAGATAATACACAATTATACCTGTCAATGACACCAGATGATAGTAATCAATTAGCCAAGTTAGAAGCCTGTCTTAAGGAAATCAAAGCTTGGATGACTTGTAATTTCCTGCTATTAAATTCTGATAAGACTGAAGTCATTCTTGTTGGTCCAAAAAACCTTAGAAATACCTTTCCAAATCAAACTTTCAGTTTGGATGCAGTTACTCTTTCTCTTAATAGCTCTGTGAGGAACCTTGGAATTATTTTTGATCAAGATCTGTCCTTCAGCTCACATATTAAATTTGTTTCTAAGACTGCCTTCTATCATTTGTGTAATATTGCCAAGATTAGGAGCATCTTGTCTCAGAGTGATGCTGAGAAACTGATCCACGCTTTTGTTAGCTCAAGATTAGATTATTGTAATTCTTTATTATCAGGTTGTCCTAAAACATCTTTAAAAACTCTTCAGTTGATCCAAAATGCTGCAGCAAGAGTTTTAACAGGCACTAGAAAGAGAGATCATATCTCTCTGGTTCTGGCCTCCCTTCATTGGCTTCCCATAGAGTTTAGAATTAAGTTTAAAATCCTTCTTCTTACTTACAAAGCTCTAAACAATCAGGCCCCTTTTTATTTAAAAGATCTGATACTACCGTATTATCCTAACAGAGCACTACGCTCCCAAAATGCAGGATTACTTGCAATACCTAGAATCTCCAAAAGTACAATGGGAGGCAGAGCCTTCAGTTATCAAGCTCATCTCCTCTGGAACCAGCTGCCAATCTGGATTCGGGAGTCAGACTCGATCTCTGTTTTTAAGAACAGGGTTAAAACCTTTTTTGATATAGCCTACAATTAGGGAGGGATCATGTGTTTCTGAACCCTCCCTTAAGTTATGCTGCTAATAGGCTTAGTCAGCCGGGGGACCTCCAATAATGCACTGGGCCTCACTCCTTTCTTCACTCTCAATGAAATACTGTATTTTTTTTTGCTGGTCGTTAACATCTGTTTGTTATCTCCCATAGATTGAGTCCCCATCGTGCTGTTTGCTCTCTACATGTCTGTTCTTTTCATCTTCTCTGTCCCCTCACCCCTAGCCAGTCGCATCAGATGACTGCCCCTCCCTGAGCCTGGTTCTGCTAGAGGTTTCTTCCTGTTAAAAGGGAGTTTTTCCTCTCCACCATCACCAAGTGCTTGCTCACAGGGGATCGCCTGATTGCTGGGGTCTTTCTGCAACTGTGGGGGTCCCCCCTACAGTTGAAAGTGCTATGAGATGACTGTTGTTGTGAAATGGCGCTATACAAATAAAGTTGAATTGAATTGAATTGACCACCGCCAGTGCAACGGTGCTCCAGCCGGAGTCCACTTCCGGTGCAGCAGAGCTCCAGCCGGAGTCCACTGCCGGTGCAGCAGAGCTCCAGCCGGAGTCCACCGCTGGTGCAGCAGAGCTCCAGCTGGAGTCCACCACCGGTGCAGCTATGTCCCAGACCAGGACCATCACGGGTGCAGCCACGTCCCAGACTGGGACCATTGCGGGTACAGCCACATCCCAGACCAGGACCGTCGCGGGTGCAGCCACGTCCCAGACTGGGACTATCGCAGGTGCTATGGTCCCCCTGCGCCAAGCTTTGGAAGGCAGGGGGGCTCCCATCCCCCGGTTTGGCCACCAAGGGTCCCCAGTGGGTAGGCTTCCTCTCCGCCTTCCCCTCTGGTCCTGATGGCTCCACCATGCTGGTCAGCCACCCGAAAGACTTGGCCTTCGGGTCAGGTGGCCCATCAACCCGGGTAGGCCACTGGATGCTGTTCTACGGGCCGCCTGGTGGACATGGGACTCGGGCAGGCCACCCGATCAGTCACTCATCGCCATACCGGGGGCCTGGCATTCTGGTCGACTCCCTGAACTTTGGACTCCTGGGGGGGTGGGGGGGGTTAGTTTCCTAGGTGGGGGGGCTGTTAGGAGGTGCACATTATTATATATGTATATTATGTGTTGTGTTTTTCACGTGTTGCTTCCCTCCTAACCTGTTTTCCCCCCACCTTCTGCCTTGAGTAGTTGTTTGTCTCGGGGGGGGGGGGGGTCCCTTGGTTGTGTTTTGTTTTTTCTTGTTGGTGACACTGGAGTGTCTGAACCTGGGTTTGGTGGTCCCAAACCCAGTTCTGACCTGTGGCTGTTTGGCCCATCTCCCTATTTATTTTCCATCAGGCGTGTCAGGGACCCCTTTGGGTCCTTCGCTCCCTGACAGCTCGGGCACCCCATCAGCTGTGTCTTATTGGGTGTTTTCACACACATACATACACACACTCCATTCATTCCCATTCACACACTCAGACACTCACTCATGCACACCTGGGATTAATTATGCTCAGCCCGCGCTTCCTCATACCAGTGGTCTCTTTCCTCGTTAGTATTATTATTACTTAAACGCTGTGTTAGTTGGAAGAGACCGTTGGAGCATTGAGCTTCATACACGGCAGTGTGTACCTTCATGTATGCTATTACCTTCTTTACGCTGTCAGCCTGCTTCACCTTCATCCACCAGACTGCAAGGACTGCCCTGCATCGCTCCTGCACCGTAAGTCCAGGTTTGTCTTTCATCCTGTGCTGACTGCAGCTCAGTGGCACTAGGCATTCCCGTAGCTGGGCAGTAGAGCATCCAAGAGGCGTCCCTGTAAGTCTGGTGGCCTTAAGCCAATCATTTCATCACTCTGTGGTTTTGCATGACTGTTTGCTGGACTCATTATTTGGGGTTGTTAATAAATTGCACGAATCTACTCCTGTGGTTGGGTTTCTCACTCCTTCCTCTGTGCGCTGCGTCAAAGTGCACGGGGAATCAACGTCAACAGTGCTACAGGCTGATCACCTCCACGCCATGCCACATTAATGCAGTATTATAATTCATGCAAAAGGATCCCCACCTAAGTACTGAATGTGTACATAGACATACTTTTCAGTTGGCCATCATTTTGATTAAAAATCAAGTTTTTAAAATTAATTTAATGCAATATTTTAATTTTCTGAGAAACTGAATTTGGTGTTTTCATTAGCTATAAGCCATATCCATCAAAATTAAAAAAAAGAAATAAACACTTGAAATATATCACTCTGTGTGTAATGATTCTATATATGAGTTTCATTTTTTGAACTGAATTATTGAAATAAATCAACTTTTTGATGAGATTTGAATTTATTGAGATGCACCTATAACTGCTGTCATATTACATCTTGCCTTGGATTTTGTGCCCATTTATTAAAGGGCATGACAGCAAAGAGAGATTGGTTTATTTCACATTATACAACAGTTAGTTCCGACTGAGCAATTTGATTGGACAATAGGGATTCCAGGAGTTACTGTATTTTGCAATAATTGCACCCCAGCATTTCACTGGGTATGTATCACTCCCCTTCAAATGTGTTAATGTAACCATTAATTACTAACAGTAATTTACTGTCAACTGTCAGTGAGAATTGCAATACTGTGTTCGATACCTTAATTTCCACAGTGAGGTGCTGTTTGAAAAGATTTCTTACCTGACCCGGAAGTCCCACCCTTTTGAAAAAAACTTTATTCAGTTTACAGTCTGCCCTTGTATAAACATCATTAAGCTATTTCACATCTATTAAAAAAGGCAGTGCTAGAGTTTGATTTATTGTCTTGATTAACAAACCACAATACCTTTGTGGTGATGGACTCTTTGTTTCATCTGAAAATGCCAAGAAAAAGCAAGCAAAGTGTGCCGAAGCCAAATTGCTAACATGCTAATTCACCACCGGCATTGGCCACGTTTTGATCAGCCCTTCTGCGGTACCGACTCAACAGGTGACCAGTATGCTTTATAAACACATACTTTTGCACTTGACAATATTTAATTTGTTTACATGTGTGTGAAATTGACATAATGTCTGGCTCAGGAAACACGCACGCAGGCTCAGGGTAGATTTAACAGCTTTATTCAACAAGCAGGCGTGTGTGGATGGATGTGTGAGATATGTATATGTGGTGAGGGTGAACGCCGTGCGCAGGAAGCAGAGCAGTGCGCCGTACAGCCGGGCAACCCTATGGAGAGAACAGAGGACAGGGGTAAAGGGCACCACACCTGGACAGGAATAATGAGCAGTGTGCTGCTTACTTGTTGATGACAGGTGGCTGGCGTTGGCAAGGGAGAAGCCCGGAAGACAGCGTCCTGCAGAGCCTGTGAAGACGGTGAGGGTAAGATGGCGATGACGGGAGGTCCGCCACTGAGGAATCCACCTGTGCACAGGGGAGAAGACTTGCAAAAGGTAAGGGAAGGTATGCTTACGTTGAAGCATAGCTTAGCTGTCGTTTGGAGACGATCCAGCTGTGAAGAAGTGCCGATGCGAACAGACGGCTCCAGACCGCTGCACAGGGCTGAGTGGGTTAAATAGCTCGTGGCTGACGAGGCGCAGGTGTGCGCGCAGCTGAGGCAGATGATGAGCGGCGAGTCGTGACAGTACTCCCCCCCCCCCCCCAGCAGTGCCTCCTGGCACTGGTTTGTCCAGATGCGCCCGGTGGAATTCCGTGATGAGTCTCCTGTCCAACACCAAGGAAGAGCGCACCCAGGACCTCCACTCTGGACCGAATCCCTCCCAGTCCACCAAGTACTTTAGCCCACGACCTCGGCGCCGGGAGTCCATAATGTAAGCGACACTCCAGGCCGGGTGGCTGTCGATCATCAGAGGCGCGGGCGGCGCCGCGGGCGGGGGACAGAGGGGATCGGAGACCACGGGCTTGATCTTAGACACGTGGAAGGTGGGACATATGCGGAGGGAGGGGGGGAGGGCCAGACGCACAGCCACCGGGTTAATGATTTTTGAGATGGTGAAGGGGCCAATGAAGCGTGGGGCCAGCTTCCTCTTTTCAGCCTTGAGGTGAATGTCCTGAGAGGCTAACCAGACTCGTTGGCCTACCTGGTAGGCAGGGGCCGGTCTCCTGTGGCGATTAGCCGTGGTGCTGTTGCGTGTCGCCGTGCGTAAAAGCGCATCGCGCGCCCTGGTCCACAGACTCCGACAACGTCTCAGATGTGCCTGGATGGATGGAATGGCCAGCTCACCCTCCTGCTCCGGGAACAAAGGTGGGTCGTATCCCAAGGACGCCTTGAAGGGGGACATCCCTGTGGCAGAAGACCGTGCCGTGTTGTGGGCATACTCTACCCAGGCCAGGTGAGCGGTCCAGGATGACGAATTGGAGGAGGTGATGCAGCGTAAGGCAGCTTCCAGCTCCTGGTTGGCCCGTTCACACTGCCCATTGGACTGCGGGTGATGGCCGGAGGAGAGGCTTACCGTGGCCCCCAGGGCGTTGCAGAAACACTTCCATACTTCTGAGACGAATTGGGGCCCCCGATCAGAGACGATGTCCACCGGTATCCCATGCAGCCTGACCACGTGTTGAACCAGAAGGTCCGCTGTCTCCCGTGCCGTAGGGAGGCCCCGGAGTGGCACGAAGTGGGCAGCCTTGGAGAACCGATCCACGATGGTCAGCACCGCATCATAGGTGTTGGAGACCGGAAGACCGGTGATGAAGTCGAGGGCTATGTGGGACCAGGGCCTGCCGGGGACTGGCAGGGGCTGGAGCAGACCCGCGGGGGGAGAGTTACCTGACTTGCCGGTGGCACACACAGGACACGCCCGGACGTAGTTGGCGGCGTCCTCCTGAAGCCTCAGCCACCAGAAGGAACGCTGAAGGAGGTCCACTAGCCGGGAGACACCAAGATGACAGGCGAGTTTGGAGGTGTGAACCCAATGGATGACCTCCCCCTGGACAGTAGATGGAACGAACAGCTTTTCCTCCGGTCCGCCGCCAGGGTCCGGTTCGGTCTCCTGTGCCTTCCGGATCTTGTCCCTGATGGACCAGGAAATCGCCCCCACAACACACGAGCTGGGAAGAATGGTATGACCCGGCTCCTCCGACGTCTCGGGGGCAAACTGCCTGGACAGGGCATCGGGCAGGCCGTTCTTAGAACCAGGGCGGTAGGTTATGGTAAAACGGAACCGGGCAAAGAACAAGGACCAGCGCGCCTGGCGGGCATTCAGTCGTCTGGCAGATCTTAGGTATTCCAGGTTCTTGTGGTCCGTCAGCGCCACGAACGGCAACGCAGCCCCCTCCAGCCAGTGGCGCCACTCCTGCAGGGCGAGAATTGATGGCGAGAAGCTCCCTGTCCCCGACGTCGTAGTTACGCTCAGGTGGAGACAGACGCCGTGAGAAGAAGGCGCAGGGTCGCTTAACCCCATCGGTGGGTGATCGCTGGGACAGCACCGCCCCCCACTCCCGTATCAGACACGTCGACTTCCACCAAACTCTGCAGCGCGGGGTCAACCTGGGTCAGGACTCGGGAGGAGGAGAACTCCGTCTTCAACGCCTGAAATGCTGCTGCAACCTCTTCGGTCCACCGGAAGGGGTTCTTGGGGGAAGTGAGACGGGTCAACGGGGCCACGATGGCACCGAAATTGGGCACAAAACGGCGGTACAAGTTGGCAAACCCAATAAACTGCTGTACCTGCTTCCTGGAGGTCGGCGTGGGCCACTCAACCACCGCTTTGACCTTCGCGGGATCGGGAAGGACTTGGTTGTGCGAGATTACGAATCCTAGGAAGGAGGTGGTCTTGGCGTAAAACTCACACTTTTCGGCCTTGACGTACAGCCTGTTCTCCAGCAGCCATTGTAAGACCTGCCTCACATGGACCTGGTGTTCCTCCCGTGACCTGGAGAAGATGAGGATGTCATCCAGGTACACGAACATGAAGAGGCCAAGGAAATCACGCAGAACGTCGTTAATGAGGCGTTGAAACACAGCAGGGGTGTTGGTCAGCCCAAACGGCATCACCAGATACTCAAAGTGACCACTAGGCGTACGAAAGGCCGTTTTCCACTCATCCCCCTCCCGAATCCGGACGAGGTGGTAAGCACTGCGTAGAGCCAACTTGGTGAACCAGGTCGCCCCCTGGAGGGAGTGGAAGGCAGTGTCCATTAAAGGCAGGGTGTAACGGTCCTTCTCCGTGATGTCATTAAGAGCCCGAAAATCTATACAGGGGCGGAGTGACCCATCCTTCTTAGAGACGAAGAAGAACCCTGCGCCGAGTGGGGACGAGGAGGGGCGGATGATTCCAGCGTTGAGTGACTCCTTGATGTAGCTATCCATGGCCTCCCGCTCCGGCGCTGACAGGCTGTAGAGGCGTCCGGACGGCAAGGGCGCCCCCGGGCGGATGTTGATGGCGCAGTCGTAGGGCTGGTGAGGAGGGAGAGACATCGCTCTGGACTTACTAAACACAAGACCCAGGTCATGGAACTCCGAGGGCACCAGGGTGAGATCCGGAGGCGCGGCGTCCTTGGCTGGAGGGGGAGAGGACGGGGCGCAGGCTACGGACTGTAGGCAGGTTCCCATGCAGAAGGAGCTCCAGGCAGCCATTCTTCCTGTCTGCCAATCCAGTACAGGGTTGTGCAGGCGCAACCAGGGGTAACCTAGGATGACAGGCGACACAGAGGAGGACAGGACATACAAGGTGAGGTCCTCTCGGTGATTACCTGAGATAATAACAGGAACCGGCTGGGTGTGATGAGTCACTTGTCCAAGGGGCGCACGGGAGAGGGTGACCAGGCTGAGCGTAGCGGCCAGAGGGTGGCAGGGGATGCCCAATTGGGTTGCCAGGCTCTTTGAAATGAAGCTCTGCTCTGCTCCTGAGTCCACCAGTGCGTGTGTGAGGTGCCCCGTGGCATTGTGACAGAATCGAATGGGCAGAGATAAACTAGTGAGGGGATTCGACCGGTTAGAGTCCGCGAGGCCCCCTACAGTGACTCGCGGTCCTCCTGTTTGGCTTCTCCGGACAATGCTCCACGGTGTGTTGATTGCCTCCGCAATACATGCAGAGGCCCAACTCCCGGCAGCACTGTTTCTCCGCTAGAGGGAGCCTTGACCGACCAACCACCATTGCCTCCGATTCCTCGGAAGGCTCCGGAGGAGGTAACGCCAGGGGGCGAGCTTGAGGCGTGTGGACGGAGCCTCCACACGAGCGGCCGATTAACTTCCGCTCGGTGGACCGTTCACGCAGCCTGTTATCCAAACTAATTGTCAAGGAGATTAGCTCCGAAAGCGTCTCCGGAAGATCTTGGCTGGCCAGCTCATCCCTCAGACCTGAGCTGAGGCTGCGGAGGAAGATACTACAGAGTGACGTCTCACCCCAGCCCACCTCTTCCGCTGCAACCCGGAAGTCGATAGCGTAATCCGCCGCTGACCGGTTTCCCTGTTGGAGGCCAAGGAGACGGTCAGCGAGGATGCTATCGCGCCGGGAATGATCGAACACCTCGAGAAAGCTCTGCACGAACTGGTTGCAGGAGAGGTTCGCGTAACTGGGCTTCGCCATGACGGCGTAAGCCCAAGTTAGCGCTCGCCCCTCCAGGAGATTACCAATGTAGCCAATTCGGCTGTGGTCCGAGGGAAAATCCCCGGGAACGCGCAGAAACACCGACTCACACTGCATGATAAACCCCCGTGCTCCGCCGAGCTTCCCACTGAAGCGGGCGGGGGTTGGGATAGGTCTGAGTCGGGTTGGCGTTCCCATGGCAGACTGGCCGGCCACCAGAGCGGCAGGAGCTACCCCTCCCTGACGAGCCGGGGGGAACGCCTGCTGGGGGTCCAGGCAGTCTACCCGGTGAGGGATATTAGTCAATTGATTAAGTATCACCTGCTGTTGGTGGGCTATCAAATCCACCCGAGCCTCGAGGGTGGAAAGATGGCGTGTGAGCCCGGTGTCTGCTGAGCCGCTCTGCTGGAGCTGTATTGACATAATGTCCGGCTCAGGAAACACGCACGCAGGCTCAGGGTAGATTTAACAGCTTTATTCAACAAGCAGGCGTGTGTGGATGGATGTGTGAGATATGTATATGTGGTGAGGGTGAACGCCGATGCGCAGGAAGCAGAGCAGTGCGCCGTACAGCCGGGCAACCCTATGGAGAGAACAGAGGACAGGGGTAAAGGGCACCACACCTGGACAGGAATAATAAGCAGTGTGCTGCTTACTTGTTGACGACAGGTGGCTGGCGTTGGCAAGGGAGAAGCCCGGAAGACAGCGTCCTGCAGAGGCTGTGACGACGGTGAGGTTAGGATGGCGATGACGGGAGGTCCGCCGCCGAGGAATCCACCTGTGCACAGGGGAGAAGACTTGCAAAAGGTAAGGGAAGGTATGCTTACGTTGAAGCGTAGTTTAGCTGTCGTTTGGAGACGATCCAGCTACGAAGAAGTGCCGATGCGAACAGACGGCTCCAGACCGCTGCACAGGGCTGAGTGGGTTAAATAGCTCGTGGCTGACGAGGCGCAGGTGTGCGCGCAGCTGAGGTAGATGATGAGCGGCGAGTCGTGATAGAAATGACAATAGACACATTCTTTTCAGTATTATGCTGACTGAGGTGCCTAGCAACAGTTACTGGGTATATTTAGAAGGGACTATTTTTCCTTGGTGGAGCAAAATAATGGGTTAAAACAAACAAAGCATAATATTTTGTCCAGTATTGCTGTCATTTCAATTCAATTCAATTCAGTTTTATTTATATAGCGCCAAATGACAACACAGGTTATCTCAAGGCACTTTACAAAAAAAAAGAGTGGGTTCAGGCCACGCTCTCAAATTGATAGAGCCCAGCAGAGACCCCTAAGAGCAAGCACTGCGGTGACACAGGCGAGGAAAAACTTCCTTTTAACGGGCAGAAACCTTGAGCGGAACCATAGCTCATAGAGGACGGCCATCCGCCTCCATTGGCTGGGTTGAAAAAAGAGGTAAAAAGTAGGAGGCCTGGCAGTAACTACCTTCCAAACAAATGTAACAAATACAATTCAACATTAACATTCAAAGCCAGACATTCCAGTATCAAGACGGGTTAGGCTACACATGCGAGTGAAGTTCAGAAATTGTGTTTGCAGAACTGTTGTATAAAAGTAATACTGCACTCGAGGGTGTGATACATCTAATGCCCATAGACATATTACACCTGCAGTTACTATATTCATTGATACCGTACTCCCTCTCATGTAGTATTGCTTAATTATGCCCAAAACATGCCTCTGAATAATCAAGAGCAGTAGGACAGCCTCTTCCCACTTTCTGCCCAGCACAAAATTTATTTTTGCACTGCTAAAATAGAAAAACAGATTTGAAAGCACCCATGACGCCCTGTGCCTGAGACAATTGACTGTCATTGTAAGTGAGTTTGATTTTTAAATCTGGAATCTCTGGTCATAAACTGCTTTACTAATCAAAATGGCAGTGCCCATACATCATACATCAACAAGATATGTAAAATGTATACTTCATTGCTTTCAGTCATTGTAGTTAGCAATGGCTAAAAAAAAATTGAGCTAGCCAGACCAGACCACGACTCCCCAGAACGACTCTTCAGTTCAAGGTTCAGATGTACCAGGAATGTAACATTAATATTTGGACTGCTCACTGATGAGCTACAGCCAATGACAGCACAGGACATGGGATAAAAGGAAACAGCAGGCACACAGAACATTGCTGTGTCATGTTGGGCTCAGGGAACTCACTAAACTTTTATAGAGCTTTGAAAAGAGACCCATACATTTGTTTCTTTTTGCATAATTTTTCAGAGCTAATCATTATGCTAGCAACAAGTGCTTGTTATTTGTTCAATGTCCCTTCCTCTGACAAAGGGGTCTTTTTCTTTTCACCTATTGATTTCACCGACATATCTCCTCCTTTCCTCCATTTCAGCAAACAGAGGTGCTCAACTCACAGCTGGTATACCCATTCTGTTTTGTCTACACAAATGCTGAATTAATTGCTTTTTTCACAAGAAACACATTTTAACCATTGCAGTTGTAAAACAAGTATTAAATTTAGGCTTCAGAATATTAAAATTGAAGTTGTCTGAGCTGCATTTAATAAAAGTGTGCAGTGTGATTCACTGCATCCAAATTACACTGACGAAAACAACCCAGCATTTTAGAGGGCCCAAACAAAAGAGAAGTATCGTTCTTTTGTCAGACTGTCACAGAGTTGCACTATCAACAAGCTCTTGAGTGAAAATCCTTAAATAAGCCTTTACGGCGCTTGACAAGCTATTTGGAGTACTCTTTTGGAATTCACTTCACCCTGCGTATATCTGCTTTTTCATGTGCACGACACCCTTGCAGATGATTTATTTCACACCCGTTGGCATTGCTAGGAGGGTGGCAACCCTCTCAGTGGCGGCTGACTACTGATCGGAGGGTTGTTGGTTCAATTCCCACTCTCTCTGCAGTCTGCATGTCAAAGTGTCCTTGAGCAAGATACTGAACCCCCAGTTGCTCCTGGTGGGTAAGGTTACTCCTGGTGCCTTACATAGCAGCTCTGCTGCCATCAGTGTGTGTGAATGGGTGGACAGCAGGATGTGTAAAGCATTTTGGCCATCCAGAGATGAGTAAAAAAGTGGTATATAAGTGAACACCATTTACCATTTCTCTGTCAGCCATGACACTCAAATATCAGAATCAGATCGGAGGTTTTCATTTAAACCCCGGAGGAAGACGCTGCATAGCGAAACATCAATCCATTAAGAGTCTGCTGCAGCGACCCGAAACTCCACAGACTAGTCGGCGGCAGACTCCCCTGACGGAGTGACATAACTCGGCTCATGATGTTCCCCTCGCTCTCTGTCCGGTCGAACACGCGAGTGAATTCATTAACAAATTTATCAAATTAGTAATTAGGGCCCTCTGGACTGTCGAGAATTGATAGGACCCTCAGCTGGGCCCAATCTCGCAGCAGGAGGGTCATAAAATGAGTTTTAGCTGTATCGTCCGAGTACTCCCCACTGACCTGGCCCAGATAAAGCCGAACATGACAAAGAAAGCCTTTACATTTCCACACCTCCCCCGCGTACGGGGCAGGTGAGGGAACAGAGGTAGTTTGGCACACGGAGGAAGAAACTGGGGTGACAGGTGAAGGGGTGGAACCCGGACGAGACAAGTGAGCCAAATGCTCGGTGACCGTGCCCAGCTGCTGCGTAATCGTTGGCAGCTGCTGCATAAGCACGGCCACCTGCCTCTCTGTGGCATCTGTCATAAATGCCCTTTTCAGGGCATGAAGGAGGCACCAAATGCCAACAATGAGTTTGTGTATTTATTAAAGAAAAGTAAAGCCAAAAGCCAAAAGCCTTTTGGCGTGGGCAGAATGAATGACAACGGACAGCGGCTGCTCGAGTTCTGCACATATCACGATCTGTGCATCACAAACTCGTTCTTCAAGACCAAGCCCCAACACAAGGTTTCCTGGCAATATCCACGCTCAAAGCACTGGCACCAGCTGGACTTGATCCTGACCAGGCGCACCTCACTGAAGAACGTGCTAATCACCCGTTCGTTCCAGAGTGCAGATTGCGACACAGACCATTCATTGGTGTGTTGCAAGGTCAAGCTGCAGCTGAAGAAATTCCATCGTGCTAGACAACCTGGAAAGGCACGGATTGACACCAGCAAGATGGCTCAACCAGAACTTGTTGAGCAGTTTGCCTCCACCTTTGAGAAGGAACTTGGTGTACCACAAGAAGGAGAATCTGCAAAGCAGAAGTGGGAAGAGCTGCGAAACACCATCCACCGCATAGCCTTGGCTACCTTTGGGAGGAAGACCTCGAAGTCACAGGACTGGTTTGATGCCAAGTTGACCGAGATGACCCCCGTCATTGAAGCCAAGCGCTCAGCACTTGCTGAGTACAAGAAGTACCCAAACGAGAAGAATCTCCAGATTCTCAGGGCTGCGAGAAGCAAAGTTCAGCAGACTGCTCGGCGCTGTGCCAACGAGTACTGGACTCAGCTCAGCCAAGACATTCAAACCGCTGCCATAACAGGGAACATCCGTGGTATGTACGATGGCATCAAGAAAGCACTTGGTCCGGCTCAGAGCAAGACGGCCCCCCTCAAATCCTCCACTGGGGAGATGATCACAGAAAAGAACAAGCAGATGGAGAGATGGGTGGAACACTACTCCGACCTCTACTCCAGACAGAACACCGTGACACCGTCAGCCCTTGATGCCATCGACTGCCTGCCATCCATGGACGAACTTGACGCCGAGCCAACCATCGACGAACTCAGCAAGGCCATTGATAGCTTGGCCGCTGGCAAGGCACCCGGCAACGACGGCATACCCCCCGACCTGATCAAGCACTGCAAGACCGCCCTACTGCTGCCATTGCATGACGTCCTCTGCCAGTGTTGGAAGGAAGGTGCCGTACCACAGGACATGAGGGACGCCAAGATCATCACCCTCTACAAAAACAAAGGGGAGAGAAGCGACTGCAACAACTACAGGGGCATCTCCCTCCTCAGCGTTGTTGGCAAAGTCTACGCACGAGTTGTTCTCGTTCGTCTACAGAAGCTTGCCGAACGTGTCTACCCCGAGTCTCAGTGTGGCTTCCGCGCTGAGCGATCAACAGTAGACATGATATTCTCCATCCGCCCACTCCAGGAGAAATGCAGAGAACAGAACATGCCCCTGTACGTCGCCTTCATCGACCTCACCAAAGCGTTCGATCTGGTCAGCAGAGAGGGCCTTTTCAAGATCCTGCCAAAGATAGGATGCCCACCAAAGTTGCAAAGCCTCATTGAATCGTTTCACACCAACATGCAGGGGGTAGTGCAGCACGATGGCAACGTCTCAGAGCCTTTCAGCATACGCAGCGGAGTGAAACAGGGCTGTGTACTTGCGCCAACCCTCTTTGGGATTTTCTTTGCTATGCTCCTGAGGCATGCCTTCAGCACAGCAACAGAGGGAATCTACCTGCACACAAGATCTGACGGCAGGCTTTTCAACCTCGCCCGCCTGAAAGCCAGAACCAAAGTACGCGAGGCTCTAATCAGAGACATGCTGTTCGCAGACGACGCTGCAGTCGCAACCCACACACAGCAGGAGCTTCAGACCCTTATGGACCGCTTCTCCTAGGCATGCAAGGACTTCGGGCTTACCATCAGCCTGAAGAAGACTAACGTCTTGGCGCAAGGCACGGAAGCACCACCAACCATCACCATTGACGACTACGAGCTGGAGGTCGTGAATCAGTTCACGTACCTGGGGTCCACGATCAGCAACAACCTCTCCCTTGATACAGAGATCAACAAGAGGATTGGAAAATCAGCCTTCACACTCGCTCGCCTCACCGCACGAGTGTGGGAGAATCCCAAACTCTCTGTCAAGACGAAGATGGCAGTGTACAACGCCTGTGTCATCAGCACACTGCTCTATGGGAGTGAGACGTGGACAACATACGCCCGGCAGGAAAAGAGACTGAACTCCTTCCACTTGCGCTGCATTCGCCACATCCTGGACATATCCTGGCAGGACAAAGTGCCCAACACAGAAGTTCTGTCCCACGCCGGCCTTCCCTCCATGTTCACTCTACTCAGACAGTGCAGGCTCCGCTGGCTAGGCCACGCTCACCGTATGGAGGATGGCAGAATCCCCAAAGACGTCCTCTATGGAGAACTGGCAACTGGCAAGAGAGACGTTGGCCGCCCACAGCTGCGTTTTAGAGACGTCTGCAAGAGAGACATGAAGGCCCTGGAGATCAACACAGAGCGCTGGGAGGACCTTGCAACAGACCGCTCCAAATGGAGAGGCACCCTGACCAGACAGCTCAAGGCGGGTGAAGAGAGACTGACTGCTGCTGCAGATGAAAAAAGGACCCGCAGGAAGAACCGCCACAGACCCAGCAGCACGGAGACCACCCACAAGTGCGACCTGTGTGACAGGGACTGCCATTCGCGCATCGGCCTGTTCAGCCACAGGCGGTGCTGTTCCAGCAGAGTAGACGTTTAGGATTCTCTTCCATGGTCATCATAGACCGACGGAGGCCGACGACGACGAAAGAAAAGTAACAAAATAACAAGCCACAAGGGGCCAAACACAAACACTAAACACACGTGACTCCGAAGGATGAAATAACTGAACAAACAAAGAGGAACAGTCACTTCCGTATAATATAGCGAGGGCGAAACCTTACGCTGTAGAATAAACACTTACGTAGGAATAACGGGGGTGAAACCTTACATTGTAAATGAAGGCTGGCATCAGATGTAGGGATCCCAGCCAGCTAGGGTGAGATTGCAGCGAGGAGTGAGCTTCAGCTGCAACCTAAAATACTAACAAAGCCTAATGACCAACAGGTGAGGAGAAGAGCCAAAATCACTGAATTACTCTCAGCTGTGACAGCCCGCAAACCGGCTGACAACCGGCAGTCAAGCCGCGGCGCTGTCACAGTAAGAGCCCCAGAAAATACTACAGAAACTAATATAAATAAGAACTAAAAATGTAAAGAAAGAGGGAAAATACTGAGTGACTCGAGCCTCGGATCACCACAGTGCCCCCCGTTTAAGGGACACATTCCATGGCGTCCCACTGTAACACCCAGGAAAAAGACCCCCCCCCCCCCCACACACACACACACACACTCAGAAAACTATCAACCCAACCACGGGTGGGCGGAGGGGGAATCAGGCCTAGAGGGCGTGACACAAAAATGAGAAAAAACAATGTACATCAACTACTAGACAACAAGGGTAGGAAAAAGGAAAACAAAACTTTCAAAAAGTCTCATACACAAAAAACAAAAGCCATCCAAATCTTAGGCTACATTTTCAAAAGTGCTAAACAGCAAGAAAATACAAAGTTCAACACAAAAAATGGCATAGCCATCAGCACTAAAAATACAAATGGCAAACTCCAAATTTACAAATACACAAAAATGAAGCTTCTCTTCTCTTACAGAAATATCCCAGTACACAAAAATCACAGTCGAAGAAGCCAGAAAAAAAAAAGATTAAACTCCAGAACACTGTTACCAGGCAAACTCAGAAAATAACTTTAACTACAGGACATCACTGCAAAATTTATCAATAAATTCAAACACCACAAAAAAAAAAAAAAAAAAAAAAACTACCACAAGGAATACCAGCAGGGACAAGCAAATAAGCAGTTCTGGAGGCCTACTGGCATCCTGACTCCAAGTAATGAGAAAAGGTTCAGACCGAAGTCCCAGAACCAACGAAACAGTCCTTCAGGCGGTCGGCCCGCGTCCTTAGACCACCAGGACTGGAGGGGTGAGTTCGGAGGCAACCTCCCCACTGGCAGGCTCAACAGGAGGAAGCCGGACCAGATGAGAAAGTCCCCAGCGGTGTCTGGTGGAGGAGAACAGGGGGGAAAGGGGTGGAGGAGGGGGGACCCACAATGTTGTCGGGCAGTGGGAGATCTGCAGCTCCCACCACGACCTCAGACTGGAGCTGAGAAGCATCCGCGGTGGACCGAGACTGGGCCAGCGCAGCACCCTCGGTGGACCCAGACTGGGCCAGTGTAGCACCCTTGGTGGACCCAGACCGGGCCAGCGCCGTACCCTCAGTGGACCCAGACCGGGCCAGTGCTGCACCCGAGATGACCTCCCGAGGCAAACCCGGGACCTTGAACACGTTGGGCAGAGCTGAATCATCGCCGGTAACCCTGGAAGAAGGCTCAGAGATAGAGAGGACACAGGGATAAGGGTCACCGGCAGATGTGGAGCGTGGCGAGGTGAGCACAGATGCAGCAGCCGGCTGCACCGGGCTCACCCCCCCCAAGAGACAGGCAAGATTGCTCTAATACAGAAACAAGAAGGCAAAATAGAGCACTTGCCTGATCTCAAGCTCCACCGCCGTCCAGGACTCCGACGATCCAGGCTCAGTGGTAAGGCGGTTGACCTGAGGCTCCCACTCAGCGGCTGTGGCCTCTACAGCCGGCATGATGGCCCTCACAGTCCGAGGACTCCCTGGCACAGAAACCCATGCTGATGGCTCACCCGGCATGGTGGCAGGAGATCCGTTACTTGCTGGGACTGACTTCTGTTCTGCGGAGACCTGGGGACGCTTGATCGTCGGCACAGGCTCCAAAGGACAGTCAGCCCTCCTCCTCTGCCCATAGCGTAACTGCGGGGATGGAACCAGGTTTTCAAGGGTCACAGGTTCCTCCACCATCTGGCAGCTTAATTCTGGCACTGGCGGACGCTCGGGAAGTGTAGGAGACACAGAGGCAGCAAGGTCAAAGTTAGGGACTACAGCAGGTGGAGGGGGCTCAGTGAACTGTTTAACTTGAGCCCCATCCTCAGGAGTCAGACAAGGTAATTCATTCATTTGGGAGACTGAATGAAAAAGCACTTGCCTGTCTTCCTGGGGTTCAATGATTCCCACTGCAGCAGGCTCCATTCTCTCCCTCTCCATGCCTGTGAAGGAACGGCTGAGCTCTCAGCAGCACGAGAGGACATCATGGATGAGGGGGCAACAGCTGCACCAACCCGGGAACAGGAAGCTGATGAAACAGCTGAAGACGGTGGCCGAGGCTACTGGTTCACCTCTCTGCCATGGCGAAGAGCGATGCGCTGGCTGGGAGACAGTGGCAATCCTCCATCAGTCTGTAGCGGGGTGATGGCGCGGAGCTGGCGGCGTGTTCACCCAGTGATTCTCCTCCCTATGCTTTGGTGCAGACATGTTGTGGGGAGGAGCTGTGTTCTGCACCATGGAGGCTTCGTCTATGTGCTGGAGACGAGCCTAACACCAGATCCGGGAAACATCGCTGATGAGCGGAGACAGAGGACAGCAGCTCAGTGAACTCAGGATAATTATGTAAGCCCGGGTATGCCTCCACAATCCTGACTGCTGCCATCGTATTCTTCAGAACCTTGTTCGGGCTGTAGGACTCTGGGCCATAACAACATTGCTCCGGATGAATTCAGCTGTCCAATACTCCTCCGTACTGGGGCCCCGGACGGCCTTCCTTCTCTAGTGTGCTGGAGACATGCTGAACAACACTCAGTCCAGCCCACAAAGGTGAGTGAAAGAGGGAGAAAAAGTGCCAGGGAAAAAAAAAAACAAACACAAACTCACCACGGCTGGCATCTCGCTTG
Organism: Pholidichthys leucotaenia; assembly: GCA_020510985.1. Classification (NCBI taxonomy): domain Eukaryota; kingdom Metazoa; phylum Chordata; class Actinopteri; order Cichliformes; family Pholidichthyidae; genus Pholidichthys; species Pholidichthys leucotaenia. Next base: position 354,254,024 of record CM035842.1, on the reverse strand, counting down.
GCTGCAATCTGCTGTCATAAATGCCCTTTTCAGGGCATGAATGAGGCACAAAATGCCAACAGTGAGTTTGTGTATTTATTAAAGAAAAGTAACAAAATAACAAGCCACGAGGGGCCAAACATAAACACTAAAAATTTCACCCCGAAGAGTGAAATAACTGAACGAACAAAGAGAAACAAACAGTCACTTTCATATAATATAATGAGGGCGAAACCTTGCGCTGTAGAATAAACACTTACGTAGGAATAGCAGGGGCGAAACCTTATGCCGTAAATAAAGGCTGGCATCAGATGCAGGGATACCAGCCAGCTAGGGCAAGATTGCAGCGAGGAGTGAGCCTCAACTGCAACCTAAAATACTAACAAAGCCTAAGAGCCCCAGAAAAAACTACAGAAACTAATAAAATAAAAAATAAATGTAAAGAAAGAGGGAAAATGTTGAGTGACCTGAGCGCGGATCTGCTCCGCGCTCAGATCACCACAGCATCTAAGCGATCTAAAGCGGAGTGTTCCGCTGATGTCACTCCCGCTGAGCTTGCACTAGGGCTTGCTCGTTCTGTCATTATTGGTAATAATTGACAGCTCATGTGCAGGGAGTGACACCAGAGAAAACATACGATGACACAGAGAAGTAAGTTAATTTGGAGTTTATTAATTCAAAAGGGAGTGCTTTGCTAATGAAAGATGTCACTCGCCAGTGGAAGACCCAACCTGGAAGGAGAGACGAAGGCAGGTTAGATAAGGAGGGAGACTGAAAATGGAAAATAGGACCGCACTCACGTGGGAGAAACAGAGAACCCGGCAGTGAAACCCAGCACAAACGGCAAACCAGGAGAAGAAGCTGGAAGGCAGGAGTAGAGCTGGGTGAGGTGTCTGACCGGGTGGATATGGCTGCAGAAGTGGTGATGATGATGAGGCAGGTGAGCACACAACAACCTCGGAGATGCACCACGAAGATGGTAGCAACCTGTAGAAGAGAGGACAAGAGGAATTAATAAATTTCCTCTGAGAGAGAGAATATAACTTACTTGCTTATAGTTGGTAGTATACCAAATGAGCCAGCACTGAAGCATTGAAGTGAAGGTCCTTTTAAGCGCTGGCAAGGCAGAGGCAGCAGGTGTATCTCATCACGCAGGTGAGGTGACTGCTTGCGGAGTCGGGGAAAGTTGAACAGGAATTTACCAGAGCGATCAGGGCCTGCCACTCCTCCTCAGTCACGTCCGTGGATTGGGAAGACACGGGGACGGGAACCCTCTCTACCGGAGAAGCGTGTCCTCGTGTCTCTTCCTCGCAGCGCTCCACCTCCGTCCTTTCGTCCAAAGATTGGATGGTCACTGACCCGGGAGATGAAGAAGATCCGAGGAGGGAGGAAGTCCTCCTCTGACAGGAGCGTTTCTTCTGACGAGGGGCCGGCTCTGATCACGGAGAGGCATTCTCCGGCTCTGCGTCAGGAACGGGAAGGATGGCAGAGAGGATGGCGTCCACCCTATGAATGACCAGGAGGTTAGGATGGCGCCGCTCGACGTCCTACGCGACGAGTCGTGCCCACTCCCGGTCCTCGGGGTGCCACTGAAAGGCGACGATTGCTTCCTCCAGTAATTCCTGGGCTTCGAACTCCTCGTCCGTCCAGATCACCATGTTGTGACTCGGGGAAAAAAGATATGAATGAGAAAAAAGAAAAAAAACGCACGTCTACTCCGCTGAGTTTTTTCTGTATGGTCGGAACTTTCTGTCATGAGCACTTGTGCGCCATCATGCGGAGCACGAGGGAGGGAATGAAAAACTCAAGTGCTGGAGTAGATCGTGCCATTTATTAACGTAAACAGTAACAAATTAACAAATCCAGTAACCACACCAATGCAGACAGTTGTAATGAGGGAATAATGGCCACCAGACAAACAGGGAAGTCACCCAGATGTCCCACAGCCTGGGGAGATGCCTAGTGCTGACGTATGCTGAGCACACAGAAGAAGGCACACGTACTTACGACTGTGAAGATCCGAGGCTGTCCGTGTCGTCTGGTAAGTGGGGAATAAAGGCAAAGTCAGACACTAACATTAAGGAATCCTCCGTCTTGAAATGTCAGGCTGAAAACATGAAGGAAGTCATACAACACTCACGGAGGTACACGCTGCCACGAATGAGGGTGAATGCTCCGACAATCTCTTTTCCCAAACGCAACATATTTATTATCCTGATGCAAATGAAGAAAGAGACTGCCGGTGTGAGGAAGCGTGGGCTGAACATGACTGAACAAGGTGTGTAGGAGTGCATGTATGAGCGTGTGAATGGGAGTGAATGGAGTGTGAGTGTATGTGTGTGAGAACACCCAAGATGAAGCACAGCTGACGGCATTTGACAGGAGGAGGGGGCGTGCCTGAGCTGTCAAGGAGTGACCCAAACAGCTGTCTGACACGCCAACTAGAAAATAGGGCACCACAATAATAAGTCAGAACGGGGTTTGAAACACCAAACCCAGATTCATGACAAAGACATTCTGGACCTGGTCGAGGAGGTAAAATCGCTGCGGATCCAGAATGCCCAGAAGGACAAGAGGCTGGAGTATCTGGAAAGCAGAGTGGCTGACCTGGAACAATACACCCGGGTGAACGACGTGATCATCACAGGGCTCCACATAAAACCCTGATCATATGCTCGGGCGGTGGCCGCAGACAGCAGAGGGGGTCTCGATGAGCTGGAAACTGAATCCACTGAGAAACAGGTGGCGGCCTTCCTGAAGTCCAAAGGAATACAGCTGGACCATAACACCATTGAGGCCTGCCACCCTCTGCCCAGGAAAAACAACAGCAACAAACCAGCTGTCATCATGAGGTTTGCCAACAAAACACAAGACTGCGCTGCTAAAACAAGGGAGAAAACTGAAAGGAATGAACATCTACATAAACAAGCACCTTACAAAGAACAAAACAAAAACAAAAACAAAAAAACAAATATAGCTAGAAAAGCAAGATACCTGAGAAAGCAAAAAAAAAAAAAAAAAAAAAAAGAGTCAAAACACCTGGACAACAAACTGTAAAATATACATCAAATTAAATGGATTACCTGAAGAAGCCAAAGTCATTAACATCTGAAATATTATGGAACTGGACAAATATCAATGAATATTATGAACTGGAGTCAACAGCAACAAGAGACAATTGTAGGGCACTGATGGATCACACTCATCTGCAACTGGACATATAACTACATGAAACAAAAGATCAACAAACAGGAATAACAGGAACTGAAAGTTTTTGAATATATGGATCACAACCCACAGGATGTGGAATATAACATAGACCCTGACAATAATTTATTTACCTCCATCAATAATAACTATAGTTACTACACAGATGAAGAGTTTAACATAATGGGCATATCTGATTTTAATATATCAATGATCCACTTCAACAGCAGAAGTCTCTATGCTAACTTTAATAACATTAAAGATTATTTACATCAGTTTAAAGAGCCATTCAGTATAGTGGCAATATCAGAGATGTGGCTCAGTGAAGAGAAATGAGTGGATTTTACATTGGATGGCTATGAATTGAATTATATGAATAGAAAAGTGAAAAAAGGAGGAGGAGTTGCAATTTATATTGACAAGTGCTTGCAATACAAGGTTGTTGAAAATTTGTCAGTGACTGTGAATGATTTATTTGAATGTATTACAATAGAAATCTGTCTGGACAATATGAAGAACATAGTAGTGAGCTGTGTATATAGAACACCTGGATCAAATATTGATTTATTTAAGGACTGGACGGAAAAATGTATGCAAAACTTACTCATAAAGTTATGTTCATCTGTGGGGATTTCAGTATAGATCTTATGAACTCAAAACAACATAGTATGACAGAAGAATTTATCAACACAGTGTACAGTATGGGCTTACATCCAACAGTCACCAGACCTAGCAGAATCACGTCACACAGTGCCACACTAATAGATCACATATTCACAAACATTATGGGAAATAATATCATGAGTGGGCTTTTATTAAATGATGTCAGTGACCTGCCAATTTTTGTTGTCTATCAATGTGATTATAGGAAGAGTAAGTATACCAAAAATATTAAACATAAAAGAATAAGAACTGAAGAATCTATGTATTTACTGGCAAAGGGATTATTAATACAAGACTGGAAAATTGTGATGAAAATGATATAAATAAAGCATATGATGAATTTTTACAAATATTTCAATCATTGTACAACAAAAACTGTCCTATAAAACAATACAGTGATGGACAACAAAATTAAAATATTCCATGGGTCACCAAGGGGCTATTAAATGCATGTAAAAAGAAGAATACATTATATAAACAATTCATTAAGTGTAAAATGGTAGAGGCCAATATCAAATATAAAAGATATAAAAGCAAGCTAACTAATATAATGAGGACTTGTAAGAAAGAATACTACAACAGAATATTAGAGGATAAAAATAACTTAAGAGGAATATGGCAAGTACTCAATGGGATTATTAGTAATCGACCTAAGAATGCTAATTATCCAGAATATTTGATTGAAAATGACAATTTGATAAATAATATGGAGGATGTGGTTAGTGGTTTCAATAAATTTTTTGTAAACGTTGCTCCTGAATTAGCAAAAACAATAGTGACACCAGAAACAAACAACAGTGGTTCTGTAAATGAAATAGAAGATAGAAATCCAAACACAATCTTTTTGGGTGCAGTAACTGAAAATGAAATTATCGAGACTGTAAGTATATTTAAGAACAAAAAATCAACTGACTGGAATGAAACTGACATGATAATAGTGAAGAAAGTAATTGAAAGAATTGTTAAACCACTCACCCACATCTGTAACCTGTCATTTCAAACTGGTAAATTTCCAAACAAAATGAAAAAGCAAAAGTAATACCTCTATACAAAACAGGAGACAGTCATCATTTCACAAATTACAGGCCAGTCTCTTTACTCTCACAATTCTCCAAAATACTTGAAAAAAAAAATTCACTAAAAGACTGGATAATTTCATTGAAAAACACAATTTCCTCACAGACAGTCAGTATGGCTTTAGAGCGGACAAATCTACATCCTTGGCACTGATTGAACTCATAGAAGAAATCACTAGTTGTATAGATAAAAAAAAGTTTGCTGTAGGAGTATTTATAGATTTAAAGAAAGCTTTTAACACCACTGATCATAGAATTTTACTGAGGAAACTGGAAAGGTATGGGATAAGAGGGGTCGGACTGAGTTGGGTGGAAAGTTACTTACAGTAAGTAACAGACAACAATTTGTACAAATAGGTGAGCACAAATCACCATTCATGGACATCACTTGTGGTGTGCCCCAGGGGTCAATTTTGGGACCCAAACTCTTTATCTTATATATAAATGACATATGCCAAGTATCAAAAATTCTGAAATTTATTTTGTTTGCAGATGACACAAATATCCTTTGCACTGGTGAGAATTTTCAGCAGGTTTTAGAGGTGGTCACAACAGAAATGAAAAGGTTAACACAGTGGTTCAACAAAAATAAATTATCTCTAAATCTGAAAAAAAAACAAAGATTATGTTGTTTGGAAATTATAAAATAAATCATGAAATAATGGTAATGATGGATGATACCAGAATTGAAATAGTACAGGAAAATAAGTTTCTGGGGGTGATGCTAGACAATAAAATCTGCTGGAAACCTCACATCAGTCACATCCGGGCCAAGCTGGCAAAATGTATAGGGATACTGGGGAAGACAAGACACATTTTGGACGATAAATCATTATTCTTATTGTACAATTCACTGTTTTTACCATATCTTAACTACTGTGTAAAGGTCTGGGGAAACGCCTACAAGACCAACCTACAGCCAATGTGCACATTACAAAAAAGCTATAAGGCTAATAAATAATGTAGGCTATAGAGATCATACCAACTCGTTGTTTTTAAAGTCACATGCCATAAAGTTCATGGACTTAATTAAATTTAAGACAGCACAAGTAATGTACAGGGCAACTAATAATCAACTGCCAACTAATACACAAAAAATATTCATAAAAGAGACTGATTATAATTTGAGAAGAGAATTAAACTTTACAAAACCTAAGGTACGAACAACAAAGAAAAGTATGTGCATATCTGTCTGTGGGGTGGATTTGTGGAACAGTCTGGAGCTGGAACTGAAACTATGTACAAACAGAAATCAATTCAAAAATAGGTATAAACATTATTTGTTATAAAGATTCATGTTAGAGGTGTAGTATAAGTATGTAAGAAGCACTAAACTCACTCTGGGACACTATGGTATGGTAGGTGGGACGGTGCTGTGTATGTCTGTGTTGGTTTGGGGCTGGGTATAGATGTATGGATTTTATGTATGTAGGGATGGATGGGTGTCAATGTTGATATGTATATAGTTAATTGTCTACTTGGAGTTCTTAATTGAGGTAATATGTATATATTTCACATGGGTTGTATTTAGGGAAAAGAGGAGTTGGAGTAAATAAGTGTTAACTTCTTCCTTCTCCCTTTCGAGCACTGTACATGGTCACTTTTATTGCACTTGTCATTTGTTTTGTTTTTTTGCTTTTTTGTTTGAAATAAAGTATCTCTCATCTCATCTCTCATCATCCTTCACATATTCAACTCCACCCTCCCTCTTACATCACTTAGCCATTAGCTGGCTAGCTTCTAGCCTTTAGCTTTTAGTCTTCTTCTAGCTCGACTCAGTGGCACTGGCTCAGATGCATTTTCAACCGAATACAAGTCAAATTATACTGTTGGGGTCAGCCCCAGGATCTTAAAGGGCAGTGTCCCGCGGACTGGTGAGGGGAGGTTGGTGCTAGCCTCCCCCCACCCAAGGGATCCTCCCTCGGGGCTAGGTGGGGGAGCTGCTGACGAGCCTCAGTGGAGCCCCTTGGAAAGTGGCGTTTGCCACTCTGTGGGCCACAGGAATAATGGCACAAACAGAGAATTTCTGTCAAACTTAAAAAGACTTTTCTCAGTCACCATCAAATGGGAGGAATATTGTAGAGTTTCTCCACTTGATGCACCAGTGGCTGCTCTGACTCGCAACCCCCGAGACGTGTATGTTCATGGCCAAGAATGAACAAACCAAAACATCACTGGTTAACAAGGGTGTGTGGTCCCAGTGGTTAATAGGACATGGCTGGTCTCTAGAGCACACCAAGCACAGAAACACGAATGAGTGGAGAACCGCCAGCTCCAGCCAGCAACCTCGGATCCCAGCCTGAGAAAATAAAGCCTGACTTAAGCCAAAATAACATTCAAGAATGAAACATATGGTCAAATGAATTCCAGTGGGGGTGCATAGAATTTATAGAAAATTGCTATCTAAATTAGCCTGATCCATACTGTCTGTCCATCACCTAATTTCCATGTTTGTGAGCTGTGTCCCAGCTACAGTGACCAATGTGGACCACCTAGCAAGCTAGTACTAACAGTTCTTTGTAGAATCATGGCAAAATTATTAAAAAATGAGCCAGAATGATGCGAGATATATTATTGACTGTGGCTTACTGGACCAGGTGGTAGCAGGGATGGCTACTACGGTGACCAACATCTGAAGAAAACAACAATATAAGCTGCACTTGCTGCAAGCCTCCTAGTACCAGTATTAGCTCAGGGTGTTAGATATGCCCCCACATTAACAAGCGGCAGCACGAATGTGTGGACGCAGGCACTGGTGATGTCATCAAACCGTGTCTATATTAGGAGACTGTTGGCGGGAGCCGTGGTCTTTGGCGTGCCGTCCTTGTCACAGCAAGAACCTATATCAGCTTAGTGTTAGCTTATAGCTATATTGATGCACACGTGTACCACCTTGTGTGTTCTGTAATAAAGTTTGTGTTCGGTTTGACTCCTGCCTCCGCAGTCCTATTTCCAGAAATAACACAGGGGCTAATACTGTTTGCTCAGGGGCTAATACCTTTAGCATCCCTTCCATGTACATGACAGACTGCTAGGTGGGCCAATAATAGAGCAGTGGGCAGGTATCAAGGACAGTAAATAGACTGACAAAACCTAAGGTTATTTGGGTTTGAGGAGCGGGTTTCAGGGCCCCCTCATAGAAGAAAAGGAGTGATCTAGAGGCCCCTCTGATAAAAGGAGTTTGAGGTTCTTTAAAGGGATTGACAAAACCTAAGGCTATTTGGATTAGTCAAAACATTGTCCGTGTGTTTTTTTTTCCACGTATAAAAAATAAAAGTAAAGGAAATGAGGTTCGAGGCCTTCTAATGTGTACATTCCTTTTGCAGCTTGCTGTAATACTTTAATGTTTTATGTAAAGCACTTTGAATTGTCTTGTACACAAAATGTGCTATACAAATAAACTTGCCTTGCCTTGCCTAATGTTTACCTTTTAGTAGGTCTGGGCAATATACCGAATATATTTGTTGTATCAGTACAATGGTTGTGTTGCGCATATTCAAGTATTTGTTACGCTAATATGAGCAGTGAATCACGCTCTCCCCAGCAGCCACTGCTGATCACGGCTCACAGAGAAATGTACACCGCAACAAACAGAGACAAAAAGTTAGATAACAGAATAAAAGTAGGCCCACCTTCGGCACAGGAAATTGGGGGGAGGGGGGCAGGGAAAGCTAAACATTTTCAGTCAGCTGTCTGCAGGTGTAACATCATGCTCACCTAGCAAATGAACTTTCAAAATATATTTCTACTTCCGGCGCCACACGAGTCGGCTGCCTTTTTGCAACAGCGGCTCAATTCTGAGTTTTTTCTTCCTCTATCTTTCCGATCCGGTGACAACTTTCTGATCCGGCAACACCTTACACACTTTATTCATCACGGACACACAGATCGCCCCAAATGTCTCCCGAGCCGGCGGACGGAGCCACTGTTTACAGCAGGAGACGGTACAGCAGGGAACAGCTGCTTGCACTTAATCGCCACTCAGTACTAACGGAAAAACTCGACGTACCGGGAGAAATAAGGCGAAAATGACGTGGTTGTCGGGCTGGTGTTAGACGGTGGACAAGGAATATAAGGTACAGACCCACCCTCCCATCTGTTGTTATGGGGAATGTACGATCTATATTGGGAAAGGTAGATGAGCTAGCGGCTATCTCCCGCTACGATAGCATATACCGGGTGTGCTCCCTCCTTTTGTTTACCGAGACGTGGCCAACTGAACTAGTAGCAGATGCTAACATTGAGCTGCAGGGTTTCCATGCGATACGGGCAGACCGAACACCAGACAGTGGCAAAGCAAGGGGCGAAGTGTGTTGATCTATGTTAAGTGAAGTGTTGATCTATGTTAATAACAACTGGTGCAGACCGGGACACATCACTGTTAAACAACAACACTGCAGCAAAGACATCGAGTTGCTAGCTGTTAGCATGCGGCCTACCTATCTCCCGAGGGAATACTCACACATGATCTGCATTGTTATTTATGCAAATCCGATGGCAACGCTGGGACAGCGCATGACGTCATCCACTCAGTAACTGGCAGGCTGCAGACAGAACACCCAGATGCTCTTCTACTCATCTCAGGCGATTTCAACCATGTTTCACTGTCTCCCATTCTACCCACGTTTACCCAGTATGTCACATGCCACACTAGAGACAATAAAACACTGGACTTATTTTACGCAAACACTAAGGAGACGTACACCTCATCACAACTGCCCCCACTCGGGAGATCGGATCACAACTTGGTTCATCTCTGGCCGGTGTACAAACCCCTAGTGCACAGACAACCTCCGGCCATGCGCACAGTGAAGTTATGGTCTGAGGAGGCAATGGACGCTCTAAAGGGCTGTTTTGAAACCACCGCCTGGAAGCAGCTCTGCAGTCCACATGGTGAGGACATCGATGGCCTCACTCACACCATCACGGACTACATCAGCTTCTGTGTGGACAACACCGTTCCCACCAAGACCATACGGTGTTACTCAAACAACAAACCCTGGATCAACCCTGAGATAAAAACACTTCTGAGAGAGAAGAAGAGGATCTTCAGGTCGGGGAACAGGGAGATGCTGAAGTCCGTACAGAGGGAGCTGAGGAGAAAGATCAGAGAAGGCAAGGACAGCTTCAGGAAGAAGATGGAGGACAAGCTGCAACAGAGTGACATCAGCGGGGTCTGGAGAAACCTTAAAACCATCTCTGGGCTCCAGAATACCCCCCCCCAGGCCACGGGGGGCAGGGAGTGGGTGAATAATCTGAATCTGTTTTATAATAGGTTTGACCAACCGCCCTCCCCCCCGACTGCACAACAACCACTGCTGCCTCTGAAGACATCAAGTCCTGCTGCCCACTCCCCACTCCACCAACACCCCCCCCCCTCCACTCCCAACACACAGCCCCCCAACCTGACCCTCACTAAGACCCAGGTGAGGACGGAGCTGAGGAAGATCAAGGCGAGGAAGGCGTCGGGACCGGACGGTATCAGTGCAAAGCTCCTCAAGTCCTGTGCAGACCAGCTGTGTGGGATTGTGGAGTACATCTTCAACCTCAGCCTGAAACTGGGGAGGGTACCACAGTTGTGGAAAACATCTTGTGTGGTACCTGTACCAAAGACTTCCCACCCCAAAGATCTGAACAGCTACAGACCAGTGGCCCTGACGTCCCACATGATGAAGACCCTGGAGAGACTGCTCCTTGCTCACCTCTGCCCCCTGGTGGGACCAGCGATGGATCCACTCCAGTTCGCCTACCAGCATGGTATTGGGATGGAGGATGCGGTCATCTTCCTCCTTCACCGTTCTCTGTTTCACCTGGAGAAGCCCGGGAATGCAGTGAGGATCATGTTCTTTGACTTCTCCAGTGCTTTCAACACCATCCAACCGATGATCCTGAAGGACAAGCTGCTGTGCGCAGGGGTGGACCAGCACCTGTCATCATGGATCCTGGACTACCTCACTAACCGGCCACAGTTTGTGAGAACCCGGGACTGTGTGTCCGACACGATCATCGGTAGCACGGGGGCCCCCCAGGGAACGGTTTTGGCTCCCTTCCTGTTCACCCTTTATACTGCGGACTTCTCACACAACACAACACACTGCCATCTACAGAAGTTCTCTGACGACTCTGCGATCGTTGGCCTCATCTCCAACGGAGAAGAAGCTGAGTACAGAGGGCTTATCCAGGACTTTGTGGACTGGTGCCATCGGAACTGCCTCCAGATCAACGCGAGGAAAACTAAGGAGCTGGTGGTGGACTGCCGCAGGCAAGGACAACCCCTCACAGCACCAGTAAACATCCAGGGAACAGACATTGAGATGGTGACATCCTACAAGTACCTGGGTGTTCATCTGAACAATATACTAGATTGGTCACACAATACTGACGCACTCTACAAGAAGGGACAGCGCAGGCTGTTCCTACTGAGGAGACTCAGGTCTTTTGGTGTACAAGGGGCGCTGCTGAAGACATTCTACGACACGGTGGTGACATCAGCCATCACTTTTGGAGTGGTCTGCTGGGGCAGTGGCATTACAGCAGCCAATAGGAAGAGACTGAACAAACTGATCAAGAAAGCTAGCTCTGTCCTGGGGCAGCGCCTTGACCCAGTGGAGGAGATGGGAGAGAGAAGGATGGTGGCTAAACTGTCATCTCTGCTGGAGTCCGAGTTCCACCCTATGCAGGACACACTGAATGCACTAAGAAGCTCATTTAGCAGCAGACTACATCATCCTAGGTGCACAACCGAGAGGTTTCGCAGGTCCTTCCTACCAACGGCTGTCAGACTGTATAACATAAGCAGGGCTGCTCGCAGAGATAGCAAAAAGATGTGACAACCTAATAGTATTGAATGCAAAAGATGCAATAGACTTACACAATGGTCCCCTCCGGTATACAACTAGGAAAATACCGGTAGCTACAGAGGGTGACAATATGTATGGGTACATAATTATACCATGTAGGATAACTAAGTAGACGGTTATGCTGTTTCATTCCATCTAGCTACAATGCTCCGCACTGTGTGTGTTTATATATTTACATATTTATTCCATCTAGCTACAATGCTCAGCACTGTGTGTTTATATATTCATATATTTATTCCATCTAGCTACAACGCTCCACACTGTGTGTGTGTTTATATATTCATATATTTATTCCATCTAGCTACAATGCTCCGCACTGTGTGTGTTTATATATTCATATATTTATTCCATCTAGCTACAATGCTCCGCACTGTGTGTTTATATATCTATATATTTATTCCATCTAGCTACAATGCTCCGCACCGTGTGTCTATATATTTATGTTTATATGTACATATGTATACTCGCTGCTCTTGTTTTTTCTTGCCTTCTGATTGTTGCTCTGAGTGTTGCTATCCCTGTGCTGTTGCAATCCTGGAATTTCCCCATTGTGGAACTAATAAAGGCTTATCTTATCTTATCTTAAAATAAGAGCTCCTATCCGGTCTTGCAACCCTTCAAAATAAGAGCAAGTGGCTCACCAAATAAAGAACTGATGGAATGCAGACACATTAAAAAAGAACAAAAATAAGTGACAAAAGACTTCCGGTCTGGACGCCATGGCGACTGCAGCTTAACACTGAAGCTCTCAGACCCAATCCAAGATAACACCTTGAAAATCAAACTTAACGGATTTTTGGAGGAGTGAAAATCAAAAGACAAAATCATCATGTCTAAAGGAAAACAGAAGAAACTGAAATTCTCCAGGCCAGGACACGTATCGGCCAGAGAATCTGAACTGGAAGATCTCCGTTCAGAAGACGAGGAACTGGTGGTAGCTAACAAAAAGGTTAGCCTGAAATCACTATTTGAAGAGCTACGACGATTTCGCGGAGAGGTTACGGCCGAATTTCGGGAATTCAGAGAAGAATTGAAAAGGACAAACAGCAGAGTGGACCAGGCCGAGAACCGAATCTTGGAAACAGAGGAACGAATAAAAGTGCTCGAAGATTCTGTGCTGGACCTACGCAAAAGACAAGCATCTATAGAGGCTAAGCTAGCCAACCAAGAAGGAAGACAAAGAAGAGACAACATAAGAATTCATGGTCTGATAGAAGGAGCCGAAAACGGTTTTAACTCAATGGCAGAATGCGTGGAATCCTTACTAAGAGAGAAATTGGATATTCCACAAACCACCGACTTGAAGATAGAAAAGGCACATCGTTCATTAGCCGCTAGGCCGGCGGCGGAAGCGCCCCCACGTTCGGTGTTGGTAAGATTTTCCAATTTCAAAATAAAACAAGAGGTTGTAAGACTGGCCTGGCAGAAAAAAGGATTTATGCACCAGGAGAGAAAAGTCTTCGTGGAACACGATTACGCCCCGGAGGTCCTTAAAAAGCGCGGGGAATACAATGACGCGAAAAAGGTGTTAAGAGAGAAGAAATTGCGCTTTCAGACTCCATTTCCTGCGAAGTTAAGGGTCTTCTACGGCGAAGAAACATGTCTCTATAATTCGGCGGAAGAAGCAACAGCTGACATGGCGAGAAGAGGGCTCCCGGTAACGCTATTTAAACCCACAGCAGACCCGAGTGAGAAGATCAAAGCGCAAACATGGACAACACAAAGACCTTCAAAATCCACGGACCAGCAGCGGGAAACCCAGCGCCAGAGCGTCGCAGATAAACTATCCGTTTTCAGGTTGGAATAGCGACCTTTTTTTTTTTTCTCTTGAATCAATCCGCACATCCAACCCCCCTCATACAAGGTAACAAACATTAAAGGAGATGCGTATTCAGCATGTGGTAAAACATTTCATGGAACAGTCATAATATTTGAAACAAATAAGTCTTTTTAATAATAAAAAAAAAAAAACTTGTTAAAATAGAAATGTGACAATAATCCACATGTTCTCCTCATACTAACAAATACTGTTTTTGCGTGAATGTTTGATGTGATGGGGGTGGGAGGGTGCACACAATTTCACAGGGTTTAGGCATAAAAGGAAAAAAAAAATCATTACAAGTTTGGATTGGGTTCTGAAACTCACGTTAAAAGCATGGGACAACTTACAGGGGTAAGAGAGGGCCTTCAACACGTAACAGAGTTTGAGGAATTTCCCTCAGGGCCTTCACTCCATCAAGGCTCTTCCAGGGTCTTTAAAAAGACCTCAGCTCAGGAAGTTCTTCTGACAGCTTTTTGTTTTAAAGTTTTATACACTATGTTCTTAATGTTTTTCTTGTTTTTAATATTCTTTCAGTTTCTGAGTAGCACAAAAGACGGCCACCACACAGTTATACTAAACAAAACAACACAATGGAGAAACAGGGTGTAACCAAAATAATTTCATATAATGTAAAAGGAATCCTGAATCCAGTTAAAAGATCCAAGATTCTAGGCAAAATGAAAAAAGACAAAGCAGGAATAATATTTTTACAAGAAACCCACCTAACAGACGTGGAACACAATAAACTCAGTAGACAAGGGTTTAAAATGATCTCTTCATCTTCATATAAGTCAGGGAGGAGGAGGGGAGTAGCGACATTGATATCAACCAAAATTACATTTGAAAAAAAATCAGAACACAAAGATAAAGAAGGGAGATACAGTTTGGTAACTGGGCGGCTAGAGGGAGAAGATGTCACCCTGCTGAATGTGTATGCTCCCCCAGGGGCTAACTGGAAATTTTATAAAAATGTATTTGACCTAATGATAACTAAAGCTCAAGGTTTAGTGATATGTGGTGGGGACTTCAATCTTAGACTGAATCCATACTGGGATGCTTCTGGTAATTCTCCGCTACTAAAAGAAATGGGAATCTGTGACGTGTGGAGGGAACTCAACCCCAGTATAAAAGACTATACATTTTACTCAACTCCACATTCATCTTACTCAAGGATTGACTATTTTTTTATGTTTAATAGAGACATTGGAAGAGTAAAAACATGTAAAATAGGACTGATGGATCTCTCCGACCACAGTCCGATCTATATGGACTTAAACATCCAAAAATACACAAATAATACATTTTCTTGGAGGTTAAATTCAAATGTCCTGAAAGGACCATTGAAAGATGAATTGGAATCAGATATTCTCAGATATTTGGAAGAAAACGATAATGGAGAAGTATCCCCTTTAATACTGTGGGATGCATGCAAAGCTGTAATAAGAGGAAAGATTATTGCAAAACTGGCAACCCAAAAGAAACTAAGACAAGAAAAACTATCCACATTAGAGTCAGAACTTAGGAACCTAGAAAAAGAACACAAAGGCAACACTCATTCTACTGACTCGCTCAAGATTAAGGAAATTAAAAACCAAATAAATGAGATCTACACAATAGAAATCCAGAAGAAACTTACATTTTTGAAACAAAAATACTATGAAGCAGGCAGTAAATCGGCAAAATTGCTAGCCTATAAATTGAGGAAACATCAAACAGAAAGAGCAATCTACAAAATCAGAGACCCAGTATCAAAGGAAATAAAATTCAGAATTCAGGATATTCTTAAAAGCTTCGAGAATTACTATAAGAACTTATACTCCCACAAAAAAGATAAAAACGCATCCGAGGCATTCCTAAACACATTAAACCTTCCCCAACTTACGGAGTCACAAAATAAAACACTACTGTCAGAAATACATCCTAAAGAATTGGAAAAAGCAATTATGAAACTTAAAGCTAACAAATCCCCAGGAGCTGATGGCTATACAGCAGAGTGGTACAAAACCTTTAAACAGCAACCATCTCCTCTCCTCCTGAAAACATTTAATTATGTCCTCCACACAGGGGAAATCCCCCCCTCCTGGAGAGAAGGGGTCATTGCAGTTATACCTAAACCTGAAAAGGATAAACTAGAGTGCTCCAACTACAGACCAATCAGTGTACTAAATCAGGACTATAAGCTTTTTACCATTATCCTTGCCAAAAGGTTAGAAAATATACTGACAGACCTAATTCATTTAGACCAAACAGGTTTTATAAGACAAAGACAGACACAAGACAACATTCGACGCACTTTACACATAATTCATCATATAAAAAAATATAACTTAAATGCAGTCATATTGGGATTAGATGCTGAAAAAGCATTCGATTCGGTTGACTGGTCTTTTCTATATAGAATCTTATCCAGTTTCAATTTTCATAACAACTTCATTAGAACTATACAGGCATTATATAAAAAACCAACAGCTAAAATAAGGATTAACGGTAATTTATCATCATCTTTTGAACTGGAAAGAGGATGTCGTCAGGGCTGCCCCCTGTCTCCACTGCTCTTTGCAATCTTCATAGAACCTCTGAGCCAATGGATAAGACAAAATCAAAAAATTCAAGGTATTACACTTGGTCAGAAGGAACATAAAATAGCACTCTTTGCTGATGACATTTTAATATACCTAGGGCAGCCGGACACTTCTTTACCAGAACTAACCTCAATTTTTTCAAAGTATGGAGATTTATCGGGGTACAAATTAAACATGCATAAAACCCAAATTTTAACATTCAACTATGACCCAAATCATTATTCACTAAGCAAACTCAAAACTAACTGGGAGTCGGAATCTATGAAATATCTGGGGGTCAATATCCCGAAACAACTCAACAAAATTATATCACTAAACTATGATCCACTGGTGACAAAAATAAAATCTGACCTAACAAGATGGAATATGATACCATTCTTGGGTACTGCACAAAGAATTGAAGCAGTCAAAATGAATATACTTCCACGTCTTCTATACCTTTTCCAAACAATACCGGTAGAACCTTCCAAAAAAACATGGCAGGAACTGGACAGAAGGATCTCAAGATTCATATGGCAGGGCAAGAGACCTAGAATCAGATATAGAACCCTACAGCTAAACAAAGACAAAGGTGGGCTCGCGCTGCCAAATATCAGGGACTACTTTAAAGCCGCACAAATTAAAACTTTAGTAGAGATATGTAACCCAGTCTACACTGCACAATGGAAGGAGATCGAATGCCAAATAACAAGTGACATCCCCCTACAGGCGATAATAGGGAACAATGCCTTACCTAAGCTTTTGAATAACACTAACCCGTGGATAGAGACCCCGCTAAAAATTTGGTTTAAGATAGTCAGAGAGAATCAAACTAAAGAGCCCTATCGACTTCTGCAATGGATTGCCTATGATCAAGACTTTACTCCTAATAAAACAGTCTCCAGATTTAAAAAGTGGAAGGAGAAAGGGCTGATAAAATATTACGATTTTTTTAAAGGGCAAATCTTAAGAAGTTTTGAAGATTTGAAAAAACAAGGCCTAATAAATCAAGACCTTTACAGGTTCTTCCAGCTTAGACACCACATAAACAATATACTTAAAAAGGAGGATTTGGAAAGGGCCCAGTCAGGTGTTCTGAAGGTCTTCTTAATGGCATATAAAGGGATCCCAGGGATCAGATACATTTCTAAAATATACCAAGGTCTTCAAGACTTAAAAGGAGACAACACATCTTATATAAAAGAGAGATGGGAAAAAGAGGGGAATTTCACTTTACAACTGGAAATATGGGAAAAGCTAAATAAACAGCAATGGAAAAGTACCTCATCCCTGCAGTGGAGAGAATTTGGATGGAAAAACTTGGTAAGATTTTTCAGAACACCTGCACAAAACAAATTTACCCATAAGGGGTTGAACTGTTGGCGCTTGTGTGGTGAAAAGACTGCAAATCATTTTCGTGTGTTTTGGTCATGCCCAGTTATCCACCAATATTGGACCAATGTACAGACAATATTGGGGAAAATATTCAAAATAACAGTTCCCTTTTCTTTTGTAACTTTGTATTTGGGTTTACTACCGGACTCACTGGAAAGACGAGGAGAAAAATACTTATTCAATGTTTTAATATTGGCAAGCAAAAAAGCTCTAACTAAAAAATGGATGTTGAAGGACTGTCCTACACCTGAAGATTGGATTAACGTGATCCAAGACATTTACTCGATGGAAAAGTTGACATTCGCACTGAGACAGGACATGGATGTGTTCATGAACTTTTGGCAACCCTGGATCGCATATGTGTCTTCCATTAGATCTAATCTTTGACAAATACCATTTCAATAATGGTTCCGCTCTTTGTTCCAACGCTACTCAGATGCTCTTTTACCTTTATTTACTTACTTTTTCTTTTTGTTTGTTTTTTGCTGGTTTGTTTGTTTTTTCGGGTTTTTTTTTGTTTTTTTTTGTTTTTTTTTTCTCTTTAATTTCACTTTTTCTTTCACTTTAAAAAAAAAAAAAAGGGGGTGTTGTAAGAATTAATCTTCCAATGTTGTCAGATATCAGAAAATAAGGGAACATGTGATGAAAATGTAAACAATGCACTGCTGTAACGACCTGTATACCCTTTACAAAAACTTAAATTAAAAAAAAAAAAAAAAAATAAGTGACAAATGATACTTCTGGCACTTGTTAGACCGCCAAGTATTAACTACGTGTGGTAAACTGAAACATTTCTACCTATGTGGCTAAACTTGATTACTTGATAATGTGAGTTCTGCGAGTTCTGACACTTTGCTCAGTTACATATTGCTGTGAAGAATTTTCTCTGACATAAGTTTTCATTTTATTTTATTATTCAGCTTTTCCATAAGTGAAATGAATATACATACATACGTATACTGCATATATAAAATTTCTAATAAAAATGTAAGTAAAACCAGATTTTCAAGGACATTCAGGACACAAAATATATACTGTAATATGTGTCGTGCATCGTGATATAGAGAAATTAAATTGCGATACATTTTTTTGAGCTATATCGCCCAGCCCTACCTTTTAGTGATGCTTCCCATTTCTTAACATAGAGGAAAAACCCACAAAGAGTCAAAAACATTTCTTGGACAGAAAAACGAGATAAAGGCTCTGTGTGTGTGTGTGTGTGTGTGTGTGTGTGTGTGTGTGTGTGTGTGTGTGTGTGTGTGTGTGTTTAAAGAGAAGCAACTGTTTTGAAGTACCAAAGTATATTAATTTATTTCAGGTCATGGGGGCTGGAGACTACCCCAGTTTCTTTGAGGCAAAGAAATTGGAGTAGTCTCCAGTAAACTGTGCAGGGTAGGTAGACCCTGCATAGTTAACCAATCCATCGCAGGGCCCACACAGACAGACAGACAATTGACTCTCAGTTTATACCTGTTTATTTAGAATTCCCAGTTAAGACCTATTAACCTAACATGCATGCCTTTGGACTATGGAAGGAAGGCGAAGTACCCGCAGGGAGCCTGGGCAGACACAAGGAGAACATACAAGCTTCACACAGAAAGTCCAGAAGCTGGCTTGATGACTGATTCAAACCCAGGATGTTCTTGCTGTGAGGAAGCAGTACAACCATGCTGTCACTGACTTTTTTTTCCATCAAAGATAATTTTACTAAGACATGTTTGAAGATACAACTTCAAACAGTTTGAAGCTACTATTAATCTTCATTTAAAAATGTATTTTTTTCAATACTTAAAAAGGAGGATTTGGAAAGGGCCCAGTCAGGTGTTCTAAAGGTTTTCTTAATGGCATATAAAGGGATCCCAGGGATCAGATACATTTCTAAAATATACCAAGGTCTTCAAGACTTAAAAGGAGACAACACATCATACATAAAAGATAGATGGGAAAAAGAGGGGAATTTCACTTTACAACTGGAAATATGGGAAAAGCTAAATAAACAACAATGGAAAAGTACCTCATCCCTGCAGTGGAGAGAATTTGGATGGAAAAATTTGGTAAGATTTTTCAGAACACCTGCACAAAACAAATTTACTCGTAAAGGGTTGAATTGTTGGTGCTTGTGTGGTGAAAAGACTGCAAATCATTTTCATGTGTTTTGGTCATGCCCAGTTATCCACCAATATTGGACCAATGTACAGACAATATTGGGGAAAATATCCAATGTAACAGTTCCCTTTTCTTTTGTAACTTTGTATTTGGGTTTACTACCGGACTCACTGGAAAGACGAGGAGAAAAATACTTATTCACTGTTTTAATATTGGCAAGTAAAAAAGCTCTAACAAAAAAAAATGGATGTTGAAAGACTGTCCTACACCTGAAGATTGGATTAACGTGATTCAGGACATTTATTCGATGGAAAAGTTGACATTTACATTGAGACAGGACATGGATGGGTTCTTGAACTTTTGGCAACCCTGGAACGCATATGTGTCTTCCATCAGATCTAATCTTTGACAAATGCCATTTCAATAATGGCACCGCTCTTTGTTCCAACGCTACTCAGATGCTCTTTTATTTTTCTGCTCTTTTGGGTTTTTTTTGTTCTTTTTTAAATTTCTCTTTTTCTTTCACTTAAAAAAGGGTGTTGTAATAATTTTTTTCCAATGTTGTCAAAAAACAAAAAAAGGGGGAATATGTGATGAAAATGTAAACAATGCAATGCTGTAATGACATGTATACCCTTTACAAAAACTTAAATAAAAAAAAATGTATTTTTTTCATAGCTGGCAAAATTAAATGTGACAGAATAGCCAAATGTATACAAGATCCTGAAACCCTACTCCATAAAAGCAGGACTCTGCTTATTACAATAGTAGCTAAAATTTCATGGTCAGGGTCGTAATTAAACCAATTGATATAGTCATGTCAGGCCCACAGTTCTGGCTGAAAACACTGCATTTTTGTTGACATGCTGTGGGCTCTTGGACTGTAAGAGGCTCCAAGGAAAGAAAGACAAATTCCCACTGGGAACAATAAAGTTTATACATATTCTTATTGTCATTCTAAAAATGGCCTTTTTCAAAAAATGAATTCACAAGGGAAGATGAATGAACAAATGATTCAGTCCTGATAATCTATGTATTTAGTCAGATATTAGAATCAAAGATTTTACTATATAAGAAAAATTAGATTATAAATTATGTTGCCCACCTATGGTTCAGTTATTATAGCATCTCATACAGGAAGACTAGAGATGTTTAGTTTCTAAGTACTGTTCCACAGACATTTACAAATACTGTAATTGTCCCAAGCTAATGCTAGATTTCTCTTCCCATAACAGAATCAAAATATCTATCTCCCTCCGGCAGATGTGTTGTCATTATGACGCATGTTTACAATGTGAAGGCTATGGCAAAACTGGTTTATAAATTATGTTGCAGGCTGCCTTCTCTACCTTTCTTCCCATTATACTCACAAAAAAAGTCGTCTGTTTCACCACCATACTAGGGGGAGTATGGTGGTGCACAAACCTGAGACAATACATATGTGGCACCACTGGTACACACTGAATCCTTGCTGTAACCTTTTCATGGGGATCCACTGGAACGCTTTTGGTTTGGCCCTTCACCCAGGACCAATTTGCTTTGGGAGACCCTACCCCAAGTTGCCCGTGACAACATAGCTCCTGGGATCATTAGGGCACACAAACCCCCTCACCACGATAACGTGACAATCCATGGAGGGGCTCAACATCATCATTATAAAAAGTATGCCTAATGTTTCTTTTGAATTAGAATTAAACTACAGGCACAGTTTAAAATATCATTGCTCACTTTAAAGAAAAAAAAACACCCTCAAATATAGTTGGAAGACAGATAAAACTAACAGAAAATTAAACTTCAACAGAGGCAAATATAAGTAATCAAACTATTTGAAAGCATTATCTTTGTCACAGGATATTGCTACTTTTGAAATCAATCACAAGAAACTCACACAGTGTATTTAAATAAGCATCATTTCATCTCATTGAGAGATTATCCACTCTTTTCAGAAGTATAATTCAAGTACTGCAAATAAGTTAAAATCCCATTTTAATGTGGACGCACAGCACACAAGCACAAACTGCTTGTACTAATATCTCAAGCAGCTCATTCAAGGGCATTTCAGTTCTTGACTTATCAAAAAGAGTGCTGCAATTTTCTGTAACGATTACCCAAAGACAATCACACATGCACTGATTAGTACTTCAGCGCCTGCTTTGGTTTGATAGCACTCATTTTAGGAAATGAAGTCATCTCTGGGAAAAATAACATAGAAAGCATGCGTGCACCCACAGTCAAATAACATGCAACTCACATGACTGATAATGATGACAGTACCTCATAAAGAAACTAGAAAAGCACTCAGAGAGCAGATACAGTTGTCATGGTCCTGAGCATGGATGGGTGCCGTGCTCAGTCTCCAGTATGAGTTAAGTCCTTTTCTGTTTGTTTGCTTCTTTGTTTATGTGGCAGGTATTATGGTCTGCTGTATGTGGTTTCTGGTTATTTATGAGTTGTTTTGTATTCTTAGTTTTGTCCTTATAGTCCTGTCTATTTATTGTGTGTCATTTTGTGTTTATGGTATTATTTATATCATTTGGGGTTGTGTTATCTTATTCTTGTATTTTTATTTAGTTTCCGGTCTGTGCTTTTATTTTGACAGCGCTGTGCAGCTTCCGGCTGTCAAACTCTGTTTCGCTGTCTGCACAGCTGTCACTTGTTGTTTTGATTATTTCCTCATTCATGTACCCACACTTGTCATTCACTAATCATTTGTCCCATTCACCTATTTAAGGATACGGAAACATTTCCCCCGTTGCCGTATCCTACTGTTTACTTCCTCTGAGCATCAGACTAGCTCTGAGTGAAAGTACTTTTCCACAGAGGTGAATGGGTGAGCTCCGCCGTGGATTTAATCCTTTTCCCATTTCTTTGAACTGTGAGCCCCATTTCCCTTTGGGTATGACTCCGGCTAGGGTTCATCTCTTTTTCCCTGGCGTTCCCGCACACCTCAGCATATGCGCCGTCCAGACTGTTCTCTTTCCCCTCGGCGAGAGCCCCATTCTCCTCCAGCGTACCTCATCTCCTCCTTATGTGTAAGTGTAGTGTTTTTGTACTATGTTCGTGTTTATGTTAATAAATGTTGCAGACCCACAGATGGCATTTGGTGTCCTCTGTAGCCCTTGAAAAGGGTGATTTATGACATACAGTGGATATAAAAAGTCTACACATCCCTGTTCAAATGCCAGGTTTTTGCGATGTAAAAAAATGAGACCAAGATAAATCATTTCAAAACTTTTTTCCACCATTAATGTGACCTATAATCTATATCACCCAATTGAAAAAAAACATAACCTGTTTACATAAACATGCACATACTTAAACTAATACTTTGTTGCAGCAACTTTGGCTTTTATTACAGCACTCAGTCTTTTTGGGTAGGAGTCTATCAGCAAGCATGGCACATCTTGATTTTTCCCACATGCGTTTGGGAGATTTCAAATGTGTTTTTGCAAAATGTAGCTTGGATGTCTTTCTTCGTTAGAAAAGACTTCCGTCTTGCCACCCTAGAGGGGAGATTTGTTGTCACATGTACTAAACAGCCAGGTATGCGTTCTCTTCAGTGGAAGTAATCTCTTGTCTCGTGAGATTTGCAGCCAGCTTTGAAAGTTGAAAGAGCGCATACCTTTGCCGAAGCTGCTTTAAGGTCCTTGGTGGAGGTATGCAGCCTCCGATCATCAACAAAATTTAATGGGTTCATCCATGGTCCAAGGGCTACCTGTGGTGAAAATTTTATCAAAATCCGTCAAGTACTTTTTTGCGTAATCCTGCTAACAGACAGACAGACAGACAGACAAACCACACTGATGACATTACCTCCTTGGCAGAGGTAATAAAAAGGCAAAGCAAGGCTGAGAAGGATTTCACCAGAAGGATATTTATATGAAGCACAAAAATCAAAGTAAAAATAACACTGCTTACATTACATTGTTTATTCAGTTCAATTCAACTTTATTTATATAGCTCCATTTCACAACAACAGTCATACATACATAACAGACAATACATACAACAGACATAGCACTTTAAACTGTTTCAGTCATTTATCTGATTGGCTTCACTGCTGAGCTAACAACAAGAAGAGTTGTAAAGATACAATACCATCCTCCAACAGAAAACACACATATAAAGTGTTTTACCTGCAGGAATTACATTTTCTCTTCATATGTTTAATTACATTGTTTATCTGGCTGGCTGGACTGCTAAGCTAACAGCAAGTAGCGTTTTAAAGATAAGAGACTGTCCTCCAAAAGAAAGCAACCATCTAAAGTGTTTTTACCTGCAGGAATTCCACTTTCCAGTCACATGATTAGGGGGAAAAAAGCAACTTCAAGTGCCTTGTTTTTCAACTGTGGCTCCTAAGATTGAAGGGGGTCTGAGAAAGAATGTTCAGGGATCCTTGGAAAATTGTCTGATTCCACTTCTTAGTTGGTCCAAAAATTGCAAACAACTGGTTGTGCACTGGTGCCTGCAGTGGCTCCGGTGTCACTGGGCAGCAGCATGAAGACAATCCCTCCTCTTCTTCCTCCTCTTGAAAGAGGAGTCCCAGTTGGGGATTCCTGTACAACTGGACACAGCAGTTTCCAGTAGTTTCCAGCAGTTTCCAGTGGCACCACCTCCCCCAGAAACTGCATCCTGGAGTCGGCCGCCTCCAGCACCAAACAAGTGGTGGATAAAGAGGTCCACTGGTGTTGAGCCGAGAAAAGCACGTCTGCCTTGAAGGCAACCACCTTCGCAAGAGTGTGTCTGATGTCTCCGGCAAGTGGCTGCCTGTCTCATTTTCAAACTAATTCCAACACCAACGCTGAAAGTATTGAACAAAATCCTGGCCTCAAGTTGAACAAAATCAGTCTTGCGTGCACTGGTGTCACCCGGAGCAAATGCACATTTGACTGCATTTTTCCATTGAATCTGTACATAATCGCTCCGTGTTTCACACCAAGTATAAACAAATTACAAGACTAAATTGTCATTAGCTTTGCTGGTTACAATGTGTCATTTTAAAATGGAAAAAAGGTTCTATGGCTCAAAAAGGATGAAGTACATTCCTCTAGTTTTTGTGAACCTGAAATCGGATTGCGGAGGATGAAAGGTGTAATGCCGGATTTATAGTTGACAGTCATGCCTGGGATGACGTGACATCCACTATCTAAAGACACGCTTTTGTTTCATTTCTGCTGTTTGCACACCTCTTGATTTTTCCCTTTTTTCTAGCATTTAAGCATTTTCATGTGTATAGATTTAGTATTCTGCAATTACAATGGGATGTTTACAGATTTATTTTTGCAGAGATGATTTTGTTTATACACTGAAAAACAACAAAAGCTTTAAAAAAAATAATCAGGTGTTTATAGAGCAAAAATGGAAATCTCTGCTCAGTTAAAAAAAAAGTTAAATCAAAACAAATGCATTTCTTTTCATTTTGGTCAATCAAAATCATAGATAGAGAAAATGGGGACAAGCGAAAACTGCAACCGAGACCAAGGTACCCCAAGGATGTCTATAAATGGCTATGGGGCTTTGTGAATTCATTTTGACATCAAGATTCACCCATGCAACATCAAGTACAGCAACTATAAACAAGCTTTAATGTGTGAGAGGTTTAATATGTGAGAGACCTAATCCCCCCACCCTCCTGTAACCCTAACCTTTTCAACTTTTTCATGATTTTAAGATGGAAACACTATTACTGTAATCTTAAACACCTGCAAAATATATCAATATATAAATGAAATGACTCAACAAGTCAGAAGTAAAGCAAAAGTGACATGGCTGCCATCCTGATGCCTACCTCCTTACTTAAATTTCATTGCTTTTAAAAGCATTTTTTAGTCATAATGGTAGGGCCGGAACTTACACTGACAGTAAGCCCATTAGTTGGAGGACTTGTTGAAAGATACAGCGTATGAATAAAAAAGTCTGAGCATGCTAAAAAAAGATGAAGAAATACAAAGTCAGTGTGCATTTGAGAGGGAGAGAGATTGAGAGAATTTGAGTGGCAGAGTGCTTGCAAGAAGGATTTGGACAGTATTGATCTGCTGACCCTATGATCACTTTGATTTAATGTCACTCGAGTCAGACAGATTCCATGATTTAATTAAGAGTGTAGTAGTGATAGGATGTGATGTTGTGGACCAGACTATTCCTTGATTTTTTTTTAGATTCCTCCTTCTGAAAAGTGGTGCGCCAGCCTCACTATGCTCCTTTCAATTTAGTTCAACAGAATTTTTCAAAACAACCACAGCTTCATTAAATGTGTGAAGCGCATCCAGAGCAAGATGCTTGGTGAATTGACTCTTTTGATCTTGTGAAATGAAAGCAAATCTGGGAGTTTTGATAATTTTGTCAGAAACAACATTCTATGAGATGTGTTTTAAAACTTATTTACTGATTTTACATTTCTTTTTTCCCTCTCAGGTTTATTCTTTTCCCCCAGAAGAGAAAGTTTCATTGTGGAAAAGAGTGAGAAAGCCTGGCACCTTATAATAAAGTGTCATTGGGGGGTTATTTCTGGGTCTGTTATTGTCACTCAAATGTCCTAATCCTCAGCGGATGCAATGACCCATTGAGGAAATCCAGCCTGGGACTCAGAAGTGTATGGACAGAAGGATGGATGGATGTGCACAAGAATGCGTTGAAGAAGGTGGCCGGAAAATTGGATTTCTCTTGCCTCCTTGATGAGGGGCTAAAAACAACAGAACAGAGAAGGAGAGGCAATGGAGGGTTATCGCCATGGGGCTCTGTCGGAGAATGTGTTGACTCGTGGAGTGGCTCTCTTTTTCTTCTGCCCAGATTCCACACCCCATTACCCCACCAAAGCAACAACTGGCCTCAGACGCAAAGGTGGTTTGGGGGGGGGGGGTGACTTTGGGTGCTAAAGTGTAGAAAAGGGTGAAACATATGAACACGTGCAAGCGCGCTGTCCTCTAGAGACAAGTGAGACACATGTGTCAGGATTAGGTGCCAATCTGCAAGATGTAGGACACGAGTGAGATAGAAAAGGAAAGAAGGATGGTTATAGGGCGAGAGGGAGGAAGGGATACACAACTCATGATAAACACATCCATCCTCACTATTGTAATAACCCGACTGCCACGCACTAGTGCAGCCTCGCTCTTCCTCTATCTCCGTCTCTCGCCATCGCTTCATTCCTCCTTTTAACACACACACACACACACACACACACACACACACACGGCAAATGAATGCACGAGGGCACCAAAATCCTGAATTCGAGTTTCATGTGCATCTCCCCTCCCTCTGCTATCCATGCAGACAGACTGTCTAATCTCAGAATCGCAGAACAAAATCAATTTTGGTGCAATGTTTTCCATCAGGAGAAGTTCCACGCCAATACTTCTGTTAGATTGTGAGGGGATGTTTCCCGCGGCTTCCATATTGTAAGGCCATCCCGTTCTGTCCGTAGTCCTTGAGAAAAGCTGAGGGAAGCACTGGTTGGATTAGTGTACCAGCCACTGGGCTTAGGCACCAACACACACACACACAGACGCACGCGGGCACACACACACACACACACACACACACACACACACACACACACACACACACACACACACACACTTCTTGCTAATTCACCATCCTCTCCGCTCCCCTCTCTGAGTAATTAAAGCAGTCATCATAGTGGGCCACGTAGTCTGTCCTTTGTAAAACATGGATGTAATATGTACAAATCAACATAAAAGTGTCTATAAGTGTTGGCTTCTTCCCACTCCTTTTAAACATTTTATTTTTTTGGTTTTGATTTTGTTTTAAAAAAAATTTCTTTTTTGTCTGGATGTTCAAATAAAATCAATCAATCAATCAATCAATCAATCAATCAATCTATAATGAAATATATATGAAATGTATGTATGTACAGTATGTATAATGAAATCTGTGCCATATAGGAAACATGGATGAAAGCCCTAGGATGGCCATGTCTCTAGATGCAATTTTTGAAAATATACTAATTAAAATTAGTATGATGATGAAACTTTATATATACAGGTGCATCTCAATAAATTACAATATCATCAATAAGTTGATTTAATTCTGTAATCCAATTCAAAAAGTGAAACCCATATTATATAGATTCATTACACTCAGAGTAATATATTTCAAGTGGCTGATCATATTAAGACCCTGCGATGAATGAATGAATGAATGAACGAATGATCATATTAAGCCCTCAGATTCCCCTTGTGATGCTTTCCCTCCTCAGTTTTTTAAAGAAGTCTTTCCTAGCATAGGTCAGTCAGTTTTAGCGATTTTAAACAACAGTTTATCTTCTGGTGTGGTTTCTGCAAACTTTAAACAGGCAGTAGTTAAACCCCTGATTAAGAAATCTGGTCTTGATCATACTGTGTTGGCTAATTTCGGCCAATCTCCAAGCTACCTTTTATTTCGAATATATTGGAGAAAATAGTTTATTTTCAGTTGAAGGCTTTTTTGGATGAACATGATATCCTGGAGGTGTTTCAATCTGGTTCTAAATCTCTACTTAGTACAGAGTCAGCACTATTAAAGGTTTTTAATGACATCCTTTTGATGTCTGATTCCCAGTGATTATGTGGCTCTTGTTCTGCTTGACCTAACCACCGCTTTTGATACAGAGGACCATGACATTTTAATTTCTCGCCTGCAGCATCTCGTGGGTATTTCTGGTGCTGCACTGGAATGGTTCAGGCCCTATTTAACTGATAGAACCATGTGTGTAAGCCTTGCTGGCTCTGAATCCTCCTCTACTTCCCTGTCATGTGGGGTCCCACAGGGCTCAATTTTAGGGCCCCTGCTCTTTTCACTTTATCTGCTTCCACTGGGTATAATTCTTAGAAAACATGGCATCTCCTTTCACTCTTACTCTGATGACTGTCAGGTCTATGTTCCATTAAAGCAGAAGGAGGCCTTCTCAATTAAATCACTTCTCGAATGCCTTAATGACATTAAAGACTGGATGGCAGTAAACTTCTTAAGTTTTAATGAAAAGAAGATAGAAGTGATTGTGTTTGGACCCAGTGGCTCCTGTTAGGCCCCCCTGTTGACCTGGGCCCCTTGGCAGGGTTTGTCCAATCTACTGTTACTAATCTGGGTTTTAAGGTGGACAGTGACTTTAAATTAGACCGTCAAATTGCTGCTGCAGTGAAGTGCAGCTTTTTTCATTTAAGGCAATTGGCAAAGTTTAAACCCATGCTTTCTAAACAGCACTTTGAAACAGTACTACATGCCTTCATCACATCTCGACTGGATTAGTGCAATGCACTTTATTTTGGAGTCAGCCAGTCTTTCCTCTCACGGCTCCAGTTGGTTCAGAATGCTGCTGCACATCTTTTAATTGGAACACGTAAAAGGAACCACATTACACCCATTTTAGCTACCCTTCACTGGCTGCCTGTGCACTTTAGGGTTCATTTTTAAATTCTTTTATTTGTTTTTAAATTATGAAAAGGCCTTGCCCCTCCTTTCCTCTCTGAGCGTCTTCATTTTTACACTCCTGCTCGGTGTCTCAGGTCAGTTGATCAGCTGCTCCTGGAGATACCTAGATCGAAGAGGAAGATCAGAGGGGACAGATCTTTTCTGATGCTGCTCCTAAACTTTGGAACAGTCTCCCTTTGCCTATTAGACAGGCTCCTTCACTGTCCATTTTCAAAACTTATCTTAAAACTAATTTTTACTCCTTGGCCTTGAACCCATCATGAGACATTGATTTTCAGAATCAGAATCAGAATCAGAATCAGGTTTATTGCCATTGTTCATGTAGTACACAAACTAGGAATTTGTCTCGGTACAATGCTGCAACATTAAACATGATAAGATAAGAGAAATAAACTATACATGTAATAAAGTGTAGGATAAGATTAAGTGATACTGGTCAACAGTTAAAATATATATTAGCCAGCAGCAGATACTGTGGAGAACTATATAGTGCAGTCGGTAATGCAGGAAGAAAACAGTGATGATTGACATGAGTCTGGTTGAGCTGCTGTACATGGTGCACGAGAGTCACTTAGTGTTCAGCAGTCTAATGGCAGAGGGGAAGAAGCTGTTCATGTGACGGGAGGTTTTAGTCTGGATGGACCGAAGTCTTCTACCAGAGGGGAGGGGGGCAAACAGTACGTGACCAGGGTGTGAGGGATCGGCTATGATCCGGCCAGCACGCCTCCGGGTCCTGGAGATGTACAGATCCTGGAGAGATGGGAGCTTGCAGCCGATCACCTTCTCAGCAGTGCGCACGACGCGCTGCAGCCTTAGTCTGTCCCTGGCAGTGGCTCCTGCGTACCACACGGTTATGGAGGTGGTGAGGATGGACTCGATGATGGCTGTGTAGAACTGCACTAACATCTTGGTGGGTAGCTTGAGCTTCCTCAGCTGCCGCAGGAAGAACATCCTCTGCTGGGCTTTTTTGATGAGTGAGCTGATGGTCAGCTCCCATTTGAGGTCCCTGGTGATGGTAGTGCCTAGGAAGCGGAAGGAATCAGCAGTGGTGATGGGAGAGCCTGAGAGGGTGAGGGGGGGCAGAGGAGTAGTGACTTTCCTGAAGTCTACAATCATCTCCACTGTCTTCAGAGCGTTCAGCTGCAGGTTGTTATTGCTGCACCAGGACGCCAGCTGGGCCACCTCTCTCCTGTAGGCGGACTCGTCGCCGTTGGAGATGAGCCCGATGAGGGTGGTGTCGTCCGCAAACTTGATCAACTTGACAGACTGGTGGCTGGAGGTGCAGGAGTTGGTGTAAAGGGAGAAGAGTAGGGGGGAAAGTACACAGCCCTGGGGTGATCCGGTGCTGATGCTAGTATAGTCTGAGACAGTCTTTCCCAGCCGCACATGCTGCCTCCGGTCCGTCAGGAAGTCGATGATCCACCTGCAGAGGGAGTCAGGCACGTTGAGCAGGGACAGCTTGTCCCGGAGCAGAGCGGGGCGGATGGTGTTGAATGCGGAGCTGAAGTCCACAAACAGGATCCTGGCGTAGGTTCCCGGGGAGTCCAGGTGCTGCAGGATGGAGTGGAGGGCCAGGTTGACTGCATCGTCTACAGACCTGTTGGCTCGGTAGGCAAACTGCAGCGGGTCCAGGAGAGGGGTGGTGATGGACTTGAGGTGGGACAGGACCAGGCGCTCAAAGGACTTCATGACTACAGAGGTGAGCGCTACAGGTCTGTAGTCATTAAGTCCAGTGATCCGTGGCTTCTTGGGGACAGGGATGATGGTGGAGGATTTGAGGCAGGATGGCACGTGGCATAACTTAAGGGAGGTGTTAAAAATGTCTGTGAATACAGGAGCCAGCTGTTTCGCATAGAGTCTCAGGGTGGAGGGAGACACGCCGTCTGGGCCGGGGGCCTTGCGCGGGTTCAGTCTGGAGAACTGTTTGAGCACATCCTGCTCACTGATGATAAGGGGAGGGGGGGGAGGAGGGGGGGTGCCTTAAATGAAGTAGGGAATGTGGAGGCTGTGGAGCTGGAGGGAGGGGGGGAGTTGGACACAGATGACGAGGTGTCAAAACGGGCATAGTGTTGGGACAGTCTCTGACAAAGGGCTTTGTCATCCTGACCTTTAGGAGCCTTAGGTCGATAGTTGGTGATTTGCCTCAGTCCTCTCCACACGGAAGCCGAATCATTAGCAGTGAACTGCTGCTGGAGTCTCTCTGAGTATAGAGATTTAGCCCTCTTCAGCTCTCTGTTAAACCGGTATTTAACCTCCCTGTAGCAGTCCCTGTCTCCACTTTTCAGCGCTGCTTCTTTCTCCTTCCTGATCTGTCTGAGCTTAGCTGTGAACCAGGGTTTGTTATTAGAGTAACTCACCCTGGTGCGTGATGGAAGAATGTTCTCTTCACAAAAGTGGATATATGAGTTCACAGTGTCCGTGTACTCATCCAGATCATTTTACTTGTTTTATTGCTTTTATTATATGATTATCATTTTTACCTGTCTTGTTTTATACTTTCAGTTATATTTTATTGTCTTTTATTTCTTTTTTATGTCTTATATGTCTTTCACATTTATTCATTCTTGATGTACTGTAATGGTTCGCTGTGGCTGCCTATTCTCCTCAGCTGCGCGCACACCTGCTCCTCATCATGCCCAGGGTTATTTAGACCGTGCTGCCCTCGGATCAACGCGGAGTTGCCTTTCTTCATTCCCATGAGACCTTCACTCACCGTCCTTCTTGTTCCTGAGCTTCCTAGCCTCAGCCTACCTTCATCTTCGTATCCAGCCTCCTGCCAGCCAATGTCAGGAAGAATCAACTCCTCAGCTCAAGTAAGCCCGCGCTCATTCTCCTTAATCCTCTCTCGATCCCCCATGCACAGGTGGAGATCCGTGGCGGCGGACCTCTCTCCTTCCTGGCGGCAGACCGGGCTGCACTGCTCCACCCCAGACACACCAACGTCCTTCAGCAGCAACCAGAACAGCGAACACTGTCCTCCTGGCCGTAGCCGCCGAACTGAACCTGAGTCTCTTCCCATCTCCAGTAACACTAAGCCCTGGACTGAACTATACATCTCCACCGGTGATTGCCACTAACTATTCCTGTCTTTATTTGTCCCTAGGGTTGCCAGGTTGTACGGTGTTCTGCTCTCCCCCAGCTGCCACAAGATCACACACCCACACACTCACACACCTTCATTATTATCAATAAAGATAATTGTATCTATTTCTGAGTCCGAGTCTGTTCACTGGGTCAATTAACCATGTCAGTACGACTCCGCCAAAACGACCCGGCTGATAGCGTGCTGGCGCACAAAGTTAACAATCTCGAGACTTGGGTAGATCAATTAGCTTATCAGCAACAAATTATTCTCACTCAATTGACCCGTTTAACTTACCGGTTTGATCGCCTGGCAGGTCCGCAGGTGTTTCCTCCAGTTCCCCCAGCCCCAAGTAGTTCCTCTGCTTCTGCTAGCTTCCAATCCAGCCAACCTGGGCAGGGCCCTTCATCCCAGCTAACCCCCATCCCCACTCCCACCCGTTTTAGTGGTAAACTAGGGGAGGCTATGGGATTTATTCTCCAGTGCAAGATAGTTTTTCAACGGGTGCCTGGGGACTTCCCCACAGATCACAGCCAGATTGGCTACATAGTTAATCTGTTAGAGGGGCGAGCGCTAGCGTGGGCATGCACAGTTATGGCTAGGGCAAACTATGCTAATTTGACATATAATCAGTTTGTCAGTGAGTTCAATGAGGTGTTTTGCCACTCCGACCGTGATAGTGTGCTTACCTCCCAGCTGCTAAATCTGAGACAGGGAGCTAAGTCCGTGCCAGACTATGCTGTCGATTTCTGGGTGGTGGCCACAGAGGTGGGGTGGGAGGACACCTTGCTCTGCAACATCTTCATTAGAAGCCTTAGCTGTAGCCTGCGGGACGAGTTAGCCTGCTTAGAAAAGCCGAATAGGCTAACTGAATTAATTTCCCTGGCCATTAGCCTCAATAACAGACTAAGGGAGCGGGCAGCTGAACGTAGGACTTCCGGTCGATCGGCTGCCCAATATTGCCGTCCCCCACAGCCTTCCCTATTGGCCCTACCTCCCTCTGATTCCCCGGATGCCCCGGAACCAATGGTAGTGGGACAGTCCAGGCTACGTCTAGTGGAGAAACAGCACTGCCATGAGCTGGGGTTGTGCCTCTACTGTGGGAGTGAGGAGCACAAGGTAGCGTCATGCCCTATACGGCCAAAAGGGGAAGTCCGTGCGTCGCAGTAGGGGGACTCATGGACTCACCTCAATTCAATCCCCTCTCTAGGTTTCTTCTCCCTATCCATTTCATTCACAACCACACTGAAATAGTAACACACGCATTGATTGATTCAGGGGCGGAGCAGAGCTTCATCTCGGGGGAACTGGCAACCCAGCTGGGGCTCCCCTGTCAATCGTTAAAAACCCCATTCAAACTCATCGCCTTGTCTAAAGCCCCCCTTGCCACAGTATCCCAGCTGACCGCCCCAGTGTCAGCCATAATATCTGGTAATCATCGGGAAGAGTTGAGGTTTTTTGTGTTGCCAGTTTCCTCTTTCCCGGTTATTCTTGGCTATCCCTGGCTACGCCTCCATAACCCCTCGATTGACTGGCGCTCCGGGAACGTGGTGTCTTGGAGCTCATTCTGCCTCGGTGCCTGCCTGCAATCTGCTGCTTGCTCGCCGTCCGTGCCCCTGGGTGCCCCCATCACCCCTCCTCCCGATTTGTCTAAGATTCCTCCAGAGTATCATGACCTTGGGGCCGCCTTCAGCAAGACCCAGGCCCTTTCCCTCCCCCCTCACCACCCATATGACTGTGCAATCAACCTCCATGCCGGAGCTCCGCTGTCGTTGAGTCGTCTTTACAGCCTGTCAGCTCCGGAGCGGGAGTCCATGGAGGCCTATATTAAAGAGTCGTTAAACTCAGGCATAATCCAGCCGTCATCCTTGGCAGTGGGGGCGGGGTTTTTTTTGTGGGCAAGAAAGACGGCTCGCTAAGGCCGTGCATTGACTTTAGGGAATTAAATAACATCACCATCAAGGTTTAGCACTGTGGCAGCACAGTTTTACCCTCGGCCGGGGGATCGCGGGGATCATGAGATCGTGGGTTCGATCCCAGCCCCCGACCAACAGTAAGCTGTGTGGAGTTTGCATGTTCTCCCCGTGTTGCGTGGGTTTACTCCGGGATTTCTCCGGTTTCCTCCCGCACACCAAAAACATGTAGGTTTAGGGCGCTCGCGCACGCAGCGACCAGCAGCCGGTGGCTTGTCACCAGACTGCAAACCAAGTCTACCTATGGGTACAAATAAGTAACAAAAAAAAAAAAAAAAAAAAGTACACCCTTCCCCTAATTAATACGGCGTTTGATTCCCTCCAGGGGGCCTCCTGGTTCACTAAGCTGGATCTCTGCAATGCTTACCATCTGGTGTGGACTGGGGAAGATGACGAGTGGAAGACGGGGTTCCGGACCCCTAGCAGACACTCTGAGTATCTGGTTATGCCGTTCGGGTTGACCAACGCCCCTGCCGTATTCCAGTGCCTGATCAATGATGTGCTGAGGGATTTTTTGGGTGTATTTGTTTATGTCTATCTGGATGATATTCTGATTTTTTCACAGTCCTTGGAGAAGCATTGGGTGCATGTGAGGCGAGTTTTGCAGCAGCTTCTGGAGAGCAAACTATTCGTTAAGGCCGAGAAGTGTGAGTTCCACACCTCCAAGACATCCTTCCTGGGCTTCATCATCTCCCATAATGAGATCATCCCGGAGGTAAAAGCGGTGGTAGATTGGCCCACTCCTGCATCCAGGAAACAACTCCAGCAGTTTTTGGGATTCGCCAATTTCTACCGCCGCTTCATTAAGAATTATTGCATCATGGCTCTCCCCCTGACTTGTCTTACTTCTTCTAAGGTCCCTTTCCAGTGGACGGAGGAGGCGGCTGTGGCCTTTGCTGAACTCAAGGGGAGGCTCTTTGACTCTCCCATCCTGGCTCAGGTGGATCCCACACTTCAATGCCTGGTGGAGGTGGACGCTTCAGACTCCGGGGTTGGAGCCGTGCTTTCCCAGTGCTCCCCGGCAGATGGCAGGATTCGGCCCTGTGCGTTCTTCTTCCGTCACCTATCCCTGGCAGAGCGCAATTATGACATCGGTGACAGGGAGCTCCTGGCAGTCAAGCTCGCATTGGAGGAGTGGCGCCGTTGGTTGGAGGGGGCCTCCCAGCCATTTGTGGCCTTGACAGGTCACAAGAATCTGGAGTACCTCAGGACGGCCAAGCTTTTGAACGGGTGCCAGGCCAGCTGGTCCCTGTTCTTCGGATGCTTTGACTTCACCATCACGTACCGCCCCGGGTCCAAGAATACCAAACCGGTCACCCTGTCCAGACAGTTTGCCTTGGATGCTGCTGAGGTAACTGAACATCCTGTCCTCCCTCCATCGTATATCGTGGATGCCCTCTCGTGGGGCGGACCCGGGCGGGGGGCCAGTGGGGAGGCTGTTTGTCCCATCTGCCATTCGGGGCGAGGTTATCCATTGGGCCCACGCTTCCAGGTTCTCGTGTCACCCTGGGAGGGCCTGCACAGTGGTGCTTCTACAGAGGACGTTTTGGTGGCCTTCGCTTCAGAGGGACGTCGGGGAGTACATACGCGCCTCCCCCCAGTGCATCGCCGGCAAGACATCCTCCTCTCCTCCGGCCTGTCTGTTCCACCCCCTCCCTACTCCCAGCAGGCCCTGGTCCCATGTGGCGTTGGACTTCGTCACCGGTCTCCCACCTTCTAATCACCACACGTTAATTCTCACCATTGTCGATAGATTTTCTAAGGCCGCCCACTTTGTTCCCCTGCAGGGGCTGCCTATGGCGAAGGAGACAGCGGACCTTCTCGTCCAACATGTGGTGAGACTACACGGGATTCCCCTGGACATAGTGTCCGACCAGGGACCTCAGTTCATCTCCCAGGTATAGAGGTCTTTTTGCAACGCCCTTGGGGCTACAGTGAGCCTGTCTTCCGGATACCACCCACAGAGCAACGGACAATGTGAGCGGGCTAACCAGGAACTGGAGGCTGTGATGCGGTATGTCGCTACCGCCAACCCGGCGTCTTGGAGCACGCATCTCCCCTGGATCGAATACGCTCATAATATGATGGTCTCTTCTGCTATCAGCATGTCTCCGTTTGAGGCTTCGCTGGGCTACAACCCCCTGTTATTTCCTGAGGAGGAGAAGGACATTGCCGTCCCTTCCATCCAGGCTCACCTGAGGCGTTGCTGCCGGCTGTGGAGAGTGACCTGGACCACGCATTATTATCAATAAAGATAACTGTATCTATTTCTGAGTCCGAGTCTGTTCACTGGGTCAGTTAACCATGTCATGTACAGCACTTTGTGTCAGCTGTAGTTGTTTTTAAAGTACTTTAGAAATAAAGTTGGATTGGAAGTGTTTATTTCTTATACTTTTGATGATTATGGCTTACAGCTAATAAAACCTACAATTTAATTTCTCCAAAAATTAGAATATTATGTAAGATCAATTAAAAAAATACGGTGGGGCAAGAAAGTATTTAGTCAGCCACCAATTGTGCAAGTTCTCCCACTTAAAAGATGAGAGAGGTCTCCAATTTTCATCATAGGTATACCTCAACTTTGAGAGACAAAATGAGAAAAAAAAAATCCCCAAAATCACATTGAAGGATTTTTAATGAATTAATTGGTAAATTCCTCGGTAAAATAAGTATTTGGTCAATAACAAAAGTTCATCTCAATTCCTGTAAGTCTTCATAAGGTTTTCACTCACTGTTGCTGGTATTTTGGCCCATTCCTCCATGCAGATCTCCTCTAGAGCAATGATGTTTTGGGGCTGTCGCTGGGCAACACGGACTTTCAACTCCCTCCAAAGATTTTCTATGGGGTTGAGATCTGGAGACTGGCTAGGCCACTCCAGGACCTTCAAATGCTTCTTACGAAGCCATTCCTTCGTTGCCCGGGCGGTGTGTTTGGGATCATTGTCATGCTGAAAGACCCAGCCACGTTTCATCTTCAATGCCCTTGCTGATGGAAGGAGGTTTTCAGTCAAAATCTCACGATACATAGCCCCATTCATTCTTTCCTTTACACAGATCAGTCGTCCTGGTCCCTTTGCAGAAAAACAGCCCCAAAGCATGATGTTTCCACCCCCATGCTTCACAGTAGGTATGGTGTTCTTTCTCCTCCAAACACAACAAGTTGAGTTTTTACCAAAAAGTTCTATTTTGGTTTCATATGACCATATGACATTCTCCCAATCCTCTTCTGGATCATCCAAATGCTCTCTAGCAAACTTCAGATGGGCCTGGACATGTATTGGCTTAAGCAGGGGGACACATCTGGCACTGCAGGATTTGAGTCCCTGGCGGCGTAGTGTGTTACTGATGGTAGCTTTTGTTACTTTGGTCCCAGCTCTCTGCAGGTCATTCACTAGGTCCCCCCCGTGTGGTTCTGGGATTTTTGCTCACCGTTCTTGTGATCATTTTGACCCCACGGGGTGAGATCATGCGTGGAGCCCCAGATGGAGGGAGATTATCAGTGGTCTTGTATGTCTTCCATTTTCTAATAATTGCTCCCACAGTTGATTTCTTCACACCAAGCTGCTTACCTATTGCAGATTCAGTCTTCCCAGCCTGGTGCAGGTCTACAATTTTGTTTCTGGTGTCCTTTGACAGCTCTTTGGTCTTGGCCATAGTGGAGTTTGGAGTCTGACTGTTTGAGGTTGTGGACAGGTGTCTTTTATGCTGATAACGAGTTCAAACAGGTGCCATTAATACAGGTAACGAGTGGAGGACAGAGGAGCCTCTTAAAGAAGAAGTTACAGGTCTGTGAGAGCCAGAAATCTTGCTTGTTTGTAGGTGACCAAATACTTATTTTACCGAGGAATTTACCAATTAATTTGTTAAAAATCCTTCAATGTGATTTTCTGGATTTTTTTTTCTCATTTTGTCTCTCATAGTTGAGGTATACCTATGATGAAAATTGGAGACCTCTCTCATCTTTTAAGTGGGAGAACGTGCACAATTGGTGGCTGACTAAATACTTTTTTGCTCCACTGTATATATTTTGGCCAACTTAAAAGTATGTCCATGTACAGACTTACCTGGTAAGGGATTTTTACATGAATTACTGCATCAATGCAGCATGGCAGGGAAGCCATGAGCTTGTTGCACTGCTGAGGGGTTATGGAAGCCCAGGTTATTTTGATAGCGGGCTTCAGCTTGTCTGCATTGTTGGGTCTTTTTTTTTTGTACTTATTTGTACCCGTAGGTAGACTTGGTTTTGCAGTCTGGTGACAAGCCACTGGCTGCTGGTCGCTGCGTGCGCAAGCGCCCTAAACCTACATGTTTTTGGTGTGCGGGAGGAAACTGGAGAAATCCCGGAGTAAACCTGCGCAACACGGGGAGAACATGCAAACTCTACACAGCTCACTGTTGGTCGGGGGCTGGGATCGAACCCACGATCTCATGATCCCCGCGGTCCCCCGGCCGAGGGTAAAACTGTGCTGCCACAGTGCTAAACCACTGCGCCACCATGCAGCCTTGTCTGGTGTCTCTCATCTTCTTCTTGATAATACTCGATAAATTCTCTATGGGGTTTAGGTCAGGAGAGTTTGCTGGCCAATCAAGCACAGTGATACCATGGTCATTAAACCAGGTATTGGTACTTTTGGCAGTGTGGGCAGGTGCCAAGTCCTGCTGGAAAATGAAATCAACATCTCCATAATGTTTGTCAGCAGAGGGAAGCATGAAATGCTTTAAAATTTCCTTTTAGATGGCTCCACTGACTTTGGACTTGAAAAAAACACAGTGAACCAACACCAGCAGATGACATGGCTCCCCAAATCATCACTGACTGTGGAAACTTGACATTGGACCTTGAGCAACTTGGATTCTGTGCCTCTCCACTCTTTCTCCAGACTCTGGGGCATTGATTTCAAAATGACAGGACTTGGTAGTTGATTTGGAGAGCCATATCATCTGCTGGTGTTGGTTGACTGTGTCTTATAACTTTCAAGTCAGCACAGCTGTATACCAGGAAATTTTAGAGCACTTCATGCTTCCCTCCTCGGAGGAGCTTTATTGAGATGCTAATTTCATTTTCCAACAGGACCTAAAATGTGCCTGTATGCTCATGGAATAGTTACTTGTAATGCAATAGTTTATCCCATTTTATCTATTTATAAGTGCAGCACATCTGTGTGTGTGTGTCTGTCTGTGTGTTCTGCACATATCTCTCAAACCGTTTATCAGACTGATCTCAGATTTTACAAGTGCTTTGCTGAGGTTACGAGGGTGTGCATGTATGGAGTTCCTCAGTGAAAATATGTAATTTTTATCAACAAAAGTTTAGACACCACTCTGTCTCCTTATGCTCTGGCTTCTAGAAATGTGGATGGGGTTCCGGATTGACTCCGTACTGATTGGATAATACACGGCATCATGACCAGTAATAACAGCACTCCGCGAGTAAAACAAGGAAGCCAAAAATGACAAATTTGACCAGAAAAAGAGAATACTGAAGATTTAATGCTTAAAAAATTATACCAAAAAGTTGCCGCGATTGTGTAGGTCTGAAGTATAACTTGGCATATGTGGATAACACAAGGCACGTGAGCAGACTGGGCAGAGCATCAGCGGGGACCCGGGTCTGACAAAGAATACCAGTATATCCAACACAGGATATGCCAGGAGAAGCAGCGGCCTGACTGGGCAGACCACAGTCCTTCGTGGGAAGGCATGCCCAGCCGGCCCAGTCAGTGGTTTGATCCTAATGCTCTCTTGCCCCTTACGCCAAAACAACGATAGACATCCGGCGTACAGGTGAATGCAGGTAGTAGATGGGAGTCCCGGCTGCTGCTTCATGCCGCAAGTCCCCCCTCCTGCGCAAGTATCTAAAAATTTAAAACTTAATAATAATACTGCCATGATTGTGGAGCTGAATGGCCAGAATGACTTAACGACCAAATGCAGGACACAAAAACTCCCAAATAATGAAAGAAATAATTTTTAGCTAAATATTTACTGACTTGGGCAACACTGATGCAACAGTTGCAGTCAAGTGGGTCCTTCTGTTGTGTTTAATAATGTTGGGTGTTTTGTAGTTAATTAGGTTGATTACAGTTTTAAAAAACCTTTTAATAACAAAATATTGCTAAAATATAAACTGACGCACTACAGTGGGTCTCAAATATTTGTAAACGTGTCCTGTTGTAGTAGTGCATGACTTTATTGATGATACACAGAAGAAATTCAATATTACACTTAACTCCATCACTGAACAGTGATATAAACTAAAATAATTATAATGGGGACTAAACAACTCCCATTCCCCAAGGTGCAAGATACACTATTATGAATAATTCAATTCAATTTCAATTGAACTTTATTTATATAGTGCCATTTCACAACAGTCATCTCACAGCATTTTCAACTGTAAGGTAAAACCCCACAACTGCAGAAAGACCACAGCAATCAGGTGATCCCCTGTGAGCAAGCACCTGGCAACATTGCAGAGGAAAAAGTCCCTTTTAACAGGAAGAAACCTCCAGCAGAACCAGGCTCAGGGAGGGGAAGTCATCTGCTGTGATTGGCTGGGGGGTGAGGGGATAGAGAAGAAGAAGAAAAGAACAGACATGTAGAGTGCAAACAGCATGACGGGGACTCAATCTATGGGAGAGAACAAACAGATGTTAATGACCAGCAAAAATTTTTCCTTCCTGCTCTTCAGAGAGAACAGACGCCTTTCTTTGCTGCTCCCTCTTTTACCCTCCTTCCTTCCCTAACTGAGAATCCCAGCTTGCTGTCTTGTCTGCGTCGCTGTTCTTCTGGCTGAATCTTGATCCAAACGAAAAAATGGATTTGGTGAGCGGCTTTAATAAAATTAACAACATTTTATATAAATTCGGGCCAGGGGGAGCCCCTAGGGAGAGACCCATGGAATGGAACGCATGTGTCTGCATAATTCGACTGAGGATGTGGAAACATCTACCTGGTTTGGCTAGGATCACAGGATTTTCTGCTGATTGGCTCTGGAGTTTTTCCTGGTGTATCGAAAAATTAACTGGAAGAGCTAATTAAAAGCGGTCCCGGCATAGCTGCTTCTCAACAATTCAACTAGACGGGGGAGTGCACTAACTATCGGCAATGATTAACATGGAAATTTCCACCTGGCATGCATTGTAGAGAGAATGGACTCTACCGGACATGTTTATCCATGTTCTAGAAGGGAAACATCTGGAGTTGTTTTTGGTGCCTCCAAGGAATGGATTTAAAGCCTATGTATGGAAATTATGGACACAGGATTGCATGAGATGGAAAATTTATGCTCTGTGATCTGTGTCTACCAGACCTTGAATTCGATGCCCTGTTGTCTATTTTTCCTCCTGGATTAAGACAAAACAGAAGATTGTGCTTCTCTTTCATAAACAAACTGGGACTGCATCTAAACTCTCATTGACATGTGACTGGCTCAGGAAATTTCCATCTGCCATGCCTCAAGGACATGCTTCCGAGTTTCAGACACTAAGACATAACATCTCGGCTGGGAGAGATTTTGCTGCCTCCAGTAACTGATAAACACCCACCTGCATTCAACATACACGAACACACTGATTCATAATACTGAATTACACTCATCCATTCACTGACTCTCTCTGACTTTTGGTCTTTTGGTTTTTTGTCCACTAAATGTTTGCTAAATATGCATTGAGGGTTTTTTTTGCCTGCAATCAAAATTTCGCTTACCCATTAAGTGTCAATTTGATAAAACATGTTTTTTGCTCTCGCCTATTGTGTCATATCATTTCTTTTCTTTTTTTCCTTTCTTCTTTATGACTGGTGCCTAGCGGCTGCCCCGGCCTTGGATGCGCTCTGCAGAGCGTGCCCAAATGCCAAGTCACGTTTCATTACCTTGTATTCATACATGTGTAATGACAATAAAGTTGAATCTCATCTCATCTCAAATACTTCAATGAGAGTGAAGGAGTGAAGCCCAGTGCATTGTTGGAGGGCCCCCTGCTGTCTAAGCCTATTAGCAGCATAACTAAGGGAGGGTTCAGGGGCACCTGATCCCAACCTAACTATAGGCTATGTCAAAAAGGAAGGTTTTAACCCTATTCTTAAAAACAGAGATAGAGTCTCACTCCCGGATCTAGACTGGCAGCTGATTCCAAAGGAGAGGAGTTTGTTAACTGAAAGCTCTGCCTCCCATTGTACGTTTGGAGATTCTAGGTATTGCAAATAATCCTGCATTTTGGGAGTGTAGTGCTCTATTGGGATGATAAGGTACTCTCAGATCTTTTAAATAAAAAGAGGCCTGATTATTTAGTGCTTTGTAAGTGAGAAGAAAGATTTTAAACTTAATTCTAAACTCTATGGGAAGCCAATGAAGGGAGGCCAGAACTGGAGAGATGTGATCTCTCTTTCTAGTAACTGTTAATAGAAGACCCAGAGAGGGGCCATTTGGCCTTTTTGGCTAGAAAACCCATAGGGGGACCATCAAGTGGCCACAAGAGGGCTAATGTCTGGGTCTTCTAGTGTTAAAACTCTTGCTGCAGCATTTTGGATCAGCTGAAGACTTTTTAAAGATGTTTTAGGACAGCCTGATAATAAAGAGTTACAATAATCTAATCTAGAGCTAACAAAAGCATGGATTGGTTTCTCAGCATCACTCTGGGACAAGATGCTCCTAATCTTGGTAATATTATACAAATGATAGAAGGCGGTCTTAGAAATGTTTAATATGTGAATTAAAGAACAGATCTTGATCAAAAATAACTCCAAGGTTACTCACAGAACTATTAAGAGAAAGAGTAACTGCATCCAAACTAAGAGTTTGATTTGGAAAGGTATTTCTAAGGCTTTTTTTGGACCAACTAGAATGACTTCAGTCTTATCTGAATTTAGTAGCAAGAAATTACAAGTCATCCAAGCTTTGATTTCCTTAAGACAAGCCTCCAATTTGGCTTATTGATTACTGTCATCTGGCTTCATTGACAAGTACAATTGTGCATCATCTGCATAACAATGAAAATTTATGCAATGCTTTCCAATAATAATGCCTAGTGGAAGCATGTGCGTGTGTGTGTGTGTGTGTGTGTGTGTGTGTATACACATATACACACACACACACATTAAAAAGTGTTCCTTTAATCTGAGTAAGCTGGACTAGCCTGCCACAATTTCGATATCCAGCTTATTTTTTTCCCATTAAAATCTGATGTGTTTTCAAAGTGTTCCCTTTATTTTTTTTTGAGCAGTATATATATATATATATATATATATATATATATATATACTGTATATATATATATATATATATATATATATATATATATATATATATATATATATATATATATATATATATATATATATATATACTACAAAGAATAGGGCCAAGCACAGATCCCTGTAGAACTCCATGACTGAGCTTTGAGTTAGAAGAAAAGTCATTATTAACATGAACACACTGGAACCTATCAGATACTAAATAAGATTTAAACCACTGCAACAAAGTTCCATTTCGGATGTGATAAGGAGGTTTGTTAGTGACCTTCACTAAAACTGTTTCAGTACTATGATAAATTTAAAACCCTGATTGAAACTCTTCAAATAAACCATTTCCCTGCAAGTGGTCAAATAATTGTATAGCAACAACTCTTTCTAAGATTTTTGAAATGAAAGGCAGATTAGAGATTGGTCTATAGTTAAATAAAACTCCTGGATCCAGCGTTGCCTTTTAAAGTGAGGGTTTAATTACAGCAGTTTTAAAAGCCTGCGGTACATGGCCTAACGTTAATGAAGAATTGATTACACTGGTCAACACCAAATTTATTGTCTAAGGATTTTTTTTGCTGATTTAGGACAATTTTGATGTGCTGAATCCAAAAATCACATTGGTTTTGCTCAGTCAGGTCAACTTTTTGAATTATGGCCACATGTTGTTTTATACATTTTTGTTTACATGTATGGGTGTTTTCGCTTTATATGATGCAAAATTCTTTTTTATGTCTTGAAATTCTCTGAATTTTGAACAATGATGATGTAACATTCAATTTACATGTACTTACCTTTATATAAAGGTAAGCACATGCACAGTACTAACTAAGTACAGGTTTTTACTTAGTACCTGATCGAGAGAAACGGATGTCATTTTCGGATTCAGTGGCTCAAAATTGTCTTAAATCAGTTGAAAAAATACAGACAACTTACAAAAAAATATTTTTGTAACTCAGTGTTATTTGAAGAATAGAGCTACCAATAAATGGGAAGGGAAGACTTCTTTAAATAACCTGGCAGGAATAGGGTCTAGTAGACAAGTTGAAGGCTTGGATGGGGAAATTATTTTATCAAACTCTAAAAGGTCAATTGGAGTAAACTCATCCAAACAGATATCCAATTCATTTTCAATAATTAGGTATTCTCTAATTAATATT
Organism: Pholidichthys leucotaenia; assembly: GCA_020510985.1. NCBI lineage: Eukaryota > Metazoa > Chordata > Actinopteri > Cichliformes > Pholidichthyidae > Pholidichthys > Pholidichthys leucotaenia. The sequence goes on along the minus strand of CM035842.1, from coordinate 354,209,471 downwards.
CACACAATCAAATAAATCTTCGTGCCATTTAGTCCCTTTTATATTTGTCAGAGTCTAACATGTGTGACTGCCTACATATAGGCTACACCGCTTTGTATTCCACTTTCAAACACAGCCTACATTTGGGTCTGTAAAGCCTAACTGGGATTCCTGTTTCACACAGTAATACTTGCATTCTACGTGCAATGCACTAGTAATAATAATAATAGATTAGAGTTATATGGCACTTTACATGTCAAGTGACATGTCACAGCACTTACAGTGACTTCATTATTCATTCCCTCCAGACAGATAGTGATAGTGGTAAGCTACTGTTGTAGCCACAGCTGCCCTGGGGCAGACTGACTGAAACGTGACTGTCAATCCATGCCAACGGCCTCTCCGGCCACTACCGAACATTTACACACATTCATACCCAGTGTCATGGACACCGGAGGCAAGGTGGGTAAAGTGTCTTGTCCAGGGACACAACGACAGGATGGCTGGGGAGATCAGGATTCAAACCGCCGACTCACTGGTTATTGGATGACCCACTTTACCTCCTGAGTCACTTCCGCCATATCAAAGTCTGTTTAAGAAAGTTAATCTTGCAGCAGAGATTAATATACTTAAATTAATAGTATGGAGTATTTTAAACTCTTTTTTTTATATGTGCATGATGAAAAAAATCAGCATTCACATAACACATAACACATTCACACACATAACATAACTGACATCTGATTTGTTTTCTTAAAAATGGTTTCTGTTACACTAAAACTCATTTTTCATGCATTTTTCATGATCATATTTTGTCCATTTACATGAACAAAATAGCAAGAGAATAACTATTGTAAGTCGAGCTGGAAACAGAAGCTGCTACACTGATTGTGTCAATGAAAGGGAAGGAAAAGAAAGTTCACATTCATCAGTCATTGTTGCTAGTCAGTGGGGAACGCTTCAGAATCACTCCAGACAGATGGAAGCACCGGACCAGGAAATGTTGTCTATAACAATGTTAGATAAAAAATTGAGACCATAAACTCATAAGAAATGTGTTTACTAATGTGAGTCAAAGACTTTTGACACATTCTAATCCAGGCTTGAAACACATTGTGATATATTGCTGCTTTAATCACAGTTGTCTGTGTCAGATGGAGGGTGACCATTGGCATATGACCTAGAGCTGGGCAATTTGACCTTAAATCAACATCACGGTTGACCCTTTCATGTTGATTTTTTTTTCCCCAGTTATTTATTTTCCTCCCTTCTTCTTACTGACAAGGCTCACAATTAAGCAATATTACTCAAAAGTGTGGTATCATATCACTGTAGTGCAGTATTAAATGAGCATAATATAAAAAAGATCGGACCTATTGTTATTTCACACACAAAATAAACATAATCCAGTGTTTACAACACGTACCTCTTGAGAGTTTGTGGGTCACATCACATGCGCCGTGGCTAATTAGCTTGTTAGCTGTGTTGGAGGAATCCTTTACAGATCTATGATTGTGTTACCACATAGTGATTATGAGTCTCTGATCAGGTTCTTAAATACAGCCTTAGTTTGTCCAGTCCCTCTATAAAACAGTTTAGTTGCCACAGATAGCCATTAGAGGCTAACAGTGACTTAGCTTCTGTTCCTTTTAGTGTCAGTATCGAAACGTCAGGGGTGTCCAATCATGTGCCATGGAGGGCCAAGACCCTGCAGGTTTTCTCTTCTACCCAGTGTCTTCAGCAAGTGTTTTCACTTATCAGCAATCAGTGGGAAGGAGATCAGTGAAATTTGCTGTTGAAGACACTGGTTGGAGGTAAAGCCTGCAGGGTCTTGGCCTTCCATGGCACATGATTGGACACCCCTGATTTACGTGCTTCGCTCTCTTTTTCTTGGCATCTTCAGATGGAATAAGATAAGATAAGATAAGATAAGATAAGCCTTTATTAGTCCCACAACGGGGAAATTCCAGGATTGCAACAGCACAGGGATAGCAACACTCAGAGCAACAATCAGAAGGCAAGAAAAAAAAAAAAAACAAAAAAAAACAAGCAAGCAAGAGCAGCTAATATACATATGTACATATTACTATAAAATATATATATACACACACACACACACAGACACACAGTGCAGAGCATTGTAGCTGTAGCTTGTAGCTGAATAAAGCATTGTAGCTGAATAAAGCATTGTAGCTGAATAAAGAGTCAATCATCGCATACATGTGAAAAAAATTAGGATACCCCGTTAAATATTCAGTTCTTTATTAAGAAATGTTCACGTATCTATTTCTAACCTTGTTTTTGTTTTTATTTGCATTATTTAACATTTATTTTAGCCATTTTAAGTAAGAATGAATGTGGGGGTATCCTAAAAAGATTGGGGCATCATAATGTATTCCTAACTATTTGGTTAGAATTACATTTTACAGAAAATTTGAAAAAAAAAATCATTTTAAATTGTTTAGTTGTATTAGATTAGATTAGATTAGATTAGATTCAACTTTATTGTCATTGCACATGTATGAATACAAGGTAACGAAACACAGTTTATTACATGAATCTCCTAGTATTTTAACATTGATATTAAACATCCATATGTCCAAATATATTAAAAAATACACAGGCTTATACAAGGTGTCCTAATTTTTTCATGACTGTACTATGTGGACATGGACAGCACATTTGTTTTTGTTCCAAGCTGTCTTTAGTTGTGCCACCTGTGTTCTGCTCATAGGTTCTTTTGCATCTGAACAGCATTGACTGCGCTGCTTCCGGAGTTACGTTCCCACGCCTGTAACTCCGCAGGCATGTCTTAAAGGGGCAGTACATGAAAAGCTCACACACGCACACACACACACACTACAGGGAGAGGGGCAAAAACAGAAAAAAAATGACTTGAGCAAGATTATGATGGTTCTACACCCCAAATGTCGATTCCATTTTTATTTCAGTTAATCACCCAGTCCTAATGAAACCTATGATATTTTGGGTTTGTAACAGATTCACCGTGTCAATATACTCAGAGTACCAACAAATGCAGAGCAGAACCCCCATTTTAAAAAGCCACAAAGTCCTCATAAATAGGCAGTGCATGGTTTATTGTGTAGGAAACAGGAGTCCCCCATATTTGCTTTTTTCTTCTTTTTTTTTTATTTATAAGTACTAAAGTGTGTGGTGGAGATCATTTTCAGAGCAGTAGCCAACAACAACCAGGTTGACAGTCAAAGCAAAAGGGTTGGAGAAAGGCCCCAACCACAGCCTACATCATCAACCAGCCTGCTCTCTTCAACATCAGACTTGGGCCTGCAATGGGCCTGCATTACTGCAGCCGATAGGAAGAGACTGAACAAACTGATTAAGAAAGCTAGCTCTGTCCTGGGGCAGCGCCTTGATCCGATGGAGGAGATAGGAGAGAGAAGGACGGTGGCTAAACTGTCATCTCTGCTGGAGTCCGAGTTCCACCCTATGCAGGACATACTGAATGCACTGAGGAGCTCATTTAGCAGCAGACTACATCATCCCAGGTGCACAACCGAGAGGTTTCGTAGGTCCTTCCTACCAACGGCTGTCAGACTGTACAACCTAAGCAGGGCTGCTCGCAGAGATAGCAAAAAGACGTAACAAACTAATAGTTTTTTGAATGCAAAAGATGCAATAGACTTACACAATGGTCCTCTCCGGCATACAACTAGGAACATACCGGTCGCTATGGAGGGTGAGAATATGTATGGGCACATAATCATACCATGTAGGATAACTAAGTAGACGGTTATGCTGTTTCATTCCATCTAGCAACAATGCTCTGCACTGTGTGTGTTTATATATTTGCATATTTATTCCATCTAGCTACAATGCTCCGTACTGTGGGTGTTTATATATTTATATATCTACATATTATTCCATCTAGCTACATTGCTCCGCACTGTGTGTGTTTATATACTTGCATATTTATTCCACCTAGCTGCAATGCTCCGTACTGTGGGTGTTTATATATTTACATATTTATTCCATCTAGCTACAATGCTCTGCACTGTGTGTTCATATATTCATATATTTATTCCATCCAGCTACAATGCTCTGCACTGTGTGTCTGTGTGTGTGTGTATATATATATATTTTATAGTAATACGTACATATGTTTATTAGCTGCTCTTGCTTGCTTGTTTTTTTTTCTTGCCTTCTGATTGTTGCTCTGAGTGTTGCTATCCCTGTGCTGTTGCAATCCTGGAATTTCCCCGTTGTGGGACTAATAAAGGCTTATCTTATCTTATCTTAATTTGACTTGGGCAAGCAGCTTAAGTTCCCAGACTATGTGAGACCAACATCTCTTAGGTGGTACTCATGTCTGTCTATTCCTGGCAGGTCCTATTAGTGGAGCTTACAGATCCCTGGGAAGAGGGCATGGAAGAAGCCACTGACCACAAATGGCTCAAATACTAAGAACTGGCAGACCAGCGACTGGAGAACTTACCGCAAGCCCATAGAAGCGGGATGTCGAGGCTGCCCGCAACCTGTGCAAATCCTACACCCTCCTTAGCATCAGAGGACCTGCAAAGAGGAACGCCATGAAATCTGTCACTGAAGCTGCAGAGAGAGCCTCTTGATGATTATGGATTAAAAGGTCCAAATTGTGGCCAGTGCTGCTGGGACACAAGCTGGGTTCTGATCTATCCTGGCTGGGTTACTTGAGCAAGGGTGTCTGATGTTGTGAGACCCGAAACATGGGGTGGGGTAGTGGGGTACACTATCGCCTCACAGCAAGAAGGTTGTGGGTTCAAATCCACCAGCCAGCAGGGTCTATCTGTGTGGCATTTGCCTATTCTACCCATGCATTCATGGGTTTCCTCTGGGTCTTCTGGTTTTCTCCCACATTCCAAAAACATGCAGGTTAGATTAACTGGAGACTCTAAAGTGATTCTAGGTATGAATGGTTAAGGGACTGGTGCTTCACTGTTGATGTCCTTGAATTGCTACATTTGAACTATGTCAATAACAGTGTTGGGAGGGGAGTACTGTAATGCCACTACTTTTGCAGTAACATGCTGTGTAACGAAATTACTGTTTAAAAATTCAGTAATGTATTATAGTTACTGAAATTTGATCAGATGTGTTACTCGTTACTTGTTTTATTAATATGGACAGATATTTTTAGCTCAAATAAATGAATATACAAATTGACCCTACCATAGCTGAGACAAGCCACCAGTTGACGTGACCTGTTGCAAAGATCCTGTCTTCACTACTGAGCAGAGGAAAAGATGAAGTTACTTTGTTTTTGTGGAAATAGATTATTTTTCCTTTGTCGTGGTTAAGGACAAAAGCATATTGGTGGGTTGCAAGCTAAATGCCAGTTGAGACCTACTGTAATCTTCACAAGTGCTTGAAAACAGCAACAAAGCTCCGGCAAAGCTAGTGCTATGATATGCTAACAACACCGTTAGTGTTAGTGGATCTACGCTATATGAACAGCCATGGCTGAATGTAAAGTGGAAATACTCTTGTTTCAACAGCCACGGCTGGATTTCAAGCACAGGTATACATCTGGACAGTTTGTGACCCAGACCCTGATCCACGGAAATTAAAATGCACTTACTTGGTACCTGGATAAAGATTATTCAAAAATGGATTTTGATCTCCAAAAGGAATTTGAGGGACTGGATCATGTCTCTGTGGATAATGGACATTTTCTTTGGATCACTGCACATCGTATTAATCCATATCATAAAGGTAAGATAAACATGAACAGCTTTATGCAGTGTTGCTAACTCACACTCTTTTGGAGTGAGTCTCACTCTTTTTTCCCTCTCCCTCACTCCACAAACCCTATTTCTCACTCCAAAATGAGGAAAATAATGGCAATATGGTGTTGATTTTCTACAGATTTTTCCCACAATGAGAGCTCTCAAGGCAGGATAAAGCAGACTGAACATGTTCTAAAACCTCTGTCTGAAACCATCTATTTTCAGCCTGACATTAAAAAGCCTGTAATGTAATCCATTGTCACAAACCCCTGTGCGCCATTACACGGCGCACGAGGAAGGGAATGAAAAACCCAATCGCAGGAATAGAGAGTGTCATGTTTATTAAAGTTCACAAAATGACAAGTCCAGTAATCACCACGTACAGTTCAGTTAAACCATACAAGATTATGGAGCGGTGTAATGACAGGATTGGCCACCACACATACAGGGTGCCTGCCGGATGCTCTACAGCCTGGTGAATATGAAGCCTAGTGCTGCAGGGCTGCATTGGGCACAAAACAGGAAAGGCGAGCAGCCTAGTGCCGCAGAGCTGTGAGCACAAGAGAAAAGGCTAAAGACACTTTCAGGTCTGGAGTTAATCCGGGGCGAACCGTGCAGTCTGGAGGATGAGGCAAAGAAGCGGGACCAGCCGAAACACCAAGGAATGGACCATCTTCAAATGTCAGGCTGAGTAGTACGCAGGAAGTGAATTAACATACGCGGAGGAACACACTGCCACGTATGAAGGGGAATGCCCCGACAATCTCTTTCCTCTGGAGCGGGCAACAAATACTCCTAAAGCTAACGAGGAACAAGATTGCCGGTGTGAGAATGCGTGGGCAGAACTGATTGGCACCCGGTGTGTGAGAGAGCATGTGAATGAGAGTGAATGGAGCGTGTGCGTGTGTGTGTGTGTGTGTATATGTGTGTGAGCACCCGTGACAGTGCAGCTGACGGCGCTTGACAGGAGTAGGGGGTGTGCCAGAGCTGTCAGGAGGAAACTAGGACAAATCATAACAATAAGTCAGAACCGGGTTTGGCCTCCAAACCCGGATTCATGGCATCCATTAATTAAATTATTGCTATTGTCATGATTTACTCTCCAGAGAAGGAAAAAGGCACCAAACGCCGGCCGTGAATTTGCAGGGTTTATTAACACACAGAAAACAGTCACTTGAGGGAAAAACACAGGAGCACAGGGAACAGAAATAACCAGCTAAGGCGAACGTAATCACCAGCTCCACCTGGAGAAGAAACTCAAAAATCAGTAGCGCAAAATAACTGGCCTAAGGCGAGAGAAATCACTGCTTCAATAACAGAACACAAACAGTCACCTGTGGGAAAAAACAGAAGGACAGGTAGCAGAAATAGCCAGCTAAGGCAAGCGTGATCGCCGGCTCAACCAGGGGACGAAACCAAGAAAACGAGAGTGAAATAGCTGGGCTAAGGCGAGAAAAATCGCCTCTAAACCTGGATACAAACAAAGCACAAGCCGCACAAAGGTAGAGGACTTATGTGCGTAAAGGAGAGCTGAATGTATGACGCTGCGCCCAACAAAGGAGCACAGCCTCTAAAATAGGAAGGAAACATAATCAACGTAGTGACAACCGGTGTGGACTCACATGAGCGGGGATGAGCCATAACTAGTAATGAAAATCACCTGGCAGAGATGAGAGAGGAGCAGCAGAGCTTGGCAGCTGACAGAACCACGCCCCCATGGAAAGCCAACCTGGGGGCGTCGCCTCACAGCTGTCAAACCCAGAAGGCATCACAGCAAAAGGATCAAAAACAGTAACAGACTAGAAATAACTTGCAACCAAGACATAATATGACAAAAGCAAGCTAAACAATAACAAGGAAAACATGGGAGACAATAAGAAAACTCAAAAGGCAAATCAATACATAACTAAATAAAACGGCAGAGAAGAACCTCCAGACCAAGCCTGGGAGGAACCCCGGCTCAGCACGTAATGCAACAATACACAGAAATATATGACAACCCCGGCCCAGTTCCATGACAGCTATGTGTGCATGATGATTTACAGACATGGACAAAATTGTTGGTACCCCTCCGTTAATGAAAGAAAAACCCACAATGGTCACAAAAATAACTTGAATCTGACAAAAGTGGTAATAAGTAAAAATTCTATGAAAATTAACCAATGAAAATCAGACAGTGCTTTTGAATTGTGGTTGAACAGAATTATTTTAAAAAACAAACTCATGAAACAGGCCTGGACAAAAATGATGGTACCCCTAGAAAAGATTGAAAATAATGTTACCATAGGGACATGTTCAACCAAGATGTGTCCTCTAATTAACATCACAGGTGTCTACAAACTTGTAATCAGTCAGTCGGCCTATTTAAAGGGTGACAAGTAGTCACTGTGCTGTTTGTTGACATGGTGTTTACCACACTAAACATGGACCAGAGGAAGCAAAGGAGAGAGTTGTCTCAGGAGATTAGAAAGAAAATTATGACTTCCGGTTATGGCGGCCACATAGGAAGACGTGTTTCACACTGTTCTGCTCCTAAAAATAAAAAGTTTACTAAAACTCTCTTAATTGGAACAAAAACCCATCCCAGCATTTAGGCGCGGATATGGTAAAGACCAAGGCTGGGAAATTAGGTGGAGGAAAAAGCAATTCGACAAAACAACTCAAGCTAACAGACTTCCACGCTCGAGGCGAAACAGAAAAAACTCCAGAGACGATGGCGGAGGATGGAGCCAGCGGCGGAGCAGGAACTGCTGAAGAGGGGACAAACGCAGTGCTCACTGCCATCAACTCCATGAGAACAGAGTTTTCGTCTAAATTTGATGGAATTATAGCAGCGATAGAAGGAATGAGAAAGGAAATAAATGACTGTTTGGAGCAAGTATCGCAGGCGGAGCTCCGAATTTCAAGCGCTGAAGATGACGTCACTAGCCTACAATCAAAGTTGCAAACACTGGAATTAAAATGTAAACGTCTGGAAGATAACGTCCTGGACTTGGAATCTTGCTCACGACGGAATAATTTGAGGCTGGTGGGCCTCCTGGAGGGAGCGGAGGGACGGGACCCATGTTCCTTTTTGGAAAAGTGGATTCCAGAAGTGCTGAACAACGCGGATCTGCAGTCATCGGTCGTCTTAGAGAGTGCTCACCGAATCGGCCCACCGAGAGATAATAGGACACCACCAAGGACGCTGATTATGAAGTTCCTCAACTACAGGGACAAGATGACAGTCACCAATGCGGCACGAGCTAAAGGGGGAATTAAATACTAGGATCAAAAGGTGCGGTTGGACCCAGATTTGGCCACAGGAATACAACAATTAAGGAGGCAGTTCGACCCCGCCCGCAAAGAGCTGCGCAACCTCGGGATTCATCACGGAGTGATTCATCCGGCAAGACTGCTGGTCACATATAAGGGGAGAACCCACATCTTCAAGACCCCTCAAGAGGCGCAGGAGCTCATCAAGCAAATCCAAAGGAGACTGGTGGGAGCTAAGCATGAACATGACAAAGGTAGAACATTTAAGCATATGTACAGGCATCTGATTGATCTGAAACATATAACATGTCTACAAAATACAGACTGTATTAAAAAAAAAAGCTATGATGTACAAAGTTGCTATAAAACTTTGAAGTTATGTTGAAAAAACTACAGAAGAGAGTTAATGTCATAAAAATAGTAGAGTCAGGGTGATTGAGAGGAGAAAGAGAGAGTGGTTTGACTGATCCTTGCAGGTGTGGAACAGTCACTAGCTATAACGGGAGACGGAATTTTTTTGATTTTGGGGGTATTACCACGAATGTGGGGAAGGGGAATTTGTTTTTGTTTTTGTTTGGTTTATAGGATGAATGTTCCATCATCCATGTTTTTTGCTTCTCTGTAAGAGTATGTTCATATTGCAAGGTAATCTCAAACTGCTTATTGATCATAGATCAAAGCGTTAACCTTAATTTAACTTCATGGAATTGCAGAGGTCTACAAAACCTTAAAAAACTTAAACAAGTTATGAATAAAATAAAAGACATAGATTCAAAAATTGTATTTTTACAAGAAACTCATCTATTAGAAGATGATGTAAAAAGAATTAGGAGAAGATGGCAAGGTAATGTGTTCACCTCATCATTTTCATCCCGAGCTAGGGTAGTTATGACTCTCATACATAAAACAGTCCCATTTCAAATGAAAAATGTAATTAGAGACAAATTTGGAAGATATCTAATCATCCAAGGATCTTTGTTATTAGAAAATATAAATCTGGTGAACTTATACGAATATAAATCTGGTGAACTTATACGGCCCCAATATTGATGATCAAAACTTCTTTGTTAATTTATTCCTCACTTTATCATCACTTACAGGGCAACATATAATAGCAGGGGATTTTAATTGTACATTGAATCCCAGTATAGATAGATCAACAGGACTGGACGGTACGCACAATGGATGTAGGATGACCATTAATCATTTTATGAAAGAACTGAGATTGCTAGATATATGGAGAGAAATGAAACCACAAGTCAAAGCTTATTCTTGTTATTCTAATACCTATAAGACATTCTCACGTATTGACTATTTTTTTGATCTCTACTGAATTAAGGTCCAAGATTCAAAACTGTTTCTATGATAATATTGTGATCTCTGATCATGTGCTGTCTAATATATGTAGATAAGAAATTGACAAAGGACCCAGTTAGGTGGCATTTTCAACATAAATGGCTTCAGGATGAGGAATTTGTTAAGTACATAGAAAAACAGATAGATGAGTTCTTTGATATCAATACTACACAAACAACGGCATGTATAAAGTGGGAGGCTTTCAAAGCTTTTATTAGGGGGCATATTATTAGTTATACAGGTTCAAAATCTAAGAAGACCCGAGAGGAGAGAGTCCAATTGGAACATAAAATAAAAATCCTTCAAGAAAAGGTGTATGCAGGAAGTAACCCACAGTTAGAGAACGAATTACTGATTCTGAGAGCTGAATATGACAAAAAATCAGCGAATAGAGCTGCCTCGAGTCTTCTAAGATTGAAGCAAACTTTTTACGAACAAGGTGAAAAATCAGGAAAATTATTGGCATGGCAGATTAAACAATTAGAATCTAAAACACCAATTACCAGTATTATAAGTAACGGACAGGTAGTTATAGATCCTTTAGAAATTAATAGTGCCTTTAGAGATTATTATGGAAAACTATATGATACAAAAAATGAAACTGACTTAACAAAATTAAATGGGTTTTTGGGTGGATTATCTATACCATGTATTCCAAATGAAAACAGGGAGATACTGGAGTCTAAAATTAGTCAAGAAGAAGTTGGGCAAGCCATTGATAATATGAAATCAGGGAAAAGAGCAGGACCAGATGGTCTTCCAGTTGACCTCTATAAAAAATTTAAGACTAAATTAATAAAACCACTGTTGGAAATGGTTTTAGAAGCATTTCAAAATGGTAATTTACCACCATACATGAATAATGCCTTAATTATACTGTTACCAAACCAGGTAAACCCCCTAATAAATGTGAAAACATGAGACCAATAAGCCTATTAAATGCTAATCTTAAAATAATCTGTAAAATTTTAGCAAAACGACTACAAGAAATATTACCAAATATTATTAACCGAGATCAGAATGGCTTTATAATGGGAAGACAAGGCTTCCATAATGCAAGAAGACTATTTAATATTATTTATTCCAATAAAGAAGCACCAGATACAGCTCTCTTATCATTGGACGCCGAAAAGGCCTTTGATAGGGTCGAATGGCCCTATCTTTTTGAAGTCCTACAAAGGTTTGGACTTGGAAATAATTTCATAAAATGGGTCCAGATAATATACAATAATGCTACAGCAGAAATCCTAACAAACAGCAATATCTCAAAATCAATAAAAATCAATAGAGGATGTCGACAAGGCTGTCCACTTTCACCCTTATTGTTTACTATGGCAATTGAACCTTTAGCGATGGCAGTACGTTTACATCCACAAATATATGGAATTAAAGTAGGACCAACAGAGCATAAAATCTCCCTGTATGCCGATGACATAATTTTGTTTATGTTGTGGAAATGTGAAAATGACGAGGCAGAGTTTATCTCACGAGTCAGGTTTATTCACATCTTCCAACATCAGCAAAACAGAAAAAGAGGAAAAAACCCAGACCTTCGTCCTTTAAATACCCAGGACCTTCAAAGCTCACAGTCACAATGCATTTAATCCCAAGTAACAATGCATCTTCTCCCACAGTCACAATGCATTTAATCCCAAGTAACAATGCATCCTCTCTTAGATCTTATCACCTCCACCTAAAGTCTCTGGCAGCCAGGAAATCCTCCAAGGCCGTCTCTTTGCATACCAAAAACTAAACTTCCACATCCTCCTGTTATCTCCAAGGAGACTCAGTCCTTTGTTCAATCTGAGATGTGAAGTCTAAAGTGATATAACCATGTGCATATGTGTCCCACAATGTCAAATTTTAAAAAATCAATTCTGACCTTTTTAAATTTAATAAAGAACTTTGGGGAAATATCAGGATATAAAATAAACAAAACAAAATCTTCAATATTAACGCTAAATGAGACCCAGAGAAATCACCCAGCTCCTGAGGTAAACCAATTCAATGTTGTAAATCAGTTTAAATATTTAGGAATTCAAATTTTGCCTAAGCTAGAATCAGTCGCCAATGCCAGCTATGAAGCCTTAATGACAGATATTAATGAGTTACTTCAGAGATGGATGCCACTACCAATGCCGATGATTGGGAGAATTAATATACTTAAAAGTAGTATCTTACTAAAAATACTTTATTTATTTCAAAACATTCCTTTACCACCACCTTCAGATATATTTTCAAGAATTAAAAAAAAGTTAGTGGAATTTATATGGAACAATAGGAAGGCTAGATTACGTTTGTCCTTACTATATTTACCATTTGATCGTGGAGGTCTGAAATGTCCAAACTTTATGTTGTATTACTGGTCAGCACAACTGAGGTCTATTGTAGAAGCATGCTCAAATAACGAGGCTGAGTTTCAGTCATAAAACCAGCTTTATTTGACAGAACGCAGCTTCTAGCATTCTCAAAGCAGGAAAGAGAAAGAATCATACTTCAACACCCTTTTATACATTTCCAGCATCAGAATTCAAGTCACATGGTGTCTTCAGTCAACATACAGTTACAAAGCATCCCCTTGAAGCTTCACCATTGTCTCTCATTTCCTGATGAACTGGAATACCCTCCGGGGCGTCTTCTGTGGGACAAAGAGACAAATCTCACACTTCCTTGTTACCTCCTGTAGATTCGAGTCCTCAGTCCTTGCAGACGTGACACCCCACAATACACATTCAGTCCTGTCTCTGTGGCAGCGTGAGCCCACAATGTGTGTCGGCCACACTATGACATATTATTTTTCATCAAATGATCTTCCTCACTGGACTGAAATGGAATCATACATCAGACTCGGCTAAAAAAACTACAGAAACAAGTTAAAAATCCAATTGTAAAGCACATGATCAAAATATGGTGTGAAACCAAAAAATATTTAAAAGAACCACACTCACTGTCACAATTTAGCCCAATATGGGGTAATCAATATTTTACACCAGGGAGAGAGGATACTGTATTTAAAATAAGATAAGATAAGATAAGATAAGCCTTTATTAGTCCCACAATGGGGAAATTCCAGGATTGCAACAGCACAGGGTTAGCAACACTCAGAGCAACAATCAGAAGGCAAGAAAAAACAACATCTAGTAAACATATGTCCATATTACTATAAATGTATATATATAGACACACAGTGCAGAGCATTATGGTTGGTTGGTGAATGTGCAGCAGAAAGTCTAAGCTCTCTCTCCGCGGATGCGACGGGCCAGCTGGAAGTCTTTGGGCATGATGGTGACCCCCTTAGCGAAGAACAGACCCACCAGGTGGGCCTCGCTGGTCTCCTGCAGAGCCATGACGGCGAAGCTCAGGAAACGCAGGACGGTCTTGAAGTCCTGAGCGATCTCCCTCACCAGGCGCTGGACGGGCAGCTTACGGATGAGCAGCTCCGTGGATTTCTGGCAGCGACGGATCTCTCTCAGAGCCACGGGCCTGTGATGGCGAGGCCTCTTCACTCTGCCGGTGGCCGGAGCGCCTCTCAGAGCAGCCCTGGTGGCTAGCTGTCTCCTGGGGGGCTTCTTCCTCCAGTAGATTTTACGGGCGGTCTGCTTGGTTCTTGCCATCGCTCTTTATTATTCTGTCTTATATTTCTTGCACGCCGCCTAAACTCCAGCCCGGCACCCGTGTCGTTTTCGCTACAGCTCCCGGTATGTCGAGTTTCCCATTAGCACCGGGCGGCGGCCAAGTGCTAGCTAGCACTAGCTCCTCCCCGCTGTAACGTCTCCCGCTGCAAACCGTGGCTCCGTCCGCCGACCCGGGAGACCCCCGGGGCGATCCGTGCGTCCGTGATATATATACAGAGTGAAAGGTGTAGAAAGAAGAAGGAAGATAAAAAAAAGGCTGTTGCAACGGGCAGCCTACTCATGTGGCGCCACTGGTCCGGCGGAACCGGAACCGGAAATATGGAATATAAAAGGGGTTCAAAAGATTCAAGACTTATATTTGTCACACTCAGATAACATAATGTCTTTTGAAGAACTGAGGATTAAATTCAATCTTAATAGAACACACTTTTTTAAATATCTTCAGCTTAGAAATTTTATTCGATCAAATCAAAATAATGCTCTCACCCGACCTACTTATTAATTTTTGGAAAAAAATTTGATGAAAGATAGTAAGAGAAAGGGTATTATTTCAGAGTTTTACAACTCATTGACACTATTCTCAAGTGAAAACTCACAGAAAAGGCTGAATTACTGGAAAGAAGACCTGCAAGTTGAAATTTCAGAGGAACAATGGGAAATGGCTTGTGCAGGAGCTCAAACCAAATCAATAAATATACGTCTTAAACTGATACATTTTAAATGGTTAATGCGGATGTATGTTACACCAGTGGAATTAAATAGATATAACAAAAACATACCAGATACATGCACAAAATGTATGGAAAGTAAAGGAACCCTATTTCACCATTTATGGGAATGTAGAAAAATCAGAATGTTTTGGGAAGAGGTGAGGGTAACAATTGAAAAAATAATTTCAAAACAAATCATATTGAATCCTAAACTGTTTTTGTTGGGTCTGTATCCAGAAAAACATAACTTTAATAAGAGTGAAAAAGCATTCATAGACCTCTTTTTGCTTAATGCCAAAAAATGTATTGCACTACTGTGGAAAAAGACTCATAGACCAGACGTGACTCAGTGGTTAAGACAGATGTTAACAAACCTTCCACTAGAGAGAATAACATACATACTGAAATCAAAGGAAAATGTGTTTGAGAATATATGGAGACCTTTCATTGATTATGTAAAGAAATTAAACATAACTTCCGAAGAAGAAGGTGAATGATATGTGTGGACCTTGCAAATTCCAAACTGGTGAATGTATAATATGTATTTTTATGTAATAGATTACCTAGACTAAACAGAGGAGCATTGTTGTTGACTTGTGTTTGTTAATGGTTGTTGTTGCTGTTGTTTTTATTACACATTTTTTTATTGTTCTTTTTAATTTTTAAATTACTTTTGTGTTAGTGTCTGATTGTTTGTGCCATGTTTGTATAAAAAAAAAGGTTCAATAAAAAATATTGTGGAAAAAAAAAGAAAGAAAATTATAGACAAGCATGTTAAAGGTAAAGGCTATAAGACCATCTCCAAGCAGCTTGATGTTCCTGTGACTACAGTTGCACATATTATTCAGAAATTTAAGATCCACAGGACTGTAGCCAACCTCCCTGGACGTGGCCGCAGGAGGAGACGAATAATACTAATGGTAACAAAAGAGCCCAGAACGACCTCTAAACAAATTCATGGTGACCTCCAAGGTCAAGGTACATCAGTGTCAGATCGCACCATCCGTCGTTGTTTGAGCCAAAGTGGACTTCATGGGAGACGACCAAGGAGGACACCACTGCTGAAAACAAATCATAAAAAAAGCCAGACTGGAATTTGCCAAACTGCATGTTGACAAGCTACAAACCATCTGGGAGAATGTCCTATGGACAGACGACACAAAACTGGAAGTTTTTGGCAAGGCACATCAGCTCCATGTTCACAGATGCAAAAACGAAGCATACCAAGAAAAGAACACTGTCCCTACTGTGAAACATGGAGGAGATTCTGTTATGTTCTGGGGCTGCTTTGCTGCATCTGGCACAGGGTGTCCTGAATCTGTGCAGGGTACAATGAAATCTCAAGACTATCAAGGTATTCTAGAGAGAAATGTGCTGCCCAGTGTCAGACAACTTGGTCTCAGTCGCAGGTCATGGGTCTTGCAACAGGATAATGACCCAAAACACAGCTAAAAACACCCAAGAATGGTTAAGAGCAAAACATTGCACTATTCTAAAGTGGCCTTCTATGAGCCCTGATCAAAATATTATTGAACATCTGTGGAAGGAGCTGAAACATGCCGCCTGGAGAAGGCACCCTTCAAACCTGAGACAACTGGAGCAGTTTGCTCATGAGGAGTGGGCCAAAATACCTGCTGAGAGGTGCAGAAGTCTCATTGACAGTTACAGAAATCATTTGATTGCAGTGATTGCCTCAAAAGGTTGTGCAACAAAATATTAAGTTAATTATTAAGTTAGTTATTAAGTTTGTCCAGGCCTGTTTCATGAGTTTGTTTTTTAAAATAATTCTGTTGAACCACAATTCAAAAGCATTGTCTGACTCATCAGGTGAAGAAGAGGGAATGTGACGACTTTTCAGTGGTTTATTGTCTTTTACAACACCAGGCACGGCACTTCGACACGGGACATCACTCAACAACAGCCACACTTCTTCTTCTCACGCTTTCTAACAACTTAACAGTGTCTCATCACAACCGAACGCCACTTGTGGCGCAAAAGCGCTACTGCTTTCACTGACAAACAGTTTAAATTAAAACAGTCCAAATTACAGTCTTTTAGATACATTTCCTATAATTGCTTATATTAGCCATCAGCATCTAAATTACAGTCTTTTAGACATATTTATTATAAATGCTTATATTAGCCATCAGCATCTAACCACATCTAATTAAAAATGTTTCTGGAGATTTTCTAGGGGGGTGTCCAACATTTAATTTTTCCTACACTCACCCCTTGAAAATTTAATGTTGACCCGACATTACAAAATAACTTTCCAAAGCTACTCTTTTTTTTTCACAGTCCACATTTGGTATCCATGTATCTCATGTAAGTAGGATATTACTAAGTAGGAGTCAGAGTTCATTAGAGTCCATAAAGATGCAAACTGGTAATAGTCCATAGTACAGCATGTATCTCCTGTTCCATGCAATACATTCGCAGAAGAGGTCTTTGTGCACGATAACCATCAACCGCTCCATCCACCATGGTGAGTATTTGCATCTTTCCTGAGAGTAAGGGTACTCAATCTAGTCATAGCCTACCAAATAAACCATTATGTGATGCCTGTACCTTAATAACACACTGAAAATCTTTTTTTTTTTAAATCAACAATAAAAGTAACTTGGTGATGAGTTTAGTAACTACTCATTTACTTTCCAACACATCTATTTCTGAACAATAGCTATTTCTAGCTTCTACACATCTTATATGTGTTTTAAACAGATGAAGTGCGAGGCTGGCCTAACTTATCATAAGTAAATATCAACTTCTGCTTTCTCACTCTTGAAGGATACGTTTTAGCAGGGATGTAGACAGGTCCCTCCTGGTCACTGGAACCTGACTCCGACAACACATCATCCTGGTCCTGGTCTGCCTCAGCTGGATCTGGGACCACCGGATTGTTGATCTCTGGTGCCAGCTGCACCAGTGTGGCGTCATCTGTGTCCTGGTCTGCCTCAGCTGGATCTGGGACCACCGGATTGTTGACCTCTGGTGCCAGCTGCACCTATGTGGCGTCATCTGTGTCCTGGTCCTCACCCTCCGGAGTAGTGTCTCTGTGCGGGTAGAACTTCGGTGCATCAGCTCTCAGTGGATGGTGACTTTGATCCTTTCCAGCTCGTAGTCCAATTATGGCGCTCCAGCACTCTTCATCTTCATCGACTGTGCTGTTTTGACTGTCCACATATCTTTGCCTGTTAGATTTTCTTTCTCTTGTTTTATTGGAGGGAGGCTCCACTGTTTCCATGGAAAGAAAGTCACTGTCACAACTCGCCACTCTCAGGCATCCACCTCAGCTGCGCGTACACCTGCGCCTCGTCAGTGATGGGCTATTTAGTTCACTCGACCCTGAGCATCGGTCTGGAGCCGTCTGTTCTACTATGAGTTCAAACCCTCAGCAGGATCGTCTCTTCCCATCCTGCCACTCTTCGCTTCAGCACATAAGCTGTTTGCCACTTACCTGTCTATCAGTCTTCCCTTGTGCACAGGTGGATTCCCTGGCGGCGGATTCTCCCGTCTTCGCCATCTCCTCCTCCCGCATCTCCACGTCTCGTCGTGTGCGCAGCAGGGCGCTGTCTCCCAGGCCGAAGATCCTAGCCAACGCCAGCCACCTTCCCTTCCGCAAGTAAGCATTACTCAGTATTACTTCCCCGTTTGGTTAAGCCCAGCTCATTTCCCTGTCTCTGCTCTTCCCATAGGGTTGCCTGGCTGCACGGCGTGCTGCTCTGTTCCCGAATCTCATCGTCCACCCACAATCCACATACATATCTCGTACACGCACCCAAACACCCCTTTGCTGTTGAATAAAGCTATTAAATCTTACCTGAGCCTGCGCGCGTGTTTCCTGGGCTGATAAATATGTCAGTCACAGGGTAACAAAAGGTTTCTGTGCATGATCCGAGTGTGCCCCTTGCCATTTTCAGGTTTGATTTCATACACTGGAGTGTCTGGGTACTTCTTTTGGGTCACTACATACACTTTGTCTTCCCAGAATGATCTTAATTTTCCTGGCCCACCTTTCTCGGTCAAGTTTCGGACCAGTTCTCTGGATCCAGGGAGCAACTCAGCACCGTGAACCTTTCTATCATAAAGGGCTTTACTTCTCATCCCTTCTTTGTTTGCTGTTTTAGAGGCGAGTTTGTAAGCTTCAGTAATTTTGGCCCTCCACTTTTCAGCATAGTCCTGTTGAGAAGCGCTCTGCTGTTTTGTTGTGAGGCCAAACATGAGATCAATGGGCAGCTTGGGACTACGGCCAAATAGCAGAAAATATGGCGCGTACCCCGTAGCCTCGCTGCGCATGCAGTTGTAGGCATGAACCACTTTTGCCAGAGAGGACTTCCAGTCTTCCTTGGCTGCTTTGGGCAAGTTTCTGAGCATTGCCAACAGTGTACGATTGAATTGTTCCACCTGCCCATTCCCTTGGGGATGGTAGGGCGTTGTCCGGGACCCATGCACCCCACTGTACTTCTGTAGTTTTGCAAAGAGTTTATTTTGGAACTCTTTGTCCTGATCGTGGTGGAGATGTGTGGGGAAGGCGAATTTGAGGGCAAAATCCCCAAATATCTTCTCAGCAGCGGTGTAGGCAGCTTTGTTGTGACAAGGATAAGCCTGGGCAAAGTGAGTGAAGTGGTCCTTTAGAACCAGGATATACTCATATCTTCCTTTGCACCTCTCCAAGTGCAGGAAATCAACAGACACGAGTTTGAATGGATATGTGGTGACAATGTTAGTCAGTTGTGCCCTGGTTGGCTTATTAGGACATTTATTCTTTAAACAACTGCAAACTTTAGTGATGTAGTGCTCAACATCCCTTTGCATATGAGCCCAGTAAAAGCACTCCCTTATCAGGTTCATCACCCTCTCCACCCCTAAATGGCCCATGTTTTCGTGGAGCTCTTTAAACACGAGCTTATGGAACTTATGGGGTAGAAGTAGCTGGTCATGCGATGCCGTTTTCCTGTAAAGCAATCCATCTTCTTCTATGTACAGTTTGTGTTTTTGCCTGACTAGAGCTGCAATTTTACTGTTCAGCTATTTTCCACTTTTTGGCCATTGCTTTGACACCACATAATGCAACACCTCTCCAATCACAGAGTCTTCTTCCTGAGCACTTTTTAGGGCAGTCTTTGGTATTTCAGCTACAGAGCTGGCTTCTAGATCTGCTTCACTAATGAGAGTGGAAATAGTGACTGGGCAGAACCATGGTTCATTTTCTTGTGACTTTACCTTGACTGCCTGTGCCACACAGTGCATTACATCGGGATCAACATTTTGTGAGCATTTGTTGATGTACTGCTCCATATCTAAGGGCATATGTGAGAGGCCATCTGCATCTCTATTGGCTTTCCCAGGGCGGTACTTAATCACAAACTGGAAATCAGCTAGTTCTGCTACCCACCTCTGTGTGGTTGCATTTAGCTTTGCGGTGGTGAGCACATAAGTGAGGGGATTATTGTCCGTATAGACAGTGAATGGTGGGGAATAGTAAAGGTAATCCAGAAACCTCTCACATATGGCCCACTTCAGGGCAAGAAACTCCAGCTTCCCTGAATGAAGGTGATATTTTTTTCTCTGGATTTGACAGTGTCCTGGAGCCATACGCTATTACCACCAGTTTGCCTTGTTGTCGCTGGTATAACACCGCCCCAAGCCCCTCCTGTGAAGCGTCACAGTGCAAAATGAAGGATTCCTCAAAGTTCGGGTAACCTAGCACTGGGGGCTGGGAGAGAAAGTCAATAAGCTGACAGAGCACTGCATGATGCTCAGGGCGCCACCTGTTTGCATGGGATGAGGGCAACTGGCCACTTTCTTTCTTTTTGACATGTTTTTTGAGTTTTGTTTTGCTTTGTCTGTGTGGTCGTTAGCAAGAAGGTCGTAAAGAGGCTTTGCTATATGGGAGAAATTTGGAATATAGCTGCGGTAGTATGAAATAAAGCCTAGCAATTTCCTTAGCTCTCCAACAGTGGAATGTTGCTGATGTTTTAGGGCCTGCACAGGGGCAAGGTCCGCAGGGTCCATAGTGTAGCCCTGTTTTGTTACCATTTTGCCAAGGAAGCGCACCTGCTGCTTGAATAACTCACATTTCTGGGGAGTCAGCTTCACCCCATGGCTTTGGTAGTGGTGCAGGACGTTTCTCAGGTTTCGCAAGTGGTCTTCAAAAGTCTGTGAATGAACAAGGTTATCATCGAGGTAAGGCAGACAAATATCATCCCTCAACCCCCACAAACACTCCTCCATAGATCTTTGGAATGCTGCTGGTGCTGAGGACAAGCCCAGTGGAATTCTTACCCATTCGAACAAACCCCACGGGGTGATAAAGGCAGTGAGGGGCCTACTCGACTCTTCCAGGAAACCCTGGTGATATGCCTTCCCTTGGTCGAGGACTGAAAACCAGGCACTCCCATTCAGACTGTTCAGCATATCTTGTATGCGGGGGATTGGGTGTCTGTCAGGTATAGACTTCTTGTTCAGCTCTCTAAAATCGCAGCACAAACGCAGACCTCCATCTTTCTTTCACACACAGACAATTGGACTAGAGTACAATGACTTAGATTTGGTGATTTTGTGTGCCTCTTGAACTTTTGGTGTCATTCCCACTCAAGACTGGCTGCTGCATTTGTCTTAGAAATCAGAAGCTCATCTGTGACGGCAGGATCCTCCAGAGAGCGCTTCAGTTGGTACTTCACATCAGCACTAATCAGTCCCGTTTCCACCGCCCTCAGAAACTTCCTCTGGATAAGGTCAGAGCTATACTGCTCTTCCGTGCCAGGCTCTCTGGATGCTACCAAAAGTCTTTCTTTTAACTCAATGGCACGGAACAGGGAGTTCTGAGGTGACTCGTTACTGTCTTGTGTGAGGTTTATCAGGCGATTGTACAAGTCAGTGGAACTATCCTCTTTATAATGTCCTCGCAGGATGGTGCGCAGCTGTGGCAGGGTGAGATCTGACTTGATCTCCAGCATATCTTGCAAACTCAGTCCGGGACTCACTGCTCTGACAACAGCCTCGATTATCTCAGCCTCACTGTGATTGTTCTTTAGGCCCATATCAATCTGGTGAATGAGGTTGGAATAAGACAACTTGTCTCTTTGGCTCCTTTCTCCTATCTGACCATTTATCCTAAACTCTCGTTTAATGGTCACCTCTGGGATTAGGGGAGCTGAGGGGACCACGGGCTGTGCCAGAAAAGGGCGACTTTGTGGCTGAGTAGTCGCGTTAGTGGTAAGCCTTGCTATTCCCTCTTCAATCTTTTTAGTTGAATCAAGAAAACTTTCGTGTAGAGCGGCATATTGTTTTTGTAAACTTGCGAGTGCCTCTGCATCCCGACCCGCTCCGGCCGCTGCCGCCGCCTGCGATGGCTGTTCGCTTTGCTTAGCTTCGGTAGCACATGTAATTGTGCCCTTCAGAGGTAAAGTGGGCTATCCCACAAAACCATTATTTTGAGAAAATGAGCTCTAAAGTTGAAATATTCTCAAAAAATCAGAGTGCCTATATCATTATCCCAATTAGCTTTAGCAGAAACGCACGGGCTACATCCTCTTCTTCGTTTTCAACGGTCTTTTCCACCTCCTCGTTTAACAGTTGTACCAGCATGTACTTTTTAGATGGCTTGACTGGGTTTACCTTTGCAAACAAACAGATCTCGTGTAGCTGTTCGGGCTGTAGTTGCACCAAGGCCTCACTTAGCTTATCCTGCAGCTGCTCCAATTCCATCGTTTCTGCTTGTTTTGGTTTTTTTTTTATATTTGCACACTCACCGTCTTGGGCACGACTGAACCATCCTCTGCTACCAAACTTTGTTACACTCATCAGGTGAAGAAGAGGCAATTTGACGACTTTTCAGTGGTTTATTGTCTTTTACAACACCAGGCATGGCACTTCGACACGGGACATCACTCAACAACAGCCACACTTCTTCTTCTCGCGCGTTCTAACAACTTAACAGTGTCTCATCACAACCGAGCACCACTTGTGGCGCAAAAGCGCTACTGCTTTTACTGACAAACAGTTTAAATTAAAACAGTCCAAATTACAGTCTTTTAGATACATTTCCTAAAATTGCTTATATTAGCCATCAGCATCTAAATTACAGTCTTTTAGGCACATTTATTATAAATGCTTATATTAGCCATCAGCATCTAATCACATCTAATTAAAAATGTTTTCTGGAGATTTTCTAGGGGGGTGTCCAACATTTAATTTTTCCTACATTAATTTCATAGAATTTTTATTTATTACCACTTTTGTCAGGTTCAAGTTATTTCTGTGACTATTGTGGGTTTTCTTTCATTAACAGAGGGGTACCAACAATTTTGTCCACGTCTGTATGCATTTAAAAGTAATGTGAAAGTTAAATTTCCAAGTGACTAATTACTTTAATCATGCAGTAATCAGTAAAGTAACTCAATTACTTTTTAAAAGAAGTAACTAGTAACTGTAATTAGTTAATATTTTTAGTAACTTGCCCAACACTGGTTAATAATACCAGAGTGGTGGCCGAGTGGTAGAGCATCCACCCCACAACCGGGAGGTCATGGGTTAAAGTCTCGGCCGGGTCATACTAAAGACCATATAAAAATGGTACTTCCTGCCTTATAGCTTGGTGCTCAGCAAAAATAGAATGGAAGAAGGAAAGTTGGTAATCCAGCCACAGGGGGTACACAGCCCAATATACTCCCTGTACCCCTCTCAAGCCTGGATAAATGGGGAGGGTTGTGTCAGGAAGGGCATCCAGCATAAAAAAACCCTTGCCAAATAATCATGCGGATCATTGCTTTATAAGGTGATGATATGCTGTGGTGACCCCAAAAGGGAGCAGCCGAAAGAAAAAAAACCCTGTTGACTATGTTAATAATGTTAATAATTTTTCCACTAGGTGGCTGTTAGAATAATTTTCAGTATAATTAATCTGAGTCAAAAATCAGGCAGAAAATTTAGATATAAGTACATTTATTCCTCATGAGGGAGAAATATAGAGGCAGCCCCAAGTCTGACCATCCATACCTCTGAATCGGCCATTCATTGTTCTAGCTTTTAAAACTGTGTTATCCATGGGAAGACGGAGAAACATGAGTACATCTGGCAAGACGGGGTAACAGTTCTTATCTTTGCTCCCAGGAAACAAGGAGCCAGTACCTTCTCGGTCACATAGGACTAGACATCCAAAAATGTATCAGTACAGCTGGTGATTGCTAACTCAGGCACACTCACACACAGACTGGGGCTGTTCAAAGCCATACATGAATCACAAGTCATATCAGACATATAATATGAAATATAATATGGAAGAATAATATAAAGGAATGTATGAACTTATCCTGCATGGAATGCACATATAAACATCAGACATGAACTTGGAAAGGCATGATACATATTAATAATAATAATACATTATTAATAACAATAACAATGTGGATAATTTGGAATTTTTCTATCATATTCCCCCTTGATGCTTAATAAAGCATCAGGATTAAAAGAAAAATAACAAAAGTGATAATGAATTAATATAAGGATATGTGTAATATAAGGATATGTGTAAGAATTTACATGCTATTATGTGTCCTTGCAGGTTAAATATGTGTAGAATATGTCATTAGAGTGGTGGTAGAATATGTCACCAGAGTGGTGGCTCACCGGAGTGGTGGATCAGTTGGTAGAGCATCCGCCCCACACCCGGGAGGCAGGGGTTCAAATCCCGGCCGGGTCATGCTGAAGACCATATAAAAGTGGAACTTCCTGCCGTCCAGCTTGGTGCTCAGCAATAATGGAATGGAGGAGGGAAATTTGTGGTGGCGCCTTGCATGGCAGCGGCCCTCTGATTCTGCACTTGGGATGTGTGTGATTAACACAGTAGATAGGTAAAACACAATCTCGTTCTACTGTACATGAGTTGAATGACAATAAAGGGTGATTAAAAAAAATTAAATTAGAGTGAACATGTGCAGTGATTTAAATTTAATTTTAGACTGTGTCAAATAAGAACATAGAAACTAATATGAAACAGCCTTAAATTATATTGCAACCTTCAAAAACATCCTCATCATCATATTAAGGACTCACACAAGAAAAATCTGAAGTTTTAAAAATCCTACACCTCTACGGGTGGTAATTAGTCGATCATGGACCATTTTATCCTTTGCTATAATTTTGCAAATAACTGTAACCTATTATTAAGTGTTTTAATCCCTAAGGTATTCGCATTCACTCTCACTCAAAGAAACAGTGAACAAAAACCTCACTCCTGTACTTTCCATCTGAAATCGCATTCATGCTTCAAAAATGGCATCATGTGGCAGAAATGCATCTCTCTTCACTGTGCCCACCTGCTGTGCCAACATGATAAGGGTACGGTCAGTGGCAAAAACGGGGTACACAAATCTGCCCAGTGTCCCAGGTGCGAATATGCCCAATGACTCAATAACCTTTGTCAATGTAGATCCTTGATATAATACTTGCTCGCTTCATTGGTCAAGCATGGTAGCAGTGCAGGGGAGAGACGCACTGCAACCCGTTGCATACTCAGAGAGTGTTAAGCTGTTGAAAAGGGGACATCACCACCTCAAAAAGAAGTGTTCCCTGTTGAAATTAACCTTGCATTCGCAGAGTAAGGAGTGTCATCATGTTTCTAATCAGTGGAGTGATGTGTTGTGTCAGGTGTGATTCAAAATGAAGTTCGCTATGTTATTTCTGTATATAGCCTCTCTCTTAAAAAAAAAAAAAAAAAAAAAAACAAAACAGCCTGTAGTAGCTGCATTACTTTAGGAATAAAATATATTTTGTCCAACTGTTAATGTTATTAAGGAGCTGTGGAGAAAGAAATAATCAGGCAGAGAGGTCCAGATCATATCAGACTTTATTCCACATCTCTCTCTCACATTTCTCTAGGAACACAAGCAACAAAAGAATAACAGCTCTCAGGCACCTCTGCTCTTAAATCATACCACTCAGTCAGCCTTCTCTGTGTGCTGCCTTAACATCAAAGCCTTTGTAATTCCCATTCTCTTTGTCACTGTTCACATCAACACACCACCCCCACATCCACACACAAACCCCCCATGACAATTCCTTTTTGTCTTTTAAGTCTGTGTAAATATGTGTAAATATGTAAATATGAGTAAATATGTTTACTCTACAGAGTAAACATTCTCTACAGTGTAAAAGCAATGGAACAACTCAATAACCAATATTAAGTATTACTAGGGGATGATGAGGATGATAAGGTAACAACACTAACCACACGTTTCTTTCCCTTGTATTTCTTCCCTTGTCATGATAAACAAACAGCCTGCTTCTCTATTAGCAGAGATCTTTACTGGATGCCAAGTCATCAGCTGACAACCTGCATAGAGAAACAGTTAAACAGTCATTTGTTGTTTTCTTTTTTTTCCCCAAATAAGTATACTATATATACGTATATATATATATATATATATATATATATATATATATATATATATATATATATATATATATATATATATATATATATATATATATATATATATTAAACAGTCTCTTGCTGAGGGTTTAAGGTGGGGTAAAACGTTAGATGCACCCAAGTGCCACGTCCTTCGCTTTCCGCAGCTGTTTAGGTCAGCAGGATAACCTTTGTGCTGTCCTTGCCAGGGAGTTTTCGTCCAGTTTCCTTTGATGACCAGATCCCCTGGTTTGCTCAAGAGATGGGTGCACCTCCCACGGTTCCTTCGTCACATGGTCCCTCCTGGGAACCGCAGTATGGATGACATTGCTGTCAGTTGTCATTCTTTGCATATAATCACCCAGAAACCCTTCCTCATCACCTAAGTTACTGTAAATGGCTTCAATAACAGGGTTTGCCATTCACAATTTCCCTATTTTTCTTATTTGTGTATTATACTAATCTTGTAGATTGTTGATGGTAAGCTAATTGGTTTCCGAGGTAAATGTTTGGTCCTAATAATTTAGGAACTGCACTTTAGCACTGCACTTTTTTGTGCTGCCAAATGTGCTCAACAACACAAATTCCATACTTCCAACAGATACTTTTCACATCGATGAGGTAAATGAGAAGTTAATTGCTGGTATTGTTAAAACACTGTCAAACTCAAAAACTAATGATATCTACAATATGAGCACCTCCTTTCTCAAAATGCACAGCAAAATATTAATCAAACCACTGACTCATCTCATTAATCTCTCCATTAGGTCTAGTACATTTCCATCTGGCTGGAAAAAAGCTGTCGTCATACCAGTTCATAAATCAGGCAGTAAAGACGATATATGCAATTACCGCCCAATCTCTATCTTACCAGTCCTATCTAAGGTTCTTGAAAAAGTTGTAGCTACACAGCTGATAGACTACTTACAAGACAGTCAACTTCTTCATCCACATCAATTTGGTTTTAGACCAGGATACTCAACAGAAACAGCAAATTGTTGCCTTATTGAAAACGTCAAACAGTCCTTGGACAGGGGTAATGTGGTAGGAGCTGTTTTTCTAGATCTCAAAAAGGCTTTCGATACTGTAAACCACAGTTTGCTTTTATCCAAAATGGTATCTTTTAACTTCTCCCCAGATACATTAGAATGGTTTGCATCTTATCTCCAGAATAGAGAACAGTGTGTAAAAGTTTGCCAGGATAAATCCTCATTTTTAAACAACCGCATGGGTATCCCACAAGGGTCCATTCTTGGTCCTTTACTTTTCAGCATTTTTATTAATGACTTGCCGTTACACTGCTCAGCTGCAACATGCCAACTTTATGCAGATGATGCAGTTATTTACACAGCTGCCAAGACTCCAGCACAGGCTGCAGATGTACTGTCTACAAGTATGGTTGATGTCCAAGAGTGGCTCCTCAAGAACCATCTATTGCTGAACCTTCAGAAAACAGTCTCAATGTGCTTTTCAATCAAAAAATGTAACCTGCAACATTTTAAAGTTAATATACATGATCATGACATCAGTTTAGCTACAGAATTCAAATACCTTGGCATTGTACTAGATCCTCAACTCAAATTTAATCTTCATATAAAGAAAATTTCAAAAACAGTAAAAAAAAATCTGAACTGCTTTAAATTAATTAGATATTACATACCTTACGAAGCAGCTGCACTGTATATGCATTCTATGGTTTTTTCTCATATATCATACTGTTTGACAGTCTGGGCTCAAGCAGCCCCTTCCACAATAAGACATATAGGTTCATTATATAATCAAACCCTAAAAATCTTGGACAAAAAGCCCATTAGGTGGCATCACTGTAATGTTTTAAAAAAATACAACCTATTGAGTTTTGAGAGCTTCATTGACCTCTGTCTTCTGAAATTAACGTTCAAATGTTTCCATAAATCAGCACCCGAGCCACTTGCTGGTTTCGTCCAAAGACAGGACAGCAGCAGAGCCACCAGGAGTTCTGTTAACAATAACTGTAAAATATTCCACCGCAGAACCACATTTGGACAAACAGCTTTCTCTATAAAGGGCAGTCACATCTGGAACACAATGCCAAATGAAATTAAAATAATAACGGACTTTAAAACATTCACTAAAAATGTTAAAAACTGGCTGAAAAATAAACAAGAATGTACTCATGTATGAATTATTTGTCTGCAAAGTGAGAGTGAATGAAGGGAAGGAATAAATGTGTTTGTTTATAGTGAGTGACGGAGGGAGGGAGGCCTGAAATAGGCAAATGTGAGTTATGTTATATGTGTTAAATGTGAGTCAGGCTGTTATATTTGTGTATTTATAATATTTTATAATATATGTGTATTTATAATATTTATGTTAAATGTGAGTCAGGCTGTTATATTTGTGTATTTATAATATTTATAATATTTATAATTGTGTATTTATAATTTTTCTGCATTGATGTATGTGGTTATTGTGTATATTTTTTATCTTGATTCTTTTTTCTAAAGCCCATCCAGGGACAAGAGTTGCAAATTAGCTAATAGCTATACACTCTATGTGCAACACATCAGATTGATTGTCTTTGATTAATTGTCTATGTTTATTGCACTGTCCCTGTCAAATAAACTAATCTACTACTACTACTAAAACACATTCCAAACTATTAATTAATGTAAAGCAAAAAACATGTTATAATTCCTTTGAGGGCCGGGTCCTCAGTATTGGGCACTTTAGCAATTTTAGGCTAAACCCAATTTTATTTGCCATAGTTTATTGTCCTCCATCAACCTACTCAGAATTTTTATCCAAATTTGCAGATTTCTTAGCTGATTTAGTGCTGAAATCAGATAAAATAATTATAGTAGGGGACTTTAATATACATGTAGATGTAGATAGTGACTGCCTTAATGTGGCATTTAATTCAATATTAGACTTGATTGGGTTTTCTCGTAAAGTAGGAAATTCTACTCATTATTTCCACCATACGTTGGACCTTGTGCTGACATATGGCATAGAAATAGAAAATCTTGCAGTGTCTCCTCATAACCCTGTACTGTCAGACCATTGTCTGTTAACCTTTGATTTTACTATTTCTGACTATTTGGCTCCTAAAGAAAAATATTATTACAGTAGATGCCTCTCAGATGATGCTGTTACCAAATTTATGCAGATTGTTTCCTCTATGCCATGTGTCAACACAACAGAAATAAGCTATAGACAGCTTGCTCCTTCTGTAATTGATAGCATGGTAGATAGTGTTACAGCTTCTCTGCATCAGACTCTAGACTTGGTGGCCCCCTTAAAAAAGAAAAAGTCTAATCAGAGATTTCTAACTCCTTGGTTCAACACAGAAACTCGTAGCTTAAAACAGAAGACTCGTCAATTAGAAAGAAAATGGCGCTCCACTAATTTAGATGAAATCTATTTAGCTTGGAGAAATCATCTTTTAATTTATAAAAAAATCTCTTAGAAAAGCTAGAACGAGTTATTATTCTGCATTAATAGAATAATCCCAGGTTTCTTTTCAGTACTGTAGCCAGGTTGACAAAGAGTCAGGACTCTGTCAATCCTAGCATTCCCTTAGAGCTTACTAGTCAGGACTTTATGAACTTTTTCAATAATAAAATTTCATCCATCAGAGATAAAATCAATCAGATTCTTCCCACAGTTAACTTAAATACAGTAACTACTACAACTCCTTCAATTGATGTCTGTCTTGATGAGTTTACTCCAGTTGACCTTTGTGAGTTACACAAAATAGTTTCCTCATCCAAACCTTCAACTTGTCTTTTAGACCCTATTCCTACCAGGTTATTTAAAGAAGTCTTCCCACTTATTGGTAGCTTTATTCTGCATATAATCAATTCTTCATTAACTCTAGGCCATGTACCGCAGGCTTTTAAAATGGCTGTAATTAAACCCTTACTCAAAAAGTCAATGCTAGATCCAGAAGCTTTAGTTAACTATAGACCAATCTCTAATCTCCCTTTCATTTCAAAAATCTTAGAAAGAGTTGTTGCTACGCAATTATTTGACCACCTGCAGGGAAATGGTTTACTTGAAGAGTTTCAATCTGGGTTTAGAATCCATCATAGTACTGAAACAGCCTGAGCGAAGGTCACTAGCGACATCCTCATCACATCTGATAATGGACTGGTTTCTGTACTTGTCCTTTTAGACCTCAGTGCAGCTTTTGATACTATCGATCATAATATTCTACTTGATAGATTAGAACACTATGTTGGACTTAATGGAACTTTGTTGCAGTGGTTTAGATCTTACTTATCTGATAGGTTCCAGTTTGTTCATGTCAATAATGAGTTTTCTTTCAACTCAAAGCTTACTCATGGAGTTCCACAGGGATCTGTGCTAGGCCCTACTCTTTTTATTTTATATATGCTTCCGTTAGGCAACATTATTAGAAAGCAGTTTATACATTTTCATTGTTATGCAGATGATACACAATTATACCTGTCAATGAAGCCAGATGATAGTAATCAATTAGCCAAGTTAGAAGCCTGTTTTAAGGAAATCAAAGCTTGGATGACTTGTAATTTCCTGCTATTAAATTCTGATAAGACTGAAGTCATTCTTGTTGGTTCAAAAAACCATAGAAATACCTTTCCAAATCAAACTTTCAGTTTGGATGCTGTTACTCTTTCTCTTAATAACTCTGTGAGGAACCTTGGAATTATTTTTGATCAAGATCTGTCCTTCAATTCACATATTAAATTTGTTTCTAAGACTGCCTTCTATCATTTGCGTAATATTGCCAAGATTAGGTGTCATATCCGGCTCTAGGGAGCCGGGCAATCAGAGCCAGGGACAAGCCAGTGAGTCGTGATATTTTATTCAGGGTAAAGGGGAAGGGATGAGGAGAGCACAGATACTCATGCAGAGGTTCACTCACAGGTTGCACAGCGCAGAGGTAAGCAGCTCGTACCGGACGTGGGGGTAGCAAGACGTACATACTCACAGCGGGATACAAACACAGGAATGCTGCAAGAGGAGTATAAGCTGACACCAGACGAAGGGGCTTCAGCTTAGCAATGTGTTTATGTCGCAGCCCCGAGTCATCGAGGCTGCTCCTATTTATCCTCATTGGCAGCGCCCCAGCTGATGAAGACTAATTGGCCCCAGCCGTCCATAATGCTGCCAGCTGGGGGCCAGCTGAGACGCTGCTCAATGGGAAGCAGGGATGAGGGAAAACATGGGCTGAGTGCCGAGACGGCATCTCAACCCATGGTGACAGAGCCCCTCCCTCAAGGTCGGGCTCCTGAACGACCAGGAACATCCCAGCCCCCCCCCCCACCCACCTAGAGTGGGAGGAAGGGAGGCGGACCGGAGGGGAAGAAGCCAAGGGAAGGACAACACCAATGGGGCAATGTAGGGTAGCGGGAAAGAAAAACCCAAATACAATACTGACAAAACAGAATAATTAACCCAGGTACAGATGGGGAGAAGAACTGGGTCAGCACGCCGGTTACATACTACCCAGAGAGTACCAACCATGCGTGACCCAGAGCAAGGAAAAAAGAACCACCAAAAAGGTACAGGGCAAAAAATGCTGAGTACGGTTAAATAAAGGGGAACCTATACACAGTGCTAATTTAAGTACATACACACACAGTCACCAAGAAAAGTGAGGGTGACTGGAACAAATGACAATTATAGAGCATGGTGTTACGGAAAACAAGGCACATGACTCTATAATGAACCAACAGGACATAAAAAAGAAATACTGAGTGCAGGCAAAGAAAAACCCACACACACGAATATATAAATACCCAGTCACCTAAAGAAATGAAAGTGACTGGAATAAATGGATAACTGCAGAGCATGGTGTTACGGAAAACAAAACATAACTCTACAATACAAAAAACGAGGCTAAAAACATGGCACAAAAAGTAAAATGCTGAGCATGAGCGATGGAAAACACAGCACTATAAAAACGAATCCACCAACAGGACAAAACATTACACCCGAGTGACCTTAATAACAAAAGAAAAAGTGACACCCGAGGTGAATGGCAGGCAGAGTCCAAAAATGGCCGAGATGGCTCCGGAGATCTCCCCGCCCATTGTCCAGCTGGCGAATCAGGGAAAGAGAAGTGTTCGGACGGCGAACTCTGGACCCAGATCCCAGGAATCCAGTCCACCGGCAGCCGAACCAGGCTGCCCAGAGGGAAACACAGACCAGTGGGGGGAACCAGATCACCGAACCGAAAGTTCTGTGGGTCGGGTCGTCGACCCGCATCACTCAACCACCAGGACCGTTGAGACGGGCGAAGGATCAGAGCGGATCCCGGTGGAAGAGGCTCAGGGGAGAGCCGATGACGAGGGCGGCGGGCGTCAGGCCGCAGGAAAACGGCCACCTCCTCACCGGACCTGGACAATACTGGGGCAGCACCCACGTCGGACCCCGATCGGGCCTCAGGCGAACCCACGTTGGACCCCGACTGGGTCTCGGGCGAACCCACGTTGAATACTGCACCAGAACCGACCTCCAACGTTGAACCCGGACCCTCCAGCACCACGAGGAACAGCAACTCCTTGCCGGTGACCCTGGAAGAAGGCTCAGAAGAGAAAACAGAACCGGGATCAGGATCACCGGCAGCGCCAGAACCCGGCGAGACGAGCTCAGACGCAGCGGACGGCTGCACCCGGCTCGTCTCCCCTGGAGATAGGCTGAAGTGCTCGGGGATAAAAAGAGAGAAAAGAAAGGAGAGCACTCGCCTGATCTCGGGTTCTGACGCCGTCCAGGACTGCGAAGATCCAGGATCCGTCGTCAGGAGGTCGTTGTCAGGCTCCCATCTAGCCGCGTCGGGCCCCGCAGCCAGCACGATGGTCAGCGCAGCTTGAGATCCCTCCAGCTCAGGTAACCCCGCCGACGATCCACTCGGCGTGAAGCCAGAAGAACCTCGTCCCGCCGGACCGAACCGCTCCTCCGTGGAGACCCGGGGACGCTCAGTCGTCGGCGTAGACTCCACGCAGCAGTCAGTCCCCCTCCTCCGTCCGCAATGTAGCTGCGGAACCACAGGCCCTCTCCATATCCCACCACGTTGACCCGGAGCCGGGGACCGCTCGGCGGAGAGAGACACAGAGGATGCGGGATTAGGCATACAGGTTACAGCAGGTGGGGAGAGTTCAGGGAGCTGCGAACCCTGAACTTCTCCTCCAGGGATGTGACAGAGCAAATCATTAAGCAGGTGTGAAAAAACAATGACTTGCCTGCCCCCTGGAGGTTGAGTATCACCTGCTGTAGTGGAATCTGCTTCTTCCTCTCCCCGCCCGGCAATAACAGAGGACCCCCCGGGAATTCGTCTGAGGGTCGCTCGCGTTGTCTCCAGCAGAGAGCTCACCAGGCCGGGATTCCAGGCACACACAGCGGTCAGGAAGCGCGTCGAGGAGGAGGGGGAAACAGCCGGGGTGAGCCAGCCTGAATGTCCAGGAATGACAGCGGGGGAACGAGGCTCAGGGGACGAGGCTGTAGAATCTCCACACTGACGAGGCGAAGGGATGACAGCTGCGTGGGAGGAACGGTCCTGATGATGACTCAGAACTGGATCCGGACGAGGTTCGTGCAGAGGTGACTCGGCGATGTGATGACGACTACTCCCAGGGGACGAAGCGAGGGGGAAACCCAGGATTCGCCGCTCCAGATCGGAGATCGAGATGAGGAAGGCGTCGAGCACGGGAAAGCTTCGTAGCCCTGAAGTCCTCACCATCAATCTCACTGCCGCCGCCACATGCCTGAAGGTGGTGACAGGAAACACAGTAGAGCTCGCGACAGCCACTCGACCCCGGACATAACTGCTGTCAGCTGCGGCTCCTTGAAGGGAATCCCGAGTGACGTGGCGCAGGTCGGGGGAAGTCCTCTGGTTGGCGCGAACTCCCGGACTGGAATGGCGGCAGGAATGGGACTCCGAAGCGGGGAAAGATGTCGCCCACTTCGACTCCCTGCCGGGATTTCCATCCACCCCGTGGAGCTTCTCTCGCTGTGTACCTGCAGCGTCTATCCTGGCACTGTCCTCCAGATGGTACAGAGAGTGAGGGTGACAGTCCAGGAGTTCCTCAGCACGGCCCGGATGCCAGCGTCTCGCGTTGGAGGCGTCGTGCAGGGTGAAGAACGTCCCGTCGACAGCCTCCGAGATGGACCTCAGCTCGTCGCCCTGGCGCCGGAAGTGACTCCTGGGAAACGGCATGCTAGCAGCGCTGACACCCGGACAGAAAGGTACATTTCCACGGCGACTCACGGCCGCCGGTAGCTCTTCTGGCTGCGACATACTGTCATATCCGGCTCTAGGGAGCCGGGCAATCAGAGCCAGGGACAAGCCAGTGAGTCGTGATATTTTATTCAGGGTAAAGGGGAAGGGATGAGGAGAGCACAGATACTCATGCAGAGGTTCACTCACAGGTTGCACAGCGCAGAGGTAAGCAGCTCGTACCGGACGTGGGGGTAGCAAGACGTACATACTCACAGCGGGATACAAACACAGGAATGCTGCAAGAGGAGTATAAGCTGACACCAGACGAAGGGGCTTCAGCTTAGCAATGTGTTTATGTCGCAGCCCCGAGTCATCGAGGCTGCTCCTATTTATCCTCATTGGCAGCGCCCCAGCTGATGAAGACTAATTGGCCCCAGCCGTCCATAATGCTGCCAGCTGGGGGCCAGCTGAGACGCTGCTCAATGGGAAGCAGGGATGAGGGAAAACATGGGCTGAGTGCCGAGACGGCATCTCAACCCATGGTGACATTAGGAGCATCTTGTCTCAGAGTGATGCTGAGAAACTGATCCACGCTTTTGTTAGCTCGAGATTAGATTATTGTAATTCTTTATTATCAGGCTGTCCTAAAACATCTTTAAAAAGTCTTCAGCTGATCCAAAATGCTGCAGCAAGAGTTTTAACAGGTACTAGAAAGAGAGATCATATCTCTCCGGTTCTGGCCTCCCTTCATTGGCTTCCCATAGAGTTTAGAATTAAGTTTAAAATCCTTCTTCTTACTTACAAAGCTCTAAACAATCAGGCTCCTTTTTATTTAAAAGATCTGATACTACTGTATTATCCTAACAAAGCACTACGCTCCCAAAATGCAGGATTACTTGTAATACCTAGAATCTCCAAAAGTACAATGGGAGGCAAAGCCT
Source organism: Pholidichthys leucotaenia (assembly GCA_020510985.1). NCBI lineage: Eukaryota > Metazoa > Chordata > Actinopteri > Cichliformes > Pholidichthyidae > Pholidichthys > Pholidichthys leucotaenia. The sequence goes on along the minus strand of CM035842.1, from coordinate 354,174,256 downwards.
TCAGTTATCAAGCTCCTCTCCTGTGGAACCAGCTGCCAATCTGGATTCGGGAGTCAGACTCGATCTCTGTTTTTAAGAATAGGGCTAAAACCTACCTTTTTGATATAGCCTACAATTAGGGAGGGATCATGTGTTTCTGAACCCTCCCTTAGTTATGTTGCTAATAGGTTTAGTCAGCCGGGGGACCTCCAATAATGCATTGGGCCTCACTCCTTTCTTCACTCTCAATGATTTTTTTTTTCTGGTCATTAACATGTTTGTTCTCTCCCATAGATTGAGTCCCCATTGTGCTGTTTGCTCTCTACATGTCTGTTCTTTTCATCTTCTCTGTCCCCTCACCCCCCAGCCAGTCGCAGCAGATGACTGTCCCTCCCTGAGCCTGGTTCTGCTGGAAGTTTCTTCCTGTTAAAAGGGAGTTTTTCCTCTCCACCGTCGCCAAGTGCTTGCTCACAGGGGATCGCCTGATTGCTGGGGTCTTTCTGCAACTGTGGGGGTCCCCCCTACAGTTGAAAGTGCTATGAGATGACTGTTGTTGTGAAATGGTGCTATATAAATAAAGTTGAATTGAATTGAATTGAATTAAATGTGACATGATTTGACTTACAAAGTGTATTCCATTTCCATTATCTAAGTAAAGCATTTCAGCTATTTTAAATCTTGATATTGTTTCAGTTAAGGGTTTCAGTGTCACCATAGCAATATTTAAATTAGTGTAGGGGAAAGCCTTTGTATATTCAATAAGTGTGTAAATAATTTCTAAACATTTTTACCTTCACTCCTATTTAGTTCAATGAGATCCATGCAAAGGTTTTGAAAAAAAATAAGTTTATGCAGGGAAGGTCAAATCATTTAGCTTTGAGCTCCCTAAAGCATTGTTCTTTTCTTACATAATTGAGTAAGAATCTGTATTGTCTTTGCTGTCAATTCTAAATTAAGTCCCACAGTGAACATAAGTTCAACACAAGTTGGACTTTTCTTAGACATTTGGAATTTTTCTCATACAGTATATTTGCAAGTTTTTCTTCCTTATCAGTTTACCTTGTTTCTCATGATACATGATATTTCTTTTACAATAATCTGCAGATATTTTCTTAAATATACTTTTAACTTCTCCTATTGAATGTTGTGATTTTATTACCAAGTGTCATAACCCGAGTGTCGGTTCTGGCCACACTCGGGCCTCATATCTTTTTGTTCCTTGGCTTTGGCAGCTGAGGGTTCCTTCCAGCTCCTCGGGCTCTTATTGTGAAGGCGCCCGGGGGAGCTCCCTGCTGTCAAAGTCAGCTGCTGCTCTGCTGTCATTAGCAGCAGCTGTGCCGCGTTGGGGTCATTAGCCACCAGATATAAGCGGGTGCTAAATGTCCTCCAGCGCGGCAGTCTCTGTTATATCCTGTTATGTTCAGCTACGTTCTGTTAATCTCTGTTGTGTTCCTGTTATTCTTGCTCATCATGGTTAACGGACTTGGGAATCCCCTGTTACCCGCCTGTTAACAGTCCCGTCGTTAAGGTACGCTCGTTGTAACTTACCTTAATTATTATCTCGTCTGGTGCATCGGGTGCTCCCCGGCTCAGGCGTCACCTGTTCACTGTATATATTCCTATGCCTGTCTAAACCTGCACTGTAAATAAACATCACTGCAAACTCACTGGTGACTGAGGCGTCTTGTGACGGTCCGTGAGGGCCGTTGTGACAGTAGACTGCCGCTTAACGCCCGGAGAGGAGGCGTTGTTTCGAGACGCCATTCACCGTGCAGTTTGCAGTAGGGGACTGTTAATTCCTACCTGTCTGAGTGTCTGCAGCGGGGAGTATGTCGTCATCCAGGGGCCATTGTCGGCGCCTTGGCAGGCAGCAAGCGGAGGTTCTGAAGGAGGTGGACTACACCATCTTCACCGCTACGCTGTTGGACGCTCCCAACGACATTTGTAGATACCTGGACCTAGCCGAGGAGATTCTGGATTCTCTTCCCCGCTTCACCGATCATCCAGAGGTAAGCGTGAGGAGAGATGACATCGCCACCCAGCGTGAGAGACTCCGAGGGCTGGAGGGAAATCCTGGCAGGAAGCTGAAGCGGCGGAGACGTCGCCCCTCGCTTCGGGATCCCGCTCCTGCCTCTGTTCCGGCCCGGGAGTTTGCACCATCCGGAGGTCTTTTCCCATCGGGCATGTCGTCACTCGGGATTCCCCCAGAGAAGCTGCAGATGACAGCAGACAAGATCTGGGACCGGGTGGCAGCTGCTTGCTCCACTGAGAATCCTCCAGCGTGTATGAAGCATGTGGTGGCGGCGGTCAGACTGGTGGAGAGGAATCCAGCGCTGCGTAAGTTTCCTGAGTTTGCTGACTTGCTTGCCGCCGTTTCTGCTCAGGAACGGCGATTTCCGGACCTCACCTTCGCCTCACCCCCTACAAGGAACCGTCGTCAATCCGGCTTCCAACCTCGGCTAGACCCCCGTCTGGATGCTGTTCCGGGTCGCCGCAAGGGCTTAACCCCCCACACAGCTGTCACTTCTGCGCCTCGTCAGAGGGGAATCCCCGCAGCCTCGTCTTCTCCCGGGCCCTCGCCTGCTGTTCCGTCAGCGCTCCATGCCCGACTGACCCCGGCTGTCGCCCCCTCCTCCTCGTCGCCTATCCTGGCTGCTGTGTGTCACGAGAGCTCCGTTTCGGCGAGCTTCATCCCGGATCCGCCTCGAGTGGCCTCGTCTCGTCTTCCCAGAGGGCCCTCTGTCGCCATCCAGAGGGGAAAGGAAGGAATGACGTCCCCCACAGCGGAGACTATCTTACCCTTAGGGGAAAGGCAAGTGCATGATAATTTCTCTTCTTTTGACATTGTTTTGCCTTGTCTGACTCCTAGGGGTGGAGTTCGGGGTATGCAGCCCCCCGAGCTCCCTCCACCCGCTGTGGATGAAAATATTAACCCTGCTTCCTCTGTGTCTCCCTCCGCTGAGCGGTCCTCGACGTCAGGCCAACGTCGCTGGATGAGGAGGGGGCCTGCGGTTCTGGAGAGCCTGGTTCCGGTTCCGCAGCCACACCATGGGCGGAGGAGGAGAGCGGACTGCAGCGTGGAGCCATCGCCGATGAAGAAGCGTCCCCGGGGTTCCACGGAGGAGCGGTCCAGTCCAGCAGGGCGAGATTCTCCTGCCACCACGCCGTGCGGGCCACCGGCATGGACATCGGTGCCGGAGGACTCTCTAGCTGCACGCACCATCATGCCAGCTGCGGAGCCCGACGCAGCTGAGTGGGAGCCTGAGGACGACCTCCTGACTTCTGAGCCCGGATCATCGCAGTCCTGGACGGTGTCAGAACCCGAGCTCGGGGTTGCCGGCGAGGGGCTGCTCTCGCCTGCTGCGCCAGAGGTTCCGGTTTTGGGGTTGGAGGTCGAGTCTGGTGCCACGCCGACCGGGTCCACTGGGAGTTCGGTTCCGGTCCAGTTGGGGTCCACTGGGAGTTCGGTTCCGGTCCAGTTGGGGTCCACCGGGAGTGCTGTTCCGGAGGCCCAATCGGGGTCCACCGTGGGTTTGGTTCCGGAGGCCCAATCGGGGTCCACCGTGGGTTTGGTTCCGGAGGCCCAATCGGGGTCCACCGTGGGTGCTGCACCAGCAGGTCCTAGGTTCGGTGAGGGAGCTGCAGATCCCCAGCCACCGGATGCTGGACAGGCTCGTTTTCTTCATCACCCTCTTCTCCACAGTCATCCTCCTCGTCACCCTGAGGAGCACTACCCATCTCCACCTGGGGCCGTTGGTGTCCCGAACGCTCCGCCCGGTTTCCCCTCATCTCCCCCCTTTTCTGCGGGATCACCGGCTGCTTCCTCCCAACGGTTCTGGTGGGCTGGTGTTGCGGGGCAGCCGCCTGAAGGGCTGTCTCGTTGGTTGGGTTCTCTGGGCCGGCCCCCCAACCTGTTTATCTTCCTGTGCGGCGACCTGCTCCGGCCACCTGAAACTCTCTTCCCCCGAGCATGGGACTGGGGTAGGCCGCCCGAACTGTCCTCTTTTCCCCTCCCTGTTCTGTGGCCTCTTGTTGCCGGATGAACCCCCCGAACCTTCTGCCCCATCCCTCCGGGCCTGGACTGCGCCCTTTCCGGGCTCATGATATCGTCTGTGGGACTGTTGGGGTGTTTGTGGGGGGGGGGATTGTTTTGTTTTTGTGTCACTCTGTTTGCCCAAGGGTGTGTTGCCTATTTTGTACTTATTGTGATTTTGTTCTTGTTACCCGGGATTATGGGTTTTTTTCTATAGCCTTGTTGGTTGTTTGTCTCTCTCCCTCCTGCCAGCACCCCATCCACCCACCCTAGGGGGGTGGGGGGGGGCTGGGGTGTTACTCTGGCCGCTCAGAGCTCGGCCTTGAGGGGGAGGTACTGTCATAACCCGAGTGTCGGTTCTGGCCACACTCGGGCCTCATATCTTTTTGTTCCTTGGCTTTGGCAGCTGAGGGTTCCTTCCAGCTCCTCGGGCTCTTATTGTGAAGGCGCCCGGGGGAGCTCCCTGCTGTCAAAGTCAGCTGCTGCTCTGCTGTCATTAGCAGCAGCTGTGCCGCGTTGGGGTCATTAGCCACCAGATATAAGCGGGTGCTAAATGTCCTCCAGCGCGGCAGTCTCTGTTATATCCTGTTATGTTCAGCTACGTTCTGTTAATCTCTGTTGTGTTCCTGTTATTCTTGCTCATCATGGTTAACGGACTTGGGAATCCCCTGTTACCCGCCTGTTAACAGTCCCGTCGTTAAGGTACGCTCGTTGTAACTTACCTTAATTATTATCTCGTCTGGTGCATCGGGTGCTCCCCGGCTCAGGCGTCACCTGTTCACTGTATATATTCCTATGCCTGTCTAAACCTGCACTGTAAATAAACATCACTGCAAACTCACTGGTGACTGAGGCGTCTTGTGACGGTCCGTGAGGGCCGTTGTGACACCAAGTGGTTTCATTTATATTTTTCTCTTCATTGTTGATCATCTATTGATAATTTTTATGTATTGCCTATTTTTATGAGGATTACTAATTATTTTTTGCTAATTAATTTCTTTGGTACCCCCCCACCCCCCACCCCAATGCATGGAGACGCACATGCAGCAAAGTTACAGGGTATTTGCTTGACGAGTGGTGTCTTTTACTAGAAGGAAGCTTGTTACCACTTTTATGTGATACACACAGTTAATTTAGATGAAAATTTGAGAGTAGTATAGCTCCTTCAAAATGAGGTTTCAGTAGTCATAGCTTCTTCTGTGTGCCGTCTCTTTACTTAGTCTAAAAAGTAATATAGCTGTCTGTGCAGATTTGATGTGGTTTAGCATTTAGAGTGAACATTCTGAGTTAGTCGCTTAGATCACATCTGTCTGTCCAATTGAACACAGACAGGTTGAATTTGTGTAAGTGAATCCTTGTGGTACAGGTTGTGTCACACTCCTTCAGTCAATGAAAAGGTGGACATATTGCCTAATTGGAATTTGGCTTAATTTTGTACAAGGAATACCTTATTTTATATATTCCTTGGTAAATTATGGGGTAGACTGTAGTCCCAAGGCCCAGCTCGGCCACGGCTGAGCACCTGGAAAACATATTCCTTATTACTGTCACATTTCTGAAATATGATATTGTCACACTATTATGTGGTGAGTGGCATCAGATGTATCCTGCAGTGTGAAGTCATATGAACACTACATTTTTAAAGTCAGAGTCATTTAAATTGTTATGCTTTATGTGATTTGCAATGTCATTTGTTCTACTTAGCTTCAAAAAATGCTTGTCAGCTGAGAGGTCCTTTCCCCTGTGGTCACTGTTGCCAATGAGCCCGTCACCCACACACTGTCCGGCCCCCTAACATCTCCCACAAAGATCAAATGTTGGTGCCATCCTGCAAAGAAAAATTTGGGGAAACCTTATGGCTTCCCCATCCTTACGTCAGTATTTACATCAACAGGAGTGCAAATTTTATCACCTCATAAATTGATGTCACTAATGTTCCAGTTATCACCATCAGTTTTGTGTCCCTTAAATGTTTATCCCACTGTTTATTATAACGTGTAATGTTAAGAAACACAAGTGAATTATTGTGTTTTATTATTTTATTACATATTGCATATGTCACCAAGGATTTATTAAATTGGAAGGTAATGGTGATGTTATGATTCCTTGTTAATTTGACAAATCTAATTCCTGGTGAAAGCTAAAAAAAAATTGTGAATGTTTTCCCTTTCCTGTTGAAAAATGAAAATATGAACAGGAATGGAGAATAACAGGGAAAAAAAAAACAACTTTAAATTACACCGAAAGCTTCCACAATTTGAATAATGTGACTTTGCTATTCACAACAAGTATTTGCTAAATATTCAGTGAATCAGTAAATGTTTTGAGATTGAGATTGAGATTGAGATTCAACTTTATTGTCATTACACATGTATGAATACAAGGTAACAAAACGTGACTTGGCATTTGGGCACGCTCTGCAGAGCGCATTCAAGGCCGGGGCAGCCGCTAGGCGCCAGTCATACACACATTTACCAATGTGCACGAGTCAGCATTACTTTAAGATCACTTTTTAAATAAAACAGTGTCATATATTAGAAGCCTTAAGTCAATGCAGCATTTAGAATTAGTAACTGCAAAGTGTAGGCCTAATCTCTTTCCTGAGTGGCAGAGGTCATACAGCAGCACTGTGTGTTCAGGAATTTATTGCACAGGAAAGAAAAAAATGACAAATTCTGAGCATGGACATGCTTCTAAGGTCAGAATGATTGATACTGCAATCTGTCCCCCCCCCCCCCCCCAAATCCTGCAATCCTTCAGAACTTGAGCCACCACCCCCCCTTTTGTTTTACATGGACAGTGAAAGGATCAAAATGTAAATAAGTACATAGGCATTTAATAAAAAAATGAGTTTAGTATTATTGAAACAAAGCAACAATATGACATAGAACTACCAAGACCTCTGTTTGATAGTCAGTAGTCTCTGGTAAATCATATGCACAAACATAGTAATTATCAACCTCTTCTATGCTTTGAATCATGTAATATAAGGTGTACATAAAGCCTTCAGTGATTAGGCAGTATTACGTGACATGATAAGCATAAGCATGATATTGTAATATTCAGTTAATTTCATCATTGTCATGCTGGTAGCAGTGATGAAGATACAAGCAATTTTACTTAACTTAGATGTTCAGCCGCATTTTGGGTGTCGATGAGAGGATGGCACGGACAGTGGCGAGGCTGGGTCCCAGAGGCTGGTCGTTAGTCCTGTGTCCTTTTTTTTTTTCCTGTAAAGTTCACTGTTATGCATCAGTCAGAGAAATAAGGCAACTGAGTCAATAAAAGTCAGTGAGATGTCAAAAAATTGAATAAAAATAGCTCAATGTTTTTCATTTTCCAAAGAAAAACTGGAAGAAATAAAAATATTGGCTTTAAAAATATGTAAATAGTTTATCTCGTAAACAACATTAGGGTCAAAACCCACAAAGTTAGACTGAAAAAAGTAAAACCCCAAAACTTTGCAAAAATACCCATATATATATTGTTTTTTTTCCCTTTTACCAAGTTTTCACACACAAATCAGTAGCTACACAGCCTTTTCTATTTTTTTTCTCTTTTCTTCTCTCTCTCTGCCTGTTTCTTTCATCCAAGGACACACACACAGACACAGACAGATACACACACAGAGACAGACACACAGGGCCCACAAAGAAATGCTCTCTTTTCGCGTTATCTCCACAAGGTCATATAATAAAGACTTTTAAGTTTATGCCAAAACCCAAAACAGCATGAAAATTACTTCAATTGATCTCCGAAACTGGCAACTTTTAGCGGAAAAAAACGCATATGTGGCAACCCCACACTGTCACTACAGTGTGAATTTTTTACACTGCCGTGAAAACACAACACCAGTCCACTCCTTTTGCTCAAGGCTACTATTTTCAAATACCTATAATTTTAAACACTTCTCAAAAGGATAACAATTAACTAAACAATCCTTTTATGCTCCACAAATATCAGAAAAGATCACAAACAACAATTTCACACCCTATTCACTCCGTCTCCGTGGGAACTCTGTCTCTGTTTCATACTGGAGCGGATTTCATGTAACACTGAGACAAACCAAATTCAGACTGCAGTAACTTTTATCCAGCACTTCAACAAACTTACAAATTAAAATCTACATTTTTCGGGGTTCACGTAACCTCCCCACAAGTGCTGAAGGTCCAAACTACTGGACAATAAGCAGAAGTGGTCACAAAAGGCATGAATCTGTCCCCGAAAATTTACTTCTCTGGGATCACGTGACTCTTCCACAGGACGTCAAGAGCCTAGTTATTTAGACAATAAAATGTCTGTGGTTAAAAGAGCACAAATCTTTCCCTTTTTTTCTTTGGATGCAACTTCCGGCACCTCCACGCACTGATAGGGTGTATGATTGCAGCGGAATTTTAGATTCTAGCCATAACTTCACACCCGAACAGCATCCGCAGTGTTCAACCGGTCCAGGCAATCTCGCTATCTTTTATCCATAAACAACAACAACAAATGTACTTACATCCAAGCCGCCTGTAGGATTCTCAGATCCGTCATCCAGTCAGTTCCAGCGCCCCGGTTCGAAATGCCTTCACTGCAGTAACACTGAGCCTTTTTTTTTTTTCCCTCAGCTTGGGAAGGTCTTTAATCAGCTGTGCACTCACTGAAATCAAGCAGAGGCGCCGGAAAGACGGAGATATGTGGATCTGCTGTTCAGAGCGCCAAAATGTTAGAATAATTTTCAGTATAATTAATCTGAGTCAAAAATCAGGCAGAAAATTTAGATATAAGTACATTTATTCCTCATGAGGAAGAAATACAGAGGCAGCCCCAAGTCTGATCATCCATACTTCTGAATCGGCCATTCATTGTTCTAGCTTTTAAAGCTGTGTTATCCATGGGAAGACGGAGAAACATGAGTACATCTGGCAAGACAGGGGGTAACAGTTCTTATCTTTGCTCCCAGGAAACAAGGAGCCAGTACCTTCTCGGTCACATACTGTAGGACTAGACATCCAAAAATGCATCAGTACAGCTGGTGATTGCTAACTCAAGCACACTCACACGCAGACTGGGGCTGTTCAAGGCCATACATGAATCACAAGTCATATCAGACACATAATATGAAATATAATATGGAAGAATAATATAAAGGAATGGATGAAGCTTATACAGCCTATACAGCTTGCTGGACCTGGTGTACACAACTCACAAGAGAGCGTACAGAGCCTCCTCCTTCCCCACCTGGGTCTCTCTGATCACATCACTATCTTGTTAAGGCCTGCATTCAGACCCAAAGTGAAAGCCATCAGACCAGCAAAAAAGCAGGTACATGTGTGGCCAAAGGGAGCCTTGGATGCTCTGAAAGTCTGCTTCAGCGCTACAGACTGGGACACTTTCAAGCATTCAGCCACTCACAATGGACACACAAACATAGAGGAGTGCACTGAGGTTGTTGTAGCATACATACGTAGCATTGATGATGTCACTCACTGCAAAACCATCACTATTTGTGCCAACCAAAAGCCATGGATGACAGCAGAGGTCCAAAGGCTCCTGAGGGCTTGGGGTGCAGCCTTCAGGGCCGGTGACACTGCAGAACTAACAACAGCTAGGGTCAACCTGTTCCATGGTACCAAGGAGGCAAAACGACAGTACATCAAGAAAATATCGGGACACTTCAGCAAAACCAGAGATGCACGTTCTCTCTGGCTTGGCATACAGACCCTCACAAACTACAAACCTCCACCTCAGACCTGTGCAAGTGACATCACACTGCTTAGCAATTTGAATGACTTCTTCGGCCGCTTTGAAACACAAAACAGCACATCAGCACAGAAGACCGCTCTTCCCCCAGATGAACAGGCTATAAGTCTGGATCCGGCTAGCATGAAGAGGACCCTCTCCAGGATCAACCCATGCAAGGCAACTCAACCAGACAACATACCAGGTCACGTTCTGAAGGACTATGTGGAGGAGCTCAAGAATGTCCTGGCCGACATCTTCAACATCTCCCTGAATCAAGCTGTTGTCCCTATGTGTTTCAAAACTGCTACCGTAATACCAGTAGCAAAGAAGTCTGTCCCAACCAGCTACAAAGATTACCGGCCCATAGCACTGACCTCCATCATAATGAAGTGCTTTGAGTGGCTGGTCATGCAGAACATCAAGTCCAGCCTCCCTCCCTCCCACGACCCATCTCAGTTTGCATACAGGTTAAACAGATCCATAGAAGATGCCATCGTGGTTACTCTCCATCCAGCCCAGAACTCCTATGTGTGAATGCTGTTCTTGGACTTCAGTTCAGTATTAAACACAATGATCCCCCAGCACCTAATACAAAAACTCAGACACTTGGGACTCCAAACTACTCTCTGTAACTGGGTGCTGTACTTTCTCTCAAGGAGGCCACAGAACGTGTGGGTCGACAGCAACACTTCCAAGACCATCACACTGAGCACAGGGGCCCCACAAGGATGCGTGCTCAGCCAGCTGCTGTTCACCCTGCTGACCCATGAATGCATACCAGCCCACAGCACCAACCACGTCATCAGGTTTGCGAATGACACGACGGTGGTGGGCCTCATCACAAAAAATGAATTCAATTCAATTCAATTCAACTTTATTTATATAGCGCCATTTCACAACAACAGTCATCTCATAGCACTATCAACTGTAGGGGGAACCCCCACAGTTGCAGAAAGACCCCAGCAATCAGGCGATCCCCTGTGAGCAAGCACTTGGCGACGGTGGAGAGGAAAAACACCCTTTTAACAGGAAGAAGCCTCCAGCAGAACCAGGCTCAGGGAGGGACAGTCATCTGCTGCGACTGGCTGGGGGGTAAGGGGATAGAGAAGAAGAAAAGAACAGACATGTAGAGAGCAAACAGCACGATGGGGACTCAATCTATGGGAGAGAACAAACAAATGTTAATGACCAGCAAAAAAAATATTTCATTGAGAGTGAGAAAAGGAGTGAGGCCCAGTGCATTACTGGAGGTCCCCCGGCTGACTAAACCTATTAGCAGCATAACTAAGGGAGGGTTCAGAAACACATGATCCCTCCCTAATTGTAGGCTATATCAAAAAGGTAGGTTTTAGCCCTATTCTTAAAAACAGAGATCGAATCTGACTCCCGAATCCAGATTGGCAACTGATTCCACAGGAGAGGAGCTTGATAACTGAAGGCTCTGCCTCCCATTGTACTTTTGGAGATTCTAGGTATTACAAGTAATCCTGCATTTTGGGAGCGTAGTGCTCTGTTAGGATAATATGGTAGTATCAGGTCTTTTAAATAAAAAGGAGCCTGATTGTTTAGAGCTTTGTAAGTAAGAAGAAGGATTTTAAACTTAATTCTAAACTCTATGGGAAGCCAATGAAGGGAGGCCAGAACCGGAGAGATATGATCTCTCTTTCTAGTACCTGTTAAAACTCTTGCCGCAGCATTTTGGATCAGCTGAAGACTTTTTAAAGATGTTTTAGGACAGCCTGATAATAAAGAATTACAGTAATCTAATCTCGAGCTAACAAAAGCGTGGTTCAGTTTCTCAGCATCACTCTGAGACAAGATGCTCCTAATCTTGGCAATATTACGCAAATGATAGAAGGCAGTCTTAGAAACAAATTTAATATGTGAATTGAAGGACAAATCCTGATCAAAAATAACTCCAAGGTTCCTCACAGAGCTATTAAGAGAAAGAGTAACCACATCCAAACTGAAAGTTTGATTTGGAAAGGAATTTCTAAGGTTTTTTGAACCAACAAGAATGACTTCAGTCTTATCTGAATTTAATAGCAGGAAATTACAAGTCATCCAAGCTTTGATTTCCTTAAGACAGGCTTCTAACTTGGCTAATTGATTACTATCATCTGGCTTCATTGACAGGTATAATTGTGTGTCATCAGCATAACAATGAAAATGTATACAGTACTTTCTAATAATGTTGCCTAACAGAAGCATATATAAACTAAAAAGAGTAGGGCCTAGCACAGATCCCTGTGGAACTCCATGACTAAGCTTTGAGTTGAAAGAAAACTCATTATTTACATGAATAAACTGGAACCTATCAGATAAATAAGATCTAAACCACTGCAACGAAGTTCCATTAATTCCAACATAGTGTTCTAATCTATCAAGTAGAATATTATGATCAATAGTATCAAAAGCTGCACTAAGGTCTAAAAGGACAAGTACAGAAACTAGTCCATTATCAGATGCAATGAGGAGGTCGTTAGTGACCTTCGCTAAGGCTGTTTCAGTATTATGATGGATTCTAAACCCAGATTAAAACTCTTCAAGTAAACCATTTCCCTGCAGGTGGTCAAATAATTGCGTAGCAACAACTCTTTCTAAGATTTTTGAAATGAAAGGGAGATTAGAGATTGGTCTATAGTTAACTAAAGTTCCTGGATCTAGCGTTGGCTTTTTGAGTAAGGGTTTAATTACAGCCATTTTAAAAGCCTGCGATACATGGCCTAAAGTTAATGAAGAATTGATTATATGAAGAATAAGGCTACCAATAAGTGGGAAGACTTCTTTAAATAACCTGGTAGGAATAGGGTCTAAAAGACAAGTTGAAGGTTTGGATGAGGAAACTATTTTGTCTAACTCACAAAGTTCGATTGGAGTAAACTCATCAAGACAGACATCAATAGAAGGAGTTGTAGTAGTTACTGTATTTAAGTTAACTGTGGGAAGAATCTGATTGATTTTATCTCTGATGGATGAAATTTTATTATTGAAAAAGTTCATAAAGTCCTGACTAGTAAGCTCTAAGGGAATGCTAGGATTGACAGAGTCCTGACTCTTTGTCAACCTGGCTACAGTACTGAAAAGAAACCTGGGATTATTCTTGTTCTCTTCTATTAATACAGAGTAATAACTCGTTCTAGATTTTCTAAGAGATTTTTTATAAATTAAAAGATGATTTCTCCAAGCTAAATAGATTTCATCTAAATTAGTGGAGCGCCATTTTCTTTCTAATTGACGAGTCTTCTGTTTTAAGCTACGAGTTTCTGTGTTGAACCAAGGAGTTAGAAATCTCTGATTAGACTTTTTCTTTTTTAAGGGGGCCACCAAGTCTAGAGTCTGATGCAGAGAAGCTGAAACACTATCCACCATGTTATCAATTACAGAAGGAGCAAGCTGTCTATAGTTTATTTCCGTTGTGTTGACACATGGCATAGAGGAAACAATCTGCATAAATTTGGTAACAGCATCATCTGAGAGGCATCTACTGTAATAATATTTTTCTTTAGGAGCCAAATAGTCAGAAATAGTAAAATCAAAGGTTAACAGACAATGGTCTGACAGTACAGGGTTATGAGGAGACACTACAAGATTTTCTATTTCTATGCCATATGTCAGAACAAGGTCCAATGTATGGTGGAGGTAATGAGTAGAATTTCCTACTTTACGAGAAAACCCAATCGAGTCTAATATTGAATTAAATGCCACATTAAGGCAGTCACTATCTACATCCACATGTATATTAAAGTCCCCTACTATAATTATTTTATCTGATTTCAGCACTAAATCAGCTAAGAAATCTGCAAATTTGGATAAAAATTCTGAGTAGGTTGATGGAGGACAATAAACTATGGCAAATAAAATTGGGTTTAGCCTAAAATTGCTAAAGTGCCCAATACTGAGGACCAGGCCCTCAAAGGAATTAAAACATGTTTTTTGCTTTACATTAACTAGTAATTTGGAATGGTAAATTGTTGCTACTCCTCCTCCACGACCAGAACTTCTGGGATTTTGACAGTTTAAATAACCAGAGGGAGTTGATTCATTTAAACCAACATAATCCTCTTGCCCTAACCAAGTCTCTGTAAGGGAAATTAAATCAATCTGATGATCAATTAACAGATCATGGACTAACAGAGACTTGGGAGTTAGAGACCTAATATTTAATAAACCACATTTAATTTTTAAATTATGAGGAGGAACAGAGGCCAATTCATTCAGTTTAGAGGCTTTATGTTTAATTTGAGTTTTACCAATATTTTTCTTTATCACTTTGGGATGCTTATGCATTATATTTTTATTTACTTTGGAGGGAGCAGACAACGATTCTCTGATGGGGAAGACAGGGGCTAAGTTGAGGGGTGGCGGATGAAGAGGAGCTGCAGAGAGGCGTGTAAGACTGTGACTCTGCTTCCTGGTCCCAACTCTGAGTAGTCAGGGTTTTGGAAATTTGGATAAAAAAGATGCCAGTTTGTTAGATAAATGAGAAGCACCATCCAAAGTGGGATGAATGCTGTCTCGTCTCATAAGACCAGGTTTTCCCCAAAAAGAGGTCCAATTGTCAATGTAGCCCACGTCATTTTTAGGACACCACACAGACAGCCAGCGGTTCAAGGATGACGAGCGGCTAAACATGTCATTACTGGTCAGATTGGGGAAGGGCCCAGAGAATACTACAGTGGCAGACATCGTTTTTGCAAAGTCACACACCGATTCTATATTAAGTTTCGTGACTTCCGACTGCCGGAGACGGATGTCATTAATGCCGGCGTGAATAACAATTGTGGAATATTTACAGTTACTTTTAGCCAGCATTTTCAAATTTGACTCAATTCATTTGAAACAATGAAGAGACCAACTACAGAAATGAGGTGAGCCAACTGGTCCAGTGGTGTAAAGACAATAATGTCTTCCTGAATTAGGTAAAAACCAAGGAGATTGTGGTTGACTTTAGGAGAGGACACACAAAGCATCACTCTCTGATCATCGATGGAGCAGCTGGGGAGAGGGTGAGCAGCACCAAGTTCCTGGGGGTGCACATCTCCAAGGGCCTCTCCTGATCCAACAACACCACGTCACTGGCCAAGAAGGCTCAAACTTGCCTCTATTTCCTCCACAAACTGAGGAAAGCCTGAGTCCCACCTCCCATCATGTGCGCATTCTACCGGGGCACCATTGAGAGCATCCTCACAAGCTGCATTATGATGTGGTATGGCATCTGCACCGCCTCCTGTCAGAAGACACTGAAACACACAGAGAAAGCAGACAGAAAGATCATTGGTTCCCCTCTGTCCCCTCTCTCGGACATCTACCACACCTGCCTCACCTGCAGAGCCATCAACAATGCAGGTGACACCTCCCACCCCTCACACTGGCTCTTCAGCCCTCTGCCCTCAGGAAAAAGGTACCAGAGCCTCCAGGCCTGCTCCACAAGACTGCTAAACAGCTTTGTTCACCAGATCATCAGGACCGTGATCTCTGCCCCCCCCCCCCACCTAGACCATAGCACACTCACCCACACAATAACTACCCCAACTGTTTGCACGGAAAGACTTGGCACACCAACAGTAATACATCTGCTGCTGTATGTCTCTGCCCCTTACTGCAACCATTTGGAAAAATGCCATACCTGCTGCTGTCTGTCTGTTATTGAATGAATGAACTCCTTTATTGTCATTGTATGCAAACATACAACAAAATTAGTCAGCTTCATAAACAGACTGCACAATTAACCATTTAAAAACAGACAATCAAATAAAAAACAATGTATTGTGGAAGATGAAAGCAGACGAGACAGCAAGCTAGACGACACATGAACTTCATGAACATGAACCTTCCAACATCAAGTACAGGAGATACTCTATCTGGGTCTCTGGGCGCCTCCTTTTTATAACCTTTATTTCTGCCCCATGAGACCCAGGGAGCCCAAAGCAATATACTCAGTGCAGAAAGACATGCGTGGCACATTAACAGCATAACACCAGCACTGCTTCTCACACCCTCTCTTCCCATAATGACTCCGGTGTCTCCTGAATTCCCCGCGGGGCGGATAGTCCTTTCTGTTACGTCTGAGACCCCCTGGTACCACTTCCTCCTTCAGTCCTTTGTTCCATCTCCCCTCCGGCTTCTGACTCTGCGTGGAGAACCCCCCACACAGTGCCACCACACAGCCCCCCCCCCAAACACCAAAGGGAACTACCCCCCCCCCCCCCGTGCCTTGGGCTTGAGCCAGCGCCCATAGCAGCTGTAGCGGGGGATCGCCAGTCCGGCTGAAACACCCTGCTGATGAGGTGTGCAGGTGGGCACATTAGTCTGTGGTGGGAAAAAGGGGGGGGCATGTTAGCGTCATGAGCGCAGGTCTCTACCGAGGGAACACCAACTTGCGGAGCCACCGACGATGGGCTTCCATGCCAGGGAGCTTGGGCCAAGACCACCTGCTCATCTGCCAACACAAAAGCGGGCTTCAACCTGTTGATGCAGACCGTGTCCCTATGCACCCCCCAAGTCTAACACAAAATGCTTTGCCCCAGTTTCCACCACCCTGAATGGTCCGTCGTACAGTGGGCGCACCGAGGTCCGGTGTGCATCGTGCCTGAAAAAACAAAACTGGCGCTCTGTAATCTTTTCGAGATGAAGGTGCGGGGAAAACAATGGTGAACTGGGCCCAGCACGTTAACAGCCTCTCTACTGTACAATAATTGCGCGGTCGGGTGGGCCCCAGGAGCAGAGTTTTCCGGTAAAAATTCACTGGAGATCTGCAGCCGCTGCGAAAAAACTAGTTCTGCCAGGGAGGCTGCCAGATCCTCCTTAGGAGTGGAGCACAACCCTAACTCAGGGCAGGCGGTTGAACTAATTTGCATCCGTGAGTGAAGCTCTGAGCGCTGCCTTAAGCGACCTATGAAAACGTTTGCATAACCCATTAGCCTGGGGGTTGTACGCGATAGTGCGGAGGATTTTGACCCCCAGGCTCTTGGCCATCGTGGACCAGAGGTCTGAAACGAGCTACGGACCCCTGTCAGAAGTGATGTCCAAACTGAACTGATCTGTGCAAACCCAAGCCAACAAAAAAGCACAAGCCACTTCTGTGGACGTGATGGAAACCAGCCGGACCACTTCAGGCCAACACGTGTTGCAGTCCATGATCGTCAAAAGGTGCGTGAAACCTTGCGACGGTAGGAGAGGTCTCATTAAATCCACGTGGACGTGGTCGAACCTCCTGGCCGGGATTTAGAATGGCTTGAGGGGGGCTCTGGTGTGCTTGTGCACTTTGGCCCGCTGGCATGCAATGCACACTGCAGCCCACTCTTTCACATCCTTGCACAAGTGTGGCCAGACAAATGTTGACCACACCAGTTTAAGCAAGGTGCGCACGCCGGGATGCAAAAGGAAGTGGACTGACTCAAAAATGCGGCAGTGCCAAGAGGTCAGAACCACTGTGCGCGGGCGACCGGTGGAGATGCACGCAAATGTCCACGTCCCCGGTTTGCTCCGCGGCCATGGCAGGGAAATCTCTTCCCATGTAGACCGGGGAGACTAATGTGTGCAACAGCAATTGCCATGATGTTGAGCTTACCGGCAACATACTGAATGTCGGTCGTGAACTTCAAGATCGCGTCCAAATGCCGTTGTTGCCGGGCCGACCACGGTTTCGAGACCTTGGACATCGCATACGTTAGCGGTTTATGATACACGAATGCGGTGAACTTGCGCCCTTCTAGCCAAAACTGGAAATGGTACGTCGCCAGGTGGCGGGCCAACAAATCTTTGTCGAATGTACTGTATTTGCATTCGTTGTCGTGCAAAGTATGACTGAAAAATGCAAGTGGCTGCCACGAATCGGAGACGTACTGCTCCACCACTGCCCCTATGGCAACATCAGATGCTTCCGTGGTGAGCGCTATCTGTGCCGATGGGGCAGGGTGGGCTAGCAAAGTGGCGTCAGCGAGCGCTGTTTTGGCGTCTGCAAAAGCCTGGACTCACTCAGGGGTCCAGTTGATGTTTCCCGCGGGCTTTTTTTTCGGTAGTGCAGCGTACAACAGCTGCAGCAGCTGGGCTTCCAGGGGGAGGAAATGGTTATAAAAGTTGACCATGCCCAAAAATTCCTGTAGGGCCCTCATGGTCTGCGGACACGGAAAGTCCAACACGGCGCGCACCTTATCAAGTAGCAGAATCGCGCCCTCCGGCGAAATGCGTTAACCCAAAAAATTGATCACTGGCACACCGAATTGGCATGTCGCCGGGTTAACTATAAGCCCATGCACTTCCAACCTCTGGAAAACCATTTTGAGATGGGCAAGGTGCTCCTCCTTGGAAGTGCTAGCCACCAGAATGTCGTCTAAGTAGACAAAAATGAAAGGCAGGTCAAGGAGCACCGCATCCATCATTCTCTGGGAGGTTTGCGTGGTGCCCTTTAACCCGAATTGCATGCGTAAAAACTTGAAAAGACCAAAAGGAGTTATTATTGCTGTTTTGGGAATGTCCTCCGAGCGCACTGGGACCTGGTGGCAACCGCGGACCAGATCCACTTTCGAACAAACACGCATCCCCGCCAGGCGCACAGAAGAATCCTGCATATGCGGGATGGGATGCCGATTGTGTTCCATGGCATAGTTCAAGCGCCGGAAATCGCCGCACGGTCGCCATGACCCGTTGGTCTTAGGCACCATGTGTAGTGGGGATGCCCACGAGCTGTTGGAGTACCTGATGATGCCCAGGTGCTCAGCCGCGTCCAGGTACCGAGGTTGCGTGAACACCGGCGGGCCTTTCATGGCTGTGAATGATTCAACTCCATGTTTGGTTGCCGTAGCCGAAAAAATTGGGACCGTGAGTGCTGGGAACTGTGAAAGTAAATGCTGGTTCATACGCCCTGGAGCTATAATGTTAGCCAGTGTTGTTGGCCCAGCTCCCCGAGATGTGCAGGGCAGGGAGGTGAAAGAGACAGCATCCACTAAAAGTCTGTTGGCAGCATCGACTAACAACCCATAAGCACATAAAAAATCTGCGCCTAAAATGGGGGCAGAACACGCAGGTACCAAAAAGTCCAACTGATAATTGAATCTGTGCAAGTACATCGTCAGCATCCGTTCGCAAAACATTCTGATGGTGGATCTGTTGGCGGTCATGAGCTTGGGACCGCTGCCTCCTGCTGACCTGTCTGCGCTGACCGGCAGGATGAGGCTCTTCTGGGAGCCAGAATCCACCAAAAACCATCTCCCTGAACGTGTGTCCGTTATAAAATGCAGCTTGTT
This sequence comes from Pholidichthys leucotaenia, assembly GCA_020510985.1. Taxonomy (NCBI): domain Eukaryota; kingdom Metazoa; phylum Chordata; class Actinopteri; order Cichliformes; family Pholidichthyidae; genus Pholidichthys; species Pholidichthys leucotaenia. The sequence goes on along the minus strand of CM035842.1, from coordinate 354,155,269 downwards.
CCTGTCACCAGCGGTAGAAGCTGCTACTGACTGCTGACTGTGCCGTCCTCCTGGCTTCTTGAATTGGCACGGCGGCAGAAAGCATTGGGCATCTGAGCCGAAACGGCGATGATAGAAACAGATCGCCCCGTTCCTGAGTCTCTTGGCATCCGTCCCAGCTACCACCAACGGCTGGAGTCCGTCATGGATGTTGGTGCTGCTGCATGCATGCTGAGAGCTATGGTTGCTAAAATGATGCAGTCCGCTTCCTGTGCCAGGGTGCGGTAGTCCTTGGTCACCAGCAGCGGCGAGTTGGCCAGGATTGCCCTTGCTGTAGAAGGTAGGTTCCTGTGGAACAGGTGGGCAAACAGGAAAGATTTGGCGTTCCTCCCCTTCAGCGCTAACATGCTTTCCATGAGCTCCACAGCTGATCTGTCACCTAACTCTGAACGTGTTAGGAGTCTCTCCGCCTTCTCACTGTCAGACAGGGTATGACGCTGGAGTAGCATCCGCTTGAGCGCTTCATATTTCCTCTGGGCTGGCAGCTCCTGGAGCAGGTTTGTTACCTGTTGTGTGGAGCGCACATCCAGCACAGCGACCACATGGTAATATTTCGTGTCGTCCATTGTGATCTCGTGGACAACGCGGTCAGATTGTGAAGCCAGAAGTCTGGGAGCTTGACTGTGACAGCGCATGCGGTGCTGGTGTTCTCCCCCTGGGTTGTCTCCAGGGCGGTGCTCAGCTTGTTCTCCATTGCACGTCTTGGGGTCACCAATGTGGAAGATGAAAGCAGACGAGACAGCAAGCTGGACACCTTCCAACATCAAGTACAGAAGATATTCTATCTGGGTCTCTGGGTGCCTCTTTTTTATAACCTTTATTTCTGCCCCATGAGACCCAGGGAGCCCAAAGCAATACACTCAGTGCACAAAGACATGCATCACACATTAACATCATAACACATCAGCCCTGCTTCTCACAACCTCTCTTCGTCTAGGGACTCTGGTGTCTCCTGAACTCCCCGGGGGGCGGATAGTCTTTTCTGTTACGTCTGAGAGCACCCGGTGCCACTTCCTCCTTCAGGCCTTTGTTCCATCTCCCCCATGGCTTCCGACTCTGGGTGGAGAACCCCCCACACAGTGCCACCACAGTGTATAAATATAAATAAAACATGATAAAACTAAGAGTAAGTCAGTAAATAAAAGGCTAAATAAGGACTTAATATGGCACATTTTACAGTATGCCAGTTCTTTCATAATTAATTAATTATGGGAGGTTATATGATGTGATGTCGCGGGGGGTGGGGGTCAAAGTTATTATTTAGTTCACGTATGGCTGTATGACAAAAGGTGTTCCTCAATCTGGAAGTGCAGCATTTCAAGGCCCTGTAGCACCTTCCAGAAGGCAGTAGGACAAACAGATGACGGAACGGATGACTGCTGTCTCCAATGATTCTGAGAGCTCTTCTGTAAAAGCAGGATCTGTAGATTTTTTTTTTTCCAGGGAGGGCAGGGGATCACCAATGATCTTTTGTGCAGTGTTAACTACCCTCTGCAGGACTGCCTTGTCTGTATTGAACTATTGATCATGTGCAGTCCAGTCTGTCACTGTCTGCACCTCCACTACCGCACTGAACTTGCAATTACGGGTATTACGGCTGCACTTTTTCTGTATATAGGATCCCTGGATTTCATCGTTATCTTTATTTGCACTACGGGATTGCTGGGTTTTCTTTTTTTCTTTATTTGCACTATGGGTAGCATTACTGTACATAGACTGCTGTTGTTGTTTTTCATCCTTATTCCTTCTTTTCTTCTATATTGCGCACACCACTAAGAGAGAGAGAAACGGCATTTCAATTCTCCTGTATGTCCTGTACGTATAGAAGTATTGACAAATAAAAATCTTTGACTCTTTGAGTAATGCTACAGCGTTATGCATCATTATGAGCAGCCAAAATTTATATAGCCAACAGCTCTGACCACATAAAAATATATTAAATAACTGAGGAAACCAGGCCTTTTTACCTTACAGTTGGTCTTGTTGAAAACTAGAGGACTTTAAAGCGCTTCATAAGCTATGTGCGTCAGTTTATGGCACCCGTGTCCTTGAGAGGATCTTGAGCATTTGTCATACTCTGTTGGAGAGGAGGTGTACTTTCCTTCCAAAATATATTTTGCCATATTTGGTGTTTTAATAATGGTGGAGCTTAAAGGCCCTGTCACACCTTGATGATTTTGGCAGCATATGCCAACGTATCAAAATTTCTCTAAAATGTTATCCTATGGCCAAAATTTTCAATTTTGGGCGTATGCATCACATATCCAGAAGGAGTTGGACATATACATAACATATTAGGAACTTATTACATATTAATACCCTTGTTAGTAACCTTATTGTTACCTTATTAGTAACTTAGCAACTTAGAGCAGCACAGTGGTTAGTATTGAGGCAGCACAGTAACTCACCCTTGGCCATGGGATCTCGGGTTCAATCCCACCTCCTGACCAAGAGTGATCCTTCTGTGTGGAGTTTGCATGTTCTCCCCGTGTCTGTGTGGGTTTACTCCGGGATTTCTCCAGTTTCCTCCCACAGGGGCCAAAAACATGCAGGTTAGGTTAACTGGCATCAACTGGGGAGGTATGAATGTGAGTTGTCCCTTGTCCCTTGCTCCTTTCCCCCAGGCCACAACTGTAAATATGAATGTGTTCTTAATCTGTTCTGCCTGGTTAAATAAAGGTTAAATAAATAAAATTATATAGAACGCTTCGATAACTTATAGATAACTTATACCAATGAATGCTTAGAATGTTGCCAGCATTCACAACTTATGCCTAATGATAGTCTAACTTAAGCATAACCAGGGTTTGACATTAACATCGGCCAACCAGCCAATGGCTGATGGATTTCAGTAGTGGCTGGAAAGACAGCCACACCCACTAGCTACTTTGGCTGGTTGTAGTTTTCTCCAGCAGCATCTAAAGTAATAAATCTATTGCAATGTGAGACTACAAAACTACAATGCCCATTGCCATGTCCGTTGCGCAACTTGCAGCGAACACATGAATGGATACAAACCCAATGTGCAGTTTTGTAACGTGTTTATCTACAAAAGGGAAAATATACAAATTGTCCAAATAACAGTCACTGATGAGAGAAGATGAGACAACCGGCTACAAACTACAAACCAGACACCCACTGTACCATCAAAACAGAAAACAAAGCCCAAAAGAAAACCTGCCCCCCCCCCCCACCCAGAAGCCCAACACAACAATCCAGGGCGGGAGGTGAGGGGAAACAGGTTAGGAGGGATTAACCAAGGAAAGAAAAATACCACGATACCACACAATGAACGCAACATTTCCCAACCCCAAAGTCACAATCACCCCTCCCCAAAACCCAAGAGTCCCCAAGGCTCAGGGGGCCGGCCACTGTCCCAGGCCCATGAACGTCCATGAACCATGCCAGGGGGCCTGCCAAAGTCCAACGCCAGCCAGACTGCCAGGCAAGGTGAGTCAGGTGGCCTGCCTGGAGAGCCTGGCCACCGACCCCAATGGTACAGTTTCTCCGGTGGCCAACTAGGATTCCTCAGCCACCAGGCCAGGTAAAGCGGGACGGAAAGTGGCCCCCTAACTGGGAGACAGAGGCATTCAGGCGGCCGACCCACATCGTTGGGCCACCAGGACCAAGGGGGAAAGCAAGGGGGCAGCCTGCCCACCGGAAGACTGGGAGGTGGGCGGCCGGACCAGGGAAAAGAGACCCTTGTGGTCACTGGTGGCAGGACCTGACAGACCATGACGGTGCCCAGCAGGAAGAGAAGGATCGCCCAACAGGCCTCTGGAAAGGGAAAGGAGACCCTGGTGTCCTTGGACTGGCTGGCGACACCCATGGTGGTCCTGACATAACGCTGAGCCTTCGTCGCACCTGTGGTAGACCCAGACTGGGCCATGGCTGCACCTGCGGTGGACCCGGCCTGGGACGGAGTGGCACCAGCGGTGACCCCTATCTAGGGCTCCATTGCTCCCGCGATGCGCCCCAATTGGGCCAGTGTAGCACCCACGGTGGACCCCGACTGAGCCATGGTTGCATCCACGCTGGAGCCTGGGAGAGCCCTTGCTGCACCCGCGATGGGACCCGGCTGGGCCACTGCTGACCTCCATGCCATCTTGACCCTGGGCCAGCCGATCCGTACGAGGACTCAAGCCAGGACGCGGTTGATCACAGGCACCCCCGGAGACCTGGGCTGAGGCGGAACCCAACCCACGACCCAAGGCAGATGGGGAGCTGGACCCATGGAGGCCACAGCGGGGATGGCTGAGGCCACAAAAACCTCCAGTGGCAAGCCTGGATCCTCAGTCTCATCCAGTGATGTGGACCTCTCTCCGGCAACCATAGAAGAGGACTCAGACACAGAGGAGGAAGGGTCAGGGTTGCCGGCAGCGGCAGAGCCCGGCGAGGTGAGCTCAGGTGCTGCGTAGGGCTACAGCTGGCCCTCCTCACCTAGAGCTAGGCAAAAATGCTCTATTATGGAAAGAAGAAAGACAAAAGAGAGCACTTGCCTTAGCTCGAGCTCTACTGCCATCCAGGACTCCAACGATCCTGGTAATGTTCTCATGGGCTCGACCTCCTGGAGGTGCAGCTCGGGTGCTGACTCTGCTGCGGAGGCTTCCACAGCAGGCGTGTTGGTCTCTACAATCATTATTTCAGCCGTCGTGACCCATGCTGGAGATTCCTCCAGCATGACAGCTCGTGTCTGGCTCACCGTTGCTGTGGGGGAAGGATCCTCCTGGACCTCTGGCTCCTGACGGTTCAGCTCCGGAGCACCTTCAAAGGAAGAAGGAATGCACAGAGAAAGGGCTGGTGAGCCATTCATGGCAGCAGCAGGTGGGGAGAACTCAGGGGACTGGTCTCCCTGAGCCTCCCTACCAAGAATCAGGCAAGACATTTCATTATAAGTTGGAGAAGAATGAAAATTAACTTGCCTGCTAGCCTGGACTTGGATGTTGCCTGCTGCTGTACTGTGTTGAGTGTCATCCCTCTCCCTGGCTCCAGAGAGCTTGGACCCCACCATGGGAGGAGTAGGGGCCTCCCCAGGCATCATGGAAACAGGAACTTCTGGAGACGGCACAGAGAACCTCCGAGCAGTGAGAGGAGCCAACGAGGAGACAGACTGTGCGGCAGCTGGAGAGGAAGAATAGGCTGACGTGACAGCCGGCAGAAACGAACTGGAAGAGGAGACTGCCGTGGGAATTGTCTCGCTGGATGAGGAATGGGCTGCTGGCGAGGAGGAGATGGTGCTTCTCCAGTGATCCAGGGCTGGACGACGTCGTCTTTCCAGGGCTGGAGTCAAGGCAAGTTGGAGCTCTGGAGACAGGGGCAGGGCTGGAGTGGGAGAGCTGAGGGAGAAGGATAGCCTCTTTCGCCACAAACGCCACTTCCATGTCAAGGGCAGCTCCACTACTGGTGATCCCCTCTCGGGCTCCTCTCCACACAGTGCGAGGATGAAGTCAAGGATGTCGGCCGATTTGGGAAAGAACAAGAGATCGGGACATTCATCCAATACCTCTGCTGCGGTGGCCCGAGCGGCACGAGCAGCCTCGCGAGAAACCAGCCCCAGCGTGGAAGCGAAGGCATCCTCAAGATGGGCCAGTCCATTCAGCTCTGCGTTGCCCCAGTAATCCAACATGACTCTGGCAGCAGGTAGGAAAAACACACACAAAAAATGAAAAAAGCACGCTACTTCACCGCTTGGGCTCTATGTCTGCTGCGTAACTTGCAGGGAACATATGAATGGATAAAAGCCCAATGTGCAGTTATGTAACTTGTTTATTTACAAAAGGGAAAATATACAAATTGTCCAAATAACAGCTACTGATGAGACAAGATGAGACAACCGGCTACAAACTTTGTTGGCTGGGATTAGATGCCATACGCGTTCTGGGCAGGGTAGGAGCGGAGAGGTAAGGCATAAATGAGGGAAGATTTTACAGATTTACATACATGTTGGAGCGGAAAGGATCTGAGGAACAACATGGTACCAGTGAGTGCCAGTTGAGTGCCAGGCTCAAATAATCTGCCAGCTGAAAATAATAAGCACAATCAAAGCCCTACAGCCACAAATCATGGTTGGGGTTGAAAACAACCCCAAACATGACGCCCATAAGTACTGTCCTTTTTTCTAATTGTTTTTTTTTCTTTCTCTTCTTTTTTCTGGTGAAAACAGGTAGTGTCCATTTAGGTTAAATCCATCAACAACTACTAATGACATCATGCAGCCATGAAGGGGTGTCCCAATTCATAGGGGTAGGAGAAGGTGTAGGGGTACAAATGAGAATTGGGGCAGATCTACCTGCACTTCACTCATATTGCAAATATTTTTCTCTACCGTTTTACAGTATTTACTGCTCTTCATAAATAATTAAATAGACAGTGTTTATCTTGCTATTTTTATGTATGTATAAGGGTTATATATATGTATAAGGGTTTTTATGTATCTAATAAGGGTAAAGATAACGAATACCTGGAGAAAACAGGAAACATGGACCAACTGTATCGAAAAGTGAAGGAGCTGACGTGGAAGAACAACTCAGGACAGAAAATAAAGCATCATGGGTAAGCAAGGTGAACTGCTGACAGACCCTAAGCAAGCCAACTGCAGGTGGAAGGAACACATAGAGGAGCTTTACAACAAGGAAAGGAAGCCAGAAGAGACTGACCTGGAAGACAAGACAGGGGTGGAGAATGACCCGCTAGAGCCGGACATTTTGGACAGAGAAGTAGAGCAAGCAATGGACGAGTTGAAGACAGGCAAAGTTGAAGATGATGGCATTCCAACAGAGCTGCTCAAATCACGAAGCCCAGAAGTGATGAAACACCTAGTGAACCTTTGCAAGACCATGTACACTACTGCAGAATGGCCTGCAGACTTCCTGCAGAGTATTATCATTCCACTACAAAAGAAACCAAATGCGCAGAGATGTGAAGACCATCAGACAATCAGCCTCATATCCCACGCATCTAAAGTCATGTTGAGGGTGCTGAACAACAGACTGAGAGCCAAAACATTCAAGTACATCGGAAGTGATCAGTTCAGTTTCAGGAAAGGTATCGGCACCCGAGAGGCAATAAGAATGATTTTTTAAAAATTTATTTAACCTTTATTTATACAGCGTAGTTGCACTGAGAGGCAACCTCTCTTTTTCAAGGACGCGCTGTTCACATTCACACAGTTACACATTCACAGCAAGAAGCTGCCCAGTGCAACCACAGACTGACCTGTGGCCACTGAGCAGCTCCGCTGGAGCAGTTGGGGTTCAGGGCCTTGCTCAAGGCCACCACAGTGGGGTTAAAGTGCTGATGACACGTTTTTGACATTTTTTAGCATGTTGTGTAAACCCAAAAGTCATTGTCTCTGACATATTTACAACAGCGCCTGCATAAACTAGTTATCATCAAAAAACAGCAGCTGCTGACTGGACTGTGGTGCCGCCCACCGAATTAAGGGCGGTACCCCCATGACGTAAGCGGGAGAATGGACTCCGGTGTTGTTGACTGGAATGACAGCAGCTTTGTAGTTCACAATTTCTCTGGTTTCTTGTTTTAATTTTATGGCTATGTATTCGCATTGTGTTGCAGGCTTAGATAAACAGCAGGCATGAAAGACCACATCACACACTTCAGCTCCAACTGTCATAAGCCTCCTTCGTTCCTCGTGCGCTTTTATGCAGGAGGAGTGCACGAGGAGGGGAAGAATTAATGGATTTACGTGCAGCTTTGACCTACTTTCTGTGATCCCATGCTGACATCTCGCCAGTCCGGCCACGTCCCCTCTATCATTATCATCAGCTGATCCAAACTCCCGCTGATAATGTTTCCCGGTTCTCGCCCAGGTGCTTCTCATCACACCATCACCAGCAGTGCGTGTCTTTCGCGGCCGTTTGCCAGTCTTGCACTGATGGTCCATAGTATTGTCATCTGTGCTGTTTGTCTGCCAGTATTTTCAGCACTCTCACGACGCATTCATTACTCCATGTTCGCCATGGCTCTTGTGCATCCTTGAAGAGATGTTGGCTCTGGGGCGCACCTGTGGCAAACACATCTCCTCTCATTCGTTCGCTGGGCGATGCCGGCCCCCGAACACCATCAGAAAGTGTGTCTGTGTTTCTTGTACGTCTTCACCTTTCAGGGAACTGTCTGTCTTTTTGTATTAAACGTGCTGTGGTGAACCCTGCATGCAAATCCTTGTTATTTCATCCTCCCTCTCACTGCCCTGCATAAGAGCGCATGGGGGGTCATGATGAATGGATTTACGCGCAGAATTCAACACAGCACATGTATTGAACATAAGAATGATGATAACAGTTCCCAAAAAGGTAAAGACCCACAAAAATAAACACAAACACCCACAGTTGGTGTTCGGGGCCGACATCACCCAGCGAACATGGAGAGGAGACGTGTTAACCACGGTTGTGCCCCAGGGCCAACATCGCTTCAAGGGGCGCAACAGAACCACGGCTGTGTGGAGTGGCTAACATGTCGTGAAAGTGTTGCCAATATTGGCTAGCTGACAACATGGTAGATGATGCACACAAAACATGAACAGCTGACTGTCAAAGAGAGAGGGCGCGTGTGTTCGGACCGGCGAATCTTGGACAGTGCCCACCTGAAAGTGGTTCAAAACACACATAAAACACATGTACAAAACAAAAACAACAAGAACTCAAAATATAATCCGTAATAAACCCGATGCCTGAGCCACAGAGAATACACTGCTATGATTTTTTTGAAAAATCGTGTTTAAATAAATTATAATTATGAACAAATAATTTGTTGCAATATCTGTAATAAAAGAATAACCCTGGTGCTCCCCTGCCGTGTGTTTGTCGTTGCTGCTGCTGCTGGCATGTGTGCCTCTCCACCATCACTCTGTGAGTGTGACTGGCTTGGCACAATGCCCGCTTGTCAAGGCTCAAACCTATACGGTTTGATGCCCCCAGATTCTTCATTGTCATCCCATTCTTCGGAACTATAATCGTCTGAAGATTGGACAACACAAACCAATTCCAGACTACATATGCTGGAACCATCGTTGATGTTTTCAACCGCTTCCATCCTGTGTGTACAATGAGCAGCCAAGCGCTGTGTTCTCCCGATGACGTGACTACATGGCAGAGGGGTTTTCCAACCACTGACGTAATTGGTGACGTGGCGCTCATGAAAACATCGGATATTCGTGTGAAAAAAAGCCTGTTTGACTTAGAACTACACAGACCAACCTGTTTTGTCATACTGTATTATGTGTTGAAAAATTAGAGGAAGTCAAGAACATGTCATCAGCACTTTAAAGAGGGTGGGGCAAACACTGCTATGTTATCTGTCCCACCCAGATCTAATCTTGCCTGTCCAGGGATCAAACCCAAGACCCTCCACTCACCAGTCCACATCCCTAACCATCAGGTCATCCCTAACTATTAGGTCACCACTGATGAGAACAATAGGAGAACGCAGTATAGAACACAAACGAGATGTATATGTGTGCTTTGTCACCTTTGAAAAAGTGTTTGACAAGGTCGATTGGACAAAACTGCTGAGGATTCTGAAAGATCTGGGAATGGACTGGAGCAACAGATGTCTAGTTGCAGCCTTGTACATGGGACAGACAGCAACAGTAAGAACAGATCAAGGAGTGGCAGGATGATGCACCATCGGAAGAGCAATACGTCAAGGTAGTTTGCTATTGCCCTTACTTTTTAACATCTATGCAGAAGCAATGATGAAAGAAGCCATGGAGAAAGTTGAAGAGTGTGTGAAAGTGTGGGATTGTGACATTCAAGCGGTGAGATTTGCAGATGATCAGGCGATGATGGCGAGCTCAGCAGAAGGACTACAGACAATCATGTTTCAATTGAAAGACATGGTGGAAAGATATAAAATGAAGATCAACTAAAAGAAGACTAAAGTGATGAAGATTGAAAGAGCAAACAAGAACAGCTGCAAATCAACATCAATGGAAAATATCTTGAACAAGTACAACAGTTCAAGTACCTTGGCAGCCTGCTGACAGAAGACAAAAGAAGCAAGAAGGAGCTCAAGGCACGAATCGCCATGGCCAAAGATATGTCCAGTAAACACCAAATATGGCTCAATAAAGGCTTCATTTATAACTTGAGGAAACGTATCAAGACACTGGTGTGGAGTGTGCTCCTCTATGGCTCAGAAACCTGGACTATGAAGAAAGCAGACATCAAGCGGCTGGAGAGCTGTGAGATGTGAATGTGGAGGAGAGTGGAGAAGATCAACTGGATGGACAGGGTGGGAAACGATGAGGTGCTGACAAGAGTGGGAGAAAAGAGAACTTTGCTGGATACCATCTTGAAAAGCTTGGTGGATTGGACACATCAGATCAGAAGGGTTACCATGAACAGTGTTGGAAGGAAGAGTCGAGGGGAAATGATCAAGAGGGAGAAAGAGATTGATGATGATGGATGACACCAGGCAAGGAAAGAAATACCATGAAATGAAAAACACAGCACTAGACAGGGAGGAGTGGAGATGGCTGACATGTGCAGGACCAGCCTCTGGGCAGACCACTTCGAGAGAAGGGTAATTTACATTGAAAACGGTTGCAAATTTAGTTCAAGTAAATTTTAGCATCCGATAGTCCAATTTGGTCATATTAATCATAATTTTCTAACCACAAAATTGTGGCTAGTGAAATGGCCGAGTGGCTAGTAACTTTGGAAAATCACTAGCCACAGTGGCTGGTAAGTAAAAAAGTTAATGGCAAGCCCTGTGCATAACTTATGCATAGCTTATCCTAACAAGCATGGTCATGCCCAACTGCCGTCGCCTCCCGATCCATGAATCCTGGGTGTGCGAGAGCCTGAAGGCTCCATCATCTCGATTCATCCGAGATGATTCTCTCCTCCAAAGATCATTGCACAGCAGGGGGCATGACTGACCTGGCAGATCTGTCAAATCTGTCAGGTCAGTCACGCCAATGTAAAGGATAAAACAACTGAATGTAAGACGTCACGAAGGTCAGATGACAGTCGAAACATGTCAAGGTACGAAACATCCCTTTACTTTGTCTGAATAGAAGAACAAGACAAGTTTGACACGGACATCTGCTCACCATAGAGTCTTGACAGTTTCCTCCTATGAACAAAGGATGACAATACACCATTATATGGTAGCTGTAATTTAGATGTCATGTGGTGATCCTCGCGGATCACCAAGAGACGCCACAGAGTTCACCAGAGAGTTTGGCAAGATGTTATTATGTCACGTTATCCAGACGTGACAAAACACAACTATGAACCCCTTAGGGCAAACACAGACATAACTAAGACTTGGGCTCGTAGGGCTAACCCAGCCGCTATGAGCTAACTGTGACAAGACTATGATACACGAACCTGACATGAAGGTCTCACGGCACTCTCAAACATGGCGAGGCGTAGACCCAGACTTGACAAGGACAAAACGAGACGAGACGTTGACAGAATGTAGACCTATACTCCTGCGTCTTACCATCGCCAGTGCCGGGCTTAAAAGGGCGAAGCACTAACGACGGTAATGACAATCAGCTGACCGGCCGTTGACAGGCGGAAGCCCCACCGAGCACTTTCACAATAAGAGCCCGGTGAGGCCAGAATACAGCCCGCAGCTGTCAAGGCCGGCAGCGAGAAATAACTTAGCCCGAGCGCGATCAGAACCGGCGCTCGGGTCATAACAGTACCCTCCCTCCACGGGCGGACTCCGAACGCCCCAAGGAACCACCCTGCCCCCCCCACCCCCCCACCCCCCCCAGGGTGGGAGGTTGGGGGACAGGTGCGGAGGGAGAGAAACCAACCCATGAACAAGGCAAAAAAAAAAAAAACATACAAGACAATGACAAGGCAAAAAAACCATACAAGACAATGACAAGACTAAAAAGAAAAAAATGTACAAAGGAAAACAAAAACCAGAACTACAGGTTCAGATAAACTAGATACAAGAACACATTACCTGCTCATACCAGACTTAACATGAAAAACAAAAAACAGAGCATTACTCGCTCATACCAGACTATGAAACAAAAAACAGAGCATTACCCGCTCATACCAGACGATGAAACAAAAAAACAGAGCATTACCCGCTCATACCAGACTATGAAAAAACCAGCAGGGCTACTGCAAACACACATGAAGCAAACTAAAATTGCTTAACATAACTTTACTATGGCTAGGCTGTGGCTTTCAAAAACACAAGAGGCAATCTAAAATTGCTTTGACATAACATGACTGACTTGACTGTGGCTTTCAAAACAAAGGCATGAGCACAAGACACAACATAACCAGGACGAGGAGAAAAAAAACCCCACAAATACAGAGACACACCCAGGGACCACTACCACCCCCCGACAATTTATGTCGACCGATGGTCGACGGAGACGGACCAGGCGGCTCACCAGAGTCCAAAGTCCCGCACGTCCGCTTCTCCAGTGGTCGAACTAGGTAGCCCCATGGCACACATAACAGGTCGGGTGGCCGAACCGAGGCGCCGAACTGGCGAAACAGTCCCTCCGGCGGCCGACCCGTGTCCCTCAGCCACCAGTCCAGGGCATCAACAACCCGCAGCGGCCTCCCTGACGAGAACAAAACTCGGGAGAACCGGGGCGAGCGAACAGGGACCCCCATGGCCCCCGGCGATGATGAAAAGGGGCGGTGATTCTGAGGGGATCGGTGAGCAGGACGAGCCAAGAATCCGCTCCGCAAAGAAGGGTCTGCAGCTCCTCCTCCGCCAATGGACCGCTGCTGCATCACCGCTGGACCCAGATTGGGTCCCAGCTGCACCCACGTTGGGCCCCGATTGGGCCAGAACCGCACCCTCGGTGTACCCCGATTGGGCCTCCGACGAACCCACGTCGGACCCCGATTGGGCCGAAACCGCCCCTGCGGTGGGACCCGATTGGGCCTCCGGTGCAGCTCCGCTGACGAACTCCACCCCCGAACCTGGGACCTCCACCTCGGTGACTCCGACCCGTTCCCCGCCGGCGACACTAAAAGAAAGCTCGGGGACAGGAAAACCGGGATCAGTATCATCGGTAGCAACGGAACCCAGCGACACGAGCTCGGGCGCAGCAGACGGCTGCTCCTCACTCGTCTCCCCGAGAGGCAGGCAAAAATGCTAAACAAAAGAGGACAGAGACATAAGAGGGAGCACTTGCCTGCACTCGGGTTCCGTTGCCACCCAGGACTCCGACGATCCGGGTACAGGGCGACTCTCATCAGCTGACTCGGACTCAGCTGGGTCGGGCTCCGCAGCTGGCACGATGTCATCAGCAGCCTCAGGTTCCTCCCACGCTGTTGTCCATGCCGACGACCCATATGGCGTGGAGGCAGGGAACCCTTGACCCACTGGCTCGGACCGCTCCGGCGAGGAGACCCGGGGACGCTTCTTCATCGGCTCAGGCTCCGGGCCGCAGTCCGCTCCTCTCCTCCGTCCAAGACGTGACTGCAGGGCCGGATGCGGGCTATCCAGCACTGCAGGGGCCCTCTTCGTCCGGCGACGCTGGCCTGGCGTCGCGGACCGCTCAACGGGGGAGAACACAGAGGCAGTAGGTTTAATAATTTTATCCACAGCAGGTGGAGGGAGCTCGGGGGGCTGCGAACCCCGAACTCCGCCCCCAGGAGTCAGACAAGGCAGATCATTATTAAGATGTGACAAACAAACGATCACTTGCCTTCCTCCTGGGGCAGAGATAGTTCCTGCTGTGGGGGATGTCGTTCCTCCTTCTCCCCACTGGATGGCGACAGAGGGCCCCCTAAGAAAACGAGGTGGGGCCGCTCTCGAAGATTCGCTGACAGGATACGCCGAAAGCAAGTCCAGCCGGGGATTCCGCTGAGGGTTGCCCGCACCGTTACGCCGACGTCCTCGTCAGCCCCCAGACGGCGTGTACTCCTGGACCTGCTCCGGGACGGGAACGGGACACCAACGCGGGGAGAGAGGATACCTCCTCCTGTGCTTCCCGCTCTCTTCCTCCTCCAGCCCACGAAGAACCTCGAGCTGAGCGGCGAGTTCCTCCCACCTCAATATCACCTCCGGATGATCATCGTAGTCGAGGGGAAGGCTGTCCAGATACTCCTCAGCGACGCCCAGATGCCAACGCATGTAACTGGAGGTGTCGTCAAATGTAGCGGCAAGGAGCGCCCCATCGGCGTATTCCAACACGCTCGCTAGCTCCTGGTCCAGGCGCCGACCGCGGCTTCTGGATGACGGCATTCTCCCAGATGTTGACACCCGAGCGAGAAGAAACAATAGTCCAGTATGGCACAAACTCCCGGTGAAACGGCGTCTCGATGCGGCGCCTCCGTTTAGGCGACCTGGCAGGAGTATACTGTCATGTGGTGATCCTCGCGGATCACCAAGAGACGCCACAGAGTTCACCAGAGAGTTTGGCAAGATGTTATTTATTTCCAGACGTGACAAAACACAACTATGAACCCCTTAGGGCAGGGGTGTCCAATCATGTGCCATGGAGGGCCAAGACCCTGCAGGTTTTCTCTTCTACCCAGTTGCTTCAGCAGGTGTTTTCACTGATCAGCAATCAGTGGGAGGAAGTTCAGTGAAATCTGGTGCTGAACACACTGGTTGGAGGTAAAGCCTGCAGGGTCTTGGCCCTCCATGGCACATGATTGGACACCCCTGCCTTAGGGCAAACACAGACATAACTAAGACTTGGGCTCATAGGGCTAACCCAGCCGCTACGAGCTAACTGTGACAAGACTATGATACACGAACCTGACATGAAGGTCTCACGGCACTCTCAAACATGGCGAGGCGTAGACCCTGACTTGACAAGGACAAAACGAGACGAGACGTTGACAGAATGTAGACCTATACTCCTGCTCTTACCGTTGCCAGTGCCGGGCTTAAAAGGGCGAAGCACTAACAACGGTAATGACAATCAGCTGACCGGCCGTTGACAGGCGGAAGCCCCACCGAGCACTTTCACAATAAGAGCCCGGTGAGGCCAGAATACAGCCCGCAGCTGTCAAGGCCGGCAGCGAGAAATAACTTAGCCCGAGCGCGATCAGAACCGGCGCTCGGGTCATAACATTAGAAACACATTCAGTAAGTTACACGTAGGTTCAAAGCACGTTACTCATAGGTTAGAAATACACTACTCACACAAAGTTAGGGATATTCGGCTTTCGGGTGAAATTTCAGAATGCACCTAAAATACACTATAACCTTTACAGGTGAACTTAATTTGACTTTCTCTAACCTTTTGAATGCATCTGTCCAACTGTTCAATGTTTCAGTACTTTTTTGTAACTTGCTGTTCTCTAACAAGGTGCTTAACAGCAAAATTCACAACAGGTATTTAATCCATGAATTGACCAATAAATTATCTGGTTCAATAAGAATTGGTATTTAAACAGTCCTCTTCATCATGCTGTTCACATTTTGACATCATGAGACCAAGACGACACCTGACAATTGATCAACATTATCTTGCTATTACGAGGCTTCAAACCGGATGTTCTCCGAGGGAAGTGGCCACTGAGCTTAGAGTCTCACAGAGTGTCATCAGCAAGTTGCAACAGAGCTACAGAAAGACTGGAAGAGTCAGAGAAAGGCGTAGAAGTGGATGTCCTTTGGCCACATCCCACGCTAATGACTGCTTCATTGTGAACAGTGTCCTGCAGAACCAGATGATGAATGCCACTCAACCCCAGGCACATTTAAGGGAGGTGAGAGACACCCAAGTGTTACGTTGGCCCATTCAGAACCATTTATATCAGTGTGGTCTGCGTGCTAGATAACCTGCAAGGGTACCTGACCACACCACCAGGCACAGGTTTCATTGTCTTGCATGGGCCAGGGAGCATTTATGCTGGACAAGGGACCGTGTGGCCTCAGTGCTGTTCTCTGATGAAACTCGATTCACGTTGAGCAGAAATGGTAGCCGCCAACAATGTTGGAGACGTCAAGGAGAGTGCTATACATCAGCCACTGTTGTCACCAGACGAGCCTTTGGTGGTGGTGGTGTTACAGTCTGGGCAGGTGTCTCTAGTCAATCCAGAACTGCCTTACACCTTGTGAACATTACAATGACAAGCCGATACTCCCTGAATGACATTATTAATCCAGTCATTGTGCCCCTGCATGAACAACACAGGTCTAATTTCATCTTAATGGACAACAATGCTCCAGTTCATCAGAATCAGAATCAGCTTTATTGGCCAAGTATGCACAACACATACAAGGAATTTGACTTTGGCTAAAAACTTGCTCTCATTGTTCAGGTGGAGGATTTAAATAAGGATTCAATGACAACAGAGTATGTACAGTAAATTACAGTCTGTCCACGTTTCTATAAAAGGATGCAAATATATACAGGAATATATGCAGTTATTTACTCAGACTAACCACACTTTGCAGAAATATATGAAAAAATATACAGTCACACAGTATTTCAATGTGAACTCAGATTCAGTGATATAATGTGAATGAAGTAAAAAGCAGTGTGAGAGTTATGTGCAATGTAATAATGGATGAAAAGTCATGAGTACAGCAACAGGTAGGACTAGGTGAATGTTAGGAGTTCATCAGAGTGATGGCTTGAGGAAAGAAACTGTTCCTGTGACGGGTGGTTTTGACCTTCAGTGATCTGTAACGACGACCAGAAGATAGAAGTTCAAACAGTTTGTGGCTGGGGTGTGATGGGTCAGCACAGATGTTTCCCGCCCGTTTCCTGGTTATGGACCGATATAAGTTCTCAATGGAGGGTAGGTCAGTACCAATGATCCTCTCCGCAGACTTAATGATCCGCTGCAGTCTGGTCTTGTCCTGTTTAGTGGCAGATCCAAACCAGACAGTGATGGAAAAGCAGAGGACAGATTGGATGATGGCGGTGTAGAAGACAACCAGCAGCTCCTGAGGCAAATCAAACTTCTTGAGCTGACGCAGAAAAAACAACCTCTGCTGGGCCTTTTTCCGGACAGTGTCTATATGGGAGGACCACTTCAGGTTCCGGGAGATTGTGGTACCCAGAAACTTGAAGGAGTCCACAGTGGACACTGTGCTGTTGAGGATGGTGAGTGGGGGGAATGAAGGGGGGTGTCGCCTGAAATCCACAGTCATCTCCACCGTTTTGGCTGGGTTAAGTTCAAGATGGTTCTGGCTGCACCAGAGGATCAGCTGCTCCACCTCCCGCCTGTATGCAGACTCATCATCATCCCGGATCAAACCGATGACTGTGGTGTCGTCCACAAACTTCAGGAGCTTCACCGAAGGGTCCTCTGAGGTGCAGTCATTGGAGTACAGGGAGAAGAGCAGTGGGGAAAGGACACATCCTTGGGGGGCGCCAGTACTAATTTTTCGGGAGCTGGATGTAAATCTCCCTAGCTTCACCTGTTGCCACCTGTCAGTCAGAAAGCTGGAGATCCACTGGCAGGTGGAGGGGGTCACCTTGAGCTGGAGGAGTTTCTGATGAAGAATGCCTGGGATGATGGTGTTGAACGCTGAGCTGAAGTCGACAAACAGGATCCTGGCGTACGTCCCTGGGGAGTCGAGGTGTTGCAGGATGTAATGTAGTCCCATATTCACTGCATCATCCACTGACCTGTTTGACCGGTAGGCAAACTGCAGTGGGTCCATCAGGGGGCCTGTGATGACCTTCAGGTGGTTCAGCACCAATCTCTCCAAGGATTTCATGACCACAGAGGTCAGGGCAACAGGTCTGTAGTCGTTTAATCCTGTAACAGAGGGTTTCTTGGGAACTGGAATGATGATGGAGCGTTTGAAGCAGGAAGGCATTTCACGCAGCTCCAGTGATCTGTTAAAGATCCGGGTGAAGATGGGGGCCAACTCGTTGGAGCAGACTCTCAGGCAGGACGGAGACACACCATCAGGTCCTGCAGCCTTCTTGATCTTTTGTCTCTGAAAGACCCGGCGCACCTCCTCTTCACAGATCGTTAGTGCTGGTGGAAGGTCAGAGTGGAGGAGGGATGGAGTTCCTGGGGCTGCAGATAATCCTTTTGTGTGGGTGGGAGGTGAGAACTGTAGGTTCTTTTCAAACCTGCAGTAAAAGCTGTTTAGGTCGTTAGCCAGCTGGAGGTTTTCCACAGGGTGGGGGATGGTCTCCTGTAGTTGGTGATATTCTGCAGGCCTCTCCAGACAGAAGCAGAGTTGTTGGCTGAGAAGTTTTTTTGTAACTTCACACTGTAGCTCCTCTTAGCAAGCCTGATCTCCTTCGTCAGCATGTTTCTGGCCCGCTTGTACAGAGTCCAGTCACCAGTCCTGTAGGCCTCCTCCTTGGTCTGACGTAGCTGCTTCAGTTTAGGAATGAACCAGGGTTTATTGTTGTTGTATGTGCAGAAGGTCTTGGTCTGCACACACATGTCCTCGCAGAAACAGATGTATGACGTCACAGTGTCAGTGAGTTCATTTAAGTTAATGGCTGCAACTTCAAAAACACTCCAATCTGTGCAGTCAAAGCAGGCTTGTAACTTCAGCTTTGATTCCTCAGTCCATTTCATCAAGGTCGCATCATTAGGGAACGGCTGCTGAAGGCTAGGGTACCTCAAATGGAGTAGCCTACACTTTCTCCAGACCTGAATCCCATAGAAAATGTATGGGATCAGCTGAGTCGCTGTGTAGAGGCTCATAACCCCGCATTCCACAACCTCAATGACTTTAGGGCCGCCCTTTAAGAAGAGCGGAATGCCATGCCTCAGCAGACAATAAGTCAACTTGTGAACAGCATGAGATATCGTTGTCAAGCTGTAATTGATGCTCAAGGGCACATGACAAGTTATTGAGACAGTGACATTTTTTGTTGTGGTATACCCACCACTGTTGTTGGCTTTTGTTTCAATAATTTGTTTGAGATGTGGAAATCACCATTGCATGCTTCTACTTAAATGCCCTACTTTCATGGTATAATATCACTGTAGCATGAACGTTCTACATTTAACATAAATTTCACCTGAAAGCCAGATATCCCTAACTTTTTGTGAGTAGTCTAAGTTTTGGGTATGCTAGACAATATCTCGACGTATTTCGACTTATGAGTAACTTACAAGTAATGAGTCAACATGTGTCAATGATCACATAACTTACCTACAACTAACGGCCCATGTATGCGGTACGTATGATCCATACGCCAGACACATCGAAAAAATTTTTGCATGGATAAAATTTTTCAACGACCTTGCCGTACTACAAAGTATACCAGCATGCTTCAGTGTGCTCTTAAGTTATACAAAACTTACCCATAACTTATTCGACCTATGCCAGCGTATTCGCCAAATTTTTTAAACGTCAGCATAGGCTGTCTAAATCGTCAAGGTGTGACAGGGGCGTAATAGAGAGCACTCTCCAATAAGTCTGTCTAAAACCTTCCTTAGGTGTATAACTGGCTTGAGCTCTGTGACAGTGAAGGCTGCAGCATTGATTTAGATCACTTCTCCAGTCAGTGAATTATTCCTCATGTCCTGCGGGGCCATTATCACCTCAGAAGAGTTAGCTCCCATTGTGACATAAATGTTGTGCTATCATTATCATAGAGTATAATAAAGTTAATCACTTAGAACAACTTTATTGTTCAGCTGTGACCTTTCAAACTTCTGACAGAAGCACACCCAAACAAAATCAATAAAATGCTCCAAACTGAGGCACCAATTCCCCTCACTCCAGCTGGGGGCTATTTTTTTCACAGTTTACTCAGAAGAATTTACTCTGTAGAAACAAATTTAAAAGAATATGCTGATAGATGCATTCACTTGTGAAAGTTTATGCCTGATCTCTCATGCTTGTGTTGGTTCAGCGAGACAGTGAGGTAAATCGAAAGAATCAATTTCTCCATCTAACACCTCTCCACCATCTGTAGTATTATTGATATGAGTGTACAGCGGCCTCAGGGAAGACCTGGCCTATCGACCCCAGCAACAGAAACAACATTTGGGTTAGAGTGAAGGTGATGCAAGGTACATTAGTATTAAACTGAAATGTGCAAAGAAGAAATCAAACAAAATCCCAGAAGATCTGAAATGCTGGCATCTAAAAATTTTTCCCCTAAAAATGTAGAAGGCAATAAACATCCATCCATCCATCCATCTTCTACCGCTTAATCCTTTTCGGGTCAAGGGGGGCTGGAGCCTATTCCAGCATCTTTGGGCAAGAGGCAGGGCACACCCTAGACAGATCGCCAGTCTATTGCAGGGCCAACACAGAGAGACATACAACCATTCACTCTCACAATCATACCTAAGGGCAATTTAGAGGCAATAAACAGTAAGATCTAATAGCAAATAAATGCATCGGAGCAATAATTATATAGTACAATGAATGGTTCTAACAGGAGATACCACCTTATCACAATAAAGGGGTCTGCAGAGCTTTGATGAACAAAACTTAAAACTCCCAGAAATATGAGAAAATAGTCACCACCCTATAAAGTCTCTAACAACAAGATAAAATATCAAATTTACATGAAAAAAAAGCAAATGTGACAAAACTTGCTGATTTAAGGGGGGGAATCCAAAATTTAACAATTATGTCAAGATGCTGCAAATTTACATAAAAAACTGCAAATTAATAAGAACAAAGTTTCAAATTTATGATAGAAGAGTTTAAAAGAAAAAAACAACTCTTAGTAATTTTAACAGGGTAGTTGAAATGTTTTGCAGATTGTTTAGACAAAAAAATGCTCTTTGCATAGCAGAGTTTGCAGATCCCTGCATCAAATTATTAGTGAGCATCCTTGAAACAGAAAACAGTAGAACTAGGTCACAGGAAACTAAAAATGAGATTGAGAAGACTGTAAAATATATTTACTGTGTGGTTTCCACCAACACATGAAAAAAATAAAAATATTACATCATGGACTGGCACACTGAGGTATTGTCTGTATGTCAGAAAAATAACTAATTGTGGATAACCCCCACAACAGACTGGGACAATCAGAGCGTGCATCTGGAGCGATTAACATTACAGTGAAATGTGGGTATTAATGTCAACAGGCAGCCTCGCTTCGTCTAGCTTTTTCCTGCTCAGTACTGTGATGTTAATGTGCCATTCATGCATTGTGTTCATGCTTCCTGCTCTTACTGTGATGTAAATGTCCCATGCCTTTCATGTATTGTCTGTAGTTGGGTATAAAAGCTGCATTGCTCTGTAACTCACGCTCTTGCTCTTACCACTGCTTCTGACTACTGCTGCTGAGAGCCTGAGGACCCGCTCCAGCCTGCCTGCACAAGGGCTGGAGCGAGTTCCTATGATGGCGGTATGATTTAATAAACCTACTTAAAACGCTCAGTTCGCTGCCTATAATTCTTTACCGCCACATTGGTGACCCCGAGAATGCACACGCTTTGTGCAACGCAACCTTCTGGTCTGGACAGCCACCCTGGTGACCCGACGACAACGAACGCAGCACCCGGCGGTGATTCTCCGACGACAAGCGAACGCAGCAGCCTGGCGCAAATGATCTGCTCTCCCTTCTGCTACAGGGAGACCTCGACGCAGAGCCACCACCAGGCGAAACTCTCCGGAGATCACCCACGACCGGGAAAGCTGCAGAAAGCTTCATGGTGAGATCTGCACGCCTGAGATCTGCACATCCACGCTGGGACCGGCCGCTCTCACAGCTCCTCCACATGAGAGCGCACGCACCTCATCCTCTCTCCACGACGGCGACCTCCAGGGCCGACGGAGAACGCAGCGCATGGACCTGAACGCACCATGACCAATCTACAGCAACACACTGAACAGGGATGATTATCGCCACCGACTACGCTGATCTCCAGCAAGCTCCCTGACCCTGACTCGCCTCTCCAGTGGGCCCACCCACGCACGGAACCCCTGCATACGCACCGGGGGGTTACGAGGACGGCGCACCACGCACGGGACAATAACGGCTCCACAGACCGCCTTCGTCCTTCGCCGCTGCACACAGAACCTCCAGGGCTGCTCGCACACCTGAGGCATGCACGCAGCTCGCTCACAGGATTTTCTAATGGTCTTAGCCACGGCGCACAAAGGGAATTCAACAGTCTGCGGTCCCCGAGGGCTTTAGGGTTGCACCCGCACCTAAAGTCAACACGCCAAGTCCCTCTGCTTTTGTTTTTTTTTCTTACAGCCGCTACGCAGCCTCGCCGCTCCTGTTTTTCTTCATGGCCGCTGTTAATCCTCGCAGGACTTAACTGCGAGAGGAGTCAGTGACTAATTTTTCTTTGTACAGCTGCTGTGGACCTCCGCACATTCAACGGGACAGCCCCTCAACATTGCGGATCCACAGGCAATTTTTGCGCAGCCCAGACATTTCTTTGTCCCGGGCCGGCACTTGCTATCCCCCCCCCCTCCACCTCCGTCTGCACAGAGCTTTCCCTGCTCGCTGCCAAAGCCGGACTATCGAGGCCTCAGCCGCCTGCTGAGCCCTCTGGGGGGGAGTAGTGTGGATAACCCCCACAACAGACTGGGACAATCAGAGCGTGCATCTGGAGCGATTAACATTACAGTGAAATGTGTGTATTAATGTCAATAGGCAGCCTCGATTCGTCTAGCTTTTTCCTGCTCAGTACTGAGATGTTAATGTGCCATTCAAGCATTGTGTTCATGCTTCCTGCTCTTACTGTGATGTAAATGTCCCATGCCTTTCATGTATTGTCTGTAGTTGGGTATAAAAGCTGCATTGCTCTGTAACTCACGCTCTTACTCTTACCACTCCTTCTGACTACTGCTGCTGAGAGCCTGAGGACCCGCTCCAGCCTGCCTGCACAAGAGCTGGAGCGAGTTCCTATGATGGCGGTATGATTTAATAAACCTACTTAAAACCCTCAGTTCGCTGCCTATAATTCTTTACCGCCACACTAATCACCTTAGAGCATTTTCACACCTACACCCCCCCCCCTCCACACACACTCTCTTTCCTGTTTTCTGAGCCAAAATTACAGGTGTGAATCCCCCCTTCTTCCCCCAGACCACAGTCTAGATAAAATGGCAACCCCCCCACCCCCCCCAAAAAAAGCTGATATTGGTTCAGCTCAAACTGAACTTTGGTCCAGTTTGTTTCTCACATGAAAACAATTTTCACAAAATTTCTGACTTTTGAAACAAGAACAAGAAGTTATGGCAGCCAGAAAAAGAAGAGTGACCAGGGCAGCACTTTTTAAAAGGGTGCAGGGAAACTGGCCTGGTGGATTGGGAGCCTCTGGTAGGGCCTTCTTTCTTTTTTTTGTTTTTTTTTTTTTTGTTACTTATCTGTACCTGTAGGTAGACTTGGTTTGCAGTCTGGTGACAAGCCACTGGCTGCTGGTCGCTGCGTGCGCGAGCGCCCTAAACCTACATGTTTTTGGTATGCGGGAGGAAACCGGAGAAATCCCAGAGTAAACCCGCGCAACACGGGGAGAACATGCAAACTCCACACAGCTCACTGTTGGTCGGGGGCTGGGATCGAACCCACGATCTCATGATCCCCGCGATCCCCCGGCCGAGGGTAAAACTGTGCTGCCGCAGTGCTAAACCACTGCGCCACCGTGCAGCCATCTTGCACAGGCCTCATTGATGCTGTTGCGTCTACTCTCTTCAAAGCTCATTTGTGCTTTGTAAGTCAGAGTACACCATCTGGATCTGTCTGCTGCACACTCCTCCAGCTGCTTAGGAGCTATTCCAGCATGGGCAATGTTGGACTTGATACAGTCTTTAAACCGTTTTAGGAGTCTGCCCTGCTTTCTCCTGCCTCTGCTGAGCTCACCATATTGGAGTTGTTTTGGAATTCTGCTTTCTTTCATCCTGATGTGACCTGCCAATCTGAGCTGCGCTTCCAGGATTATGGCTTCAATGCTGGTGGTATCTGCATGGTCCAGGACCTCAAGGTCTGTGATCCTGTCCTGCCATCTGATGCTAAGGATTAAACGTTAATTCCGCATGTGAAAATGCTCCAGCAGCTTAATGTGCCTTCTATACAAAGTCCAGGTCTCACACCCATATAGGAGACTGCTGAGAACGACTGTCTTGTACACCTTGAGCTTGGTTGGCTGCTGGATGTTATGTTGGTTCAGCAAACGAGGTTGTAGTCTTCCCATAGCTTGGCTTGCTTTACAGATCCTTGTGTTGATCTCTTTGTCAAGGGACGCATCACTGGATATAATGCTGTCAAGGTACTTAAATTCCTCTACCATCGTCAGTTTTGTTCCCTCAATTGAAATGGATGGACACTGGCCTGGTACAAGAGGACTATGTTGAAATAGCACTTCTGTCTTCCCTAGACTGATAGAAAGACCGAACAGACAGGATGCTTCAGCGAACTTGTTGACGATGAGTTGGAGAGCAGACTCTGTGTGTGCCATGAAAGCACAGTCGTCAGCAAAAAGAGCCTCTCAGATAATCCTTTTAGTAGTCTTGGTTTTTGCACTAAGCCGTTGGAGGTCAAAGAGAGACCAATCCAGTCTATACTTGAGGTACACACCATTCTCAATAGCTCTGACAGCATGGCTGAGAACGCAAGTGAAGAAAAGGTTGAATAGCACTGGGGCTAGAACACACTCTTGCTTCACACGGTTTCCAGTCTCAAATGGGTCAGACACTTCTCCTCTGGAGAGAACCATACCTGTCATGTTATCATGGAACAGACAGATGAGGGTCACAAACTTTGAGGGGCAGCCAAGTTTCTGGAAAATAATCCATAAGACCTCTCTGTTGAGAGTATCAAATGCCTTAGTCTGTTCTCTGCATTTCTCCTGCACTTGACGGACAGCAAATATCATATCAACTGTACTTCTGCCTGGTCAGAAGCCACACTTTGCTTCTGGCAGGTTCTCCTCAGAGACACTGGAGATTAGGCGATTAAGAATGACTCGCACTAGAATCTTGCCAACAATAGACAAGAGGGATATGCCTCGGTAATTGCCACAGTCTGATTTGCTCCCCTTGTTCTTATATAGAGAGACAATGCTGACAGAGGAGGGTTTGTTGAGGAGAGTGCTGAAATGTTCCCTCCATCTCTCGTTAATGGTGCTCTTCTCCTTCAGCAGCATGCCGTTTGTTGACAGGAGAGGGGTATTAGTGGGTCTGCATGGTCCATACACCGCCTTGATAGCACTAAAGAACATCTTTGAGTTCTTGGTGTCGGCATACAACTGGACCTCCTCTGCCTTTTGGTTCCACCACCTACCTACTAACTCTTGCGCTGAAGTCACCCATCAGTATGAGCTTGTCTTCAAGGGGTGTGGCCTTCACAAGGTTGTTGAGATCCTCGTAGAATATTTTTTTTGCTTCATCGCTGCTGGTTAGCGTTGGAGCATATGCACTAATGACTGTGACATGACGGGAAACATTCAGCGGGAAACGGAGCTTCATCAGACACTCATTGATAAAGGTAGGGAGGTCTGGAAGCTGCTTGAGGAGTGGTGTTTTGATGGCCAGACCTACTCCATGGATTCTGTCTTCATCACGAGCCTTCCCTTTCCAGAAGAAGGTGTAGCCACCTTTTATTTCTTCAACAGATCCTTCATCTGCCAATCTAGTTTCACTAAGCGGGGTAATGTCAATGCTGTAGCGTGACTGTGCCTTTGCAATGAAGGCTGTTCTTCTCTCAGGTCGTGGTGAAGTTTCCTTGTCCATTAGCGTACGGATGTTCCATCATCAAAATCATCTTTTCCATCTTAATGTTTTTCCAAGAGGCTAGAGCCCCCATCCCCCGGGCTGGAGACCGTCCCGTGCCCCTGGCACGAGCTTCCCCAGACTCCCCCACAGCGGGCCTGACCCCAACCCAGCACCACTGCCACACACTCCAGGGAACCCCGCGCCCAAAGAAGATGGCAGCAAGGCACAGGGGCCCAACGGGGGGCCAGCCCCCCCCCCCATGATGGGGCCCAGGCCTCCCGCCAGGACCCCAGGCCCCCGGCAGAAAGAGGGCAACAAGGGTGGGGGAAGACCTCCGCCCCCCTCTCCCATGCATGAATCATGACAGGTGTGTGTTAGCTGTGTGATGTGATTGTGTACAGGTGTGTGAGCTACCAGATTGCAGTTAAAATTGGGGGGATGGTGGTTAAAACACCGCTAGCCACTGCTATAGGCAATGGGGCTCCCATCCCCCCAAGCCTTCATTGTCTATAGTGCAATTAAAACTGAGGTGAGGGCGGTCCCACTACGCAGCAGACAGAGGGACCCCCTTCACCAACACAATATGGCACACCCCCACCCCAAAACCCTAAGTGTATCCAATAAGATGTATGTTCCACCGAGAATCAGGGGGAGGGGGGAGGTAAGACTGGGAGGGAGGCGGTCCAAAAGGGAGCCCATCTGCCTCTAAAAGCCAGCTCACAAACTGGTTCAGGAGGCCACCCTCTGGTGAGGGCCGCCAGGCCGAGCAGCCCAGGACCCGCCAGCGTCGCACCCTGGTGCCCCCAGCACCACAGGCATGATGAAGCAGCCACACCCTCACCCACTCTCACACATCTTGCACACATGAAAACACACAACAACAATACTAACAATAATGAACAATGGGCCGGACCCATACAGCGCCCCACACCCCAAGCGACATCCAAGAGTCCCCACCACAAGCCCACCAACCACCTACCCCAGACAAACACCGACAGCGGCAGGCCACCCCGCAGCCACAGCCACCCCGGAGCAAACCAATGGGAACTCGGCCACCAACTCACGCCAAAGGCCCCCCTGGCCATCCCCGAGCACCACACACATCCGGTGCCAAGGACACTCAAGGCAATGCAGCAATGCGGCAAAGCACCCCGCCCCGTGACACAACGGCAGGACGGCCGGGAAAAATAGGCCCTGAACCGCCAATCCCCAGGCCACCAGATGGCCCGCCCCACCCCTGCCAGCCAACGAGGTCCCCCTACCCACACACACATTCTCCATCCCTGCACATCCACCTACAGGTACCCATACCCACCCTCATGTGCACACACACACTCACCATCAGACATGCCCACCTACACCCACACACAACCCCGCAGGCATCCACACAACACACACACACGCGCGCACACACGAGCACACACACACATATCCGCATACACACACACACACACACACACACACACACACACACACACACACTCACGCACATACACTCACACACGTACGCACATACACACAGACACACACACACCCACACCCACAGGCCTCAGAGAACGGGGGGGGGGGGGGACCTCCCAGGATGCAAGTACCAGCCCCTGGAGTGCCGCCAAGGCCCCGGGGTGTGCATGACCCTGGCACGTCCCCCGCACCACCGGCGCACACCTAACCCAGAGGGGGAATGCCCCCCCAGCACCAGGGTCAGACCCATCCCCTCCCGAGAGGCAAGGCCCAGGGGAAGCAGGATAACATTCTAGTGCTAACCCAGCTACTTTACCTCTTAAAATGGAGGAGTTGTCTATATCTTCAGTTTGAAGTGTAGTGATGGATGAGCCAAGAGCTGAAGACAACATGACATAGATGTACCATGCAAAGTTGTTCGGTGCATTTGCCATAAGGGGGGCAGCGTGAACAGGGCCAGCCCAAGCCTCTGTGGGGCCTTAAGTGAAATTTGATTTTGGGGGCCCCTATTACTGCCAATAATACTAATTCATGACCATTCACACATCAACTGTAAATGTATTTAATTTTCTAATATGTCATTACAAATACCCTTGTAAAACTAGATGTGAGAACTTTTTGTTGTTGTTAGAGTGTAATCAACAGTCATGGAAGCAGACAACAGATCTGCAAACTTGTAGAAAAATCTTTCAGTACTGAGCAAAGTCAGCAACTCCCCCTACACAATTGCAGCAGTGTTGTTTACGTCATCTCATTGTCAGCCTGGCATGTTTCTGCCAATCTATGTTTTTTAATTTGAAATGGTAATAAATTCAACTACTACAAATTTAACTAACTGCTCAGTGTACACCAGGAATGGGCAACTGGCGGGCCGTGGGCTGTGGGACACACGCGGTCCCTGACATCATCCACAGAGGTCCGCCAGTCCATTTCCAAAAATCAATTATTTATTTATATCCCGTTTGAACATATTTGGAACTGCATTCTTAAATGCAGCTATAGAATCCGCCAGCAGAGGGAGCACTAATCGAAACCTAGGTGAAGCGTGCCAGAGGGAGGGAGCCACAGATAGAGGGAGCAGTGTGCCCCGGAATACGTGCTTTAAGATATGTACAGTATCTCCGTGATGTCATCATGGAGGAGTGGAAGAAGATTCCAGTGGCGACCTGTGAAGCTTGAGTGAACTCCATGTCCAGGAGAGTTAAGGCAGTGCTGGAAAATAATGGTGACTACACAAAATATTGACACTTTGGGCACAATTTGAACATTTTCACTTAGGGGGGTACTCACTTTTGTTGCCAGCGGTTTAGACATTAATGGCTGCGTGTTGAGTTATTTTGAGGGGACAGTAAATTTACACTGTTATACAAGCTGTACACTGACTACATTGTATCAAAGTGTCATTTCTTCAGTGTTGTCCCATGAAAAGATATAATGGAATATTTACAAAAATGTGAGGGGTGTACTCACTTTTGTGAGATACTGTACATCTAAATATGGCCCTCGGGAAGTGAGGAAAAAAAAATTGTGGCCCTCATTACCACCAAAGTTGCCAACACTTTCAACATTAAGTACAGATATAATTTGATCCCACTGTATAGCCTAGCATCGTTAGTTCATTACTTTTCTATTTTTACACTGAGCAATTTACAAAGGCTGTTTTGTTGTAACTTACCAGGTACATCAGCTGAGGTTACAGCAGACACAGAGGGGACAATGGGAACAGTGGATGGGGATGAGAGACAGTGCTCTGCAGAGGATGGAGATGGACCTAAGATGAAAACAGCAACA
Organism: Pholidichthys leucotaenia; assembly: GCA_020510985.1. Taxonomy (NCBI): domain Eukaryota; kingdom Metazoa; phylum Chordata; class Actinopteri; order Cichliformes; family Pholidichthyidae; genus Pholidichthys; species Pholidichthys leucotaenia. Next base: position 354,126,445 of record CM035842.1, on the reverse strand, counting down.
ACAACAAAAGCTAGCCATGTTAGATGTCATATTACACTTGAAAATTAGGAAAACTTTTACTCCAGTGTGTTTTTGCTTGTAATAAGAAAAAAGTCTGGCAGTGGAGCAACTGAAAATAGCTTGAGAGTTTTTGAAATAATATGCATTTGTCTAAAAACAAGTCCCTTGTCATATGATCATATCTTATATTAAATCTTAATGAGATCATTTGACTAGAAATTAAATATATATGGTGAAAGTTTTCCCTCTCCTGATGCATTAGCCTGGGCTGAGCCCGAGGAGGTGGACTGACACTGACTTGTATCGGCGCCTCCTCCAAAATACTTTAACAGTGCTCCTGGGAAAGTTACATAGAACTTATGAGCATACAGACAGTTGATGGAAAAACACTGTTCATTTTACTCCCACAAATTACTATGCTTTGCTGCAGCAAACAATTTTGTGCAAACATGTCTCAAACTAGAACTTTTTAATTCCTGCAAAAACACATTACTAACTAACTAACTAACTAACCTGCACTTATATAGCGCTTTTCTAGTCACAAAGACCACTCAAAGCGCTTTCATTAGTACTAACCCTCTATTCTAAGGGCCTATAGGAAACAGATATCTAGGGACAATTTAGAACAGCCAATTAACCTAACATGCATGTTTTTGGCATGTGGGAGGAAACCGGAGAAATCCCGGAGTAAACCCACGCAACACGGGGAGAACATGCAAACTCCACACAGATCACTGTTGGTCGGGGGCTGGGATCGAACCCACGATCCCACGATCCCCACAATCCCCCGGCCAAGGGTAAACTGTGCTGCCACAGTGCTAACCACTGCGCCACCGTGCAACATTAACTTAAGCAAACACGTTTGCTAGCAAAAGTTGTCCATCCATCCATCCATCTTCTTCCGCTTAATCCTTTTCGGGTCGCTGGGGGGCTGGAGCCTATCCCAGCATCTTTGGGCGAGAGGCAGGGTACACCCTGGACAGATCGCCAGTCCATCACAGGGCCAACACAGAGAGACAGACAACCATTCACTCTCACAGTCAGACCTAAGGACAATTTAGAATCCCCAGTTGATGCCAATTCACCTAACTGGCATGTTTTTGGCATGTGGGAGGAAACCGGAGAAATACCAGAGTAAACCCAAGCAGACATGGGGAGAACATGCAAACCCCACACAGATCACTGTTACTTGGGGGCTGGGATCCAACCCAGGATCCCCAGGCCAAGGGTGAGTTGCTGTGCTGCTGCAGTGCTAACCACTCTGCCACCGCGCTGCCCAGCAAAAGATGTGACGTTTGTAATTAGTTGTTATTAAACGTTTGCTATCAAAGGTTTTGATGCTAAAAAATGACCGAGTATCAAAAATAAACTTAATCACAGTTTAAGCTCAGTATTAGACCACCACAAAAACATTAGCTTGACTAGAAATCTATCTAACTTAGCAGTTAAAAGAGAAAATTCTCTACTTATTAACTAGCTAATCAAAATGTCAAGGATATTCAGGGACTTTTCTAACTTGAGGAAACTTACCTTTATCTTGCCTTTTTTTCCTCTTTCTTCCTCTATCTTTTCTCTCCTCCTGAAGGATATGTCCTTTTTTGCGACATTGTTATGTTTACCTGCTGCTCCTTAGATGTGCAGTGTGCTCTGTATGGCTGAATGCACACATTACCAGTGAAGCTCTGAGCTGAGCTTAGAGTGGAATCACTACACCAGCAGTACTCTGTGTTGTGTCCATAATTATGAGAATGATGAAGAAGCAGAACTTGGTTAACAGAACTTTATTCAGGATAACTGTATAACTATATACAAAGGCTTACAGCACTCGCCTGCATACCAGGTGCTCCACGACATACTCTGAGTGGTGTCACTACCGGAAACGGGCAGTTAGCCACCCCGGTCCACCCACGTCCAACCCAGCCGCCATCTTACCCCCCCCTTAAAAAAAATGTCAGGCACACAAATAACCCACCCTAATTTGTCACCCAACTCATGCACTAACAGGAAAACATATGTACAAAAAAAATAAACACCTATCCACTCACACAACTAAGGCTGGGGGGCCTGGTAGACCACCAACGCCCCCTACATGGCTGAGTGGGTTATTCTGCCGCTAGTAAGAACAACAAAACGAAATAACCAAAGGCCGTGTGTCTAACTGCAAAACAATCCCCATACTTATACTATACATAGTATAAGTATGGGCGATCCCCTGTGAGTGCTTGCTCACAGGGGATCGCCTGATTGCTGGGGTCTTTCTGCAACTGTGGGGATTCCCCCCTACAGTTGATAGTGCTATGAGATGACTGTTGTTGTGAAATGGCGCTATATAAATAAAGTTGAATTGAATTGAATTGAATTGAACATAACACACAAAACCACAATACATATACTACTAGCGGCCCGCACCCCAACTCCCATCCCACATTGGGCACACAGAACAAAATAATGTTGGGACATTCAATTAAAATGGGTCAAATACAGCAGGTGGGCTCAAATTCACCACTGCCATAATAACTCACTGAGTCACCACCCCACTAACTACAAAATTTAACATATAAATACTAATCGAATAAAACACTCTGAAACTCAGTGCAAAACAGGCATAACATCATACAGGCCAATAAAATTGTAATGCAACCACTCAACTCAGGCTTGCAACTACACAAATCATTATGTCTACTGTACTCACTCTCTTTTCTTTTTTTTTTTAAGTAAATCTACCGGGGCACCAAATAGTAAAACAACACATACAGGACTAGGGTAAACACCACAGACACACAAAACCAAAAGACCCTCAGTCCTTGGATGGATCCCTCTCCAGGCCTCTGCGCCATCTCCTCTCTACTACTGACAGCTGCAGATCCCTCGGGTGTCTCCAGATGTGAATAGACCCACACCGATCTGCCTCTATCCAGCCGGGCTCCACCTGGAACCATCTCTGGTTGTCCCGCTGCTCGCGTGGACTGTGATCCCGACGTACTCGAGCATCAACCTTGGTCTTCGAGGGAGCCCTCTTCCTTTTATCCAGATCACCAATCCTGCGACAGGCCTCAGTCACCGATCGCTCCGGCTCGCGGGTTTGTCTCGGTCTCCTCTTGGCAGGCCATCGCTGGGAGCGCTTTACGATCACCACGCTCCGTGGTCTAGCCCCGTTTTCTTCCGGCGTTGGTGCCTCTCCCTCACGAGACTCATCGGGGGTCCCGTCGTGCCGTCTGGCACCCTCGTCCAGGGCAGCATATATGACGGCATCGGGTCCAGCCAGAGACAGCTCAGCGTGGCGCAGGGTGTGCTCTCCCTCTGTCACTTTGTCCAACCAGTCTGAATCCCACACCTCAGCACCCTCCACGACTGGAACAGGTCGGCCCCACAGTCCACATCCAGACCATTCTTCACCCGACACATTGGCGATGGAGAATTCAAGACTGTAAAATAGGTTGCAACCCATAACGTTAACCCTGGATGCTGAAACATTGATGCGAACACTGGGCGCCACACTGTCCTTATACCGGGCCTCCATTTCCACATAGCCCAAAATAGCCAACCTGTTCTGTCCATAACCATAATACTCTTCATAATGCCTTCTAATCTGCCGGTGGGGAAACAGTCTCTCTATGGTCTCCAAATTCAGGACGGAAATCACCGCTCCAGTATCCACCAAAAGCAGGATTTCGACGCCATCAACACCATCGACGCGTGACGGTGCAGCCAGTCCTCCCTGTTGTCTCTGGGGAGACGGTATGCACAACTGTTGGAGTTTTCTGCGCAGCACCTGGTTCACCCCTACGGCTCCTGTGTACGAAGTTTTCGCACACCCTGGCAAAATGGTTCAAAACACCACACTTGCCGCAACGCTTTCCTTTCGCCGGGCACATCCTGGACTTATAGCGGTGCTCAGTGGACCCACACCCATAACACGTCAGCGTACCAGGGGCAGACCTTATCCTGACCATGAAGGCAAAATATTCTTCTCCGCACTCGCCATAACAAGGGTCCATGATCAGTGCCTCAGCAACAAGACTCATTCTTCTCCAGAGAAGCCCCTTCAGTAAGGCCTCTCGCCACGGTCTCTGCCACCTCGAACTGTTGGGCAAGCTCGACAGCCTCAGCTCACGTCAACTCCCCTGGGTGTGTCAACAACCTGGACCAGGCCGCCGGGCAGCAGCTGTGCTCTGCCAGCTGGCCCCGAATCATCTTGTCCTCCAGGGCCCCAAATCTGCATTCCCTCGCCAGCTCATGGAGGTCCACCAAAAATCTTCTTACCGGCTCTCCCGACTGCTGGCGGCGCTGTCGAAAATGAATGCGCTTCACAGTAACGTTTTCTGGCCCCCTAAAGTAGTAAAGCTGTCAGCACCTCCAAGGTTCTCCAGAATCCTCTGCCCTTCCATTCCCAAACTATGGGCCAATACAGCTCGCACTCGGAACTTCTCCATCTCGCCCAGGTTTAAGACAACAAGATAGGTGGTAATAGCAACAAACCAATGAGGCCACCGTAGGGGCGGCTCGCCTGGGGCCTCCAGAAAAGGCCAAAAGCTGGCAATGGAATGCTCCATTACCGCTTTTTCCTCGTCGCCAAATGTTGTGTCCATAATTATGAGAATGACGAGGAAGCATTCGGAACTCGGTTAACAGGGCTTTATTCAGGATAACTGTATACTGTAACTATATACAAGCACTTGCCTGCATGCCAGGTGCTCCACAGCGAAAGCACTTCCTTTATACTCCGAGTGGCATCAGTACCGGAAACAAGCAGTTAGCCACCCTGGTCCACCCACGTCCAACCCAGCCGCCACCTTACTAGTACCAGCCTATTTACATATGTTACACTCTGTTGTTAACATAATATTGCATTTTGTGCAATAATATACCTTTGAAATATGTTAATTATCATTCACATGTGCAAAAAAATAATTAATGAAAAAATGATTTTAAAAATGAATTGCTCTCGGGGGCCCCCTGTGGTTACCGGGGCCCTAGCAGCTGCTTAGTTTGCTTATGCCTTGAGCAAAGAATTGTTTGCTTGCTGAGAATTGTACACCATCGTCGCAAGCAGGTGTTTAGTGTTAGTCAAAGTCAATACAACTTTGAGAAAGTGATTACCCTTTTAACCGACAATGCATAAATGCAAAATCTCAACTTTGAAGTTTGTAAAACGTGGAGTTGGATCACTATGATTTCTAACCCTCTTTGAAGCATTAAAATGTCTGGAGAATAAACATAATTTAAAGATAATTTACAAGAGGTAATAACAATTTTTACTTCCAAAAATGTATAATGGGCACTTCTAAAAATGCACAAATGGTTACAAGGTTGGCTGTAGTGTTATATTCTATAGTTTTGTTGGAGGGGATGCAATTCTCGGCATAACACCAGTGCTGAGTGTGAAACCAAACCTAACAGAACCAAACTATAGTGGTTTTGACAGGGCTGCAGCTCCTGTCCATGCTTTGTGTTCTGTTCTTTCTCATTTATCGTGTTTGGTGTGTATCCCCTCTGTGTTTGTCAGCCCTGCCCGTCCGGTCAGCTGTTTTCCTCATTTATCAGCTGTTAGTCATGATTGCTTTTCTCACCTGTATTTTATCACCTTAATTACTCCCCTGTCTATACATGTGCATTTTCGTTCTGTGTCCTTTGCTGCTTTCTCCTGTGTATCCTGTGTTCTCCTGTGTTCCTCGTCAGCCTCTGCTCCACAGAGTGTGAGTAAATGTTATTTTCTCCATATTATCTGAATTAAAAGTTCTCATTATTCCTGCCCACGTGCAGTGTTTATTTCTATTCTCCGTTTCATAAAATAAGTATAGTTTACCAGACTTTCCTAGCGAGTGGGTCATCTCCTCCTTTGCCCAGGATGAGTAAATGCAAACATGACAGAAGAAAGCAGCCAGTAAAGGACCCAGCAGGCAAATCTGGTGGAAGCAGGATGCGAGCAAATACGGGCTCTGCAGGCAAGGACTCGGTGGCTTTGGGGATGGACGAGGAGGAAGGTTCGGGATTTGAACTGATCATAGACTGATGGTCTGAGGCCCTTTCCTCCAGTACACCAGAGGAGGTTCAGGAGTACATGGAAATTGTAGAGGAGATGCTCCAGGAGTTTCCCAGCCTGCGGCATAGACCGGAGATAAACGGTCTCCTCACTTCGGTGTTTCAGTTCCAATGCTCTCTCCATAACAGGAGGGGAGGCCCAGCCCCCAAGCCCAAGCACGAGCCGGCGCCAACAGCAAAAAGTTCCCTGGCTCCATTTTCCACACCATCAATGGCGAAGCCTGTGCCGACAAATAAGCTTCCCCTGACTCTGATGCTTTTCTCTCCTGCTCCAGCGTGCCTCTCCTCAGAGCCACCACCCTTTCACGGGTTAGAGGAGAGTACTCCGGATGAAACAGTGTCTGTGCCGATGAGACAGCATCCCCTGACTCCGACATCATCATCATTTCTGTGCCACCTGCCAGTCCCGCCGTTACGTCTTGAGCGAGAGAAGGGATTGCTATTAATGCCAAAAACTGTGCCGGCGACAGAGTGTCCCCTGGTTTTGACATTACAGGACCCGATGCCCACTGTGAGATGTTCTTTGGCGCCTTTACACATGCCTCCACGCTCCACTCCTGTTTCAGCTCTCTCCATGGCACATACACCAGTTTCACCTGTCATTCAGCATGCAGCTTCACCTGAGGGTTTCACTGCAGCTGCTTCACCTGTCATCACGCCAACAGTGCTGGCTCCACCACCTTCTACATTGGTGCCCCCGCTCACAGCTGTTTCCTCATCAGAATTGCCAAGGGTGGCCTCCAAAGTGGCAGAGCAGGCCAGGCAAGTACCTTTTCCTTCTATTACACGTATTGAGGGGGGGTGGGTCTTGCCCACCACCTGTCTCTGCTGCCATGTTTCTTGATGTTGATATGTCACCCACCTGTGTTTTTAAGATAAGATAAGCCTTTATTAGTCCCACAACGGGGAAATTCCAGGATTGCAACAGCACAGGGATAGCAACACTCAGAGCAACAATCAGAAGGCAAGAAAAAAACAAAAAAAAAAACAAGCAAGCAAGAGCAGCTAATATACATATGTACATATTACTATAAAATATATATATACACACACACACACACACACAGACACACAGTGCAGAGCATTGTAGCTGGATGGAATAAATATATGAATATATGAACACACAGTGCAGAGCATTGTAGCTAGATGGAATAAATATGTAAATATATAAACACCCACAGTACGGAGCATTGCAGCTAGGTGGAATAAATATGCAAGTATATAAACACACACAGTGCGGAGCAATGTAGCTAGATGGAATAATATGTAGATATATAAAAACACAGTGCGGAGCATTGTAGCTAGATGGAATAAATATATAGATATATAAATACAAACACACCCAGTGCTGAGCATTGTAGCTAGATGGAATAAATATATAGATATATAAATATAAACACACCCAGTGCAGAGCATTGTAGCTAGATGGAATAAATATGTAAATATATAAACACACACAGTGCAGAGCATTGTTGCTAGGTGGGATGAAACAGCATAACCGTCTACTTAGTTATCCTACATGGTATGATTATGTGCCCATACATATTCTCACCCTCCATAGCGACCGGTATGTTCCTAGTTGTATGCCGGAGAGGACCATTGTGTAAGTCTATTGCATCTTTTGCATTCAAAAAAAAACTATTAGTTTGTTACGTCTTTTTGCTATCTCTGCGAGCAGCCCTGCTTAGGTTGTACAGTCTGACAGCCGTTGGTAGGAAGGACCTACGAAACCTCTCGGTTGTGCACCTGGGATGATGTAGTCTGCTGCTAAATGAGCTCCTCAGTGCATCCAGTATGTCCTGCATAGGGTGGAACTCGGACTCCAGCAGAGATGACAGTTTAGCCACCGTCCTTCTCTCTCCTATCTCCTCCATCGGATCAAGGCGTTGCCCCAGGACAGAGCTAGCTTTCTTAATCAGTTTGTTCAGTCTCTTCCTATCGGCTGCAGTAATGCCACTGCCCAAGCAGACCACTCCAAAAGTGATGGCTGATGCCACCACCGTGTCATAGAATGACTTCAGCAGCGCCCCTTGTACACCAAAAGACCTGAGTCTCCTCAGCAGGAACAGCCTGCGCTGTCCCTTCTTGTAGAGTGCGTCAGTATTGTGTGACCAGTCTAGTTTATTGTTCAGATGAATACCCAGGTACTTGTAGGATGTCACCATCTCGATGTCTGTTCCCTGTATATTTACTGGTGCTGTGAGGGGCTGCCCATGCCTGCGGCAGTCCACCACCAGCTCCTTAGTTTTCCTCGCGTTGATCTGGAGGCAGTTCCGATGGCACCAGTCCACAAAGTCCTGGATAAGCCCTCTGTACTCAGCTTCATCTCCGCTGGAGATGAGACCAACGATTGCAGAGTCATCAGAGAACTTCTGTAGATGGCAATGTGTTGTGTTGTGTGAGAAGTCCGCAGTATAAAGAGTGAACAGGAAGGGAGCCAGCACCGTTCCCTGGGGGGCCCCCGTGCTACTGATGATCGTGTCGGAAACACAGTCCCGGGTTCTCACAAACTGAGGCCGGTTCGTGAGGTAGTCCAGGATCCATGATGACAGGTGCTGGTCCACCCCTGCGCGCAGCAGCTTGTCCTTCAGGATCATCGGTTGGATGGTGTTGAAAGCACTGGAGAAGTCAAAGAACATGATCCTCACCATATTCCCGGGCTTCTCCAGGTGGGACAGAGAACGGTGAAGGAGGAAGATCACCGCATCCTCCACCCCAATGCCATGCTGGTAGGCGAACTGGAGTGGATCCATCGCTGGTTCCACCAGGGGGCGGAGATGAGCAAGGAGCAGTCTCTCCAGGGTCTTCATCAAGTGGGACGTCAAGGCCACCGGTCTGAAGCTGTTCAGGTCTTTGGGGTGGGAAGTTTTTGGTACAGGTACCACACAAGATGTTTTCCACAGCTGTGGTACCCTCCCCAGTTTCAGGCTCATGTTGAAGATATACGTCACAATCCCACACAGCTGGTCTGCACAGGACTTGAGGAGCTTTGCGCTGATGCCATCCGGTCCCGACGCCTTCCTCGCCTTGATCTTCCTCAGCTCCGTCCTCACCTGGGTCTTGGTCAGGGTCAGGATGGGGGGCTGTGTGTTGGGAGTGGGGGGGGGGGGTGTCGGTGGAGTGGGGAGTGGGCAGCAGGACTTGATTTCTTAGTGGCAGCAGTGGTTGTTGTGCAGACAGGGGGGAGGGCGGTTGGTCAAATCTATTGAAAAACAGATTCAGGTTGTTTGCCCACTCCCTGCCCCCCGTGGCCTGGGGGGAGGTATTCTGGAGCCCCGAGATGGTTTTGAGGTTTCTCCAGACCCCGTTGATGTCGCTCTGTTGCAGCTTGTCCTCCATCTTCTTCCTGAAGCTGTCCTTGCCTTCTCTGATCTTTCTCCTCAGCTCCCTCTGTACGGACTTCAGCATCTCCCTGTTCCCCGACCTGAAGATCCTCTTCTTCTCTCTCAGAAGTGTTTTTATCTCAGGGTTGATCCAGGGTTTGTTGTTTGAGTGACGCCGTATGGTCTTGGTGGGAACGAATTTGTCCACACAGAAGCTGAGGTAGCCCGTGAAGGTGTGAATGAGGTTTTCCTCATTGGAGAAGATGGAGAAGGTTTTCCTTCTCCATCTGAGGTGCACACTCCAGCAGTGACTGTCCCGCCTCATGTGCACGTTCCAGCAGTGACTGCTCACGTGCACGCTCCTGTGGTGACCACTCACGTGCACACTCCTGCAAAGACTGCCCCGCCTCATATACACGTTCGTACAGAGACTGCTCCTTTTGAGACCATCATTCCAACTTCAACAGCATCGGGAACCTCGCCAGCGGGAAGAGCAGGAGTTAAGGCAAGTTCTCTTTTTTGTTTTGTTAATATCTGTATTAAAGAGGTCTTGTCTTGCTCCTAGTAGGGAGACCCAGTTGGAGCCTCCATCTGCTTTTGAGCCCTCCCCATCGAGCTCTTCTACTGACTGTTTGGGTGTGATTCCTGTTTCAACCTGTACCTCTACCCCCCTACCTGAGGTGACTGCATCGCAGGAGAATTCCTGGGCATCTGGACCGGATGCGCTCATGCCGTCTCAGCCTGAGGTCAGTACGCTCCAGCCATATCATTCGGGAATCCCAGAGGTCAGCGCTCCCCAGCAGTCTCATCCAGAGGTGAACGCATCCCAGTAGTTTCACCCTGAGGTCAGCGTGCCCCAGTTGTCTCATTCAGGAATCAGCGCACTCAAACCAACGGCATATGAGGACGGCGTGCTTCAGTCATCTGGTATGGAGGTCAGCGCGGACCAGCCATTCCATCTAGAGGTCAGCGTGCTCAATCATCATTACCTGTGGTCGGCACACCTCAGCACCTATTAAACACATCCTGTTTCCTGATTTGGGGGCCCATGGATTCAAGTAGACCACCTGAATCACCATGTCCGATGGTCTGGTGGCCACGTTGTTTTCCAGTTCGAGGGCTGCTGGACTTTGGTAGGTTCAGGTTCAGGTTCAGGTTACTTTATTTGTACTCGTAGGTAGATTTGTTTTGCGGTCAGGTGCCTGTGTTTTGCGGTCAGGTGACATCCATATTTACAAACCACAATTACATTCAACGTGAACACAAACACAGGCACACATGAAGCTGACTCTAAACATGATAAAAGTACTCAAGGCTCCATCAATCAGGACATAGGACAAAGAGATAAGAGAAAAAACAAGGAGATAAGAGAGAAGGGTCATATTAGAAAGTTAAAGACTAGTCAGAGAGGTTAAAGACACAAAAGTCTAAAACCCAATAAAAGATTTAGAACCCCAATAAAAAACCTACAAAAATAAGTAAATATAAAAACAAATTAATAAATAGGTAACTAAATTATATGCAATACTGTATATTGTTACATCTTGTTCAACTCTTTAACAGCAGCAGGAGCAAAGCCACTTTTGTTTGTTGTTTTGTTTGTTTTTGTTTTCTGGGTTTTACTTTTTGGGACAGCAAACCTCCATCTGGAGGGAAGAAGCTGAAGGTGGCAGTGCAAAGAGTGGGAGTCATCATTTAAAATGGAGGTAGCAATGGTAGACCCCCTGACCTGTTGTTAGTTCCAGTTCAGTGGTCCATGGACTTGGGTAGACCACCCGACCCACTTTGTTTTGGGTCTTGGGGGCCTTGAACTTTATTTGGCTGTGAACAGTGTTGGTTTTGTACATTGGGGGGGGTTACAGTTTGTTCCGGCCGGCCTGGTCTTTTCCCCCACCACCCGCCCTGTGAGGGTTTTTAGGTTATCTTTTTTTTTTCTTTTCTTATGGGTGTTTTCCTAGGGTCATCTGGGATCCGAAATTTAAAGGGAGGGTCCTGTCGTGGTTTTGACAGGGCCGCAGCTCCTGTCCATGCTTTGTGTTCTGTTCTTTCTCATTTATCGTGTTTGGTGTGTATCTCCTCTGTGTTTGTCAGCCCTGCCCGTCCGGTCAGCTGTTTTCCTCATTTATCAGCTGTTAGTCATGATTGCTTTCCTCACTTGTGTTTTATCACCTTAATTACTCCCCTATCTATAAATGTGCATTTTCATTCTGTATCCTTTGCTGCTTTCTCTTGTGTATCCTGTGTTCTCCTGTGCTCTTCATTAGCCTCTGCTCCACGAAGTGTAATTGTTATTTTCTCCATATTATCTGGATTAAAAGTTCTCATTATTCCTGCCCACGTGCAGTGTTTATTTCTTTTCTCCGTTTCATAAAATACGTGTAGTTTACCAGACTCGCCCAGCAAGTGGGTCCTCTCCTCCTTTGTCCAGGAGGAGTAAACGCAAACATGACACAAATGTATATAACAAAAGTAACAACTGGACCTTGGTGCAGGTGTAAAAATGTCCTTATAAACTCAGAAATGCAGATATACAGATGTGGGTACAGTATCCAGAAATTGTGAGTACAAAAAGCATTACCTCGTGGCAATAATTACTCAAGTACAAATAAGAGTAGTTACACCCCCCCCCCCAAAAAAAAAGCTTGAGTAAGAGTAACACTATCTACAAAAAAAGTTACATACGTTTTCTCATAAATTTACAATAGTTTTCATGTAAATTTGCAAATTTTTACTCATAAATTTTCTTTATTCTCTTAAATCTGCACATTTTTGAGAAAAAAGTGTGCAATTGCTTCTAGTGCATTTGAGACTTTATTCCTGTAAAGGTTAAGGTTTTTTATTGAGGTTTTTAATTGAGATGTTTTTCTCGTATATTAAAACTTTCTAGTGAAGATTAATTTTTTTCTATTAATTTGACACTTTTTGTAGCAAACGTACTATTTTTTCTTGGTAATTTGGATTCTTTTGTGATTAAAGTGTCATTTTTCTTTGTTTTTCTAGACAAATTCTCAACCTTTTAATCATAATTTTGCAGTTTTTTCTCATGAATGTAAACTTATATATTAAATGTAAGTTTTCAAATACGTAAACTCAAAAGGAACTCAGAGTACCACCGAATGTACTTGAGTAAAAGTTTTCCACCATAAACGTAAACAAGAGTAAAACGTATCCAACATTAAAACTAGTCAGTAAAGTACAATTCTTATACTTGAGTAAATGTAACCAGTTACTATCTATCTCTGCAGAGAAGTGTTCGAATACAATGTTTATCAAATCTTTGAAGTTGTGGTAAAGCACATAAAGGAAAAAGGGCAAAGTTGGGTGAAAGAGAGAAAAGTTTTGTGTACCCTGTGATTGAGTAAAGGCTGCAGAGTGTGGCTGCAGGAGCGCTCCCTCATGCGGCAATGTTGGTGAATTCTCTACTGGGGGTGACTGTCAGACTGACAGCTGGTATAGATCCAGTCTAACCCCACTCTGTCTGGCAGCTTTAGTAGTTGTTCAAAAGCAAATGGCTCTGCCCAGCTAGAGCTAGATGAAGTCATGCGTGCTTGTGGTCAGGGCCGCTGGATGCTTACATGGACCACATGGATGATCAGCAGGGTGGCTGCCCTCTGGTCTGAACTGCTGCCAGGTGCTGGATATCACCTGCTGCTTTGTGCACAGGTTGCAAAAACTGCTGACATTCAACACACTCACAACCTCACACAAGCCTCAAGTGCTAGCATATGCCTGCCATGTGACTATTTTTGTAGATATCATGCTGTTTGTATAAAATACAGGGGACATCATTCTTGGATTAAGTTGCAGCCACTTTTATGCAATGTTTGAAATACTTTAAGTTGTCAATATGCTGTTTTGTAAATGAAAAAGATGTACGACAAAACTGAAAGAATCAGTGTTGTATACTGCAGATTCTGGCTTTAAATAATATCCAGAGTACACATAAGATATCTCATACACCTTGAGAGTTTGAGAGTGGTGGTCTTCGGCATACAGTGGTGTGAAAAAGTGTTTGCCCCCTTCCTGATTTCTCATTTTTTGCATGTTTGTCACTCTTAAATGTTTCAGATCATCAAACAAATTTATATACAGTGGTGTGAAAAAGTGTTTGCCCCGTTCTTGATTTCTCATTTTTTTTGTATGTTTGTCACACTTAAATATTTCAGATCATCAAATCAATTCAAATATTAGACAAAGATAACACAAGTAAACATAAAATGCAGTTTTTAAATGAAGGTGTTTATCATTAAGGGAAAACAAAACTCAAATCTACATGGCCCTGTGTGAAAAAGTGATTGCCCCCTAAATCTAATAACTGGTTGGGCCACCCTTAGCAGCAACAACTGCAATCAAGCTTTTGTGATAACTGGCAGTGAGTCTTTTACAGCACTGTGGAGGAATTTTGGCCCACTCATTTTTGCAGAATTGTTGTAATTCAGCCACATTGGAGGGTTTCCAAGCATGAACCGCCTTTTTAAGGTCATGCCACTGCATCAGGTTACGACTTTGACTAGGCCGCTCCAAAGTCTTCATTTTGTTTTTGTTAAGCCATTCTGAGGTGGACTTACTGGTGTGTTTTGGATCATTGCCCTGCTTCAGAACCCAAGTGTGTTTCAGCTTGAGGTCATGAACAGATGGCCGGACATTCTCCTTCAGGATTTTTTGGCAGACAGCAGAACTCATGGTTCCATTTACTACAGCAAATTTTCCTGGTCCTGAAGCAGTGAAACAGCCCCAGACCATCACACCACCACTGCCATATTTTACTGTTGGTATGATGTTCCTTTTCTGAAATGCTGTGTTACTTTTACATCAGATGTAATGGGAAACACACCTTCCAAAAAGTTCAACTTTTGTCTCGTCAGTCCACAGAGTGTATTCCCGAAAGTCCTGGGAATCATCAAGATGATTTCCGGCAAAACTGAGACAAGCCTTTATCTTCTTTTTGCTCGGCAGTGGTTTTCATCTTGGAACGCTGCCATGCAGGCCATTTTTGCCCAGTCTCTTTCTTATGGTGGAGTCATGAACACTGACCTTAACTGAGGCAAGTGAGGCCTGCAGTTCTTTGGATGTTGTTGTCAGGTCTTTTGTGACTCCACTCCTGGGAGGGTTCTCCACTGTTCCATGTATTCACCATTTGTGGATAATGGCTCTCATTGTCGTTCACTGGTGTCCCAAAGCTTTAGAAATGGCTTTATAACCTTTTCCAGACTGATAGATGTCAATTACTTTGTTTCTCATTTGTTCCTGAATTTCGCTGGATTGCAGCATGATGTCTAGCTTTTGAGGATCTTTTGACCTACTTCACTTTGTCATACAGGTTCTATTTAAGTGATTTCTTGATTGAGAACAGGTGTGGCACTAATCAGGCCTGGGTGTGGCTAGAGAAATTGAACTCAACTTTCCAAAGATATGACAAACCGCAGTTAATTTATGTTTCAACAACGGGCACACACTTTTTCACACAGGGCCATGTAGGTTTAGAATTTTTTTTACCCTTAATAATAAACACCTTCATTTAAAACTGCATTTTATGTTTAATTGTGTTATCTTTGTCTAATATTTAAATTTGTTTGATGATCTGAAATATTTAAATATGACAAACCTACAAAACAAAAAGAGAAATCACACCACTGTATCCATACCTTTCATTTTCAATTTCCTTGCAAGTGGATGTATGTATTTCCTGCCTTAGTGTACAGTGAATGGTTTTGCACCCAATGCAATGCAGCATGTTTCAGAATAACAGTTTTCTTCTATTTTTTGTTAAAGTCAGCTTGTGTTAGTATGGAAGCTGTGTCAAGCTGCACAGAGCAAAGATGATGTGAATAAAGTCCAACATACACCGCGGTCCAAATTACTATGCAAATGATATTTGTCTTTGATTTTCCTAAATAGTCAAGACAAATGACAGTGAGTATAATTTTCCAGTCATCAACCGTTAGAGCATAATTCAAATTTTATTGAACAAACCTCCCAATGATAACTATTTATTTGAAAAAATTAAAAAAAAACTAAAAATGCACTGTCCCAATTTATTATGTACAACAGAGTTTCAAAACATTTTATTGGTTGTAGAGAACTGAAAACGGTCATTTGTTGAATTTGCAGCATTAGGAGGTCATAGTTACTGAAATCAAAAGCTATTTCAATCAAAAACATCTTAACAGGCCAAGTTACATGTTAATGTAGTGTCAAGAATCGTTCTTCAGGGCAGGAAAAGACCCAAACGCTGGAGCTGTGAGTTGCTAATAGTTAATAACAAAAGACAAAAAAAAAAAAAAAAAAAAAATACACAACACACTACACTTACAAGACAGGGCTCTCGTCTGGAGGAAAATGGGTGAACAGCCTGGAAGGAGACAGGATGAGGCGAACGGGAATGTCAGGGGAACAGGAACGCTTCCCATCTGGAGAAGGCAGTTGGAACCCGTGCCTCCCACGGACCGCAGGGGCTGTGGCGTGGATAGAATAAGTCAGTGGCTGCCTAGAGATGGCACCCGATGATGATTGCGGGGAGCTGACACCCAACGATGATTGCTGGCCAATGGCAAACCCAGACAGCGATGGCGGATTACCAGCAAAGAAACCAGAAGGCAAAGGAGGAGGACCCGTGATGACCTCGGACGAAGGACCAGCGGCGACCTCAGGCAAAGGCGGAGGACCCGCAGCGACCTCAGGCGAAGGTGGAGGACCCACAGCGACCTCGGGCGGAGAAGAAGGATCCACGGCGACCTCAGGTGGAGAAGGAGGATCCATGACGACCCCGGGAAGAGAAGGAGGACCCACCGCGACCTCAGGCAGAGAAAGAGGACCCATGGCGACCTCAGGCAGAGAAGGAGGACCCTCAGCAGAACAAGACACAGTGGACTGATGACTATCGGTGGAACCTCGCGGGGACTCAGACAGGGAAGAAGAAACAAATACGGGATCAATAACACCAGCAGAAGTGGAGCCCAGCTAGGAGAGCTCAACAGCAGAGGGAATCTGCAACTGATTCTCCCCACCACAAGCAAGACAAGATTTCTCTAGAACTGATAGTGTAGAAGCAGAACAGTGTACTCGCCTTGGCTCGAGCTCCACCACCATCCAGGACTCTAGCGACTCCGCTGCGGTGGCCCATGCAGCAGGCATGATGGTGGCAGAAGCAGGTGGAACCCCAGACGTGGCGGCTGGTACTGGTGGAACTCCAGGCATGGCGGCTGACGCTGGTGGAGCCTGAGATGTGACAGCTAATGCTGGTGGAACCTCAGACATGGTGGCTGGCACTGACAGACCCTCAGGCGTGATGGCTGAAACAGGAGAAGCACTAGACATGGTGACTGAAGCCGGGAAACATCTCACTGATGGCACCGGGTGATACTGAAACCAGGGGACACTTTCTTGTCGGCTCAAACTTCGGGACACAGAGGGCACTTCTCTTCCATTCTGGATGCGACTGTGGAATGGGAACAGGACTCTCTGGAGCCACAGGCCCCTCCTTCGTCTGGCGGCTCCCTCCCAGGACTGGTGGACACACAGGGAAAACAAAGGGGGGACATGAGAGAGGCAGGTGAGGATGAAAAAAATGACTGCAGCAGCAGGTGATGAGGGCTCAGCCAAAGTGGGTGATGACAGCTGAGCCCTCCCACTGGGAATATGACAAGACAATTCATTTTTAGAGGTTAGAGAATGAAAAGATACTTGCCTTAATTGTCGAGGCGTGATAGTTGCTGCTGCTGCAGGTCCAAACAAAGCCCTTCGGGAGACTGTGGATGTCGTCTGGTGAGGAGGCAGAGGTACAGGCTCTGGGGGGCAGGTGAGGAGGGCGAGGCTCCAGAGTCAGGGGACGCTCAATCGTCGCTCAGACTCCAACCAACCTGGTAATCCTCTATCCAACTGAGCCGCAAATTCAGGAAGGAGCCATGGCTTGTAGTCCAATAACAATTCAGTCTCACCCACTAAAACTTGCCGGAGCTCCTCCAGCTCCTCAGCAGTGGGACCGTCGGGGGCACAATGGCTGCATATCCAATCTGGCAAACTGCGAGCTCTTCCAGTGCTGGAGTAACAGCAGATGGAATGTCACACTGTTTAGGAGGAGAAGGCGGGGCTGCAGCTGGATGACTGCGAGAGGCTCAAGACTTCCGTACCCAGTGACGCTTCTTTGTCAGCATAGATACGGGTGGAGGAGAGGCTCTCCCCGACCTGGGGAGCATGGGTTGGGGATTAATAGTGGAGGCGAGGAGACCCATGAGATCCGGATGGCTCCATAGGCCAGGGCATGCTTTAAGGATCTGTGCCGCTGCACCCAAACATCCCTGGGTTGCTTCAGGAGTGCGGGAGGCATGAGCCTCCGATATAAGGCTCTCTAGCACACCCACAGCCCAACACTCCTCCTCACTAACTCCACAAACACCACTGTAGTCCGTATTAATTGGCATCTCGGCGATAACGGACTTTAACAAAAAATGGAGAGGAAAAAGGGGAAAAACACAAAAGCAACTCACAGTCTGCTGGGTCCACACTGACAGCGTTCTTCTGTCATCAATCGCCCTTCAGGTCAGGAAAAGACCCAAACGCTAGAGCTGTGAGTTAGTTAGTTAGTTAGTTAACCTCTTGCGCTCCGTTGTACCACGGATGGGCAAGTCTCTGCGTCCTAGAGCGCACGAGGGCGCTCTCATGCGCTCTAGGACGCATGATGGAGATTGTGATGTAGGTGGTGTATGGCGTCCAAGCGCGCACTGAAAATAAAAGCTGCAGACACAGCCGCAAACAGATTAGTTCATCTGATTGACCTCTCATTCGACTAATAAGAGCCTTGAATTGGGTTTCTGAAACCTTGAAGAACCAATGACTGAAAACCTAGCCAGAAGAACCCGCCTCCCAATGCTGTGAATGCAGTGAGCCAATTGAAGCAGGGAAGTTCGCGAGCTGTTTTTTTTTAAGGCTGAGTGAAGACTGGCTGCTGCAGCGGATTAAAAAAGGACCCGCAGGAAGAACCCCACAGACCCAGCAGCACGGAGACCATCCACAAATGCAACCTGTGTGACAAGGAGTGCCATTCGCGCATCGGCATGTTCGGCCACAGGCGGTGCTTATTTTGTTTTGGTTCCAGCAGAGTAGACGTTATGATTTCTTCCATGGTCATAGACCGACGGAGGCTGACGACGAAGGCTGAGTGACACACACGCCTTCGCCAGTCTTTTTTTTAATTACTACTGTTATTTGTTTTGAAAAATCATTCGCCAAAAAAACCACAATCATGGAAGCACAAAACCGCAATAATGGAATTATGTTTTGATCTGGTCTCGAGACCAGAACCACAAGCGGACCAGCGTCGCGTTCGTCTGACAGTGAGGAAGAGAAGTTCGCCAGGACTCTGCTGCTGTGAAGAGGTAAGGTGTTCTAAGCTAAATTATTATTTATCCCTGAAAATTGTAATCCAAAATGACTTTTGACCGATCGGTAAATTACAACTGTGTGGCGCACAAAGTCTGAAGTTCGTACGCCGCGGTACAAGGGGTTGTTCGCCGCGTACAGACCGTGAACGCCGCCCCCCACCCCCGCTATTCTTCTGTAGCGAGGGGGGGGGGCCGCGGTGACTGCGCTGCTGTCCCACATCGCCACATGAGGCTAATCCGTTGTGTAGCGATGGCCGATGTCCATCCTCTGTAGCAAGGTGGGGGGGACAAACCCCCTCACACACACACACACACAGACAGCCCTGAGTGTGACCTTTCATTAGAGCCCAAAATGAAGCTTCTACATTGAAGCATTCAAAAGTTACAGATGTTTTTCCAAACTGTGCCATTTGGCACAATTTGGCACAGCTCCAAAACGCCTGGGAACTACCTGAGTAAAAAGCTGTATAATATACGCCGCCCCCCCACCCCCGCTATTCTTCTGTAGCGAGGGGGGGGGGAGCCGCGGTGACTGCGCTGCTGTCCCACATCGCCACATGAGGCTAATCCGTTGTGTAGCGATGGCCGATGTCCATCCTCTGTAGCGAGGTGGGGGGGACAAACCCCCTCACACACAAACACACAGACAGCCCTGAGTGTGACCTTTCATTAGAGCCCAAAATGAAGCTTCTACATTGAAGCATTCAAAAGTTACAGATGTTTTTCCAAACTGTGCCATTTGGCACAATTTGGCACAGCTCCAAAACGCCTGGGAACTACCTGAGTAAAAAGCAGTATAATATATTCATTTTTTGTGGTATTGTTACAAAATTTGGACCTCAGCTGGATAACACTTGGTTCTACATTTCTGTTGCATTTTCCAGCCCGGATCTGAAGCTGTGTGTTATTTGCAAGCATTTGTATCCCAAAAAACACCGTGTCCAAATTTATTTTCTTCAAGTTCACTATGTTTAGATGACTGTAACTCAGTGGCCGGAGCACTTAGAGAGATTATGACTGTTTTGCCAAAAAATTCAAAGTGTTTTCTTTTAAATGAGACCAACCCCATGAGGATGCTGCAAAGGGTTGAAGAACAGCTTTTGATTTAATTTGGGCACGTTAATTTTTGGCGTTTTTAGGGAAATTGACCGGAGTGCAAGGGGTTAATTCCCTTCCACAGCATGTGGAACACCAGTTGGTGTATGGGGCGGCGCCTATCTCTGTTTCAGAGCTGTGAGTTGCTTACATTTAATAACAAAAGACAAAAAAAAAAATATATACAACACTCTACACTTACAAGACAGGGCTCATGTCTGGAGGAAAATTGGTGACCAGCCTGAAAGGAGCCAGGCTGAGGTGAATGGGAATGCCAGGGAAAAAAGAGAACAAACAGAGCACTCCCATCAAACACTGAGAACACACAGTACACACAGTAGAATGCTGCAACGAGTTAGCATTGCAGTCATCCTTAAGTAGGCAAAGGAGAATCAACATAATACGAAGCAGGTGTGGGTGATTACAGGTGGGTAACATGAGCAAATGTAATCAGATGATCAGTGACAGCTGACAGCCCGCGAACTAGAGCTCAAGCGGAAGTCAACCTGTCAAAATAAAAGTAAAAAGTCACACTGTCAAAATAAAAGCACATACCAAAATAAGGAAAAACCTATAAACAGAAAATACACAAAATGACTGGTAATAATTCATAAAACAAAGACAAGAACCAGATAACAGTAAATGACAATACTACTAAATGAACCACAAACGGAAACTAAGGTGAAGGAAAAGGAGGCTCCTAAACAACACAGACAGAGATGATTTATAATGCTAGACAATCAAAACACACATAATGGTAAACAGGGCACCACAAACAAGCAGCTCAAATAACATACAGATAAAACCAATGCTAACACATAAAATAAAGATGAGATGAAAAAAAAAATACAGAAAATAATTTAAACAAACTAGAAGCATGACCACCCCCCCACACACACACACATCCCGCTCAGCATCATGACACATAGGACCCCTTCTTTGATATACCTTCACAATTCTTGTATCCATTGAACTTGTGAGTTTTTGGAGAGTTTCTGCTTGAATTTCTTTGCAAGATGTCAGAATATCCTCCCACAGCTGCTGTTTTGATGTGAACTGCCTCCCACCCTCATAAATCTCTTGCTTGAGGATGCTCCAAAGGTTCTCAATAGGGTTGAGGCCAGGGGAGGATGGGGAAATACCATAAATTTCTCTCCTGTTATGCCCATAGCAGCCAATGACGCAGAGGTATTCTTTGCAGCAGGAGATGGTGCATTGTCATGCATGAAGATAATTTTGCTATGGAAGACACAATTCTTCTTATTGTACCATGGAAGAAAGGGGTCAGTCAGAAACTCTATATACTATGCTAAGATCATTTTCACACCTTCAGGGCCTACCAGGTCTGTCCCCATGATTCGGGCCAAAAATATGACTCCGCCACCTCCTTGCTGACCTTGCAGCCTTGTTGGGACATGGTGGCCATCTACCAACTATCCACTACTCCATCCATCTGGACCATCCAGGGTTGCACAGCACTCATCATTAAACAAGACTGTTTGAAAATTAGTTTTTGTCATGGCTGTAATAAATAATCAGCCCACATGCGCAATGCAGCAACAAGAAGGGACAATCACACAATAATATACGTTTGAGAGTTTTTATTAAATAGCAAATCCTCACACAGCTACAGAAACAGTCACTTGCCAGAGGAAGGAGCCTGTGGAGAGAAGACAAGGCTGAGTGAGGAGGAATGGAGTAAAGAAAAATGGGCTAGCATAATTGCCACTTACGAGAGCTCCGACGGAGAACCGGCAGGGCCCCAGTGGGGAATAGACAAACCAGCAGGGTGAGGGGAATGAGCTGGTGGTGCCTGACCGAGTGGAGGTTTTTGCCAAGATGAATGGTGATGTGGCAGGAGAGCGCGGACAGTCCCGTTGACACACCCGCTCGATGGAGGCAACCTGAAGAAGGGAAAAAAACACACAGGTTAATAACGTCTTCTCCAGTGTGGTGCAAACACTCACTGTCTTTTGTAGGAAGTATACTCAGATGAGCCAGCATTGAATCACTGAAGGATGCCTCCTTATGAAAGCTGGCTGATGAGAGGGTGCAGGTGTGTCCTCTCACTCAGGTGTGCTGATGACCTGAGGAGAGATGAACGGGAAGGAGGGGGCGTGCTCTCGCTGCCCATGACAAGTTTTCATGTATTTCTGGGCCCACTGCAACCATTTCTGCTTGTGAGCATTGGTTAGGGGTGGCCGAATAGTAGGTTTATGCACAACTACAAGCCTTTGGAGGATCCTACACCTTGAGGTTCATAGGACTCCAGAGGCACCAGCAGCTTCAAATATCTGTTTGCTGCTTTGTAATGGCATTTTAGCAGGTGCTCTCTTAATCCGATAAATTTGTCTGTCAGAAACATTCCTCATTATGTCTTTATCTGCACGAACCCGTCTGTGCTTTGAATCAGGCACAAATTTCTTCACAATATGATGATCACCCTTAAGTTTTCGTGAAACATCTAATTGTGTCATACCTTGTCCAAGGCATTGCTTTTCGGCAGCAGAGAGATCCTTTTTCTTTCCCATATTGTGTGAAACTTGCGGCATGCTTAATAATGTGGAACATCCTTCTTAAGTAGTTTTCCTTTAATTGGGCTCACCTGGAAAAGTAATTGGTGATCCAAAGAGCCCTGAGACACAATTCCATCCATGAGTTTAATCAAAAAACAATAAATTGAATCTCTATGACACTAAAATCCTATTTGCATAATAATTTGGAATGTGGTGTAGACGTGGAGTGATCAGTTTTCAAAATGAAATACCCTATGCAGTCAGAACACTTTGCTTCAGAATTGGTGTGGTTTGAACTTTTCTGAGGACCAAGCAAGACAATCGCAGACAGTACATGGCCGATCCAAGATACATGAAAAGAAGGTCTGCAACCTGTAACTTCTCAACCACATGTTTCCCTTGTAACCAATGGACTGGAAATCTAATGCCAATGCTGCATACAAGAAGGGGAGGAGTCGACTCTACTTTCTGAGATCCTTCAATGTGTGCAACAAGATGTTAGAACTGCCCCTCTGGGGCAATGGAAAGCAGGACCGATTTGTGAGGCAGATTTGATAAACCATGATTTGTTATAAAACAGAAAGTAAAGCTGTGTGTGGGCAGAAATAAAAAGGCAAAAACAGGCAGGCTACAGACTGGCAGGATAATAAAAGACTCGACCAAAGCATATAATCACGCCAGCATACACCAAGGACACCGCACAGGACACAGACTGAAATGCACATATGTAGACAGAAGGGGTCATCATGTCAATATAGCACAGGTGGGGAGAGCAATCATGACAACAGCTGACACGTGAGGAAAGCAGAGATGACAAGATAGGGCTGGGCTACACACACACAATCACAGACAGAGGATACACAGAACATGACAACAGGACTAAGGACAAAGCGGGGATAAATAATACAAAATTAAAACCACAACTAGAACCTGCACAAGAACAGAAAATGCTGTCAAATTAAATTCAAAACCAATAATGGCAGGAATAACCGTATAGAGCATAAACCCAAGATACAAATAACAATAAACACAAAGAAACACAGAAATAAACTCAAAGAGTGCTCATGACCCTACGGTCATCCCCCAGACCATGACATAGCCCCTCCTTTAAGGGGTGGACTCCAGACACCCCTAGATATTACCAAAACAAAGGAAAAAAACCCTTCCCAGAGAGGGGGGGGGGGGGGGCACAGGTCAGGTGGGCCAAAACCCACTCTATCCACCCACCATAGAGTCCAAAACAAAAATGCAGCTCGGGAAACCAAACAAAGTCCAGGATCCCAAACCAATAAACAAGGCGGGTCTGGTGGTCTTCCATTGACCCACAGACATCAGACCGGGGAACAAGGCGGATGCAGGGACCTACTCAAATCCATAGACAAACGGATGGAAGAACATGGTGTGTGGGGTGGCCCGACAAAGTCCAAGGGCCACCAGATGGATGAACACAGCACTGTGGAGGAATTGACCTCAGGAACCTTAATGACAACATAAGTACCCTCTGCTCAACAGATAACACAGTAGTTTTAATTCCAGGAAATACTGACAACATAAACTTTGGAGATAATGAAAACACAGAAATTTTAACCTCAGAGAGCGACAATATAGATCCTTCAAACTCAGAAGATGGCAACATGGAACCTTTAACCTCTAGAGGTGTCAACATAGAACCTCTAAACTCAAAGGATGGTAACATGAAACCTATATCCTCAGGAGATGATAATGATGACACATAAACTTGAATTTCAGAAGTGAATGATAACATGAGAACTCCCTGTCCAGGAGAAACCCATTTGAGAGCCTCTTGCTCAGAAGAAAACAAAATAAGAGCCCTTGGCTCTAGGGAAAACAAAGTAGGAGCCCTTTGCTCTGTGGAACCCAATACAGGAACTCTTTGCCCTGGGGAAAATAATATAGGAGTCCTTTGCTCCAGGAAAAAAGCATGTAGGAGTGTCATAAATGCTCTTCAGGGCAGGATAAAAGGCACCATGCCCCAGCTGTGAGTTTGCAAATTTTTTTAGGGCAAAAATGCACAAAGGAACAAATGATACAAAACCAAAGGCTGGTAGAAAACAGAGGCACAGGTGAAGCCAAAATAGCGGAGGCTAAGGTGAGGGGAGATGCCAGCTTCACCTGGAAACTCTAGACGTGGAGTGCATGTTAGGAGAATGACAAAAGACAAAATGAACACTCTTACATGTGTAGGAGAAGGTTTATCGTAGAGCATTGGTAGTAGGGTGCTGCACCAGACAATGGTGCACAGCCCCTTAAATAAGGCTAAACACAAAATAAGATAAGTGGTAACAGGTGTAATGAACCTGAGCGAGTAGGAGAAAACAAAGAAACAATTTAGGCCGGCTGAAAATGATGAGAGGAGGGAGCAATCAGGGCTGACAGCTGACAGGGCCATGCCCATGCAGAGCGAAACCCCCAGAAAGCAACT
Source organism: Pholidichthys leucotaenia (assembly GCA_020510985.1). Classification (NCBI taxonomy): domain Eukaryota; kingdom Metazoa; phylum Chordata; class Actinopteri; order Cichliformes; family Pholidichthyidae; genus Pholidichthys; species Pholidichthys leucotaenia. Next base: position 354,101,646 of record CM035842.1, on the reverse strand, counting down.
GACAGCTGTCAACTCCGAGAGAGAGAAAAAACACAACAGAGCACAAACATAAGGATATGGCAGAAATGGGAACCGGCAACCTCAAATACACAAAAAGCAAACTATAACAAATGTAAATCTGAAAATAAATCATACAGACAACTCAAAATGACAACACAGTACAAAATATGGAAAAACAGGTAGACAACCTGAGCTTGGTGGGGTCCCCCCACGCTCAGAATGTGACAAGGAGCTCTAGACTCCAGAGAAAACACTGGAGTTTCTTGCTCACAAGAAAACTTTTTAAACTCAGAAGAGGACCACATAATGCCTTTACACTTAGGAGGTGGCAATACAAAACTTTTAAACTCAGAAAATGAAAATATAGCAACTTTAAACCTAGGAGATAACATTGGAGCCCTTTGCTCAAAAGAAAACAATGTGGGGGTTTCAAACTCAGAAGGTAACATTGGGGCTCTTTGCTCTTGAGACCACAAAGAAACTCTTTGCTTCAGGGACAACATCAAGGGGATTTTAAACAGTAAAAGAGTTTCTGGCTCGGGCAGAAACAAAGAAGCCTTAAGCACTGGAGATAATACAGCAAGTTCAGAACTCTGGAGAAACCTCAGGAGGTGATAACATGGAAACTACAACCTCAGGAGATGACAACATGGACATTTTACCATCAGAAGCTGGCAATAAAGAATTTCCACACTCTAGAGATGAGATGGAAACTTCAAACTCAGAAGATAATGTCAACCTGGAATCTTTACGCTCAGGAGATAGCATTTATTCAGGAGACCACAAAGGAGCTCCTTGCTCCGGAGACAACAACATAGAATCTGTGAGCTCAGCAGATGGTAACAGTGGAGCACTTTGCACAGAAATGAACATAGAAGTCTCTTTCTCTGAAGGTGACAATACAGGTGCTCCTTGCTCCTGGGACAGTACCTGCAGAGTTCTAATCTCAGGAACACCGAGTGGTGGGTGGTGGCGCACTGACCTCCAAAAGGGTAGGTGGAGGCATGCCAACCTCTGGGGCAATGGCTGGAGGTCTTTCAACCTCTGGAGTATCAGCTGGAGGTCTCCCGACCTCTGAAGTAACGTCTGGAGGTCTCCCAACCTCAGGGACAATGGCAGGTGGAGGTCTCGTGACCTCGGGCACACCAACAGGTAGAATTCCTATGACAACAACAGGTGGGGCATGGCCCCCTGTGACCCCATCCTCAACATGGCCACCTCGGACGATGGAGGGAAACAGGAGGTCAGCGAGGTGACACCACAGCCACTAGCAGCAGAGACTGGCGGGAAGGGCCCAAGAACTGGTGGACTCTGTGCTTGGGTATCCCCACCAGTAGTAAGGCAAGCATTTTCTATAGTAGTAGCAGATAATGAAACAAGTACTTGTCTTAGCTCCTGGTCTCCTGCTGCCGGGGTGACCACCTCACGATCAGGAGCTGGAATGCTGGGCTCTCGGTGAGCTTCAGGTGGAACAGTTACTGGAGTTGGAAGGTACCGTGGAGCAGGCACGAGAACAGGGAGGTGCTGTGGAGCAAGCTTTGGAGCTGGGTGGTGCTGTGGAGCTGGTTCTCGGGCTGGGGAGTGACGAGAAGCTGGAACTGGAGCTGAATCATGCCGTGGGGTTGGTATGTCCATTGCCAGTTGGTTCCAACCTAGCTGGGACACCTGCTCTGGAAGAAGCCATGGTTTGCAGTCCAACATAAGCTCCCTCTGGGTGAGCAAAGCCTGTCGGCATTCCTCCTGCTCCTCCTCGTCAACCAGACACTGGTGCTCCAATGTTGCAAACCCAATCCGGCAGACCACTGGGTTCTCAGGCACTGTGGGCTCTTCCCAGATGATCCAGTTGCCACCCAGGATCGACAGACACTCAGAAAACACACAAGTGGACACAGGCTATGCAGGTGAGGATGGAGGGATGGAAACAGTGGCAGCAGAAATTGCAGCAGATAACGGTGGAGAGAGCTCAGCAGTGGTGGCAATTAACTGCTGCTGAGCCCCCTTACCAGGAACAGAACAAGATCTTTCAGTGGCAGATGTAAAAAAATGGAAAGATACTTGCTTCTGTTCTCACTTGGCCACTGCAGGGAAGTCGGACAAGTCCTCCTGGGAAAAGCTGAAGCTCATCGGATGAAGTGCCAGAGCTAGAGGTACATGAAATCAAGAGGAATGGTGTCTCCCGGCACATTTCTTCCACTCAGACCCACCGAACGCCAACCGAGATTCATAAACCTCTTCCTTGGCGGCGAACTCCGCAGGGTATAACAGCGGCGGGAGGGCTTCTGGCTCCAGCGAGGAGGAGACGGTGGGAAGTGGTGGTGGTGGGGGGATAGGGAGGTCCTGCACCCAGGGATGAGAACGGATGCCCGTGCTTGCTTCCAACAATGCTGTGGCAGCCTCCCAATGCTCCGCAGCTTTCTCAGGATTAGAGCAGCGTCATGCAGCAGCTGCACAATCCAGTACCTTGATGACCACATGAAGTTGCTCTGTTCGCCACCTCTTCTCGCTTCTCCTCCTTTTGTTGCTCACTGGGTCTTGGATTGGCGGTGTCCTTCTGTTAGAATTGCCCCTCCGGGGCAATGGAGAGGAGATCCCACATGCGAGGCGGATTTGATAAATCATGATTTGTTATAAAACAGAAACTAAAGCTGTGCATGGGCAGAAATAAAAAGGCAAGAACAGGCAGGCTACAGACTGGCAGGATAATACAAGACTGCATGAACAGACTGGACCGAAGCTTGTAATCACGCCAACATACACCAAGGACACCGCACAGGACACAGACTGAAACACACAAATATAGACAGAAGGGATCATCACGGCAATACAGCACAGGTGGGGAGAGTAATCATGACAACGACTGACACATGAGGAAAGCAGAGATGACAGCATGGAGCCGGGCTACACACACACAATCATAAACAGTGGATACACAGAACATGACAACAGGACTAAGGACAAAGCGGGGATAAATAATACAAAATTCAAACCACAACTAGAACCTGCATAAGAACAGAAAATGCTGTCAAATTAAATTCCAAACCAATGATGACAGGAATAATGATACAGAGCATAAACCCAAGACACAAATAACAATAAACACAAAGATACGCAGAAATAAACTCAAAGAGTGGGCACGATCCTACGGTCATCCACCAGACCAGGACAGTTGCAGCTTTTCTACCAGGCCATTGTTGCAAGCACCATCTACTTCAGGGGTGCCCAACCTGGGGCTCCTGGAGCATTCAGGTTTCTGTGGGAAATTTTCTAATTTCACTTCTTAATTGGTCCAAAGATTTGCAAATAATTTGTTATTGTTGTGCATGTGTTTAGTAGGCACCCTTGCACCACAACAGCAAATTATTTGCAAATCTTTGGACCAATTAAGAAGTGAAATGAGAAAATTTACCACAGAAACCTGAACGTCCCAGGAGCCCCAGGTTTGCTGCTGTCTGTTGTGGTAGCAGTATCAGAGCCAGAGACACCAATAGACTTGACAAGATTATCAAGAAGGCTGGCTCTGTAATTGGTCTCAGGCTGGAGACCTTTGAATCTGTGATGGAGAGAAGGACACTGAACAAACTGCGATCCATCATAGACAATGCTGATCACTGCCTCTACCACACACTGGACAGACAGCAGAGCACTTTCTCCAGCAGACTGCTACAGATCTGCTGCCAAACGGCCAGGTACAGAAAATCTTTTCTGCCACATGTCATTTCACTGTACAATAACTCACTCTAATGAGGAATTTTGGTCATAACTATAGTGGTGTGAAAATTTTTTTGCCCCCTTCCCCTTTCATTTTTTTAATGTTTGTCACACTTAAATGTTTCAGATCATCAAACAAATTTAAATATTACACAAAGATAACACAAGTAAACATAAAATACAGTTTTTTACTGTATTTTATGTTTTTACTGTATTTTTTTTTTGTTTGTCACACTTAAATGTTTCAGATCATCAAACAAATTTAAATATTACACAAAGTTAACACAAGTAAACATAAAATACAGTTTTTTTACTGTATTTTATGTTTGTTTGTTTTTTCCTTCTTTTTTTCCTTGTCCTGTCAGGCAGCTAGGCAAACAGAACAGGGATCTGTCACCCTACTGTGCCAAAACAGATTTACTTTGCCAAGAGGAGCCTATACAGTGCCTAACTTTGCACTGTATATTGTTGTAAACTCCTCCTGTAATAACTTTTAATACTTTATTTTAATTGTTTTACCCATGGAAGACCCAACAGGATGGGGAAGAGGGAAAGGAAGTGTGTGAAGGGGGGAAAGAAAAGGGAGGGGAACAGACAAAAAAAAAAAAAAAAAAAGACAACTAAAACAAACGCTTTTGAAATAAAGGTGAATGAGGAGTGAAATTAAGTGGGCACTGGAGTGAGAGAGAATGGGTCGGTCTGGCTGAGTGAGAGGGGTGTGCATAGGAACATGTGGGTGTGAAGGTATGGGGAGGGGTGTGCCTGCGAGTTGGGAGGGGCTGGATTAGGGGGGTAGTGCCTCTCGGCAATGTGGGCTCACCTGGGCGAGGGGACTTCTTTGGACGTGGGGGTCCCCGGGGTGTGTGGCCGAGGCGCTGGGGCGGGACCGCTGTGGGGGTACCTGGGGGGGCTCGCGCCGGGGGGCGCTGGCTGGTCTCTGTCCTGGGGGGTGGGGTTGCTGGCCTCCTGGTGCCTGGGGCCCAGGGGCGGATGTTGGCCCCGCTGGGGGGGTGGGGGTCGGGCGGGTCCAGGGGTGTGGGCTCACCGCGCCGGCCGCCAGGCGGCCTGCCCTCCCTTGATCGTCTCTCCGGGGGTGGATGCTTGGCTTTCCTGGGGCTTGCTGACCTCGGGGCTGGGGGTTGGTGGCGCTGCCTTGCCTGCTCGGGGTCCTCGGGGGGAGGGCTGCTGCGACCGGCCCTCCGCTCGTATGTTTCCTGACAAACCACTCACATGCACACACTTATTTTGCGCGCGTTCTCATATATAGGCACACAGACATACATGTACAAGTGTCTCTCCTTTAACAGGTGCAGAAACCAGACTCGTGTTGAGACATCTCCGGTGGAAGAAGCAGTTTGTCTTTTGTTTGTTTTAGTTGTTATAAAATACAGTTTTTAAATGAAGGTGTTTATTTTTCAGGGTAAAAAAAAAAACAAACCTACATGGCCCTGTGTGAAAAAGTGACACCCCCCCCCCCCGTTAAAACATAAATTAACTGTGGTTTATCACATCTTTGGAAAGCCAAGTTCAATTTCTCTAGCCACACCCAGGCCTGACTACTGCCACACCTGTTCTCAATCAAGAAATCACTTAAACTGGACCTGGCTGACAAAGTGAAGTAGACCAAAAGAACCTAAAACGCTCGACATCATGCTGCGATCCCAAAAAATTCAGGAACAAATTAGAAACAAAGTATTTGAGATCTATCATTCTGGTAAAGGTTATAAAACCATTTCTAAAGCTTTGGGGCTCCAGCGAACCACAGTGAGAACCATTATCCACAAATGGCGAAAACATGGAACAGTGGTGAACCTTCCCAGCAGTGGCCGGCAGACAAAAATTACCCCAAGTACGCAGCGACAACTCATCCAAGAGGTCACAAAAGACCCTACAACAACATCCAAAGAACTGCAGGCCTCACTTGCCTCAGTTAAGGTCAGTGTTCATGACTCCACCATAAGAAAGAGACTGGGCAAAAATAACCTGCGTGACAGAGTTCCAAGACAAAAACCACTGCTGAGCAAAAAGAACATAAAGGCTCGTCTCAGTTTTGTCAAAAAACATCTTGATGATCCCCAAGACTTTTGGGAAAATACTCTGTGGACTGACGAGACAAAAGCTGAACTTTTTGGAAGATGTGTGTCCCATTACACCCGGCATAAAAGTAACACAGCATTTCAGAAAAGGAACATCATACCAACAGTACAATATGGTGGTGGTAGTGTGATGGTCTGGGGATGTTTTGCTGCTTCAGGACCTGGAAGACTTGCTGTGGTAAATGGAACCATGAATTCTGCTGTTTACCAAAAAGTCCTGAAGGAGAATGCCTGGCCATCCGTTTGTGAACTCAAGCTGAAGCGCATTTGGGTTCTTCAGCAGGGAAATGATCCAAAACACACCAGCAAGTCCACCTGTGAATGGCTTAAGAAAAAACAAAATGAAGACTTTGGAATGGCCTAGTCAAAGTCCTGACCTGAATCTGATTGAGATGTTGTGGCATGACCTTAAAAAGATGGTTCATGCTCGAAAACCCTCCAATGTGGCTGAATTACAACAATTCTGCAAAGATGAGTGGGTCAAAATTCCTACACAACACCGTAAAAGACTCACTGCCAGTTATCGCAAATGTTTGATTGCAGTTGTTGCTGCTAAGGGTGGCCCAACCAGCTATTAGGTTTAGGGGCAATCAGTTTTCCACACAGGGCCATGTCCAGGGCCAGGTTTGGATTTTTTTTCCCCTTAATAATAAACACCTTCCTTTTAACACTGCATTTTGTGTATATTTGTGTTATCTTTGTCTAATATTTAAATTTGTTTGATGATCTGAAACATTTAAGTGTAACAAACATACAAAAAAATAAGAAATCAGGAAGGGGGCTAACACTTTTTCACACCACTGTATGCTGCCATACTGCACCTTACAGTATAATTTGTACCCGGCGTCTTATAATCTTTCTTTGTACAGTCAGTACTATCCATAGACTCATAAGGATCATCATCTATTTAACCTAGTAGTAGCCTATGTTGTATAAGTTATCTAACCATTTTTACTTTACTTCCCGAGGTAGCTCCCTTTTCTATTACGCTGTATGGTTTGTTTTTTGTTTGGTTGGCTGGTCTGTGTCATGCTGCTGTTACACTGTAATTTCCCAGGTGGGGATCAATAAAATACATCTATCTATCTATCTATCTATCTATCTATCTATCTATCTATCTATCTATCTATCTATCTATCTATGTTCAGGTTCAGTTTCAGGTTCAGGTTACTTTATTTGTACCCGTAGGTAGATTTGTTTTGCAGGTGACATCCATATTTACAAACCACAATTACATTTAACATAAACACAAACACAGGCACACATGAAGTTGACTATAAACATGATAAAAATACTCAAGGCTCCACCAATCACGATATAAGACAAAGAGATGAGAGAAAAAACAGAGATAAGAGAGAAGGGTCATATTAAACAGTTAAAGACTAGTCAAAGAGGTTAAAAATTCAAAAGTCTAAAACCCAATAAAAGATTTAGAACACAAATAAAAAACCTACAAAAATAAGTAAATATAAAATGAAATTAATAAATAGGTAACTGTAGAGGAGCTGGAAATAATGAGGCGGTTTTGTTTAAAAGCAGCGTTTTAATGATCAGCTCTCCTATCTTGTCTCATCAAGTGCAGAGCGTGGCAAAAGGTAAAAAGAGCAGAATTCTGCCAGCTCGCTGATTAAATACAGGCACACATCAAAAGACAGGCATTACAAAGGCCGACATCCCTCGTTATCTTAATCCCCCCATTGTCCTGTTATTTCCTCTCCTCGTCTTGGGAGGTGATGGGAATTCCTCTCCTCGCCTTGGGCGGTGAGGGTGACTCCTCCGGTCTCCGCCGTCGCGCCCTGGGACGTCTTTGTTCTTCACACGGCGGGTGAGATTCCTTTGTCCTTTCAGAGGTGTGAAGTTCCTTACATATGCAGTCACCAAACATCTCACATGTTCTAACATATGTAGGTATGGAATATATGAGTAATATAGACCACAGGCCCCCCAAACAACTAGGAAAGGACAACAGAAAGATTCACAGTCTAGAACAGTTACTACGACATACTACGTGTTAAGCTGTTGCCACAGAAGAACTTTCTAGCAGCCATGCTTCTAAGATAGTTCAGTGGTAATCATAACAGTATAGTAAAATCATAAGCCAGTCCTAAACTGTTGCAGCACAATTAGAGAATAATTGTGGAGTGGTTGGTATCAGTCCCTGTGCTGTCTGGGTTTAATTCTTCTCCCAAAACTGCTGTAGGTTGGTTTAGGCATCCTGCTGGGACCTTCTTGTGAGGAATCTGCAGTGTGGGAAGGGGAGAGATTATTTGTTCCCTGCCTGGGGGCTGAGACTTTTCCCTTGGGGGGTCTACCTCGCCGAGGTGCTCGTGCCAACTGTGCAGGTTCGTCTTTCAACAAGAAGGCAGGTTTAAGTCTGTCAATGCTGACTGTTTCTTTTCTGTCCCCAAAATCAAGCACAAAGCGTTTATCACCATGTTCCAGCACTCTGTAAGGGCCATTGAATACTGGGCGTAACGTTGGTTTTCGAGCTTCATGCTTAACAAAAACGAACTCAGCTTTTTTTAAAGTTTGAGGGACAAAAGCTCGTGGGAAGGTGTGATGAGCTGGACCGGGAAGAGAGTCCGGTCCGTTGCTGCCTAAAAACCTTGGGACTGGCTCTGGGTTCTCTGGTAAAAATTCACCTGGGAGTCTGAGAGGCTGAGCAAAGACTAATTCTGCAGGGGAAGCGTCTAGATCCTCTTTAGGTGCAGCACGCAACCCCAATAAAACCCAGGGAAGTTTATTTACCCAATTTGTGTCCGTTAGTGAGGCTCTGAGGGCGGCCTTTAAGGACCTGTGAAAACGCTCGCATAACCCATTAGCCTGAGGGTGATAAGCGGTGGTGCGATGAATTGTTGCCCCTAAGCTGTTGGACATGGCTGACCAGAGCTCTGAGACAAATTGAGGCCCCCTATCGGACGTGATGTCCAATGGGACGCCGAAATGTGCCACCCAGTTTGTCAGAAAAACGCGAGCGACTTCCTCCGCTGTAGTTGCCGCTAGAGGAACTGCCTCTGGCAAGCGCGTGGTGCGGTCTATCATTGTTAGCAGGTGTGTGAAACCTTGGGAGGAAGGTAGTGGTCCCACTAGGTCGACATGGATGTGGTCAAACCTTCTAGCAGGGATTGGAAAAGGCTCCAGAGGGGCTTTTGTGTGTCTGTGTATTTTGGCGCGTTGACAAGAAATGCACGTTTTTGCCCACTCTTTTACGTCTTTGCGCAGGCCTGGCCACACAAACTTTTCAGCAACCATTTTGACCGAGGCGCGCACACCTGGGTGCGCGAGGGAGTGAATTGCGTCAAAAATGCGGCGGCGCCAAGTAGCTGGTACTAACGGGCGAGGTTGGCCGGTTGAAATATTGCATATTAGGGGGGGCACGCCGTCGCGTAACCCTTTTTTCTCCAGCCTTAACCCTGTTGGTCCAGACAAGAGCGCGCGCACGTCCGCGTCACTGTTTTGTTCTTCTGCTATAGCTGCATAATCTATTCCTTCATGGATAGGTGCTGCGTATGTGTCTGTGTTAGTGAAGAGTTCCGCTGCTGAGGCAGTATAATCTGTCTCCTCGTGCTCTGGCGGTGCCACAGCGCGAGAGAGACAGTCCGCTACTATGTTAAGTTTGCCTGCTACGTGTCGAATGTCTGTGGTGAACTCTGAAATCGCAGCCAGCTGTCTTTGTTGTCTGCCCGACCATGGTTCTGAAATTTTAGCCATAGCAAAGGTGAGCGGTTTATGGTCTACAAAAGCCGTGAAACTCCGCCCTTCTAACCAAAACTGGAAGTGGCGGATGGACAAATGAAGCGCCAGCAGCTCTCTGTCAAAAGTGCTGTATTTGCGTTCAGTTGGGTTTAGCGATTTGCTAAAGAATGCTAAAGGTTGCCAGACCCCGCTGACAAGTTGCTCTACAACTGCCCCTATGGCCAGGTCTGAAGCATCTGTGGTTAGTGCAACGCGGGCCGCGGGATCTGGGTGAACTAACATTGTGGCGTTAGCTAGGGCATTTTTAACTTCAGCGAAAGCGCGTTCGCGCTCCGGGGTCCATTCGACCGCGTTGGAAGCCTTCTTTTTTTTGAGCGCGTCATATAGGGGCTGCATGAGCTGAGCTGCGTGGGGGAGGAAGCGGTTGTAAAAATTAACCATCCCCAAAAATTCCTGTAGCGATTTGACCTTTTGGGGCCGTGGAAAACCTTCTATCGCACGAACTTTGTCTGGAAGTGGAACTGCCCCTTTCGGGGAGACTTTGTGTCCCAAAAAATCAATTTGCGAAACGCCGAATTTGCATTTGGCTGGATTGATTATTAGCCCGTGCTCCTCTAGCCTCTGAAAAACGGTAGTGAGGTGCTGCTCGTGTTCCTCCTCGGACGAGCTGGCTACCAGCATGTCGTCGAGGTAGACGAAGACAAATGGGAGGTCGCGTAGGACCGCGTCCATCATACGTTGAAAAGTTTGGGCCGCACCTTTGAGGCCGAAAGGCATTCGCAAGAATTCAAAAAGGCCGAAAGGGGTTATAACCGCCGTTTTAGGAACGTCTTCAGCTCGGACTGGGACCTGGTGATAACCGCGGACTAAGTCTATCTTTGAAAAAATGCGCGCACCCGCTAGATGCAGTGAAAAGTCTTGAATGTGAGGGATTGGGTAGCGGTCATGCACTGTAGCGTTGTTTAATCTGCGGTAATCTCTGCACGGTCTCCAACACCCGTCGGATTTCGGAACCATGTGAAGTGGTGAGGCCCAGGGGCTCTTCGAGCGTCTAACAATGCCCAATTTTTCGAGAGTTGCAAACTCGTCCCGTGCTATGTTGAGCTTGGCCGCGTCTAAGCGGCAAGCTTTGGCAAAAACGGGAGGTCCCGTTGTCGGAATGAAGTGTTTAACTCCGTGTTTAGCTACAGTGGCTGAGAATTTGGGGGTTGTGAGTGCTAGAAATTGGGTGAGGAGTTGTTCAAACTTACCTCCTGCCGTGGTGACGTTGGCCTGCACAGGTGGTGGAGAAACCCGAGCTGAGCATGGAATAGAAGCAAAAGATAGTGCATTAACCAGGCGCCTATTTGCTAGATCCACTAATAACCCGTGTGCACACAAAAAATCTGCGCCTAACAAGTTAAAACTCACCGCCGCTACAACAAATGTCCATCTGTAGCTGCAGCCGTGGATGAGGAGGTGCAGGCTCTTTTTGCCGAACGTGTCAATGTCAGAACCGTTGGCTGCCACTGCTCCGTTGCCCCGGGTGCCCATGGCTCGATCTGCATGGGAGGGCATGACAAAACTCAGCTGAGCTCCTGTGTCGATGAGGAACTGCTTGCCTGTGTGTCCATCCGTCACGTACAACAGCTTATTTTTCTCGCCGAGAACCGCTGCTGTTAATGGTCCGCGGCTTTGGCGTTTCCCGACATCGCGAATTTGCAGGGGGGAACGCATTTGCGGGCTTTCTCAGCGAAGCGGTGGTGGTAATAACAGACGTCGTTCTGTTTGTTACGTTTGGACCGCGCCGCTGTCACCGTGGGCTGGGTCTGCTCCGTTGGTTGTGGCTCTCCATGGCTCGGGGCGTCAGTTTTGAGGTCTGCGGATGCCGCTGTGGGTGTCAGCTCTTTGCAGGCGTTGACGAGCCGGTAAGCCTCGTTGGCCAGTGTGCGGAAGTCTTGGTGGTTGCTGCACTTCATGCTGGCGAGTGTCCCTCTCATGTGTGGCAGCAGCGTGCTGAGGAAAATAAACTGGAAGAGGAAATTGTCATTGTCCTCTTCCTTGAGCTGCAGCAAATCCTCCATGAGGGCCTTCGGATTGCCCCCTCTGTGGCCGTAGACCGCCAGGATCTTCTCGGCTCTTTCCTCCGCTGACGGGACGTAGTTCGCCAAGATGGTCGCCTTGAGCGTCTCGTACTTGTCCCGGGTCGGTGGTCGCCGGATCAAGCTCCGCACACACTTCGAAGTGGCGGAGTCGAGTTTGGAGACGATATGATAGAACTTCGTATCGTCTGCCGTGATGCCCGCCAGTATGAATTGGGCTTCAGCCTGCTGAAACCAAGAAGCGGGGTCTTCTTGCCAGAAGTCTGGTAGCTTGACAGCGACGGCGTTCGTGCACACCATCACTGTTGTGCCCGCCGGGTGAGGGTGCCTTGCTTCGGCTCTCACGGCGGTGCTGGAGCTCGGTTGAGCCCTCTCAATTCCTTCTGCCGGGGGGAACAGTTGTTCGTCCGCTCCCTCGTCTGCGTAGTTGCTGGCGTCTGCCTGAGTCGCCACGGATGAGTCGCTTGAAGAAGAACGCCTCCGGTCCATACTCGCGTCAAGGTCACCAGTGTAGAGGAGCTGGAAATAATGAAGCGGTTTTGTTTAAAAGCAGCGTTTTAATGATCAGCTCTCCTATCTTGTCTCATCAAGTGCAGAGCGTGGCAGAAGGTAAAAAGAGCAGAATTCTCCCAGCTCGCTGATTAAATACAGGCACACATCAAAAGACAGGCATTACAAAGGCTGACATCCCTCGTTATCTTAATCCCCCCATTGTCCTGTTATTTCCTCTCCTTGTCTTGGGAGGTGATGGGAATTCCTCTCCTCGCCTTGGGGGGTGAGGGTGACTCCTCCGGTCTCCGCCGTCGCGCCCTGGGACGTCTTTGTTCTTCACACGGCGGGTGAGATTCCTTTGTCCTTTCAGAGGTGTGAAGTTCCTTACATATGCAGTCACCAAACATCTCACATGTTCTAACATATGTAGGTATGGAATATATGAGTAATATAGACCACATAACTAAATTATGTGCAATATATTGTTACAGCTTGTTCAACTCTTTGACAGCAGCAGGAACAAAGCTGTTTTTGTAGCGCTGGGTTTTACTTTTTGGGACAGCAAACCTTCGTCTTGAGGGAAGAAGCTGAAAGTGGCAGTGCAAAGGGTGGGAGTCATCATTTAAAATGGCGGTGGCAATCCTCTGTACCTGTCTGGTGTACAGGGATGTCAGGCTCAGCTGTGACTCACCAAGCAAACGACTGGACCATCTAATCACCTGATCCAAGGATTTCCTCTGTTTCAGTTTTATCTGACCAAACCATGACACTAAAGAAAAGGATAAAACAGATTCAATAAAAGCCCGATAAAACATTGTCATTATGGTTCGGTCAATTTGGAAGCGTGCAAGTTTCCTTAAACAATGCAAATGTTGCTGACCCTTTTTGCACACCCTTTCACAGTTCTCTTCAAAGTTTAAATTACTATCAATAATCGTCCCAAGATATTTGTAGGATTGTACACATTCAGTGGTCTGGCCTTTTAGTACAGTGACTTCGTGCCTGGGAGTTTTCCTCCTAAAGTCAATAATCATATCTTTAGTTTTTGTCGTATTCAGCTGCAGGTAGGAATCCTCACACCAGTGAACAAAATCATCAACTACTGGGCCATGGCCACTCTCACCATCCTGGAGGAGACTGACAATAACTGAATCATCAGCATACTTTATAATGTGTCTGTTGTCATGTCTGCTCCGACACATGTTTGTGTACAGGATGAAGAGTAGTGGTGATAACACACACCCCTGAGGAGAGTCAGTAGAAGAGCACTTTTGGTCAGACAATGTACCATTGACCCTTACTCTCTGTGTCCTTTTGGTTAAAAAATCCAGAATCCAACCCACCAGATTATTGCTCAAATCAAATTGTTGCAGGAGCCTTTCAACTAAAATATGAGGTTGGATTGTATTAAAGGCGGAAGAAAGTCCGCAAATAAAAGCCTGGCGTGTGTCCCATTAAAATCCAGATGTTTAAAAAGCATGTTAAATAGAGGGACAGTGGCATCCTCCACTCCTCTGTGAGGCCTATAAGCAAACTGCAGAGGATCCAATGCATGCTCAGTCTGCTTTAGGACCTCAAATCTGACCAGTTTTTCAAAAATTTTCATTAAAATTGAAGTCATAGCAACTGGTCTAAAGTCGTTTACCGTTTTAGGACAGCTGGATTTTGGAACGGGACAACCACGGCATCTTTCCAGATCTTAGGCACATGTGTCTGTAAGGACTTATTGAAAATGTAGTGAACTACAGGACTCAATTCATGTACACAGGACTTTACCAATCGCCCACATATATTATCAGGGCCCTGACTTTTGTTCACTTTTACAGCACAGGACACCCTTTTAATATCCTGCACCTCAATATTAAAGGGCTGATTGTCTTTGAGTTTCTGTTTCAAATCTTGGGTTTCTGTGCTAAAATCAAAGGAATCAAAACGACCATAGAAACAATTAAGAGCATTAGCCAGCTCTGTGTCTGAATTAAAACCATCTAAAAACACACGATTACTGCGCTCTGTGCTCTGAAGGCCTGCAATAGTTTTCATACTGGCCCAGGCAGAACCAAGTTTTTTTGTTGCCATCTTGCTTTCCAACTCTGATTTATAATTCTGTTTTGCTCTTAAAATTTCAGACTTCAGCTCTTTTGTGGCAACCTGTAGCTCAGAAACAGACCCCTGTTTAAAGGCAAGTGCTTTCCTCTGTAAGCAGGATTTAACTGATTTTGTAACCCATGGCTTGTTGTTGGGATATATTTTGACACATTTACATGGAACGATCATATCTCTACAGAAAGCCATGTACGAGCATGTGACGTCCACCAAAGAGTCCAAATCATCCCCGCAGGACAGTGTGAAAACCTCCCAGTCCGTACAGTTAAAGCATTCCTGGAGGCAGAGCACTGAATCCTCTGTCCACACATCTATGTCTCTGGTCTTCGCCTTGCCTCTTCTGAGAGCAGTTTTATATGTGGGCAGCAAATGTACACAGTTGTGATCTGAGGATCCTAAAGGAGGAAGGGGAAGTGATTTATAGGCCCTCTCTATGGATCCATTGCACAGGTCCAATGTCTTTTTTCACCTGGTTGGGCAGGAGACATATTGATAAAAGTTTTTAAGTGTCTTCTTTAAAGAAACATGGTTAAAATCCCCAAGAATAAAGTTTGGAGCCTCTGGGGAAATCGACTGCAACCGCGGTACCACATAAAAGACGGTGCTGGAGGCGGAGTCAGCATCCGCTCTCGGGTGAATGTACACAGTCGTTATGAAAAGTTGGGGGAACTCGCGGGGCAGATAAAAGGGGTGTAGCGATACAGACAGGAGCTCCACATCGGGTGTGCAGAAGCGCTCTCTGACCGTGACAGATGTGCAGTACTGTTTATTAAGTGGGGCTCCAAAGCCGTCAATCCACAGGTCCGCATCCAGGTCACGCGCCGTAAGCCATGTCTCCGTGCAAGCTATGACACAGCAGTTCTTGAAGTCCTTCTGATATCGTACATTCCTTTGAATTTCATCCACTTTATTTCTCAGGGATTGTATGTTCCCCATGATAATGGAAGGAAGAGGAATGCGGTTAAACTGACGTCTCCTCAGATTTAATCTTACACCTCCACGCTTTCCACGTTTCCTCCTCTTGTCTCTCTTTTCATCGCTGTGTCCATGAAAATCTCTTAAAATAAAGTCCGGCAGTTGCGGCACAGACTCAAACACAGATGCTGCATTATCAATGTTTAAATGCAGTAACATGTCTCTGGAATACTGTATTCTTCCCGGCATGATCGCAATTGCGCTTATCTCCAAAACAGAGAGCCGGTAGGAAAGAAACAACAGTGCAAAAATAAGGAGGAAATCCATACTGATGGAACCAGGGAGCTCTTCGTTATATAGTCCACAAACATTCAAGGACAAAAACGACAGAGAATTTCGTTAAAACACATTAAAGTGCATAAAAACAGAGACACAGACGTAGAACTTTTTTTCACCAGCTGCCGTTCGCTGCGTGCGCTGCGTGCGCATGCGCCCAGATCTATCTATCTATCTATCTATCTATCTATCTATCTATCTATCTATCTGTCTAGTTTGGGTAGAAAATATGTTTACTGTGCATGTCTGTACGTCAGCTACACGTCAACGTGACATATTTCCACCTTTGCAGCAGCTAGTAGAAGACATGGCGAGAGTAAAACAAATCTGGTCTGTATCATCCTGCTGTCTCCTTCTGTTTGTCATATGCATAAGTATGTACTGCTGGACTTGTAGCTTCATTACGGAGACCAGCAGAAGCAAAAGTACAGTCCAAATAAAACAATACAGGTCCATTTCAAAAAGAGAAAGACACGAAGCAGGGTTTGTTTACATCGGAAGTTGCTTCTTCTTCTACTATTTCCGGAATGTCGGATAATTGTGTGCATGTAAAAATGATTTATTCCATTCAAACGTGTGACACATGGAAACACACGTCCTAATGGGATCAACTTTTTCAGGATCTATGTAAACAGTAAAGTTCTGATCTTAATTGTAATCAGATTGAAGAAATTTTGCACATGCAACCATGGCTACTGATCCAAAACACACCAGCAGGTCCACCTCTGAATGTTCATTCATTCATTCATTCATCTTCTTCCGCTTAATCCTTTTCGGGTTGCGGGGGGGCTGAAGCCTATCCCAGCATCTTTGGGCGAGAGGCAGGGTACACCCTGAACAGATCGCCAGTCCATCGCAGGGCCAACACAGAGAGACAGACAACCATTCACTCTCACAGTCATACCTAAGGACAATTTAGAATCCCCAGTTTTGATGCCAATTAACCTAACTTGCATGTTTTTGGCATGTGGGAGGAAACCGGAGTAAACCCACGCAGACACGGGGAGAACATGCAAACTCCACACAGATCACTGTTGGTCGGGGGCTGGGATCAAACCCAGGGTCCCCCGGCCAAGGGTAAGTTGCTGTGCTGCCACAGTGCCAACCACTCCGCCACCGCGCTGCCCACCGCTGAATGTCTTAAGAAAAATAAAATGAAGACTTTGGGGTGGCCTAGTCAAAGTCCTGACCTGAATCCAATTGAGATGCTGTTGCATGACCTTAAAAGGTGGTTCATGCTCAAAAACCCTCCAGTGTGGCTGAATTACAGCAATTCTGCAAAGATGAGTGGGGCAAAATTCCTCCACATTGCTGTAAAAGACTCATTACCAATTATCGCAAATGCTTGATTGCAGTTGTTGCTGCTAAGGGTGGCCCAACCAGTTATTAGGTTTAGGGGGCAATCAGTTTTCCACACAGGGCCATGTAGTTTTGGATTTTTTTCCCCTTAATAATAAACACCTTTATTTAAAAACTGCATTTTGTGTTTACTTGTATTGTCTTTGTCTAATATTTAAATGTGTTTGATGATCTGAAACATTTAGGTGTGACAAACATAAAAAAAAAGAGAAATCACAAAGGGGGTAAACACTTTTTCACACTACTGTAGGAAAGAGGAGGATGATAGCTAAGCTATCATCTCTGCTGGAGTCCGAGTCTCACCCCATGAGGGACATGCTGAGTGCACTGAGGAGCTGATTAAGCGGTAGGCTGTACCATCCTAAGAGCTCAAGGGAGAGGTTCCCCAGGTCCTTCCTACCTATGGCTGTCAGACTTTATAATCTAACTGGTGCTGCTCATAGAGGCCGTATTAAATGTCACAACTTTCCATAATAGAGATTGCCCTCTCCAATACCCAACTAATAGAATTGCAATTATTATCAAAGGTGGCAACAACACTGTTCATTCAAATGTGAAATAAACTGTCTGGGTCCATATGTATATTTTGCCAAGTAATTTAACTGTAATGCTGCTGATACCAATGCTCTTGCACTGGGTATATAACTGTGTACATATGTATATTTATTTACTGCTTTGGCTAACCAATTCTTATCTTATTATCTTATTTACTATTGCTCTGAGTGCTGCTATCATTGTGCTGCTGTAATCCTTGAATTTCCCCATTGTGGGACTAATAAAAGCTTATCTTATCAGTATAAGATAAGATAAGATAAGATAAGATAAGCCTTTATTAGTCCCACAATGGGGAAATTCCAGGATTGCAACAGCACAGGGAAAGTAACACTCAGAGCAACAATCAAAAAGACAAGAAAAACAAGAGCAGCGAATATACATATGTACACATAAATATATAAATATAAATATATATACACACAGTGCGGAGCATTGTAGCTAGATGGAATAAACAGCATAACCGTCTACTTAGTTATCCTACATAGTATGAATATGTACCCATACATATTGTCACCCTCCGTAGCGACTGATATTGTCCTAGTTGTATACTGGAGGGGACCACTGTGTAAGTCTATTGCGTCTTTTGCATTCAATACTATTAGGTTGTCACGTTTTTTTGCTATCTCTGCGAGCAGCCCTGCTTAGGTTATACAGTCTGACAGCCGTAGGTAGGAAGGACCTGCGAAACCTCTCGGTTGCGCACCTAGGATGATGTAGTCTGCTGCTAAATGAGCTCCTCAGTGCGTTCAGTATGTCCTGCATAGGGTGGGACTCGGACTCCAGCAGAGATGACAGTTTATAAGACACAAAACTTATTTCCTGTTGGCGTGGGTGGGGAACAGAAACTGGGCCCAAAGACAACTCCGATCTGCCCACATGCAGACAGTTCTTTTACAGACTCATCTTCATTGCAGAGCTTATTCAAGAAGTTTTTGATGACCCCATTTTAGTTACAGTCAGTGTTTCGCTGTGTAGACTGAGCTTACAAAGAGAAATAACACAGGAGGTTATTCAAAACCGTTGATGTAGATTTTATTTTTTTAAATGGTGGCACAGTTTGGTCTGCCTTTGAATAGCAAACAGACAAATTTGTTGGTACAACTGGATAGAAAATAACAGGATAGATGCAAAAAATGAAAAGGAAACCTCAGGCTGCACACAGCACTCCTGGTAGAGTCAGAAAAATCTTTAGAGGTCAAGAAGGTGGTTGAAAAAAGAATAGGAAGAGCATATTTAAAGGTTTGATGTGAAGATGAAAAAAGATGGTTTGTTAAAAAAAAAACAACTGCTGAATTTGACCAAAGATTTATGCAATATCTCCTGTTTTTACTGTATATATGAATAAAGTGAACCAACTGCAAGGAGAGCAGATAAAATTCCATAGCAAGCACCTCTGCCAACCAGTTGGACATCAAGGCCACATAGATAGGCCACTGAACAAACACTGGTGAGAGCAATGATGCATAACCTCAGATATATCAGGTATTTTTCCAGATGGGAGAACCAACATAATGCCTAGTAGTGACATTATTCACCAGCAATGCACTAGAAAGAACAGATGTCAGAGAGCTGACTGGAGCAAAAATGCCTCTTCTGTTGCAAATCACTGCAGCAGCAGACTGCCAACAATCGGTCCTCTTCAGGACAGTGAGGGCTACAGACAGGTAAGCTGCAGTGAGTGACATTTATTCAGATGCTTCACACACACACACACACACACTGCCCAGTTCAGTGAAGCAGACCTGATCTGTTTTCTTGCATAGCCAGAACTTATCAAATAACAAGACCACATTGTCCTCAGCTGTGGCGTGCTAAGTTCCAGCACTCCACTGTAGATAACAAGAAGAGGGTAATTATCCAGCACAAAACACCTGCATCAATCAGACTCACACACATTGGCCCCGGTCCTTGAACGTCTCTAATTTCATTCTGCTGAGCCCGAGCCTGGCCCAGCTACCAGCCAGAAAGACTTCTCTCTCTATCAAAATCAGTTACTGGGATTTGTTCTGACATTTTTCACACAAAAATACAAAATTATGTCCATTTCCCTCAAGCTACATTCTGCAACATTGCAATAGGAGTTCTCTATAATCAAATGTAGACAAAAAAAGATAGACTGTTGAGAAAGGAGGCAGGCGAGGCAACAAGCTGGATGACACAGAAACTTTATTCTTTCTCCAACATAACTTACAGCAAAAAAAGATCCCCGGTCTCTGTGCATTCCTCTTTTATATCATTAATACCATGCATTGAGTCCTGGACTTCCGACCATCATACATTATGTTTAGAACAAAGCCTGTGTGGCACATTAACATGGCATAACGCCGGCGCCCCTCTCACACCCTTCTCCCAGCGGCTCCGGCATTTACTCCTCTCCCCAGGGGGCGCATAATCCTTACTGTCCCGTCTGATACCCCTGGTGACACCTCCTCTTCCGGTCCATTGTTCCCTGGGTGGAGAGTCCACCAAAACACTATGCCCCCGCAAGGCCACCAATTGTACTAGTATTACAAACAAAATCTGGAGTTGATATATTTACGTGTTCCTGTACAGGATTTATTTTGTCCACATTCAAAATATCTATGTATAAACATACAGTAGCTGGATGGAAATGTTGTAGTTTGGGGATTTCAGAATACCCCATTCTTTTGAAGAGTCATGAGATTTCAGGAAAAATGCACTTTACCATAATGGAAAATATATATTTCATTTTTCTAAACTGCTACCTAAAAAATGGCTGGTCATAGAAAATTGTCAAAGATCTAATCTTCTAGGGAAAATGAATTTCCATAAAACAATTTCTGCTGTGCTCAAAACCACTTCATATTTTCAGCTTGTCAGACACTAAATCAAATGAAAGAAAACTGCACATGGCAGATAAATCCAGAGATACAGTGTAATTTTAATGTTAATCATTTTTCTTAGTTTATCAAAGTTCAAATTCGACCATACGCAACACTTTGCAGTACAATTGAGTCTTTGGCCTTGGTCAAGTCAGACATTCTCTCAGCATCACAGACAAAATTATCACCAACCAGACAGGAAGGCAAGTGAGCCAAAAAAAGTAAATCAACTCTAAACTCTTTTCTCTGACATCTACAGTATCTTTGGTGTCTGAACTTTTGACTCTTTATGTTACCACCCGAGGAACTGTATGTTAATTGGGTTCCAGCTCTGATGGCTTGAGTTAATGATATTGAATGCCAGCACTTTATAAATTAACATTTTTGTGGGAAACTAATTTTCACAATAGGATCATCATCATCATCATAGCAGTCTGTCGTGGGCGACAATGACTGTTTCATTTAGGTCTGATCAGATTCCTCCACACAGCTCTGTCCTTAGCCTTCTGCTGCCAGGAACTCCTGTCTATGTCCAACTTCTCCAAGTTTCTTTTTACAGTGTCTTTAAATCTGAGCCTTGGTCTACCCTGATTACGTCTGCCCTCGCATAACTGTGAGTAGAGTAACTGCCAAGGGAGCCGATGGTGGTCCATCCTCTCAACATGTCCGAGCCATCTCAGGTTCATCTGTATTAGCATGTCCTCCATTGATGGTAGACCAGCTCGTTTCAACACTTCTATGTTGATTATCTTGTCTTTCCATGAGATGTTCATTATGGCTCGAAGGTGTCTCATCATGTACGCGTGGAGTTTCTTCACCTGCACTCTGTAGACAGTCCAAGTTTCAGCACCGTACAATAGAGTAGCCAGTACTGTCGCTCTGTACCCTTTGCATTTCACACGGATTGACACATGTCGATTGTTCCACGGTCTCTCCCTCAAGTTTCCAAACACAGCGCTTGCTCTTCCCATTCTGAGAGATAGTTCATCCTCCAGCCTAACATTCTCTGAAACAGTACTCCCTAGGTACTTGAAAGTCTTGCACTTGACTAGTGGCTCTGTACCAATGCTGATCTCTTCTGGTAGTGATGTTGATAATTGGAACTTTGGTGGTTGATAAAGGAACTCTGTCTTCTTGATGTTGATTTGGAAGCTGAATAGGCTAGCTGCTCTTGCAAATTTCTCCACTAAAGATTGCATATCTTCCACGCTGTGTGCAACTAGAGCACTGTCGTCGGCAAAGAGCATTTCTCTTACTATCTTTATCGATGTCTTACTCTTGGCTTTAAACTGTGCCACATTGAACAAGTCTGCTTCTTTCCTTGTTTGAATGTATACTCCTTCTGAAGTGTCTTTGAAGGCCTCCTCAAGCATGGCTGCCAGATATAGCGAGAAGAGTGTAGGTGCCAGCACACACCCTTGTTTCACTCCGTTGCTTACTGAAAAGTCTTTAGATACTGAACCACTCATTGCCACATTTGCTTGCATACCTTTATGGAGTGCCTCGATCAGGCTGACAAACTTCTCTGTACAACCATATTTTTTGAGTACCTGCCAAAGTCCTTGTCGTGAAACAGTATCGAAGGCTTTACTGAAGTCTATGAAGACTACATAAAGCGGCATGTTCTGTTCGATACACTTTTCTTGAACCTGTTTCAAGCAGAAAATCATGTCCATTGTGCTTCTTCCACTTCTAAAGCCACACTGGGTTTCCGGTAGTACATTCTGCGAGATGTGTTAACTGAGTCTTTTAAGTAGTACACGTGAGAGAATCTTAACAACAGTGGCTAGTAGTGATATACCTCAGTAATTTCCACAATCCTTCCTGTCACCTTTCTTGAACAAAGGCACAATACTTGCATCCTTCCAGTCTTGAGGTACTTTCTGGGCATCCCATATCTCTTGGATGAGCTTGTGCAGGCAGTTGGTCAGCTGAACACCACCAAATTTCCACACTTCTGCTGGAATTCCATCCCTTCCTGGAGCTTTACCATCCTGTGTTGTCCTGATAGCTGCCATTAGTTCATCAAAATTTGGTGGTTCATCCAGACTTGATACAGCTGGTCGCTGCACTAGAGCTTCTTTAGCCTCTTCAGTGAAATCACCAGGGTTGTTTAGTAGTTGGTCAAAGTGGTCTGCAAATCTGTCCAGGATCTTGTCTTTCTCCTGCAAAACTGTTTCACCATCCATAGCCTTTAGTGGGATCAATCCTCTTGGTTTAGGGCCGTAGATTTCTCTCAGACCTGTGAAAAATGTTTTCATGTCCTTCTTGTCTGCTGCAGTTTGAAGTTTCTCTGCTTTTTCATCCCACCGGTTGGACTTCATCTCTCTGGTGTACTTCTGTAGCTCAGTCTGAGCCTTTGAGTATTTCTTCTTCTTCGACCTTGTGTTACACTGTAGGTTTTCCTGCCTAGCTGTATTCCTCCCTTCTAGTAGCTTCTTCAGGTGTTCATCATGCTCATCAAACCAATCTTGATGTTTCCATCACTCGTAGTCTGATACACTGTATCCTTCAGTGTTGCCCATTTCTCTTCTATGTCATTCTCTGAGTTGGTGCTGTCCCAGTCTTTCAAGTTTTCATCCATTTCCTGTGTAAGCTCTTCCTGCTTCTTTTGGCCTTTCAGTGCACTAGTGTTTAGCTTCTGTGGTGGCTTCGCACCCGTCCTGCAGTGCTGTTTTCATCTGCAAATCCTTAATCTAGATCTCAGCATAACATGATCAGTGCCACAGTCCGTGCCTCTCATTGCTCTGGTGTCCAATACATCCCTTCTGTCTCTCTGCCTGACTATGATGTAGTCTAATAAGTGCCAGTGCTTGGATCTTGGGTGCATCCATTTCTTCTTGTGTGTGTCCTTGTGCTTAAATAGAGTGTTGATTATCACAAGGTTGTACTCTGAACATAGTGCAAGTAGAAGTTCTCCACTAGCATTGCACTTGCCTACTCCATGACTGCCTAGCACTCCTTTCCATTTCTCGATGTTCGAACCAACTCTGGCATTAAAATCTCCAACGAGTATCAGCCTGTCATCAGTTGGTACACGCCTGATAGTCTCACGTAAATCACTGTAGAACTCTTTGTTCACCTCCTCTGTGTTAGTCATTGTTGGGCCATATACACTGATGAGTGTGGCATACATCTTCATCTGTAGTGGGAGTCTCATAGTCAGTATCCTGTCGTTGACTGGCACCGGTTCCTCATCAAGCATTGCTTCTATCTCCTTTCTAACTGCAAAGCCCACTCCTGCTTCTCTCCTTTCTTGAGTTGATCTCCCACTCCAAAAGAAGATGTACCCATGGTCTTCCAAGCTGTCATATCCAGGAAATCTTGTTTCACTAAGTGCAGCTATGTCTACATTGTACCTGTTCATTTCCAGGGCCACAAGCGCGGTCTGTCTTTCTGGGCGCTGTGATGTTCTGTCCAACAGAGTGCATACATTCCATTCTGCTACATACAAGGTTGCTGTTTTCCTCTTCTTTTGTCTTCCTGCTCCTAGGTTACTTTTCGCTGCCTGTCGGAGTGTGAACAGATCAGCGCGGACCTTGTAAGCCCGGGCGGCGTCCGAGCCGGTATGAGTTGCTTTCTGATTGACCATTTCATGAAACTGCTTGCAAAGTATTTGAGTACTGCTAGCTTTTGCTGGACTAGCAGCATATTCTTGGCAGATAAAAGTAATATCAGTGGCAAGGACAAGCCAAGACAAACTGACTCCAATATCTGTTGCAGTGACTGACCAGATGATAGGTTTATCTCTGCTCTTTGTGTAGTGCATGTCACAATGCACCGACTGGCACAGTCCACCACAGACCTTGTGACAGATGTGGTTATCTGCCAGGATGTCCAGTCTCACCCTGTGTAACTGGGAGTAGTCTACCACAGACTTGTGACAGATATTGTTTTTAGTTCTGCCAGGATGCCCTGTTTCACCCTCCACGCCCTCTGAAGGGCGGGGATGCTGGTTGAGTCGTCGACGGCCCGACCCTTGAGACAGGTAGTACCAGTTTTCATGGTTATCCGGTAGCAAGCAAGCCAATGCCTGACCCGACAAAAAAAAAAAAAAGGGAATGTAAGTCTCAGTTAAAAGCTGCCAATTTCTGACCAAAAAAGTGCAATTTTATGGGTAAAAAGCTACAACTTTAGCAAAAAGACAAAAAAAGGTGTAAATTTCTAACTGTTTACAACCTAAAAATGCTGCAGATCTAAGATTTGAGTAAAATGCTGCAAGTTTAAGCTTTTTTTTTTACTTTTTTTTTAAACTGCAAATTCAAGAGTAAGAAAAGTTCTAAATTCATGAGGAAAAAGCTGCAAAATTATGAATAATAAAAAGCTGTAAATTTTCAAGTAAGAAGCAGCACATTTCTGAGTAAAATGGCTGTAACTCTGCAGGAAAATCCTTCAAATTTATGAGAAAAATCCTCACGTTGTGGAGTGTGTAAATGAAGAGGCAGATTCATTTCAGACGATTTATTACACACTCACATCTCACAAGCAAAGAACAGACTGAACATTTCAGCAGGCACTCTCCTCTTAAGTCTCATGGCATTTCTCCACACACAACATGACATTTGCATCACACTGCATTCAACCCCCTACGTCCTTCACTCCTTCCTGCTGTCTCGCCAGGAACCCCCTGAGTATTGTTCTCCCATGTTTATCCACTGTCTCTTGTCTGAGATGCTAAATAATCTGGCTCCGCCAAGGTGCTAACCCCCCCCCCCCCCAGCATCTTAGATAGAACAATAGAATAACAGTCTACATGCTGTGATAGAACAATAGAATATCAGTCCACATGCTGCTTGGGCTTCCGTCTCCTCCCGTATCTGCTGTAACTGGGGTTTACCGCCTCTGTGGCGCTGCTGTGCCGGTGGGGGGCTACTGGGAGTGTGTCTGACTGCGGGTGGGCTGTGACTGGGGGGGTGCCACTTCGGTCTGCCCGTGTGGCTGCTCTGGTGAATCGTTTCCCTGGGGAGCTCTCCGTGGGGGTCTTCCACGCCGAGGGTCCCTAGCCAACAGCACTTGCTTGTCCGCCACAACGAAAGCGGGTTTGAGTCTGTCTATGCCAATTCTCTCCCTTCTACCCCCCAAGTCTAGCAAAAAATGCTTATCCCTTGTTTCCAACACTCTGAAGGGTCCATCATAGGGTGGGCACAATGGAGGGCGGTGGGCGTCATGTCTGACAAACACGAACTCCGTGCTCTTCAAAGTTTTAGGCACGAAAACACGCGGAAAACTGTGGTGGGCAGGGCCCGGCAGCATGCCTGTGTTTGCGCTACGCTGCAAAAGCTGAGACAGGCAGCTGCCCAGCGTAGGATTATCTGGCAGAAATTCCTCGGGCAGCCGTAGTGGCTGCGCAAAAACGAGCTCTGCCGAGGAAGCTTCCAGATCCTCTTTCGGCGCGGAGCGCAACCCCAATAAGACCCACAGCAGCCTGTCTACCCAATTTGCATCCGTCAATGAAGCCCTGAGTGCTGCTTTCAGTGATCTATGAAAACGCTTGCATAACCCATTGGCCTGTGAGTTGTACGTGGTTGTGTGGTGAATTGTAATACCCAGGCTGCAGGCCATCGCGGACCAGAGTTCGGAAACAAATTGAGGGCCCCTGTCGGATGTAATGTCCGACGGGACTCCAAAACGCGCCACCCATGCTGTTAAAAAAGCGCACGCTATGTCTGTGGACGTGGTTGCCGCCAGCAGGACCGCTTCTGGCCAGCGCGTGGTGCGGTCCACCACTGTCAGGAGGTGCGTGCACCCCTGTGATGGCGGGAGGGGGCCCACAAGGTCCACGTGAACATGGTCGAACCTCTTAGCCGGAATACGAAACGGCTCCAAGGGAGCCTTCGTGTGTCTGTGTACCTTGCAGCCCACTCTTTCGCTTGTTTGCGTAGGCTCGGCCACACAAACTTTTCTCCCACCATTTTGACCGACGCGCGCACTCCTGGGTGCGCCAGAGTGTGAACCGACTCAAACACGCGGCGGCGCCGCGCAACCGGGACCACCGGACGCAGGCGACCCGTGGAGACATCGCAGATTGGGGGGGGGGGGGTGCCATCTTGCAGCACCCTGCTCTCCAGCCTTAACCCTGTTGGTCCAGACTGGAACGCGCGCACGTCTGCATCGCTAATCTGCTCCGCGGCCATGGCTGCGTAATCTATCCCTACGCAGACCGGGGCCACCACGGCGCGCGAGAGGCAGTCCACCACCACATTCAGTTTACCCGACACATGTTGAATATCGGAAGTAAACTCTGAGATCGCGGCCAGCTGTCTCTGCTGCCGGCCCGACCACGGTTCTGAAACCTTGGCCATCGCGAATGTTAGCGGCTTGTGGTCCACGAACGCGGTGAAGCTGCGCCCTTCCAGCCAGAACTGGAAGTGGCGTATGGCCAGGTGGAGGGCCAGCAACTCTCTGTCGAACGCGCTCTATTTACGTTCGCTGTCGCGCAAAGTTCTGCTGAAAAAGGCGAGCGGCTGCCAAGCCCCGGCGACGCACTGCTCCACGACAGCCCCTATGGCCACGTCTGAAGCGTTGGTGGTGAGCACTATGCGGGCCGCGGGGTCCGGATGTGCCAGCAGTGCGGCGTTTGCCAGGGCTGCTTTAACTTCCGAGAACGCCCGCTCTCGCTCCGGGGTCCATTCGACCCTATCTGTGGGTTTCTGTTTCTTGAGCGCAGCGTACAATGGTTGCATGAGCTGCACCGCGCGGGGAAGGAAACGGTTATAAAAGTTCACCATCTCCAAAAATTCCTGCAGCGCCCTGACCGTCTGAGGCCGGGGAAAATCCGCCACGGCGCGCACTTTGTCGGGCAGCGGGATCGCTCCTTCCGGAGAGACACGGTGCCCCAAAAAATCAATCTCCGTCATGCCGAGCTGGCATTTCACCGGGTTGATTATTAACCTGTGCTCCTCCAACCTCCGGAAAACCGTCGTGAGGTGGGTTTCGTGTTCGTCTTCGGACGCACTGGCTACCAGGATATCGTCCAGGTAGACGAACACGAACGGGAGATCGCGCAGCACTGCATCCATCATGCGCTGGAATGTCTGTGCCGCTCCTTTTAACCCGAATGGCATGTGCAGGAACTCGAATAGACCAAACGGAGTTATTACCGCTGTTTTGGGTATGTCCTCAGCGCGCACTGGGACTTGGTGGTAACCGCGGACTAGGTCTATTTTGGAAAAAATGCATACTCCGGCAAGGTGAACGGAAAAATCCTGTATGTGGGGAATTGGGTAGCGGTCGTGCGCTGTGGCGTTGTTCAACCTGCGGAAATCCCTGCACGGTCGCCACAATCCCTCAGCCTCAGGGACCATGTGTAGCGGGGATGCCCATGGGCTGTTCGAGCGCCTGATGATGCCCAACCTTTCCAGGTTGGCGAACTCCTCGCGCGCTATGGCCAGTTTAGCTGCGTCCAAGCGCCGAGGTCTTGCAAAAACGGGCGGCCCGGTGGTGGTGATAAAGTGCTCCACCCCGTGTTTAGTGATGGCCGCGGAAAACGTCGGGACAGTGAGTGCTGGGAACTAAGTGAGCAGTGTGTGGAACTTACCGCCTGTAGCTGTGACGTTGGCTTGTGCTGTTGGCTGGGTCACTTGAGCTATACAGGGGAGAGAGTCAAAGGACAGTGCATTAACCAGGCGCCTGTTAGCAACATCAACCAGTAAACTATGTGCACACAGAAAATCAGCCCCCAGGATATGGTAATTCAGTGCTGCTACGACAAAAGTCCGCTCATATGTACGGCCGTGTAGAGATAGGAGCAGAGTCCTCTCACCAAAGGTCTTAATATCCGAGCCGTTTGCTGCCAACATCTCGGGGCCGCTAGGTCCTGCCAGCCGGTCAGCGTAGGTCGGCAGGATGAAACTCTTCTGGGCTCCGGTGTCCACGAGGAAACGCCTCCCCGAGTGTGCATCCTTCAAGTGGAGCAGCTTGTTCTCTTCACCGAGGGTCGCAGCTGCTACCAACCCCCGGCCTTGGCGTTTCCCGAGCGCTTCAATTGGCACGGTGGCGCACATCTGCGTGCCTTCTCTCTGAAGCGGCGGTGGTAGAAACAGAGCGTGTCTCTCTGGCGCTCCTTGGCCCCCGCTGCTGCTACCATCGGTGGCTCCTCGCCTCCTCTGGTCGTCTTGCTGGGCTCCGCCGCTGCCGCGTTGACTGTGAACGCTCTGGTGGTGATGATGATCCGGTCTGCCTCCTGGGCTAGCGCACGGTAGTCGCGCGTGGCCAGCAACGGCGAATTGGCCAGAGCCGCTCTCACCACTGTCGTTAGGCTCCGGAGGAAGAGGTGGGTAAACAGAAAGTGCCCGTCGTCCGTGCCCATTAACGCCAGCATCTTCTCCATCAGGTCTACGGCTGAACCATCTCCTAACTCGGTCCGCGTCAGGAGCCTCTCCGCTCTCTCACATTCCGAGAGCGTGTAACGCTGGATGAGCGCAGCCTTGAGCGCCTCATATTTGCTTCTGGCTGGTGGCTGATTGAGCAGGCTTGCTACCTGCTGAGCTGTGCGGGCATCGAGCGTTGCGACCACATGGTAGAATCTGGTGTCGTCTGCCGTTACTTCCCGGAGGGTGAACTGGGCCTCGGTGGGGTGGAACCAAGAGCGCGGGCTGTGCTGCCAGAAATCCGGTAGCTTGACTGAAACCGCACACGCGTGGCTGGAGGTTCCAGTCCGGGCTGTCTGTGGGATGGCTGCTGCCTCGCTGTAGCTTCCTGACCGGGCCAGCTCCGGGGATCTTGCCTCGTGTTCCATAATACGTCTTGGGTTACCAGTGTGGAGTGTGTAACTGAAGAGGCAGATTCATTTCAGACGATTTATTACACACTCACATCTCACAAGCAAAGAACAGACTGAACATTTCAGCAGGCACTCTCCTCTTAAGTCTCATGGCATTTCTCCACACACAACATGACATTTGCATCACACTGCATTCAACCCCCTACGTCCTTGACTCCTTCCTGCTATCTCACCAGGAACCCCCTGAGTATTGTTCTCCCATGTTTATCCACTGTCTCTTGTCTGAGATGCTAAATAATCTGGCTCCCCCAAGGTGCTAAAACATTTACAAAAGAATGTTTCTAATTTACATGAAAAAGGATGTGATAAATTGGCGTGTGTTGGCCATTTTTTTTTTTAAAGACAGCCGTGAGAAGGAACTAAGCGGTTGTGTTCGGAGGTGTTAAATTCTGCAAATCTGCATTAATCAGCAGGGAAAAGTAGAAGAAGAGGAATAGGAAATCCCCAGCAGCAGAAATAATCCAGTTAACCCAGGAAAAGTAAACACATGACACCCCATGATACCCAACAGATCAACCCCCCCCCCCCCATGGCATCAGTGGGAACAGCTGGGACAAACTTCACACCACAATTCAAACAGAGCTGCTGCTGAGATGGAAACCAAAGGGTTAAAGGGTGACGTGGCTTTATCAGCAGCACTGATCCCCCCCCCCCCCCACACACACACACAACTTACCTGCTGGACAGGAACTAACAACTCCTCAGGCCTGTTAACACAATTTTAACAACAAAAGGACATGCAAAAGAATGAAGATTCCCTTTGATTTTACACGGTAACAGCGTGAATTTTCTAGTCTGTGAATGAACAGAGCAGCCATGAGTGTTTCACGGAGTCACTTATTGAATTATAGTGGTTAATCTAAGTCACAATTTCAGGAAACAAACTTCAGGGGAAACTTAAACCCATGACACATTGTTTTAAATTTTGCTGATTTTTCTTTTTTTTTTTTCTGCTTCTCTTCCAGTCCTTATGGCCACTTTCTGATTGCTTTGAGTTTTTAAAACATCATTTTAAGAATAATGTTAACTGACTTAAAGTACATTTCTAACTGCACTATATCATACAATATGCCATTTAACATACAATTTCATTTGATCGCATTTAGTTCTTAATTCAAACAAGCAGAGTATTTGCAACCAATTTAATTAAGACTTGAACAAAAACAATCAATCTGAATAAAATACAATAGGATGAAATCTTATTTAAAAGACAGGCAGCAATGTGTAATAGTCAACAGTGTCAAATCGCCATATTTGAAATATCAAATGGGTGTCCCACAAGGCTCCATACTTGGACCAATATTATTCTCCTTATACATAAATCTATCTATCTATCTATCTAAATTATTTACCGAATGCATGCAGTGACATGGTTCTAGTGACCCAAAAGAGCAGACACGACTCAGAGTTGACACAATTAACCGTTTATTGATAATAGTGGACGTGAGTGGGTGTGTGTATGCGTGCTTAGATGTGTATAGTGTGAGTTGGCGAATCAGCTGGGGCGAGCAGAGCACCATACAACCTGGCAACCCTACGGAGAAGCAAAGGGAGAGTTAACTGCAGTGCAGGCAAGGTGAGCACCAGATAGTTTTATGCTTACTGTCAGAGATGGGAGGGAGAAGCGCAGGTAGCACGGAAGCCACAGCCAGGAGGATAGTGCCCCCAGGGTAGCCGGGGAGCTGAATGCCTGTGTGGGGAAATGGGTGAGTCCACCGCCAGGGAGAAGGGATCGGCCACCACGGATATTCGCCTGTGCACAGGGGACTAGGACAAGGTGAGAAGGTAAGATGGTGGCTACTTGGTAGAAGATGTGTCCAGGAAGTGCAGGCCCGCCCGGACAGGTAACAGTTGAGGCTGGGAAGCCCGATGTGAAGAGGCTCTGTGAGGCTAGGAGGCTCGACGAAGGTTTGGCGTAGCAGGTTTCTGGAGAAGGAAATAGACAACTCCGCACAGAGCATTGGACCTGATGGTATATATAGCCAGAGAATAATGACAGGCAGGTGTGCGCACAGGTGTGTAAATTGGCAGCCATGACAGTACTCCCCCCCTACGACACGCCTCTCGGCGGTTGCTCCAACTTCCCTGGGTGCATCTGATGGAAGTCCCTGATGAGCTGTTTGTCCAGCACGAAGGAGGGACGCACCCAGGATCTCCACTCCGGCCCGTAGCCCTCCCAGTCCACCAGGTACTGCAGGCCATGACCCCGGCGACAAATGTCCAAGATGGCGGTGACCGGCCATGCCGGGTCACTGTCGATCACCATCGGTGGAGGTGGAGACCTTTGAGGGGAACACAAAGGGATGGAGCAGACGGGCTTGACCTGAGAAACATGAAAGGTTGGGCAGATGCGGAGGGAGGGGGGGAGAGTTAGGTGCACACAGACAGGGTTAATAATCCAGCTAACAGGAAAAGGTCCAATGAACTGTTGCTCCGTCTTCTTCCTTTCAGCCTTCAGATTAATGTGCTTAGTGGACAACCATACCTGTTGGCCCACCTGGTAGGCGGGAGCCGGGACCTTGCGCCGGTTGGCCACCGAAGTGTTGTGCTCCGCCGTCCGCTGTAGTGCCGCCCTGGTTGCCCTCCAGATTCGACGGCAGCACTTCAAGTGTGCACGAACTGAGGGCACAGCGATGTCCCCTCTTCAGGAAACAGTGGGGGGTTATAGCCCAGTGAGGCTTCAAAAGAAGACATGCAGATAGAAGAGGAGACAGTGGTGTTATGGGCGTATTCAATCCAGGGGAGGTGAGTGCTCCATGATGATGGGTTCTTGGTTGCGACGCACTGCAGCGCTGCTTCCAGCTCCTGATTAGCTCGCTCACACTGTCCACTGGATTGAGGTTAGTACGCCGATGACAGACTAGCTGTAGCCCCCAGCGCAGCGCAGACAGACCTCCAGACCTGGGAGACAAACTGGGGCCCCCGATTGGATACGATGTCCCAAGGTATCCCATGCAGCCTGACCACATACTTAACCATACTTGTACAAGCCATGTTTAGCCTTGTATTTATATTGTATATATTATGTTAAGTGTTTATTTTTTTCTTTTTTTGCTTTTCTGATCTGTATGCTCCTTTCATGTGCTGCTGGAAATTTTAAATTTCCCAGAGGGAGTAATCCCAAAGGGATTAATAAAGTTAAGTCTAAGTCTTAATCTAAGTCTAAGTCACATGCTGGACAAGAAGGTCCGCTGTCTCCTTAGCTGTGGGTAGGCCTCGCAGGGGGATGAAATGGGCAGCCTTGGAGAATCTGTCCACCAGAGTGAGGATGATCGTATACTGATTAGACGTCGGGAGACCAGTGACAAAGTCTAGAGCCACATGGGACCACGGTCTGCTAGGGCTGGGAAGGGGGTGTAGCAGCCCGGCAGGTGGAGACGAAGACGTCTTGCCAGCGGCACACTGGGGGAAGGCCCGTATGTAGTCTCCCACGTCCTTCTGGAGAGAAAGCCACCAAAAAGACCTCTGCAGGAGGGTCACCCGTGCGTGCCCTTCCCAGGTGGCATACGAATTTGGAAGCATGGCCCCACTGAATAACCTCCCCCTGAACAGCCGATGGGACAAACAACTTTCCCGCTGGACCTCCGCCCGGTTCAGCCTCGTCAGCCTGCGTTCTCAGGACCTTATCCTTAATACCCCAGGAGAGGGCACCCACGACACACGAAGAGGGGAGAATAGGATGCTCGGTCATCTCTGCCGTCTCCGGGGCAAACTGGTGGGACAGGGCATCCGGTTTCATGTTCTTCGACCCAGGGCAGTAGGTAATGGTAAAATTGAATTGACCAAAGAAGAGGAACCAGCGGGCCTGTTGAGCATTCAGGCGCTTGGCAGTCGGGAGGTATTCCAGGTTTTTGTGGTCGGTCCAAATGACGAACGGCTGCGATGCACCCTCCAGCCAATGGCGCCACTCCTCCAATGCAAGTTTGACCACTAGCAGTTCCCTGTCGCCGATGTCATAGTTGCGTTCAGCCGGGGATAAGCGATGGGAGAAGAACGTGCAGGGGCGTATCTTGCCACCCTTCGGGGAACGCTGAGATAAGACGGCCCCGACCCCCAAGTCCGATGCATCCACTTCCACCAGACACTGGAGCGCGGGGTCCACCTGCGTCAAAATAGGGGAGGAGGAAAACTTGGTCTTCAGGAAGGTTAAAGCTGCAGCCGCCTCCTTCGTCCACCAAAAAGGCACCTTGGTAGAGGTCAGATTGGTTAGTGGAAGAGCAATGTGACTGTAGTCCTGAATAAAGCGGCGGTAAAAGTTGGGAAACCCCAGGAACTGTAAGAGCTGCTTTCTGGACGAGGGAGTGGGCCACTCCACTACCGCCTTTACCTTTGCCTGGTCAGGGATGATCTCATTGTGGGCGATGACAAAGCCAAGGAAGGAGGTGCGGGAGACATGGAATTCACAGTACCCGCCTCACATGCACACGATGTTCATCCATAGACTGGGAAAAGATCAGAATATCATCTATATAGACAAATACAAACGTGCCCAAAAAATCTCTCAGCACATCATTGATCAAACGTTGAAAGATGGCAGGGGCATTGGTCAGCCCGAACGGCATGACCAGATATTCGAAATGCCCACTAGGAGTCCGGAAAGCCGTCTTCCATTCGTCGCCCTCCCGGATCTGCACCAGATGGTAGGCGTTGCGCAGATCCAACTTCATGAAGCAACAGGCCACCTGGAGGGAATCAAAGGCAGAATTGATGAGCGGGAGAGTGTATTTGTCTTTGATGGTTATATTGTTAAGTTCCCGAAAGTCAATACACGGCCTTAGTGAGCCATCCTTCTTTCCGACAAAAAACCCCCCGCCCCCACCACCGATGAAGATGGCCGGATAATGGCCAAATAATGCCCAAGCTCAAAGACTCCTTGATGTATGTGTACACTATGGGGCAGACAAGTTGTACAGTCTGCTAGATGGCAGCGGAGCACCGGCTCGGAGGTTGATAGCACAATCGTACAGGCGGTGAGGGGGAAGGGAAAGGGCCTGAGACTTGCTGAAGACAGCCCATAAGTCATGATATTCTGATGGGACTTTGGACAAATAGGGAGGAGGGGAGGCAGGTGCACTCAGAGGCACAGAAGGCGAGCATGCAGCAGACTGCAAACAGGCACTCAGGCAGAAAGAGCTCCATGAAACAATACT
Organism: Pholidichthys leucotaenia; assembly: GCA_020510985.1. Lineage (NCBI taxonomy): Eukaryota > Metazoa > Chordata > Actinopteri > Cichliformes > Pholidichthyidae > Pholidichthys > Pholidichthys leucotaenia. Next base: position 354,067,527 of record CM035842.1, on the reverse strand, counting down.
CCCCGAATGCCAGTCGATAGAAGGGTTGTGCAGGTGAAGCCAGGGATAGCCGAGGATGACTGGGGTGGAGGACATTGGTAAAACATACAGCCTAAGCTCTTCCCGATGGTTGCCTGATACAACGACAGATACTGGGGCAGTCTGCTGAGTGACTGTGGCCAAAGGGGCTCTAGACAGGGCATTAAGTCTCAAGGGGGTCTCTAAAGGCTGGACAGGATGCCCCAACTGGGTTGCCAGTTCCCCAGAAATAAAGCTCTGCTCGGCCCCTGAATCAATGAGTGCATGTGTGTTTATCTCTCTATGACCATAACTAAAGAGAATAAGAATCATGAAATGGGAGAGGGGATTTTTGCGAGGTGAGTCCCTGAGCCCCCCTACTGCGACGCACGGACTCCCCCTTTTGGCTGCTTGGGACATGACTCGACCTCATGCTCCTCACGCCCACAATAAATGCACAACCCCATCTCCCGGTGGCGCTGTCTCTCCACCGATGACAGTTTAAACCCGCCTACCACCATAGGCTCCGGGTCATCCAGGAACTCAGCAGATGGAAGGGCCAACAGGGGGGGGCTGTAGGGAGCGGTGAGACTGTCCGCCCGAGCAACCGGAAGTTCTCCGTTCAGCCGCCCGCTCCCTCAGTCTGTTATCAATACTGATAGCTAGGGAAATTAGCTCGTGTAGAGCAGAGGGCTTATCCAAGTGGGCTAACTCATCCCGTAGGCTAGGACACAGGCTTCTGACAAAAATACTCACAGTGAGGCATCCTCCCACCCTACTTCCGTGGCCACCACCCGGAAGTCCATGGCATAATCGGCGACAGCTCTAGCCCCCTCCGAAGATTCAACAACCAGGAGGTAAGCACATCAACACGGTCAGAGTGACCGAACACCTCCTGGAACTCACTAACAAACTGAGCATACATTAGAGAAGCATAACTAGCCCTAGTCATTATGGCATAAGCCTATGCCAAAGCCCGTCCCTCTAACAAATTAATCACATAACCTATCCGGCTATGGTCAGTGGGAAAATCCCCTGGAACCTGCTGAAACACAATATCACACTGCATGAAAAAAACCCTAGCTTCCTCCAATTTTCCACAAAAACGGGTGGGAGTTGGGACGGGAGTGAGCCGTGATGTGGAACCCGGTGTAGGCTGACTAGCGGTGGAGCTAGCGGTGGAGCTAGTGGGAGCAGAGGAGCTAGCGGAAACTGAAGGGAAAACCTGTGGGTTAACCAGGCGATCTAGCCTATCAGTTACTTGAGCTAACTGTGTCAGCATAACCTGCTGTTGATAGGCCAACTAGTCGACTCGAGTCTCTAAAGGCACTTTTGCATTAGCCCAGCACACTTCGGTACATCTCGATTCACTTCAACATGGTTCGGTACGCTTTTGTCTGCATTACAACCGTGTTGAGCTGGGATGGTTGGGATTTCTATAACAGCAGGCGGCGCCACACTCCCGTGACGTAGAACACATGACCCAACCAAAACATAACACATACAGCTGTACAAGGCGACTCCTCGGTCTGTGGCTTTTTTCACTATAAACGCCAAAAAGGACCGCTAGACACGGGTACAGGCAGCGAGATGAAACACTCTGGAAATAGTTCTGCAGCTTCTGGGAGAGCCAAAGGCGTGAGGATACAAACTAGGTCATATATGACGGTAAGCTAATTTTGCTAATGCTAGTTTGCTACAAGTACGTCGTACTACACTTTAATGTCTGCAATTTATCGCTGTTAGGTACTAAAATATGTAGGCTGTATGTGTTTCAGTTGGCTCTGTTGTGGGGAAATTACTGCTTCATTCGCTCTGGGCGTTCTGCACAGCCTGTCACGGATTTCATCAGCCTGTCACTGATGTCAGCACAGCTTCACAAACGATCAGTGGTTATAGAGCTTAAGAATGTCTGTAGTGTAGAGGAGCTGGGCAATGAAGAGGCGATTTGGTTTATAAGCGAAGTTTTAATGTTCAGCTCTTCTAACAAGTCTCATCTGGTGCAGAGAGCGGCAGAAGGGAAAAGAGGCAGAATTTCGCCAACTCACTGATTATATACATGCACACAACAAAAGACATGCATAACAAAGGCTGACATCCGTCATTATCTTAATCCCCCCATTGTCTTGGTATTTCCTCTCCTCGTCTTGGGAGGTGATGGTAATTCCTCTCCTCGCCTTGGGGGGTGAGGGTGGCTCGTCCGGTCTCCCCCGCCGCGTCCGGGAACGTCTTTGTTCTTCACTCGGCAGGTGAGATTCCTTTGTCCTTTCAGAGGTGTGAAGTTCCTTACATATGCAATCACCAAACATTTCCACATGCTCTAACATATGTAGGTTATGGAATATATGATTAATATAGACCACAGTAGAAACGTTTATTTCCTGTACAACAAATTTGCAACAAATTGCTCTGATCTGCTTGAAAATCATGGAGAGACTGTTGACAGTTTGAGACATCATGCACGTACCTGCTTCTGCAGCACTGAGTCTGAGATGGTGTCATAGAAAAAAATGATCAGCTGACACAACTTGATCGCCATGTTAATAACTATATTAGCCACAAAATATATATTCAAAAGGTAAACTTTACTGAGTTAGGTATAATAAGATATATTTTACAGTTATCATGCATTTTATGCCAAAACAAACTTGATCTAGGATTAAAAGCAATTAAAATAATGCAGTCACAAGGTTACATGGAAAATACTTGATTTACTAGATACATGTACTGTAGAAATATAGTATATTCTCTGCATCAACAATGTACTATACATGCATTCATGTAGTATTGCACTGGGAATTCAACTGACAATAAACCTCTGAAGTTTTTGCAGATGTCTCTTTTTTTATATGTGAAGGTTACCACCATGTGGCATAAATTAAATACTGAAAGATTGGAAAAGCTAAGAATAATCCAGCAGTTTGAGAAATCATTTTGGTTTGGTGTAAGTCTGTCAACAGAATTATGAACCATAAAGCAGTTTGTGTTAAAATGTTAAATCCCATTAAACCTAATCCGGGGGCTTCCAATTATGTGTCATGCGGGGCCAAGACCCTGCAGGTTCTCTCTTCTACCCAGTCTCTTCAGCAGGTGTTGTCACTGATCAGTCAGTGGAAGAAGTTCAGTGGAATCTGCTGTTGAAGACACTGGTTGGAGGTAAAGCCTGCAGAGTCTTGGCCCTCCATGGCACATGATTAGACACCCCTGCCCAAACCCATTATGATGAAGAGCAGATGCTAATATGACCAAGAATTCCTCCATATACTGGTACTGTCACTAAAGTATGCAGGGTCTTCTGTACAGTCTTCTAACAATATAGTCTTCAGTTAATATAATAATTGTTTTGGTTGCTTTTTCTTAAAAATGAGCCATTATTTTCAAGGTCACCTATTAATCCTTTGTACAGTGGACTCTTTTCCCACCGGTGTCTTAACAGACAAAATAGAAAATAAAGATAGAAAATCATGATGCAAACACATAAGTCACTAAATTGTTTATTACAATCAGCAGCAAATTCCAGATTATTCAGAATGTGCAAAATTCAAACTGTAAAAAAAAAAACTGGAATGGTCACAAGCTGCCTCACTGAGAAGCAACTGGATCGGTCCGTACTGGTCCTGGTTCGACAGATCTACAGCCTGCATCTCTGTAAATAGTGAGGCAAGGTCCAGTTGGGGTGACAGTTTCCCTCTTGCCTAGACAAAAGACAAATGGGTGGTGGTTAATTAAAGCAAGTTTAAAACTTATTTGGGAAATACACTTGTTGCTAAAAGCCAGTGGTGGAATGTGAATTAATGAATGAATCTTTATTTCGGATTGATTAAAAGTAAAGATTAAAAGAAAATAGAATAATATAACAAAGGGGAAAAAATCAAACAAGGTCAAATTAAACAATAACTCCTCTAACCACAATTTTCATGTAGCTGCACTTCAGTAGATTTTACAAGGGCTGAGTTACATTTAAAATCATCTTTTTACTGTGGCCTCAGCAATCAGAATGAATTAATACATTCACTTGAATGGAATCTAGTACTTTAACTGAAGTTGTGCATCACCGAGTATGGAGTCGGTCAGTCAAAATATGAAGTTTTTATCAATAAAAGTTTGTCTTGTCTGTAAAAGTGTCTCTTCTTGCCCTGGCTTCATGTGTGGGTGGTGTTTTGTACTAGCATTTTTTTTTTTTTTGTTACTTATTTGTGCCTGTAGGTAGATTTGGTTTGCAGTCTGGTGACAAGCCACCGGCTGCCGGTCACTGCGTGCGCGAGCGCCCTAAACCTACATGTTTTTGGTATGCGGGAGGAAACCGGAGAAATCCCGGAGTAAACCCACGCAACACGGGGAGAACATGCAAACTCCACACAGCTCACTGTTGGTCGGGGGCTGGGCTCGAACCCACGATCTCATGATCCCCGCGATCCCCCGGCCGAGGGTAAACTGTGCTACCACAGTGCTAAACCACTGCACCACCGTGCAGCTTTTATATTTTAGCATTGCTAAAATATAAAAGGAAGCACTACAATTGGTCTCAAATATTTGTAATGTGTCCTTTTACTGCATGAGTTTATTGATGATAGACTATAAACTACATATATAAAGTAAATTATATTGATAACTGAACATCTCTCATTTGCCAAAACATACAGTTATGAACATAACTCACAAAGGATCACAAAAGTGATCTGACAAAAAAATAAATACATTAACAAGTGGTTTATTTTACAGTTGATGCGCCATATTCACACAATCAAATAAATCTCAGTTCAGTCCCTTTTGTATTAAGTGGTAATTGTGCTACTTTGGTTCTGACACTTTTACCTATAAAAGCAAAGGATTTCAGTACTTTCCACAGTGCCGACGTCCGTTGTTGAGTGGCTGATTCCCTCCTCCCTAGACGAATGACAGAAATGGATGGTAGTTAGTTTCAAGCAAGTTCAACACTTATACAGGCACATCTCAAAAATTAGAATATCATGAAAAAGTTCAATATTTTTGTCACTCATTTCAGAAAGTGAAACCCATATATAGATTCATTACAGGGACAGTGATATATTGAAAGTGTTTATTTTAATATTGATGATTATGGCTACAGCCCATATTAAACAACACCTCAGCGGCCAACATTTATATTTAATCACAAAGGGGAAAAAATCTAACAAGGTCAAATTAAACAATAACTCCTCTGATTATACAGTTCAACATAGGTTATCTGAAATGGGTGATAGCTGAAGCTGCAGCTTATATTGCCCACCCATATTCCACCCAAGAATTCAAAAGAAAAACAAAACAGGAGGGATTACAATTCCAATGTGACAATAAATTACTTCGTTGTTGTATTTAACCACAATTTTCATGTAGCTGTGCTTCAGTAGATTTTACAAGGGCTGCGTTACATTTAAAATCATCTGCTTTTACTTTGGCCTCAGCAATCAGAATGAATTAATACATTCATGAGTTTATTGATGATAGACTATAAACTACACATATAAAGTAAATTATATTGACGACTGAACATCCCACATTCGCCAAAACATACAGTTATGAACATAACTCACAAAGGATCACACAAGTGATCTGACAAAAAAATAAATACATTAACAAGCGGTTTATTTTACAGTTGATGTGCCATATTCACACAATCGAATAAATCTCAGTTCAGTCCCTTTTATATTAAGTGGAAATTGTGCTTTTGACACTTTACCTATAAAAGCAAAGGATTTCAGTACGTTCTACAGTGGCGAGGTAGGTTGTGGGGCAGCTGATTTCGTCTTGCCTAGACAAACGGCAGAAATGGATGGTGGTTAGTTTCAAGCAAGTTCAATACATATACAGGCACATCTCAAAAATTTGAATACCATGAAATAATTCAATATTTTTGTCACTCATTTCAGAAAGTGAAACCCATATATAGATTCATTACAGGAACAGTGATAAATTGAAAGTGTTTATTTTAATATTGATGATTATGGCTACAGCCCATATTAACCAACACCTCAACGGCCAACATTTATATTTAAAAAATATTTTTTTAAAGTTAATTTTATGTAATATTCCAATTTTTTGCAAAATAGAATTTGGGGTTTTCAGGGGCTGTAAGCCGTAATCAGCAAAATTAAAATAAATAAACGCTTCAAATATATCACTGTCTGTGTAATGAATCTATACAATATACGGATTTCTCTTTCTGAAATTAGTGACAAGCACTGCAGGATCCACAGAATAGGTGTGTGGGTCTATTCTGACGCTTTAGAAAATTATATGAATGACTTTATAAATCACTGGTTTGAAAAAGCAATTTGAATATGACGAGATTTCGGCTCCTGTGGTCCATTTCACCAGTATCCACAATATAAACACTGAGGGAGGCTAACCCCTGGCATGTGGAAACACATTCTAGCATTAAATTGCACACAATTTAATGCGCAGGACCAAAGTGCAATACAAAACACAAACCAGGACTTTAACCAGGATTAACATATTTCATCATTTTGCTCTCCCAAGCGAATATTTAGGAGAAAACAAGCGCGATTCAGCAGTTGGTGCTAGCGCTAGCTACTAGCAAAAAAAAACGTTAGCTAAAAAAACGTTAGCCAGCACAGAACAGCACTGTATAAAGGCTCAAAAATGGTAAGCTTACCACCAACAGGATAAATAAGCAAACAGATGCACATTATTACAAATCACTCACCATCGATGGTTCTCTCACGTTCTTCTTCAGCTTGTCTATAGTCCAGTTGTATGCTGGCCAGCCATTGGGTCACTCCTCACTGTGGATCTGCCACCAAGCAGAGAAAACTCCGCACCTCTTCGTTGGACCACAGTGTAGAGTTCCGCAAAACCTACAACACTGTCTGTATTAATATCGTATTTACTCCGTGACCGAGTTAGTCCGTGATTGCAAATGGCGGTCGTAAAGATTTCAACGAAGACGGGCGCTTTCGTGACGTTAAGACCTGACCAATCAGCGGCGACCAGTCTTTTAACGTCACAACACGGTACAGCTCAGCACGGCTGGACCCTGCCCTTGAGCGAGGCTGAGAATCGCTGCTGTTAAACTGTGTTGAGGCTAGTGCAAAGACTTACGAAGCGTGGTGAGCTGTACCATGACGTGCTAAGCCGTGCTAGTGCAAAAGTGGCTTAAGTTGTTCATCCTGCGAGCTAGCGCGCGGTCTGCTGGGTCACTCTGGCGGAGTTGTACTGACATGGTTCTAGTGACCCAAAAGAGCAGACACGACTCAGAGTTGACACAATTAATCTTTTATTGATAATAGTGGACGTGAGTGGGTGCGTGTATGTGTGTTTAGATGTTGTATGTCGTATGTGAGTTGGCGAATCAGCTGGGGCGAGCAGAGCACCATATGACCTGGCAACCCTACGGAGAAGCAAAGGGAGAGTTAGCTGCAGTGCAGGCAAGGTGAGCACCAGATAGTTCTATGCTTACTGTCAGAGATGGTAGGGAGGAGCGCAGGTAGCACGGAAGCCACAGCCAGGAGGATAGTGCCCGCAGGGTAACCGGGGAGCTGAATGCCTGTGTGGGGAAACGGGTGAGTCCGCCGCCAAGAAGGGATCCGCCACCACGGATCTCGGCCTGTGCACAGGGGACTAGGACAAGGTGAGAAGGTAAGATGGTGGCTACTTGGTAAAAGATGAGTCCAGGAGGCGCAGTCCCAGACAGATAACAGTTGAGGCTGGGAAGCCCGATGTGAAGAGGCTCCGTGAGACTAGAAAGCACGATGAAGGTTTGGTGTAGCAGGTTTCTGGAGAAGGAAACAGACGACTCCGCACAGAGCACTGGACCTGATGGTATATGTAACCAGAGAATAATGACAGGCAGGTGTGCACACAGGTGTGTAATCTGACAGCCATGACATGCAGAAACATTCATATACAAATGCATGCAGATGACACAGTAATATCCACACCTGCAAAAAACACACAAGAAGCCACCTGTATTCTCACAATAGCAATGACTCAAATCAATGACTGGCTTAAAAATTCATGTCTCCTACTAAACACTAAAAAAACTGTGTGATGTTTACCAAACAATGATCAAATATCACAAACTCAAACATTTTGTTAAAAGGGGAGGAGCTGCAATTAGCCAAGGAATTTAAGTACCTTGGTGTGATTTTAGATTCCTCATTAACCTTTAACAAACACATCAAAAAAAAAAAAAATAACACATAATCAAATTCAATCTGAGAAATTTTAAACAAATTAGATCATCGCTGACAGTTAGTGCAGCCAAAATGTTCCTGCATGCAATGATCTTCTCACACATCAATTACTGTCTTACCAACGGGTCACTCACTGGTGCAATCATAATCAAACCCATTGAATCTTTATACAAAAAAGCTATAAAAATCTTTGATAAGAAAGATTCCACATATCATTGTTGTTACATTTACAACAAACACAATTTTCTGTCAAATTATAAAATTCTCAATCTCTCCCTTGGGAGAATATGCTAAACTGAGGACTGTCACCGGCACAACCACCAGAGCAATCACTAGAGGAGACTGTGAGGTCTCCCACAGATGCACCACATTTGCTCAATCTGTGCTGTCAGTGAGGGGCACCAGGATCTGGAATAATATACCACCTGCAATGAGAGAACATACCACACAAAACACTTCTAAGACTCAATGTAAAAATTGGCTTTTAAACAACCAAAACTGTACCTATAACTAGTGGCTGCTCTGCGGAATGTACAGTACATACAGTGATGTGAAAAAGTGTTTGCCCCTTTCCTGATTTCTCATTTTTTTGGTATGTTTGTCACACTTACGTAAATGTTTCAGATCATCAAACAAATTTAAATATTAGACAAAGATAACACAAGTAAACACAAACTGCAGTTTTTAAATGAAGGTGTTTATTATTAAGGGGAAAAAATCCAATCCTACATGGCCCTGTATGAAAAAGTGATTGCCCCCAAACCTAATAATGGCATGTTTTCTGGACCCAGGGGACAGAAGACAAACTCAAGGAGATAAAGTTATCCTTTTATTGCTCAGTGTGATGTGTATGAGTGCGTGTATGTGTTGTGTGAGGTGTAGTGCAGGACTCGTGCTGGAGCTGAGCAGGTCTTTGCTTCGCCTGGCAACCCTAGAAACACAAAGCAGAGGTGTTAGCGCTGCACCAGTGCGGAAAGTGTAATAAGGGACTGCTGCTTACTTTGCAGGTGGAGATGCAGAGCTTCAGCTTGCCTTGCTGACGGCTGCCAGGGGGTGAGTGTCCTGCTCGGTGTTGTGAAGCGGGGAGGTTACTCTGACGCTGGGGAGATGCTGAGCTGCCGCCAGGGAGAGAGGATCCGCCGCCTGGGGGGTCCACCTGTGCACAGGGGAGAGAAGCTTGAAAAGGTAAGGATGAGGAGCGCTTACGTGCGTTGACGTGTTGCTCTTCCTTAGACGGAGATTGAGATTGAGGATGGGCGACGTGCCTTCCTGAGTGTAGCAGACGGCTCCGTGCTGAGTCGCTGGCAGGGTTGGCCTTTAAAGGCCTCTGACGATCAGCAACAGGTGTGCGCACAGCTGAAACAGGTGAAGGCCCTGCGGGCGCCATGACAGTACTCCCCCCTCTAGAGGTGCCTCCTGGCAGCTGTCCTATCTTACCTGGGTGCATCCGATGGAAGTCGCGGATGAGTTGTTTATCCCAAATCAGCGACGGACGCACCCAGGATCTATCTTCAGGGCCGAAACCCTCCCAATCCACCAAGTACTGTAGACCCCGGCCTCGCCGGCAGACATCCAAGATGGCAGTGACGCCCCACGCCGGGTGGCCATCGATCATCCTCGGGGAGGGGGGGGATCCCCAGGGGGCGGGCAGAGGGGACTGGAGATGACGGGCTGGACCTGAGAAACTTGAAAGGTGGGACAGATGCGGAGGGAGGGGGGGAGTTCTAGGCGGACAGCAGCAGGGTTAATAATACGGTTAATGGTATACGGCCCAATGAAACGCTTGGACAGTTTGCGTTTCTCAGCCTTCAGATTAATATTACGGGTAGAGAGCCATACCTGCTGCCCTACCTCGTACCTGGGAGCTGGTCTCCTGTGATGATTGGCAGTCTTCATATTGCGCTCCGTGGTCTGGAGGAGGACTCGGCGGGTGGTGGTCCAGAGCCAGCGGCAGCGCCTGACATGAGCAAGGACAGAAGGCACTGCCACCTCCTTCTCCTCTTCTGGGAACAGGGTGGGGTCGTACCCCAAAGATACCCTGAAGGGGGACATCCCGATCGCCGATGAGACCATACAATTGTGGGCATATTCAATCCAGGGCAGGTGGTTACTCCACGAAGAGGGACTGAATGAAATGACGCATCGCAGGGCGGCCTCCAGCTCCTGGTTCGTGTGCTCACACTGCCCATTATTCTGTGGATGGTACCCGGAGGATAGGCTCACCATTGTTCCCAACACCTGGCAGAACGCCCTCCACACCTGAGAGACAAACTGCGGCCCCCGGTCCGAGACGATGTCCACGGGGAGGTGAATGACGTGTTGGATCAGCAAGTCCGCTGTCTCCTGCGCCGTCGGCAACCCCCGGAGAGGGACAAAGTGGGCCGCCTTGGAGAAACGATCTATGATGGTTAAGATCACCGTGCACTGGTTAGATGGTGGGAGACCTGTCACAAAGTCCAGAGTGATGTGCGACCAGGGGCGCCCCGGAACCAGAAGGGGGTGGAGCAGTCCGGCCAGAGGAGAGGAGGAAGACTTCCTGGTGGCGCACTGAGCGCAGGCCCGGATGTAATCACTGACGTCCTTCTGCAGGCCCGGCCACCAAAACACCCTTTGGAGGAGCCTGACTGTGCAAGAAATCCCTGGATGGCATGCCAACTTTGAGGCATGAGCCCAGTGGATGACCTCACCCCGGACCGACGTGGGGACGAACAACCGACCCGGGGGGGGGCGTCTCCTGGATCAGGCTCAGCCTCCTGTGCCTTCACCACCTTCTCCCGGATGTCCCACAAAAGGGCGCCCATGACGCAGGACGGGGGAAGGATTGTCTGCTTCTGGTCCGCGGAGGTCTCCGCCGAGTACTGCCTGGAGAGGGCGTCCGGCTTGGTGTTCTTCCCTCCGGGGCGGTAGGTGATGGTAAAGTTGAACAGACCAAAGAAGAGAGACCAGCGGGCCTGACGTGAATTCAGCCGTTTTGCTGTCCTCAAGTACTCCAGGTTCTTGTGGTCGGTCCAAACCACGAACGGCTGGGAAGCACCCTCCAGCCAATGGCGCCACTCCTCCAACGCGAGAATCACCACCAACAATTCCTTATCACCGATGCAATAGTTCTTCTCTGCTGGGGACAGGCGGTGCGAGTCCGTTGGGGAACGCTGAGAGAGTACTGCCCCCACCCCGGAGTCCGATGCGTCCACCTTGACCAGACACTGGAGAGCCGGATCCACCTGCGTCAGGACGCGGGATGACGAGAATTCCCTCTTAAGGGTGTCGATTGCTGCCGTGGCCTCCTCCATCCAGCGAAAAGGGGTCTTCGGGGACGTGAGATTGGTCAGTGGGCGGGCCACCACGCTGTACTTAGGCACGAAGCGGCGGTAGAAATTTGCAAACCCTAGGAATTTCTGCAATTGCTTCCTGGACGAGGGGGGGGGGGCACTCCACCACCGCCTTGACCTTGGCCGGGTCGGGGAGAATCTGGTTGTGTGAGATTACAAAACCAAGGAAAGATGTCGTCTGGGTGTGGAACTCACATTTTTCAGCCTTCACGAACAATTGATTCTCCAGGAGCCGCTGGAGGACCCACCTCACGTGCACCTGGTGCTCCTCAAGCGAACGGGAGAAGATGAGGATGTCATCTAAATACACAAAGACGAAGGCACCCAGGAAATCCCGGAGAATGTCGTTGATCAGACGCTGGAAGACGGCCGGAGCGTTGGTCAGCCCAAACGGCATTACCAGTTATTCAAAGTGGCCGCTTGGGGTCCAGAAGCCCGTCTTCCACTCGTCTCCCTCCCTGATCTGCATGAGATGGTACGCATTGCGAAGATCCAATTTGGTGAACCACAAGGCCTCCTGGAGGGAATCGAAGGCCGTGTCCATGAGGGGCAGAGTGTATTTGTCCTTAATTGTGATGTCATTCAGCCCCCTGAAGTCAATGCAGGGCCACAGCGAGCCGTCCTTCTTTCCCACGAAAAAAAAGCCCACCCCCACTGCCGAAGATGATGGACGGATGATCCCCGAGCTGAGCGACTCCTTGATGTAAGCGTCCATCGCCTCCCGCTCCAGGGCCGACAGGCTGTACAAACGGCTCGCCGGAAGCACGGCACCAGCCCGGAGATTAATAGCACAGTGGTAGGGGCGGGTGGGGGCGAAGAGACAGCGCCCGTGACTTACTGAAAACCCTCCCTAGGTCATGATACTCCACTGGTACCTTGGACAGATCTGGGGGAGGGGACATGGGCGGGGCCATAGGCAAGGATGGAGCGCAGGCTGCGGACTGCAGACATGCACTGAGACAGAACATACTCCACGAAGAGATGCTCCCTGTCTGCCAGTCGAAGGACGGGTTGTGCAGCCGTAACCAGGGGTAACCCAGGATGATCGGGGAAGTGAACATAGGCAGCACCAGGAAACGTAGGTCCTCCCGATGATTCTCGGAAACGATCACTGACACCGGCACAGTCTGTTGGGAGATGGCAGTCAGAGGGGCTTTGGAAAGAGCAATGAGCTTGAGCGGAGGCTGAAGAGCTTGGCACAGGAGCCCCAACTGGGTTGCCAGGTCTCCAAATATGAAGCTCTGCTCAGCCCCCGAGTCAATCAGTGCGTGCGTGGAATGTTCAATGTGCTTGTAAATAAGGCGAATGGGCACGAGGCAGCAGGTGAGGGGTTTAGATTGAGAAACGTCCGTGAGCCCCCCTACTCTGACCCATGGACCTCCCCTTTTAACCAGCTCATGCAATCAGCCAATTCATGTGAACTGCTTCCGCAGTAAAGGCATAATCCTAGCTCCCTACAGCGCTGCTTCTCAGCAGGAGGAATTTTGGAGCGCCCTATTACCATATCCTCTTGCCCCGGAAGTTGCTCCGGAGAGGGCAGGGCCAACTGCGAGGACTGAGGGGCACGAAGAGGCTGCGCGCCCAAGTGGCTGGAAGCCCTCCGCTCGGCGGCTCGTTCCCTCAGCCTGTTGTCTAAGCTGATGGTGAGTGAAATTATCTCATGTAATCTTTCGGGCTTATCCCATGTGGCTAGCTCATCCCTCAGGGCCGGGCTTAGGCTACGGATGAATATACTGCTCAATGAAGCATCCTCCCACCCGACCTCGGCGGCTACAACCCGAAAGTCGACCGCATAATCTGCAGCGGACCTGCCGCCCTGTCGGAGATTAAGAAACCGGGTTGTTAGCACCGTGTCCCGGTCGGTGTGGTCAAAAACTTCTGTAAAATCAGCTAGAAACTGTTGGTAAGTTAGCGTGGCGTAGCTGGGCTTAGCCATAATGGCATAGGCCCAAGCTAGCGCCCTACCCTCTAGCAAGTTAGCAATATAGCCAATTCTACTGTGGTCTGTGGGGAAATCCCCCAGAACCCATTGAAAGACCGTCTCGCACTGTAGAATAAACCCCCGGGCCTCCCCGAGCTTCCCACGGAAGCGAGCAGGCATGGGCACCGGTGTGAGACGGGTCAACGGGGCTTGACTCGTTTGGCTAGGTGAGGAGCTAGCGGGGCCTGGGGGTGCCCCGTTAACCGGTGGAAACGCCCGCTGTCCTTCCGGGTGATCCAACCAGTTGTTAACTTGAGCTAATTGGGCTAGGATAACGTTTTGATGGTAAATAATTTGCTCAACTCGAGCGTCTAGGGTGTTAAGACGGCGTGCTAGCACGCTGTCCGCTGGGTCGGCCTGACGGAGCCATACTGACATGTTTTCTGGACCCAGGGGACAGAAGACAAACTCAAGGAGATAAAGTTATCCTTTTATTGCTCAGTGTGATGTGTATGAGTGCGTGTATGTGTTGTGTGAGGTGTAGTGCAGGACTCGTGCTGGAGCTGAGCAGGTCTTTGCTTCGCCTGGCAACCCTAGAAACACAAAGCAGAGGAGTTAGCGCTGCACCAGAGTGGAGAGTGTAATAAGGGACTGCTGCTTACTTTGCAGGTGGAGATGCAGAGCTTCAGCTTGCCTTGCTGACGGCTGCCAGGGGGTGAGCGTCCTGCTTGGTGTCGTGAAGCAGGGAGGTTACTCTGACGCCGGGGAGATGCTGAGCTGCCGCCAGGGAGAGAGGATCCGCCGCCTCGGGGGTCCACCTGTGTACAGGGAAGAGAAGCTTGAAAAGGTAAGGATGAGGAGCGCTTTCGTGCGTTGACGTGTTGCTCTTCCTTAGACGGAGAATGAGACTGAGGACGGGCGAAGTGCCTTCCTGAGTGTAGCAGACGGCTCCGTGCTGAGTCGCTGGCAGGGTTGGCCTTTAAAGGCTGCTGAGGATCAGCAACAGGTGTGCGCACAGCTTAAACAGGTGAAGGCCCTGCGGGCGCCATGACAAATAACTGGATGGGCCACCCTTAGCAGCAACAACTACGATCAAGCATTTGCGATAACTGGCAATGAGTCTTTTACAGACTGTGGAGGAATTTTGGCCCACCCATCTTTGCAGAATTGTTGTAATTCAGCCACATTGGAGGGTTTTCAAGCATGAACCACCTTTTAAGGTCATGCCACAGCATCTCAATCGGATTCAGGTCAGGACTTTGACTAGGCCACTCTAAAGTCTTCATTTTGTTTTTCTTAGACCATTTAGAGGTGGACTTGCTGGTGTGTTTTGAATCATTGTCCTACTTCAGAACAAAGTGTGCTTCAGCTTGAGGTCACAAACAGATGGCAGGACATTCTCCTTCAGGATTTTTTGGTAGACAGCAGAATTCATGGTTCCATTTACCATAGCAAGTCTTCCACGCCCTGAAGAAGCAAAACAGCCCCAGACCATAACACTACCACCACCATATTTTACTGTTGGTGTGATGTTCCTTTTCTGAAATGCTGTGTTATTTTTATGCCGGATGTAATGGGAAACACATCTTCCAAAAAGTTCAGCTTTTGTCTCATCAGTCCACAGAGTATTTTCCCAAAAGTCTTGGGGATCATCAAAATGTTTTCTGGCAAAAATGAGATGAGCCTTTGTAGAGTGAAATAGGAATATTAATAAATATGAATATGATCAGGTATGAATTATTTAATTTATATTGATGTATTGGAATCTGAGATCAAATCTCATTTCATATACACCAGAAAAGTCAATAACACTCGTAGGGGCACCAGCTTCTATCTCTAAGAAGCAATTTAATCTTTAATTTCACTTTATACCTGTTTAATCACTCAATAAATTAATTAATCAGTCTCAAAAATTTTCCGTGAATTTGATACCTGTGCTTGAATCAGACTCAGAATGAAATAAATTCTCAACAACTTCTCTCATTTTCACATATTTATTAAACGAAATGATTAACAGACATTGCAGTAATTTCATTAATCATAAAGTCAATCTTGTAAATGATAGATTAACAATGTCAATATTTTCGGAACCAGGGTTAAACTGAGAAATGAATCTCTATCAGTTTGAGTTAACAGATTATGGAAACAACGCAAATTTATGGACAAAGTTTATTAATTATATGAAAAAGTCCTGGATTAATCTTAAGAAAATAAAAACGGAATTTTAATAAAAAGGAGAGTTATGTTAAGGGCTTCTTAATTTGCATCTGATTAGATACACAAATTATTACCGAACCTCAGAAGTTTAATTCAGCAGATGAATTAAAGTTTGCAGCTCACGTGATCCCTGGGTGATGATGGTTCTTTCATCGTCCTCAGCCCAAGATTTCGTGGACGTTAATATCTGCCCGCAGATATTTTTAGGGTCCACATTTTGACCTTTAAATTCAAGCAGTCGAAGAGGCTGGATTCTGGGCTGTATGACCCACAGTTGAAACTGGGTTTGGAGCCAGATGATGATGACGCTTCTTCAGCGTGTGATGAACAGCTGCACGTTTTCCTCAGCTGCATGTGATGTGGAGAGCTGTGTGTTCTCAGAGGCCTTCGATAATAATTAATTAAAGATATCTAATCTGATCTCAAATTAAAAAAGCTTCGGACTTTAGATAAAATTAATAGCTCCTGGTGGGTGCTTGGTCAAAAAAAATATTAAAAAAATAAAATCAAGATTAAAGTTTACATTAAAATTAAACAAATGGCGATTTTACAGAAAGTTCAACAAAGAAAAAGAGATAAGTAAAAATTGGAGTTTAACTCCGATTAAGAATTGAGCTCAAAGAAATAGGAATTCCTAGGCATTTAAGAGAAAAAGGAAAACATTAAAATACAAAGTTACATAAACAAATTACGAGTTATCTGCTCTGTGTTCAGAAAGGCGACACGTGGTCGAAGTCTTTGTTCAGACGATCCTTTGTTCTTCCTTGCTGTGTGTAGACAATAGAGAGAGACGAGAAGAGAAAAGAGAAAAAAGGGGCGAAGCAGGGGTATCTCTCCTTTATATAAGTTCTGTTGAGCATATCGCGGGCTTCCGGCTGACAGGAATCTCAGCCAATGAGCGTCCTTTCGTGGGCGGGCTCGATGAACCTTTAGTCCAATAACAAACAGTCTACAAGGGACCAATGGGATGAAGAATTGTTGTCATGCAGAGATTGGCTGCTGGAGTCACATGGTTTTAGAGGCAAAACTTTGATACATATGTATTAAACTAAGTTAACTTTAGTATGTCTTATAAGCAGTGCTTCTAAATCAACATGCAGGAATAAACATTCATTTAAACATTTTTAACATGCATATATATATATATATATATATACACTACCGTTCAAAAGTTTGGGGTCACCCAGACAGTTATTTTGTGTTTTCCATGAAAAGTCACACTTATTTACCACCATGAGTTGTAAAATGAATAGAAAATGTAGTCAAGACATTGACAAGGTTAGAAATAATGATTTGTATTTGAAATAATAATTTTTTCCTTCAAACTTTGCTTTCGTCAAAGAATCCTCCAGTTGCAGCAAATACAGCATTGCAGACCTAACATGATTGCACAAGGGTTTTCTAATCATCCATTAGCCTTCTGACGCAATGAGCAAACACATTGTACCATTAGAACACTGGAGTGATAGTTGCTGGAAATGGGCCTCTATACACCTATGTAGATATTGCACCAAAAACCAGACATTTGCAGCTAGAATAGTCATTTACCACATTAGCAATGTATAGAGTGTATTTCTGATTAGTTTAAAGTAATCTTCATTGAAAAAAAGTGATTTTCTTTCAAAAATAAGGAAATTTCTAAGTGACCCCAAACTTTTGAACGGTAGTATATATATATACTATATATATATATATATATATATATATATATATATATATATATATATATACACTACTGTGTAGTGTACGGTAGTGTGTGTATATATATATACATGTACCGTACACTACACTACTGTGTAGTGTACGGTAGTGTGTATATATATATATATATATATATATATATATATATATATATATATATATATATATATATATATATATATATATATATATATATATACAGTATATATATATATATATATATATATATAAAACAGAATCAGAATCAGAATCAGCTTTATTGGCCAAGTATGCACAACACACACAAGGAATTTGACTTTGGCTAAAAACTTGCTCTCGTTGTTCAGGTGGAGGATTTAAATAAGGATTCAATGACAACAGAGTATGTACAGTAAATTACAGTCTGTCCACGTTTCTATAAAAGGATGCAAATATATACAGGAATATATGCAGTTATTTACTCAGACTAACCACACTTTGCAGAAATATATGAAAAAATATACAGTCACACAGTATTTCAATGTGAACTCAGATTCAGTGATATAATGTGAATGAAGTAAAAAGCAGTGTGAGAGTTATGTGCAATGTAATAATGGATGAAAAGTCATGAGTACAGCAACAGGTAGGACTAGGTGAATGTTAGGAGTTCATCAGAGTGATGGCTTGAGGAAAGAAACTGTTCCTGTGACGGGTGGTTTTGACCTTCAGTGATCTGTAACGACGACCAGAAGATAGAAGTTCAAACAGTTGTGGCCGGGGTGTGATGGGTCAGCACAGATGTTTCCCGCCCATTTCCTGGTTATGGACCGATATAAGTTCTCTATGGAGGGTAGGTCGGTACCAATGATCCTCTCCACAGACTTAACGATCCGCTGCACTCTGGTCTTGTCCTGTTTAGTGGCAGATCCAAGCCAGACAGTGATGGAAAAGCAGAGGACAGATTGGATGATGGCGGTGTAGAAGACAACCAGCAGCTCCTGAGGCAAATCAAACTTCTTGAGCTGACGCAGAAAAAACAACCTCTGCTGGGCCTTTTTCCGGACAGTGTCTATATGGGAGGACCACTTCAGGTTCCGGGAGATTGTGGTACACAGAAACTTGAAGGAGTCCACAGTGGACACTGTGCTGTTGAGGATGGTGAGTGGGGGGAATGAAGGGGGGTGTCGCCTGAAATCCACAGTCATCTCCACCGTTTTGGCTGGGTTAAGTTCAAGATGGTTCTGGCTGCACCAGAGGATCAGCTGCTCCACCTCCCGCCTGTATGCAGACTCATCATCATCCCGGATCAAACCGATGACTGTGGTGTCGTCCGCAAACTTCAGGAGCTTCACCGAAGGGTCCTCTGAGGTGCAGTCGTTGGAGTAGAGGGAGAAGAGCAGTGGGGAAAGGACACATCCTTGGGGGGTGCCAGTACTAATTTTTCGGGAGCTGGATGTAAATCTCCCTAGCTTCACTTGTTGCCACCTGTCAGTCAGAAAGCTGGAGATCCACTGGCAGGTGGAGGGGGGCACCTTGAGCTGGAGGAGTTTCTGATGAAGAATGCCTGGGATGATGGTGTTGAACGCTGAGCTGAAGTCGACAAACAGGATCCTGGCGTACGTCCCTGGGGAGTCGAGGTGTTGCAGGATGTAGTGTAGTCCCATATTCACTGCATCATCCACTGACCTGTTTGACCGGTAGGCAAACTGCAGTGGGTCCATCAGGGGGCCTGTGATGACCTTCAGGTGGTTCAGCACCAATCTCTCCAAGGATTTCATGACCACAGAGGTCAGGGCAACAGGTCTGTAGTCGTTTAATCCTGTAACAGAGCGTTTCTTGGGAACTGGAATGATGATGGAGCGTTTGAAGCAGGAAGGCACTTCACGCAGCTCCAGTGATCTGTTAAAGATCCGGGTGAAGATGGGGGCCAACTCGTTGGAGCAGACTCTCAGGCAGGACGGAGACACACCATCAGGTCCTGCAGCCTTCTTGATCTTTTGTCTCTGAAAGACCCGGCGCACCTCCTCTTCACAGATCGTTAGTGCTGGTGGGAGGTCAGAGTGGAGGAGGGATGGAGTTCCTGGGGCTGCAGATAATCCTTTCATGTGGGTGGGAGGTGAGAACTGTAGGTTCTTTTCAAACCTACAGTAAAAGCTGTTTAGGTCGTTAGCCAGCTGGAGGTTTTCCACAGGGTGGGGGGATGGTCTCCTGTAGTTGGTGATATTCCGTAGGCCTCTCCAGACAGAAGCAGAGTTGTTGGCTGAGAAGTTTTTTTGTAACTTCACACTGTAGCTCCTCTTAGCAAGCCTGATCTCCTTCGTCAGCATGTTTCTGGCCCGCTTGTACAGAGTCCAGTCACCAGTCCTGTAGGCCTCCTCCTTGGTCTGACGTAGCTGCTTCAGTTTAGGAATGAACCAGGGTTTATTGTTGTTGTATGTGCAGAAGGTCTTGGTCTGCACACACATGTCCTCGCAGAAACAGATGTATGACGTCACAGTGTCAGTGAGTTCATTTAGGTTAATGGCTGCAGCTTCAAAAACACTCCAATCTGTACAGTCAAAGCAGGCTTGTAACTCCAGCTTTGATTCCTTAGTCCATTTCTTCACAGTCCTTACAACAGACTTGGAAGTTTTTAGTTTCTGTTTGTATGTTGGAATAAGATGGAGCAGACAGTGGTCAGAAAAACCCAGAGCTGCACGGGGGACGGCATGATAGGCGTTTCTTAAAACTGTGTAACAGTGGTCAAGTGTATTTGTGTCCCTGGTGGGACATTTAATATGCTGTCTGTATTTAGGAAGCTCATTTGTGAGATTAGCTCTATTGAAATCACCCAGAATGATAAGCAGAGAGTCTGGATGTTTTTCCTCCACGTCTACTATCTGGTCAGCGAGGTGCTGCAGTGCCTCCGTTGTACAAGCAGCAGGCGGGATATAAATTCCAACCAGAATAAACGAGGAGAACTCTCGCGGTGAATAAAAAGGTTTACAGTTTATGAACAGTGACTCTAGGTTAGGGCTACAAAACTTCTTCAACACTGTGACATCAGTACACCAACCTTCGTTTATGTAGAAGCAGATTCCACCACCCTTAGTCTTTCCAGAGAATTCTCGGCTGCGATCAGCGTGAAACAGCTGGAATCCGTCCAGGCGCACTGCGCTGTCCGGGATGTGTTCACTCAGCCAGGACTCCGTGAAACAAAGGGCGCCAGATCTGCTAAAATCCCGGTTTTTGTGAGTCAGGAGCAGCAGTTCATCCATTTTGTTAGCCAAAGAGCAGATATTTGCCAGATGGATCGATGGGAGCGGCATGCGAAATCCTCGTTTCTTCAACCTGACTAGCGCACCGGCACGTTTACCACGCCGCCTTCGTTTCCAGCCAGCGCCAATAGCCGCTGCTCCCACAGCTAAGATTGACTGAAAAAACTTCAGATCAGCAGCAGAAACTGGCGGAGAAGTTGCATTGGGAGGTAATCTGAGTGAAAGTAGTTCCTCCCTTGAATAGGTGACTCGGACAGAAGAGCAGAAGTCCAAAAAAACACACAAAATTATCAAAAACATCAGAGAGCAGAAGCCAGTGGCTGCCATCCGCAGTGCCATCTTGGATTTTTTTTTATATAAAATCACAGATTAATGCATTTCACACATATTATTGATTTTCCACATTAAAACATCAGAGTCCATTTGCTTTTCATAGTTCTGAAAAGAAGAAGGTTTAGAATCGAGTTTGTAATAATGTACTTTAAAGTTCACTGGTTAAATCCAGCATGTCCCAGAGTTTAAGGAAATTTTATTGAGCTGTGGATCCATGTTTGGCCAGGTCTGTTGCATGTTTATGGGGGCAATAAAAGCAAAGCCGGACATTGGGGAAATTCCTTAGGCTGGTTTTAACAAAGGAATGGGATTTCAGCTGTGGCCTGGGGGAGAAAATCCATTTCTTTGTCTTACTCCTGGGTGAAACAAAATGTCCTTAAGCAGAAGAATAATTATTGCTGAGCCAAAGTGAGATGATGCTACACCTTTATGCTCTTTTTGCTCAGCAGTTGTTTTCATCTTGGAGCTCTGCCATGCAGGCTATTTTTGCCCAGTCTCTTTCTTATGGTGGAGTCATGAACACTGACATTAACTGAGGCAAGTGAGGTCTGTAGTTCTTTGGATGTTGTTGTGAGGTCTTTTGTGACCTCTTGGATGAGCCGTCACTGCGCCCTTGGGGCAATTTTGTTTGGCCAGCCACTGCTGAGTGTCACCACTCGCCGCTCACGGGCATCCACCTCAGCTGCGCGCACACCTGCACCTCGTTAGCGCGCAGCTACTTATTCCACCTCACCCTGAGCTTCGGCCTGGAGCCGTCTGTCTCCCTGCGTACTCAAACTTTCAGCAGATTCCTTCCCTCCAGGCCTGCTGACCTTCTTCTGGACACGTAAGCTGTCAATTATTGTCTCACCTGTTCCTGTCAGCCTTCCCCTGTGCACAGGTGGATCTCCCGGCGGCAGACACTCTCCCCTTCACCTCGCCGCTCCTCCTCCACGCCGCTCCTCCTCGGACGCACAGCAGGACGCTGTCTCCCAGGCTTGGGATCTTGCCAACGCCAGCCACCACAGTTACTGCAAGTAAGCACATAACCTTGTCACTCTCCCGTGTGGTTTGCCCAGCTAACCCCTGTTCTCTTCTCGCTCGTAGGGTTGCCTGGCTGTACGGCGTGCTGCTCTGTCTTGGCCTGCATCCTTCACCCACAATACATTCTTATTCCTCGCACACGCATCCATACACATTACATTGGTTAATAATAAAGCTTTCAAATCTGCCTGAGCCTGCGTGCGTGTTTCCTGGGCCGAATAATATGTCAGTACAGCTCCAGCAAAGCGGCCCAGCGGACAGTGGGCTCGCATGCCGCTTTTCCACCCTTGAGGCTCGGGTGGATATGTTAGCACACCAACAACAGGTAATTTTTAACCAATTAACCATAATTACTAACCGGTTAGACCGCCTGGACCCCCAGTGGGCTTTCCCCCCAGGTCCTCTCGGCGCCTCGGCTCCGGTCGCTTTCCCGGCTGGCCAGCCTAGCTCAGGAACGCCAACCCGTCTCACACCCATTCCAACCCCCGCTCGCTTCAACGGGAAACTCAGTGGAGCGAGGGGGTTTATCCTGCAGTGTGAGTCGGTGTTCCTGCGCGTTCCCGGGGACTTTCCCTCAGACCATAGCCGTATCGGGTACATGGCTAATCTCCTAGAGGCGCGAGCGTTAGCTTGGGCTTACGCCGTAATGACGAAGCCCAGCTACGCAAACCTCTCTTATGACCGGTTCGTGCGGGACTTTTTAGAGGTCTTTGACCACTCGCGTCATGACAGCGTCCTCGCTGATCGGCTTCTTAGTCTCCAACAGGGAAGCCGGTCGGCGGCGGAACACGCTGTTGACATCCAGGTGGCAGCGGAGGAGGTGGGCTGGGAAAAGGCATCTCTCTGCAGTATCTTCCTCCGTAGCCTCAGTTCCGGTCTGAGGGATGAGCTAGCCAGTCGGGATCTCCCAGGGCGGCTTTCCGAGCTGATCTCACTCACCATTAGCCTGGACAATAGGCTGCGTGAGCGGGCCGCGGAGCAGAAATCTGTCAGCCGCTCGCGGGGAGCTTCCGCCCGCTCCTCTCAGTCTCGCGCCCTGGCGTTACCGGCTCCGGAGTCCGCCGATGAGCCAGAGGCCATGGCGATCGGGTGCACCAGGCTCCCTGTTGTGGAGAGACAACGCCGGCGGGAACGGGGTCTCTGCATGTATTGCGGAGATGACCAGCATCCCATGGAGCTGTGCCCGGTGAAGCCAAACGGGGAGGTCCGCGAGTCACTGTAGGGGGCCTCGCGGACTCTAACCGGCCAAATCCCCTATCATCATGCACACTGCCCATACGTTTCTGCCACAACCCCACCGGGCATTTCACACACGCACTGGTGGATTCTGGGGCAGAGCAGAGTTTCATCTCTAAAAGCCTGGCAACCCGTTTGGGCATACCGTGCCAACCACTGTCAAACCCCCTTAACTTGGTCACTCTCTCTCCCTCTCCTCTGGGAACAGTGACGCATTGCACTAAGCCAGTCCCCATCATCATCTCGGGCAACCACGGGAGGATCTGACCCTTTATGTCTTGCCCTCCTCGTCGGACCATGTCATCCTGGGTTACCCTTGGCTGCGTCTGCATAACCCTGTCCTGGATTGGAGAACCGGCAGCGTCCTTTTCTGGAGCACCTTCTGCCTGGGCACCTGCCTCCAGTCGGCGGCCTGTGCTCCGTCCTCCCCTCCGCCGGCGCCCGTCTCCGAGCCCCCGGACCTGACCCTTGTGCCGCAGGAGTTCCACGACCTGGGAATAGCGTTCAGTAAGTCCAGAGCCTTGTCCCTTCCCCCCCACAGGCCATATGACTGCGCGATAAACCTTCTCCCAGGGGCTCCCTTGCCATCTGGCCGCCTGTACAGTCTCTCAGCACCTGAACGCGAGGCGATGGATACTTATATCAAGGAGTCGCTCAGCGCTGGGATCATCTGCCCCTCCTCGTCCCCGCTCGGCGTGGGATTTTTCTTCGTGTCAAAGAAGGATGGGTCCCTGCGTCACTGCATCGACTTCAGAGCGCTGAACGACATCACCATCAAGGATCGCTACACCTTGCCGCTCATGGACACCGCCTTCCACTCCCTCCAGGGGGCGACCTGGTTCACCAAGCTAGACCTCCACAGTGCTTACCATCTCGTTAGGATCCGGGAGGGAGACGAATGGAAGACGGCCTTTAGGACGCCCAGCGGCCATTTCGAGTATCTTGTGATGCCGTTCGGACTCACCAACGCACCTGCCGTTTTCCAGCGTCTCATCAACGACGTTCTTCGGGACTTCCTGGGAGTCTTCGTCTTTGTATATCTGGACGACATACTCATCTTCTCCAAATCACGGGAGGAGCACCAGGTCCATGTGAGGCGGGTTCTGCAACGGCTGCTGGAGAATCGCCTGTACATCAAAGCGGAGAAGTGTGAGTTCTACGCCCGGACCACCTCCTTCCTGGGGTTTGTTATCTCACACAACCAGATTCTCCCCGACCCTGCTAAGGTCAAAGCAGTGGTCGAGTGGCCCACACCTACCTCCAGGAAGCAGGTGCAGCAGTTTATTGGGTTCGCTAACTTCTACCGGCGCTTCATCCTGAACTTTGGCGCCATTGTCACCCCTCTGACCCGCCTCACGTCATCAAAGGTGCCCTTCCAGTGGTCCGATGAAGAGGCCACTGCCTTCAAGACTCTACAGGCGGAATTCTCGTCCTCCCGGGTCCTGACCCAGGTTGACCCCGCGCTGCAGTGTCTAGTGGAGGTCGACGTGTCCGACATGGGGGTGGGGGCGGTGCTCTCTCAGCGCTCGCCGGTGGATGGAATCAAGCGGCCCTGCGCCTTCTTCTCCTGGCAGTTATCGGCGGCGGAGTGCAACTATGACGTCAGCGACAGGGAGCTCCTCGCTGTCAAGCTCGCGGTGCAGGAGTGGCGTCACTGGTTGGAGGGGGCAGCCCAGCCTTTTGTGGTCTGGACGGACCATAAGAACCTTGAGTATTTGAGATCAGCAAGGTGCCTGAATGCCCGCCAGGGGCGCTGGTCTCTATTTTTTGCTCACTTTCAATTCACCATCACTTACCATCCAGGCTCGAAGAATGGGTTGCCCGACGCCCTATCCAGGCAGTTCGCCCCTGAGGATCCGGAGGAGTCTGAACACACCATCCTTCCCAGCTCGTGCGTCGTGGGGGCGGTTTCCTGGTCCATCAAGGACAAGATTCTAAGGGCTAAGGAGACGGAGCCGGATCCTGGCGGGGGGCCAGAGGGGAGGCTCTTCGTTCCTTCGGCGGTTAGAGGAGAAGTGATCCACTGGGCCCATACCTCCAAGCTCGCCTGCCACCCTGGCCTCACCCACCTGGTGAGTCTGCTGCAACGCTCGTTTTGGTGGCCAGGTCTCCAAAAAGACGTCACCAATTATGTCCGGGCTTGCCCCCAGTGCGCTACCGGCAAGCCCCTAAACTCTCCACCTGCGGGTCTTCTCCAGCCCCTGCCGGTCCCGGGCAGGCCCTGGTCACACATCGCCCTAGACTTTGTCACCAGTCTCCCTGTCTCCAACACCTTTGACACGGTCCTGACAATTGTGGATAGATTTTATAAGGCCGCCCATTTTGTGCCTCTTCAGGGTCTCCCTTCGGCATGTGAGACGGCTGACCTCCTGGTCCAACATGTTGTCAGGCTGCATGGGATCCCGCTGGACGTGGTATCGGACCGGGGCCCTCAGTTTGTCTCCCAGGTTTGGAGGTGCTTCTGCAATGCTTTGGGGGCCACGGTTAGTCTCTCCTCTGGTCACCATCCCCAGTCTAATGGGCAATGCGAGCGCATGAATCAGGAGTTGGAGGCCGCTCTGCGCTGCGTAACCTCCTCCAATCCATCGTCCTGGAGCTCCTACCTGACCTGGGTGGAATATGCTCACAACTCTGCACGATCTTCTGCTGCTGGTGTGTCGCCCTTCGAAGCGTCCTTGGGGTATGACCCCCCCTTGTTTCCCGAGCAGGAGGGTGAGTTGGCTGTCCCATCGGTCCAGGCACACATGAGGCACTGCCGGAGTGTGTGGACCAATACAAGGAATGCGCTTTTACGCACAGCGGCGCACAACAGTTCCACCGCCAATCGCCACAGAAGGCCAGCTCCTGACTACCAGGTGGGTCAACGGGTTTGGCTCTCCTCCCAGGATATTAACCTCAAGGCCGAGAAGAGGAAGCTGGCACCACGATTTCTAGGTCCCTTTGTGATTTCTAAGATTGTCAACCCGGTGGCTGTGCGTTTGGCCCTCCCCCCTCCTTACGTGTGTGTCCCACCTTCCACGTATCTAAGATCAAACCTGTTCTTTCCAATCCACTCTGCCCCCCTCCTAGGTCGCCTCCCGCTCCTAGGATGATCGATGGTGACCCGGCATGGGGTGTTACTTCCATCTTAGACTCCCGGCGCCGAGGTCGTGGGCTACAATACCTGGTGGATTGGGAAGGTTATGGACCGGAGTGGAGATCCTGGGTGCGCACTTCTTGGGTGTTGGATCAGGACCTCATCGCGGAATTTCACCGGACGCACCCAGGTAAGCCAGCGCGGTGGGGGGGGAGTACTGTCACCACTCGCCGCTCACGGGCATCCACCTCAGCTGCGCGCACACCTGCACCTCGTTAGCGCGCAGCTACTTATTCCACCTCGCCCTGAGCTTCGGCCTGGAGCCGTCTGTCTTCCTGCATACTCAAACCTTCAGCAGATTCCTTCCCTCCAGGCCTGCTGACCTTCTTCTGGACACGTAAGCTGTCAATTATTGTCTCACCTGTTCCTGTCAGCCTTCCCCTGTGCACAGGTGGATCTCCCGGTGGCGGACACTCTCCCCCTCGCCTCGCCGCTCCTCCTCCACGCCGCTCCTCCTCAGACACACAGCAGGACGCTGTCTCCCAGGCTTGGGATCTTGCCAACGCCAGCCACCACAGTTACTGCAAATAAGCACATAACCTTGTCACTCTCCCATGTGGTTTGCCCAGCTAACCCCTGTTCTCTTCTCGCTCGTAGGATTGCCTGGCTGTACGGCGTGCTGCTCTGTCTTGGCCTGCATCTTTCACCCACAATACATTCTTATTCCTCACACACGCATCCGTACACGTTACATTGGTTAATAATAAAGCTTTCAAATCTGCCTGAGCCTGCGTGCGTGTTTCCTGGGCCAAATAATATGTCACTGAGAAGGTTCACCACTGTTTCATGTTTTTGCCATTTGCAGATAATGGCTCTCACAGTGGTTTGCTGGAGTCCCAAGGCTTTAGAAATGGCTTTACAACCTTTTCTAGACTGATAGATCTCAATTACTTTGCTTCTCATTTGTTCCTGAAATTCATTGGATTGCAGCATGATGTTGAGCTTTTGAGGATCTTTTGGTCGACTTCACTTTGTCAGACAGGTCCTATTTAAGTGATTTCTTGATTGAGAACAGGTGTGGTAGTTATCAGGCCTGGGTGTGGCTAGAGAAATTGAACTCAGCATTCCAAAAATGTGATAAACCACAGTTAATTTATGTTTTAACAGGAGGTGGGCGGGGAGGATCACTTTTTCACACGTGGCCATGAAGTTTTGGATTTTTTTACCCTTAATGATGAACACCTTCATTTAAAAACTGCATTTTGTGTTTACTTGTGTTATCTTTGTCTAATATTTAAATTTGTTTGATGATGTCACGCCGCACCGCTCATCAGCGGCGCCACCTGCACGCACACCTGCTCATCATCAGCGGCGAGGGATATAAGCCGCCTCGCCCTGAGCTTCGGCCTGAAGCCGTTAGACTTCTCATGCATCGCTGTGAGTTCCTTCACCTTCAGCTATTCTCCCGGGTAAGAAGCTCTTACCTCCTTTTCTCTCTCGAGTCTGCTCCCCTGTGCACAGGTGGATTCCCCGGCGGCGGACATCGCCTCTCCATCGCCTATTCCTCGCTGCTGCACCAAGCTCTCCAGGTGGCTGTCTTCCGGACCTCGTCCTTTGCTGTGCCAGTCATCTGTGCCCTCCAAGTAAGCTCCTCTCTCGCTTGCAAATCTCCTGTGTTGGTGTGTGCCCGTCACCCTTCTCCTTTTGCTTTTCCCATAGGGTTGTCCAGCTGTACGGACTCCTGCCTCTGTGCCCGAAGCAGACGCCGCCACCAACACATTTACACCCCGCTGACACACATTCATTCACTCCTGTTGCTAATAAACTATTTGAACTTCTCTGAGCCTGTGTGTGTGCGTCTCCTGAGCCGTGCGTTATGTCAGTACGGCTTCAGCAGAGCGGCTTGGCAGACGGCGGGCTCGCACACCGGTTTTCCACTCTCGAGGCTTGAGTGGATCAGATAGCCTATCAGCAACAGGTGATTTTTAATCAATTATTAAATTTAACTAACCGGTTGGGCCGCTTGGACCCCCAACAGCCGTTCCCCCCGGCTCATCAGGGTGGCGCGGCTCCTGCTGCTCCAGTGGCCGTCCAGCAGGCTCCAGGTGCACCGGTTCGGCTCACGCCCATTCCGACCCCCGCCCGCTTTAGCGGTAAGCTCGGCGGAGCGCGGGGGTTTATTATGCAGTGTGAGTCCGTTTTCCACCGTGTGCCCGGGGACTTTCCCTCAGATCATAGCCGAATTGGTTATATCGGGAATCTCCTGGAGGGGCGAGCATTAACGTGGACCTACGCCATAATGGCAAGGCCCAGTTATGCCACCCTCACATATGACCAATTCGTGAGACTCTTCCTGGAGGTCTTTGACCATTCTCCTACCGAGACGGTCCAAGTCGATCGGCTTCTCGCCCTCCAGCAGGGAAGCCGGTTGGCAGCGGACTACGCGGTCGACTTCCGGGTAGCGGCGGAGGAATTAGGCTGGGAGGAACGCTCCCTCTGCGGCCTTTTCCTCCGCAGTCTCAATGATGATCTGAGGGATGAACTGGCTGGGTGGGATATTCCTGAGACGCTAGCGGAGCTAACGTCCTTAGCGATTAGTTTGGACAACAGGCTGCGCGAGCGCTCCTCGGGACGGAAGTCATCTTCTTCTCGCCCTCGTGGAGCCTCGCCGCGCCTGTTCCAAGCTCGCCCCCTGGCGGCGCCGCCACCATCGTGCCCCGAGGAGTCGGATCCGATGGTGACGGGCTGGACAAAGCTTTCCCCTGCGGAGAAACAACGCCGCCTTGAGTTGGATCTCTGCATGTATTGCGGAGATGACCAACACACGGTGAAGCTTTGCCCACGGAAAGCCAGTCGGCGGGGTCCGCGAGTCACTGTGGGGGGTCTCGCGGATGTCAACCGGTTAAATCCCCTCACTCAATTAAAGCTGCCCATCCGTTTCTGCCACAACCCCATTGGGCATCTCACCCACGCACTGGTGGATTCGGGCGCAGAAGGCAGCTTTATTTCACAAAGCCTGGCAACCCGATTGGGCATCCGCTGCCAGGCGCTCAGAAACCCCATCTCCCTGGTCAACCTCTCTCGTGCCTCCCTTGGGAGAGTTACGCACCAGACCATCCCGGTCCCGGTGATCATCTCTGGTAACCACCGGGAGGAGATAACCTTTCTCGTCCTGCCCAACTCTGTGTCGCCCGTCATCCTGGGGTATCCCTGGCTACGCCTCCACAACCCTGTCCTGGATTGGAAGTCAGCCGGGGTGTCGGCATGGAGCACGTTCTGCATGGGCACCTGTCTTCAGTCCGCTGCCTGCTCTCCGTCCGCTTCTCTCCCTCCTACGGACGCTGCACCCCCAGACATGTCTCTGGTGCCCCTGGAATTTCACGACCTGGGTATGGTATTCAGCAAGACCAAGGCCATGTCTCTCCCTCCTCATCGGCCCTATGACTGCGCCATCAACCTCCGCCAGGGGGCACCCTTACCTTCTGGTCGGCTCTACAGTCTGTCGGCGCCGGAGAAGGAGACGATGAACGCCTACCTAAAGGAGTCGCTGAGTGCTGGGATAATCCGCCCATCGTCATCACCCGTGGGGGCAGGGTTCTTCTTCGTCAGAAAGAAGGACGGATCCCTCCGTCCTTGCATTGACTATCGGGCCCTAAATGACATCACGGAGAAGGATCGTTACACCCTGCCCCTCATGGACACCGCTTTCCACTCCCTCCAGGGGGCAACCTGGTTCACCAAGCTGGATCTACGCAGCGCATACCACCTCGTCCGGATCCGGGAGGGAGATGAGTGGAAGACAGCCTTCCGTACCCCGAACGGCCACTTCGAATACCTGGTAATGCCGTTCGGGTTGACCAACGCTCCTGCCGTCTTTCAGCGCCTCATCAACGACGTCCTCTGGGACTTCATCGGCCTCTTTGTGTTCGTCTACCTGGACGACATACTCATCTTCTCCAAGTCCAGGGACGAGCACCAGGTCCATGTGAGGCGGGTCCTCCAAAGACTGCTGGAGAACCGGCTATACATGAAGGCTGAAAAGTGCGAATTTTATGCTAAGACAACATCCTTCCTGGGATTCATCATCTCTCACGACCAGGTGCGTCCAGACCCAGAGAAGGTGAAGGCGGTGGTAGAATGGCCTACACCTGCGTCGAGGAAACAGGTGCAACAGTTCGTTGGGTTCGCAAACTTCTACCGCCGCTTTGTCCCAAACTTCAGTACCATCGTCGGACCGCTGACCCACCTCACGTCCCCTAAGGTCCCGTTCCGGTGGACCGAAGAGGCCGCAGCTGCTTTTCGGGCGCTGAAGGCGGAGTTCTCCTCCTCCCGGGTCCTTCGCCAGGTCGACCCCGCGCTGCAGTGCATCGTGGAGGTGGACGCTTCGGACACGGGAGTGGGGGCGGTGCTATCCCAGCGGTCGCCTGACGACGGCGCCAAACGGCCCTGCGCCTTCTTCTCCCGGCGCTTGTCCCCGGCGGAGAGAAATTACGACGTGGGGGACAGAGAGCTCCTCGCCATCAAGCTCGCGCTGCAAGAGTGGCGTCACTGGCTAGAGGGGGCGGACCTGCCGTTCGTGGTCCTGACGGACCACAAGAACTTGGAATACCTTCGATCTGCCAAGCGCCTGAACGCCCGCCAGGCGCGCTGGTCCTTGCTCTTCGCCAGGTTCCAGTTTTCCATCACCTTCAGGCCTGGCTCCAAGAACGGCCTGCCCGACGCCCTCTCTAGGCGATTCGCCCCCGAGGAGTCGGAGGACACGCTCCACACCATCCTGCCCAGGTCGTGCGTCGTGGGAGCCATCTCCTGGGACATTGAGAGCAAGATCCGGAAGGCGCAGGAAGTGGAACCTGACCCTGGCGGCGGACCGGAGGGAAGGCTATTCGTGCCATCTGCGGTTCGAAGAGAGGTCATCCACTGGCTACACACCTCCAAGCTCACCTGTCACCCTGGCTCCTCCCGGATGATAAACCTCCTCCAGCGGTCCTTTTGGTGGCCGGGCCTGCGGAGGGATGCTGTCCGCTATGCCCGGGCCTGTCCAATTTGTGCCACCAACAAGTCGGGAAATGCCCCTCCAGCGGGTCTGCTCCAGCCCCTGCCCGTCCCTGGCAGGCCCTGGTCGCACATCGCCCTGGATTTCGTCACCGGACTCCCAGTCTCCAACTCCTACGACACCATCCTGACCATCGTGGACCGCTTCTCCAAGGCGGTACACTTCGTCCCCCTGCGAGGTCTCCCCACTGCCCTGGAGACGGCGGACCTCCTCATCCAACACGTGGTCAGGCTGCATGGGATTCCGGTGGACGTGGTCTCAGATCGAGGGCCCCAATTTTCCTCTGAGGTTTGGAGGTCGTTTTGCAACGCTTTAGGAGCCAAGGTGAGCCTCTCCTCCGGCCATCACCCCCAATCCAACGGGCAGTGTGAGCGGACCAACCAGGAGCTGGAGGCTGCGCTCCGCTGTGTAACGGCGTCCAAACCCACGTCCTGGAGCAACCACCTTGCCTGGGTTGAATACGCCCATAACACCGCTCGCTCTTCTGCCACAGGGATGTCCCCCTTCAAGGCGTCCCTGGGTTACGACCCCCCGCTGTTCCCGGTGCAGGAGAGTGAGGTAATTGTCCCCTCAGTACGGGCGCATCTCAGGCAGTTCCGCTCCATCTGGGCGTCAGCGCGCAATGCGCTTTTACGCACGGCGGAGCGCAACAGAGCCGTGGCGGACCGGCACAGAAGACCTGCCCCGGCGTACAGGGTTGGGCAGCGAGTCTACGTGTCAACCCAGGACGTTACCTTAAAAGGCGAGAGGAGGAAGCTGGCACAGCGCTTCATGGGCCCCTATCCCATCACCAGGATTGTCAACCCGGTGGCTGTGCGTGTAGCTATTCCCCCCTCCCTCCGCATTCACCCCACCTTCCACGTGTCCAAGGTGAAGCTGGCAGTCTCCGATCCCCTTTGCCCTCCTCCTGCTGCGCAACCCGCGCCCCGGATGGTTGGTGGCCATCCGGCCTGGCCCGTCTCCTCCATCCTGGACTCCCGGCGCCGGGGTCGTGGGTTGCAGTACTTGGTGGACTGGGAGGGCTATGGGCCTGAGCATCGACAGTGGGTACCCCCGTCGTCTGTGTTGGACCCAT
Source organism: Pholidichthys leucotaenia (assembly GCA_020510985.1). Lineage (NCBI taxonomy): Eukaryota > Metazoa > Chordata > Actinopteri > Cichliformes > Pholidichthyidae > Pholidichthys > Pholidichthys leucotaenia. The sequence continues at coordinate 354,035,177 of CM035842.1, read as the reverse complement.
CGCTCATCACTGATTTCCACCGAGCGCACCCAGGAAAGCCATCGCCAGGAGGTGCTGCTAGAGGGAGGAGTACTGTCACGCCGCGCCGCTCATCAGCGGCGCCACCTGCACGCACACCTGCTCATCATCAGCGGTGAGGGATATAAGCCGCCTCGCCCTGAGCTTCGGCCTGAAGCCGTCAGACTTCTCATGCATCGCTGTGAGTTCCTTCACCTTCAGCTATTCTCCCGGGTAAGAAGCTCTTACCTCCTTTTCTCTCTCGAGTCTGCTCCCCTGTGCACAGGTGGATTCCCCGGCGGCGGACATCGCCTCTCCATCGCCTATTCCTCGCTGCTGCACCGAGCTCTCCAGGTGGCTGTCTTCCGGACCTCGTCCTTTGCTGTGCCAGTCATCTGTGCCCTCCAAGTAAGCTCCTCTCTTGCTTGCAAATCTCCTGTGTTGGTGTGTGCCTGTCACCCTTCTCCTTTTGCTTTTCCCATAGGGTTGTCCGGCTGTACGGCCTCCTGCCTCTGTGCCCGAAGCAGATGCCGCCACCAACACATTTACACCCCGCTGACACACATTCATTCACTCCTGTTGCTAATAAACTATTTGAACTTCTCTGAGCCTGTGTGTGTGCGTCTCCTGAGCCGTGCGTTATGTCAGATGATCTGAAACATTTAAGTGTGACAAACATACAAAAAAAATGAGAAATCAGCAAGGGGGCAAACACTTTTTCACACCACTGTATACTGTATATATGTTCCCATGCGTCACACCCATATGCCCCGCCTCTTGTTTGCTTCCAGTGTTTGTTGTTGCTGTGTGGCGCTTGGGTGCATGTGTGTGTGTATGCATACACAGCAGAAGAGAATACAGTATGTATCCCCTTTCATCAAACTGATAACAGGTTTATGACCCCTCAGCCCTGCCCAAACCCCGCCCACACCCTGCCCCTTTCCCAACCTAAACCCCGCCCCCTTTGACCTGACCTGCCCTTGACCTCCCGTTTGATCCGTAATTATCCTTTGACCAGGGACATCTTTTATGACCCGTAATTATCCTTTGATCAGGGACATCCTTTATGACCCGTAATTATCCTTTGATCAGTGACAACCTTTATGACCCGTAATTATCCTTTGATTAATGATGACCTTTGACCCCGCCCTTAGAGCTGAGCATGGGAATGGAATGTTAATATACGGGAAACGCTGGGAATGGCACGTGTTGTAGTTGCAGAGTTTTATATACTACAGCTGAAGCAACACCGCACAGAAAAAAGATAATGCACAGTCAAAGAACAATACATTAAACAATAAACTTTAAATTTTAAAATGATAAACGGCAATAGTGCTTTTTCTCATGAACAAGAAGGGGCTTACAGATCCGTTCCCACATGTATAATGATTGTGTTTTTATGTATTATCATTATGAATTTCATTTTATTTATTTATCTATTTAGATTGATTCTTGTACTGATGTAACATGTTCAAATAAATCATTCAAACTGATGGATATTTGAGGTTTATAAACTTTTTGATCTGCCCTCAGCCAATGAGCAGCAAGGGAGGGTTTGACGGGCTGTCCAATGATGACCTTGAGGTATATCCCTGTGGTTGACCAATGAAACTACACCGTGGCACGTGTGAAAATTGGATCATTAAATAAAATCAGAAAATTAAACAATGAAAAAAGAGAAGAAACTCATCATGAGTGCTGGTTAGCAAGACACCTGCCTCCAGCTTTTGGTCCAGACCGGTCGAGGATTAAGTGGGGAAAAAAGAGGATTGCCTGAGCTGCACCCAGACACCTGTGGCTGACAGCACCTCCCACAACAAACCCTGCCCAATGATTTTAAAAGAAGACCGCCCAACCACCCATTTTTGCACGAGCCAAAAAATGGAGGCAGACCCCACGTCTTAGCCAATGGCGTTGTAGAGGTGAGATAATCACCAACCCCAGTCAGGGGTCAACCCGGCGTAGGGAAAAACAGTGTATTGCTGATCCAGGGGTCTTTGGGTGAACTGGGATAGATTGAACTGTGCAAAAAGTAATCCTTTCCAACATGCATTTTCACACCCACTTCCCTCATTTTTTCATTAATCAAACAACCCAGTAATGACAAAACAAAACAAAACAAAAAAACAAAAAACTTTTATCTGTATGCTTGTGACGATTAGAGTTTATTTTATGGTGATACTAGGAAATTTAACATTTCTCCTATTTATATTTTCCATTTCTTGGCGAATAGAGTTTATTTGGGGCTGATACTAGGAAATTTAACATGTTTCCTATAAAAAGCATTTTATATTTTTAAATGACAATACAACAGCATTGTAAGGATTGTCTGCATGAAAAAATTCTGTAAAACATCACACAACTTGTACGTGATATTTACCAACAGTTAAATTATTTTTATTCAATTAAACCTTTTATCATCTGCTGTGATCTGAAGAAAAGTTTTATTACCTTAAGGCAGACTTCTTTTTTTTTTTTTTAACCAGTCGTAACAACTTTAAACCAGAATTTGCAGAGGGTTTTGGCTGTCTGTGCATCTGTGTGTTCTTTTATCATCCTATATGACTTGAGCTTTTTTTACAGGGTGGGTAATTGAAAAAAAAATCATAGATGTTTTTCTTAAACACTACAGAATATTTTCACATCTCCCTCAATTGTATGTTAAAAAAAAAACCTTATTAAATCAGTCTACAGTTGTTTTTGTTTTTTTTTTCAACATTCAAACTCCCCTCCCTAGTGTTCTGTCCAGCTTATGTCAAAGCTTATGTCAAACAGTTTGCAGCTTTACGTCAAATGGGCCTTAAACAACGTCTCCATTTGGCTATCTGGACACCACTCAAAGTGTTTGAGGGTCACACACACACACACACACACACACACACACACACACACACACACACACACACACACACACACACTCACGTGGGAAAGTTCAGTTGTTTCAGGTCCTGACACATAGGTGTTACCTCATCTCCAATACTGTTGAAATCCTGATCAATTTTCACTACAGGAACAATCCTTTGTTTTTTAGAGACATTTATCAATTTTCTAATCATTCAAAAATGGACTTTTTAAAAAAAAAAAAAAAAGAATCACCTTGGATCTTTGGCTGGTTCTTGAAGGCGTTAAACACTTTACACCATACTGCATCATTAGCATTAGAGTAACCAGATTCTGAAACAATTTGTATAACAGTGTTCTTACTTCTTTTTGCATAAGAATAGTTTTTTTTATCTTTCGTAATAACAAATTGCATGTTGCACAGTGTTGACACAAACTCTGATTTTGAAACTAGTATATTCACACAAAGTTGTTTCACTATGATTAATGTGGTAAAAATGTTCACTACTTTCAAAAAAGAAACATTGAAACAAGTATTTGTTTGGAAGAATTACAAAAAACATTTTGTTTAGTTGTACAGAATCAATTAAGGATAAACTAATTTGCATTACCTTCCCTTAAACATTTATCACTAAAAGGTAGTAGTTACTCCATCAGCTGTATACTTCTTTCTTCGCAAAACACCATTTTAGGGACCTCTTTTTTTTAAATCACACAAGTACATGTGTGAAGTACATTTACATGGCTGAAGAAAGAATTTTCAACTCTCTTATTTTTGTAACAAGTTTCTCCACTTGTACTAAACACTTGTTTATTAAACACCTGATACAAGTTTGTAAATGATCAGCATCACCCTGTTTTTACTGTGGTTTGAGTTTTTAGGTGTGTTTTGTACAAACTAAATACCCTGTGGTATTTTTTTTTCGTACAACATACATTTGTGTTCATGCTTGATGAATTTAGCACAAGTAAAACACCTGATACAAGTTTGTAAATGGTCAACATCACAACAGTTTGTTTTAAAAAAGAAACCAACAAGATGCAGTAAATTTAACTTTTAGATCGGGCATCATGTTTATAGTTTGTTGTTTTATTCCTACAGAAATAAATATTGCATAACCAACTTTGTCTCTACCTTTAAATACCTGGGGTCAACAATTTCTCAGACTGGTGACCTAAGGTCTGAGGTTGACCGATGACGTGTGCTGGCCTCGGCAGTGATGCAGTCCTTATGGAGACCTCTCTGGCACCACCACCACATTTTCACAAAGGACTAAGCTTCCTAATTTAGAAAGTTTCTAAGACAGTCAGCCTCAGCTGCGCTGGTCTTTAATGGAACAAACTAAAGCTAACCTGCAGCATCATGTCCCAGTTACAATAGACTTTTTAAAAGAATTACCTTGGGTCTTTGGCTGGTTCTTGAAGGCATTAAACACTTTGCACCATACTGCATTACCAGCATTAGGGTTACCAGATTCTGAAACAATTAATTTGTAATAACAGTGTACTTACTTCTTTGCATAAGAATAGTTTTTATCTTTCGTAATAACAAATGACATATTGCACAGTGTTGACACAAATTCTGATTTTGAAACTAGTATATTCACACAAAGTTGCTTCACTACTGTATGATTAATGTGGTTAAAAACATTCACTAGTTTCAAAAAGAAACACTGAAACAAGTATTTGTTTGGAGGAATTACAAAAAAACATTTTGTTTAGTTGTACAGAAGCTTTTAAGGATAAACTAGTTTACATTACCTTCCCTTAAACATTTACCACTGAAAGGTAGTAGTAACTCCATCAGTTGTATACTTGTTTCTTTGCATAACACCATTTTAGGGACCTCTTTTTTTTAATCACACAAGTACATGTGTGAAGTACATTTATATGTTTGAAGAAAGAATTTTTAACTGCCTTATTTTTTTGTAACAACGTACTCCACTTGTACTAAACATTTGTTTATTAAACACCTGATACATGTTTGTAAACGGTCATCACCCTGTTTTTATTGTGGTTGCAGTTTTTTAGATGTTTTTGTACAAACTAAACACCCTCTGGTATTTTTTTTTTTTTGTTACACAACATACATGGTGGTGATATTTGATGAATTTAGCATAACACCGTCCATGTTGTGTCATACACATTTTTTGCTTTTTCTGTTGACAGAAATTGCGTTTTAAATGCCACATGAAGATAAACCTGAAGCAAATGAAACCATATTAAACAAAGTTACTTCAACCTGATTAAACTGACAACCTCTTCGTGATTTTTTTTTTTTTTTTTTTTTTACAACCCGTCTGGCGGACGGTACAATATATTAAATACCTGATATAAGTTTTGTAATCACCAAACGCTCATGGTTTTCATCAAGTGCTTGTGCATACCAAGGATGATGCAGCCAAACTTATGAAGCATCATTTTAGTCTAACATAGTGCTACGGTTAGTATTTTACAATTTATTTTCATGCCTGCAACCTTTTTCATTTTTTGTTAATCGCAAGTGATGCTAAAAAATACATGCTAATGTTTAATAAATTTACCACAAGCATTTTATATGCTGTACTGTTACACACAATTATATCATTTCTATTGACATGCTTCAGTTTTTTTTAATTTGTTTGGATGCTTGCAGAATTGTTTCATGTAAGTAATTATTTAATTTTCATGGTTGTTGTATTCAACCAAAGTTGCTTCAACCTGATTAACGTGAAAAGAAACATAAGTACACCAGAATCTTACTTGATGAGTTTACTTTTTCACACAACCTTTTTGTCATAGAAACAGTAAATTATTTCATGAATAGTGATACATTTCACTCCATGTGTCGATGTTGGGGAAAGACTGGTTTTTAAATTTCACCAAATGAAAAATGTAAGACAACAACTCTGTACAAACAACAAATATCTCAGTACAAACATCATTACTGCTCTATAGATTCATCATGAAAAAAAGGATTATTTTAAATATGAACCCAACATTACAACCTAATGCTGATGTGACGTGACAAATTCAGACGTGCGTGTTGTGTATTAAACAATTTGACCAAGCTCTCTCTGATGGAGAACAGCAGAAGTAAATGAACCTGATAAAAAGAATGAGCAGCAACTGATTAGTTGATTACATCACGTGACCAAGGTTTTTGTAATATAATTTAAAAAAGAAACTTTTATTCATGATTCCTGACATGCATGGTGAAATGCTTGAAGACTTTTTTTTCATTTGATTTTGATTATCGTGATTATTGTGTGGCCACCTTAACACCAAAAGCTTGATGTAACGAAGCCATGACAGACCTCTCTGTGATCAGTCTGTTATAAGGCTGCTCGGACTGGGACCCCACTAGCCCAAAATGAGTGGTTAACTTAATTCAATTCAATTCAATTCAATTCAACTTTATTTATATACCGCCATTTCACAACAACAGTCATCTCATAGCACTTTCAACCGTAGGGGAAACCCCCACAATTGCAGAAAGACCCCAGCAATCAGGCGATCCCGTGTGAGCAAGCACTTGGCGACGGTGGAGTGGAAAAACTCCCTTTTAACAGGAAGAAACTTCCAGCAGAACCAGGCTCAGGGAAGGGGCAGTCATCTGCTGTGACTTGCTGGGGGGTGAGGGGATAGAGAAGAAGATGAAAAGAACAGACATGTAGAGAGCAAACAGCACGATAGGGACTCAATCTATGGGAGAGAACAAACAAATATTAATGACCAGCAAAAATATTTAATTGAGAGTGAAGAAAGGAGTGAAGCCCAGTGCATTGTTGGCGGTACCCTGCCTGTCTAAACCTATTAGCAGCATAACTAATGGAGGGTTCTGGGGCACATGATCCCTCCCTAATTATAGGCTATAGACCATTTGCTGTGACGTCACACTTTTTTTTACGCCGCCACATTGAACGGCGGAAGCGAGTGGACGGCGCATTCAGCAGCTGTTCAGCGTTGTACCAGATCGCGATATATTTACCTGATTTCAACCTACGTCTTTGTTTTATTTTATGTTGGCATTGAATTAGACTATGTTGTTTCACTGCTGTGCCTTTGGGTGCACAAATCGCCAGAAAAAGGGATCCAACTTGAAGTTTTACCGGCTCCCAGCTGATGAAGACAGGCGCAGGAGGTGGCTAGCAGCGCTGAAGAGGAAAGATTGGTCCACGTCGCCTTACTCGCGGCTATGCAATCAACATTTTATATCGGGTATGTATGATGTATCAGTGTCTATAGATGTAATGTTATATCATTGTAAACACTGGTAAATGGGTATGTCCCTCCCTGTGTGCACCACCAAGGCCTACCATCTGTGACCTAGCACTAGCCAACTGCTAGATGACAAGATAATGATCATGAATGCATGCTCCTGTTTGAAATTTAATGTGTTGATCAATATGGCTGAGTTTATTTTACAATGAATAAAAAATTTATTACATTTACAAAAATAAGGAGTATTTTTACAATAATTCACATTCACCGATACAGTTAAACCTCCCACCATTGTTTATTACTTTATACTTCAATGTACCACATAAATAGGTCTACATGGATTAAAAGAATGATATAAACATGATAAATCGTTATATTGCTTCTCAAACTGTATAAACTATATATTCTAACTACTCCATATTCCAGGTGAGAAGAGCAGTGACCCTCTTTCCCCAGATTACATACCATCACTCTTCACCTCCACGTCTACTCCAACGAAAGACAGAAACAACGCCAGCCTCCATCGGTACATTAAAACACAAGCAAGGAAAAAAAGACAGAGAGAGAACTTTGATCGCTCACTTGCTGCCAGTGTACTCTTAGAACTGTCTTCTGGAGGTACTGTGTGTGAAAAGGAAGAGACAATGGAGGTGAAAGAGGAGCAGCCTGGTATGTGTGTCAAGGTGGATATTGCATCAGAGCCAGCCAAGGTCACTGAGAGTTTGGTATCATCTGCAGGGACTTCTTGTTCATGTAAAGCTGAGTGTGATGCATTAAAGAAGCAGTGCCAATCACTACAAGAAGAAGTTTATGCTTTACGTGCCCAGGTCAAGTCGCAGTCTGACACTGAAGAATCACTGACTGGAAATGATGAAAAAGTGAAATTTTATACAGGACTGCAGTCTTTTCAACTGCTGCAAGAACTATTTTTCCATATTGAAAGACATATATGTGATGTGAAAGGAGTATCAAAATTTCAGCAGTTTCTGTTGACCTTGATGAGGCTGCGCTTGAACCTGACTTTCCAAGACCTCGCCTACAGATTTGGAATTCATGCGTCAACTGCTTCCAGGACTATCTTGCAGGGCACTTTACCTATCACAATGCTGGAACTTGATAAAACCACTAACTTAACTTGACTTGTCTCGACAAAGTAGTGAGAGTTTGTTGTGCATTGATAAATGTAAATGATTCTGTTGTGCCTTTCAATTAAACTGATTTGGCGTTTAATTTTTGGTCAAAACAGAAAGTGCGAAGAGAATATGACACCATCTTGCTTCATGATCACCCAGGGTTTCAGTGGGGGGTCCGACAGCTTCTGGGAGTGATGTACCTGTAGTGGATAAATATTCTTAAAATTAATATGTGGGTTTGATGACTTTTTATCTGGATATAATTCTTTCTTGTATAGACTGGACAATAAAATTTGTAATATATCTAATAGTGTTGGGAGTTGTTTATCCAGTATTCTTGTTTCCACAAAATTTTTTATTGAACCTTTTTTAAAAACACAACACAAACAATCAAACACTTTGCAATTTACAAGGTCCACAAACATCATTCACCTTCTTCTTCAAAAGTTATGTTTAAATTCTTTACACAATCAATGAAAGGTCTCCATATATTCTCAAACACAATTTCCTTGGATTTCAGTATGTATGTTATTCTTTCTAGTGGAAGGTTTAACATCTGTCTTAACCACTGAGTCACATCTGGTCTATGAGTCTTTGTGTTTATCCAGTATTCTATTGATACGACAAATATTTATAAATCCTTTTACAGAATATATATAGATCTATAAAAATATTTAATTAGTTTTTAATTAATTTAATTGAGATATATGCTGCTAATAATAACAATTGAATATTTTATTAAATTTTAATACTTTATCACTTAATAGATTCTATACAACATGACAAATCTATACGGTAGGGCCTTCACGACATAGTGGACCATTGAAGTGATGACTGGGGATATCAGCACATAACTGATATCACACAAAGTTTTGTAGGCTTTCAGAGACTCTCCAGTGTACCTAGACGGTGTGTTGACTAGGTAGTTGTTGATGTCCATATAGCATACGTCAGGTTTGGGGCAAAAATCAATGAAACTGGTGAATTTTTAAAGCGACAAGTTGTAAGGGTCCACGCCGATAAAATGGATCTTTTCCGTGTACCGGTCATGATGTTTTTTATCTAGTAGTTGCGCTACATCGGACAAAGCCGTCACATCTGACAGCGGACGCCATGTTGAAACGCACACGTACAGCGCCCGACTTGCCGTCCGATATGGGGGAATCCACAAAAATCACGTGACGCGGGACGTCACTGGCAAATGGTCAATATCAAAAAGGAAGGTTTTAACCCTTTTCTGTTATGATTACCCATGCTTTTTGACGCAGCGCATGGAGGAAGGAATGAAAAACCCAAACGCAGGAGCAGATTCATGCAATTAGTTAATAAACCCCAAAAATAATAAGTCCAGCAAATAAACACGCAGAACAGTGAGTTGAGCAGATGCAGTAATGACAATTGAGGCCACCAGACATACAGGGACGCTTCCTGGATGCTCGACTGCCCGGGAGAGGGAAAGCCTAGTGCCGCAGGGCTGCCGTCGGCACGGGGAGAAAGGCTGACATTAACTTACGGTGCAGGAGCAATCCGGGGCTGTCCGTGCAGTCAGGTGGATGAGGGAAACACAGGCTGTAGATCATCCGTAGGGAGTGAATACGAGCATACACGGGGGTACACGCTGCCGTGTATGAATCTCAATACTCCGACGGTCTCTTCATACTAACGTAACATTTAAGTAATAATAATATTAACGAGGGAAGAGACGTGTGTGTGGATGCGTAGGCTGAACATAATTGAATTGAAAGCATGTGTGTATGAGTCAGTGTATGAGCATGTGAATGAGAATGAATGAAGTGTGTGTGTGTGTATATGTGTGAAACACCCATTAATGAGGCAAAGCTGATGGCACTGACAGGAGGAGGGAGGGTGGCCGAGCTGTCAGGGAGCGAAGGACTCATTGCTCCGCACTGGGTGTGTTTATATTTATGTATCTATATATTTATTCCATCTAGCTATAATGCTCCGCACTGTGTGTTTATATATCTACATATTATTCCATCTAGCTGCATTGCTCCGCACTGTGTGTGTTTATATATTTACATATTTATTCCACCTAGCTGCAATGCTCCGTACTGTGGGTGTTTATATATCTACATATTATTCCATCTAGCTACATTGCTCTGCACTGTGTGTGTTTATATATTTACATATTTATTCCACCTAGCTGCAATGCTCCGTACTGTGGGTGTTTATATATCTACATATTTATTCCATCTAGCTACAATGCTCTGCACTATGTGTTTATATATTCATATATTTATTCCATCCAGCTACAATGCTCTGCACTGTGTGTCTGTGTGTGTATATATATATATATATTTTATAGTAATATGTACATATGTATATTAGCTGCTCTTGCTTGCTTGTTTTTTTTCTTGCCTTCTGATTGTTGCTCTGAGTGTTGCTATCCCTGTGCTGTTGCAATCCTGGAATTTCCCCCTTGTGGGACTAATAAAGGCTTATCTTATCTTATCTTAAAGGGCTCCCTGACGCTCCTGATGGAAAATAAATAGAGAGATGGCCAAAAGGCCACGGGTCAGAACTGGGTTTGGGACCACCAAACACAGGTTCATGACACTTTTCTTAAAAACAGAGATCAAGTCTGACTCCCGAATCCAGATTGGCAGCTGGTTTCACAGGAGAGGAGCTTGATAACTGAAGGCTCTGCCTCCCATTGTACTTTGGGAGATTCTAGGTATTACGAGTAATCTTGCATTTTGGGAGCACAGTGCTCTGTTAGGATAATAGGAGTAGTATCAGATCTTTTAAATAAAAAGGGGCCTGATTATTTAGAGCTTTGTAAGTGAGAAGAAGGATTTTAAACTTAATTTGAAACTCTATGGGAAGCCAATGAAGGGAGGCCAGAACCGGAGCGATACGATCTCTCTTTCTAGTACCTGTTAAAACTCTTGCTGCAGCATTTTGGATCAGCTGAAGACTTTTTAAAGATGTTTTAGGAGAACCTGATAATAAAGAGTTACAATAATCTAATCTAGAGCTAACAAAAGTGTGGATTAGTTTCTGAGCATCACTCTGAGACAAGATGCTCCTAATCTTGGCAATATTACGCAAATGATAGAAGGCAGTCTTAGAAACAAGTTCAATATGTGAATTAAAAAACACATCTTGATCAAAAATAACTCAAAAGTTCCTCACAGAATTAATAAGAGAAAGAGTAACGGCATCCAAACTAAGAGTTTGATTTGGAAAGGTATTTCTAAGGGTTTTTTTGGACCAACTAGAGCAGGGGTCGGGAACCTTTTTGGCTGAGAGAGCCATGAACACCACATATTTTTAAATGTAATTCCGTGAGAGCCATACGGCAACCCCACTTGAACTTGAACCTTATAATTAAAAGGAACTCCGATTATATTGGCATGTTAGCTCTATATGCTTTATTTTTATGTTACCAACATAACTATAATATAATTTTTTGAAAATAATTCCCAGTTTTATATATTTTTACAAAACTTTATTACGATTTTTGTTTACATCGCAATGCATTCTGGGTAGTGACGTAGAAGGGTTGCAGCCGTTTTTTCTGTCTTATACAAGCCAAGAAGCGAAGCTCCTAACTACTGCCATTTGTCAGTGAAAATGCCACATTGCGGATGTTGGATGTAATTTGTTGGATGTAATTTCAAATCAAAGGGAAATAAAGAGAGCGGGGTGAGCCTCCATAGCTTTCCTAAAGAAGGAAAGTGGAGGAAAAAGTGGGGCTCAGCAGGTAGAGCAGGTCGTCTAATAACCCGACGGTTGGCGGTTCGCATCACGCTCTCCCCAGATATCCTGCCGTTGTGTCCCTGGGCAAGACACTTCACCCGCATTGCCTCCAGTGCCCGTAACACTGGGTATGAATGTGTAAAAATGTTTAAATGCTCGATGGTGGCCAGACAGGCCGTTGGCGTGGATTGGCAGCCACATTTCCCTCACTCTGAGTCTGTGATCGCACGCTGTAACGCATGCCTGATAAAGCTGACATATGTATTTATCACGCTGTGATAAAGCACGATATCGCTCAAAGCGTGCGCATGAGACATGTCTGTGATCGCACGCTTGTGTTGACCGTTCCTGCCTTTCCTCTCCTCACCGTGGTTTTGGGACGCAGGGGAGATGCATCTTCCTCCGCGGTCAATTCCCGAGTAAATCTCACTCTTGTGGTACACAGAAGAACAGGCCGTTTTGCTGAAGCGTTGGGACTTTATTTATATACCGCACTGTTGTCAGCAACAAATTCTACCTGCTCTGGTCGCCTCGCTCTTTCTACTTATCCGCACCAAATCACACACCGTTGGCCACACACACCGGGGAGCGGGGGGGAGGGGGGCACGCCTCTGCTGCGCAAATGCCATCACTCACGTCCATGCACCGAGCTGCCCATCCAAACCATAGATATAAAAGGCTTTTATATCTATGATCCAAACACACGCACCAGACATCCCACAACACTTGATAGAGCTGACATATGTATTAATCACGCTATGATAAAGTACAATATTTGCGCACCAGTGTGACGGATGAATATAGTCGGAGTTCCTTTTAAAGATTTGTCTGCGAGCCAGATGCAGCCATCAAAAGAGCCACATCTGGCTTGCGAGCCATAGGTTCCCGACCCCTGAACTAGAGTGACTTCAGTCTTATCTGAATTTAATAGCAGGAAATTACAAGTCATCAAAGCTTTGATTTCCTTTAGACAGGCCTCTAACTTGACTAATTGATTACTATCATCTGGCTCCATTGACAGGTATAATTGAGTGTCATCTGCATAACAATGAAAATGTATACAGTGCTTTCTAATAATGGTGCCTAGCAGAAACATATAAACTAAAAAGAATAGGGCCCAGCACAGATCCCTGTGGAACTCCGTGACTGAGCTTTGAGTTGGAAGAAAACTCATTATTGACATGAACAAACTGGAACCTATAAGATAAATAAGATCTAAACCACTGCAAAAAAGTTCCATTAAGTTGGGCAGTGCGGTGGCGCAGTGGTTAGCACTGCAGTAGCACAGCAACTCACCCTTGGCCATGGGATCCCTGGTTCGATCCCAGCCCCTGACCAACAGTGATCTGTGTGGAGTTTGCATGTTCTCCCCGTGTCTGCGTGGGTTTACTCCGGGAGTTCTCCGGTTTCCTCCCACAGGCCAAAAACATGCAGGTTAGGTTAATTGGAGACTCTAAAAAGTGGCCCTAGGTGTGAATGTGTATGTGAATGGTAAAGGGATAGCGCCATACCGTGGCTGCTTCATCCATCCAGGTGGATGCCCTCAATTTCCCCTCTGGGGATCAATAAAGTATACAAAATAAAAAAAAAATAAAGTCCAACATGGTGTTTTAATCTTCAAGTAGAATATTATGATCAATAGTATCAAAAGCTGCACTAAGGTCTAAAAGGACAAGTACAGAAACAAGTCCATTATCAGATGTGATAAGGAGGTCATTAGTGACCTTCACTAAGGCTGTTTCAGTACTATGATGGATTCTAAACGCAGATTGAAACTCTTCAAATAAACCATTTCCCTGCAAGTGGTCAAATAATTGTGTAGCAACAACTCTTTCTAGGATTTTTGAAATAAAAGGCAGATTAGAGATTGGTCTATAGTTAACTAAAACTCCTGGATCCAGCATTGGCTTTTAAAGTAAGGGCTAAATTACAGCAGTTTTAAAAGCCTGCGGTACATGGCCTAATGTTAATGAAGAATTGATTATATGAAGAATAGAGCTACCAATAAATGGGAAGACTTCTTTAAATAACTTGGTAGGAATAGGGTCTAAAAGACAAGTTGAAGGCTTGGATGAGGAAATTATTTTATCTAACTCTAAAAGGTCAATTGGAGCAAACTCATCCAAACAGATGTCAATTGAAGGAGTTGTAGTAGTTAATGTATTTAAGTTAACGGTGGGAAGAATCTGACTGATTTTATCTCTGATAGATGAAATTTTATTACTGAAAAAGTTCATAAAGTCCTGACGAGTAAGCTGTAAGGGAATGCTAGGATTTACAGAGTCCTGACTCTTTGCCTTCCTGGCTACAGTGCTGAAAAGAAACCTGGGATTATTCTTGTTCTCTTCTATTAATGCAGAATAATAACTCGTTCTAGCTTTCCTAAGAGATTTTTTTATAAATTAGAAGATGATTTCTCCAAGCTGAATTGATTTCATCTAATTTAGTTGAGCACCATTTTCTTTCTAATTGACGAGTCTTCTGTTTTAAGCTACAAGTTTCTGTGTTGAACCAAGGAGTTAGAAATCTCTGATTAGACTTTTTCCTTTTTAAAGGGCCCACCATGTCTAGAGTCTGATGCAGAAAAGCTGTAACACTATCTACCATGCTATCAATTACAGAAGGGGTAAGCTCTCCATAGCTTATTTCTGTTGTGTTGACACATGGCATAGAGGAAACAATCTGCATAAATTTGGTAACATCATCTGAGAGGCATCTACTGTAGTAATATTTTTCTTTAGAAGCCAAATAGTCAGAAGAGTAAAATCAAAGGTTAACAGACAATGGTCTGACAGTACAGGATTATGAGGAGACACTACCAGATTTTCTATTTCTATACCATATGTCAGAACAAGGTCCAACGTGTGGTGGAGATAATGGGTAGAATTTCCTACTTTCTGAAAAAAAAACCCAAAAAACATCAAGTCTAATATTGAATTAAATGCCCTATTAAGGCAATCACTAGCTGCATCTATATGTATTTTAAAGTCCCTTACTATAATTATTCTATCTGATTTCAGCACTAAATCTGCTAAGAATTCGGCAAATTCAGATAAAAATTCTGAGTAGGCTGAGGGAGGACGATAAACTATGGCAAATAGAATTGGGTTTAACCTAAAATTCCTAACATGCCCAATACTGAGGACCAGGCCCTCAAAGGAATTATAACATGTTTTTTTTGCATTATATTAACTAGTAATTTGGAATGGTAAATTGTCGCTACTCCTCCTCCACGACCAGAACTTCTGGGATTTTGACAGTTTAAATAACCAGAGGGAGTTGATTCATTTAAACCAACATAATCCTCTTGTCCTAATGAAGTCTCTGTAAGGGATAGTAAATCATTCTGATGATCAATTAACAGATCATGGACTAGCAGAGACTTGGAAGTTAGAGACCTAATATTTAACAAACCGCATTTAATTTTTAAATTATGAGGAGGAACAGAGGCCAAGTCATTAAATTTAGAGGCTTCATGTTTAATTTGAGTTTTACCAACTTTTTGTTTAATCACTTTGGGATGCTTATACATAATATTTTTATTTACTTTGGAGGGAGCAGACAATGATTCTCTGATGGGGAAGACAGGGGCTAAGTTGAGGAGTGGCGGATGAAGAGTAGCTGCAGAGAGGCATGTAAGACTGCGACTCTGCTTCCTGGTCCCAACTCCGAGTTGTCAAGGTTTTGGAAATTTGGATAAAAATGATGCCCGATTGTTAGATAAAAGAGATGTACCATCCAAAGTGGAATGGACGTCGTCTCGTCTAATAAGACCAGGTTTTCCCTAAAATGAGTTCCAATTGTCTATGTAGCCCACATTGTTTGCAGGGCACCAGACAGCCAGCGGTTGAAAGATGACATGTGGTTAAACATGTCATCACTGATCAGATTGGGGAGGGGCCCAGAGAATACTACAGAGGCAGACATCATTTTGGCAAAGTTGCACACCAATTCCACACTAAGTTTTGTGACTTTGTCACAAAACTTAATTAAATGTCATTAATGCCATCCTGGATATCAATTGTAGAGTATTTACAGTTACCTCTAGCCAGCATTTTCAAATTTGACTTGATGTCGCCTGCTCTGACCTCGGGTATGCATTTGACTATGGCCGCTGGAGTCTCTAGGTTTACGTTTCTGACTACAGAGTCACCAATGATCAGAGTTTTTTCCTCAGTGGGTGTATCGCTGAGTGGGGAAAATCGATTAGACACATGAACAGGTTGGTGGTGCACCAGGGGCTTGCGACTATGCTTCCTTCTCACCGTCACCCACCCATTCTCTCCTGGCTGCTTAGGAGAGGTGGAAGCCAGGGGATGGCTAGCAGGCCCTATGCTAGGGTGCGCCGCTGCAGCTAAGGGGAGTCCGTCACAATTAACTGGCGCTGACGGTGTTTCAATGCAGCGGAGTCGGGATTCCAAATCACACAACTTCGCCTCGAGCACCTCAAAAAGACAACATTTATTATATTTACCATTAACACTAAAAGAGGCAGAGGTGTAGCTAAACATCTGACACAGAGAGCATTCCAGAGAAGGGGAAGGACAGCTAGTTGCCATAGCTAGTGGCTAACCTGAAGCTAACACAAACACAGATGAAAGGTGAACAGAAAGCTAAAGAGGGTGATTAGGTGACACTGAGTGCATAAACAGGTGCAAGATGCTTGTTATACAGAAGTGCGAGGTGACAGTAGATGGGAAAAAAAGTGATTAACCCTTTAACTGCCCAGATTAAATGGATGGGTCATGCGCCCCCAGTGGCACAGTGCATCAACTGCATGTGTCAACTTATTGACCGAGTTATGTAATTTATATAGCTGCCGCGACATTATGCAAATTAGATGTGTAAATTTATTCCTATCTGAAACTTTGGATCACATTCTACATCTTTCTAATTGACAGTAAGCCATTATCTCATGTAACCTTCAAGTTATAGCCTTGGAAATCTGAACTATTTTATTGACAATTTCTTTCCACTCTTGACCACTAGGGGAGGCCTTGAGTTGCCTTGCATTGCCCCAGGCGCCACATGGCACCTAAGGCAGTTAAAGGGTTAAAATACAATCAAAGGCAGTAAACCTCAGGAGAGTGAGGAGCACTAACCACAGAGCAAACCACACCGACAGCCAGCAAAACAGGAAGTCTTACAGCGGGCCCTTGTTGCAATTTCTCCATGAGGATCAAACCTGAGCGCTCTCTGACCCTTTTATCCATAATCTTTGAGTGCTTTTCGGCAACTACACCCAAAGTTAGCTTGCCTGGTGCAGAACACTTCTTTACACCTACGCTGCCCCGTTGGACCCAAAACTGCTCGCACACACATCCGTGCGGGTTTCTTTCCCGGCTAAGTGTGAAAACAGTCCAATAATGCTTTGGTTCGCAAAACCGATAAAAGGTAAGCTATAAAATTTCGTAATGTTAAGTCACGCTATAAAATCAGACTAATGTTTAAATTTTGTAATATTAAGTCACTTGGCTCTCAGCAACACCGGCTCGCAGGAAGGAAAAAAACACAAAAGATGTACAAAAAACTTTAACACCGTCTCCCATGAATGGTTAAGTGAACTAACATGTTAAGACATGCGACATTTATGCATTTAGCCATATTAACAAGTCAGATTAACTTTTTGTTCTTCATTAAAATGATTTTGTATAACTATACCAAATCAGTAAAACACACACTCACAAAAAAAACAAAAACAAAAACACAAGAAGTGCAAGCACTTATTTCCATCGTGATACAATAAAAATGTAAATAAAAACACATGTTTAACAAGGGTATAGCATTCAATATATTAACAAAAGATCATTAAAAAATAATAACACATAAAAGGATTGGACTCTCGATCATTAAAATTTGAAATAAGTATTTTCTGAGTAAAATTTTGAATGGAGACTTGATTGTGTCACTTTCGATATGGCTAGGCAGTTGATTCCAGTGTAATGTACTACAATAACCAAAAAGATTTACCATAAAGCTTGACTTGAGGTACACAGAGAGACATGGTACTGGATCTTTTGTGTTAATTTGTTGCAACTCATAAATGGTTACAAAAAAAAAGATAATTTGGAGAAGTGCCATTAATACACGTTGTAGACTAGATTGAGTTTTTAGTTGGTTGACGCATGATTTGTAATTTAGTTAAACATCGTCGAAATGATTTGCAATCTTGATTACACAGAGTAATGTTAAAAGCATTCACTTTTCCACAATATACTAATTTCGGCAGCAGTCAAGCAGAAATGATGTTTGTACTGAGATGTTTGTCATTTGTACAAAGTTGTTGTCTTACATTTCTCATTCAGTGAAATTTAAAAACCAGGCTTTCCCCAACATCTACACACGGAGTGAAATTTATTGCTATTCATGAAATAATTTACTGTTACTATGACAAAAAGGTTGTGTGAAAAAGTAAATTAATCAAGATTCTGGTGACTTATGTTTTGTTTTTTTTGTTTTTTTTCACATTAATCAGGTTGAAGCAACTTTGGTTGAATACAACAGGCAGGAGAATTAAATAAATACTTACATGAAACAATTCTGTAAGCATCCAAACAGTAAAAACTGAAGCGTGTCAATAGAAATGATATAATTGTGTGTAACAGTACAACATATAAAATGTTTTTGGTAAATTTATTAAACATCAGCATGTATTTTCTAGCATCACTTCCGATTAACAAAAAAAAAAAAAGGTTGCAGGTATGGGTAACCCCCACAACAGCCACGGACAAGCAGAGCGCTCAGCGGGAGCAATTAACATAGCAGTGTGATCTATGGGCTGATAACAATATGTAGATGTGCCTTGTAACCTCTTTTGTCCTACAGCTCTGGAGCAGAGGCGAATTCCGGCCAGTAATCTTCCTATTGTTATGTGTGTCTCTCAAATGCAAATGTCCATACCTACTGCTGTGAATACATTGTCTGTAGTGGGGTATAAAAACTGCATTGCTCTGTAACTCTCTCTCTCTAACCACTGCTCATCTGACTAGACGCATCCACTGTCTGCTAGGAGAGCCTCCGGGCTCGCTCTGGCGCGCTGCACGGCGCCGGAGTGAGTTCTTGTGATGGCGGTATGATTAATAAACTCCCTCAAAAACTCTCAGTTCGCTGCCTATTATTTCATGCCGCCACATTGGTGACCCCGAGAAAGCACACGCTTTGTGCAACGCAACCTTTTGGTCTGGACAGCCACACTGGTGACCCGACGACAACGATCTCAGGCGTGCAGATCTCACCATGAAGCTTTCTGCAGCTTTCCCGGTCGTGGGTGATCTCCGGAGAGTTTCGCCTGGTGGTGGCTCTGCGTCGAGGTCTCCTTGTAGCAGAAGGGAGGGCAGATCATTTGCGTCAGGCTGCTGCGTTCGCTTGTCGTTGGAGAATCACCGCCGGGTGCTGTGTTCGTCTGCACATCCACGCTGGGACCAGCCGGTCTCACAGCTCCTCCACACGAGAGCGCACGCACCTCGTCCTCTCTCCACGACGGCGACCTCCAGGGCCGACGGAGAACGCAGCGCGTGGACCTGAACGCACCATGACCAATCTACAGCAACAGCTCAACAGGGATGACCATCGGCGCCGACGACGCTGATCTCCAGCAAGCTCCCTGACCCTGACCCACCTCTACAGCGGACCTGCCATGCACCGAACCCCGCACGCACACCGGGGGGTTATGAGGACAGCGCACCACGCACGGGACAATACTGGCTCCACACAGACCGCCATCGTCCTTCGCCACTGCACACAGAACCTTCAGGGCTGCTCACACACCTGAAGCACGTACGCAGCTCGCTCACAGGATTTTGTAATGGTCTCAGCCACGGCGCACAAGGGAATTCAGCCGTCAGCTGTGCCCGAGGACTTTAGGACTGCGCGCGCACCTAAAGTCAACACGCCAAGTCCCTCACTGCTGCAGCTCCTTTTTTTCTTCATGGCCGCGAGAGGAGTCAAAGACAAATTTTTCTTCTTACAGCTGCTGTGGACCTCCGCACGCTTCACGGGACAGCCCCTCAACATTGCGGATCCACAGGCAATTTTTGTGCGGCCCAGACAATATCGCCGTCCCGGGCCGGCACTTGCTACCCCCACCCCCCTCCCTCTACCGCTGCCTGCAGCGAGCCTTCCCCGCAGCTCGCTACCAACGCCGGACTATCGAGGCCTCAGCTCCCCGCTGAGCCCTCTGGGGGGGAGTGTATGGGTAACCCCCACAACAGCCACGGACAAGCAGAGCGCTCAGCGGGAGCAATTAACATAGCAGTGTGATCTATGGACTGATAACAATATGTAGATGTGCCTTGTAACCTCTTTTGTCCTACAGCTCTGGAGCAGAGGCGAATTCCGGCCAGTAATCTTCCTATTGTTATGTATGTCTCTCAAATGCAAATGTCCATACCTACTGCTGTGAATGCATTGTCTGTAGTGGGGTATAAAAACTGCATTGCTCTGTAACTCTCTCTCTCTGACCACTGCTCATCTGACTAGATGCATCCACTGTCTGCTAGGAGAGCCTCCGGGCTCGCTCTGGCGCGCTGCACAGCGCCGGAGTGAGTTCTTGTGATGGCGGTATGATTAATAAACTTCCTCAAAAACTCTCAGTTCGCTGCTTATTATTTCATGCCACCACAGCAGGCATGAAAACAAATTGTAAAATATTAACCATAGCACTATGTTAGACTAAAATGATGCTTCATAAGTTTGACTGCATCGTCCCTGGTATGCACAAGCACTTGATGAAAACCACGAGCGCCTGGCAATTACAAAACTTATATCAGGTATTTAGTACCATCCGCCAGACGCGTTGTAAAAAAAAACAAAAAAACAAAAACACGAAGAGGTTGCCAGTTTAAGACCTTTATTCTTAACAGGATGGCTCACTGTAGACCGTGACCACGCCAAAAAACATAAAAGTAACAAGAAAAACTTCTGTGTGTGTCTCTCTCTCTCTCCCAACTCTCCTCACACACCCGCGCTCCTCCTCCTCCTCCTCATGCTTTCCCCCTTCCACAAAGCCCTACCCCCACAACCTCTCCCAGGGCAGACAGAGAACCCAAACGTTACAATATGTATAAATAATGTTTAGTACAACTGCACTGACATGCTACAAAAAATGAGGAAGTTAAAAAGTCTTTCTTCAAACACATAAATGTACTTCAGACATTTACTTACGGATTAAACACGAGTCAGTAAAAATTGTCTTATGCAAAGGAGTACACATATAACAAAAGTAGTTTCTGCCACCTCCGATCAACAAAGTTTTAGTTTTGCTGTTTGCGTATCACTTTAGCCTAAAAAATGTGACATGTTTTGTGTAACATAGCAGACTATACAAACTAAACAAAATGTTGTGGGGTTTTTTTGGTAATTCTTCCAAACAAGTACTTGTTTCAAATGTTTCTTTTTGAGAAAACTAGTGAAGATTTTAATCACATTGATCATGTTGAACCAAGTCTGCATGAAAATAACAAATCAGGTGAGTGAAATAAATACATGAAACTTGTAAATTTCAATTTGAGGAACACAGTTTTATCTTAATGTAACCATTTAAAACAGTTTTTGTCAACAGAAAAGCATAATTGTGTATGACACAACATGGAAAATGCTAGATGCTAGATTCCACAAAAATGAACACCAATGTATGTAATACAAAACAAATTTTACAATATTGGAGTTTTTTGTCTAACTTTTGCTGTGATTGTAAGAACAAAATAAATCTGTTCCATTTACTCAAGTATGGATTACTTCTTTTTTCATCCAAATTATTCAAAAAAATGGATAAATAGTTGAGAGTTTTGTTGTTCATCCAGCCTTGTCTTTTATTTTGCTGCAAAAAATGTATGTTGAAAAAGGTGTTGAAGTGAACATGTTGAATTTCAGCAAATACCTTGTGACTCAGGTTTTCATTGTTGCTGACATTGATTCAGAAATTTAAAACCGGTTGAAAGATGTTCGAAAAGTAAATCAGAGTCAAGTCCCCCTAGAGGAAAAGAAAAATCACTTGTCTGCAATGAATCTGTTTTCCAAAAATGGGTTAGTTGTGGCTCACATATTTGAGATGCTTAGGCTGCATATGTATATCACTGTTACCTCACGTCTTAGAAGGAACAATAAGTCTGGACCTCCTGGGGATGACAGGAGGGTGTGAAATGTGTCTTTAGAAATGGCTCTGAGAAGACTTCCTGACCACCAGGGTTTAGGTGGAGAAGAGAGGACCTTGGGGGGTGATGTATTGTCTCTGGGGAGTGAATGACAATGTGATTCTGTACTCTGTTGTCCCGGGTATAAAAAGGGGAGATGTGGGAAGTTAGTTCTTTTTCTGTTTGAGAAGATGTTGGAGACACATGATGTTTAATAAACCTGAATTGAGAAATAAATTCAGCCTCTTCATTTCACGCTCTCCACATTAGTGAAATATTTTAGTGTTACTACGACAAAAAAGTTGTGTGGAAAAAGAATAAACTAAATCAAAAGTTACTAATCAAGTAAGACTCTGGGGTACTTATGTTTTTGTTTTGTTTTTTTCACATTACATGTTAATCAGGTTGAAGTAACTTTGTTTAATATAGTTTCATTTGATTCAGGTTTATCTTTATGTAGCATTTAAAACAGAGTTTTAGTCAACAGAAAAAAACAAAAAATGTGTATGACACAACATGGACGGTGTTATGCTAAATTCATCAAACATCACCACCATGTATGTTGTGTAACAAAAAAATACCAGAGGGTATTTAGTTTGTATAAAAACACCTTAAAAACTGCAACCACAATAAAAACAAGGAGATGTCAACCATTTACAAACTTGTATCAGGTGTTTAATAAACAAATGTTTAGTACAAGTGGAGTACGTTGTTACAAAAAAATAAGGCAGTTAAAAATTCTTTCTTCAAACATGTAAATGTACTTCACATATGTACTTGTGTGATTAAAAAAAGAGGTCGGTAAAATGGTGTTATTCAAAGAAACAAGTATACAGCTGATGGAGTTACTACTACCTTTCAGTGGTAAATGTTTAAGGGAAGGTAATGCAAATTAGTTTATCCTTAAAAGCTTCTGTACAACTAAACAAAATGTTTTTTGTAATTCCTCCAAACAAATACTTGTTTCAATGTTTCTTTTTGAAACTAGTGAACGTTTTTAACCACATTAATCACAGTGAAACAACTTTGTGTGAATATATTAGTTTCAAAATCAGAATTTGTGTCAACACTGTGCAATATGTCACTACAAAAGATAAAAACTATTCTTATGCAAAGAAGTAAGTACACTGTTATTACAAATTAATTGTTCCAGAATCTGGTAACCCTAATGCTGGTAATGCAGTATAGTGTAGGGAGCTTGAAATAAGGAAGCGAAGTGATTTTATAAATCAGGTTTATTGTCAGCTTCCAGTCCCTAACATGTCTCATCTCAATGCAGAAGCAGAAAAGCGGCTGAGCGCAGTCAGACCTTCATATTTATACATCACATAACAAAAGCCGACATCACACATCCGTGTTAACTCCTTCCATTGTCCTCTCTCTCCTCCACCTGACCCTGGGGGGTCAGGAAGTCCATTCAGGTCTCCACCGCTGTGTCTCCGTCCGCTCGTTGATCTCTGCCGGTGGTCGAGACCTATTGTCCTGCTCTGAGACGTGAGGTCATTCCACATATGCAATCTCTAAACATTCCTCTTGTGTCTATACATATGTAGGTATGGATATATGAACAATATAAGCCACAGCCCCCCCCCAAACGTCTAAGAAAAGGACAATAAAATTAAGTTCACAGCCTAAGGTAACATCCATGACATATTATACCGTTATTCACATCAACAGGAAAAGAGGAAAAATATCCTCAGCAGTCATGCCAACCTTCAAGCTATACGGCATGATCATGTTAAAAATTCAGTGATAACAGCAACAGTATAGTCTATGTCATATGTCAGCCCTAAAACTGCAACGGCAAAATTCGACAGCATAGCTTACAACCCCTTGTCAATTTTACATCAGTCTATGTGTCGTCTGGGTTTCAATCTTCTCCCAAATCTGCTGTACGCCCGCTTCGGCGTCCTGGCGGGGCCATCCTGTAAGGAATCTGCAGCTTGGGGAGAAGAGTGGTTATTTGGTCCCTGCGGGGGGGTTGAGGTGTGTCTCTTGGGGGGTCTACCCCGTCGAGGTGCTCTCGCCACCCGTGCAGGTTCGTCGCTCAACATGAAGGCAGGTTTAAGTCTGTCAATGCTGACTGTTTCTTTTCTGTCCCCTAAATCAAGCACAAAATGCTTATCACCAGGTTCCAGCACTCTATATGGTCCATCATATGGTGGGCGGAGGGTTGGTTTTAAAGCTTCGTGCCTAACAAAATGAACTCGGCGTTTTTCAAAGCTTGGGGAACAAAAACCCGCGGGAAAGAGTGATGTATGGGTCCGGGGAACGTGTCCAGTCCGGTGTTGCTTAGGGGCCTCGGGGCTGGGAGGCGCCCGGGCTCTGGATGTTCTGGTAGGAACTCACCCGGGAGCCTGAGAGGTTGTGCGAAAACTAATTCTGCCGGGGAGGCGTCTAGATCCTCCTTAGGCGCAGAACGCAACCCTAATAAAACCCAGGGAAGTTTGTTTACCCAATCTGTATCCGTCAGTGAGGCCCTGAGGGCGGCCTTTAAAGACCTATGAAAACGCTCGCATAAACCGTTAGCCTGAGGGTGATACGCGGTGGTGCGATGAATTGTCGCTCCTAAGCTGCTGGCCATGGCTGACCAGAGCTCTGAGACAAATTGAGGCCCCCTATCGGATGTGATGTCCGACGGAACGCCGAAACGCGCCACCCAGGTTGTGAAAAAAACGCGAGCGACTTCCGCGGCCGTGGTTGACGCCAGCGGGACCGCTTCAGGCCAGCGTGTGGTCCGGTCAACCATTGTTAAAAGGTGTGTGAACCCTGGGACAATGGTAGAGGGCCCACGAGGTCAACGTGCACGTGGTCAAACCTCCTGGCCGGGATCCGGAAGGGTTCCAGAGGGGCTTTTGTGTGCTTGTGGATTTTGGCGCGTTGGCAAGACATGTAAGTTCTCGCCCACTCCTTTACGTTTTTACGCAGGCCTGGCCAAACAAACTTCTCCGCGACCATTTTCACCGAGGCGCGCACCCCTGGGTGCGTGAGGGAGTGCACCGAGTCAAAAACGCGGCGGCGCCACACGGCTGGGACTACCAGGCGAGGTCGACCGGTTGACACATCGCAGATTAGGGGGGGGGCACACCGTCACGCAAACCCCTTTCCTCCAGCCTTAACCCTGTTGGTCCAGACTGGAGCGCGCGCACGTCCGCGTCACTGCTTTGTTCCGCTGCCATGGCCGCGTAATCTATCCCTACGTGAATTGGAGCCGCGTACGTGTCTGCGTTGGCCATGTGCTCTGCGGCTGCGGTAGTATAATCTGCTTCCGCGTGCCCTGACGAGGTCACGGCACGGGAGAGGCAATCTGCCACCAAATTGAGTTTGCCTGCTACGTGTTGAATGTCTGTGGTAAACTCTGAAATTGCGGCCAGCTGCCTTTGTTGCCGGCCCGACCACGGTTCTGAAATTTTTGACATCGCAAAAGTGAGTGGTTTGTGGTCGACAAAAGCCGTGAAGCGCCGCCCTTCCAGCCAGAACTGGAAATGGCGGATGAATAAATGAAGCGCTAGCAGCTCTCTGTCAAAAGTGCTGTATTTGCGCTCGGTTTCGTTTAAAGATTTGCTAAAAAATGCTAGCGGTTGCCAAGTTACACTGCTCTGCTGCAACATACCAACTTTATGCAGATGATGCAGTTATTTACACAGCTACCAAGACTCCAGCACAGGCTGCAGATGTGCTGTCTACAAGTATGGTTGATGTCCAAGAGTGGCTCCTCCAGAACCATCTATTGCTGAACCTTCAGAAAATAGTTTCAATGTGCTTTTCAATCAAAAAATATAACCTGCAATGTTTTAAAGTTAATATACATGATCATGACATCAGTTTAGTTACAGAATTCAAATACCTTGGCGTTGTACTAGATCCTCAACTCAAATTTAATCTTCATATAAAGAAAATTTCAAAAACAGTAAAAAAAAATCTGAACTGCTTTAAATTAATTAGATATTACATACCTTACGAACCTGCTGTACTGTATATGCATTCTATGGTTTTTTCTCATATATCATACTGTTTGACAGTCTGGGCTCAAGCAGCCCCTTCCACAATAAGACATATAGGTTCATTATATAATCAAACCCTAAAAATCTTGGACAAAAAGCCCATTAGGTGGCATCACTGTAATATTTTAAAAAAATACAACCTATTGAGTTTTGAGAGTTTCATTGACCTCTGTTTACTGAAATTAACTTTCAAATGTTTCCATAAATCAGCACCTGAGCCACTTGCTGGTTTCATCCAAAGACAGGACAGCAGCAGAGCCACCAGGAGTTCTGTTAACAATAACTGTAAAATATTCCACCGCAGAACCACATTTGGACAAACAGCTTTCTCTATAAAGGGCAGTCACATCTGGAACACAATGCCAAATGAAATTAAAATAATAACGGACTTTAAAACATTCACTAAAAAGGTTAAAAACTGGCTGAAAAATAAACAAGAATGTACCCATGTATGAAATGATTGTCTGCAGGGTGAGAGTGAATGAAGGGAAGGAATGAATGTTTGTTTATAGTGAGTGACGAAGGGAGGGAGGCCTGAAATAGGCAAATGTGTGTCAGGTTGTTATATTTGTGTATTTATAATATTTATAATATTTATAATTGTGTATTTATAATGTATTTATGTTTTTTGCATTGATGTATGTGGTTATTGTGTATTCCTTTTCTTTCCTTTTTTTTTTTTTTTCTTTTTACTTGTTTCTCCTTTCTAAAGCCCATCCAGGGACAAGAGTTGCAAATTAGCTAATAGCTATACACTCTGTGCAACACATCAGATTGATTGTCATTGATTAATTGTCTATGTTTATTGCACTGTCCCTGTCAAATAAACAAATCTATCTAAGTTCCGTCAACATGTTGTTCCACGACCGCCCCTATGGCCAGGTTTGAAGCATCTGTGGTAAGCGCTATGTGGGCTGAGGGGTCGGGGTGGACCAACAATGCGGCATCCGCTAGTGCTCTTTTTACTTCCGCGAATGCACGTTCCCGCTCCGGGGACCATTCAACTGCGTTGGAGGGCTTTTGCTTTCTGAGCGCTGCATATAGGGGCTGCATGAGTTGAGCTGCGCGGGGGAGGAAACGGTTGTAAAAATTTACCATTCCTAAAAATTCCTGCAGCGATCTGACCGTTTGTGGTAGGGAGAAATTTGCTACTGCGCGCACTTTGTACGGTAGTGGAACTGCCTCTTCTGGTGAAACTCTGTGTCCCAAAAAATCAATCTGTGACACGCCGAATCGGCATTTGGCCGGGTTAATTATTAACCCGTGCTCTTCCAGCCTCTGAAAAACTGTAGTGAGGTGTTGTTCGTGTTCTTCCTCAGACGTGCTGGCTACCAGAATATCGTCGAGGTAGACGAACACAAAAGGGAGGTCGCGTAACACAGCGTCCATCATACGCTGAAAAGTTTGTGCAGCACCTTTGAGGCCAAAAGGCATTTGCAAAAATTCAAAAAGACCAAAAGGGGTTATTACGGCCGTTTTAGGGACGTCTTCAGGTCTGACCGGAACTTGGTGGTAGCCGCGGACCAGGTCTATTTTAGAAAAAATGCGCACACCCGCCAGATGTAGTGAAAAATCCTGAATGTGAGGGATTGGGTAGTGGTCATGTGCTGTAGCATTGTTTAATCTGCGATAATCACCGCAAGGTCTCCAGGAACCATCGGTTTTTGGGACCATATGCAGTGGCGAGGCCCATGGGTTTTTCGAGCGCCGAATAATGCCCAGTTTTTCCAGGCTGGTGAACTCGTCGCGTGCTATGGCGAGCTTGGTCGCGTCTAAGTGCCGAGCTTTAGCGAACACAGGTGGGCCCGTTGTGGGAATGAAGTGTTCCACCCCGTTTTCGCTACTGTTGCCGAAAATTTGGGAACTGTGAGTGCTGGAAATTGGGTGAGGAGTTGGTCAAACTTACCTCCTGCTGTGGCGACGCTGGCCTGCACGGGTGGTGGGGATACTCAAGCTGAACAGGGGCATGCTGAACAACCCATGTGCACATAAGAAATCAGCAGCCAACAAGTTAAAACTCACCGCCGCTATAATAAAGGTCCACCTATAGTTGGGGCCGTGTATGGACAGAGGCAGGGTTCTTTCACCAAAAGTGTTGATGATGGAGCCGTTAGCTGCCGTCGCTCCATTTCCCTGGGGTCCCCTTGCCCGGTCTGCATAGGACGGGGTGATGAAGCTCACCTGATCTCCGGTGTCAATGAGGAAATGTCTCCCGGAGCGTCCATCAGTCACGTAGAGCAGCTTGTTTGTCTCGCCGAGAGCCGTAGCTGCTAACGGTTCCCGGCTTTGAAGTTTCCCGAGCTCTTGAAACTGCAGGGGGGCACGGATTTGTATGCCCTCTCGGCGAAACGTCGATGGTAGTAGCAGAGGTCGTCCCATTTGTTGCGTCTTGGTCGCGTCGCTGCCAAGGTGGGCGGGTTCTGCTCCATCGCCTCTGATTCCCCGATGCTCTGGGCTTCCACGCCGAGATCTGCCGATGCTGCTGTGGCCATCTGCTCGCCGCAGGAGTTGATGAGCCGCTGCGCTTCTCGGGCAAGCGCGCGGAAGTCCTGCTGGGTCTTACATCGCATGTTGGCCAGGATCCCTCTCATGTGCGTCGGCAGAGTGCTGAGGAAGATGTGTTGGAAAAGGAAGTTGTCGTTGTCTGCCTCCCTCAGCTGCAGCATGTCTTCCATGAGGGCCATCGGTCCACGCCCCCCGTGGCCGTAAATCGCCAGTATCCTCCCGGCTCTTTCCTCGGCTGAGGGGACAAAACTCTCGATGAGGGTCGCCTTCAGTTCCTTATACTTGTCGTTGGCGGGCGGCTGCTGTATCACGCTCCGCGCGCATCGTGCTGTGGCGGCATCGAGTCTGGCGACGATGTGGTAGAATTTGGTTTCGTCAGCCGTCACCCCCGCAAGTGCAAACTGAGCCTCAGCCTTCTTGAACCACGAGTTTGGGTCATTCTGCCAGAACTCTGGGAGTTTGACGGCGACGGCGCTTGCTTGGGCCGCCTCCGACGAGTCTGCAGCGCGAGAACGTCTTTCCTCCGTTCTCACGATAGGGTTGGGGACGGCGCTTGCTTGGGCCGTCTCCGACGAGTCTGCTGTGGGGAAACGCCTTTCATCCGTTCCCATGTCAGGGTTGGCGACGGCACTTGTCTGGGTTGCCTCTGACGAGCCTGTAGCGGGAGAACATCTTTCGTCCATTCTCACATCTGGTCACCAATGTAGGGAGCTTGAAATAAGGAAGCGAAGTGATTTTATAAATCAGGTTTATTGTCGGCTTCCAGTCCCTAACATGTCTCATCTCAATGCAGAAGCAGAAAAGAGGCTGAGCGCAGTCAGACCTTCATATTTATACATCACATAACAAAAGCCGACATCACACATCCGTGTTAACTCCTTCCATTGTCCTCTCTCTCCTCCACCTGACCCTGGGGGGTCAGGAAGTCCATTCAGGTCTCCACCGCTGTGTCTCCGTCCGCTTGTTGATCTCTGCCGGTGGTCGAGACCTATTGTCCTGCTCTGAGACGTGAGGTCATTCCACATATGCAATCTCTAAACAGTCCTCTTGTGTCTATACATATGTAGGTATGGATATATGAACAATATAAGCCACATATGGTGCAAAGTGTTTAATGCCTTCAAGAACCAGCCAAAGACCCAAGTTAATTCTTTTAAAAAGTCTATTGTAACTGGGACATGATGCTGCAGGTTAGCTTTAGTTTGTTCCATTAAAGGCCAGCGCAGCTGAGGCTGACTGTCTTAGAAACTTTCTAAATTGGGAAGCTTAGTCCTTTGTGAAAATGTGGTGGCGGTGCCAGAGAGGTCTCCACAAGGACTGCGTCACTGCCAAGGCCAATGCATGTCGTCGGTCAATCTTGGGCCTTGGATCACCAGTCTGAGAAATTGTTGACCCCAGGAATTTAAAGGTAGAGACAAAGTTGGTTATGCAATATTTATTTCTGTAGAAAAAAACCCTAACAAACTATAAAAACGATGCTCGATCTAAAAGATAAATTTACCGTATCTTGTTGTTTTCTTTTTTAAAACAAACTATTGTGATGTTGACCATTTACAAAGTTGTATCAGGTGTTTTAGTTATGCTAAATTCATCAAACATGAACACAAATGTATGTTGTACAAAAAACAAAATACCAGAGGGTATATAGAAACACACCTAAAAACTCAAACCACAATAAAAACAGGGTGATGTTGACCATTTGCAAACTTGTATCAGGTGTTTAATGAACAAATGTTTAGTACAAGTGGAGTATCTTGTTTCAAAAAAAAAAAATAAATTAAGTGTTATGATCAGGTAAGTGTACTCCCCCTCCCTTTCTGTGGGAGGTTCTCCATCAGACTCCCGGCTCTGTAGGTCATCAACACACCTGCGTGAGTGGACGCACCTGGTGCCCTTCTCTGCCAGCACTTAAAAGGACCTGTTCGTGAATGCTCCGGCACTGGCTCGTTGGGTGTCGCTGCCTGTAACCAGAATTAGAACTAAACTGAAACGTATTCTTCGGAACCCAGCCTAACGCTTCTTCTGCTCCTCTCTCCTCAGGTTGCTTCCATCTCTGTGGTGCATCTCCGGGGTTGCTGCATACTCACCTGCCCCATCGTCTATGTTCTTTTAGATTGCCTTATCCACCCAGTCAGACTCTCCTCCCAGTTCCACCCCTCTCCCACTTCCTGCCAGCTCAGCCTCACTGGTTCTTCTGTTGCTGCTGGCTTCCTCTGCCGGGCTCTCTGCTCACCAATCGTAAGATCTACCCTAATTAATTCATTATGCTCAGCCTCCCTCCTCATTCCTAACCCACTGTCATCTCTCTCTTTTCACAGGCTGTGTTCCTCTGGTGAGTGACGCTTTTTTTAGATTTGAGTTTATTTTCAATAAAGTTGTGTTTAACGCCCCTCTGTGTCGTGTGCATTCTCTAGTGTTGGCAGCCTGAACGTGGGCATTTCTTTACTCAATTATGACAGAATGAGCCAGTTGTGATTTAAGCTCAGCAGGTGCTGCATCAGTGGAGCACTCTGCCTTCTATCGCCTAGATGTCACATAGTGGCAGGTGGACGTGCTCACGGAGCAGCTGCAGACTATTACCCAGCAGCTGAGCACAGTCACCGATCCTCATTACTATATGTCTTATCCCCCCCCGCCTGCCATCCCAGTACCTACTACCACCGGCTGTACCACTTCCGTTCCCTCACCAGCTCTGTACATGGGGGAGGTCGGGAAATGTAAGGTTGTGTTCAGCTTTAATTGGGGCAGGTGGGTGGGAAGTACCCGGAAGACACCTCCAAAATTCATTTTTTTTACACTCTTGCTGCAAGACCGGGCTCTTAGCTGGGCCCAGTCTATTCTCAACAGCGACAAGGGCCCTAATTATACCTTTGACCGAGTTGTTTTCACGGGCTTTTGACCACTCGGAGAGTGAAAGGAATATCACAAGCCGCCTTAAGTCTCTCCGTCAGGGGAGCCGGTTTGCTGCCGACTTCTCTGTGGAGTTCCGGGTCGTTGCGGCGGACTCTGGTGGAATGACGTTGCCTTATGCAATGCCTTCCTCCAGGGTCTGAACACCAACCTCCGCAATGACCTGGCGGTTCATGCAGTTCCCTCCTATTTGGACAGGCTTATTGATCAGGCCATCAGTTTGGACAATCGGTACCGCGAGCGCTTGAAGGAGCGGAACACTTCCTCCGGCCCACCAACTTCGCACATGTCTCCCCCGGCTACTGGCGCAGGTGAATCCGACTCTTCCTCCGAAGCTATGGTGCTTGGCCGAGCCCGTTTGACTATTTTGCTATTTGACAACATTGGTAGAATAGTTATTACAACACCCCCTTTTTTTTAAAGTGAAAGAAAAAGTGAAATTAAAGAGAATTAAATTAAAAAAACAAACAAACAAACAAAAAACCAAATAAACAAACAAACAGAACAGTAAAAAACAAACAAACAGAAAATTAAGTAATTAAAAGTAAAAGAGCATCTGAGTAGCGTTGGAACAAAGAGTGGGACCATCATTGAAATGGTATTTGTCAAAGATTAGATCTCATGGAAGACACATATGCGAACCAGGGTTGCCAAAAGTTCATGAACCCATCCATGTCCTGTCTCAGTTCGAATGTCAACTTTTCCATCGAGTAAATGTCTTGAATCACGTTAATCCAATCTTCAGGTGTAGGACAGTCCTTCAGCATCCATTTTTTAGTTAGGGCTTTTTTACTTGCCAATATTAAAACATTGAATAAGTATTTATCTCCTTGTCTTTCCAGTGAGTCCGGTAGTAAACCCAAATACAAAGTTATAAAAGAAAAGGGAACTGTTATTTTGAATATTTTCCCCAATACTGTCTGTACATTGGTCCAATATTGGTGGATAACTGGGCATGACCAAAACACATGAAAATGATTTGCAGTCTTTTCACCACACAAGCGCCAACAGTTCAACCCATTATGGGTAAATTTGTTTTGTGCAGGTGTTCTGAAAAATCTTACCAAATTTTTCCATCCAAATTCTCTCCACTGCAGGGATGAGGTACTTTTCCATTGCTGTCTATTTAGCTTTTCCCATATTTCCAATTGTAAAGTGAAATTTCCCTCTTTTTCCCATCTCTCTTTTATATATGATGTGTTGTCTCCTTTTAAGTCTTGAAGACCTTGGTATATTTTCGAAATGTATCTGATCCCTGGGATCCCTTTATATGCCATTAAGAAGACCTTCAGAACACCTGACTGGGCCCTTTCCAAATCCTCCTTTTTAAGTATATTGTTTATGTGGTGTCTAAGCTGAAAGAACCTGTAAAGATCTTGATTTATTAGACCTTGTTTTTTCAAATCTTCAAAACTTCTTAAAGTTTGCCCCTTAAAGAAATCGTAATATTTTATCAGCCCTTTCTCTTTCCACTCTTTAAATCTAGTGTCTGTTTTATTGGGGGTAAAGTCTTGATCATAGGCAATCCATTGCAGAAGTCGATAGGGCTCTTTAGCTTGATTCTCTCTGACTATCTTAAACCAAATTTTTAGCGGGGTCTCTATCCACGGGTTAGTGTTATTCAAGAGTTTAGGTAAGGCATTGTTCCCTATTATCGCCTGTAGGGGGAAGTCACTTGTTATTTGGCATTCCATCTCCTTCCATTGTGCAGTGTAGACTGGGTTACATATCTCTACTAAAGTTTTAATTTGTACAGCTATAAAATAGTCTCTGATATTTGGCAGCGCGAGCCCACCTTGACATAACGCATGGCTCAGGAGACACACACACACAGGCTCAGAGTAGCTCAAATAGCTTTATTGACAACAAGGGTGTATGAATGTGTGTCTGCGAGATGTGAATGTGTTGGTGGCGGCGTCTGCTTCGGGCACAGAGGCAGGAGACCGTACAGCCGGACAACCCTATGGGAAAAGCACAGGGAGAAGGGTGACGGGCACACACCAACACAGGAGATAAACAAGTTGGAGAGGAGCTTACTTGGAAAGGGCAGATGACTGGCACAGCAAGGAACGAGGTCCGGTAGACAG
The DNA here is from genome assembly GCA_020510985.1 of Pholidichthys leucotaenia. Classification (NCBI taxonomy): domain Eukaryota; kingdom Metazoa; phylum Chordata; class Actinopteri; order Cichliformes; family Pholidichthyidae; genus Pholidichthys; species Pholidichthys leucotaenia. The sequence continues at coordinate 354,001,644 of CM035842.1, read as the reverse complement.
CCACCTGGAGAGCCCGGTGCAGCAGCGAGGAATAGGCGATGGAGAGGAATAGTCCGCCGCGGGGAAATCCACCTGTGCACAGGGGAGCAGACTTGGAAGAGAAAAAGGTAAGATCGTCTTACCGCTATGTTTGCTGAGGATGAGACGGAACTCACAGCAATCTGTAATGAAGTCTGACGGCTTCAGGCCGAAGCCCAGGGCGAGGCGGCTTAAATCCCTCGCCGCTGATGATGTGCAGGTGTGCGTGCAGCTGGCGCCGCTGATGAGCGGCGCGGCATGACAGTACTCCCCCCTCTAGCAGCGCCTCCTGGCGATGGCTTCTCTGGGTGCGCTCGGTGGAATTCAGCGATGAGCGATGGGTCTAACACAAACGACGAGGGTACCCACTGCCGATGTTCAGGCCCATAGCCCTCCCAGTCCACCAAGTACTGCAACCCACGACCCCGGCGCCGGGAGTCCAGGATGGAGGAGACAGGCCAGGCCGGATGGCCATCGATCATCCGGGGCGCGGGTTGCGCAGCAGGAGGAGGGCAAAGGGGGTCGGAGACTGCCAGCTTCACCTTGGACACGTGGAAGGTGGGGTGGATGCGGAGGGAGGGGGGAATAGCTACACGCACAGCCACCAGGTTGATGATCCTGGTGATGGGGTATGGGCCCATAAAACGCTGTGCCAGCTTCCTCCTCTCGCCCTTTAAAATCACGTCCTGGGTCGACATGTAGACTTGCTGACCAACTCTGTACGCCGGGGCAGGTCTTCTGTGCCGGTCCGCCACGGCTCTGTTGCGCTCCGCCGTGCGTAAAAGCGCATTGCGCGCTGACGCCCAGATGGAGCAGAACTGCCTGAGATGCGCCCATACTGAGGGGACAGTTACCTCACTCTCCTGCGCCGGGAACAGCGGGGGGTCGTAACTCAGGGACGCCTTAAAGGGGGACATCCCTGTAGCAGAAGAGCGAGCGGTGTTGTGGGCGTATTCAACCCAGGCGAGGTGGTTACTCCAGGTCGTTGGTTTGGACGCCGTGACGCAGCGGAGCGCAGCCTCCAGCTCCTGGTTGGTCCGCTCACACTGCCCGTTGGTTTGGGGGTGATGGCCGGAGGAGAGGCTCACCTTGGCTCCCAGGGCGTTGCAGAACGACCTCCAAACCTCTGAAGCAAATTGGGGCCCCCGGTCCGAGACCACGTCCACCGGAATCCCATGCAGCCTGACCACGTGCTGGATTAGGAGGTCCGCCATCTCCAGGGCAGTTGGGAGACCTCGCAGGGGGATGAAGTGTGCCGCCTTGGAGAAGCGGTCCACGATGGTCAGGATGGTGTCGAAGGTGTTTGAGACAGGGAGTCCGGTGACGAAATCCAGGGCGATATGCGACCAGGGCCTGCCAGGGACGGGCAGAGGCTGGAGCAAACCCGCTGGAGGGGCATTACCTGATTTGCTGGTGGCACACACTGGGCAGGCCCGGGCGTAGCGGGCAGCGTCCCTCCGCAGGCCCGGCCACCAGAAGGACCGCTGGAGGAGGTCAATCATCCGGGAGGAGCCAGGGTGGCAGGTGAGCTTGGATGTGTGCAACCAGTGGATGACCTCCCCCCGAACCGTGGATGGCACGAACAGCCTCCCCTCCAGTCCGCCGCCAGGGTCAGGTTCCACTTCCTGCGCCTTCCGGATCTTGCTTTCAATATCCCAGGTGACGGCTCCCACGACGCACGACCTGGGTAGGATGGAGTGGACCGTGTCTTCCGACTCCTCAGGGGCGAATTGCCTAGAGAGGGCGTCGGGCAGGCCGTTCTTGGAGCCAGGCCGGAAGGTGATGTTAAACCGGAACCTGGCAAAGAACAAGGACCAACGCGCCTGGCGGGCGTTCAGACGCTTGGCAGATCTCAGGTACTCCAAGTTCTTGTGGTCCGTCAGGACCACGAACGGCTGGTCCGCCCCCTCTAGCCAGTGACGCCACTCCTGCAGCGCGAGCTTGATGGCGAGGAGCTCTCTGTCCCCCATGTCGTAATTGCGTTCCGCCGGGGACAAGCGCCGGGAGAAGAAGGCGCAGGGCCGTTTGTCCCCATCATCTGGCGACTGCTGGGATAGGACCGCCCCCACTCCTGTGTCCGAAGCGTCCACTTCTACGATGCACTGCAGCGCAGGGTTGACTTGGCTAAGGACCCGGGAGGAGGAGAACTCCGCCTTCAGCGCCTGGAAAGCAGCCACAGCCTCTTTGGTCCACCGGAACGGGACCTTAGGGGACGTGAGGCGGGTCAGCGGGCCGGCGATGGTGCCAAAATTAGGGACAAAGCGGCGGCAGAAATTTGCAAACCCAATAAATTGCTGCACCTGTTTTCTTGATGCAGGTGTGGGCCATTCCACCACCGCTTTCACCTTCCCTGGGTCCGGAAGCACCTGGTCGTGGGAGATGATGAACCCGAGGAAGGATGTCGTCCTAGCGTAGAACTCGCATTTCTCAGCCTTCACATACAGCCGATTCTCCAACAGTCTTTGAAGGACCCACCTCACGTGGACCCGATGCTCGTCCCTGGATTTGGAGAAGATGAGAATGTCATCCAGGTAGACGAACACAAAAAGGCCAATGAAATCCCGGAGGACGTCATTGATGAGGCGCTGAAAGACGGCTGGAGCGTTGGTCAGCCCGAACGGCATCACAAGGTACTCAAAGTGGCCGTTCGGGGTACGGAAGGCTGTCTTCCACTCATCTCCCTCCCGGATCCGGACGAGGTGGTATGTGCTGCGTAGATCCAGCTTGGTGAACCAGGTCGCCCCCTGGAGGGAGTGGAAGGCGGTGTCCATGAGGGGCAGGGTATAGCGATCCTTCTCCGTGATGTCGTTTAGGGCGCGATAGTCGATGCACGGATGGAGGGAACCGTCCTTCTTGCCCACGAAGAAGAATCCTGCCCCCACAGGTGATGACGAGGGTCGGATTATCCCAGCACTCAGCGATTCCTTGAGGTAAGCGTTCATGGTCTCCTTCTCCGGCGCCGACAGGCTGTAGAGTCACCCAGAGGGTAAGGGTGCCCCCTGGCGGATGTTTATAGCACAGTCATAGGGTCTGTGTGGAGGAAGAGACATCGCCTTGGACTTGCTGAATACCATACCCAGGTCGTGAAACTCTGATGGCACCAGGGACAGGTCCGGGGGTGCAGCGTCCGTGGATGATGGAGGAGAGGACGGAGAGCAAGCAGCGGACTGTAGACAGGTGCTCATGCAGAATGTACTCCATGCCGACACTCCGGCGGACTTCCAATCCAAAACGGGGTTGTGGAGGCGTAGCCAGGGATACCCCAGGATGATGGGCGACACAGAGTTGGGCAGGACGTAGAAGGTTATCTCCTCCCGGTGGTTTCCAGAGATGATAACCGGAACGGGGACGGTCTGGTGTGTTACTCTCCCCAGGGAGACACGGGAGAGGTTGACCAGGGAGATAGGGGTCTTTAATGCCTGGCAGCGGATGCCCAATCGGGTTGCCAGGCTTAGTGAAATAAAGCTGCCCTCCGCGCCCGAATCCACCAGTGCGTGAGAGAGATGCCCAGTGGAGTTGTGACAAAATCGGAGGGGCAGCTTCAATTGGATGAGGGAACTTAACCGATTGACGTCCGCGAGGTCCCCTACAGTGACTCGCGGACCCCGCCGTTTGGCTTGTGGACAAAGCTCTACCGTGTGTTGACTGTCCCCGCAATACATGCAGAGATTCAACTCACGGCGGCGTTGTCTCTCTGCCGGGGAGAGCTTTGTCCAGCCCGTCTCCATCGGCTCCGACTCCTCGGGGCGCGATGGTGGCGGCATCGCCAGGGGGCGAGCTTGGAACGGGCACGACGAGGCTCCACGAGGGCGAGAAGAAGACGACTTCCGCCCCGAGGAGCGCTCGCGCAGCCTGTTATCCAAACTGATGGCAAGGGACGTTAGCTCCGCTAGAGTCTCCGGGATATCTCGTCCAGCCAGTTCATCCCTCAGATCATCGTTGAGACTGCGGAGGAAAAGGCCACAGATGGAGCGTTCCTCCCAGCCCAATTCCTCCGCCGCTACCCGGAAGTCGACCGCATAGTCCGCTGCCAACTGGCTTCCCTGCTGGAGGCTGAGAAGCCGATCGACCTGGACCGTCTCGGTAAGAGAGTGGTCAAAGACCTCCAGGAAGCGTCTCACAAATTGGTCATACATGAGGGTGGCATAACTGGGCCTCGCCATTACGGCGTAAGTCCACGTTAGTGCTCGCCCCTCTAGGAGATTCCCGATATAACCAATTCGGCTATGATCTGAAGGAAAGTCTTCGGGAACACGGTGGAACACGGACTCACACTGCATTATGAACCCTCGCGCTCCGCCGAGCTTACCGCTAAAGCGGGCGGGGGTTGGAATGGGTGTGAGCCGAGTTGGTGCTCCCGGAGCCTGGTGGACGGCCGCTGGAGCAGCAGGAGCCGCGCCACCCTGACGAGCCGGGGGGAACGGCTGTTGGGGGACCAAGCGGTCCAATCGGTTAGTTATACTGATTAATTGATTGTCACCTGTTGCTGATAAGCTATTTGGTCCACTCGAGCCTCGAGAGTGGAAAGCCGGTGTGTGAGCCCGCCGTCTGCCGAGCCGCTCTGCTGAAGCCGTACTGACATAACGCACGGCTCAGGAGACGCACACACACAGGCTCAGAGTAGCTCAAATAGCTTTATTGACAACAAGGGTGTATGAATGTGTGTCTGCGAGATGTGAATGTGTTGGTGGCGGCGTCTGCTTCGGGCACAGAGGCAGGAGATCGTACAGCCGGACAACCCTATGGGAAAAGCACAGGGAGAAGGGTGACGGGCACACACCAACACAGGAGATAAACAAGTTGGAGAGGAGCTTACTTGGAAAGGGCAGATGACTGGCACAGCAAGGAACGAGGTCCGGTAGACAGCCACCTGGAGAGCCCGGTGCAACAGCGAGGAATAGGCGATGGAGAGGAATAGTCCGCCGCCGGGAAATCCACCTGTGCACAGGGGAGCAGACTTGGAAGAGAAAAAGGTAAGATCGTCTTACTGCTATGTTTGCTGAGGATGAGACGGAACTCACAGCAATCTGTAATGAAGTCTGACGGCTTCAGGCCGAAGCCCAGGGCGAGGCGGCTTAAATCCCTCGCCGCTGATGATGTGCAGGTGTGCGTGCAGCTGGCGCCGCTGATGAGCGGCGCGGCGTCACACACCTTTGTCTTTGTTTAGCTGTAGGGTTCTATATCTGATTCTAGGTCTCTTGCCCTGCCATATGAATCTTGAGATCCTTCTGTCTAGCTCCTGCCATGTTTTTTTGGGGGGTTCTACCGGTATTGTTTGGAAAAGGTATAGAAGACGTGGGAGTATATTCATTTTGACTGTTTCAATTCTTTGTGCAGTACCTAAGAATGGTATCATATTCCATCTTGCTAGGTCAGATTTTATTTTTGTCACCAGTGGATCATAGTTTAGTGTTATAATTTTGTTGAGTTGTTTCGGGATATTGATCCCCAGATATTTCATAGATTCCAGCTCGCAGTTAGTTTTGAGTTCACTTAGTGAATAATGATTTGGGTCATAGTTGAATGTTAAAACTTGGGTTTTATGCGTGTTTAATTTGTACCCCGATAAATCTCCATAGTCTGAAAAAACTGAGATTAGTTCTGGTAAAGAAGTGTCTGGTTGCCCTAGGTATATTAAAATGTCATCAGCAAAGAGTGCTATTTTATGTTCCTTCTGACCAAGTGTAATACCTTGAATTTTTTGATTTTGTCTTATCCATTGGCTCAGAGGTTCTATGAAGATTGCAAAGAGCAGTGGAGACAGGGGGCAGCTTTGACGACATCCTCTTTCCAGCTCAAAAGATGATGATAAATTACCGTTAATCCTTATTTTAGCTGTTGGTTTTTTATATAATGCCTGTATAGTTCTAATGAAGTTGTTATGAAAATTGAAACTGGATAAGATTCTATATAGGAAAGACCAGTCAACCGAATCAAATGCTTTTTCAGCATCTAATCCCAATATGACTGCATTTAAGTTATATTTTTTTATATGATGAATTATGTGTAAAGTGCGTCGAATGTTGTCTTGTGTCTGTCTTTGTCTTATAAAACCTGTTTGGTCTAAGTGAATTAAGTCTGTCAGTATGTTTTCTAACCTTTTGGCAAAGATAATGGTAAAAAGCTTATAGTCCTGATTTAATACACTGATTGGTCTGTAGCTGGAGCATTCTAGTTTATCCTTTTCAGGTTTAGGTATAACTGCAATGACCCCTTCTCTCCAGGAGGGGGGGATTTCCCCTGTGTGGAGGACATAGTTAAATGTTTTCAAGAGGAGAGGAGATAGTTGCTGTTTAAAGGTTTTGTACCATTCTGCTGTATAGCCATCTGCTCCTGGGGATTTGTTAGCTTTAAGTTTCATAATTGCTTTTTCCAATTCTTTAGGTTGTATTTCTGACAGTAGTGTTTTATTTTGTGATTCTGTAAGTTGGGGAAGGTGTAATGTGTTTAGGAATGTCTCGGATGCGTTTTTATGTTTTTTGTGGGAGTATAAGTTCTGTCCATGTATTTTTAATATTGTCTCTGTTTTTCTCCAGTTCTTTACTGTAATAGTCTCTTTTACTACATCTCATTATATAGGTTAACTTATTTTTGTATGTTTTATACCGCTGCTCTGCTTCTTTTGTCCTTTTCTTTAGAAAAGCTTTATATAATAAATTTTTCTTTTTACACGCCTTTTGTAATCCTTTGGTTAACCATGGCTTATCGACAAATTTATGTTTTAGCTTTTTCTTTACTAATGGACAATTTTTTTTCATAAAGAGTGGTTACAATGTTCATAAATGTGTCATAGGCTTCATTTACATCTGATACATAGACTTTTGTCCAGTCTTGCTTCAGCAAGTCTTCTTTAAAAGAACTGATTGCATTTTGTGATTTGTATCTGAAAGATTTTAAAGTTTTTTCTGTGTTGGCCCCCGTGTGGCCATGGATAAGTCCAAAGATTGGCAGATGGTCACTTATATCATTTATCAATAATCCACTTTCTATTTTTACCTCCGCCAGGCCGCAGGCCGCAGGAGGTTATGTTTTTGCCGGGGTTTGTCTGTCTGTCTGTTTGTCTGTTTGTCTGTCTGTTGGTTAGCAAGATAACTCAAAAAGTTTTGGACGGATTTCGATGAAACTTTCAGGCGTTGTTGGAAATGGTACAAGGAAGAACTGATTAAATTTTGGGGATGGTCCGGATCACCGTCCAGAAGAAAACCGCCATTACGGAAAATGCCATTTTCGTGAATAACCACTGAACCACTAATCCTATCATTGTCAATCCAATTGCTAGTCATATGTTTTCATGGTCAACGAATCTGAAAATGTACAGACAAATACTGTATGGGGGGAACTGTGGCCGCCATTACGGAAAATGCAATTTTTGTGAATAACCACTGAACCACTAATCCTATCATTGTCAATCCAATTGCTAGTCATATGTTTTCATGGTCAAGGAATCTGAAAACGTACACACAAACACTGTATGGGGGGAACTGTGGCCGCCATTACGGAAAATGCCATTTTCGTGAATAACTACTGAACCACTAATCCTATCATTGTCAATCCAATTGCTAGTCATATGTTTTTGTGGTCAAGGAATCTGAAAACGTACACACAAACACTGTATGGGGGGAACTGTGGCCGCCATTACGGAAAATGCCATTTTCGTGAATAACTACTGAACCACTAATCCTATCATTGTCAATCCAATTGCTAGTCATATGTTTTCGTGGTCAAGGAATCTGAAAACATACACACAAACACTGTATGGGGGGAACTGTGGCGCTTGGCGGAGGTCTGCGCTCTCCGAGTGCTTTTCTAGTTTTATCAATAATATTAACAAACAGGTTATCAATAAGTGTAGCAGTGTGAACTGTGATTCTACTGGGATGTGTTATTGTGGGATATAGACTCATACTGTATATAGAATTCATGAACTCTGTAATTACATTTTGTTGAAATGGATTTAGTAAATCAATATTGAAATCTCCACAAATTACAACCATTTTCTTACTAGTAATATTATTGTACAGCTCGACTAAATTATCTCTGAATGTCTCAATGCAAGTTCCCGGCATTCTATATATACAACTTATAATTAGATTTTTTGTTTTATCTTGGTCAATCTCAACAGTAACACATTCCAGAATCCCTGGTAGTGCAAAGGACATTCCATTTACAGGCTTACACCTATACAAGTCATCAATGTACAGTGCAACACCACCACCCTTTTTTTGAGATCTGTTAATATGAAACATCTGATATCCCTCTATTGCCATCAGAGGAGCCTGCTCTTCATTAAGCCAAGTTTCAGAGACTGTGATAGCTGTAAATTTTCTGTCTAGCTGTTTTAAATAGTCCTGAATCTGTGGAAAGTTTTTGTTAAGACTTCTGCTGTTGAAGTGTATTATTGATAGTTTACCATCTAGCTGCACTTGACTTTTGAATTGCTTTTCAGTGTAATATTCACAATGATTATGAAAATTATTGAAAAAGTGGTTATCAGGATCAAAATCATTCTCCATCTCTTGTAGTTTATGTTCAGCATAATGGCATATTTTCAGAGTTTGAATTTCCTCTCTCTGTGTCAAATGAATTCCTCCAACTGGGGATAATTGATGTCTACTCTAGTCAGTCATAAGTTTTTTTGTTTGTTTTGTTTAGTTTTTTTTTAAGTACATTGACATGGTATGTCACAAAAGAACTATTCTTGCCATGTGTGTGGATATGGATTATCATAGTCTCTTAATTTTCTTAATCAGTGTTCATCTATATTTATTTAAGTCAGTAAGATCTCTGATTATTATGGTCTTCGCTTCCTCAGGTGTTCCATTTAGTTTGATCCAAACTCTACAATTTCTTGTCCATGTTGCCTGTATGTTATTTTGTCTTTTCAGCATCCGTGCTTGCCATGCTATTTCAGCATTAGTCTTTGTTAAATGTTCATTTAGGTAAACTTCTGTTCTCCGTAGCTTTCTGGCCTGCCTCAGTATGCCATTCTTTACCCTTCTGTTCACAAAGTGCATCACAATTGATTTCTTTGTTTTATTATCTTTTCTGGATAAAGTATGACAGGCTGAAATTGCATTTACTTCAACCTTTACATTTCTGCTTTCAAGGAACTGAAGCACCTGGTTTTCCAGGGAGATTGATTCACTCAGGGGAGCCTCCTCACCTCTCATTCCTGCTGTAACATTGGCATATGATTGGTATTTAATGTCTAGTCCACTTATAATTAAATCATCCATACGAGAATATTGTTCAAGATCCTTGACACGTCGCTCCAAGTCTGCAATTTTTTTGTGTTTTTCCTTAATTGTTAATTTTAATTCTCGGACTTCTTCCATTTGCCCTAATAGTTTAAGCTGTTGACTAGCCACTTTGGTCAGTTCTTCTGACAAGAAGTTAAGAGATTTTTTGATCTCTTCCATTTCCTCCTTCTTTGGTGGCATTTTTACTGACCTGTTGATAGTAAAACAATCTCTGCTGGTGTCGCCGGTATCCGATCCAACCGACCGTGAATCCAGCTGGGGCCGCTGCTAGTCCCGCTGCTTACCGCCGCTGCAATTGAGCTCCTGTCCAGCCAGGGTGCCGGCAGCAACTCCACTGAGCCCTGCCGCCCACTGCCCACCACCACTGTAGTTGAGCTCCAATCCTGCTCCTATCCAGCTGGGGTCCCGGTAGTTCCTCCGCTGAGCCCCGCCACCTACCACCGTCTTCCTCAGTAGTTCCTCCACCGAGCCCCGCCACTGTAACTGGGCTCCAATTCCGGCTCTTACCCAGCCGCTTCTTCTCCACTGGTCCCCATCGCTTACCGCCGCTGTACTTGAACTCCGATCCGGCTCCCTTAAAGTTATAAAACTTTTCTTCAGATCACAGCAGATGATAAAAGGTTTGATTGAATAAAGATAATTTAACTGTTGGTAAATATCTACAAGTTGTATGATGTTTTACAGAATTGTTTCACACAGACAAGCCTTACAATGCTGTTGTAAATGGAAAATACAAATAGGGGAAATGCTAAATTTCCCAGTATAACCACAAAATAAACTCTAATCATCACAAGCATACAGATAATAGTTGTTTTTTTTGTTCGTTTGTTTGTTTTTTTGTCATTATTGGGTTGTTTGATTAATAAAAAAAAAGAAGGGAAGTAGGTGCAAAAATGCACGTTGGAAAGGTTCATTTTTTGCACAGTTCAATCTATCCCAGTTCACCCGACGACCTCTGGATCAGCAATGCACTGTTTTTCCCTATGCCGGGTTGACTCCTGACTGGGGTTGGGGATTATCTCACCTCCAGAACTCCACTGGCTAGGTTGTGGGGTCTGTCTCCATTTTTTGGCTCGGGCAAAAATGGGTGGTTGGGCAGTCTTCTTTTAAAATCGTTGGGCGGGGTTAGTTGTGGGAGGTGCTGTCGGCCACAGGGGTCTGGGTGCAGCTCAGGCAATCCTATTTTTTCCCCACTTAATCCTCGACTGGTCTGGACCAAAAGCTGGAGGCAGGTGTCTTGCTAACCCGCACTCATGGTGAGTTTTTTCTCTTTTTCGTTGTTTAATTTTCTGATTTTATTTAATGATCCAATTTTCACATGCACCGTGGTGTAGTTTCATTGGTCAACTGCAGGGATACACCTCTAGGTCATCATTGGACAGCCCATCAAACCCTCCCTCGCTGTTCATTGGCTGAGGGCAGATCAAAAAGTTTATAAACTTCAAATATCATCCATCAGTTTGAATGATTTATTTGAACATGATGCATCGGTACAAGAATCAATTTAAATAGATATATAAATAAAATTCTTCTTCTTCTTCTTCTTTTAGAGTTGATTGGCAGTTGGCAACCAGCTTACAGGTGCATTACCGCCACGTACTTCTCTATATATCATCACTCTATGCTCATTTTCACCTGACTCCTAAAATTAAATTCACCTCCTTCTTTTTTAGATTTGATTGGCGGTTGGCAACCTTACAGGTGCATTACCGCCACTGACTTGATTATCTTCTTCTTCTTCTTCTTCTTTTAGATTTGATTGGCGGTTATCACAATGATAAACACTCTATATATATCACTCTATAATCACTCTTCACTCTATAAATTTAAGAAATCTCTGTGTGTCTGTCTGTCACAATCATAGGACATCATAGGATGGCCTATGATGTCTGCCTGATGTCCTATGATGACCCTATGATGTCGGCGATCATAGGACCATCATACATGATGTCCATCTACATATGTCTGTCTATATACATATATCTGTCTGTATTTAAGTATATACACTACCATTCAAAAGTTTGGGGTCACTTAGAAATTTCCTTATTTTTGAAAGAAAAGCACTGTTTTTTTCAATGAAGATAACTTTAACCCCTTGCACTCTGGTCAATTTCCCTAAAAACGCCTAAAAATAACATACCCAAAGTAAATCAAAAGCTGTTCTTCAACCCTTTGCAGCATCTTCATGGGGTTGGTCTCATTTAAAAGAAAACACTTTGAATTTTTTTGGCAAAACAGTCATAATCTCTCTAAGTGCTCCTGCCACTGAGTAACAGTCATCTAAACATACTGAACTTGAAGAAAATAAAGTTCGCCTGGGTGTGTTTTTAGATACAAATGCTTGCAAATAACACACAGCTGTCAGATATGGGCTGGAAAATACAACAGAAATGTAGAACCAAGTGTTATCCAGCTGAGGTGAAAATTTTGTAACAATACCACAAAAATGAATATATTACACAGCTTTTTTCTCAGGTTGTCCCCAGGCGTTTTTGAACTGTGCCAAATTGTGCCAAATGGCACAGTTTGGAAAAACGTCTATAACTTTTGAATGATTCAATATAGAAGCTTGATCTTGGGCTCTAATGAAAGGTGACACTCAGGGCTGTGTGTGTGTGGGGGGGGAGGGGTTGTTTATTCATTCATGAATGAATGAATGAACAAACAAGCCCCCCACACACAAAGAAGCATGGCACGTAAAAAAAATGTGTGGCTTTTTTTACAAGAAAAAATAACCTACAGTGCAATAAAAATTAGACTAAAATATCTGCAATGCAGAGGATAACAACTCCCCCCCCCCCCCGCTACAGAGGAGCGCGGCGCAAGGTCGGGTCCGTGCGCCGCGGTCCGTCATGTGGCGATGACGCACAGTTGTAATTTACTGATCGGTCAAAAGTCTTTTTTATTACTATTTTCAGTGATAAAGAATAATTTAGCTTATAACACTTACCTGTCCACAACAGCAGTGTCGCTGGCGAACATCTCTTCCTCATTGTCAGATGAACATGAAGCTGGTCCGCTTGTTACGGACTTGTGGTTCTGGTCACGCAACCCGGTCAAACCATGATTCCATTATTGCGGTTTTGCGCTTCCATGATTGCGGTTTTGGCGAACGATTTTTCAAAACAAATAAGAACAGTAGTAATAAAAAAAGACTGGCGAACGCTACCGTTACACACAGCGGCTTAGACAAAACAGATTTTACGCACAGGATGCACGCTTTCAATCGTCGAACTTCTCTGCTTCAATTGGCTCGCTGTATTCGCAGCCGTTGGTAGGCGGGTCCTTCTTGCTAGGTTTTCAGTCATTGGTTCTTCAAGGTTTCAGAAACCCAATTCAAGGCTCTTATCAGTCGAATGAGAGGTCAGTCAAATCTAAACCAATCAAAGCACTCCTTTGGCTTTCTTTTCGCGGCTGTGTCTGTAGTGGAAGAATGGAAATGCAGCTTTTTTTTTTTCAGTGCGCTCTGAGACGCATAGTGCGCACTAGGACGCACGAGGACGCAGAGATGTGACCGCCCGCGGTATCCCGGAGTGCAAGAGGTTAAACTAATCAGAAATACGCTCTATACATTGCTAATGTGGTAAATGACTATTCTAGCTGCAAATGGCTGGTTTTTGGTGCAATATCTACATAGGTGTATAGAGGCCCATTTCCAGCAACTATCACTCCAGTGTTCTAATGGTACAATGTGTTTGCTCATTGTGTCAGAATTCTCCAGATTACCTCAACAAATTAACAGCTAGAATGCCAAAGGTCTGCAATGCTGTAATTGCTGCAAATGGAGGATTCTTTGTCGAAAGCAAAGTTTGAAGGAAAAAATTATTATTTCAAATACAAATCATTATTTCTAACCTTGTCAATGTCTTAACTATATTTTCTATTCATTTTACAACTCATGGTGGAAAATAAAAGTGTGACTTTTCATGGAAAACACAAAATTGTCTGGGTGACCCCAAACTTTTGAACGGTAGTGTACATACAGTATATACATCACATAAACCGTAGTCTATATGATATCAGAGAAACCGTAAGGCTGCTGTTCCGATGATCTCAGAAGGATGTCTATATGATGTCATACAGACCACAGGACTAGCTAAAAGACATACACATAGACACAGGTAAGCAACATAACACAGAACTGTAACAAGCAGGAGAAGAAGGAACAAGCAGGAGCAAACAGAGACGACAGGGCATGGTTACAGAAAACGGCATGGCTGGGGATGCACAGATAATCACACACAGGGGACCAGAGGGCAGACAAGACCAAGGCAATAATGATAATAATGATGACGATAATAATTTGGGCTGGGACCCATGCCCTGGAGACTAGGAATATTACTCTATATATCAGTCTATATATAATTCAAGAAATCTGTGTCTGTCACGATGTCATGGGGAGACAAGACCAAGGCAATAATGACAATGATAATGACGATAATAATAATGATAATAATGATAATAATAATAATAATAATAATAATAATAATAATAATAATAATAATGCTGATAAACTTAAATGAAGAGGAAGACCAATGAAGAAATAAATATGCAAGACAGAATCACTATAAATTCAAGAAATCTCTGTCAGTTTGTGTGTGTGTCTGTCTATGTGTCACGATCATAGGGCATCAGAGGACGGCCACTCACGATCATAGGACATCAGACTACGGCCTATGGTTTCTGCATGAGGTCCTATGATGATCCTATGATATCAGGCAACATAGGACTCGCCATGCTGTCATACAGACAATAGGATTGGATACCTATGTCATATGTCAGTTTGTGTGTCTGTCTGTCTGTGTGTCATGATCATAGGACATCAGAGGACGGCCACTCACGATCACAGGACATCAGACGATGGCCTATGGTTTCTGCATGAGGTCCTATGATGATCCTATGATATCAGGCAACATAGAACTTGCCATGCCGTCATACAGACAATAGGATTGGATACCTATGATGTCATATAGACAGTAGGGCTGCCTACCTATGATGTAGGCATGATGTCCTGTGATGCCTGCCTTGATGTCTTTATAGTGTCATATAGACCATCACTCACCAAAGAAGAGATACTCATCACCCGATTACAAATAGGACACAGCACTTTAAACCACACCCATTTGAAGCAGTAAATCTGGAAATCTTACTCATCACACGATTAACAAGAGGATATACTACTTTAAACCACACCCATTCGAAGCAGTACATTTGACCAACAAAACGGACATTGTAATGGCTCAAGATACATCATTGAACAAATACAACCTCACCTGTTGGTTGCAACATCTGTGATTGGTGTCAATGCTGGACACACTCTCCTGATTCCACGAATCGCACTCACACCATGTTTCCATTCACCTTGCGACGTAAGCAGTTTCCAGTAACGCCCTGCTTTGCCATCACTGTGAATAAGTCACAGGGCCAGTCTTTACAGCGTGTTGGTGTTTTCTGCACAAGAGATTTCTTAAGCCATGGCCAATTCTACGTTGCCGTGAGCAGAGTTGGCAGATCAAGCAGTCTTCGTATTCTAGCTCAAGATGAAGAAACTAAGCAAAAGCGTTGCTTTCTGAGCAATGCTGTTTTTAAAGAGGTGCTGACACAGTAAAAATGTGTCACCTTGAAGAATGGCACTCTACACTACAAATGTGTAACATGCCAAGCAAAGCGCTGATTTTCTCTGGGTGCTCCAGTTTCTTGGTTTCTACGGGCATGCATGGGTCTTCCTGAACAGGGTTGAAAGCCACTTTTCGCTCAGATCGATTTTCATGATCTTGTCCATGAACTGGAATTATGATGCACCTATCCCTCAACCAGTGGCCTGTACAAAGAAGAAGAAGAAGAAGAAGAAGAAGAAGAAGAAGAAGAAGAAGAAGAAGAAGAAGAAGAAGAAGAAGAAGACCCACCAGATGGAGAGCAATAGAGTGAGGAGAACTGCTGCACGTCCGAAAAGATGCCATGAAGATGACACCTCAGGTTCGAGCAGTACGCTGCAGGCATGACTGTGAACAACACAGCCAGCTGAAACAGGAGGAGACCCTTCAGCAACGGGCATGCAGAAGTACTTGCGTAGACTTGGTTTCTACGGACATGGACGGGTATGCGCTAGGATAATTCCAGAAATCTCTGTGTGTCTGTCACGACCATAGAACTCACTAAAAATCATAGGATTGCCTATGATGTGCCTATGATGTCTACATGATGCCTATATGATTTCATATAGACACCATAGTATAGAGTGATTCAAAGAAAATCTGTGTGTGTCTGTGTGTGATCAAAGGCAGGCATCACTCACGATCATAGGACATCAAAGATCAAAGGCAGGCATCACTCACGATCATAGGACTCGCTATGACATCATCAAAGATCAAATGCAGGCATCATAGGACTCGCTATGCCATTGTCATAGATCATAGGACTCACTATGACATCATCAAAGATCAAAGGCAGTCATCACTCACAATCATAGGACTTGCTATCTTCTTCTTTTAGATTTGATTGGCGGTTAGCAACCAGCCTACAGGTGCATTGCCGCCACGTACTTCACTCTATATCATCACTCTATCTGGTCAGGAGCTGTAGTCCTTAAGTACTTCACTCAATAAACATCACTCTGTATAAAAGTCTGAATTCATCTTGGTTGGTAACCTCTTCTTCGTCTTCTTCACTCTATATCTTTGTACAAGGAGTTCCCATAAGGAGTTCTGAACAATCATCTTCTTTTTCTCCAAACAGTGAGATTTCCATGTCTACATGATGTCTATAACACTCTATCACAGGACTTGCTATGACATCATCAAAGATCACAGGACTCGCTATGACACCATCAAAGATCAAAGGCAGGCATCACTGAACGAGTGCAGACATGCTTGCTTATGTGACTGAGATCATCCTGCGCAGTTCGCCCACTCGGGACACGAACCCGCGACCTACCAGTCAACTACACAGTTCGAGCATGGGAGACACAGCACGATCGCGCTGAGCTAAAGGTCCGACCGATAGCTCAGCGCTACCGATACTGTATGAGGCTTTTCGGGAGGGAGGTTTACTAACGTTCTACGCCGAACAGTGCTAGTTGGCATCCGTTACACTCTCCCCCTAAAACCTCACTCCCATCCGGGTCACGGCACCATTGTGACTGAGATCATCCTGCGCAGTTCGCCCACTCGGGACACGAACCCGCGACCTACCAGTCAACTACACAGTTCGAGCATGGGAGACACAGCACGATCGCGCTGAGCTAAAGGTCCGACCGATAGCTCAGTGCTACCGATACTGTATGAGGCTTTTCGGGAGGGAGGTTTACTAACGTTCTACGCCGAACAGTGCTAGTTGGCATCCATTACACTTACACCTGCTTTCTATGGGCATGCAGAAATACTTTCTTATAATTGGTTTCTACAGGCATGCACAGGTATGCACAAGTACATAAAAACACAATCATTTTACATGTGGGAAGGGAGGGGTGAGGTGGGCGAGGGAGTAGGGGGAGTGTGTGTGTGAATAGCAGGATCTGTAAAGCCCCTTCTTGTTCATGAAGAAAAAGCACTATCGCCATATACCATTTTATTTTGTTAAAATTTAAAGTTTATTGTTTAATATTTAGTTTTGCGATTGTTCATTATCTTTTTTCTGTGCGGTGTTACTTCAGCCGTATGTATATAAAACTCTGCAACTACAACACGTGCCATCCCCAGTGTTTCTCGTATGTTAACATTCCATTCCCACACTCAGCCCTAAGGGCGGGGTCAAAGGTCGTCATGGATCAAAGGCTAATTATGGGTCATAAAGGATGTTGCTGATCAAAGGATAATTACGGGTCATAAAGGATGTCGCTGATCAAAGGATAATTTCGGATCAAAGGGGAGGTCAAGGGCAGGTCAGGTCAAATGGGGTGGGGTGTAAGTGGGGAAAGGGGCCGGGCGTGGGTGGGGTGTGGGTGGGGGTTGGGGGGGGCTGAGGGGTCATAAACCTGTCAAAAGCAGTTTGATGAAAGCGGAAGATATATAGAGTGATGATCTGAACTATAATGTTCATTAGGATGCAATGTCCCTTTCAAGTAAACATTAAACTTAAACAAAAAGTTCAATGTGGGAAAAATACTATTGATAATTTTAATAAATGGCACTGAGGTATCAGACATTTATCTAGACTATTTTTTTCAGGGTTCTGGTGCTTTCAACAGCTTACTGTATAAAGAAATGTATAAATCTCAAGTGTTTTTGTTCTTCAGTGTAACCAAACACAATCAATAGATATCATGCACTCAATACTAGGTTGACCCAACACAAAGTTCTGCATTTTTTTCAGAGTACTATCCTAACTCATGGTCTTTGAAATAGACAAAGCCTAGACCTTTTCTGTGACACTTGTAAATCACTGATCTCCCATGCTGTGCCTCCTGTGTGCTAAGCACAATTTAATGTACTCTTCATCAATACAAGTTAACAAAAAGTCAACCAACATCTACCACCAGGAAACATTTAAAAGTTTTACTGACTCAAAAGTCGGATTCATTGACTTTTTCCCTTTTTTTCTGTGAAAATGAGACCAATTTTATCGCCAAGCACCTGGGTGGATTATAATTACTAACACCTGCTCATTGTAACAGCAAAATAGTGCACTGCAGAACAGGGTTTAAAGAATGCATCTAGACAAATTCATTTCAAAAATATTAATCAAAGAGTGAAACGGGTAAGGTCTGGGGAATTGATTCCAGCAAGTTAACAGGCTTAGCTTGAGTATATACAGTTGGGAGAACAGTTATCATAGCAAGTGCATTTTTGCATTTCCAGAAGAAATATATTCAGTTCTTGGCCAAGGTAATAAGATGGTCACTGGTTGAATGCGAAACTTAATTAAAAACATGTTACAAAACACTAGAGCCGTTTTAGAGTCATTTTCTCAACACAGGAGCTGTTAGAGTGCCAGCAACAATCCAGTGGTTCCTATTCTTTTTTATTTTGTGTAATGCTATTTAGAGATTTAGTTTTACCGTTCCTTAATCAGGAATTGTTTTCTCTCTCACTTGAGGACAGGGACTCTGGTACTACTGAAATCAATCACATGTAAGGGACTCTTAATATTTCACTAGCAGCATCTCTCATAACTCATAAAAAATTTAAAAAGTATTTATTGTCTTCCCCATTTATGTTTTGGTGCTTCTCTCTGAGTCTGGTATGTTACTGTCTTGCCATCTGTCACACAAATTTTTTCCCGATAGCATTCAATCTTCTGGCCCTTTGAAGAGGACTTTACAAATTCACACATCTGAATCCGAAGTCCCCAATTACCAGTAAACCGATTTAAAAAAAAAACAAACAAAACACTGCAAGAATAATGTTCTTCATCTTGCTTTGCTCATTTGCCACTGTCACTTCAGTGCATTGCCAACTCACACAATTTTGTCATCAGACAATTTTTAATTTCAGTGAAAATTCTCCATGAGAGTCATAGCTGCATGGATGAGTTCCTCTGTAGATATGTCTATGGTTTGGGCACTCTATGGTGGGCAAAATGCTTAAAACCACATAAATCATCCAGACATCCCTTTTAATACTTCTTAGTTTCTCCTGTGAAATTGGAGGCACTTCCCTGCTAGCTGAGATAGTGAATATCTCCTGTCCAGCAAGTTCTGGGTGCACCATAGAGGGTTCTCATCCCAGTTGGGGTTGCCTTGAAAGGCTCTGAAGAAAGACGCCCAGGTGCCCATCCTGAACAGTTGCCAACAATTGTTCAGTATCTTTGGCTCCGCCCAGGACCCAGTGGACCTCTAACCTACTTGTATCCATGATCCTTTTTTCACTTACTTTATCACAATAGCAACATTTCTGTTTTTATCTTATGTTGTAATTTGCCATCACTTGTGATTCTGAGACACTACAGCTACATTTGGTGTTTCAGCCCTCTCCCAACCCAGACAAAACAATATTTTTTTTTTTTGCCATTAAAGAATATTAGCACAGGTGCTTGAATTCATGCTCTCTCTTCTGCTCCAGGTTGACTTGCAAATCACAACAGTGCACCTCAGACTTCACCTTCTAATAAAGCCAACATAACCACACTATACTGAAGGACAGTAAGACATTACATTAAAGTGCCCAGGCATGCCCCTTTTCACATGGTAGCACAGTTCTCAGAGGGGTTAATGAATTATCTGTGGCAGGGTTTGGTCAAAACACATCAGGGTTTTAATGCTGCAGCAGCATTTTTCACCCAGTTAAGTAAACAACTCACCACAAACTGTTTTTGTGGATTTTGGTTCAAATGCTAATGAGCCCAAGTTCATCCCACCTATAGAGCACATTCTAACCCCAGTTTCCCTCTTTTGTCACTTCTGAGCTGTGGCTGACAATGCCATTATTATGCTCATATTAGCTGGCTAACTCATACGTAGCTCCAGTAGGGAACACAGCCTGAGCTAACTAATGCACTGGCTGAATGTGAGAGTAGCAAAGTCCAAATAAAGCATCATCAGAGGAGACAGAGGTGTAGTTTAAGGGTGCATTCAGATGGCCACTGTTTGGTCCGGACCAAAGCACCAAACAGGGCTTTCGCGGATAGTTCGGTTCGTTTGGTGTCGTCTTAACATGCATTGGAACTCTGGTGCGCACCAAACAAGCGAAATCTGGACCCCCTGAAAACGCGGGTCTCGGTTCTCTTACAAACGAAATCTGGTGCGCTTGGCTTGCAGTGTGAATTGAAACAGAGTATCCAGTGGACCAAAGGGCGTATGTTTGTGTAACCATAGCAACACATAGTCTGAGAAGAAGAAGTGGTGTTTACTGTAGTACATTTTGGGTAGAAAATAACAAAGACAACCGCGTGAATCCAAGAAATCCTTTCATCGGTGAAAGCCGAGGAGAAAAGCTAAAAATGTCTCATTTGTGGTGGACAAACAACCCGGCTGAAGGGAACAGATTTCCATTTTCGGTTCTAGCCAGTCGATGAGCCTGATTTTTCTTCTTCACCAAGATTTTTTCTTACTGGTCAGTGGTGGTTTCAGCTACAATGCCCCAAAAGAGCAGTTGTTGTAACTGCGTTATGTTGACCAGGCAGTTTGGTCCACTGCAGTGTGAATGCAAACCAAACCAAACGAAGGTATGAAAATTCTTGGCGTTCCCCACCCAGTCAAACTGAGACCCCTGGACTATCCTTGTCTGAATGCAGCCTAAGTGACTTGATAGGACATGATCTGTCCCTTGGGTGCAATAATCACAGAAAAGGCCCATTCAGAGTATCCCGGCAAACCAGGCAAACCCGATACGATCCAGGTTCCCTCTGTTGTCTTTTAATTTATAAAAAATCTCTTAGAAAAGCTAGAACGAGTTATTACTCTGCATTAATAGAAGAGAACAAGAATAATCCCACGTTTCTTTTCAGTACTGTAGCCAGGTTGACAAAGAGTCAGGACTCTGTCAATCCTAGCATTCCCTTAGAGCTTACTAGTCAGGACTTCATGAACTTTTTCAATAATAAAATTTCATCCATTAGAGATAAAATCAATCAGATTCTTCCCACAGTTAACTTAAATACTGTAACTACTACAACTCCTTCTATTGATGTCTGTCTTGATGAGTTTACTCCAATCGACCTTTGTGAGTTAGACAAAATAGTTTCCTCATCCAAACCTTCAACTTGTCTTTTAGACCCTATTCCTACCAGGTTATTTAAAGAAGTCTTCCCACTTATTGGTAGCTTTATTCTTCATATAATCAATTCTTCATTAACTTTAGGCCATGTACCGCAGGCTTTTAAAACGGCTGTAATTAAACCCTTACTCAAAAAGCCAACGCTAGATCCAGGAGCTTTAGCTAACTATAGACCAATCTCTAATCTTCCTTTCATTTCAAAAATCTTAGAAAGAGTTGTTTCTACGCAATTATTTGACCACCTGCAGGCAAATGGTTTACTTGAAGAGTTTCAATCTGTGTTTAGAATCCATCATAGTACTGAAACAGCCTTAGTGAAGGTCACTAACGACCTCCTCATTGCATCTGATAATGGACTAGTTTCTGTACTTGTCCTTTAAGACCTTAGTGCAGCTTTTGATACTATCGATCATAATATTCTACTTGATAGATTAGAACACTATGTTGGACTTAATGGAACTTCGTTGCAGTGGTTTAGATCTTATTTATCTGATAGGTTCCAGTTTGTTCATGTAAATAATGAGTTTTCTTTCAACTCAAAGCTTAGTCATGGAGTTCCACAGGGATCTGTGCTAGGCCCTACTCTTTTTAGTTTATATATGCTTCCGTTAGGCAACATTATTAGAAAGCACTGTATACATTTTCATTGTTATGCAGATGACACACAATTATACCTGTCAATGAAGCCAGATGATAGTAATCAATTAGCCAAGTTAGAAGCCTGTCTTAAGGAAATCAAAGTTTGGATGACTTGTAATTTCCTGCTATTAAATTCAGATAAGACTGAAGTCATTCTTGTTGGTCCAAAAAACCTTAGAAATTCCTTTCCAAATCAAACTTTCAGTTTGGATGCAGTTACTCTTTCTCTTAATAGCTCTGTGAGGAACCTTGGAGTTATTTTTGATCAGGATTTGTCCTTCAATTCACATATTAAATTTGTTTCTAAGACTGCCTTCTATCATTTGCGTAATATTGCCAAGATTAGGAGCATCTTGTCTCAGAGTGATGCTGAGAAACTGATCCACGCTTTTGTTAGCTCGAGATTAGATTATTGTAATTCTTTATTATCAGGCTGTCCTAAAACATCTTTAAAAAGTCTTCAGCTGATCCAAAATGCTGCAGCAAGAGTTTTAACAGGTACTAGAAAGAGAGATCATATCTCTCCGGTTCTGACCTCCCTTCATTTGCTTCCCATAGAGTTTAGAATTAAGTTTAAAATCCTTCTTCTTACTTACAAAGCTCTAAACAATCAGGCTCCTTTTTATTTAAAAGATCTGATACTACTGTATTATCCTAACAGAGCACTACGCTCCCAAAATGCAGGATTACTTGTAATACCTAGAATCTCCAAAAGTACAATGGGAGGCAGAGCCTTCAGTTATCAAGCTCCTTTCCTGTGGAATCAGCTGCCAATCTGGATTCGGGAGTCAGACTCGATCTCTGTTTTTAAGAATAGGGCTAAAACCTACCTTTTTGATATAGCCTACAATTAGGGAGGGATCATGTGTTTCTGAACCCTCCCTTAGTTATGCTGCTAATAGGTTTAGTCAGCCGGGGGACCTCCAGTAATGCACTGGGCCTCACTCCTTTCCTCACTCTCAATGAAATATTTTTTTTGCTGGTCATTAACATTTGTTTGTTTTCTCCCATAGATTGAGTCCCCATCGTGCTGTTTGCTCTCTACATGTCTGTTCTTTTCTTCTTCTCTATCCCCTCACCCCCCAGCCAGTCGCAGCAGATGACTGCCCCTCCCTGAGCCTGGTTCTGCTGGAGGTTTCTTCCTGTTAAAAGGGAGTTTTTCCTCTCCACCGTCGCCAAGTGCTTGCTCACAGGGAATCGCCTGATTGCTGGGGTCTTTCTGCAACTGTGGGGGTTCCCCCTACAGTTGAAAGTGCTATGAGATGACTGTTGTTGTGAAATGGCGCTATATAAATAAAGTTGAATTGAATTGAATTGAATTGTTGTCTGAATAGGATTACCCACGCTACTTGATGTGGGCTAAATAACCCTGCAAGAGACATGAGTCATTGCCCACCTCACCTCAGTTCACCTCACTTCTGTGGACATTTGGAATTGGACAACGCACTGGACAACATTGAAGAAGGTGTAACATTACCACATCACAGCACAGCGACAGAGAGTGGAAATTAATCAGAAGGCTGTCTGTCATTATTATGACAGATTATACTAATTTAAAAGCTACAGCAGAGAACTGTGTGTGCCACAATTACACAAATATCACAGTGTCTGAGAGTGAGAAGAAGAAGAAGAAGAAGAAGAAGAAGAAGAAGAAGAAGAAGAAGAAGAAGAGCATCTTTTTCAGACACTCCTACTGTGTCTGCATCAGATCTGACTGTTCTTGCTGCTGTGGGATACAACAGTTCGGTGCAGGGCAGTCTCCCTGTTCAGCTCTGCTATGTGCTTGTCGAGCAACCCAGTTCTTGGTTCACCCCACATTAACATGCACCTCTGCTTTTCTTTTTTTCTGTGACAACCCCTCCAAAAAAATAACTTATAATGCTCTGTGTGGTGCTGGACAGAAAACGCAAAAAGTGCAAGGACAAACACAGCATCTCTCCTTGTAAATATGAAAGTTGTTCAGTGCCAATATGGAACAAATGTATGTACAATATTGGGTGGATCTTCAAATCCCTGTCCAGTAAAAAGGAGGACAAAGAGCAGCAACCACTGAACTACAGTATATTACATAGATCAGTGTATTACCATCAACCACTGAGCTACACTGAGTTTGACACGGCTGACAAAATTTAAAGATGTAAAAATCCTGGTGACTCTAATCAGTAGTAACTGGCATCATCTAATTCCAGCAGCATCCAGGCTCATGGCACATTCGTGTGACAACAGCGATGTGAGGATACGAAGCTTGATACACCAGAGAAATGCATTGTTATCTGCATGAGGTCATCTCCTTTAAGTTTGAATGGAGGGTTGCTGAAGTGTTAATTTATGCTAATTTATGCAAATTGCAGGGGTATCCAATCATGTCCAATCAAGACCCTGCAGGCTTTACCTCCAACCATTGTCTTCAACAGCAGATTTCACTGAACGTCTTCCCACTGATTGCTGATCAGTGAAAACACCTGCTGAAGAGACTGGGTAGAAGAGAAAACCTGCAGGCTCTTGGCCCTCCATGGCACATGATTGGACACCCCTGTGCTAATGGAACTTGCCACTGTGATATGGGAATTGTGGTTTGAAAGTGGCTAAAGAACATTAAATGACTGACTGGCTAGCTCTGGCAGAAGCTGCTCACCACTACTTGTCCCAGCCAATGTAAAAAAAAAAAAAAAAAAAAAAACTATAGTAAAATAAGCTAAAATTGTCACAATCTCAGCACGGGGGGATCCCAGCGTGCTCTGTGACTTTGCCTTTTTTCTATGTTTGTATGGTGTTGTATTTTTGAGTTCTTACACTCAAAAAAAGGGACTTGGCTGGTCGTTGACTCTACAAACGTGTAACATGTAATATGAACTAAATTATTTCATGTTTTAATGGTGAATTTGATTAAATCATGTAGGATTTGCATAAAACTCCTCAGATTTACATGAATTAGATTTAGCCATGTTGAAATAACATTACCTAATCTAGCTAGATCAAGGTGCATGGATTTAAACTCGCGAGATCACGTCATCTCGTGAGATTATTTTGAGAGGGGGGAATAGTAGACATTCTGATCCATTCCTGAAATTAATTGAAAACCTCAACGCCATAAAATTATACAAAATGTTGAACAAATTTCTCATAGACATCAATACTTGAATTTCCTCCTTTTAAATATTGTTTCTAATTTTATTATCTATTTCCA
This sequence comes from Pholidichthys leucotaenia, assembly GCA_020510985.1. NCBI lineage: Eukaryota > Metazoa > Chordata > Actinopteri > Cichliformes > Pholidichthyidae > Pholidichthys > Pholidichthys leucotaenia. The sequence goes on along the minus strand of CM035842.1, from coordinate 353,976,889 downwards.
AGACTTCTTTTTCATGATTTTGTATTTTAATTTAATATTTGTCATTTCTCTTATTAATATTCTGTTCCCTTAGGCAATGTTAGCCAAGTTGACACAGTGAATGTGTATTTGCCATATACAGTATGTTATGTACAAATGTTATTAATAAAAAAAACAAATACGTTCTGATCTACACTCCATTCCACTTGGTGGCAGTAATGCACCAATTAGTTGCTTGCCAACCGCCAATGAGACACCACAGGAATAAAAGACGAGGAAGAAGAAGAATCTTGTGAGATTATATCGCCCGGCAAATATTCGCAGTGAGGAGAGAGTACATGTGACACACCTCCAGGAGTTCGTTTGGAAAAGGTGAGAAAATCTATTTTCATCCATCTAAACGCAAAAAAACAATGGCACTTGAAGTCACTAGCAGTTTGCCTAACAGTTTCAATGATATTTGAGCAAGGCATTTACGTAAAGTAGTCTTAGTGGTCTGCATTTAAGATAAGATAAGATAAAATAAGATAAGATAAGCCTTTATTAGTCCCACAATGGGGAAATTCCAGGATTGCAACAGCACAGGGATAGCAACACTCAGAGCAACAATCAGAAGGCAAGAAAAAACAAGAGCAGCTAGTATACATATGTACATATTACTATAAATATATATATATATATATATATATATATATATATATAGACACACAGTGCGGAGCATTGTGGTTGGTGGATGTGCAGCAGAAAGTCTAAGCTCTCTCTCCGCGGATGCGGTGGGCCAGCTGGATGTCTTCGGGCATTGTGGTTGGTGGATGTGCAGCAGAAAGTCTAAGCTCTCTCTCAGCGGATGTGGCGGGCCAGCTGGATGTCTTTGGGCATGATGGTGACCCTCTTGGCGTGGATGGCGCACAGGTTGGTGTCCTCGAAGAGACCCACCAGGTGGGCCTCGCTGGCCTCCTGCAGAGCCATGACGGTGGAGCTCTGGAAGCGCAGGTTGGTCTTGAAGTCCTCAGCGATCTCCCTCACCAGGCGCTGGAAGGGCAGCTTACGGATGAGCAGCTCCGTGGATTTCTGGTAGCGACGGATCTCTCTCAGAGCCACGGTACTGGGCCTGTAACGGTGAGGCTTCTTCACTCCGCCGGTGGCCGGAGCGCTTTTTCGAGCAGCCTTGGTGGCCAGCTGCTTCCTGGGGGGCTTTTCCTCCAGTAGATTTACGGGCGGTCTGCTTGGTTTTTGCCATTGCTCTTTATTATTCTGTCTTATATTTCTTGCACGCCGCCTAAACTCCAGCCCGGCACCCGCGTCGTTTTCGCTTCAGTTCCCCGGTATGTCGAGTTTCTCCGTTAGCACCGGGTGGCGGTTGAGTGCTAGCTAGCTCTTCCCTGCTGTATCGTCTCCTGCTGTAAACAGAGGCTCCGTCCGCCGACTCGGGAGACCTTTGGGGCGATCTGTGTGTCCGTGATATATATAGAGTGAAAGGTGTGCCGGATCAGAAAGTTATCACCGGATCAGAAAGAAGAAGGAAGATAAAAAGACTCAGAGTTGAGCTGCTGTTGCAAAAGGCAGCCAACTCGTGTGGCGCCGGAACCGGAATGTGTTGCTTTGTGTTATTGCGCCCTGCCACATCCACCAAACTCAACGTCAGCGTCATATTCATTTAAATGTTCATTAAAAGTGGCCAGCGATAAACTTTGTTTACTTTTGTGGTGCTATGAGGACATGTATAGGTTCTGGCGGACGAAGAGCCATTTCGTCGCGTTTACACTGACTGTATCAGCTCTACTCTAGTCGCTTTTGTGAGCTGATACTTTTTTGGGGGAGTGTTTCTAGTGATGTTACGCTCCACACCGCCCACTCGAGACTGACTCGAGCAATATAGCACGGAAGTGTCACGAGTAGAGTGTCGAGCACTGTGTCAATATGCCCACAGTCACGTGACCGTAGCGAACGAGGCCTCGTTGTCACATCACATGATTTGAGACCTGGCGAGAAATTTGAGAGGGCTGGGTGTTGCATATGTTCCCGCGAGCCCTCAAGTCACAGGCCTTGCTTGCTACAGTCACGTGACTGTGGGCGTGCTGAAACAGCGCTCGATGCACTACTCATGATGCAAAAAAATTGCAAGAGACATTGGACAGCGCCTATTACTATAATAAAAAAAAGACTATAAGAGAATCGTTGTGCTCTTTATTCTCTCTCTTTTAATATGCCCCTTTTTTCTTGTTAATTGGAATGTGAAGTTTGACTGATTGTATATTTTTTGTGAAAGTTCTGATTTTGTAACTCTTTGTAATCTTTATCCTCATTGAGAGTTTGTATGTTGTATTTTATTCTGTTAAATTTAAAAGAAAAACTGCTTATGACACTTCCGCTTTATATTGCGTGAATCAGTGTTGAGTGAGCGGTGTCGAGCATGTAGCTGTCTTTCCGGACACTGCTGAAATTCACCAGTCATTGGCTGGTCAATTGTTCAACCCAAATGCAGTTCTGACAGTCAGAATCAGAATCAGAATCAGAATCAGGTTTATTGCCATTGTTCATGTAGTACACAAACTAGGAATTTGTCAGCCACTAGATGGCAGTCTTTATTAGATGTGTCATAACATTGGGTCGCTCATGAAGCAGCTGTGTCAAAGTTGCTCATTGTTTCATGAGGCCTCGGTTTTAACATCACTAGTTTCCACTGCAAAAATAGTACCCCCTGGACCCCACTCAAAACTGCCGTGACGTTATTTTCAGCGTGACTAAACCCAAACAAGAAACAAAAGCGGCATACAGAGCACGGACCGGCATAGAGACAAACAATGGAGGACATCTACAGACTGGTATTTTTATATGTAACAAAGAAGATGACCGCAACAAATGCCAAAAATGTCGGGCAGGGGATTGCGCTGCTGTTTACTCTGTATGTGGCTACTGTCAATAATGCTGTGACTATTCTCTGAAAGAATCAGTGTCTGCAATGTGTCTACGTCACCTTTTATTGCCCGAAAGTACCGGGCTGCTTTTTTTGAAACCCCTGAAGGAGCAGATACTAAAAAAGTAGCACCAGGTACTTTTTATCAGAGGAAACACACAAAAATGAGAGTAGAGTACAGTAGAGTAGAGCCGATACTGTCAGTGGAAACAATGAAGAATTTCATCGGAACTCACTGTTATGACTCATCATGGTAGTAAAAACCCAGCTTCAGACAGCACAGTGACACTGTGCATCTAGCCACGAAGCACAACCATGAGGGATATGTGAGGTTGTATTTGTACATGTACTTCTTTATTCATATATTTCACCACTTTTGTGAACTAAAGAATTTGTCAAACCTATTTCAAGCACCCAAAAGATTCATGCTTGTGCATGAAGGAATACTCTCACAAGAGACTGAAATCATTTTAAACATTGGCTTAAACTTTTCCACTCATTGCCCTGCCACAAAAGGGACCTGTTGGAATTTATGTACTGATACACTGGTGCTTGGGAAAAAATAAATATCTTAATCAGTGTCTATTTATGATCTCTTTCAGAATCTACCTGCTTTCCATCCATCACGTCAGTGACTGCTGGTGAGGGAAGTTATCGGCCATTAGCAGGTTAATGTTTTGGTGGTTTGCTTAAACCAGTGAATGTGTTATTCTGGCCAACCATTGTTGCGATGCATATGATGCTTGTCTAGAAGCTTGTCTACTCCAGGTACTCCTAGATTTGCCAGTTTTGTTTTGTTAGGTTAGGGTGAGCTGTGGGTGGAGGATGTGGAGGTGTAAGGTGTGTAGTGTCTCACTAGCTCCTAGATATGAGCTCTTAAAACATTTTAGACTTAAGCAGCAGCATGTTCAACGTTACCCATGCCCACACCTAAACTGCTCATGTAATTTTAAGACATGGAATGCTTTGCACGTTCATTTAAGTAGAGCCCACCCCAAACAAAACACACAGGAGCTGCAAGAATTGTCAACATACGGTTGTCATCTGTGCACTTGCAGTGATCTTCCCACATCCATCTATCCATCCGTCCATCCATCTTCTACCACTTTACCGGAGGTCCGGGTTGCGGAGGCAGCAGTTCAAGCAGAGAAGCCCAGACTTCCCTCTCCCCAGCCATCTGCTCCAGCTCTTCAAAGAGGATACCAAGGCATTCCCAGACCAGCTGGGAGACATAGTAGATCTTCCCACAGAGAAAGAATATTTTTTGCACATTGGCACTCATTTGAGGAACAATGAAATTGTTAGTTGTATGTTTGCGGGTTGCAGTTTTCAAACAAATGTATATGGAACATTTCACTCACACAAGAATAGGAAACATTGCCCACATGCATTAACCTCTTGCACTCCGGTCAATTTTCCTAAAAACGCCAAAAAATAATGTGCCCAAAGTAAATCGAAAGCTGTTATTCAACCCTTTGCAGCATCTTCATGGGGTTGGTCTCATTTAAAAGAAAACACTTTGAATTTTTTGGCAAAAAAAACATGATCTCTCTAAGTGCTCCGGCCACTGAGTTACAGTCATCTAAACATAGTGAACTTGAAGAAAATAAATTTGGCCTGGGTGTTTTTTTTGGATACAAATGCTTGCAAATAACACACAGCTTCAGATCCGGGCTGGAAAATGCAACAGAAATGTAGAACCAAGCATTATCCAGCTGAGGTCCAAATTTTGTAACAATACCACAAAAAATGAATATATTACACAGCTTTGTTCTCAGGCTGTTCCCAGGCGTTTTGGAACTGTGCCAAATTGTGCCAAATGGCACAGTTTGGAAAAACGTCTGTAACTTTTGAATGATTCAACATAGAAGCTTCATCTTGGGCTCAAATGAAAGGTCACATTCAGGGCTGTGTCTGTGTGTGTGTGGGGGGGGTTGTCCCCCCACCCCCCCCCCGCTACAGAGGACGGAGATCCGCCCTCGCTACATGATGGATTACACTCGGATGTGGCAGGTTTCCACAGCAACGCTGTCACCGCGGCTCCCCCCACCCCCCCACTACAGAATCGTATCGGCGGGGGGGGCGTTCACGGTCCGGAGGCGACGAACGAACCGTGTAACGCGGCGCACGCACTTCGGACATCGTGCGCCGCACAGTTGTAATTTACCGATCGGTCAAAAGTCATTTTTGATTACAATTTTCAGGGATAAAAAATAATTTGGCTTATAACACCTTACCTCTTCACAGCCACATTGTCCTGGCCAACTTCTCTTCCTCATTGTCAGACGAACGCGATGCTGGTCCGCTCGTGGTTCTGGTCCGCTCGTGGTTCTGGTCTCGCGACCCGGTCAAAACATAATTCCATGATTGCGGTTTTGGCGAATGATTTACGACCTTCGTCGTCGGCCTCCGTCGGTCTATGATAACCATATAAGAGAATCCTAAACACTCTGCTGGAATTAAAAAAAAAATAATAATAAAGCACTGCCTGTGGCTGCTGAAGCAGTCTCTCTTCACCCAGTCTTTGTAGACAAAACAGCTCAGCGAACTTCTGTGCTTCAATTGACTCGCTGTGTTGGTAGGCGGGTCCTTCTTGCCAAGTTTTCAGTCATTGGTTCTTCAAGGTTTCAGAAACCCAATTCAAGGCTCTTATTAGTCGAATGAGAGGTCAATCAAATGAACTAATCTGTTCGCGGCTGTGTCTGCAGCTTTTATTTTCAGTGCGCGCTTGGACGCCATACACCACCTACATCACAATCTCCATCATGCGTCCTAGAGCGCATGAGAGCGCCCTCGTGCGCTCTTGTGCGCTCTAGGACACAGAGACTTGCCTACCCGTGGGACAACGGAGCGCAAGAGGTTAAAAGATTTCAAGCCACACATAGTCAGAACCACTCAAGTTTCACAAGAATCCACTAATAATCCTGTGGAAGACTCAGGTAGTCAGGATGACTCTGCAGTTGAAGCAGAGACTGCATGTTCAAGTGGTGGTGTGCATATAACCAAGAACTTGCCTGAAATAATTGAGAATAATCTTGCTGCAACGTTGCTCAAATTAGTGCATTTTGCACATGTGCCCGGCACAAAAATTGATGCATTCTTAGAGGAACTACACTACTTGCTAAGTTCAGCAACATTACCCCTCTCCATTGATTTTCTCGAAAAGGTATTTCAGAAACATAGCCCCACAACTGAAAGGTCTGTGGTAGCAGAAGTAGCCACTGCTCTCTCCACATCCAACCCACTGCTCAAAGCCATAGAAAAGGGAGGTCCCCTAAGTTCAACTTATCTCCGCAACCAGTATTACAAAGAAGCCTTTAATACTGTAGAACCCATTGAGTACATTCTTGATCACAAGGAAAACAGAAGCTTTCAGTATGTGCCTGTACTGAAGTCTTTGCAGCAACTCTTTGTTAAAAAAAATCCCTTGTGGACAAGATGGTTGAAAATCACAGGTCACAGCAGAGCAATAGGGAAACTGGTGAACACAACACTTTCATGTCTTCTCTGGATGGTTCACACTTCCAGCAAAATAGTTTTCTGTCAGGGGATAAGATCAGAATTTTGTTGCATCTATACATAGATGATTTTGAGATTTGTAACCCCCTGGGCACTTCTTGCAGGAAGCATAAGCTTTGTGGACTCTCCTGGACTTTAAATAATTTGCCTCCAGGTTCACATTCATCGCTTTCATACATTTTCTTGGCAGTCTTGTGTAAAACTGATGATCTGAAAAAGTACGGTTATGACTGTATCTTACATCCACTTCTTCAAGATTTGAAAACTCTGGAACAAGAGGGAGTTTTCATTCCTTTACTTGGCAGATGTCTTAAAGGGACAGTTCAGGTTGTTGTGGCAGCTAACCTTGGGGCTCACAGTATAGCTGGCTTTAATGAGAACTTCACAAGTGGTTATCTCTGCCGATTTTGCACAGGAACAAGGACAGAACTCCAAACAAAAGAGGTAAAATCAGGTGCATTTACTCTTAGAACAAAAGAGCTCCACAACATTCATGTAAAATCAGCTCAGGAGAGTGCTGCAAGTTGTTTTGGAGTGAAAAGACAATGTGTAATCACAAAAACTCTCGCCCACTTTAGTGTTCACACTGATTATCCCCCAGACATTATGCACAACCTTTTTGAGGGCATAGTGCCAATGGAGCTTGCACGGTGTTTAGCATTGCTAATATCCAAGAAATATTTCAGTCTTGAAATCCTTAACAAATCCATCCTGAATGTCCCTTACAAGGGGGCAGACAAAACAAACAGGCCACATGTGATCCCCCAAACATTTGCCAAAAGGGCAACAATAGGTGGGAATGCCCATGAAAATTGGTCTCTGTTGAGGCTGCTCCCATTCATGATTGAACATCTGGTGCCAGAGAATGAAATGGCATGGCAAATACATATGGACTTGGAAGACATTGTAGAGCTTATGGTCGCTTTGACACACACTGATGAGTCCATTGCCTATCTTGAGGGCAAGATTTCAGATCACAGACAAAGGTATCAGCAACTCTTTCCTGATGTGCAACTGCTCCCAAAACATTATTACTTAGAGCACTATCCTCAACTCATAAGGATGTTTGGGCCTCTTATTGTCACGTCTCGCCGCTCATCAGCGGCGCCAGCTGTACGCACACCTGCACCTCGTCAGCGGCGAAGGATTTAAGCCGCCTCGCCTGGGCTTCGGCCTGAAGCCGTCTGTTCACTTTGGCATCACTTGCTGCAAGGAATCCCCTTCACCAAGCAAGAATTCCAAGTAAGACTCTCTTACCTTTTCCTCCCAGTCTGCTCCCCTGTGCACAGGTGGATTTCCCGGCGGCTGACTACGTTCTCCAGCCGTCATCTCCTCGCTGCTGCGTCAAGTGTTCCAGGTCGCTGTCTACCGGGCTACGCCCTTGCTAACGCCAGCCACCTGCCCAAACCAAGTAAGCCAACAGTCATTATTATATCTCCTGTGTTGGTGTGGTGCCCGTTACCCTTCTCCCTCTGCTTCTCCCATAGGGTTGTCCGGCTGAACGGCTTCCTGCCCCCGTGCCTGACGCAGACGCCACCACCAACACATATCCATTCACAGACACGCACTCATACACACTTGTTGTCAATAAAGCTATTGGATTTACCCTGAGCCTGCGTGTGTGTCTCCTGAGCCGTGCATTATGTCAGTACGGCTTCAGCAGAGCGGCTTGGCAGACAGCGGGCTCGCACGCCGCCTTTCCACCCTTGAGGCTCGGGTGGATCTAATAGCCCACCAACAACAGGGGATTTTAAATCAATTAAGTATAATAACTAACCGATTGGACCGCTTGGACCCCCAACAGCCGTTCCCCCCGGCTCGTCTGGGTGGCGTGGCTCCTGCTGCTCCAGTGGCCGTCCAGCCTGCTCCGGCTGCACCGGCATGGCTCACACCTATTCCAACCCCCGCCCGCTTTAGCGGTAAGCTCGGTGGAGCGCGGGGGTTTATCATGCAATGTGAGTCCGTGTTTCATCGCGTGCCCGGAGACTTTCCCTCTGACCATAGCCGGATTGGCTACATAGGGAACCTCTTGGAGGGGCGAGCGCTTACCTGGGCTTACGCCGTAATGGCGAAGCCCAGTTACGCTACCCTCACCTATGGCCAGTTCGTGAGACTGTTTCTGGAAGTGTTTGATCATTCGCGTACGGAGAGCGTTCAGGTCGATCGTCTTCTCAGCCTTCAGCAGGGAAGCCGGTCGGCAGCTGACTACGCGATCGACTTCCGGGTCGCTGCGGAGGAGGTTCGGCTGGGGAGAACGTTCGCTCTGCGGCATCTTCCTTCGCAGTCTCAGCGCTGGTCTGAGGGATGAATTGGCTGGACGGGATATCCCGGAGACATTAGCGGAGCTAACTTCTCTTGCCATCAGCTTGGATAACAGGTTGCGCGAGCGTGCCTCGGAGCGGAAGTCCTCTTCTTCTCGCCCTCGAGGTGCCTCATTTCGCCTGCCCCAAGCTCTCCCCCTGGCGTTGCCGTCACCGGGGTACTCCGAGGAGTCGGAGCCGATGGTGACAGGCTGGACAAAGCTCCCCCCAGCGGAGAAACAACGCCGCCGTGAGTTGGGTCTCTGTATGTATTGCGGAGACAACCAACACACGGTGGAGCTTTGTCCACAAAAGCCAAACGGGGAGGTCCGCGAGGCACTGTAGGGGGCCTCGCGGACGCTAATCGGTTAACTCCCCTCACTCAATTGATGCTGCCCATCCGATTCTGTCACAATCCCACAGGGCACCTCACTCATGCACTGGTGGACTCAGGCGCGGAGGGACTTTATTTCACAGAGCCTGGCAACCCGACTGGGCATCCGTTGCCAAACCCTCAAGTCTCCTCTCGCCCTAGTCAATCTCTCCCATGTTTCCCTGGGGAAAGTAACTCACCAGACCATCCCTGTCCCAGTAATAATCTCTGGAAACCATCGGGAGGAGATCTCCTTTTACGTCCTACCTAATTCAGTGTCACCCGTCATTCTTGGATACCCATGGCTCCACCTCCACAATCCTGTCCTGGACTGGAAGTCTGCCAGAGTGTCCGCCTGGAGCTCCTTCTGTATGAGCACCTGCCTTCAATCCGCTGCCTGCGCCCCGTCCTCTCCTCCTACTCCTAAGGACGCCGCGCCTCCGGATCTCACCCTGGTGCCCTCGGAGTTCCACGACCTGGGTATGGTTTTCAGCAAATCCAAGGCGATGTCTCTTCCTCCGCACCGTCCCTACGACTGCGCTATAAACATCCGCCAGGGGGCACCCTTACCCTCGGGACGTCTCTACAGCCTGTCTGCGCCAGAGAAGGAGGCCATGAATTCTTATCTGAAGGAGTCGCTGAGTGCTGGAATTATCCGCCCCTCGTCATCACCATTAGGCGCTGGGTTTTTCTTCGTGGGCAAGAAGGACGGCTCCCTTCGTCCCTGTATTGACTACCGTGCCCTAAATGACATCACAGAGAAGGACCGCTACACCTTGCCCCTAATGGACACCGCCTTCCACTCCCTCCAGGGGGCGACTTGGTTCACTAAGCTGGATCTTCGCAGCGCATACCACCTCGTCCGGATCCGGGAGGGAGACGAGTGGAAAACAGCCTTCCGTACCCCGAACGGCCACTTCGAATACCTGGTTATGCCGTTCGGGTTGACCAACGCTCCAGCCGTCTTTCAGCACCTTATTAATGACGTCCTCCGGGATTTCATCGGCCTGTTTGTGTTCTTCTATCTGGATGATATCCTCATCTTCTCCAGGTCCAGGGACGAGCACCGGGTCCACGTGAGGCGGGTCCTTCAGAGGCTGCTGGAGAACCGGTTATATGTCAAGGCTGAGAAATGTGAATTTTACGCCAAGACTACCTCCTTCCTCGGGTTCGTCATCTCTCATGACCAGGTGCTCCCGGACCCAGCGAAGGTTAAAGCGGTGGTGGAGTGGCCCACTCCTACATCAAGGAAGCAGGTACAACAGTTTATTGGGTTTGCCAATTTCTACCGCCGCTTTGTCCCGAACTTTGGAGCCATCGTCGGTCCTCTGACCCGCCTCACCTCCCCTAAGACCCCGTTCCGGTGGACTGAAGAGGCCGCAGCTGCTTTCCAGGCACTGAAGGCGGAGTTCTCCTCCTCCCGGGTCCTCAGCCAAGTCGACCCCGCGCTGCAGTGCATCGTTGAAGTGGACGCTTCGGACACGGGGGTGGGGGTGGTGTTGTCCCAGCGGTCACCTACCGACGGGATCAAACGGCCCTGCGCCTTCTTCTCTCGGCGCTTGTCCCCGGCGGAATGAAATTATGACGTGGGGGACAGAGAGCTCCTCGCCATCAAGCTCGCGCTTCAGGAGTGGCGCCACTGGCTAGAGGGGGCTGCCCTGCCATTCATGGTTCTCACCGATCACAAGAACTTGGGATATTTAAGATCTGCCAAATGTCTGAACGCCTGCCAGGCGCGTTGGTCCTTGTTCTTCGCCAGGTTCCGCTTTAACATCACCTTTAGGCCTGGCTCCAAGAACGGCCTGCCCGACGCCTTCTCTAGGCAATTTGCCCCTGAGGCATCAGAAGACGCAGTCCACACCATCTTGCCCAGGTCGTGCATCGTGGGGGCCGTCTCGTGGGACATCGAAAGCAAGATCCGGAAGGCGCAGGAATTGGAACCGGACCCTGGCGGCGGACCAGAGGGGAGGCTTTTTGTGCCGTCCACTGTCCGGGGGGAGGTCATCCACTGGCTTCACACATCTAAGCTCACCTGCCATCCTGGGTCCTCCCGGATGATCGACCTACTCCAACGGTCCTTTTGGTGGCCGGGTCTGCGGAGGGACGCTGCCCGCTATGCCCGGGCCTGCCCCGTCTGCGCCACCAGCAAATCAGGTAACGCCCCTCCCGCGGGCCTGCTCCAGCCCCTGCCCGTCCCTGGCAGGCCCTGGTCGCATATCGCCCTGGACTTCGTCACCGGTCTCCCAGTCTCCAACACCTTCGACACAGTCCTGACCATCGTAGATCGTTTCTCCAAGGCCGCTCACTTCATTCCATTACGGGGGCTTCCATCTGCCTTGGAGACGGCGGACCTCCTCATCCAGCACGTGGTCAGGCTGCACGGGATTCCGGTGGACGTGGTCTCGGACCGGGGCCTCCAGTTTTCCTCGGACGTTTGGAGGTCCTTCTGCAACGCCTTGGGAGCCAAGGCAAGCCTCTCCTCCGGCCATCACCCCCAATCCAACGGGCAGTGTGAGCGGACCAATCCGGAGCTGGAGGCTGCGCTCCGCTGCGTCACTACATCCAAGCCTGCGTCCTGGAGCACACACCTCGCCTGGGTGGAATACGCCCATAACACCGCCCGCTCTTCTGCTACCGGGATGTCCCCGTTCAAGGCATCCCTAGGCTGCGACCCCCCTCTGTTCCCTATGCAGGAGAGTGAATTGACTGTCCCCTCAGTTCGGGCGCACCTCAGGCGGTGCTGTTCCATCTGGTCTTCGGTGCACAGCGCACTTTTACGCACGGCAGAGCGCAACAAGTCTACGGCGGACCGGCACAGGAGACCTGCCCCTGCCTATCAGGTAGGCCAACGTGTCTACGTGTCTACCCAGGATGTCGTTCTAAAGGGTGAGAGGAGAAAATTGGCACAGCGTTTTATGGGCCCACACCCCATCACCAGGATTATCAACCCGGTGGCTGTGCGTGTGGCTATTCCCCCCTCCCTCCGCATCCATCCCACCTTCCACGTATCCAAGGTTAAACTGGCAGTCTCCGACCCCCTTTGCCCTCCCCCTGCTGCGCAGCCCGCGGCCCGGATGATTGATGGCCATCCGGCCTGACCACTTTCTTCCATCCTGGACTCTCGGCGCCGGGGTCGCGGGTTACAGTACCTAGTAGATTGGGAGGGCTACGGACCTGAACATAGGCAATGGGTGCCCTCTTCATTTGTGTTGGATCCGTCCCTCATCACCGAGTTCCACCGAGCGCACCCGCAGAAACCATCGCCAGGAGGCGCTGCTAGAGGGGGGAGTACTGTCACGTCTCGCCGCTCATCAGCGGCGCCAGCTGTACGCACACCTGTACCTCGTCAGCGGTGAAGGATTTAAGCCGCCTTGCCTGGGCTTCGGCCTGAAGCCGTCTGTTCACTTCGGCATCACTTGCTGCAAGGAATCCCCTTCATCAAGCAAGAATTCCAAGTAAGACTCTCTTACCTTTTCCTCCCAGTCTGCTCCCCTGTGCACAGGTGGATTTCCCGGCGGCGGACTACGTTCTCCAGCCGTCATCTCCTCGCTGCTGCGTCAGGTGTTCCAGGTCGCTGTCTACCGGGCTACGCCCTTGCTAACGCCAGCCACCTGCCCAAACCAAGTAAGCCAACAGTCATTATTATATCTCCTGTGTTGGTGTGGTGCCCGTTACCCTTCTCCCTCTGCTTCTCCCATAGGGTTGTCCGGTTGAACGGCTTCCTGCCCCCGTGCCTGACGCAGACGCCACCACCAACACATATCCATTCACAGACACGCACTCATACACACTTGTTGTCAATAAAGCTATTGGATTTACCCTGAGCCTGCGTGTGTGTCTCCTGAGCCGTGCATTATGTCACTTATAGGACTCTGGACCATGCGTTTTGAGGCCAAGCACAGTTTTTTCAAGCAGGTTGTGCGACACACCAATTACTTTAAAAACATGCCTCTCTCGCTAGCTACAGAACATCAGCTCATGATTTCATATCACTTGAGATCTTTCAATTTTGAAAAACCATCCCTAGAGGTCACAAATGTCTCAACAGTTCCTCTGGATCTTTTGAGATAAGAAATGGCCCAGGCTATTGAACAGAAATTCCCTGGTACAACTGAGATCCACCTTACCAAGTGTTTATCAAGCAAAGGTGTAACTTTCAGAAATGGGATGATAGTTGCTCATGGTTCTACAAGTGGACTGCCTGACTTTGGAGATATTGCTCAGATTTGTGTTGTTCAGGATAGTCTGTGTTTCATGGTCAAGAAGCTTTCTGGATGGTATAGGGAACACTTCAGAGCCTTTGAACTGAGTGCATGTCCATCTAGAGAAACAGTTCTCGTTGGACTTGATGATCTGGCCGATAACTACCCTTTAGCAGATTACTATGTTGGACGTCTTAGACTGGTGACATTAAAAAGATACATAAACACAAGGTTTGTTTTCCTTCACATTGAGTAGTTCATTTTGTGTGGAATTATTTTAGTCAGAGGTCTCTTATTTAATGGGACTGTGATTTCACAGTCAGTAACAATTCAAGTTTAAGTAGCATGACACTGAGTCACAAACAGCAACACTTGTCTTCTCTCTCTTCCTCCCATCAACTGGGGGTGGTTGTACTGCTACTGTAGCTGGCTTAATCTCTGATTACTACACTCTATTCTTGCTTTAATATGAGAAATGTAAATTAAACGTGAGAAAATGTGGCATAACATCTCAGCTCCTTCATTTATTCCAGAATGAAATGCATATAAATAAATAAATAAATATGAAATGAACATAGGATTCCATACTTTTGTCCTTGCTCTATTAAAATCAAATCTCTTTCTCTTTTCTCAGGTAGGGTCTTGTGAAATGGCTGCCCCAGTGACACTTAGATTCATTCTGGGTGAAAACGACTCCTAGAAATTGGTCATCCCAGAAGGAATGCCGGAGTCTGTCACTGAACTTATAGAGCAGAAAAAAAGACGATGTCGAGTGAATGGTGACTTCAGGCTACAATTCATGGATGCTGAGTTTGGGAATGCATTTACAAACTTGGTGTCTATATCAGAAATTCAAGACAAAAGCACCATCAAAATCATATTTACTTCAGTTGGACCTGCCCTGCCTGATGGCTCCCCACCCCCTCCGTACCCAGCTACTGCCACATCCCAGACTCTAATGGGCCATTTCCATTAGTATCGCCTTGGCCTTACTTAGTTCTACTCGTTTCACTTTCTTGCTATTTCCACTATACCCAGCACGCTTTAACCGACACTGTTTTCGTGCCGGTTTAGAGGCAGGGTATAACTGTGCGAAACCGAGCGGAGATGTGACGTCAATAGACTGCTAGGTGCTGATTGGTCAGGGCGTAACGTCATGAACGCGCCCGTCTTCGTTGAAATCTTTACGACCGCCATTTGCAATCACGGACTAACTCAGTCATGGAGTAAATACGATATTAATACAGACAGTGTTGTAGGTTTTGCGGAACTCTACACCGTGGTCCAACGAAGAGGTGCAGAGTTTTCTCTGCTTGGTGGCTGATACACAGTCAGAGGAGTGATCCGGACCCTACAGATGGCTGCGCAGAATAGAACCGTACTACTGACAAGCTTGACTCCCCTCCCCTTTCATCTGCTGGAAGCTCATTTGATACAGACATCCTGTCTTCTCCAGAGTCCACTTCCTCGAGGTCTTCTGGATGGCCCATTATCTTCCCTATGCCCCGATTTTCTTACGATGCCCAGCTACAGATGGACAGGGCCGATGCTGTCTTCAAAGAAATTGGAACTTTGTTGAATCCTGATACTAAACTTAAATCTTCATCATTCTTGATGGCTTGGCTGAAACGATTGTTCAGTACAAAGTGTATCCCTCTGACAGCGAGTTCAATGAAGTTGCAGAAGTGCTTATAAAAACATATCCATGTTTGAAAGAGCCAGGTTCATTGACTGGGTATGGCGGATGGAAGGTGAGCCTGAAGTATAAACTTGCCAACTACCGAACAAAGCTGAGAAGGCTGGGATGCCCCGAAGTTTCTGTCAGTGCTCTAAAACACAAACCGGATGACAAATGCAGTCCTGCATATGGTGTGAAGAAGCCAAAAAAAGCAGAGGTGAATTACTGCCCCACCTATCCAGCTGGTGAAACAGCAGAGACGCTCGAAGAAACAAGACTTGCACTCCTCTCAGAAATAAAGAAAAGAAACAATGAGCAGAAGGTGGCAACAATGATGGACAGGACCTTTGCGTACAGAAGGCAAGAGGTAGTTAAAGAAGCACCCATGATTGCTGCTTTCAAAACAAGGTGACCAGCTCTCTTCAATGTGCGGTAAGTGAATGGAAGAATGAAGTAACACCCACATCTTAGAATCTAATATATGTAGAGTGTTGGATGTGTTATACAATGATATATAAATGTAATGGCAGAATGAAAGGGGTAACTCACAGCTGATGAAGATTTACTGAATGTCAGGAACGGCAGCTTTCTTTTTTTCTCTTTTTATTGAAAGAAGTTAGATTTTTACAATGTTTGAAAAATTAGACCATTATACACAAACTATATACATCCAGAGAGTAGATGTAAAAAGCAACAATGACATTTACAGCAGCTCATTATTGCCTTGGCATACAGGATTTCAAAGTAAAGAATCAATAAATAAATCAGTACATAAAAACACAAAAACACATTTCCTTCAGTTAAAGGATTTTTAGTCCATATTCATGCAGTCATCCCAGCTAAATCGGGTCTCAGAGGCCTCGCATATGTCACAAATCCCTCCCAGTGTTGCACAAAGGAATCCATCTTCAGGTTTACATAAAAGTTTTTCTTTCCATCTTATAAATTCCCATGGTTATGTCTATCCAGTTATTTGTTGTCAGTTCGTCTTCTGTCATCCATCATTTTGTTATCGCTTTTTTCCCTGCAGCTAGTAATATATTGAGTAAGTATCTATTTATGTTTTTGACCCCTGGAGAAATGTATCCCAAATATATGGTTTTAAAGTCAAATGGTGGATAAATATCAAGGATCTATGGTTTTATGTATTTCTTTCTGTTGAGGTCGACATTATAAAGGATCGGATAACTGTAGAGTGTCGTTAACTAATGGAGGAAAAATGCACAGTAGCCAGAACTCTCTTGAGCACTCACCCATTTTATTTTCTCTTTCTTTCTCCCAGAATGCAATGCATGCTCCAAGCACGTCATCATGTAACAAAGAGTAGTATCAGCCAAGAGCATATCCTCCATTTAACATATAATCCAACACCCCCACTTGCTCTAAGCTGATATAACATGCTCACAGTTTAGCACCAAACAAATAACTGTGGAAATGTTTACAATTAACCTTTGTAGCAGGTTTAGTGAACACATCTGCTACCATTTCACCTGTGGGACAGTACACAACATTTGTTTTGCCATCATTCAACACTGATCTGATGAAGTGGAACTTAATGTCCATGTGTTTGCATCTTTGTCGGTTCACTGGATTCTTTGACAAAGCAATCACTCCTTGATTGTCCTCGTGAATCTTCACAGGTCCATACTGACAACTTTTCTCCATGTCATTCAATAGCTGCATGAGGTACAGGCCTTCTTGTGCGGCTGCCGTGAGAGCCATGTACTCAGCTTCACAGGTTGACAGAGCTACTGTTTGTTGTTTCTTTGGTTTCCATGAAACAACGGGTCTTTCTTTGTTCAAGCTGAAGCAATAGCCAGTCGTGCTCCATCTGTCATTGTGGTCTGAAGCCCAATCAGCATCACAATATGCTATGAGTCCAAGTTTCCCTTTGTTTTTCTTGTAACATAGCTCATAATCCCTGGTCCCTTTCAGATTCCTCAATACATGCTTTGCTGCAGTCAGTTGTTGTCAGTTCAATTCAGCTTTATTTATATAACGCCACATCACAACAGAAGTCATCTCATAGCGCTACAAAATGCAGAGAAAACTCCACAATTTCAGAAAGACCCAGCAATCAGACGATCCCCTGTGAGCAAGCACTTAGCGACGGTGGAGAGGAAAAACTCCCATTTAACAGGAAGAAACCTCTAGCAGAACCACGCTCAGGGAGGGGCAGTCATCTGCTGCGACTGGCTGGGGGTGAGGGGATAGAGAGGATGAAGAGGACAGACATAAAACAGAAGCGGGGTTAAGAGACACAAAATCCCTCCCTAATCATAGGCTCTATTAAAAAGGAAGGATTTTACTCTGTTCTTAAAAACAGAGACCGAGTCTGACTCCCGGACCCAGAGTGGTAACTGGTTCCACAGAGAAGGAGCTTGATAGCAGAAGGCTCTGCCTCCCAATGTACTTTTGG
The DNA here is from genome assembly GCA_020510985.1 of Pholidichthys leucotaenia. Classification (NCBI taxonomy): domain Eukaryota; kingdom Metazoa; phylum Chordata; class Actinopteri; order Cichliformes; family Pholidichthyidae; genus Pholidichthys; species Pholidichthys leucotaenia. The sequence goes on along the minus strand of CM035842.1, from coordinate 353,959,502 downwards.
AAATTCTGGGCATTACAAGTAATCCAGCATTTTGGGAGCATAGAGCTCTATTAGGATGGTAAGGTAATATTAGATCTTTTATATGTAAGGGGGCCTGATTATTAAGAGCTTTGAAAGTGAGAAGAAGGATTTTAAACTTAATTCTAAACTCTATGGGAAGCCAATGAAGGGAGGACAGAACCGGGGAGATATGATCTCTTTTTCTAGAACCAATTAGAACTCTTGCAGCAGCATTTTGGATCAACTGAAGATTTTTTAAGGATATTTTAGGACAACCTGATAATAACGAGTTACAATAATCTAATCGAGAGCTGACAAAGGCGTGGATCAGTTTCTCAGCATCATTCAGAGACAAGATGCTCCTAATCTTGGCAATATTGTGCAGATGATAGAAGGCAGTCTTAGAAACAAGTTTAATATGTGAATTAAAGGACAGATGTTGATCAAAAATAACTCCAAGGTTCCTCACAGAACTATTCAAAGTGAGAGTGGCGGCATCTAAATTAAGAGCATGATTTGGAAAGGAATTTCTAAGGTGTTTTGGGCCAGCAAGAATGACTTCAGTCTTATCTGAGTTTAATAGCAGAAAATTACAAGTCATCCAGGTTTTGATATCCTTAAGACAGGCATCTAACTTGGCTAATTGATTACAATCATCGGGCTTCATAGACAGGTATAGTTGTGTGTCATCTGTGTAACAATGAAAACGTATGCAGTGCTTTCTAATGATATTGCCTAACGGAAGCATATATAAACTAAAAAGAGTAGGGCCTAACACAGATCCCTGTGGAACTCTGTGACTAAGCTTAGAGTTGGAAAAAAATTAATCATTGATGTGAACAAACTGAAATATGTCGGACAAATATGATCTAAACCACTGCAGCGGCGTTCCATTTAGTCCAATGTAGTGTTCTAATCTATCAAGTAGAATGGCATGATCGATGGTGTCAAAGGCTGCACTAAGATCTAAAAGGACAAGAACAGAAACAAGTCCATTATCGGATGCGATAAGGAGGTCATTAGTGACCTTCACTAAGGCAGTTTCAGTGCTGTGATGAACTCTGAACCCAGATTGAAGCTCCTCAAACAAACCAACTCCCTGCAAGTGGTCAAACAATTGCATGGCAACAACTCTTTCCAAGATTTTTGAAATGAAAGGCAGATTAGAGATTTGTCGATAGTTAGCCAAAACTCCTGGATCAAGTGTCGGCTTTTTGAGTAAGGGTTTAATTACAGCAATTTTAAAAGCCAGTGGTACATAACCCAGAGTTAAAGAAGAATTAATTATATGAAGAATACGGCTACCAGTAATTGGGAAGACAATTTTAAATAACCTGGTAGGAATAGGGTCCAAAAGGCAAGATGAAGGCTGAGATGAGGAGATTATTTTATCCAACTCTAAGAGGTCGATTGGAGTAAACTTATCTAAACAGATATCAGTTGAGGGAGTTGTAGTAGTTAATGTACTTGAGTTTACGGTAGGAAGAATCTGACTGATTTTATCTCTGATAGATAAAATTTTATGATTGAAAAAGTTCAGAAAGTCCTGACTAGAAAGCTCAGGAGGGGTGCAAGGATTGACCGAGTCCTGACTCTTTGTCAGCCTGGCTATAGTGTTGAAAAGAAACCTGGGGTTATTCTTATTTGCTTCTATTAATGCAGAATAATAACTTGATCCAGCTTTTCTAAGAGATTTTTTTTATAAATTAAGAGATGATTTCTCCACGCTAAATAGAATTCATCTAAATTAGTAGAATGCCATTTCCTTTCCAATTGACGAGTCTTCTGTTTTAAGCTACGAGTTTCTGAGTTAAACCAAGGGGTTAGAAATCTCTGGTTAGACTTTTTCTTTTTTAAAGGGGCTACCAAATCTAGAGTCCGATGCAGAGAGGCTGTAACAATATCTACCATGCTATCAATTACGAAAGGAGCAGGCTCTCCATCTTTTATTTCCGTTGTAGTTGACCCATGGTATGGAGGAGACAATCTGCAAAAATTTGGTAACAACGTCATCTGAAAGACATCTGCTGTAGTAGTATTTTTCTTTATGAGTCAAATAATCAGAAATAGTGAAATCAAAGGTTAACAGACAATGGTCTGACAGTACAGGATTATGAGGAGACACTACCAGATTTTCTATATCTATACCATAAGTCAAAACAAGGTCCAATGTATGGTGGAGATAATGGGTAGAATTTTCTACTTTTTGGGAAAACCCCATTGAGTCTAAAATTGAATTGAATGCCTTATTAAGACAGTCACTCTCTACATCAACATGTATATTAAAGTCCCCTACAATAATTATTCTATCTGATTTCAGCACTAAATCAGCTAAAAATTCAGCAAATTTGGATAGAAACTCTGAGTAGGCTGAGGGAGGACAGTAAACTATGGCAAAGAGAATTGGGTTCAAGCCAAGATAGCCAACATGCCCCACACTGAGGACCAGGCCTTCAAAGGAATTAAAACATGATTTTTGCTTGACATTATCTAATAATTTAGAATGGAAAAATTGCCGCCACTCCACCTCCACGACCAGAACCTCTGGGGTTATGACAGTTTAAATAACCAGAGGGAGTTGATTCATTCAAACCAACATAATCATCTTGCCCAAGCCAAGTCTCTGTGAGGGATAATAAATCGATCTGATGATCGATTAATAGATCATGGACTAAAAGAGACTTGGGAGTTAGAGACCTCATATTTAATAAACCACATTCAATTTTTTAAATTTTGGGGAGGAACAGAGGCTAAATTATTATATTTAGAGACTTGAGGTTTGATTTGAATTTTACCAACATTTTCTTTAATCACTTTGGGATGTTTATGCGTTCTATTTTTATTAACTTTTTTATTAACTTTGGGGGGAGCAGAGAAAGGTTCTCTAAGGGAGAAGACAGGGGCAAAGTTGGGGGGGGGCAGGATGAGGAGGAGCTGCAGAAAGACGTGTATTTATCAGGCTGTGTTGTATTTGTCTTGGGTTATAATATTTTGGGTAACGGGAGACAGATACAATCTCTGTAGGGTTATAAATCGAAGGCTGATCCAAACAGTGAAGATTATTTGGATTAATGGGATTAATATGGGAAGTGGAAACAGAACCAAAAAAGGGCTGATTGGCAGACCCAAGAGTTCAGAGTGAGTAAACACACCAAGTTTCAGTCACTGTACCAAAAAAACACTGAATGGAATAGAGCAGATCGTCTCTTAAAACACATGCACCAGTGGATGGATTTGGGTGGATGCCATCAGGCCTCATAAGTGATGGGCGGTTCCAAAACAAGTTAAAATTGTCTACAAAACCAATGTTAAAAATAGGACAAGTAAAACACAACCAAGTATTAAACTAAGAGTTCTGCTAAAATAATTGCAGCCTCGTCTGAGAAGTGCCAAAGGCCCAGAGATAAACACACGTCTGCTACAGTTCATAAGAGTGGACAGAAGGCTCCTGAAGTCACTCTTTAAAATCTCTGACGCTTCATCTGGGATGTTATTGCATCCAACATGTACTATGACAGTTTGAACGTGGGGGAATTCATTTAGCAGGTCAGAGATAAGAGCCTCAATATCAGAGACTCTAGCCCCAGGAAAAAAATCTAGTGGTACAGTACCTGCTTCTGACATTCCTCTTAATCGAGTCACCTATTACCAGCATCGTCTGGGGGGGTTTAGTCATTGGATTCTGACGTGGAGAATAATTTTGTCGAGGGTGTTGTTGTTGTGAAGGTGGGGTGGTACGCTCTCTTCTATTTGGAGCTGGTGTGTAATTTGGCACACCTAGAGTAGTCTTAGTCCAGGGTTTGCGGACCTGAGCCGCCGCTGAGGGAGAGGAAGGAGGAGGAGGGGCGGCTACGGGCGGACGGCCAGCGTCCAGGTGGGGAAAATCCTCCAGAGAAAGGATGTCGAATTTATTTTCCAGGAGCAGGGGAAGAGAAGAGGCGCGACCCTATCCGGCAGACCGACGATGATTGCCAGCTGATCCAACCAAGGTGCAGGGTGCTCATTGAGTGTGAGAAGTAACAACCGGGGTTTTGGGTTTAGGCCCGAGACGAAGCCAGTGTCGATTGCTGTGGTCCTGGACATCTGAAGAAGCCGGAACCGGAGCAGGGGTGGAAGTGGACGGAGATGGAGATGCGCTAAACTCCCCCAGGTGGGTAGCCATCTCTGCCAGCTGCGAATCGGTTGCCGGAGCCGTTGTTCGCCCGAGTATAATGGTATTGAGATGTTCCTCAGCCTCCTGAATCTTGTAGAGGTTGGAGAGTCTTACTTCCAGCTCAGAAACCTTACTAAGGAGGGATAGACAGCGGATGCACGTCGGGGATGGAGCCATGGCGTTCCAGGCGATGAGGTGGATAGCTAGCCAGCCAGCCAAAAACAACTAAAACAGCTAAAAACAAGTTAGCTAAAAACAGCTAAAAAGGATAAAAACAGGTTAGCAGGTAGCCTAGCCTGGTAAAAACAGCCCAGCCGGGGGTCTGACCCACCCGCGTGTCCTATCGGGCTTTTCAGCGAGGCCAATACCAAGCTAGCACCAAACAAAAACTAATATCAGCAAACAGAGATAAAAATTAAAAACAAAATCAATAAAAACAAACAAAAGCGGACAAAATAGCACTCTGACGAGACGAAGCGCTAACAGATGCCAGCGCATGCGTAATGTCCCTTAGGTTCTGACAAATACTGTGACAATTTACTCACAATCCAGCTTAAATCAGGCCTTGTACATGTCATGTCATCACATATATTAGGCTCCCCACCATCTCATGATAATATCGTGGATCTACAGGTTCATCATCATCTTTGAAATTAAGCTTCTGCTCAGATGGTGTTTGTCTAGGTTTACAATCAGTCATGCCAAACCTGTCAAGTATCTTATCAGTGTACTTCTTTTGATCCATCCTGACCTGTCCTTTCTCTTGTGCGAAGTCAATGCCTAGAAAATATGAGTTTTCCCATATCCTTCATGTTGAACCTTATCTTTAGCATTTCTTTCACATTGTTTAGTGAGTCTTTGTTGTCAGCTGCTATTAAAAGATCATCAACCTATATCACTAGTATTACTTTTTCTTTCTCAGTTTGCCTACTGTATACACAATGGTCTGCAAGGTTCTGTTTAAATCCATTTTCAGTGAGATGATCATGTAGAAGTTTATTCCACTTTCTGCCTGCTTGTTTTAGGCCATATAGAGACTTGTTTAATTTGCATACCAACTTTTCACCTGTTTTTGAGTTTATCTGAAAACCTTCTGGTTGCTCGATATACTGTATATCTCACAGTCAATGGGAGCATGTAAGTATGCTGTTTTAACATCCATTTGATGTAGCTCCAAGTCATATTGTGCCGCCATCTGCATTAAGCTGCGCACTGACGTCATGTCTGCTGTTGGAGAAAAGGTATCTTTGTAATCTACCCCTTCAACCTGGCTGTAGTCTTTTGCTACATATCTGGCTTTATGTATCTCTGATCCATCTGCATCCTCTTTTAATGCATGTTCCCACCTACCCCCCACTGTATGTTTATTTTCTGGAAGTGGGCATAAGGTGAAAGTGTCATTTTCCTTGAGAGAGTTAAACTCCTCTTTCATAGCCTCCATCCATTTTTCTGATTCTGTTGATTTCACAGCTTCTCTAAAAGTTTGTGGGATGCCGCAAGTTGCCCTGTAACAGTAGTCAATGTCAAATGATGAATCATCTTCACATTCAACTTCATAATCTGTCAGGTATTGCGGGGGTCTTCTCTCCCTATTTGATGTCCGAATAGCCTGACTGTCCTCTTTTTGAGCTCCCTCATTGTGTTTAGGCTCTGCACCTTGAACTTCTTCTTTTTTAGGAGAATGAACAGTCTGGTTGTTTTCTTCCTGCATTATTTGAACTTCCATTATACCTCTGCTCTCTGGCATAAAGGGCTTGAACCACTGTTTATCTAAGCTTTCATCAGTCACACCTGGCCCTGTTTGTGTTTGATTTTTGACTGTATCTTTAGTGATAAACTTCACCAGCCTGTGTCTAAGGACTTTTTCTGTTTCAAGGTAATATATTGGATATGCAGGGCTATTTCGGTCATAACCTACAAATACTCCTTTGTCACATTTTGAGTCAACCTTTTTCTTGTCCTGTTTGTATCTGTAACATGCAGAACAAAATGCTCTCATTCTCGCAAGGTTTGGTTTTCTCCCTGTTAACATAAAATAAGGTGTCTGACCCGTGCGTTTGCTGTAACACCTATTGCGGATCACCACAGCAGTCATTACAGCATAGGCCCATAACTCCTTTGGTAGTCTTAGGCCGTGAGCAGCTGCCACTTTTCGTTCAGTTTCGTGGCACCCAACGGGGAACTAAAATTTTAGTGTTTCTAAATTAAGATTACATTATTGTAAGACAAAATATCAATGTTCCCACTTCCAAAGGTGTGGATAGCTGTATGAAAAATGCGATTGAAGTCAGTCGGTAATAATTGTCTGGCTACCTTAAACATGGCCCAGTCCGGGACGTTTTAACCAATCAGCGTCGTCCCTTTGGTCATGTGACAACAAAATGGCAGCGCCCACAGGGGTAGCGTGCACTGAAAGCCTCTCCTGTGTTATTCACATTTCCGATAAGTTTTCGGGCAGTATCACTCATTTTACTGAAGCATCGTGGGCAAAAGTACGTGAGTGTGCCCAAAAATGGCTTGTACTTGACGGACCCCAACAGAAAGTAGCAGAACAACGTCGCGACTTGTTCGAGAAAGGTGAGTGGCAGCCATTGTTTATGGTTGTACTGCGTGTGCCCTGGAGTCGTTTGGCTCCGATCATTTGTAACTCTAAATATGAACTAAAATTGAACCCTAGATGTCTAAAACCTTTGTCAACCGCTCACAGGGTGACCTAGTCCTGGTCTAAGACTCCAAGTAGGCCGATCTGGGGGTATGGAGGCTAATAACCAAGGGACTCTGGGTGCCAGGTAACATAGTCCTAGTATAGATCTAGATGATGCAGATTGACTCACTCTGATGATGCATCTATCCCCAGAACCCACCCTGGGCCTGAATTATAGTCAAAATATACCACTACCACAAAGTAGCTCAAATGGGAAAAGGGTAGCAATCCCAATGAGCTTAACTCTGAGTCTGAGGGTTGGATGTACTTCTCAGCCCAAGCCCAAGGGGTGCAGTGTACTAGTAGGTGAGGGAGGAACAAGTTTGGGCATACATTTATATAGTTTGCACATAGTCACACCCATACTATCAAGCCTTAGGCGGATGGAAAATGGCCTGTTAAGGAAAGCCCATATGTTTGTGATGTGTCACCCAAGAAAGGTTAAACTCATGGCAGCAGCAGTCACCTGTATACTTTATGCTCTCAATAAATATGGGCACACGGTCTGTGATTGCCATTTTGCAAGTTTACATTGAGCAGTGACTAGGTTGCACAAGGTCTCTATTATAAGCTCACTGTTAATGTGAAAATTATCTGCAATCTATATATGTTTTATATCTATATGGGTACAAGGTAGGCCTAATGTTATAATACCCTATGGTCCATATAATATGTTTTCAGATCTAAACAGCCTTGATCCAACATTTGGCTACCATCGTGTGTGCTATAGCCGTTTTACGGACAAAACAAGAGTGGAACGTGCTGAAGCTCGTAAAAAACGACTGGCCAAAGCCCACATTCCTGAGCCTCAGGAGCAAAGCGGACCAGAACTTAGTCCCCCAACACCATCTCCTAAAAAGCGACTGCGATCTCACCATGCTGCAGCAACCATCAGCCAAGCATCTGCAAAGTCAAGCAATGTGTTGCCAAACATCTGCATCATCTGCAAGAAGGAAACGCTCTGAGAAGGGCCACGGACAAATCGTGTCACTGTAAAACTGATGCAAGCTGGGACATGTGATGCTGGTAAGAAAATTGGTAGATCTTACAATTTGGAGTGGTGAAAGTTTAAACAAAAATAATGTCTATTTAATCTTAACACATATTATATTACTGGTATGTTATTTCTCATATCTTTGATACTGAAATACTTGTGAGCCACAGAAATCGATTCCTTGGGTCAACATTATCCGAAAAAGACATCTCAAACGTGATTATAGGTAGAGTGGTTCAAAACATAGTCCATCCACACCCATGGTGGCCATCTTGGATTTATGCAAATTAGCGAGGTTCTTTGACCCTCAGTCACACTAATGACCTCGGAAATCGATTCCTCGGGTTAACATTAGCCGAAAAGGACATCTCCAACGTGATTCTAGGTAGAATGGCTAAAAAGTTAGTCCATCCATGGCAGCCATCTTGGATTTATGCAAATTAGCGTGGTTCTTTGACCCTCAATCACACAGTCGACCTCAGAAATCGATTCCTCGGCTCAACATTATCCGAAAAAGAGGCCTCAAACGTGTTTCTGGGTAGACTGGTTGAAATGTTAGGCCATTCATTCCCTTGGTTAGTCGTGGCAGCCTTCTTGGATTTATGCAAATTTGACATAGCTATCCACACCTTTGACAGTGAGAACATCGATTTTCGGATTCAGCAGGCTTTTTTACATAGAAATCATCAAAGATCCCGTAGTTCCCAGTTGGGTGCCACGAAAAACATTTTCTAGCCACATTTTGAGGGAGCTGCTCACGGCCTATCTGCTTTCAATGAGCATGCACCTAGCCATCTCAAACAATGTCCTCCAGCTCCTCTCAGCTGTTCCGTTTTGATGTGGTGAATATGGTGCTGATTTTTCATGCTTTATAGCGTTTTTGCTAAGTAGTGACTCAAATCTTTCTGCTGTAAATTCAGTGCCATAATCCGATCTAATGCATTTGATCTTCCCATAGGGGGTGTATCAATTCAATTCAGTTTAATTCATTTCAACTTTATTTATATAGCGCCAATTTCACAACAACAGTCATCTCATAGCACTTTCAACTGTAGGGGAAACCCCAGCAATCAGGTGATTCCCTGTGAGCAAGCGCTTGGCGACGGTGGAGAGGAAAAAAACTCCCTTTTAACAGGAAGAAACCTCCAGCAGAACCAGGCTCAGCGAGGGGCAGTCAATGAATGCAATGAATTTTTCTGTAGCTTTTGTAGTGCCACTCTTCGTCTTTAGGAAATACACAAACATAGACCCTGAGTAGTCATCTGTGAATGCAAGGGCATATTTTTCCCTCTTTTGTTTCAGGCTTTTTTGGGCCAGCTAGATCAGTGTGTATTAACTCCAACGCGGCCTTTGCCCTTATATCTGTTTTTCGATTTCTGCTCTGGGTAAACTTTCCCTGTATGCAAACCTCACAGCTTGGGGTTTGTTTACTGTTTTTATCTTTTATCTTCATTCCTTCAACAACTTCCTCTAACTTTAGTATGTCACTGTGATTACAGTGTCCTAATATCTCATGCCAAGTTTGTATATCATTACATCCATTACACTTATCATCAGGTTTTCCATCAACAGTGTCTAGATAATACAATCTGTCACACACTTTTATATTAAACCTGATGCCGTCTTTGTGGATGAGTTGGTCTTGTCCCTGTTGAAAGTTCACTCTTGACTCCGTTGGCCGTGGCAGACTTGACTGAGAATATGTCTTGTGGGAAAGATGTCAGTGTTGCCTTCACTTGGCATCCTCCACTGTCGCGCAGGTAGATCTCAGCATCTCCCCTCTTTAAAGCTGCACCGCTGGTCCGTGTGCCATCAACCAACTCCATGATGTGTTTATTTGGCTGGAATGACTCGTCAAATCTTTTGTACTTGTCAAGGTCTCTGATCATGTGGGACGTCGCTCCTGTGTCCACCATCAAACCACTTTCTTTCAGTCCACTGAGGTTGCTTTCGCTTAGTTTAAAAGCGAATGTTTCATCCTCATTGTCCATCGCTTGCTTCACTCCGTCCTTCGTCTTTCACTTGCAGTTTTCATACTCGTTGTCCATCGCTTGCTTCACTCTGTCCTCCGTCTTTCGCCTGCAGTTTTCATCCCGGTGTGTGGGGCTCTTGCAGTAACTGCACCACCGTTCCACTTCCGTGCGCCACTGGGAAATGCCCAAGCTTTGTGGCCCTTTTGGCGACAGTTATAGCAAGTTATTGTTTCTTTTTCTCTGCGCCTCACCTCGGTTGTGTGGCTCCTCATTTTCATCACACTGTCATCTCCCGAAGTGGCATTAAACTTTTCAGTGCTCTCATAATCTCTGAGCTTCGTTTTAAGTCACTGAAAGTCATTCTGTCATCACTGTGTTATGAATATGGCAAATGGCTTGAATGATTCTGACAAACCCTTTAGAAGCATGGCAATAGTCAGCCCATAACTTAATGTCTCTCCTGCACTTCTCAATGCAGTGATAGCAGTCTCTGCTCTTATAGCATAGTCTGGCACAGTTTCTTCTGCCTTTTTTCTGCAGTGAAGTCAGTTCTGTGTAAAGACTAATTATTCGCGGTTTTCCTCTTCCCGCGTAATGTTCTCTTAACATTTTTAATGCTTTCCTACCGTTGTCTGGTTAACCATGAAAACCGGTACTACCTGTCTCATGGGTCGGGCCGTCGGCGACTCAACCAGCATCCCCGCCCTTCCGAGGGCGTGGAGGGTGAAACAGGGCATCCTGGCAGAACTAAAAACAATATCTGCCACAGGTCTGTGGTGGACCACTCCCAGTTACACGGGGTGAGACTGGACATCATGGCAGATAAACACATCTGTTGCAAGGTCTGTGGTGGACTGTGCCAGTCGGTGCATCGTGACATGCACTACACAAAGAGCAGAGATAAACAAACCTATCATCTGGTCAGTTACTGCAACAGATACTGGAGTCAGTTTGTCTTGGCTTGTCCTTGCCACTGATAATACCTTTATCTGCCAAGAATGTGCTGCTACTCCAGCAAAAGCTAGCAGTACTCAAATACTTTGCAAGCAGTTTCATGAAATGGTCAGTCAGAAAGCAACTCATACCGGCTGGGACGTCGCCCGGGCTAACAAGGTCCGCACTCATCTGTTCACACTCCGTCAGGCAGCAAAAAGTAAGCTAGGAGAAGGAAGACAAAAGAAGAGGAAAACAGCAGCCTTGTGTGTAGCAGAATGGAATGTATGCACTCTGTTGGACAGAACAACATCACAGCACCCAGAAAGATAGACCGCGTTTGTGGCCCTGGAAATGAACAGGTACAATGTAGACATAGCTGCACTTACTGAAACAAGATTGCCTGGATATGACAGCTTGGAAGACCATGGGTACATCTTCTTTTGGAGTGGGAGATCAACTCAAGAAAGGAGAGAAGCAGGAGTGGGCTTTGCAGTTAGAAAGGAGATAGCAGCAATGCTTGATGAGGAACCAGTGCCAATCAACGACAGGATAATGACTATGAGACTCCCACTACAGCGGTAGATGTATGCCACACTCATCAGTATATATGCCCCAACAATGACCAACACAGAGGAGGTGAGGGAAGAGTTCTACTGTGATTTACGTGAGACTATCAGGCGTGTACTGACTGATGACAGGCTGATACTCAGAGGATTTGGAGACGAAAACAGCACTGCAGGACGGGTGTGAAGCCACCACAGAAGCTAAACACTAGTACACTGAAAGGCCAAAAGAAGCAGGGAGAACTTACACTGGAAATGGATGAAAACTTGAAAGAGTGGGACAGCAACAACTCAGAGAATGACATAGAAGAGAAATGGGCAACACTGAAGGATACAGTGTATCGGACTGTGAGTGATGTATTAGGCCACCCTGAGAGGAAACATCAAGATTGGTTTGATGAGCATGATGAACACCTGAAGAAACTACTTGAAGCAAGGAATATAGCTAGGCAGGGAAAACCTACAGTGTAACACAAGGTCGAAGAAGAAGCAAATACTCAAAGGCTCAGAGTGAGCTACAGAAGTACATCAGAGAGATGAAGTCCAACTGGTGGGATGAAAAAGCGGAGGAACTTCAAACTGCAGCAGACAGGGAGGACATGAAAACATTCTTCACAGGTTTGAGAGAAATCTACAGCCCTAAACCAAGAGGACTGATCCAACTAAAAGCTATGGATGGTGAAACAGTTTAGCAGGAGAAAGACAAAATCCTGGACAGGTTTGCAGACCACTTTGACCAACTACTAAACAACCCTGGAGATCTCACTGAAGTGGCTAAAGAAGCTCTAGTACAGTGACCAGCTGTATTAAGTCTGGATGAACCACCAAATTTTGACGAACTAATGGCAGCTATCAGGACAACACAGGATGGTAAAGCTCCAGGGAGGGATGGAATTCCAGCAGAGGTGTGGAAATTTGGTGGTGTTCAGCTGACCAACTGCCTACACAAGCTCATCCAAGAGATATGGGATGCCCAGAAAGTACCTCAAGACTGGAAGGATGCAAGTATTGTGCCTTTGTTCAAGAAAGGTGACAGGAAAGATTGTGGAAATTACCGAGGTATATAACTGCTAGCCACTGTTGGTAAGATTCGCTCACGTGTACTACTGAACAGACTCAATGAACACATTTCACAGAATGTACTACCGGAAACCCAGTGCAGCTTTAGAAGTGGAAGACACACAATGGACATGATTTTCTGCTTGAAACAGGTTCAAGAAAAGTGTAACAAACAGAACATGCCGCTTTATGTAGTCTTCATAGATTTCAGTCAAGCCTTCGATACTGTTTCGCGACAAGGACTTTGGCAGGTACTCAAGAAATATGGCTGTACAGAGAAGTTTGTCAACCTGATCGAGGCACTCCATACAGGTATGCAAGCAAACATGGCTGCACGGTGGCACAGGGGTTTAAGCACTGTGAGAGCACAGTTTTACCCTCGGCCGGGGGACCGCGGGGATCGTGGGTTCGATCCCAGCCCCCGACCAACAGTGAGCTGTGTGGAGTTTGCATGTTCTCCCCGTGTTGCGCGGGTTTACTCCGGGATTTCTCCGGTTTCCTCCCGCATACCAAAAACATGTAGGTTTAGGGCGCTCGCGCACGCAGCGACCAGCAGCCGGTGGCTTGTCACCAAACTGCAAACCAAATCTACCTACGGGTACAAATAAGTAACAAAAAAAAACAAAAAAAAAACCATGGCAATGAGTGGTTCAGTATCTAAAGACTTTTCAGTAAGCAACAGGGTGAAACAAGGTTGTGTGTTGGCGCCTACATTCTTCTTGCTGTATCTGGCAGCCATGCTTGAGGTGGCCTTCAAAGACACTTCAGAAGGAGTATACATTCAAACAAGGAAAGAAGCAGACTTGTTCAATGTGGCACAGTTTAAAGCCAAGAGTAAGACATCGATAAAGGTATTAAGAGAAATGCTCTTTGCCGACGACAGTGCTCTAGTTGCACACAGTGTGGAAGATATGCAATCTTTAGTGGAGAAATTTGCAAGAGCAGCTAGCCAATTCAGCCTCAAAATCAACATCAAGAAGACAGAGTGCCTTTGTCAACCACCAAAGTTCCAATTACCAACATCACTACCAGAAGAGATCAGCATTGGTACAGCGCCACTAGTCAAGTGCAAGACTTTCAAGTATCTAGGGAGTACTGTTTCAGAGAATGCTAGGCTGGAGGATGAACTATCTCTCAGAATGGGAAGAGCAAGCGCTGTGTTTGGAAACTTGAGGGAGAGACTGTGGAACAATCGACATGTGTCTATCCGTGTGAAATGCAAAGTGTACAGAGCAACAGTACTGGCTACTCTATTGTACGGTGCTGAAACTTGGACTGTCTACAGAGTGCAGGTAGAGAAACTCCATGTGTACATGATGAGACACCTTCGAGCCATCATGAACATCTCATGGAAGGACAAGATAAACCAACATAGAAGTGCTGAAACGAGCTGGTCTACCATCAATGGAAGACATGGTAATACAGACGAACCTGAGATGGCTCGGACATGTTGAGAGGATAGACCACCAGCGTCTCCCTCAGCAGTTACTCTACTCACAGTTATGCGAGGGCAAACACAATCAGGATAGACCAAGGCTCAGATTTAAAGACACTGTAAAAGGAAACTTGAAGAAGTTGGATATAGGCAGGAGTTCCTGGCAGCAGAAGGCTAAGGACAGAGCTGTGTGGAGGAATCTGATCAGACCTAAATGAAACAGTCATTGTTGCCCACGACAGACTGCTATGATGATGACCGTCGTCCGTGGCGTCTCTTATGACAAGGGAGAGGCTCTTATCGTCCAAAAACTGAATAAGCTCATCGTAGGCATCTTCATTTTTCGCATTGTCGGCTTCCACGCTGGCCGCTGCATTTTCTCCCTGTGGCGCTCTTGGTTCATTCAGCACTGTGTCCTTTAGGCCTACATCCGCAGGTGGCCTAGAAATCTGCTTTCCCACAGATTGTAATTTTTCTTATCTCCATTGAAATTTAACCTGCTCCACTGGCTTCCGGTATCCTTCTGGGCCCATAACCTGTTGAGGTCGACATTATAAAGGATTGGATAACTGTAGAGTGTCGTTAACTAATGGAGGAAAAATGCACAGTAGCCAGAACTCTCTTGAACACTCACACCCATTTTATTTTCTCCTTCTTTCTCCTAGAATGCAATGCATGCTCCAAGAACGTCATCACGTAACCAAGAGTAGAATCAGCCAAGAGCATACCCTCCATTTAACATATTAACCAACACTTTCCAATAAAGGTTCATTTTTTGGCATTCCCAGAATATGTGGAAATGATGTGCAGTGTGCAGTGTGGTAGCCACAATTCCTCCAGCATTGTGTATTCGCATTTGTATAGTGTGCCTTATAGCTAGGGGTAACAAAAAAACGAGTCACATTTTTCCAGCAGATTTCTTTCCATGAGTGAGATTTTGTACTCTTCCATTGAATTTGGCAAATGTTTTGCCACTCTTCATCCATTATTGTTAGGCCTCACTCTTTCTCCCATTTATCCATTATGTATCTTGTTGAGTGATTGCTAAAATTGTGGAGACTTTTGTTCAATTGTGATACGATGATTCTTTTTATTTCTGATTCGTATGCTTTTGTGAATAGCTGGATGAAGGGTTTGCTGGCTTCTCTTTCACTCTTCCTTTTGATATTTTGGTTGCGATAGTTCCTCAATTGAAGATACCTATAGAAATCTTCCTTTTCCAAAGAGAACTTTTTTTTTAATGTTTGAAAGCTCATCATTTCATTTTCCTGTATGATGCCACTCAATGATGTTATACCTTTTTTTAATCCACAGTTTGAATTTGAGATGTAATTTACTTTGTGGGAAGTCAGAGACGTATGCACACCAACTCAGAATTTTAATTTTTTTTTTATATATTCTTTTATTACCCCTTTCCACACCTTCAAGACAGATTTTATCCATGGATTTTCGATTTTCGATATGTAGTCCTGCAGGTTTTTATTAGGTAATGATGCCTGAGTGGGGATGTCAGATATTATTTTACATTCAATGTCTTTCCATTGTGCTTCATAGGATGGATTACACCAACACAATAATGCTCTAGCCTGTGCTGAGACGCAGTAATTTTTTTAGGGATGGTAGACCCCAGTGTTTTATATCGAATATAGGGCTGCAACTAACGATTATTTTCATAATCTCTGATCTGATGAACATTTTTCAATTAATTGATTATTAATCGGTTAGTGGTTTGGTCCGTAACATGTCAGAAAATAGGCAAAAATGTTGATCACTGTTTTGATGTCTTTTTTAGCATAATACACAATGATAATCAGTCTGCTTTCATGGAGGACTACAGAAATCAGATAATATATTTGCTGTTGAGAGAGCCTGCAATCAGGGCTCAAAACGATTATCAAAATAATTGTCGATTAATTTGATAATTGATTAGTTATTGATTAATCGATTAATTGTTGCAGCTCTAATCATATACAAGGTATTTTTGTCATCACCCGCAGCTCACGGGCTTCCACCTCAGCTGCGCGCACACCTGCTCCTCATTAAGGCGCAGCTATTTATTCCATCCTGCCCTGAGCTGCAGCCTGGAGCCGTCTGTCTCCCTGCGTAGTCAACTCAGCAACTTCCTTCTCATCAGGCCTGCTGACGACTCATCTGACACGTAAGCTGTCTATATTGCCTTACCTTCTCCCGTTCAGACTTCCCCTATGCACAGGTGGATCCCTTGGCGGCGGACTCTCCCCCCCTCGTCACGCTGCTCCTCTACCTCGCTGCATCATCCCGGACACACAGCAGGACGCTGTCTCTCAGGCTTGGAACTTGCCAACGCCAGCCACCGTGCCGCTACAAGTAAGCACAGTACATCCTCACTCTCCCGTGTGGTTGCCCAGCTAACCCCTGCTCTCCTCTCTTATAGGGTTGCCTGGCCGTACGGCGTACTGCTCTGTCCTGACTGCATCCTCCACCCACATCGCACTCATATCTCACATACACGCATCCATACACAAACACTGCTGAAAATAAAGCTTTCAAATCTGTTTGAGCCTGCGTGCGTGTTTCCTGGGCCGAACAATATGTCAGTACGGCTCCAGCAAAGCGGCCCAGCGGACAGCGGGCTCGCACGCCGTTTTTCCACCCTCGAGGCTCGGGTAGATATGATAGCTCAGCAGCAGCAGGTTATTTTGAACCAACTTACCTCAATTACCAATCGGTTGGACCGCCTGGACCCCCCGCGGGCTTTCCCTCTGGGTCCTCTTGGCATTGCTGCTCCGGGTGCCTCCACGGCCGGCCAGCCTAGCTCGGGAGCGCCTACCCGCCTCACACCTATCCCAACTCCTGCTTGCTTCAACGGGAAACTCGGTGGAGCAAAGGGGTTTATTCTGCAGTGTGAGTCGATGTTTCTGCGCGTTCCCGGGGACTTTCCCTTAGACCATAGCCAAATCGGGTACATGGCTAACCTTCTCGAGGGGCGAGCGTTAGCTTGGGCTTACGCTGTAATGACGAAGCCCAGCTACACAAACCTCTCATATGACCGGTTCGTGCAGGACTTCTTAGAAGTCTTTGACCATTCCCGACTCGACAGCGTCCTCGCAGACCGGCTCCTCGGTCTCCAACAGGGAGCCCGGTCCGCGGCGGAATACGCGGTCGACTTCCGGGTGGCAGCGGAGGAGGTGGGCTGGGGAGAGGCTTCTCTCTGCAGCATTTTCCTCCGTAGCCTCAATTCTGGTCTGAGGGATGAACTAGCTGGTCGGGATCTCCCAGGATGACTCTCTGAGCTGATCTCGCTCATGATTAGCCTGGACAACAGGCTGCGTGAGCGGGCTGCGGAGCGGAAGTCTGTCAGCCGCTCGCGCGGAGCTTCCCTCCGCCCAGCTCAGTCGCGCCCCCTGGCGTTACCAGCTCCGGAGTCCGCCAATGAACCAGAGGACATGGCCATCGGGTGCACTAGGCTCCCTCTAGCGGAGAGACAACGCCGGCGGGAACGGGGTCTCTGCATGTACTGCGGAGATGACCGGCATCCCGTGGAGCTGTGCCCGGTGAAGCCAAACGGGGAGGTCCGCGAGTCACTATAGGGGGCCTCGCGGACTCTAACCGATCCAATCCCCTTTCTTCATGCACACTGGCCATACGTTTCTGCCACAACTCCACCTGGCATTCCACTCATGCATTGGTGGATTCTGGGGCAGAGCAGAATTTTATTTCTAAGAGCCTGGCAACCCGTTTGGGCATACCCTGCCAACTGCTGCCTAACCCCCTGAACTTGGTGACGCTCTCTCGCTCTTCTCTGCGCATAGTTACACACTGCACTAGGCCAGTTCCCATCATCGTCTCTGGCAACCACCGGGAGGATCTGACCCTCTACGTCCTACCCTCCTTGTCGGACCGTGTCATTTTGGGTTACCCCTGGCTGCGGCTGCATAACCCTGTCCTGGATTGGAGAACCAGCAGCATCCTGTCCTGGAGCACCTTCTGCCTGAGCACCTGCCTCCAGTCAGCGGCCTGCGCTCCATCTTCCCCTCTGCCGGCTCCGGTCTCTGAGCCCCTGGACCTGACTCTGGTGCTGCAGGAGTTCCATGACTTGGGGGCAGCTTTCAGTAAGTCCAGAGCCTTGTCCCTTCCGCCGCATCGACCCTGCGACTGTGCGATTAACATCCGCCCGGGGCCCCCCCTGCCATCTGGCCGCCTATACAGTCTCTCTGCACCGGAACGCGAGGCGATGGATACATACATTAAGGAGTCACTCAGCGCTGGGATCATCCGCCCCTCCTCGTCCCCGCTTGGCGCGAGTTTCTTCTTCGTGGGTAAGAAGGATGGGTCCCTACGTCCCTGTATTGACTTCAGAGCATTAAACGACATCACGATAAAGGACCACTACACTCTGCCGCTCATGGATACTGCTTTCCACTCTCTCCAGGGGGTGACCTGGTTCACCAAGCTTGACCTCCGCAGCGCCTACCATCTCGTTAGGATCCGGGAGGGAGACGAGTGGAAAACGGCCTTTAGGACACCTAGCGGCCACTTCGAATATCTCGTGATGCCATTCGGGCTCACCAACACACCTGCTGTCTTCCAACGCCTTATAAACGACGTTCTGCGGGACTTCCTGGGAGTTTTCGTCTTCGTTTATCTTGACGACATACTCATCTTCTCCAGATCACAGGAGGAGCACCAGGCCCATGTGAGGCGGGTCCTGCAACGTCTGCTGGAGAATCGCGTGTTCATAAAGGCAGAGAAGTGTGAATTCTATGCCCAAACCACCTCCTTCCTGGGTTTCGTGATCTCCCACAATCAGATCCTCCCCGACCCCGCTAAGGTTAAAGCGGTGGTCGAGTGGCCCATGCCTACCTCCAGGAAGCAGGTGCAGCAATTCATCGGGTTCGCGAATTTCTACCGGCGCTTTGTTCCCAATTACAGCGCCATCGTCTCCCCTCTGACCCGCCTCACATCATCGAAGGTGCCCTTTCAGTGGTCTGAGGAGGCAGCTACCGCCTTTAAGACTCTCCAGGCGGAGTTCTCATCCTCCCGGGTCCTGACCCAGGTTGACCCCGCACTTCATTGTCTGGTGGAGGTCGACGCGTCCGACACGGGGGTGGGAGCGGTGCTCTCCCAGCGATCACCGGTGGATGGCATCAAGCGGCCCTGCACCTTCTTCTCCAGGAAGCCATCAGCGGCAGAGCGGAATTATGACGTCAGCGACAGGGAGCTCCTCGCGGTCAAACTCGCCCTACAGGAGTGGCATCACTGGTTAGAGGGGGCAGCCCAGCCCTTTGTGGTCTGGACGGACCATAAGAACCTCGAGTACCTGAGGTCAGCGAGGCGCCTGAATGCCCGCCAGGCACGCTGGTCCCCATTCTTTACTCGTTTTAACTTGAAAGAATGGGTTGCCCGACGCCCTGTCCAGACAATTCGCCCCAGAAGGTCCGGAGAAGTCCGAGCATACCATCCTGCCCGATTCGTGCGTCGTGGGGGCGATTGCATGGTCCATCAAGGACAAGATTCTGAAGGCTCAGGAGGCGGAGCCGGATCCCGGCGGGGGGCCAGAGAGGTGGCTTTATGTTCCTTCGGCGGTTCGGGGTGAATTGATCCACTGGGCCCACACCTCCAAACTCTTCTGTCACCCAGGCATCACCCGCTTGGTGAGTTGGCTGCAACGCTCGTTTTGGTGGCCGGGTCTTCAGAAGGACGTTACCAACTATGTCCGGGCCTGTCCCCAGTGCGCTACCGGCAAGTCCCAGAACTCTCCACCTGCGGGTCTACTCCAGCCCCTGCCGGTTCCGGGCAGACCCTGGTCACACATCGCCCTTGATTTCGTCACCGGACTCCCTGTCTCTAACACCTATGACATGGTTCTGACCATTGTGGACAGGTTCTCCAAGGCCGCTCATTTTGTGCCTCTTCAGGGTCTTCCTTCGGCGCGTGAGATGACCAATCTCCTGGTCCAGCATGTCGTCAGGCTGCATGGGATTCCGCTGGACGTGGTCTCGGACCAGGGTCTGCAGTTTGTCTCCCAGGTTTGAAGGAGCTTCTGCAGCGCCTTGGGGGCTACAGTCAGTCTCTCTTCTGGTTATCACCCCCAGTCTAACGGGCAGTGCGAGCGCACGAACCAGGAGTTGGAGGCCGCCCTGCGCTGCGTAACATCATCCAACCCTTGGTCCTGGAGCTCCTACCTGACCTGGGTGGAATACGCCCATTACTCGGCCCGGTCCACTGCTACTGGGGTGTCACCTTTTCAAGCGTCCTTGGGGTACGACCCCCCCGTTTTCCCTGAGCAGGAGGGTGAGCTGGCCGTTCCTTCTATCCAGGCGCACATCAGGCGCTGCCGGAGCGTGTGGACCAAGACCAGAAACGCGCTTTTACGCACAGCGGCGCGCAACAGCTCCACCGCCAATTGCCACAGAAGGCCGGCTCCTGCCTACCAGGTGGGTCAGCGGGTTTGGCTCTCCTCCCAGGACATCAGCCTAAAAGGTGAGAAGAAGAAGTTGGCACCGAGGTTCCTCGGCCCCTTCACCATCTCCAAGATTATCAACCCGGTGGCTGTGCGTTTGGCCCTCCCCCCCTCCCTTCGTGTGTGTCCCACTTTCCACGCCTCTAAGATCAAACCTGTCCTTTCCAATTCACTCTGCCCTCCTCCTAGGTCCCCTCCTGCGCCTAGGATGATTGACGGTGACCCGGCGTGGGGTGTTACCGCCATCCTGGACTCCCGGCATCGGGGTCGTGGGCTGCAATATCTGGTGGATTGGGAAGGTTATGGTCCGGAGTGGAGATCCTGGGTGCGCTCTTCGTAGGTGTTGGATCGTGACCTCATCGCGGAGTTCCACCGGACACACTCAGGTAAGCCAGCGCCAGGAGGCGCTGGTGGGGGGGGGAGTACTGTCATCACCCGCAGCTCACGGGCTTCCACCTCAGCTGCGCGCACACCTGCTCCTTGTTAAGGCGCAGCTATTTATTCCATCCTGCCCTGAGCTGCAGCCTGGAGCCGTCTGTCTTCCTGCGTAGTCAACTCAGCAACTTCCTTCTCATCAGGCCTGCTGACGACTCATCTGACACGTAAGCTGTCTATATTGCCTTACCTTCTCCCGTTCAGACTTCCCCTGTGCACAGGTGGATTCCTTGGCGGCGGACTCTCTCCCCCTCATCACGCTGCTCCTCTACCTCGCTGCATCGTCCCGGACGCACAGCAGGACGCTGTCTCCCAGGCTTGGAACTTACCAACGCCAGCACCGCGCCGCTACAAGTAAGCACAGTACATCCTCACTCTCCCGTGTGGTTGCCCAGCTAACCCCTGCTCTCCTCTCTTATAGGGTTGCTTGGCCGTATGGCGTACTGCTCTGTCCTGACTGCATCCTCCACCCACATCACACTCATATCTCACATACACGCATCCATACACAAACACTGCTGAAAATAAAGCTTTCAAATCTGTTTGAGCCTGCGTGCGTGATTCCTGGGCCGAACAATATGTCAATTTTCCCTTGCCATATGAACCTTGAAATCATCTTATCCCATTCATTGAAATGACTTGGGGTGATTGCAGTTGGGAGGGTTTGAAAAGAGATATAGAAATCTAGGTAAAACATAGATTTTTATTGTTTCCATTCTTGAACTTAAACTTCAGTAGGAGATGAGGCTCCATCTCGACAGATCTTCTTTGATTTTATGGTGTAGAGAGTTAAAAATTTTTTCAAACATTTTTGATGAGTCTTTAGTGAGAGTTAGGCCAAGGCATTTAAGGAATTCTGTTCTCCAGTTCAGCGGGTAAGCTTGTCTTAGCTTATCTGATGGGTTAAAATTGTAGATAAGAGTTTCTGTTTTATTTATATTCAATTTGTATCCCGACTTTTAGCCGATATTGCTGGGTTTTATTTTTTTAATAGCTGCTTCTATTTCTTTTACTGTTATTTCTGCACTTAAATCCTTATTTTGATCTTCAGTCATAATTGGTAATTTTAGAGTTTCCAGGAACATGTCAGTCTGATCTTTTCCATCTTATGGTGTCGTGGTGTATAGGTGCTTATAAAATGATTCAAATACAGTTTGGGTTTTGTCCTGTTTAGATTCAATTGTATTTTTTGAGAATGTCTTATTTTAAATATTGCATTGTCTGCTTGTTGTTTTTTCAGCTTCCAAGCCAATAGTTTTGTGAATTTAGAGCCATTTTCATAATATCATTGTTTTGTGAACAGCATATTTTGTTCTATTTCTTGTGTGTATATTGTGTTTATTTCATTCCTAGTTTTCTGTATTTGTTGCAGTGTCTCTGGGTTTTGGTCCTGCACATGACAGTTTTCGAGTTGCTTTAATTGATTTTGTAATTCCAGTAATTTTCTTTGGCAAAGCTTTTTTTGTGATGCTGCTGCAATAAGTTTCCCTCTTAAGACTGCTTTTGCTGCATCCCACAATAAGGGTGGTGAGGTTTCTTCATTATCATTTTTTTATATATACATTCAAATTTCATTACTCATTTCTTTCTTGAATTCAGGGTCATTGAGTAGGCTTGAATTGAATCTCCATGTTGTGTTTCTTTGGCGTTTCCTAGCTCAACTGCAATATATCGGGGCGTGATCACTTAAATCTATTGTTCCTATTTCTGAGTCACTGATCCTTGATCTTTCCTTACCGAAGATAATGAAGTAATCTATTCTTGTACAAACTGAATGTGGGTTAGAATAATGCGTATACCTTCTTGTTTTGGGGTTAATATCTCTCTAAATGTCATTTAGGCCTATATCTTTAATCATTTCACTGAATTTTTTACTTATTTTCTTGGTGCTATGTTTTTGATTTGAGACATGAAGTTTAGGATGTAAGTGAATGTTTAAGTCTCCTCCACATATCAGGATTCCTCCTGTTTGATTTATAATTAGATCTTTTTTTTTTTTTTTTTAAAAAACAAGTTCACTACATGATGGAGCATAAGTGTTAAGCAGGGTGAATTCCGTCCCATTTAGTGTTCCTTTTACCAAAATGAATCTGGCCTCCTTGAGTTTTTGTTCATATGTCTTTTCAAAAGCGTTTGTTCATATGTCTGTTTTATTGGAGATTAGGATTGCAAGTCCCCTCTTATGTTTAGATTGGTATGAGGAGAAATAAACTTTTGTAAAACCCATTTTTCGTAGTTTTTCATGATCGACAGATGCATTTCTTGTAGGTATGCAATATGTGCCTTTTCATTTTAGAAAGTATCTTAGATCGTTTTTATTGGGCTGGGTATACCGTTTACATTGAAGGAAATTATTCGAATTTTCTCACGTGTCATCTTTCTGGTAAGAGAACTCTGCCCGCTCAAACGAGTCTGCTGTGAATTGTCTCTCTGGAACACAATAGAAAGAGCACAGATTGAAAACATTATAAACATTCAATCATTCAATAGAACTGTAGATTCCAAATTAAAGGTTTCTGTGAATTGACCCTTGACCTCCCTCTATGCTGACGTCACTGAAGGAGGCGGAACTGGAACCCCCAGGAACGGCAGCTTTCAATGACATACTGACAAATGGGCAGGAATGGATAAATGTAGAAATTTAATATATAGAATAAATGCATTATTATTTATTATGTCTTAAAGTGACTAAATGACATTTATCTTTTTTTTTTTTTAGATGAGTGCAGAATTCAAGAGAATCACAACAATCAATCTGCAGTCAAAGTTATTCTGTGAGCTAGATGCTCATTCTGCAAACCTGATGAAGGCGTATACCAAAAAAGGTGGAGTTCAAGGGAAAAGGATAAAGACCATCATGGCACCCATAAGCCAGGTATATCATCAGAAAGGTGGCAGAAACTTCATTGAAACTTGGTCATTGTAGAAATAACTTAAGCTGGGCATGCAATTTTTGACCCATTTTGAGCCGTGTGACTATTTTTAGGATCGGGCCAAGTCTCGGCTAAATCGTGTGTCGTGCATTGTCTAGTATACATGGGGTAACGAGAAGCGATTAACACCTCACGACCAGCTCCCGATCAGCAATCATATGGTGGCAAGAAAAACAAACCTGTTTGAAATCCTGGTCGCCCCTCATAAGGGTATCGCACTGTTGAAGCAAGTGACACAACCCATCCTACCTCAACCTCTCACACTGCGCATGCGCAAACACAGAAGACTTTTTTCCGCTTCTTCCGTTGCATTTCCGGATACAAGACTCCGACGTGTCGCGTGTGGACTTACAGTGTGAGCAGTCAGGTTGCATCAGAGCATCGGCCCATATAGTGTGAGAACATGAATCATGAGATGCAAACTTTCGAACTAGTCGCACAATTTGAGTTAGAGCTGAGTACAACAATTGAAAATATCTCACAGTCTCTGCCCACCTTTAGAGCACCATAATCCTAGGAGTCAATTGACCACAGTGGGTGGCAACATCTGAACAAAGATGTCCCTGGCAGGTGTCTTTCATGGAGATGACAGGTGTTCTGACTAAATTGGCCACAATGTTTATAGTGATCCTTTAAGCATGTGAAGTCTTATGGAATGGACTGTTTTTTAAATTTCTGATATAAATATTTATTGTGCATTTTCAGGCAAATGGCATAGATGAATTACAGGTTACATCTTTATCTAAAATATATTAATATGAAGGCTGACATGATGAATAGAAAACGTGAAGTGTTAAATAGTGAGTTAACAAAGATACATGTCTGACAGTTTTTAAAAAACAGACTACCTCACAGCTATAAACACATTGAAGAATCACTGTTTACAGCGATAGCCTCTGCTGGTTTAGATGATGGTCCTAATGTTTTTTTTCTCTTCTCTGATCTTCATATTGAGACTGACTCTATCGACATCAAAAGAGAATGCATCCTTAAAGCTCTCTGCGTGTACCTGAATGAAGATCCAGAGAAACTGGTGAAGGAATACCTGGTAGGTTAATTTACTACTGTGATGTCGGTTGGCTGTGATATTTTGCCATTCTGGAGAATAGCACAGATCATATTTTAACTTTTAACCTCCTTTTTTTCCCCCCTTACTGAGAATGTCGACCTTATTCCGACAGAATAATAAATACTGAACACATGATTACAACAGACAGCTCATGGGCATGGATGGGGCCTAATCATGAAGCACTTTACATTGATTAAGTGAGACAAATTAATATTGCATATTCATGTCTGTTCTATCACATGTATATTTAATGTTAAAAATATATGAATGCAGTTGGAGATATCATTTTTACAGTAAGCTCTAAAAATGAGATACAATTCACATCAACGAAAAATCATTGTCCTTGTTTTATTGCTTGCCACAGGATGTTACTGAGAGCACTGAAAGGGACCTGGCAGAGACAGTGTTTGGCATCTTTGTCATTCGCCATGAAGGTGCAGGGCTCATCGACCAGCCTGAGGAAGTCGGTATTGTTCTGGAGGGGATGCAGGTGATGGATGACTTGGGTAGCATACCTTGTGCAGTGGCAGTGTTACTGGGTCTTGTCTATGCACTAAACCTTAGCTACCCTCAGGAGCTCAGGTATACGGTTTAGGTCCTGCAGAAGATTATTATGGAGTTGGATGGAAACACATTATCCAACAAAGTACAAGTTCTGAAAACTCTGCTTTCCCGTTGAAAAACATTGGCATTGAAAAAGCTGCACCATCCAGTGGCTTCACAGAGCTGACTTGTTCACAGTATTACCTGTATTCGTTTAGGTTATTATTTCTGTCTATCCTAAAACTGTTAGGAAACCTAAGTTCAGTGGTGTTCACCAGCACCTCAGACTGCATATGTTTACATCAAACTTTAAGAGTAGTTCAACTCATCTGTTCTGATGCTGCTTTTTGTTTGGATATACAATTAATGTCCAGTCAAGATGTTTTATTACTGATGTGTGTTAATCACACTAAACCAGGTGTAACTTCAAAGTACTACACACATCCTTAAACATTTCACACTCCTAACTTTTGGAGTGAGTAACATCCATCCATCCAGTGGCTTCACAGAGCTGACTTGTTCACAGTATTACCTGTATTCGTTTAGGTTATTATTTCTGTCTATCCTAAAACTGTTAGGAAACTTAAGTTCATTGGTGTTCACCAGCACCTCAAACTGCATGTGTTAACATGAAACTTTAAGAGGAACGTGAGTTCAACTAATCTGTTTATTTTTTTTTATGCTGTTTTTTGTTTGGATGTACAATTAATGTCCAGTCAAGATGTTTAAGTATTGATGTGAGTTAATTACACTATGGTGCAACTACTAAAGTTAGGAGTGTGAAATGTTGAAGGATGTATACATCCTTCAGCACAGTAGGAAACAGTGGTACTCACTCAAAAGTACAAAGCATATTTTATACTTTTGAGTGAGTAACAGTTTCCTGCTGTGTTTTCACAAGCAACACTGCAATAAAAATGTATTTTCTTTTTGGAAATACACTATTGCACCTTTTCCGTTTGCTTTGTGTCATGTTTCCACCCTTAACCTTGAGACTAGACTTTGTAGAAAGTTTCAAATATTAACTGCTAAGTATTACAGTAATGCTAACAGTTTAGTAACACTCAGAAGTTTTTCCTTGAATCTACGTAAATAAATCATGGAAAGGATTTCCACATGATTAAATGGCTTTGGTTTAGTGTTTTGCAATTCTATTTTTCAAACTAAATGTACTTATGTTGGGTCAACTTAATTGACTGAGGTTGCTTCATGGCAATGTAATTTACATGGCTAAAGTAATTTACATGTGTTGAACCAACTAATGTACTAGTTGGATCACCTCTACTAAAATAAGTCAGCTGGAAATGTAGTAAATAAGTTGGACTAAAACCATGCAAATGAGTTTGCCTAACACTATTTAATCATGCAGCACTCAACCATTTGAACAAGTTGAATCAACCTTTATCAGTTAAGTTGGCCCAACATAAGTACATTTTGTTTGAAGAACAGAATTACAAAATGCTAAACCAAAGCCATTTAATCACGTGGAAATCCTTTCCATGATTTTTTTAATGTTCATTCAACAAATCATTTTTTTTAGTGTATTCCTATTTTATTTTTATTTTTTTTGTCTTTTAATTTTCACATATTCGGTGTGGTTTCTTAACATGATTTATTTTCCTGTTTATGTTCTTTGTAGTTTTTTATTTACATATTTGGATTTACTTGTCGTTATTTGCCACTGTATTATATTTGTATCCTGCAGTGTTTTCTCTCTCTCTCGCCCTCTTCGGGGCTGCAGCTGTCAATGGCACTTGTGGGTTTTTTGCGCTGTTGTGGGCGGTGCTCCTGTCAGCTGTCAGTCCCATCTTGTCCCTTTCACTACTCCCAGCTGATTTCTGTTTTAGTTATTGTCACCTCTTGCCCGCTCATGGTATCTACACCTGCCATCATTTGTGTTCATTTGTTCCTAGCTCTATTTAAGGACTGTTATTTTTTTCCTCCTCATTGCCAGAGTCTTATCTACTCACCTCCACCAGAACTCTTCCCCTGTTCTGGTGTGCTGTGTGTCGTCTTCTTGTTCTACCATTCGTAAGTTTGCTTTGTGATTAGTTTGGATTTTGTTGGTGCACTGTTTGAACTTTGTGTTTTTGTTTTCAATAAATACCGCAAACTGCAGTTCAGTTCCTGGGTCTCTCCTCTCTGCCTTTAGGGCAATTCATGACAGAAGACTCCAACCAGTTAGAGACCCAGCTGCTGCAGTTTGTGGTTCTTTTGTGCCATTCACCTGTGGTTTGGCAGTGGACCTGCCCAAAAAGAGACCCAGGCAATTAAACACACCAGCGGCAGTGTGGGTTTGCCCTTTTCCTACTTCCCCCCAGTTTTTATTTTTTACTTTTTTGCCATGTCTGCTACCCTGGATTTTTCAACTCTGGGACTGAGCGAGGAGGAGTGTGTGGTGGCGATGCTCATCGCCAGTTTTGCCTCGGGGGCTGGAGCCTCCCATTCTCCGGAGGAGGCTTAGAGGTTTGTGGACGGCGCGGCCCGGGTGATAGAGACCCATCCCAGTTTCTGGAGCTCTGGAGCCTCAGTTTTCCTTGCCTCGGTGGTTGATGTCCATCGTAAACTCTGTGGGCAGGCGGGGAACTCCTCTCTGGTGCCACTGGAGTTCAAGAAGAAGCGCACCCCGTGGCGAAAGACTTGCTTGTCCCGTCCGGAACCAGAGCCTTCACCCATCCACCAGATGACCCCCGGAGGTCCCGGAGGGATTCCGTCCAGCTCCGACACAGCATCCCCGCCTTCTCCTCCTGAACAGTGGCCCACACCATCGGCCAAGGAGCTGGAGGAGCGCAGGTGGGTCCAATTAACGGAGACAGAGCTCCTACTGGAATACAAGCCATGGCTCCTCCAGGAGTTCACCCAGGAGTTGGAGGAGGTCTCACCGGGGGGCCCGGAGTTTGAACCAATAAGTAAGCGTTCCCTGACTCCGGGTCCTCTCCCACCTCACCGTGAGCTGACGCCTCCACCTCCCACTTCCCGCCGTTGCCCAGGGAGATCCCGCCGGAGGAACGCCTCCACCTCTCAGGCAGCAGTTCCCCCCACGTCGAGTCAGACAATCCCCGCAGCAGCTCCCTCGCCAGCTGTCCAGTCGGCCTGTCCTCCTGCTGTTGAGGGTCCGGCAGCTTCTTACCCGGCTCTGTCCATCGCTGTGTCTGCAGGGGTGGCTCGTCCACATTCCACTGAGGGGCCTACAACTGCTGAAGTCACAGAGAGGGCTGATTCCCAACCAGCTGCAGCAGAAGACATCACATCCTGGGAGTTCAGGCAAGTGGTTTTTCACTGTCATTCAATTACGCATAAATTATCTTGCCTGATTCCTGGTGGTGAGGCTTAGATTATGCAGTCCTCTGAGTCCTCACCATCTGCTGCAGCTATAGACTGTGCACCTGCTCTCTCCGTTTCGCCTCTTTTTTCCCTTGATAGTCTGCCGGCCCCAGGACTGCCTGGGGTCTGCCGGCCCCCAGGACTGAGCTGGCCCAAGGACTGAGCCTGTGGCCCTGGAGGACCTGGTTCCAGCCCCGCAGCAACAGTCTCGATGGAGGGAGAGCACTGTGATTGAACTGAAGCCTGTGCCTACGTTGGAGTGTCCTCAAGCCTCAGCAGAGCAGGATCCAGTGCCAGCGGGGAACCGACCTCCTGTATCCACATCAGATGAGCCACCTGCATTGGTCACTTTGCATGGTGGTCCCAGGACTGCACCTACCACCATGCCTGCTGCAGGGGCTACCACAGCAGAGTTGAAGCTGGACCTCCAGAGGGCCGGGTCTGAGACTTTGTCACGTGGATCGATGGAGTCCTGGACAGCGGTGGAGCTTGAGCCAAGGCAAGTGTTCTTCTTTGTTTCCTCTGTCTCTGTTTTGGAGAGATGTTGCCTGGCTCTTGGTGGGGAGAGCCAAGTGCAGTCGTCAGCTGCACCTGAGCTCACCTCACCGGGCTTCGCTACCGCTGGTGACCCTGACCCTGTTTCTCTGCCTCTCCTGTCTGAGCCTTTCCCCAAGGTCACTGAGGTTCGTCCGACTGTGCCAGAGGTCTCCGTGGGTCCAGCCTCACCACCTGAAATCTTCATGGGTCAAGCCCCCCCTGTTGAGGTCATCGCGGATGCTGCGTTCCAACCCGGGGCCCCTGTAGGTGTTGCTCCCCCTCCGGATGAGGTCTTCGCGGGTGCTCCATTCCAGCCTGGGGCCTCCGAGGGTGCTGCTTCCCACCTAACTGAGGTTAGCGCAGGTGCTCCATCCCAGCCCGGGATCTCCATGGGTGTTGCTCCCCTTCTGGATGAGGTTTCCGCGGGTGCTCCATTCCAGCCCAGAACCTCTGATGGTGCTGCTTCCCCACCAGCTGAGGTCATTGCGGGTGTGCTGTCTCTGCCCGGGACCTCTGTGGGTGCAGCTCTTTCTCAGGATGAGGTTTCCACGGGTGCTCCGTTCCAGCCCAGGGCCTCTGAGGGTGATGCTTCCCCACCAGTTGAGGTCATCGCGGGTGCTCCATCCCAGCCCAGGATCTCCATGGGTGCTGCTCCCCCTCTGGATGAGGTTTACGCGGGTGCTCCATTCCAGCCCAGGGCCTCTGAGGGTGCTGCTTCCCTGCCAGCTGAGGTCGTTGAGGGTCCGCCATCCCAGCCCGGGACCTCCATGGGTGCAGCTTTGGTCCAGTCTGGGTCCACTGTGGGTGCAGTGCTGGCCCAGTCCTGGTCCACCGTGGGTGCAGCTTCATTCCAGCCCAGAGCCTCCACGGGTGCAGACTTGCTCCAGCCCGGAGCCACCGCGGGTGCAGCCTTGTTCCAGTCCGGAGCCTCCGTGGGTGCAGCCTTGCTCCAGTTCGGAGCATCCGCGGGTGCTGCTTTTCTCTAGCCTGGAGCCGCCGCGGGTGCAGCTTTGCTCCAGCCCGGCGCCACCATGGGTGCTGTGATTTCCCAATCCGGGACCACCGAGGGTGCTACAGGCCAGTCCAAAGGCATTGTGGTCCCCTCACCTTTGCCAGACACCGTCGTGGTTCCTTCTCATTTGCCAGATGCTGTCATGGTCCCCTCTCCTCTGCCAAACACCGTTGTGGTCCCCTCTCCTCTTCCAGACGCTGTCGTGGTCCCCTCTCCTCTGCCCGAGGTCGTTGTGGTTCTCTCTCCTCTGCCCGAGGCCGTCGTGGTTTCCTCAACTCCACCATCCTCTTCCTCGTTGGTCCTCCCCATGGGGCAGCCACTTCCTAGGCCACCCCTTCTGTTTAGGTGGCTAAAAAACTCTGGCCGATCGCTTGACAGGCTGCACCGCTGGGTTGGGTGACCCAGATTCTCCGTCAGGCCACCCAACTCTTATCACCATGCCATCTGTCAGGTCTGGGACTTTAGCCAGCCACCTGAACTGACTAGTTCTTTTGGTCCAGGGGGCCTAGGTGCCCAGTTCTGCGTGGGTGGGTATCCTGAGTGTTTTTTTTTCTTGTTCCCTCCTAGTCTGTGTTTTGCTGGAGTGTGAGTTATGTGAGTTTTTCTTATTTTCTCTGATTTGTTTCAGTCCCTCCGTGCCAGGGTCCCCCTCCTCCTGCCCGGGGTGGGAGTGTTTTCTTGTTTTTGATGGGGTGGGTTTTTTTGTGTTGATGGGTCCTTTTCCTTCAGTGTTGCCCAGGGTGTCTGGTGTCCACCCCTTGATGGGGGGGGGGGGCTCTGTCACGATCTGAGCCTGAGGGGATCCCGCCGTGGTCTGTCGCTTTGCCTTTTTTCTATATTTGTATGGTGTTGTATTTTTCAGTTCATATTCCTGTTTTTTTTTTTATCTTTGGTTAATTTTCACATATTCTGGATGGTTTCTTAGTATGATTTATTTTCCTGTTTATGTTCTTTGTAGTTTTGTTATTTACATATTTGGATTTGCTTGTCTTTATTTGCCATTGTATTATATTCGTATCCTGCTGTTTTCTCTCTCTCTTTCTCCCTCTTTGGGGTTGCAGCTGTCAATGGCACTTCCGGGATTTTTACTCTGTTGTGGGTGGTGCTCCTGTCAGCTGTCAGTCCCGTCTTTTAACTCTCACTACTCCCAGCTGATTTCTGTTTTAATTATTTTACCTCTTGCCTGTTCATGGTATCCACACCTGCCATCATTTGTGTTCATTTTTGTTCCTCTACTTAAGGACTGTTATTTTTCCTCCTCATTGCCAGAGTCTTATCTACTCACCTCCACCAGAACTCTTCCCCTGTTCTGGTGTGCTCTGTGTCGTCTTCTTATTCGACCGTTCGTAAGTTTGCTTTGTGATTAGTTTGGACTTTGTTGGTACAATGTTTGAACTTTGTGTTTTTGTTTTCAATAAATACCACAAACTGTAGTTCAGCACCTGGGTCTCTCCTCTCTGCCGTTCGGGCAGTTCATGACAAAAATAACCTCTAGGAATGAGATAAATGATCGGATGTTGGTAAATGATCTTGCTAGGATCACAGATGTTTAGTGGGGTGAAGAGATTATCTAGAAAATTTCCAAAAAGACCAATCGGCATTGATTACCTAAGCTAATGCTAGTGGCCTGATCTGCTGAGACATACCGACCAAGTAGATGTGTCAAAAACTGCAACTGCAGTGATAGAAATGTCACTTTTTTTTTTCTAATTTCACAAGTTGATGTTAGTTTATACGAAAATATAGCTTACTCTTTGTTTTTTATCCTCTCCAGCAGCTTGGCAAGCAGAAAAAAAAACATCTGTTTGCCTTATTGTGCCAAACATGTACTTTGCCAAAAGGAGCTCTGCTCATATTTGATATATGCTGTATAAAAACAGTATTTATAAACTCCTCTTACTGTGTAATAATACTTTATTTAAATTGTCTTACTTATGATGGACCTGAGGATGGGGATGGGGAAGGGACATGAAGTGGTCAGAAGGGGTAGGGGGTGAAGGAGTGGGGGGGACAAAGGGAGAGGGAGCACAAAAAAGAAGTGCTGCTTCTGAGAAGGTCTCAGCACGAGCCTGATATCTGAACCTGAAAGAGAACATAGACGTGTGTGTGTGTGTGTGTGTGTGTGTGTGTGTGTGTGTGTGTGTGTGTGTGTGGTTTACCAGGAAACATACAAAAAAATTACTTACTCTTTCCTCTGTACCCTACCCTGCAGCAAGGTGGGTCATGGCCAGAAAAAAGTTGAAAACAACTGTTGATATAATATATACCATTTTACTGTTTTTATGTAAGTGTGAAATTTTTCATTTGTTTTATGCTGCTGTCCTTACCAGGACTTCCTGGACGAGGAGATCTTGCACCTCACTGGGACTTTCCTGGTCAAATAAAGGGCAAATAGATAATTAAAATATGCTTGTCTGAAACCATATAGTGTTCGGTTGGGTTAATGCTGTCCTTGAAACAAAAAAAAGGGAAGAAATGCCGTATGTGAAAGTCACAGCATACTGAGACATCATTTAGAGGCCGTTTTTCCTTCTGTGTGTGTGGGCAGATGGCAGAGAGGGGTAAATCGCTATGTGGCAAAAAGCTGTTAATCCACAGGAAAACACTATCTTAAAGGGCTGATGACACGATTTTGACATTTTTTAGCATGTTGTGTAAACCCAAAAGTCATTGTTGATGATCAATGTAACATTTACAACCGCGCCTGCATAAACTAGTTATCATCAAAAAACAGCAGCCGCTGACGTAAGCGGGAGAATGGACTCTGGTGTTGTTGACTGGAATGACAGCAGCTTTGTAGCTCACAGTTTCTCTGGTTTCTTGCTTTAATTTTATGGCTGTGCCTTCACGTTGTGTCGCAGGCTTAGATAAACAGCAAACCGTGAAAGACCACATCACACACTTCAGCTCCAACTGTTAAGTCTCCTCATGCGCTCCTCGTGCGCTTTTATGCAGGAGGAGCGGAGGAGGGGAAGGATTAATGGATTTACACGCAGCTTTGACCTACTTTCTGTGATCCCATGCTGACATCTCGCCAGTCCGGTCACGTCCCCTCTCTCATTATCATCAGCTGATTTAAACTCCCGCTGATCATGTTTCCCGGTCCTCGCCCAGGTGCTTCTAATCACACCATCACCAGCAGCAGTGCGTGTACTTAGCAGCTGTTTGCCAGTCATGCACTGATGGTCCATAGTATTGTCATCTGTGCTGTTTGTCTGCCAGTATTTTCAGCACTCTCACGACGCGCTAGTCACTCCATGTTCGCTGTGGATCTTGTACGTCCTTGAAGCAATGTCGGCTCTGGGGCGCAACTGTGGCAAACACGTCTCCTCTCATTCGTTTGCTGGGCGATGCCGGCCCCCGATCACCATCAGCAAGTGTGTCTGTGTTTCTTGTATGTCTTCATCTTTCAGGGAACTGTCTGTCTTTCTGTATTAAATGTGCTGTGGTGAACCCTGCACGCAAATCCTTGTTATTTCATCCTCCCTCTCCCTGCCCTGCGTAAGAGTACACAGAGGGTCATGATGAATGGATTTACGCGCAGAATTCAACACAGCACATGTATTGAACATAAAAATGATGACAACAGTTCCCAAAAAGGTGAAGACTCACAAAAATAAGCAGAAACAGCCACAGTTGGCATTCGGGGCCGACATCGCCCAGCGAGCATGGAGAGGAGACGTGTTAACCACGGTTGCACCACAGAGCCAACATTGCTTCAAGGGGTGCAACAGAACCACGGCTGTGTGGAGCAGCCAACATGTCGTGATAGTGCTGGCAACACTGGCTGGCTGACAACATGGCAGATGATGCATACAAACCATGAACAGCTGACTGTCAAAGAGAGAGGGCGCGTGTGTTCGGACTGGCGAATCTTGGACAGTGCCCACCTGAAAGTAGCTCAAAACGCACATAAAACACATGTACAAAACAGAAACAACAAGAACTCAAAATATAATCCATAATAAACCCGATGCCTGAGCCACCAAGAATACACTGCTATGATTTTATTGAAAAATCGGGTTTAAATAAATTATATTCATGAACAAATAATTTTTTGCAATATCTGTAACAAAATAATAACACTCGGTGTTCCCCAGCCGTGTGTTTGTCGCTGCTGCTGTGGCAGGCATGTGTGCCTCTGCACCCGTCACTTTCTGAGTGTGACTGGCTTGGCACAATGCCCGCTTGGCACGGCCCAAACCTATACAGTCTGATGCCCCCAGATTCTTCAGAACTATAATCATCTGAAGACTGGACAACACAAAGCAATTCCAGACTACATGTGCTGGAATCATCGTCAATGTTTTCAACCGCTTCCATCCTGTGTGTACAATGGGCAGCCAAGCACTTTGTTTTTGTTTTCCAATGATGTGACTACATGGCAGTGGGGTTTTCCAGCCACTGACGTAATTGGTGATGTGGCGCTCATGAATACGTCAGATATTCACGTGAAAAAAAGTCTGTTTGGCTTAGAACTGCAGAGACCAACCTATTTTGCCATATTATATTATGTGTTGAAAAATTAGAGGAAGTCAAAAATGTGGCATCAGCACTTTAAAGACAGTTTTTTCCTCACTTTGTTCTGACGTGCAGATAGCATATACTCTGGAGAGCACAGTACCATGAAAGGACATAGAAGAAAAGCCATAAAAAGAAAAATTCTTAGCAACACAAAGCTTGCTGGTGCAGCACTCTGAAATACAGTACAAAGTGCTGGGTGGTGGATTGTGATTTTCTGGAAAAATCATCTACAAGTGCTGATAAAAAATAATGGGAGAAAACGAGATAATGAAAAAAAAAAACCTGATTGGAGCTTCTTATCTTTTTGCACTGGCAGGGGCACCCCCCACCCCGGGGGGAGCATGGCCCACCCTGCTACCACTTGGGCCCCCCCAGCGGCCATCCCTGGCCCCTGCCACTGGACAGTCTAATGTAATTTTATAACTTGTTTTTCTATGTCATAGTTTACATCTAGTAGATGTTTGAGAATAATTTTTGAGTGCTGTATATTATTAACAAATATCAACAAAATACAGCAAAGTAGGACAGATCACACTGTCAAGGTGCGTTCAGAACAAACGTGAATGGGCGTACAGCATGATTACATTTTCAATTGATTTTGATCTGCCATCCCAAGATTTTCAGTGGCCCTCATGTGGGCTCCCCTATGAAAAAGTTCTGGAGGCGCTCCTGTGCACGTATATCATCTGCCAAAAAAAAAACAAAACACAAACTGGCATATGGGGATTTTAGGAAATGTTTGCTGACATGATGTGATTGCTCCTTATTAAGAGAGTTGTTGCCTGCATGTAAAACTCTTGATTGACAGCAATTACATGCAAGGAATCTACTTTTTATACCTGTAAAAATTCAAAGATATTATATGCTGTTTAGGAAGAGCATTGAATTTCTTCTTGGGACTCACAGCTGAAGAAAAATTTACCCCTAATTTATGGATGGGTTACTGACAAGCGGCAGCTCTTAGTTAAGCTTTGTATTTCCTAATAGAATTTGGTTTTCAAACTGCTGAGTGCGCCTTTTCAATCAGCAGGGTCAGCCATCCAATTAGCCTGTTGTCGAGACCAAGGGTGACTTTAGAAATTATTGAGTTTTGTGTTAAAAGGAAGTCAAAGTGTGGGTCAGCATTTGTGATTACTGAAGAAGGGGCAACTTCTGAGCTGACTGTGGATATCCTACACATATTGCAATCAAAATCTGTACAGTGTACACACACACACACACACACAGAGCGAGAAAATAAGTATTGAACACATTGCAGAGAGAGGAATGAGCAGGCGAGGCAGTGAGCTGGATCAGAGTAGGCTTTATTCTCTCTCTATCCATCAGTCAACAAGAAGAATAACCCAGGTCGCTGGCATCTCTTTTATACCTTACAACCTCGCCTAGCAACCTGGGGGGTTCACATTACAATACATACACTTACAATTACAATCCCCTTTGTCACCCAGCCTGTTGGCGCATTATTATGCAGTCCGGAGGAGAATGCATATTATCATGCGGTCCTATGGTGAAAACCAAAGTCTGTCCTGCATATCCATTTAACAGCCTTTAAGTGTCTCCTCCTGTGCTATTCAGTCTGAGTGGAGAATGTAATGTCTGGGTCCCCCACACCATCGACATTTTCATTTTCATGGTCATTATAACAATATTAATCCTGCTTTAGGTATTGCTTATAAACCAAAAATGTGTTTATTCAGTAAAAATAACTACCTAGAGTCAGTATACTGAATAATTTTATCCCATGAAAACCACTCTGTCAAAATCAATAGGAAGCAGCCATCGCCGGCCGGAAGTGACATACGATTGTTGTTTTCGGCTTTACCGCGGAAGAGTAAACATATTCAGCAGATGCTCAGTGGGTCGAGATCTGAGTTGAAAATGGCACAAAATCTGTACAGTGGTGTGAAAAAGTGTTTGCTCCTTTCCTGACTTCTCATTTTTTTGTATGTGCCATAACTCCCTTGTCAGGGTTAGAAAAAGGCACCATGTGCCAGCTGTGAGTTTGCACATTTATTGGTGACACACACAAACACAAAAACTTACAAGAATAGCAAATAGGAGAACACAGGAGAAGCCAAAAATAGCCACGGCTAAGGCGAGAGGAATAGCCAGCTAAACCTAGAAGATAAGGCGTGGAACACACGCTAGGATACACAGAATAAACAGGGAAAAATAAAGAGGAACTTACGTCCAAATGTTGAGAAGGGTGCTGCACCAAAGAATCGTGCACAGCCCCTTAAATAAGGCAAGGGAAAAAGCAACAAATGGAAACAGGTGGGGTTTTTTGGGGTTTTTTTTTGTTTTTTTTTTGTTTTTTTTCCTTCTTGCCTTGAGAGAGAGCAGTCGCATTTTTCTTCCCTCCTCTCCTGCCTTCCTGATCTATTCCCAGCTTTTGCAATGTTGCGTTTTTGTCTGTGTTTAGTCACTCTTCTTCTGCTGAATCTTAATCTAAACGGAAATTATGGATTTGGAAGCGGCTTAAATGTGCTATTGTCACTATTTTTCAACAAGAATTGGGCCAAGGGGGAGCCCAAGAATTGGAACCTACGAGGAGACTCATGGACATTGGAATTCATGCGTCTGTGGAAACATTATTGGTTATGATCTCAGGACTTCTATTTTTGGCTGTGGAGTTCCCTGATGCATCAGAAATTGAAGGAAGGTGAGAGAGCTGATCAAAGCGGACCCGGCAAGCTCCTTCATCAAATTCGACCAGTTGGGGAGGGCACGAGTAGTGGCAAACGGTGAACTGAATGACAGTGATTCATTGAAGGAATACATCTGAAGCCCTGTGCTCTCCATGGGAAAACAGTTTAAGCCTGCACATATAATGGAAGCACAGAATTACACGGGTGAGGACAAATTCTATTCTCTGAGTGCACTGTGCTGATTTGATTTGATTTGACCTTGTTTGCCCCGTGTTTACATTCCTCCCGACTGAGATAAGCGGAAGGACCGGCTCTTATGTCTACCCAAACAATCAACAATCAGTTGTTGTCGTCAGCGGATTGGGACCCTCAAGGACAATGCCCATGTGCCTTCTGCAAGCAAGAGAGATAGACTCTGGACTCTGGACTTGTTTATAAGTCACATGATTATAACATCTATCCACTGCCAGGAGGCGCCCTCTGCTGCTCACTAACAACTGTTACATTTACACTACACAATGCATACAACATTACATGCATACAATACTCTGCCTCTCAACTTTTGTGTGTGATCTCCTGCTAAATGTCTGCTAAATGTGCATTGAGGTTTTTTTTTGCCTGCAATCAAAATTTCGCTCACTTCGAGCGTCATTCTGATAAAACGTGTTTTTTTTTCTCTCGCCTACTGTGTCATATCCATTTTCTTTTTCTTTTTTTTCCTTTCTTCTTTATGACTGGTGCCTAGCGGCTGCCCCGGCCTTGGATGCGCTCTGCAGAGCGTGCCCAAATGCCAAGTCACGTTTCGTTACCTTGTATTCATACATGTGTAATGACAATAAAGTTGAATCTCATCTCATCTCAATCTCATCAACAGGAGTGGGGCATGATTAAGCAGAGTGATGACAGCTGTGTAATACCGCAAACTTAACCCAAAATAGGAAGCCAACAAACACACTGTCAAAACAAAAGCGTAAACTGGATATAGCAAAATCAAGCAGATAATACAACCAACCACATAAATTCAAATAATAACACTGGACAGAAGAAGTGGCCAGGAATAAACTAACAGCATGAGTACAGTGCGTACACTGCATACACTACATACTTAAATGTTTCAGATCATCAAACAAATTTAAATATTAGACAAAGATAACACAAGTAAGCAAAAGAAAATGCAGTTTTTAAATGAAAGTGCTTACTAAGGGTAAAAAAAAAAAAAAATCCAAACCTACATGGCCCTGTGTGAAAAAGATACCCCCCTTGTAAAAACATAAATTAACTGTGGTTTATCACATCTTTGGAAAGCTGACTTCAATTTCTCTAGCCACACCCAGGCCTGATTACTGCCACACCTGCTCTCAATCAAGAAATCACTTTCAAATTCCATTTCTTGAAATCACTTTCAAGAAATCAAATTGGACCTGCCTGAGGAGGATGTGCCACTTTCATTAAAGATGGCCTGGCGTATAGGGTGATTCCCTCCCCTGAGGATATAGAGTGTAATATTATTGAAATATGTAGGCCAAATGGACATGGTGTGGGCGGTTCAGTTAACCCCCACAACAGATTAAGGACACTCAGCTCTCTTCTCTCGGTTTTTCCCGCTGCACTACTGAGATGTAATGTGCCATTCATGTATCGTGATGCAATGTGCCATTCATGTATTGTGATGTAATGTGCCATTCGTGTATAGTGTTCTTGCGTCCTGTCCTTACTGTGACCTAGAGGCTGAGATCAATATGTAGATGTGCCTTGTAACCTCTTTGTCCTACACCTGGAGCAGAGGCTAGCAAATCTGCCTATTGTTATGTAGGTCTCTTAAATGCAAATGTCTCATGCCTGTTCTGCAGTCCCTTTGATCGTACCAACTGCTGTGAATCCGCTCTTTGATGTATTGTCTGAGTTGGGTATAAATACTGCACAGGTTCTGTAACTCGCCCTCTCAATCTCACTTCTGCAACTGCTGCTGCTGGACACAGACATTGTGTCCTCCTTCTCTGAGAGCCGTGGGCTCGCTCCCGGCGCGCATGCACGGCACCGGGAGCGGAGATCGTGACGGCGGTATGATTAATAAAACCTGCTTAAAACCACAGCATTGCTGTTTATTTTTTAACATCCACCGCAATGGAAATATTAAGCTGATTAATTATTACAACCCATGTGGGAAGTTAACAGCAGATATTTTCAGTGTTATGGGAGGGGAAGGGCATATGAAAGAGGTGGAGACTTTAATGCCCATAATAGCTTGTGGGGAAGTACACATACAGAAAACAATGGAACTGTTGTGGGAGAGATGTTAGATGAAAGATTGTTAATTTGTCTCAACAGTGGTGAAGGTACCAGGGTGGATGTGCATGGGGCACATTATCATGTATTGACCTGACTCTGGTATCTGATTCTTTAGTGAGCACCTGTGAATGGGCAGTTATGAACAGGACAACTATGGGAAGTGATCACTTCCCAATACTTACAGTCATTAAAACTGAAGTATGTATACAAGAGGGAAGATGTTTTACAAGATGGTGTTTTGACAAGGCAGATTGGGGAAAAGTTAGGCAATACTGTGTTCAGTCATGTCATTTGGTAACATTAGAAGGTGGCATAGAAGAAGTGTTCAAGTCAGGTAGCCAATCATATTCTAAATGCTGCAATAGCAAGTATACCTAAGAAAACAACACAGGGTAGGAAGAAGGTTGTACCCTGGTGGAATGACGAATGTAGTATTGCAGTAAAGGAGCGAAACAAGGCATTCAGAGAGCTGAGGAAGAATATGACTTGTGAAAACTTAATAAAGTACAAAAAGAAAAGGGCAGTAGCTCGAAGGATTATTAAAAACAGGAAAAGGTCAACATGGAGAGAATTTTGTTCCACCATTGGTAGGAAAACAGAACTAGGTGATGTCTTGGGTATGTTTAAAAAAAATGAATGGGAAAAGGGTATCAGTTAAAATTCCAGCTTTAGTGGATGGGGACAAGATGGCTGTATCAGACAAAGAAAAGGCAGAAGTCCTAGGTAGAGCATTTGCAGCAGTGTATAGAGGAGACCATCTTGGTGAGAGGCATAGACAGCAAAGGCAGCATAAACTCAGAGAAAATGCAAACTTAAAAAATGAAGTGACATAACAACCCCCATAACAACATCCAAAGAATTGCAGGCCTCACTTGCCTTAGTTAAGGTCAGTGTTCATGACTCCACCATAAGAAAGTGACTGGGCAAAAATGCTCTGCATAGCACAGTTCCAAGATGAAAACCATTGCTGAGCAAAAAGAACATAAAGGCCCATCTCAGTTTTGCCAGAAAACATCTTAATGATCCCCAAGACTTTTTGGGAAAATACTATGTGGACTGATGAGACAAAAGTTGAACTTTGTGGAAGATGTGTGTACCATTACATCCAGCATATAAGTAGATAGATAGATAGATAGATAGATAGATGTACTTTATTGATCCCAAACTGGGAAATTACAGTGTGACAGCAGCATGACAGTTGACAACCAAACAACAGAAACACACACACGACAGACAAAGGGATTACCCATGGAAAGTAAAAACTAACATGACTATAAAACCTATATACATCATATCTTAATATATGATGTGTCATGCAGTGATCCTCGCGGATCACCATAAGACGCCGAGAGTCACCGGTGAGTTTTGCAATGATGTTTATTTACAGGACAGGACAAGACGTGACACAAGACTATGAGCCGCTAAGGGCAAAAACACACACTACGAGGTACAGGGGCTCGTAGGGCTAACCCCAGCCACTACGAGCTAAACTATGACATAACAAGAAAGCACCAACCTGACATGAACATGACGAAGAAGGTCTAACGATTGTTTGACGATACTCCCGCAACTCGACTGCCGTCAGCGCCCGCCTAATAAAGCCGAGCGCTAACGAGCAGTGATGACAAACAGCTGACCGTCTTTGACAGCCGGAAGCCCCACCGAGCGCCTTCACAATAAGAGCCCGGTGAAGCCAGAATATAACCCACAGCTGTCAAAGCCGGCAGCGAGCTATGCGTGGCCCGAGCGCAGACAAGACCGGCGCTCGGATCGTAACAGTACCCTTCTCCGAGGGCGGGCTTCCAGAACGCCCATAGACCACCATACCCCCACCCCCCACCCCCTCCAGGGTGGGTGGCTGTGGGGTAGGTCCGGAGGGAGAGAGAGACCAAACCTAGAATCAGTGCCATAAGAACAAAATCAAGACCAGACAAGGCAAAAAAAAAAAAAAAAAAACACAGTACAATGACAAAAAAACCCCAAAACAACCAAATACTCAGATCAAATTAAATGCCCAACTAACGATTATAGAAAACCACACAGGACAGCAAGAGAAAATTAAATCCTTGTCCACATGTTTCACGAGAAAATGGCTTCTCACCTGAGTGAATTTCCGTGTGAATTCTCAAATGACCATGCTGATTAAATCTTTGTCCACATGTTTCACAAGAAAACGACTTCTCACCTGTGTGAATTCTTGTGAGCTTTCAAATGACCATGTACAGAAAAACAGAACAAAATAAGGCAACTGCAGGACATAAGCACACATACCCACAGATACTCAAATAACCCTTACAAAGAACACGCAGGGTAGCAAGAAAAAAAAAAAAAACAGAACAATTACTGGATCAAACCTACATACATACAAAACAAAATAAGGCAACCTGCAAGACAATCACAAATACCCGCAGACACCCAAATGACCATTACACAGAGCACACAGGATAGCAAGAAAAAAAAACAAAAACAGAACAATTACTGGATCAAACCCCCACCAAAAAAAGTGACCGCTACCCCCACAACAGTTCATGCCGAACGGCGGAGACCCAGCGCCCGAGGAACAGTTCGGGCCGTCTCCCCGCATCCAACAGCCGGCGGGTGGTCATGGAAGGCGGAACATGACCGGGCGGCTTGTCAAAGTCCCAGGCCCGGAAAGTCCCCTCCCCCGGAGGCCGAACCAGGTCGCCCAGAAGAACACGTAACATGTCGGGTGGCCGACTCGAGGCGCCGTACCAGCGAAGCAGTTCCTCAGGCGACCGACCCGCGTCCCTCAGCCACCAGTACCGAGGGAAAACAGCCCGCAGCGGCCTCCCTGGCGAAGACAAAACGTGGGAGAGTCGGGGCGAAATGAAATGCTCCAAAACAAATGCACAAAACAGACAAATGCTCCAAAACAGGGGACAGAGACTCAAGAGGGACCACTTGCCTACACTCGGGTTCTGTTGCCACCCAGGACTCCGACGATCCAGGTTCAGGGCGGCGACTTTCGTCAGCAGACTCCAACTCAGCTGCGTCGGGCTCTGCAGCTGGCAAGATTCCTGAGGTTCCTCCCGTGCTGATGTCCACGCCGATGACCCGTATGGCGTGGGGGCAGGGGACACTTGACCCACCGGCTCGGACCGCTCCGGCGAGGATACCCGGGGACGCTTCATCGTCGGCTCAGGCTCCGGGCCGCAGTCCGCTTTTCTCCTCTGTCCACGACGTGGCTGCAGGGCCGGATTCAGGCTTTCCAGCACTACAGGCCCCCTCCTCATCCGACGACGTAGGCCTGGCGTCGCGGACCGCTCAATAGGAGGAGACACAGAGGCAGCAGGTTTAGTTATTATCACTAAAGCAGATGGAGGGAGCTCAGGGGGCTGCGAATCCCGAACTCCGCCCCCAGGAGTCAGACAAGGCAGATTACAATTATGGTGTAATAAATTAACTTGCACTTGCCTTTCTCCTGGAGGAGAGATGGTGCCTGCTGTAGGGGACGTTGTTCCTCCTTCTCCCCGCTGGATGGCAACAGAGGGTCCCCTGGAAGGACGAGGCGGAGCCGTTCCCAGAAGTTCGCTGACGGGCTTTGCCGGCAGCGGGTCCAGCTGGGGATTCTGCTGAGGATTGCCTGGGCCGCGACGTCGTCGTCGGCCCCCAGATGGCGCGAACTCCTGGACCGGGTCAAGGGCAGGAGCGGGATCCCAGCACGAGGAGCGAGGATGCCTCCTCCGCTGCTTCCTGCCGTAGTCCTCCTCCACCATACGGAGTATCTCGCGCTGTGCGGCGATGTCATCCCTCCTCGCACCGACTTCAGGGTGGTCAGCGTAGCGGGGAGAAAGATGATTAAGCACATCCTCAGCGCAGTCCAGGTACCAGCGTACATCGCTGTCGTAGTAGAGGAGGGAAGCAGAGATGAGCGTTTCATCCACGTATTCCAGGACGTCCGCCAGCTTGTGGCTCGGACTCCGAGCGCGGCTCCTCCTCGACGGCATTCCTCCAGCACACCGTACCCAGACAGGAAAAGAACAAACGTCAAAAAAAAGCAAAAACTCACGGTGACAAAGGCATCTCGGTGTGGCGTCTCCATTTAGACATCTGGCGGGAGTATACTGTCATGCGGTGATCCTCGCAGATCACCATAAGATGCCGAGAGTCACCAGAGCGAGCTATGCGTGGCCCGAGCGCGGACAAGACCGGCGCTCGGATCGTAACATGATGACCCGTAAAAACACATGAATCATCCCATTGCTCAAAGAAGGACTATCAGGAGCAGAGTGAAAAAGTGATGTACCAGTTAGTCTATAAGGTGCAGTGTGGCAGCATAGCTATGCCAGAATACAGTATCATACTGAGTTATTGTACAGTGAAATTGCATGTGGCAGGAAAGATTTCCTGTACCTGGCTGTTTGACAACAAAGCTGTAGTAGTCTACTGGAGAAAGTGCTTTGCTGTCTATCTAGTGTGTGGTGGAGGGGGTGATCAGGATTGTCCATGATGGATCACAGTTTATTTAGTGTTCTCCTCTCCATCACTGTCTCAAAGGTCTCCGGTCTGAGGCCAATTACAGAGCCAGCCCTCTTGATAATCTTGTCAAGTCTGTTGGTATCTCTGGCCCTGATACTGCTACCCCAACAGACAGCAGCAAAAAAAGATGGCACTGGCGACAACAGTCTGGTAGAAAAGCTCCAGCATCCTGCTACACACGTTGAAGGATCTCAGCTTTCTCAGGAAGTAGAGTCTGCTCATCCCCTTCTTGTGCGCAGCATCGGTGTTGGATCTCCAGTCCAACCC
This sequence comes from Pholidichthys leucotaenia, assembly GCA_020510985.1. NCBI lineage: Eukaryota > Metazoa > Chordata > Actinopteri > Cichliformes > Pholidichthyidae > Pholidichthys > Pholidichthys leucotaenia. Next base: position 353,915,162 of record CM035842.1, on the reverse strand, counting down.
GCTGCTGATCCTGACACCCAGATATTTGTAGTCCTCAACCACTTCCACATCCTACCCCCTAATCTGCAGTGGCTGAGAAGGAGCCTTCCTCTTCCTGAAGTCAATCACCATCTCTCTGGTCTTGCTGATATTCAACCTCAGGTGATTCTGCTCCGTCCACTCCTCAAATCTGTCTACCAGTGCCCTGTACTCCCCCTCCTCTCCTCTTCTTATACACCCCACAACAGCTGAGTCATCAGAGGATTTTTGCAGGTGGCATGACTCTGTGTTGTGCTGAAAGTCAGTGGTGTATAAGGTAAAAAGAAAAGGAGAGAGCACAGTCCCCTGTGGAGCTCCCGTATCACTAGCCACCACTCCAGACAAGACACTGCCCAGCTGGACAAACTGTGGCCTGCCTGTCGGGTAGTCAGTAATCCAGGAGATCACAGAGCTGTCAACCCCCATCACCCACAGCTTCTCACCCAGCAGCAGTGGCTGGATGGTGTTAAAGGCACTGGAGAAATCAAAAAAAGTGATTCTCACAGTATCTCCTCCACCATCCAGGTGCAGATGGGCTCGTTGCAGCAGGTAGATGACAGCATCTTCAACTCCTAAATGGGGCTGATATGCAAACTGCAGAGGGTCCAGCCACGTCTTCACCTGCAACCTCAGGTGGGCTAAGACCAGTCTCTCCAGGACCTTCATCACATGAGATGTGAGGGCAACTGGTCGGTAGTCATTCAAATCCAATGGAGATGACTTCTTGGGGACAGGAACCAGGCAGGATGTCTTCCACAGCACCGGTACTCTCTCCAGACTCAGGCTCAGGTTGTACAGGTGTTTCAGTACCGGAGCTAGTTGGTTGGCACAGGTCCTCAGGGTCCTTGTGGAGATGCCATCAGGGCCAGAAGCATTCCACTGACGGAGTCTCTCCAGCTGTTTCTCCACCTGAGCTGTAGTCACTGTGAAGTGAGGGAGGGTCCTGGTGCCCCCTGAGGAGTGGGGATGGAGAGAGGTTCTGCACAGGAGGGTGGGTGGGGAGGGGTGCGTGGGGGTCTGGTTGTGTTGCTCGGGTGACAGACTGAGTTGAACCTATTAAAAAACAGATTCAGTTCCTCAGCTCTCTCCTGGCTCCCAGATGGCTGCCTGACTCTCCCCTTGCACCCAGTTATTTGTTTCATTCCCTCCCACACATCTTTAGTGTTGTTTTGCCTGAGTTTCTCTTCCAACTTCCTCCTATAATTGTCCTTGCACCTCCTCAGCATCTCTCTCAGCTCATGCTGCACTCCCCTCAGCTTCTCCTTGTCTCCAGCCCTAAAAGCTCTCTTCTTTTTGTTCAGAAGTGCTTTCAGGTCACTGGTGACCCATTGTCTGTTGTTGGAGAAGCAGTATACAGTCTGAGCTGGCATGGTCATGTCTTCACAGAATCTAATGTATTCTGTGATGCAGTCGGTCTATTGTCTATGTCCACCCCACGTGGTTCACAGAGTATGCTTCAGTCCGTCGTCTCGAAGCAGTCCTGCAGTGCATCAGCAGCCTCCTGTGTCCACCTCCTCACAGTCCGTGTATAAGCAGGCTGCCTTTGCACAAGGGGAACGTACTTGGGTGTTAACATGACCATGCAGTGATCCGATTTGCCAATGGGGGGTAGAGCTGTGGCACTATATGCATCTCTGACATTGGCATACAGTAAATCCAGTGTTTTGTTCTCTCTGGTGGAACAGTCAACAAACTGGTGAAAGTTTGGTAGTGTTTTTCCCACTGAGACATGGTTAAAATCCCCTGTGATGGCCATGAATGCATCCGGGTGCTTCTCCAGTAATGTGGCTGCAGTGGAGCTGATGACATCACAGGCCACCGCTGCGTCAGTTGACGGAGGGACGTAGACGATAACAATTAAAGCGCACTTCATTTCTCGTGGCATAAAATAAGGTCTCATACTAACAGCCAGCAGTTCAAATATCCGGGCTGCAGCACTTTTCCTTCACATAAATGTGTCTGGGATTACACCACCACTCATTAACAAGAAGTGCCACTCCTCCTCCTCTCTTTTTCCTGCTACTTATCACGTCTCTGTCCCCCCGTATAGTCTTGAAGCCAGGTATCGCTACGTTTACATCCGGGATCTGTGAGTGTAACCACGTCTCCGTAAAACACATGAAACTACACTCACGATACTCCTTTTGCGTCCTGACCAGCGTTGTAAGCTCGTCTGTTTTATTTCCCAGCGATCGCACGTTCCCAGTGATGACCATCGGTACAGCCGGCTTATGCTTCCTCCTCCTCCTTCTCACTTTCACTCCAGCCCTTCGCCCACGGTGTCTCCTCTTCAGCTCATCTGGGATGAGGGGCTTCACTGCCGGCCGCAGCGCTCCAGACGCTGGCCTCCTCAGTGCAATCAACGTGTGTAAACAATGCGTCTGCCCCCACCTCTGTTGATCTCCATTGTCCGAGGAAGAGAAAAAGAAAGAAAACTAGAAAAAGACCGGCTAAAATAGAGAAAAAAGTTGGTCCAGTCTTAATCCGAGTATTCCTACAGAGCCCTGGTTAATAAGAGACACACTATATACAGGTATAAACAGATAGAAACACAAAGACACAAGAGAGTTGCTGCTGGTACGGCCGCCCTGCCTCTGGCGCCATTAAAAAAAAAACAAAAAAAAAAAAAAAACGTAGCACAGCATTTCAGAAAAGGAACATCATACCAACAGTAAAATATGGTGGTGGTAGTGTGATGGTCTGGGGCTGTTTTGCTGCTTCAGGACCTGGAAGACTTGCTGTGGTAAATGGAACCATGAATTCTGCTGTCTACCAAAAAATCCTGAAGGAGAATGTCCGGTCATCTGTTCGTGACCTCAAGCTGAAGCACACTTGGGTTCTGCAGCAGGACAATGATCCAAAACACACCAGCAAGTCCACCTGTGAATGGTTTAAGAAAAACAAAATGAAGACTTCGGAGTGGCCTAGTCAAAGTCCTGACCTGAATCCGATTGAAATGCTATGACATGACCTTAAAAAGGCGGTTCATGTTCAAAGACCCACCAATGTGGCCGAATTACAACAATTCTGCAAAGATGAGTGCGCCAAAATTCCTCCACAGCACTGTAAAAGACTCATTGCTAGTTATCGCAAACGCTTGTTTGTGATTGTTGCTGCTAAGGGCGGCCCAACCAGTTATTAGGTTTGGGGGCAATCACTTTTTCACACAGCGCTGTGTAGGTTTGAATTTTTTTTTCCCCTTAATAATAAACACCTTCATTTAAAAACTGCATTTTGTGTTTACTTGTGTTCTCTTTGTCTAATATTTAAATTTGTTTGATGATCTGAAACATTTAAGTATGACAAACATATAAAAAAATGAGAAATCAGGAAGGTGGCAAACACTTTCTCACACCACTGTATACTGCACAAACCATCCTTGGAAATGGCTTTTATTGACGGCATGATCCGCAGTTACCTCCAGGGATCGGCAGCTGAAGGGGACCTGACGAACAGGCAAGTTCCCAGTCAAGTAACTTCAGAACACTTGAATAAATCTGATATACTAGAATTTTTTTTCATTAAATTATATGCGGATGGATTTGCTTGTACATGGTTGTAAAAAATTACATAAAATTCTGATGTTAAAACTTGGTTGACTGCTACACTGCAGCCCACTCAAATGGACAAAGCAACAACTGTGCATCACTACCATATTGAAACTAGCCATGGAGGAGGCAAGATGTCGCTGACCATGACTGACTGAGATAGCAGTAACTTGAAACTTGCGTGTATTTGAGAAGGAATCGTGACCAAAATTACTGGACGGAACCACTAGTATCATATTTGATCCTTTGAAATAGCTTTTTTTTTCCACAATATTTTTTATTGAACCTTTTTTAACAAACATGACACAAACAATCAAACACTAACACTAAAGTAAATTAAAAATAAATGTTCTAAAAACACCAACAACCATTAACAAAAGCAAGTCAAACAATGCTCCTCTGTTAAGTCTAGGTAATCCATTACATAAGTATGCATATTATACATTCACCAATTTGGAATTTACAAGGTCCACACACATCATTCACCTTCTTCTTCAGAAGTTATGTTTAGTTTCTTTACATAATCAATGAAAGGTCTCCATATATTCTCAAACACATTTTCCTTTGATTTCAATATGTATGTTATTCTTTCTAGTGGAAGGTTTGTTAACATCTGTCTTAACCACTGAGTCACATCTGGTCTATGAGTCTTTTTCCACAGTAGTGCAATACATTTGTTGGCATTAAGCAAACTGAGGTCTATGAGTGTTCTTTCACTCTTATTAAAATTATGCTTTTCTGGATACAGACCCAACAAAAACAGTTTGGAGTTCAATATGAATTGTTTTGAAATTATTTTTTCAATTGTTACCCTCACCTCTTCCCAAAACATTCTAATTTTTCTACATTCCCATAAACAATGAAATAGGGTTCCTTTACTTTCCATACATTTTGTGCACGTATCTGGTATGTTTTTGTTATATCTATTTAACTCCACCGGTGTAACATACATCCACATTAACCATTTAAAATGTATCAATTTAAGACGTACATTTATTGATTTGGTTTGAGCTTCTGTGCAAGCCAATTCCCATTGTTCCTCTGAAATTTCAATTTGCAGGTCTTCTTTCCAATAATTCAGTCTTTTCTGTGAGTTTTCACTTGAGGATAGTGTCAGTGAGTTATAAAACTCTGAAATAATACCCTTTCTCTTACTATTTTTCGTCAAAATTTTTTCCAAGGATGAATAAGTAGGTCGGGTGAGAACATTATTTTGATTTGATCGAATAAAATTCCTAAGCTGAAGATATTTAAAAAAATGTGTTCTATTAAGATTAAATTTGACCCTCAGTTCTTCAAAAGACATTATGTTATCTGAACGTGACAAATATAAGTCTTGAATATTTTGAATCCCTTTTAAATTCCATAATTTAAATACAGCATCCGCTCTCCCTGGTGTAAAATATTGATTACTCCATATTGGGCTAAATTGTGACAATAAGTGTGGTTCTTTTAAATATTTTTTGATTTCACACCATATTTTGATCATATGCTTTACAATAGGATTTTTAACTTGTTTCTGTAATTTTTTAGCCGAGTCTGAGTATATGAATAAGGGAAGAGGTAAAGGTAAATTGTATGATTCCATTTCAGTCCAGTGAGGGAGATCATTTGATGAAAAATAATATGTCATAGACCTCAGTTGTGCTGACCAGTAATACAACATAAAGTTTGGACATTTCAGACCTCCACGATCAAATGGTAAATATAGTAAGGACAGACGTAATCTAGCCTTCCTATTGTTCCATATAAATTCCACTAACTTTTTTTTAATTCTTGAGAATAGATCTGAAGGTGGTGGTAAAGGAATGTATTGAAATAAATATAGTATTTTGGGTAAGATATTACTTTTAAGTATATTAATTCTCCCGATCATCGACATTGGTAGTGACATCCATCTCTGAAGCAACTCATTAATATCTGTCATTAAGGCTTCATAGTTTGCACTGGCGACTGATTCTAACTTAGGCTCAATTTGAATTCCTAAATATTTAAACTGATTTACAACATTGAATTGATTTACCTCAGGAGCTGGGTGATTTCTCTGGGTCTCATTTAGCATTAATATTGAAGATTTAGTTTTATTTATTTTATATCCTGATATTTCCTCAAAGTTCTTTATTAAATTAACAAGGTCGGAATTGATTTTTTTAAGATTCGACATAAACAAAATTATGTCATCAGCATACAGGGAGATTTTATGTTCTGTTGGTCCTACTTTAATTCCATATATTTGTGGATGTAAACGTACTGCCATCGCTAAAGGTTCAATTGCCATAGTAAACAGTAAAGGTGAACGTGGACAACCTTGTCTACATCCTCTATTAATTTTTATTGATTTTGAGATATTGCTATTTGTTAGGATTTCTGCTGTAGCATTACTGTATATTATCTGAACCCATTTTATGAAATTATTTCCAAGTCCAAACCTTTGTAGAACTTCAAAAAGAAAGGGCCATTCGACCCTATCAAAGGCCTTTTCTGCGTCCAATGATAGGAGAGCTGTATCCGGTGCTTCTTTATTAGAATAAATAATATTAAATAGTCTTCTTACATTATGGAAGCCTTGTCTTCCCATTATAAAGCCATTCTGATCTCAGTTAATAATATTTGGTAATATTTCTTGTAGTCGTCTTGCTAAAATTTTACAGATTATCTTAAGGTCTACATTTAATAGGCTTATTGGTCTCATGTTTTCACATTTATTAGAGGGTTTACCTGGTTTTGGCAACAGTATAATTAAGGCATTATTCATGTATGGCGGTAAATTACTATTTTGAAATGCTTCTAAAACCATTTCCAAAAATGGTTTTATTAATTTATTCTTAAATTTTTTATAGAGGTCAACTGGAAGACCGTCAGGTCCCGCACTTTTTCCTGATTTCATATTATCAATGGCTAGCCCAACTTCTTCTTGACTAATTTTTGACTCCAGTATCTCCCTATTTTCATTTGGAATACACGGTATAGATAATCCGTCCAAAAACCCATTTAGTTTTGTTAAGTCAGTTTCATTTTTTGTATCATATAATTTTTCATAATAATCTCTAAAGGCACTCTGAAGATTTATCTGCTTCGTCACGAGCATGGAAGTCTGTTAACTTGGATTGTCTCGACGAATCAGTTTTTCCTTCGCCTGATTTCACAGCCTTGGTTTTTACCATATCCGCGCCTAAACGCTAGGATAGGTTTTTGTTCCAATTGGGAGAGTTTTAGCCTACTTTTTTATTATTAGGAGCAGAGCAGAGTGAAACACGTCTTCCTACGTGGCCGCCATAACCGGAAGTCCTGAAATAGCTTTTGATTAAAATTCACTACAGGTGCCCTTTAAACATATTTCTGATGGAGCCATTGACCTGAGATTTTCACCAGATATCAGTAACAACCCAAGTAATCCATGTATACAAAGAAATCAAGGCAATTGTGTTCACAAAAGAATTTATATTTAATAAAGTGGAATAACACAGGGAATAAGTATTGAACACACTTGGTGAAATTCATTTAATATTTAGTAGAAAAGCCTTTGTTGGTCATTGCAGCTTCCAGATGCCTTCTGTATGGAGAAACTAGGCGCAGGCATTGCTCAGGAGGGATTTTAGCCCATTCTTCCACACAAATTGTCTTCAAATCTTGAAGGTTCCATAGGTGTCTTCTATAAACGCTGATCTTCAGTTCGTTCCATAGATTTCCAATTGGATTCAGGTCAGGTGACTGACTGGGTTCTTCTTGCAGCTTTATTTTTCTTTACTGGACCCAGTTGAGAGTTTTGTTGGCTGTGTGTTTGGGGTCATTGTCTTGCTGAAATGTCCAGCCTGGTTTCATCTTCAGCATCTTGGCAGATGGCAACAGGTTCTTATCAAGGATTTCTCCGTACATTTGTTCATTTCCTTCAATTATATAAAGTCTGCCTGCACCATGTGCTGACCCCCCCCCCCCCACACACACACACACACACCCCATGATGGGATGTGCAGTGCCATTTCTCCTCCAAACATGCTGCGTGTTGTGGTATCCAAAAAGTTCAGTTTTGGTCTCATCTGACCAGACTAAATTCTCCCAGTATTTTACTGGCTTGCCCACATGTTGTGCAGCAAACTTTAAATGAGCTTCAACATGCTTTTTCCTCAGCGATGGAGTCTTACGAAGTCAGCGGGCATAGAGCTTATGTTGGTTAAAATAAGATAAGCCTTTATTAGTCCCACAATGGGGAAATTCCAGGATTGCAACAGCACAGGGATACAGGGACACTCAAGCACACACCAGCAACACTCAGAGCAACAATCAAGAAGACAAGAAAAAACAAGAGCAGCGAATATACATATGTACATATAAATATATAAATATATAAACACAGTGTGGAGCATTGTAGTTAGATGGAATAAATATATATACACAGAGTGTGGAGCATTGTAGCTAAATGGAATAAACAGCATAATCGTCTACTTAGTTATCCTACATAGTATGAATATGTACCCATACATATTGTCACCCTCCATAGAGACCGATATTGTCCTAGTTGTATACTGGAGGGGACCATTTTGTAAGTCTATTGCGTCTTTTGCATTCAATACTATTAGGTTGTCACGTTTTTTTTTTTTTTTTTTTGGTATCTCTGCGAGCAGCCCTGCTTAGGTTATACAGTCTGACAGCCGTAGGTAGGAAGGACCTGCGAAACCTCTCGGTTGCGCACCTAGGATGATGTAGTCTGCTGCTAAATGAGCTCCTCAGTGTGTTCAGTATGTCCTGCATAGGGTAGGACTCGGACTCCAGCAGAGATGACAGTTTAGCCACCATCCTTCTCTCTCCTATCTCCTCCACTGGGTCAAGGTGCTGCCCCAGGACAGAGCTAGCTTTCTTGATCAGTTTGTTCAGTCTCTTCCTATTGGCTGCCGTAATGCCACTGCCCCAGCAGACCACTCCAAAAGTGATGGCTGATGCCACCACCGTGTCATAGAATGTCTTCAGCAGCGCCCCTTGTCCACCAAAAGACCTGAGTCTCCTCAGTAGGAACAGCCTGCACTATCCCTTCTTGTAGAGTGTGTCGGTATTGGGTGACCAGTCTAGTTTATTGTTCAGATGAACACCCAGGTACTTGAAGGATGTCACCATCTCAATGTCTGTTCCCTGTATGTTTACTGGTGCTGTGAGGGGTTGTCCTTGCCTGAGGCAGTTCACCACCAGCTCCTTAGTTTTCCTTGCGTTGATCTGGAGGCAGCTCTGATGGCACCAGTCCACGAAGTCCTGGATAAGTCCTTTGTACTCAGCTTCATCTCCGTTGGAGATGAGGCCGACGATCGCAGAGTCGTCAGAGAACTTCTGTAGATGGCAGTGTGTTGTGTTGTGTGAGAAGTCCGCAGTATAAAGGGTGAACAGGAAGGGAGCCAAAACCATTCCCTGGGGGGCCCCCGTGCTACCGATGATCATGTCAGACACACAGTCCCGGGTTCTCACAAACTGTAGCCGGTTAGTGAGGTAGTCCAGGATCCATGATGACAGGTGCTGGTCCACCCCTGCGCACAGCAGCTTGTCCTTCAGGATCATCGGTTGGATGGTGTTGAAAGCACTGGAGAAGTCAAAGAACATGATCCTCACCGCATTCCCGGGCTTCGCCAGGTGGGACAGAGAACGGTGAAGGAGGAAGATCACTGCATCCTCCACCCCAATGCCATGCTGGTAGGCGAACTGGAGTGGATCCATCGCTGGTCCCACCAGGGGGTGGAGGTGAGCAAGGAGCAGTCTCTCCAGGGTCTTCATCATGTGGGACGTCAGAGCCACTGGTTGAGTGCATTGCTTATTGTTTTCTTTGAAACAGCAGTACCTGCTAACTCCATGTCTTCCTGGAGCTCTCCACGATTGGTCTTTGACGCTTGGATAACTCTTCTGAAAATTCTTTTGACTCCTCTGTCAGAAATCTTGCGAGGAGCTCCTGGTTGTGGACAGTCACTTCCGAATGATGGCTCCAACAGTGCTCACTGGAACATTGAGCAGTTTAGAAATGTGTCTGTAACCATTGTCATCATAATGTTTTGCAACAATAAGGTTGCAAAGGTCTAGAGAGAGCTCTTTACTTCTACCCATCATGCGTTCTTTGTGGTGTGACAATGTGATATACACAGACCTTTTTAAATACTATCAGTCAGGACTTAACCAGCTGGAATTAATTTGCACTGATGGGGGATGGGATGGCTTCCTAAATTCTGATAGATTTCAGCTGGTTTCTTGGCTTTCTATGCCTTTTTGCACCTTTTTTCTTCATGTATTCAATACTTTGTGCCTGTGTTATTCCACTTTATTAAGTGTAACTTGTTTTGTGAACACAGTTGCCTTGATTTCTTTGCATATGGATTAACTGGGTTGTTAACTGACGTCTGGGGAAAATCTCAGGTCAATGGCTCCATCAGAAATATATTTAATGAGAAAAATGTTGACGTGTTCAATACTTATTTCCCCCAGTGTGTGTGTGTGTGTAGTAGTAGTGGTAGTAGTAGTAGCAGCAGTAGTAATAGTAGTAGTAGTGTGGCTCCTTGGTAGCAAATGGGCACTTATATTTGTCATAAGTGAGGGTTTGAAAGGAGGACTCAAGGCGCAGAAAGGCTCAAGTGCAAATGATGATTTAATAAATAAACACAACACAGCAAAGCAGCGCATGGCTGAAAACTGAGCAGAGCATAACTTACAGAATATTTATTTAAATTGAAAAAATACACATTAAACCAACAATACCCTTGTAAAAATCAGCATGTTGTATACACTTTGTCCACTAGATGGCCTGGTAGAGAAAATGAAGTCCCACATGAGGCCTCCTACGGTCACACGGCAGGTCTTGAGCCTCAATTCCGATTTTTTGCTGAGACCCAATTTTTTTGTGTGGGCATTCACATTATAATTTAAATGCAAACCCCATCAGACTGGAGTATGAACGGTCTCCAGCTATGAAGTGACCCACATGCGCAGAAGAAAACACAACATCAGACACAGCGCTGTGTTTGAGGAAGCAAATATGAGCACCGAACAATTGAGGGGACAGAACTTCTTCACCTTTGATGCAGCGCAGCAAAATAAATGTTAAAAAACATTCAGAAATGTTTATGCACAAAATAAATGAGGCCACCTTCATTCCCCTACATGCCAGATGACCATTTTTTGTTTAAAAAATGTGCTGTTACTGTGCACATGTAATGTCTATGGCTTCAGCCCCGAACCCCACCGCCCGCAATTTTGAAGTTATTGTGCAGTCTGAGCCAACAAAAATTACAATCCAGTGATAAAGGGAAGGAGACTGATTAAAAAGAGAGCACAAATCAGCAATGTCTCCCATGCCTGCGGCATCCTCCACTGCAGAATTGTAGTGTCTGTCTCACTTCAATGAGGAAAGAGTTGGATGAAATGCGACATGACCATTCAGGCAGAGGTCACTTTGGAAAATATCAGATACGATTCGGAATTAGTACCACATATGAAAGTGGCCTGGGTCTGGTGTGAAAAAAATTGAATCTGTGTTGTTCAGACAGTCATTAAAAAATCAGATATGGGGCACATTTGTGCAAAAAAAATCAGAATTGGGCATTAAAACCTGCAGTGTGACCGTAGCCTTACATAGATTTGCAGGCGCATGGACGTGGGTCATAGATTGGTAGAAGCTACAAATGATGCAACACAGGCCACAGTCTAAGATTCACATACAGTATAAAGGGTAACTCATCATGAACTGAACGTAAGACAGCTGGGACAAATCAAGGCAGTAGGTGAACACACAGGAGGGGAGGAGCTGCACACACACTTACAGACAGAGAAACATAGACATGCACAGAGGACAATGGAAAGACAAAACCACAATAACACAATATGAACAATGACTGACCCAGGAACATAGCAGAACTCATACAGACAATACTACTACTAATAATAATAATCCCAAGCCTTGAACCAAAAACCAAAGACAACCATAAGACAAAGATAATAGAGGATGACATGACATGACAAACAATAAACAGGGAACACAGGGGCACCGAGTAATTACCATAAATAACAATCAAAGTCATAATAATAATAATACTGTGAAAAACAACTAAATCAACATAAAGCATGGGCACGTTCCTAGCCGTGCCCTTGACGATGACATAATCCTCCCTTTAAGGAGTGGATTCCAGACACCCCAACACTAGAGCATAGTAACAACTAAACGGGTGGGGGAGGGGGAAAGGCACGGTGGGAAAAACCAAAGTACAGAAATCTGACAGTGCAAACCAAAACAAAAAATGTCCATCAGGAGTTTACAGAGCCGAGAACACAAAGTGAGTCCAGGGGCAACCCAGGTCCATGGGGCCCCAAACCAAAGTGCATAGTGGATCGGGTGGCCTGCCCAGGTCCCTAGGCCACCAGATTATTAAACAGAGTGGTTCAGGAGGCCGATCCAGGTCCATAGGCCCCCAAACCAAAGCACAAAGCAGATCAGATGGCCTGCCCAGGTCCCTAGGCCACCAGATCGCAAAACAGAGTGCGTCCAGAGAAACTGTAGCAGGGATGCTTTAAACTCAGAGCATAACAATGGAGCCTCATGCTTGAAAGAAAACATCATAAGGGTCTTAAGCTCAGGGGGAGAAAACATAGATCCTCCAGTCTCATGAAGTAATGTAGAACCCTTAATCTCAGGAGAGAACATGGAATCTTTAATCTCGAGCGGTGACATAGACAAATCAACCTCTGAAGGTGCTAACACAGACACTCCACCCTCTGGAGGTGACAGCATGGACATTCCACCCTCTCGAGGTGGAAACATGGACACCCTACCCTCTATAGGTGATAACATGGACACTTTACCCTCTAGAGGTGGAAACATGGACATCTTACTCTCTAGAGGTGGAAACATGGACAATTTACCCACAAAGGTGACAACATGGACATCTCACGCTCTGAGGGTGCCAAAATGGGAATCTTGCCCTCTGAAGGTGACAACATGGATATCCCACCCTCTGGTGGTGAAAACATGGCTACATTGTCCTCTGGAGGTGGAAACATGGCTACAGCAACTTCTGGATGTGAAAACTTGGCAACATAGATCTCTGGAGGGGAAAATATGGCTAACCTGACCTCTGGAGGTGAAAACATGGCTACACCGACTTCTGGATGTGAAAATCTGGCAACATAGACCTCCGGAGGGGAAAACATGGCTAAGTTGACCTCTGGAGGTAAAAACATAGCAACACTGACTTCTGGATGTGAAAACCTGGCAATATTGATCTCTGGAGGTGAAAACATGGCTAACTTGACCGCTGGAGGTTAAAACACAGCAATATTAACCTCTGGAGGTGAAAACATGGCAACATTGACCTCTGGAGGTGAAAACTTGGCTAGGTTGACCTCTGGAGGTAAAAACATAGCAACACTGACTTCTGGATGTGAAAACCTGGCAACATTGATCTCTGGAGGTGAAAACATGGCTAACTTGACCGCTGGAGGTTAAAACACAGCAATATTAACCTTTGGAGGTGAAAACACAGCAACATTGACCTCCGGAGGTGAAAACATGGCTACATTGTCCTCAGGAGCAACGGCTGAAGGTCTCCTGGCATCAGGAACATCAGCTAGAGGTCTCTTGACCTCAGGAGCATAGCCGGGTGAAGGTCTCCTGACCTCCTGGACATCGGTGAGGGGAGGTCCCATGACCTCCGGCATGGCGGGTGAAGCATGGTCCTCCTGCGAACCCTTCCCTGACACAGTCACTTCGGACAGGGGAGAAGAGCAGAGATTGAAGGAAGTGTCACCACAATTACCAGAAGCTAGGCAAGTCTTTACTAATATTGATGTTAAAAAAGTAAAGACCATTACTTGCCTGAGCTCCTGGTCCACTGCTGCTGGGGTGACTGCCTCAGGATCAGCAGCAGGGACACTGACAGGCAAGGCAGGAACAGGGGCTGCTGGAGCGTGCACTTCGGGCTGAACTGGAGCAGGAACGTGCGTCTCAGGGACAGCTGAAGCTGCAGTGCATGTCTCAGGGACAGCTAGAGCTGTGGTGCGCGTCTCGGGGACAGCTGGAGCTGTGGTGCACGTCTTGGGGACAGCTGGAGCTGTGGTGCGCATCTCGGGGACAGCTGGAGCTATGGTGCACATCTCGGGGACAGTGGAAGCTGTTGTGCACACCTCGGGGACAGCGGAAACTGTCCCTGGAAACAGTCCCCAGCGGAAACACTCAGAGTCAGCTGGAGCTGGGAGGCTGTGTGGGGCTGGTTTTGGTGGTGTGGAGCGGCGTGGAGTTGGCATTGGCGGTGCAGAGCGACATGGAGTCAATATTGGCAGTGCAGAGCTTCATGGAGCCGGTTTTGGCAGTGCAGAGCTTTGTGGGGTCGGCATTGTCAATGATTGCTCCAAGATGATTGAATCCCGCAGCGCTGGAATGGACGTTGAGGAACACTGGGGAACTGTGCTTTCCTCCGGCCCGTGGTGTGGCTGCTGAGCTGGAGAGAGACAAACTGGAGTTGGAGTGGGGTGCCGAAAGCAGTGACGTCTCCCGGAGCTCTCCTTCCGCCCGGGACCGCCAAACACCAAGCAGGACCCCCGGTACTGTTCCCTCTCTGTGGCGGACTTCTCCCAAGGAGCTCATAGGGCTGCAGGCTGCTTCTTGGGAGACGGAGATGAGACTGGCAAAGCTGGAGCTGGAGCATGGTGTGGTGGAAAAGACGCTGGAACCTGGGAATGCTTCCTCGTCAGCGGCGTTGCCGGTAAGTCTCCCACCATCACTCCATACATTTGCAAGAGGGTCGCAACAAATTGTAGAAGCTCAGTCAGGTCAGGATAGTGCCACAGGCTAGGGAATGCACCCATAATCCCAGCCGCAGCATTCAGACAGTCCAGAGCCTCCTCCAGCATGGGGGAGAAGCGGAAATCAGAGACAAACCCCTCAACCATCTCAACTGCCCACAGCTTGTCCACATCGGTCTCCCCGGCCACCAGCCTCCTTCTGCCTGCTGAGTCCAGGTATGGTTGCGTCATTCTGTCATAAGCTGGGAGGACTCAAGGCGCAGACAGGCTCAAGCACAAATGATCTTTTAATAAATAAACACCTAACTTAAAACAAAGCAAAGCAGTGCATGGTTGAAAACCGAGCAGAGCTTACCTTACATAGATTTACAGGAGCATGGACGTCGGTCATTGTGGGGTAGAAACAACAAATGACGCAACATAGAGCACAATCCAAGATTCACTTATAAAGGGTAACTCATCATGAACTGAACGTAAGACAGCTGGGACAAATCAAGGCAGCAGGTGAACACACAGGAGGGGAGGAGCTGCACACACTCTCACAGACAGAGAAACACAGACATGCACAGAGGACCAGGGAAAGACAAAACCACGATAACACAATATGAACAATGACTGACCCAGGGACATAGTAGAACTCATACAGACAATACTAATAATAATAATCACAAGACTTGAACCAAAAACCGAATACAACTATAAGACAAAGACAACAGAGGATGACATGACATGACAAACAATAAACAGGGAACACAGAGGCACCTAGTAATTACCATAAATAACAATCAAAGTCAGAATAATAATAATACTATGAAAAACAACTAAATGAACATAAAGCATGGGCAAGGTCCTAGCCGTGCCCTTGACCTTGACAATATTTTCTGTTTGGGAAATCAAGGAATCTGACTCCCTGCTGGCTATATAAATTCAACATATATAACCTTCTCAACTATTTGCTATATCTACTTGCTATATTGTGGAATAAACCAGTACATGAAACCACAATAAGAAATACTGAATATATAACCAAGAACAGCCTGACTATGTGCCTCTGCAGTGGCTGACAAGGTTTTTAAGAAAATCCTTGATCTGTGTCGTGATCTGGAATGATTTCAAAAGTTAATCACTGCTAAGTTGGAGCAAGCTTCACCGTGGATAAAATTCTCATGCAAATCCATCCATATGTTTTTGCATAATCCTGCTAATAAACAAATAAACACACCAGACTGATCATATAACATCCTTGGCAGAGGTAAAAAAAAAAAAAAAAAAAGGTATAAATGCAATGAAAAAAGTAATGCCATAAAAAAGTCTTGTATTTTTTCTCTTTTTCTTTCATCCCAGTTGTGCTTTGTAAGCAGGTTCCACTTCAGATTGCATTCATCATCCATGGTTTCCATGACAACAAACATGTACACATGTATTTCTAACTGCCTTGCAGTCACAACCATTAAACACAGACAATGATGCCCAGAGGGGAGTGATGCTTCTTGTCAGTGAGTAAATTCCAAAGAAGGAACAGATGCAACTGACTTCCCTCTTCATACTGCACAACAGATTGCACAAATCATAAAGGCAATAAATTAACATATTAAATAAATGTCTTTTCTTTGGATTGCATGTGTGATTTTTTTTTTCTTTTCTGAAGCCCATTAGATCCACAAAGATGTGTATTACCGTGTTTGAGGGGGTTCATTTTTCATGCCGATGAAATGGTTTTAACTGTGAAAATTGGATTCATGTTAAATGAAACATAAAAGAAAGAGACAACGGGGAGAAATGGCACAGGTCCAAATGCTGATATTTGACACATATCATTGACTGATGCTATGTTGCATTGTAGTGACTCGGCTGACAGAGAGGGATGGTGTTATACAGCTTCCTACCGTTGGAGTACGCATTTCACCGTACATTGTTTGCTTTTGTTGACCTCATAAAACAAAGGGAAGGTCTACCTGAGGGACAAAGAAGAAATCGGCTTTCATTCAATGATTTAATATGGCAGACGCACTTAAAAATAGGAGCTCATTTGTAAGGAATCCTGGTATCCTCGGTATAAAACATTTTCCAGCAGAGCTTTTTTATGATGTATGCCCATGAAAAATACATTACAGCTGTTTCAACTTTTCTCTTAGGGCTGGTTCACCAACTCGGATGAATGAGTCAGAGTTGTTATGTGACCCGAACAAGGTTAAATACCCCCGGACCGTGGTTTAGAAATCCAACTCCCATGTCTTCCAGTGAAGCATTTCGAAAGCTTCAACAGCTACCTCTTAGGACAGGTTGATTTGATTTGTGACATGCATTTCACTACACTGAATGATTAAACCCCTTCCCTCCCAAAGCCTTTGAGGTGCTTTCAATCTTGTGTAATCAATAATTTCATATTAACCACAGATCAAATAATGTGAAGGGTGTCGCTTGTAGTTATAAACCCGCCCAACTCAGCATTTCTCTTTAGCTCTATGTGGCATTAGCAGCTTTGAACTTGTGATGTCCCTCATGTCATGAGTCTGAGCATATGTTTCCACAGAGCTCAGACCCTCAATTTATTTCTGAGTATTGTTTGTCTGTTAGTATTATTTTGTTAGTTTCTCTATATATTTTGGTTTGTTGACACTTGTGCCTCCTCTTCTCCAGACACTCCCAGTAGCTGTTCACAGTCTGCTTCCCTGTCATCTCAGCTGTGAGCAGTTGTTTAATTAGGTCACCTGCTCACTCAGCTGCCCGTACCTGCTGCTCATTTGTCTGTCTTCTATTTAAGGACTGTCAGTTCATGTTATCATTGTGGCAGTCTTGACGTGAGTTGAATGGACTTGATTCCTCCGTGTTTTTTCTCCTCATCTCGTCCAGAGCTTTACCGGCTCTGGAGTGCCTCTTCTCTGTAAGTTACCTCTGTTTGTATTTTTTTGTATTGTCTGCACTAGTTTTGGAATTTTTTGTTATTAAATGTCACAACTACAGTTCAGCGAGTGGGTCCGTCTTTCTGCCCCGGAGGGGCCATTCATGACACCTCAGATCTATGTTAAAAAATTTTCCTCAATAGTGTTGTTTCAGCCAAAAAAATGGGTGATGATATCTGCCCCATAAAACAAAAAGCAGACCAATACATTTTTAACGCATTTCGAACTAAAGACTAATTCAGAGTTTTAAAGATTGCATATTGTCCTTTTAAAATGTATTTATTAACTGTCTTCTTTCATTTGATTCAGTGGAATTGCTTTTAATTAATTTTAAAACTTTAAATTAGCTAATATATAAATAAATCAAGACAGGGGAAACTGAAAAAGACAAATATACACATGATTATTCCCAGATGTCAGTATACACAAATGATGCTGACAAAATTAATGTAATCAATAAACAAATAATAATTGAAACTATCAACTGAGTTGTGATCTTTGAAGGATCCAAAGCCAAAATCATGGACAAAAATTTGTAGTGACAAAAAATGACAGAAAACCCCAGATATTTGAATATGTTTTGTACAACAAAAGGAGTTATATGAATTTATTGGCTCCATACTTTAAGGTTTCAGGTATATTTGTACACAAAACCTTATTTTGATGCATTAAAAACATTCCAATACCATTTTATTTTTATATCTGTCTGTGTTGCATTCATCATCTACCTGTCTGTCCTTCCACACATCAACACTTCATGAGAACTGCTAGTCCTCCTAGGCAATTGCCCAGATGCTCACCATAATCACACACAGTAATCCTTAGGGGCTGCTGTCAGGTTGTGCTCATGATCAGGGTCAAAGGTAATAAGCTGTATGTGTTCCTGATTTCTCATTTTTTGTGTGTTTGTCACATGTAAATGTTTCAGATCATCAAACAAATTTAAATATTAGACAAAGATAACACAAGTAAACACAAAATGCAGTTTTTAAATGAAGGTGTTTATTATTAAGGGGGAAAAAAAATCCAAACCTACATGGCCCTGTGTGAAAAAGTGACACCCCCCCTCCCCCCCGTTAAAACAAATTAACTGTGATTTATCACATCTTTGGAAGGCTGAGTTCAATTTCTCTAGCCACACCAAGGCCTGATTACTGCCACACCTGTTCTCAATCAAGAAATCACTTAAACAGGACCTGCCTGACAAAGTGAAGTAGACCAAAAGCTCCTCAATAGCTAGACATCATGCTGTGATCCAAAGAAATTCAGGAACAACTGTGAAACAAAGTAAATGAGATTTATCTGTCTGGAAAAGGTTGTAAAGCCATTTCTAAAGCTTTGGGACTCCAGCGAACCACAGTGAGAGCTATTATACACAAATGGCGAAAACATGGAACAGTGGTGAACCTTCCCTGGCCTGGCCAGCCGACCAAAATTACCCCAAAAGCACAACGACTACTCATCCAAGAGGTCACAAAAGGCCCCACAACAACATCCAACGAACTGCAGGCCTCACTCGGCTCAGTTAAGGTCAGTGTTCGTGACTCCACCAAAAGAAAGAGACTGGGTAAAAATGGCCTGCATGGCAGAGTTCCAAGACGAAAACCACTGATGAGCAAAAAGAACATAAAGGCTTGTCTCAGTTTTGCCAGAAAACATCTTGATGATTTCCAAGACTTTTGGGAAAATACTCTGTAGACTGGGGAGACAAAAGTTGAACTTTTTGGAAGGTGTGTGTACCATTACATCCGGCATAAAAGTAACACAGCATTTCAGAAAAGGAACATCATACCAACAGTAAAATATGGTGGTGGTAGTGTGATGGTCTGGGGCTGTTTGGCCGCTTCAAAACCTGGAAGACTTGCTGTGGTAAATGGAACCATGAATTCTGCTGTCTACCAAAAAATCCAGAAGGAGAATGTCCGGCCATCTGTTCGTGACCTCAAGCTGAAGCACATTTGGGTTCTGCAGGACAATGATCCAAAACACACCAGCAAGTCCACCTCTGAATGGCTTAAGAAAAACAAAATGAAGACTTTGGAGTGGCCTAGTCAAAGTCCTGACCTGAATCCGATTGAGATGCTGTGGCATGACCTTAAAAAGATGGTTCATGCTTGAAAACCCTCCAATGTGGCTGAATTACAAAAATTCTGCAAAGATGAGTGGGCCAAAATTCCTCCACAGTGCTGTAAAAGACTCATTGCCAGTTATCACAAATGATTGCAGTTGTTGCTGCTAAGGGTTGCCCAACCAGTTGCACGTTTAGGGGCAATCACTTTTTCACTCAGGGCCATGTAGGTTTGGATTTTTTTTCCCTTAATAATAAACACCTTCATTTAAAAACTGCATTTTGTGTTTACTTGTATTATCTTTGTCTAATATTTAAATTTGTTTGATGATCTGAAATATTTAATTGTGACAAACATACAAAAAAAAAAAGAGAAATCAGGAAGGGGGTAAATACTTTTTCACACCACTACGTATAAATATCAGTGGTGTCAAACATTCATTCATTCATCTTCAACCACTTAATCTTTTTCAGGTCATGGGCAGGCTAGAGCCTATCTCAGCATCTTTGTGCGAGAGGCAGGGTACACCCTGGACAGGTCATCAATCCATTGCAGGGCCATTTGTGGTGTCAAACAGTTAAAAATTTTAATCATTATTAATCTTCAAACATTTGCATGGACATGGGAGTGGACAAATATACTAGCTTTCTGCAACTGCAGGTTTATTTGAAGCTTTCAACGTGTCAAAGAATGAAAACTATATAGAATATTGTCAAAAAAAACTCAGAAACTCAAACCTGCAGAAATATTGCACAACTAGTGACCCCTTTAGCATTACCAGTTGTTATCTTAGTAGTTGTTATACCAGTTGCATCTCTCACCTCCATTTTCGATGTGAGTTCCAGTGGTAGGCAGTCCAGTTGTTTTCTAGGGAGCAGATGTTCACAAACAGAACTGATGGAAGTGATGTTAGCCTTTAGCTCAGCCATTACTCCTTTAATGTCTGTATTTCATGGCAGACATATTTTTCTCGGCTTTGCTGTTTAGATCACACAGCAGTTTTTGTCTTTAAAGAGATGACCTACTGGACAAGTGCTGTCCATGACTCGGTCCTGGATCCCAGAACCTCCAGTCTCCTGCTCTTGGAGGAGTGGGGAAGGGCTCCACCTGTGGCCCATGAGGGGCCACGCACAGTGGCCTCTCCTCTATTCTCCAGCATTATCTTCTCTTCTTTCAAGCGTTCAGGTCAAGATTATGCATTGAAACGGTTCAATGCCCACATAGTATGACAGTATAGTGATACTCCAGTAAACTGATTTGAACACCCAGAGTTAAATAAAATGAGGAGTTTGAGCTTCAAAGCATCTCTGTTTTGTGTGTGCCATAGACTGTTCCACGGAATCAGTACCTGTGTTTTGACAGTTCCACTTTTTTCATTCCAACTAATCGCAATTAAAAAAATTGTTTGTGATCAAGCAGTGATGCATTATCGCACAATTACTTTGACACTACTTAGTATATTTAAAAAAGCAAAGACTCTTGGTGACCTCGGGCTTTGTTCATCAGGTCAACTACTCTGTCATTTGTGGTTTCGAGGAGGTAAGACAACAAGAAAATAGTTGCACTAAAAAAATAGTTGCTTGTTATACTTATTGCATTTTAAGCCATGTCAGTTCCACATTCACACATCATCTGTGAGTATAGGCTAAGTACTTAAGTACTTATTTCATTGATAGTTCTGAACTCACTCTTAATATGTGAATCCTTGGGTTCTGTATCAGGCACAGGGATACTTCAAAATCACGAGGGAGATGATTACTGAATCAGCAACCAAGTTTCTAGTAGATGCTCTACCGCATGACCAAAAAGGAGGACTCATTCACTGAAGCAGCATGTCATATTTTTCTGCATATTTTATGTAAATGGTGTAGGTCTATTTCAAATGTATTTTTTTTCTGCCTCTGTCTGTTCTGCTGTCCTTTAACTGTGAACTTCAGTAGATAAAGTGATGCTGCTGCCCCTGTTTGAGGATCAGGGAGGGCACAGAGGAGGAGGAGGAGGAGGAGGAGGAGAAGAAGCCGAAGCCATCTCTCTTGTTATTCAGTCCATCCAGCCAATCATGTACAATAGAACAAAATTACATTTCTCCTATCTACAATGTTAACCACATGTAGAATCAGAGGGGTTGCTGCCATGCAAGGCGCCACCACAAACAACTTCTCCTTCCCCAATTCTACTATGCTGAGCATCAAGCTAGAAAGTACCATTTTTGTATGGTGTTTGGTATGACCCAGCCAGGACTTGAACCCCCAACCTTCCGGTTGTGGGACAGATGTTCTATCGACTAAGCCACCATTTGGGAAGGGAGACTGATTGCATTTCAAACTGTGACAAAGTAGTCACAGCTAAGCATTTACAAAGTCTTATTCCAGGACTCACAATTTAGCTTCAGAGACAAAAGGAATAATGGGCAGGATGATAAGTCAGGAAGAAAATTGGGCATAGAAAACTTCAGTTTATTCTGACTCCATATTATTTAATTTTACAACTTATGAGATAAATATACTCAACAAAAGTTTATGTGACTATATGTAACAACTAGGGGTGGGTTCAAAAGATCGATATGATATTGATCGATCTACGTTTGACTGAGCCAATATCGATTCACAAAATCTGAGGATCGATCTTTTAGTATAATGTTTTTACGTCTGTGAACGTCTGCTGAGTCTGATTGGGTCAAAACCGGGTCAGTGAGCCAGGAACCGCAGCCAAGAACCAGAAACACCATGACCGCTAATGGCGCTAACAGCTAACAAGCTAACGGATATGCTAGTTCTTCTTGTGTGGTGTTAAAATGGTTCTCATCCAGCACGAGTTCCCTGCTGCACATGTGCACGTCTTTATTTTCATGTTTACATGAGCGGAGTTTGGAGTGCATGTCTCTTCATTTATCAAAGACTGTCCTCAACAGTTTCCGAATATTTTTCATAAAGCGGAGATAAACAGTTTTGTACTACATGCAGCGCTGTGTTGCAACATAACTCTTTGAGTGTGTTTGTCGCCAAATTGCAACATAACCCCTAGTGGTCAAGAGTCGTAATTTTTTTTGTCAATAAAATAGTTCAGATTTCCAAGGCTATAACTTGAAAGTGGTAAGAGTTAATGGCTTACTGTCAGATAGAAAGATGTTAAGTATGATCCAAAGTTTCAGATAGGATTAAATTTACGCATCTAATATGCATAATGTTGCGGCACCTCTTTAAATTCCATAACTCAGTCAAAACTGGACTTTGGACATATTTACACAAAGAATGGTTCAGTCTTTTGATACCGTTTTTTGTACAGAGGTACCTCATCATCTTATCTTCAAAGTATATGAACAAGAAATCAGTACAATATTTTTTAAAAAAAAAAGAAAATTCTCACTTACTTTTGACAAAGGAGGGCTGGCTGGCTGGCGTGGCCATTGCGTTTTCACCCATGATGGTTGTTATTTTACGTTCTGTCAGTCATGTTAAAGTCTCTAACACATCTACAAAGTCTTATGATTATCCCACATAAATTTTGTTTGTATCCCGTGGCTATTTTCCATGTACAAAGCTGATAAAAGTGACAGTGACCGATCACGGACATATTAGATTTCTGGGCTAAAATGCTAAAAACAGGAAAAGGAAATGAGGAGTTCTTATTCTTTGGTGTATTACGTGTCATCCACTGAGTCCTCCAATGGATGTCTGCCACCTTTTGAAACTGGCAAATCAGTACAAATCAGTACAAATCCCCAATGCAGGCCTCAATGCAGGCAATCATGTGAGAGTGAGACAACAGGCGCAGTGCCACGCTCTGCCCTAGGGGCACGCAAATTCACACACTCAAATTGTAAAGTCGATGACTGATTAACTGAAAACACACGGAGACTGGCTGAAACCCTTGAAGAGAGAGGGAGACTTGGAGCTGCTGAAATTGTAAGTAAAATATAATTTGTTTGTTTTAACATTTATGTCATAAATTAATAATGTATACAGCATGATGGTGGTTTCTTTTACAAACTATGGATACAGAGTTAACTGTTGGTTAAGGGCTGTGAATAAATGCACAATAAAGGTATATTTTATGAGATTATGGACTTCTAGCACTTAAGTGAGAGATTTGAAGATAATAACAAATCACAATAAAATAAAAATGGCAGAATTAACAAAGGCTGCAGTATGAGCAATTTTTACTCAATAGAACTAAACTGAAATGAACAAATCTTCCTAGGAAATGAACTGAAACCCTTTTCAATAATTGAAAGTTAATTTGTAGCTAAAATATAAACAACAAAAATAAAAGAAACTAAATTATTAAACCCTACTGTGGTGTAGGGATTTCGAAATATTATTAATTTTATTGTGAAATCTATTATTTTCACCTCCCCTTCACATCTATGAAGACTGGGTTTCCACGCCAAGATCCATCCTGCACTGAGACCTTCTAAAGGGAAGAGGTTGTCAGTGGAGGAGCCATCCCTGCTTCGTTGTGGATTTCAGCACAAAAGAAGACCTCAAATTTTTTCAGGGGTCTTAGTTTGTAAATTCAAGATTTAAGAAGGTGCTGCCATAATTTTCTCCATACTCCAATGTGCATTCAATGTAATTTAGTAGTTGTAATGACTAATTCTTTTATTTATTTTATTAATTTAAGTTCTCAGCAAGAATACAATGTTGGTCATTTTTTGACAGTTTTACTGAGCATTTAATTCTACATAAATCATTAACTGGAAATTTTTGCCAATCCTGTGCTTTTCTTGTGGTGTTATGTAGAACAGCATCACTTTAAACTATGGAAAAAGCAGCTACTTTAAAAGCTGTACTTCCTCACACAACTTTCAGTACAAAAAACCTCTAAAATGTCAACTTTTTTGAAAAGCTCCCACAAATTCAGGCTTTTGGGCCACAACAATCACAAAAACAGCTGACAAAATCCTGGAGGGACTGAAATACAGTGAGATTATGTCTACATGCTTCATGCATTGAATTTGTTTACTTACTCTGGGTTGTTAACTTGACACTACACACCCTTTGCACTAAAGAAAGCACTTGTGAGCACTTTGTGAAATCATAAGTTAAATAATAAAAAGTGCATTATTGTAACTGGTATTGGGTCAGTTCTATATTTGATAATTTATGTATTAACAAAGTTAGAGTATTCTTGGTACAATTTGCAGCATTAGCTCTCGAAGATGTTTTTTTCCTGGCAAGTAAAATGGCTGTTAAAATGGTAATTTCCCAGATCGAATTGGGATCGGATTGGATCGAATCAAATCTGAATCGAATCGATTCAGAATCTCAAGAATCAAAATCGAATCGATTCTGGAAATTAGGGATCGTTCCCAGCCCTAGCAACCACATATATTCTTTTAACATTTCATACATCAACTTTCTTTCTCTGTCTGCGTAAAACAACAATAAAGGTGTTTTCATTGTTTAAATTGGCTGAAACAGATTCAGCCAACATACATCGAAATATCAAATCTCTCCATCAGTGGCCTTCTCTCCCTCACCCCTCTCCCACATCTCCTCCCATTCAATGTGCTGTCGGTACACGAGTGCAAACTCAATCTGCTTCTAATGATTGCTTTATTGACGAGGCGGGGACCTATTTGCTCACGCAGGCCTGCAACAACTACAGGCCAAATCAGCTGGAGAGAGACTAGAGAAGACACTGAACAAGCCGTAGTTGGAGAAAAACTGGGAGAAGATCTAGGTGGTATTCTCCACTAAATAATACTTTGGACTAAATAATGGTGAACATGGAAGGGTGTTAGTCTGAAGTGCATCCAAGCCAAAATACAGAAAAAAAAAACCTATGTGGATGTTTCATACAAAATGGCAGTGATGCAGTATGCAAAAAATGTTTATACACAAAGACAAAACGGGGTGTTATCATGATTATTATCCAGGCTAGAAGTCTTGTTTTTAAGGTTTTTAGCACAGTTGTTCTGCTGCATTTGGCACATGCTCAAAGTTTTGTTATACAGTATACTGTCAAGATCTGGACATGGTTTTAGTGTCAAAGATGGAGCGTAGAGACTGGACCCAATCGCTGGACGTAAGTTTTTAACAATTTATTAAGAGCTGGTTGCCCAGACGCAGCTCGAGGGCTTAACATAAATTAAATCTGTGGCTCGGAAGCAGCAACAAAAAGCTAAGGCAAAAACAGAACAGAGCAATCAGGCAGGAGCATGTTGTTCACGCTATATGATTGACAAAAGAACCTGAGCCAAACAGAACTGGTAGAGAACTTAAATAATCAAGGGAACAATCAAGACAACACGGCACAGGTGGAGAGACCAATAATGACTGAAAGCTGACGCATGAGGAAAACGAAAATGACAGGATGGGCAGGGCTACACACACACAATCAAAAACAGAGGGAGACACAGAACATGAGCAGGGGATCAGGGGAGACAAATCCATGACAATCATAATACAAAAAAATGACTGAACAGAACTCTGATCATAATAATCACAATATTAATCACAAAACTAACAAAATCATTAATCTAACAAATGATAAATGCAGAAAATTCAATGAAGTAAACTCAAGGCGAGGACGTAGATTGGAGTCCATGCTCTAAAAAAAATGCAAACAATACATCAAGATGAAGACATGGGACTCAACCCACACTCTGACATTTAGTCCATGTCCATGCTTTATGTTCATTTTGATGTCATTGTGTTTCCCTGGTCATTATTACTTTGCATTAGTTGCCTTTGTGGGGACACACATTCGTGACCTGCTTTTGGACTCACATTTTAGACCAAAGCAAGGGCAGAGCTTCTGTGGTTATTACAGGAAGCTGCAGGAGAGTTAGCTTTGGTATGCAAAGCTCGAGACTGTGAGATATAATTAAGGGATTAATGAGGGGAGGCATTGTAGATAGTGGTGTGATATCATGCAGAGAGGATGCATTGTTGCTGTCTTTATAATGCAATGGTTTTGTGGGACATGTGACCTGTTAACTGTAAGAGTCCTGGTATTTAAGGACGAGAGTTCCCTTTGTTGCTCTCTTTATTCTGCTTTGTGATGTTGGAAGATGTGAATAAAACTGACTCGAGAGATAAACTCTGCCTCGTCATTTTCACATTTCCACACTGATGACCCTAAGACGTATCATGAAAGAGGAGAATTCCCCCGGGCCAGCCTCGTCAGGAGCCCCCAGCCAAGAGAATGCCGCTACAGTCCAGCTACCGGACTTCTGGCAGAACAATCCATACTCCTGGTTCAACGCGGTTGAGACGCAGTTCAACCGACGGGGGATATCGGTAGATGCCACAAGATTCTACCACGTAGTCACAAAGCTGGACAACAACACGGTCCAGCATGTGGAGAGCCTGATCGACCAGCCGCCGGACAACGACAAATACGGCACGTTGAAGGCTGCACTCATCCAGCAATTCACCCCCTGGAGAGGAGCGAGCAGAGAGGCTCCTGGGGCTGACGGAGTAGGAAAATGACATGCCCGCGAACCTGATGGAGAAGTTGTTGAGGTTGAAAGACTCTGATGACGATCACTTCATTTTCACCCACCTCTTCCTCAGGACTATACCGTCAGCAGCGAGAGCGACCCTGGCCAGTTCGCCACTGTTGGCCCAACGGGACTACCGCGCGCTGGGTCAAGAGGCGCAGCGGATTGTCAACGCCACCAAGCGGCGCGCAGCCGCGGCCGCTGCAGCAGAACTCAGCGCGACGACCGGAGACGACAGGAGGCCAGAGGCAGCGGTACCAGACGCACCGACGACGGCAGCGGCAGGGGCCAGGGAACGCGGATCGGACGTCCTTTGTTTCTACCATCGCCGCTTCGCAGAGAGGGCACGCAAATGTGTACCACCATGCCAGTTCGGGCATTTGGGAAATGCTAAGACCAGGGGTCGGTAGCAGCCGTGGCCCTTGGGGAGGAGAACAAGCTGCTCTACTTGTCGGACGCACGCTCGGGGAGGCAGTTCCTCGTCGACACAGGCTCCTAGTTGAGTTTCATCACGTCTTCCTACGCGGACAGACTAGCTGGTTCCGGAGGTCCCCGGGTGTCAGCAGCGAACGGCTCGGAGATTAAGACCTTCGGTGAGAAGACTCTGCTTTTGTCTCTACACGGCCGTACATTTGAGTGGACTTTTGTTGTAGCAGCAGTAAATTTCAATATGTTGGGGGCTGATTTTCTGTGCTCACATGGTTTGTTGGTTGATCTCGCTAACAGGCGCTTGGTTAATGCACTTTCTTTTGATTCTATCTCCTGCACAGCGCGAGTGGCCCCACCTACAGCACAAGCCAACGTCACAGCTGCAAGCGGTAAGTTCCACACATTGCTCACTCAGTTCCCAGCACTCATGGTCCCCACTTTTTCAGCAACAGTCGCTAAGCATGGGGTGGAGCATTTTATTACCACTACCGGACCGCCTGTTTTTGCAAAAGCTCGGCGCTTGGACGCAGCTAAACTAGCCATAGTGCGCGAGGAATTCGCCAACCTGGAGAGGTTGGGCATTATCAGACGTTCAAACAGTCTGTGGGCTTCCCCGCTGCACATGGTCCCGAAAGCCGATGGATCATGGTGACCTTGCGGGGATTTTCGCAGGTTAAACAACGCTACAGCTCATGACCGCTACCCAATCCCGCATATCCAAGATTTTTCCGTTCATTTAGCAGGGTAGTGACGCGGACGTGCGGGCGCTCCAGTCTGGACCAACAGGGTTAAGGCTGGAGAACAGGGTGCTGCAAGACGGTATGCCCCCCCTAATCTGCGATGTCTCCACGGGTCGGCCGCGACCAGTAGTACCAGCTACGTGGCGCCGCCGTGTTTTTGACTCGATTCATTCTTTGGCGCACCCGGGAGTGCGCGCGTCGGTCAAAATGGTAGGAGAAAAATTTGTGTGGCCGAGCCTTCGCAAACAGGTTAAAGAGTGGGTAGCAGCCTGCACGGCGTGTCAACGAGCCAAAGTACACAGGCACACGAGAGCTCCTTTGGAGCTGTTTCACATTCCGGCCAAGAGGTTCGACCACGTTCATGTGGACCTTGTGGGCCCCCTCCCGCTGTCACAAGGGTGCACACACCTTCTCACAATGGTGGACCACACCACACGCTGGCCTGAAGTGGTCCCGCTGGCATCAACCACGGCCGAGGAGGTTGCGCGCGCGTTTTTAACAGCTTGGGTGGCGCGCTTCGGCGTTCCATCGGATGTTACGTCCGACAGAGGCCCTCAATTTGTTTCCGAGCTTTGGTCGACAATGGCCCGCAGCCTGGGTGTCACAATTCACTGCACAACTGCGTACAATCCGCAGGCTAACGGGTTATGCGAACGTTTTCATAGGTCATTGAAAGCAGCTCTCAGGGCGTCACTGACGGGTGCAAATTGGGTAGACAAGTTACCGTGGGTGTTGTTGGTTTGCGTTCTGCGCCTAAAGAGGACTTAGAAGCCTCCCCAGCAGAGCTCGTGTTTGCGCAGCCACTCCGGCTCCCTGGGGAGTTTCTCCCAGATAACCCTGCGCCAGACACCTCCCGGTCTCAGCTGTTGCAGACGGACATAGAATCAAACACGCTGCCCGGCCCCGCGCATCGCAGTTTTCCACGCGTTTTTGTGCCTAAAACTTTGAAGAACGCAGAGTTCGTTTTTGTCAGACACGATGCACACCGAACCCCGCTGCGACCGCCTTATGACGGACACTTCAGAGTGCTGGAAACAGGGGACAAGCACTTTTTGCTAGATTTGGGGGGTAGGGAAGAGAAAGTTGGCATAAACAGACTCAAACTCGCTTTTGTGGTGGCAGATGAGCAAGTGCTGTTGGCGAGGGCCCTGCGGCGAGGCAGACCCCCGCGGAGGGCTTCACAGAGTAATGTTTCCCCAGAACCCCCACAGGTGCTGACAAAAGGTTTCCACCCCCAGACGGCAAACCCCCAGCGTGACAGCGCCGCAGAGATGTCCAACCCCAGCTACAGCAGATACGGCAGGAGACGGAAGCCCAGACAGCTGGTGGACTAATGTGTATTGATACTATCACGGCATGCATGTTGTTTTTCCCTTGTTTGTTCTAAAATGCTGGGGGGGGGGGGGGCTTTGTGTGGGGACACACATTCGTGACCTGTTTTTGGACTCACATTTTAGACCAGAGCAAGGGCAGAGCTTCTGTGGTTATTACAGGAAGCTGCAGGAGAGTTAGCTTTGGTATGCAAAGCTTGAGACTGTGAGATATAATTAACCTCTTGTGCTCCGTTGTTCCGCGGGCGGGCAAGTCTCTGCGTCCTAGGACGCACGAGGGCGCACAAGAGCGCACCCGTGCGCGCTCGGACGCATGACGCATGATATACTGATGATGGTGCAGATGGAGATGGTGCTGGCCTCCAAGCGCCACTGGGAAAAAAAAGCTGCAGACACAGAACCGATTAGTTCATCTGACTGACCTGTCATTCGACTAATAAGAGCCTTGAATTGGGTTTCTGAAACCATGAAGAGCCAATGAATGAAAATCTAGCCAGAAGGACCCGCCTCCCAACGGCTGCGAGCCAATTGAAGCACAGAAGTTCGCTGAGCTGTTGTCTAAAGCTGGGTGAAGAGAGACTTTCAGCAGCCACAGGCAGTGGTTTATTTATTTTATTTAATTCCAGCAGAGTGTTTAGGATTCTCTTCCGTCATCATTGACCGACGACGAAGGTCGTAAATCATTCACCAAAACCGCAATAATGGAATTATGTTTTGATCGGGATCCACGAGCGGAGCAGTGTCGCGTTCGTCTGACAATGGGGAAGAGAAGTTTGCCAGGACGCTGCTGTGAAGAGGTAAGGTGTTATAAGCTAAATTATTATTTCTCCCTGAAAACTGTAATCCAAAAATGACTTTTGACCGATCGGTAAATTACAACTGTACGGCGCACGCACTTCGTACTTCGTGCGCCGCGATAAACGGTTCATTTGCCGTGTTCGGACCGTGAACCCCCCCCCGCTGCAGAAGAGGAGTGGGGGGGGGGGCGTTCACGGTCCGAACACCCCCGGTCCGCGGGGGGAAGCCACGCTGACTGCGCAGCGGTCATCACATAGACATATAAGTCTATTCCTTCATGTAGCGATGGCCGTCCTCTGTAGTGGGGGGGGGACAACCCCCCCCACACACACACAGTAGCGAGGGGGGGAAGCCGCTGTGACAGCGTTGCTGTGGAAACATGCAACGAGTGTAATCTGTCATGTAGCGAGGGCCGAACTCCGTCCTTGGTAGCGGGGGGGGGGACGACCCCCCCCCCCCCACACACACACACACACACACACAGACACAGCTCTGAGTGTGACCTTTCATTAGAGCCTAAAATGAAGATTCTACATTGAATTATTCAAAAGTTACAGACGTTTTTCCTAACTGTGCCATTTGGCACAATTTGGCACAGTTCCAAAACGCCTGGGAACAGCCTGAGAACAAAGCTGTGTAAAATATTCATTTTTTGTGGTATTGTTACCAAATTTGGATCTCAGCTGGATAACACTTGGTTCTACATTTCTGTTGCATTTTCCAGCCGGATCGGACAGCTGTGTGTTATTTGCAAGCATTTGTATCCAAAAAACACTGTGTCCAAATTTATTTTCTTCAAGTTCAGTATGTTTAGATGACTGTAACTCAGTGGCCGGAGCACGTAGAGAGATCATGTTTTTTTTGCCAAAAAATTCAAAGTGTTTTCTTTTAAATGAGATCAACCCCATGAAGATGCTGCAAAGGGTTGAATAACAGCTTTCGATTTACTTTGGGCACGTTATTTTTAGGCATTTTTAGGAAAATTGCCCGGAGTGCAAGGGGTTAAGGGATTAATGAGGGGAGGCATTGTAGATAGTGGTGTGATATCATGCAGAGATTTATTCTGCTTCGTGATGTTGGAAGATGTGAATAAAACTGACTCGAGAGATAAACTCTGCCTCGTCATTTTCACATTTCCACACCTTCTGTGTTCCCCCTGGGTCCTCCGTGATTGTCAAATGTGTTCCCTTCCATCTCTGTGTCCTTAGTCTGTCGTGTTGTCCCCGTTGTTGCTGTCTTCTGTGTCCTCGCTTGGTCTTTTGTTCAAGTCTCATGTGTATCCCCTATACATACACTACCGTTCAAAAGTTTGGGGTCATCCAGACAATTATTTTGTGTTTTCCATGAAAAGTCACACTTATTTACCACCATGAGTTGTAAAATGAATAGAAAATTTAGTCAAGACGTTGACAAGGTTAGAAATAATGATTTGTATTTGAAATAATAATTTTTTCCAGATACTCAACCTGCTCAAAGGAAGGTCAGTTTTATAGCTTCTCTAACCAGCTAAACTGTTTTCAGCTGTGCTAACATGATTGCACAAGGGTTTTCTAGTCATCCATTAGCCTTCTGACGCAATGAGCAAACACATTGTACCATTAGAACACTGGAGTGATAGTTGCTGGAAATGGGCCTCTATACACCTATGTAGATATTGCACCAAAAAACCAGACATTTGTAGCTAGAATAGTCATTTACCACATTAGCAATGTATAATAGATATTAGAGTGTATTTCTAATTAGTTTAAAGTTATCTTCATTGAAAAAAACAGTGCTTTTCTTTCAAAAATAAGGAAATTTCTAAGTGACCCCAAACTTTTTAACGGTAGTGTATATACCTGCTGTTTTCAGTACCTCGTG
Source organism: Pholidichthys leucotaenia (assembly GCA_020510985.1). NCBI lineage: Eukaryota > Metazoa > Chordata > Actinopteri > Cichliformes > Pholidichthyidae > Pholidichthys > Pholidichthys leucotaenia. The sequence goes on along the minus strand of CM035842.1, from coordinate 353,883,258 downwards.
TGTTCCATACCCATAGCCACTTTCCCTCACATGTGTTGCTGTTTAGCTCCTGATTGTCTCCCAGCTGTCTTGCGTCTGTGATCATTAGTTCCCCTATATATGTCAGTCTGCATTGGTGTGTGGCGCCATTGTCGATCTTCCCTGCCGGCTTCCTAGTGTTCCAGGTTACCTCGAATGAGTGTTTTGCCTTTAGACTCCTGAGTTACTTTCCAGCCCCCATGCTGTGTCTTTTGTTTCTCTGAGTTTTCTGTTAATAAATCATGTTGCACTTGATTACTGTCTGCACTCTGAGTCCTCCTTCTTACCTTCCCACCGGAGGTAGTCATTGTGGTGTAATGTTAAATGTGCAACCTAGTGCATTTAATTCCCAGGGCGGATGTTTATGTGGCGGAAGGTTACAGGAAACCAGCAGGGGTGTTGTTTGGCACGGTAGACAGAAAAACCATTGTTGTTTTGAGTAAAGCCAGTAAACATTGTTCAATAAAAATTACAAAGGAGGACCTGGATTGGTCTTTGTCTGAAAAAGAACCCAACATGACATGGTGTCAGAAGCGGAGCTGTTTTAAGCGACAGAGTGAGGGTTCTCCTGCAGACCAGTGAGAAAAAAAGGAAAAGAAAAAACGGCACAATGCAGGGTGAGGCAGCGGCACCTGAGGAGTTATCCAGGCCAGCACATGCGGCTCCTCCAACGGCAACTTTCACCATCAAACATCCCGAACCTTTTGATTTCTCAAAACCACAGGAGTGGGAGAAATGGATACGGCAGTTTGAGCGCTTTAGACTGACAAGTGACCTGAACAACTCGTCTGACGCTGACCAGGTGAACACTCTTGTGTACTGCATGGGGGATGAAGCTGACGACGTGCTACGAGGGCTAGAGCTAACTACTGAGCAGCGCCAGCGGTATGATGCAGTCAGAAATGGTTTTGACAAATACTTCGATCCGAAGAAAAACGTTATATATGAAAGAGCAAAATTCAATAAGAGAGTGCAGCCGACAGAAACAGTGGATTTATTCATCACTTCACTGTATGCACTGGCAGAAAACTGTGAGTATAGAGAACTTTGATGATGAACTTTTGAGAGACAGATTAGTCGTTGGCCTTAAAGATCCGGCTTTGTCAGAGAGGATGCAGCTTGATAAGGACCTCACTCTCACTAAAGCTATCACTATGGCCCAACAGTCAGAAGAAATAAAGCAACAACAGTCAGATCTGAGAGGAGAGACAAGTAAAACAGCTGTGGATGCAGTGCATGTTAAAGGAGGAAAACAGCACAAATATAAAGAGCAGACACAAGGACAGCATAAAATTAAGAAAACAACACACACCAGAATAGAAAATAGCAGAGCATGTCCTAAATGTGGTCAAACACCCTTCCACTCAGCATCCCAGTGCCCGGCTAAGTGCAGAATGTCACCTGTGTGGGAAAAGGGGACATTACAGAAGAGTCTGCAGGTCCAAGAGCACAATCAGTGAGGTTACACGAGACGAAGATGGACCGTTTTTAGGGAAACTAGATTCTGGGGATGAGCCATGGTTGGCAGACCTTAAGAGGCAGCAGAGTGACATTTAAATTAGATTCTGGAACAGATGGCACTGCCATTCTTGAACAAGTGTTTGAAGGAATAAAAGAGATGAAAAGCTACAAAAAGCAGAAAAATCTCTTTATGGTCCAGGTGGAACTGAACTAACTATTCTAGGGTCAGTTACAGAGACACTCTTATAGAGAGAGGAGCACTACAGAGAAGATACAGTATATGTTATGGAAAACTTGCGTGTTGTATTGCTGAGCAGATCCGCCTCTATGAAACTCAAGCTGATGGCTAGGATTGACACTGTGGACCAGCAAACAGTTATGAAGACATATCCAAAACTCTGTGATAGACTTGGACTGGTTCGGAAACCATACACCATTAAACTTAAATCGGATGCAGTCCCATTTTCTCAGAAAGTGCCCTGACAGATCCCATTATCTATGATGGATAAGGTTAAACAAGAGCTGGAGAGGATGGAAAAACTAGGGGTCATCAGCAGTGTGGAGAAACCAGCTGACTGGTGTTGTGTCATGGTGGTTGCCCCTAAAAAGGACAAAGAAAAGGTACGCATCTGTGTGGACCTGACACCCCTGAATAAGTCAGTGTGTCGAGAAAGACACATCTTCCCCTCTGTGGACCAAACCCTAAGCATGCTGACAGGTGCACAATACTTCACCAAGTCAGATGCAAATATGGGCTTCTGGCAGATACCGCTGTCAAAAGAGTCAGCTCTCTACACAACATTCATCACACCATTTGGGCGCTACCACCTTAACCGCTTGGCCGTTGGTATTTCCTCTGCCCCAGAACATTTTCAGAACATGATGGTGACTGAGGTAACAGCAGGTCTGCAAGGGGTTGTCTGCCATATGGATGATGTCCTCATTTGGGGAGCCACAAAGGAACAGCATGATGTGAGAGTGGACGCTGTCCTAGAGCGAGCAGAAAAAACTGGGGTCACACTAAACATGTCAAAATGTGAATTTGGTAAGAGAGAAGTAAAATTTCTTGGCTACATCATTTCAGTTGATGGAATGAAGCCAGATCCAGAGAAAACCAAAGCTGTGCAGGACATGAAAGAACTGAGGAACATGAGCGAACTCAGGAGCTTCCTCAGGATGGTGAACCAGTTAGGGAAGTTCATCCCGAACCTGTCTGAAAAAGACAAACCACTAAGAGATTTGCTTTCCAAAAAGAACCAGTGGCATGAACAGCAGCAGGCATTCTGCAACTTAAAATGTGAGCTCTCATCTGCACCTGTGCTACAGCTTTATGATCCAAACAAACCACAGAAAATATCTGCAGATGCTTCATCATATGGGCTAGGGGCAGTGCTACTACAGAAAGGAGGTGAGGTGTGGTCACCAGTTGCTTATGCTTCCAGGTCACTGACGGACACAGAGCAGTGCTACGCTCAGCTGGAAAAAGAGGCACTGGCGCTCACTTGGGCCTGTGAAAGATTCAGTGTCTTCATTCTTGGTGTACATTTCGAACTGGAAACTGACCACAAGCCACTAGTGAGTCTGGTGGGAGGTCAGGCACTAGACTCACTGCCACCTTGCACACAGAGATTCAGGATGCGCCTAATGAGGGAAAAGTCTTACAACAGCTGACACATTATCCCGCCTGCCACTTCCTAATGGGGTCACACACACTGACACTGACCTGATGGAGGACACTAATATATATGTTGAGTCTATCCTATCTAGTTTTCCCACAAGTGACAGATATCTTGCTGAGCTACGAGAGCAACTGCATGCCGACAGTGTTTGCAACCAGATCATGAACTACAGCAGGGAAGGATGGCCAGACCGGAATCGGCTACAAGGAGCAGTTAAACACTACTGGCAGGAAAGAGCCACCTTAATAGTGCACAATGGACTCCTCCTGCGAGGCATGAGGTTAGCCATACCTGCATGCATGATGAATGATGTACTGGAGAAGATCCACGAAGGTCACCAAGGAGTAGGAAAGTGCAGAGAACGAGCTAGCCAGACAGTATGGTGGCCAGGCCTAAGCAGTCAAATTGGTCCTGAGGTGCAGAGAGTGCATAAAGGAAAGAGTAAATCCCAAAGAACTTCTGATGCCAACCCAACTTCCAGATAGGCCCTGGCAAAAGGTTGGAGCTGACTTATTCACCTTAAAAGACAAAACTTATTTGCTGGTGGTTGATTATTTTTCTCGATTCATAGAAATAGCTCAGCTCAGCCCAACACAATCCACTGATGTTATTGTCCACTTAAAATCAATATTTGCACACCATGGTATCCCTGAGACTCTTATCAGTGACAATGGCCCACAGTTCACTGGACATGACATGAGAGAGTTTGCAGAAGATTATTAATTTGATCACGTGACCAGCAGCTCTAAGTACCCTCAAAGTAACGGTGAGGCAGAGCGAGCTGTGCAAACGATCAAAAACCTGCTCAAGAAAGCCAGAGATCCCTACTGTGCCCTGCTTGCCTATAGAACCACACCACTGAGCAATGGCTACAGCCCAGCCCAACTTCTTATGGGTCGACGCCTTCGCACCACATTGCCAGCACTCCCGGAGATGTTGGAACCAGCTCTTCCTGACCTACAGCAACTTCATCGCACTGAAAGGGAGAAGAGGAGGATGGAGGCACAAATTTTTAATAAGAGACACAGAGCAAAGGACCTGACTAGACTGTCACCAGGAGATTCTGTCTGGATCTCAGATGCAAAAGCACCAGGCACAGTGACGTCCACCCACCCTACACCATGATCATATTTGGTCAACGGTTCACAGGGAACATTGAGGAGGAATTGCAGCCATTTAGTTCCTATGCCTTCACCAGAGTATCAAATGGAGATTCCACAGGACTTCCCTTCTGAGGACATCTCCACAGAGACTCAGACTCAGAAAAGCTCACCTGCCATCGTGAGAACAAGATCAGGCAGAGAAGCGAAGAAGCCACAAAGACTTAACCTGTGAAATAAAAAAAAAAAAGTTAAAAAGAAACAAAAAAAAACTGTGGTTCTTTGAAACTGAATGGGGATGGAAAAGCTTAATAGATAATTTAGAGTATGAAGAATGAGATGTAATGTTAAAAGGTGACACAAATATATGGTTTTCCTTTAAGTTCAAATAATGTAGTTAACAGAAAATGAGTAAAAACTACACAGAATTTTATTAAGGGTCACTTCAACTTAAAGTAAGGGGGATGTGGTGTAATGTTAAATGTGCAACAGACAGAAAAACCGTTGTTGTTCTGAGTTAAGCCAGTAAACGTTGTTCAATAAAAGTTACAAGGGAGAACCTGGATTGGTCTTTGTCTGAAAAAGAACCCAACATGACAGTCATTACAATATACAATCATTATCAGTATCATGTTAATGCCCTAAGATGCTGGGATAGGTTCCAGCCCCCCCGCGACCCGAAAAGGATTAAGCAGAAGAAGATGGATGGATGTTAATGCCAAATCATCTACTAAAACTTGGCTGGCAATTTGCATTTATGTTGTGTGGCTTCATCAGACGAATAATAAATTGTAAAATCTGATCCATTAAAACTGAATCACATACTTTGGTAGCACTTTAAAATACAGCCCACCAATTACAGGGTAAGTTAAGTACTAGAGAAATCAGTGTAAATACTGAAAACAGACCGGAGAAAAACATGGCAAAAGGAGAAAGCAGGGCAAAACAAAAAGAATAAGTAACGGATAAGTACTGTATGGGCATGGGCTGTATTAGGACTTAACTTTCATTGAACATATTGTAATGTCGGGGCTGTGTTAAGGGGGTGGGGATTTTCCCGGCATGCTTTGGCAGCGGAGGATTCAAAGGGTGTTATCATTCGTGTGTTCTAAAGTGTTATTGCCGTGTCATTATAACTGCATTATAATGACACAGCAGTGTTATAAGAAGAGTCAGAGCAGTGACTGATCATGTGTTTGTGTCACCCTTAGTGAGACGGAGGTCTGTGTGAATGACCTCCCCTCTTGTCTGTGTTGAGGAGGTGTGTTTTAAATAAAGCCTGTTTCGTTACAGTCATGTCTCCTTTCTTGTGTGAACCCCCACTACGTCACACTGGTGTCAGAAGTTGGGATATGGAGCAGATGGAAGCCAGGATCAGAGCAGAGATCCAGCAGCTGGAGCGATTCATCGCTCAGATGGGAATGGACGACAGAGCTGGTACACCGACTCACAGAGTTGCTCGCCGGGATGAACGGAGCAGCGAACCCAACAGGACCAGCGTACCCCGCCTTCTGCCTTTCTCAAGGCAGGGTGGGCTGAGCAGAGCAGATCAGCCCCGCTCCCCACCCTTTTCAGGGCAGGACAGGCTGGCAATTCCACTGCGACCAGGGGCGGCGATCGACCGAGAGGCGACCGTCCCACCCATCTGGCAGCGGGCCAAGGTTCCCCACTTTAACGGTGAAACCCTGCTGGACGACTACCTGGTCCAGGTCGAGCTGGCTGCTCCGCTGAATGGCTGGCCACCCAAAGAGACCACCGTGCAGGTCGTGCTGGCCCTGGAGGGAAGGGCCCTCCGCACGCTGTCCAAGGAACGTTGCAGCTGGCCAGCACTACAAGGAGCGCTCCGGAGGTGGTTTGGGAGAGCGGCCAACGCTGAGTACGCCAAGGAACAGCTGGCCAACCGCTGGTGATGTAGCCAGGAGAGCCTGGGAGCCTATGCAGCGAACATACAGCTGCTGACATGGCGCAGCTACCCGGATTTCGAGCCACCGGTACTGGAGAAGCTTGCCCTCCAGAACTTCATCCGGGGTCTCCACCTGGCCCAGCTCCAGAGCCACATCCGGATTAACGCCGCGAGCAGCTGGGAGACTGCTGTGGCAGAAGCGGAGCAGGTGGAACCACTAATGGCTTGTACAGCTGATGCATCAGCACCGAGACAGAGAGCCTTCCAGGCCACGGCTGAGAGCGAGGAGGAGGAGGAGGGACTGCGGCAGACCACAGCGGTGTGCCCACGGAGAAGACAGCCGTGGCGGCACAAGGAGGGGTGCTTCCGCTGCGGGGAGCCAGGACACATCGCGCGGTACTGCCCGGCACCCACCCCACGACAAACCGGCCCCTCGCCAACGTTAAACTAGAGCGAGGTGGCATGGACTGGGACCTGCCGCCTCTCACAGATATTTTCCTCGATGAGCTGTCACCGCATGTGGGCCGAATTGGACACTCGCCAGGGATGTACCTACAGTGCAGCCTGGACAACACGCCAATCCAGGCCCTGATCAACACTGGTTCTACCATCTCCCTGGTCCGACCCGGTGTGCTGCCAGGCACGGATGAGACAGAACCGCAGGGGTGGGAACCCACCGGGCGCTGCGTCACCACAGCTACCGGTGAGCGTGCCAGACTGGGAGGGCGGTGAGTTCTTGTGGTGGGGGTGGCCGGCCAGAACACAAACCACCCGTTCTGGCTGGCTGACATCCAAGAACCCTGCATTATTGGACTCGATCTGCTTGCAGCATGGAGCGCAAAAATTGACACCGCCAGATCGTCCCTCCTGCTGGGAACTCGGACCATCACGCTCTGCAGCGGGGCCCAGAGGAGGAACCCAGAGGCCTGATTGAGGGACCGCCAGGATGGACCGAACCTGGCGGGTCTCCGCAAGTACTGAACCCAACTGCGCCACCAGCACAAGCAGAGGGAGCACGATCACAGATAGAAACAGCAAGGGGGAGGGCCACAGCGGAGCGGGTCAACATGCCAGCAGAAACGCAGCAGGCGGTCGAGGAATTGTTCCAGCAGAGTTGCAGCGGACTACAATCGGGACAGAGACACCAGCTGCGGGAGCTGTTGGACTGCTACGTGGACGTCTTCACTGTGAAAGATGAGGAGTGCACCCGAACCAGCTTGGTGCAGCACGGGATCGACACCGGTGAGACCAGGTAGATCCGGCTCCGCCCCCGCCGTCTGCCTTTTTCAAGGCGGGCGGCAGCAGAACAAAAAGTATGAGAAATGCTGGAGGCAGACATTATTGAGCCCTCCAACAGCCACTGGGCGGCACCGGTGGTGCTGGTTAGGAAGAAGGATGGTTCGTGGCGGTTCTGTGTGGATTACCGATGCCTGAATGACATCACCCGAAAGGATTCCTGCCCCCTGCCCCGCATCGATGACGCGCTGGATCACATCGCCGGCTCCAGCTGGTTTAGCTTGCTGGACCTCCGCAGGAGCTATTGGCAGGTAGAGCTGTCACCTGAGACCCACCAGAAAACAGCCTTCTCCATCAGGCAGGGACTGTATCAGTTCAAGGTGATGCCATTTGGACTTTGCAATGCCCCGGCCACCTTTGAACGTCTGATGGAGCAAGTGTTGGCTCACGTACCCCGGAGCCGCTGCATTGTTTATCTGGATGACCTGCTGGTTCACGCAGCTGATTTTGACAGCGCCCTGTCCAACCTCTGGGAGGTATTGGACGCCATCTGACAGGCCGGGCTGCGGCTACACCCGCGGAAATGCCACCTACTTCACCGGGAGACCACCTTCCTGGGCCACGTCATCAGCGCAGTGGGAGTCGCCACCGATCCAGAGAAAGTGGCAGCGGTGAAAAACTGGCCAGTGCCGCGGGATGTGGGAGAGCTACGGAGTTTTCTCGGACTGGCCTCCTATTATAAGAGATTTGTGAAAGACTTCGCCACCATTGCCATCCCGCTGCATCAGCTGACACAGAAGGGTCGTGCGTTTCAGTGGAGTGAGAACTGTGCTGCTGCTTTTTCCACCTTTGCTCAGCGCTCATCGGAGCCCCCATCCTGCAGTATTGGGGTGGTGTTATCCCGGGAGGGAGAACACGGAGAGCATGCAGTTGCTTTTTTCAGCTGCACTCTCAGCAGAGCCGAAAGGAATTATTGCGTTACTCGCAGAGAGCTGTTGGCTGTCATCCAGGGGCTTCGCCATTTTCGCCCATATGCGTACGGGGGGAGGTTCCAGCTCAGGACGGATCATGCTTCCCTGACCTGGCTACTGAACTTTAAAGAGCCAGATGGACAGTTGGCGAGATGGCTGGAGGCACTGCAGGATTATGATTTTCAGATTGTGCATCCGGCAGGCCGCCTCCATGCCAATGCTGACGCATTGTCTCAGTGTCCCTGTGCGGCGGAGGACTGTTTGTCACTGCCAGCGGGGAAAGGATCGAGACCAAGCCGTCCCACGGGCTGCTGCTCTCCGGACCGCTGTGAGCAGGAATAACACAGCGGCGCACAGCTCCTCCTCAGATAACCAGGCAGCTCTCCCCAGCAATGATGTCACAGAGGCCCTCGACGCGCAGCAGCTGCAGAGCGAGCAGGACAGAGATCCGGTCATTTCCCGGGTTTGGCAGTGGCTGGACGCGGGCCAGTGGCCCGCCTGGGAGGCTGTGTCTGCGCTGGACCCAGAGACCAAGGCCCTACACGCCCAGTGGGCCAATCTCCGCTGTCACGAGGGTGTTGAGTATCGGCAGTGGCAGACTCCAGCTGGGCAGCGTTACGTCTGGCAGCTGCTGGTTCCCCGGCGGCTCCGGCCCAACGTACTCTGGCTGGTCCACGGGGCGGTAGGAGCGGGCCACTTCGGGGTGACAAAGACTGCAGCGTCTTCGAGCCCGGTTCTACTGGCCCGGATGTCACCAGGATGTAGAGCTCCACGTTCATCGCTGCGACACCTGCACGGCTCAGAAGGGGCCGACTCAGCGATCCCACCCTCCCTTGCAGCAGTACCAGGTGGGAGCACCGATGAAGCGGGTAGGGGTGGACATTCTGGGCCCTTTACCGACCATGGATCGGGGGAACCACTACGTACTGGTCGCAATGGATTATTTCACCAAATGACAAGAGGCGTACACGGTCCATGATCAGATCGCTGCCACCACAGCATCAAAACTGGTGGACGAGATATTCTGTCGGTTTGGCGCATCGGAGGAGCTGCACAGCAATCAGGGTCAGAACTTTGAGGCAGAGGTCTTTGAGGAGGTCTGCAATCGGCTGGGCATCCGGAAGACCCGGACCACCCCGCTGCATCCACAGAGCGATGGCCTGGTTGAACAGTTCAACCGGACCCTCACCACCCAGCTCGCTGTCCTAGTGGACCAGCGACAGCGAGACTGGGACCTGCATCTGCCCTTTGTTCTGAGGGCGTACCGGATGGCAGCACAGGAATCCACCTGGTGCACTCCTGCAGCGCAGATGTTTGGACGCGAGCTGCGCACACCGGTGGATTTGGTATTCACCCCCCCCCCTTCCCGAGCCGGAGGTGGAGGGCAAACCGGGGTTGGATTATTTGTTTTGCTTGAAGGAACGTCTCCACACGGTGCACGGACTGGCTCGGGAGGCCCTGGCAGCGGTGGGGAGCTGGCAGATGAGGGCATATGACTCCTGCTGCCAGGGGAGGGACTTTGCACCAGGAGATCGAGTCTGGGTTTTCTGCCCGGAGCGAAAAAGGGGACTGTCACCAAAACCGGCGAGCCATTGGTCAGGACTGTGCGTGGATCTACAGAGACTGTCGGATGTGATATACAGGGTGAGGCTGCAGAAAAGAGACCGGGTCATGGTACTCCACCGTGACTGTCTCGCCCAGTACCAGCCATCCACCCCGCGGGTGGTCGAGCCGGAGCCTTCACCCCGACCAGATACTCCGACCGAGGCACAGATGAACACTAGCGGGCCTGTGCGTGCTGGTCGTCGACAATGGAGGCCGCCCCGACACCTGGATGGATTTGTGTTGGACTTTTGAGCTGGACTTTTATTATTCTGGGGACAGAAACCAGTCCCGGGGGGGGGGGGGTGTGGCAGTGTAACGTCGGGGCTGTGTTAAGGAGGCGGGGATTTTCCTGGCATGCTTTGGCAGCGGAGGATTCAAAGGGTGTTATCATTCGTGTGTTCTAAAGTGTGTAATGACACAGCAGTGTTACAAGAAGAGTCAGAGCAGTGACTGATCGTGCGTTTGTGTCACCCTTAGTGAGACGGAGGTCTGTGTGAATGACCTCCCCTCTTGTCTGTGTTGAGGAGGTGTGCTTTAAATAAAGCCCGTTTCGTCACAGTCATCGCTCCTTTCTTGTGTGAACCCCCACTACGTCACAATATTTAAAAACAGAGTAAAAACAGAATAAGTACAGGAAAAAAAACGGTTAAAAATGGGGAGATAAGGTAAAAACTGTAATTATCGTGGAAAAAAAACAAGGAAAAATGAATAAGTCAAGGTAAAGTGAGGGGTTTTAACTGTGTTGTGCCCCAACTTTCACTGGACAAAATTACCTTTGAAATATGGGTAAAAGCATAGGAAAAGGGGGTAAAAACATAGTAAGTACTGTAAAAATAGGGAAAGAATATGGGGAAAACTGGGTACAGTAAGTACAAAAAAAAACAAAAATGGGGGAAACAGTTAAGTGCTGACAAAAGCAGTAATACCATGGTAAAACCTACTAAAAAAAAAAAAAAAACAGGTGGAAAAGTTAGACCCATGTTTTTTTCTCCTATCCTATCTTTCCCCGTTTTCTCCATTTCTCAAATTTTTTTCTCAGTTTTGGCCATGTTTTTTTCTGTATTAGTACCAACTTTCTCTGTTTTTCTGGTAAGTACCTTGTTTTTATGATATTCTTATGGTTTTTTTAGCCATTATCCTGTTTTCCCATTTTTTTCTTCTGGCACTTACCCTATTTTTACCTTGTTTCAACTGCCTTCAGCCATTTTTGTCATGTCTTTTCCCCCTGTTTTTAATGTCCCCCCACCCTTTTTTTGATAAGTACCCTGTACTTACACTGTATTATAAAGCAGTGTAGAGGATGTGCTCGAATGATGAGGCTGAGTTTAGTTCTTAAGTTCAGCTTTATTGACAGAACACATCGTCTAGCATTCTCAAAGCAGGAAGAAGAGAAAGAATCATATCACATCACCCTTTTATATGTTTCCAGCATCAGAACTCAAGTCACATGGTGTTTTCAGTAAACATACAGTCACAAAGCATCCCTTTGAACCTTCACCATTGTCTCTCATTCCTTGATGAACCGGAAATCTCTCCGGGGCATCTTCTGTGGGACAAAAAGACCAATCTCACACCTCCTCGTTATCTTCTGCAGATTCGAGTCCTTTGTCCTTCCAGACGTGAAACCCCCAATACGCATGCAGTCATATCTCTGTGGAAATGTGAGCCCACAATGTGTGTCGCCCACACTACCCCCCCCCCAAACGTCTAGTAAGGGCAAAACCTGCATGGCATAAAAAAAAGAAAAACACAAAACACTCCATATATCGCTAATCAATCCACCAACTGCCTGGGTTTTAACCTTCTGCCGAATCTGCTGCAAACTGGCTTTGCTACCCCTGCAACATCTCTCTGCATCTGTGGATTAAAGCTTTTAGCACCTTTCTGTGAAGATTCTGGAGAATGTCCTTTCGGCGGCCTGCCACGGCAGGGGGGCCTCGCGAGTTGCACTTCCTCATCAGCCAAAACAAAAGCAGGTTTGAGCCTGTTTATGCAAATCAACTCCCTTCTGCCCCCTAAATCTAGCAGAAAATGCTTCTGCCCGGTCTCCAACACTCTGAACGGTCCGTCATAAAACGGCCGCAAACTTGGACGCTGAGCATCATGTCTAACAAAAACAAACTCTGCATTTTTTAAAGCTTTTGACACAAAAACGTGTGGGAAACTGTGATGGACCGGGCCAGGGAGCGTGTTTGCTCCCGAGTCGCTCTGCCACGGCTGAGCAGGGGGGCCATTTGGTGCGGGGTTATCGGGGAGAAATTCCCCCGGCAAATGGAGAGGTTGTGCAAAAACTAATTCAGCCGGGGAAGCATGCAAATCTTCCTTAGGTGCAGAACGCAATCCCAATAAAACCCATGGAAGTTTGTCCACCCAATTTGTATCCGTCAGCGACGCTCTGAGGACTGCTTTCAATGACCTGTGAAAGCGTTCACATAAACCATTAGCCTGGGGGTTATACGCGGTGGTGCGATGAATCTTCACCCCCAAGCTGCGGGCCATCGATGACCATAGTTCGGAAATAAATTGGGGACCCCTGTCGGACGTTATGTCCGACGGTACACCGAAACGCGTAACCCACGCTGCTAAAAATGCTCGCGCAACTTCTTCCGCTGTGGTTGATGTCAGAGGAATCGCCTCTGGCCAACGCGTGGTGCGATCCACCATCGTCAAAAGATGTGTGTGCCCGTGTGATGGTGGGAGCGGGCCCACCAAGTCAACATGCACATGATCAAAACGCTTAGTGGGGATGTGAAAAGGTTCCAACGGAGCCTTAGTGTGTCTGTGTATTTTGGCTCGCTGATACGCTACGCAGGCTGCCGCCCATTCCTTGACCTGTTTGCGCAACCCGGGCCAAACAAATTTCTCCCCCACCAACTTAATCGATGCGCGCGAGAGAATGGACCAAGTCAAAAACGTGGCGACGCCATGCGGCTGGCACCAAGGGGCGGGGTCGTCCCGTGGAGACATCGCAGATTAGTGGGGGCATACCACTTTGTTGCTCCCTGTGCTCCAGCCTTAACCCTGTTGGTCCAGACTGGAGCGCGCGCACGTCCGCATCGTTAACCTGCTCCTCAGCCATGGCTGCATAATCTAACCCTACACAGACCGGGGTGCGCGTGCTCCCGCGTCGCTGCCCGGGCCCGCGGCCACGGCTACAGAGTCTGCCCCCATGGGGCTTGGTGTTGCTACCGCGCGCGAGAGACAGTCTGCCACAACATTGTGTTTACCCGCGACATGCTGAATATCAGTAGTGAACTCCGATATTGCGGCTAGTTGCCTTTGTTGTCGGCCTGACCAGGGTTCTGAAATTTTGGCCATCGCAAACGTTAGCGGTTTATGATCCACAAACGCGGTGAAACGTCGCCCCTCCAACCAGAACTGAAAATGGCGGATGGCCAAGTGTAGGGCCAAAAGCTCCCTGTCAAACGCACTGTATTTACGCTCACTATCGCGCAAAGTCCTGCTGAAAAACGCGAGAGGTTGCCAGGTACCTGCCACAAACTGTTCAACTACCGCCCCCACCGCTACATCGGAAGTGTCAGTGGTGAGCGCCATGCGGGCCGTTGGAACTGGGTGCGCTAACAAAACTGCGTTTGCCAGGGCTGATTTGACCTGGGCAAAAGCGCGCTCCCGCTCCGGAGACCATTCAACTTTATTTGCGGGCTTTTGTTTTTTTAACGCGGTGTACAATGGCTGCATGAGCCGTGCTGCGCTTGGGAGGAACTGGTTGTAAAAATTAACCATCCCTAGAAACTCCTGAAGCGCCTTGACCGTTTGAGGTTGCGGAAAATCTGTTATGGCACTCACCTTATCTGGCAGAGGAACCGCTCCTTCTGCCGAAACGCAATGCCCCAAAAAATCAATCTGCGCCACCCCAAACTGGCACTTCGCTGGGTTAACTATTAACCTGTGCTCTGCCAGCCTCCGAAAAACTGCTGTGAGGTGTTTTTCGTGCTCGCCCTCGGACGCGCTGGCTACTAAAATATTGTCCAAATAAACGAACACGAAAGGGAGGTCGCGTAAAACTGCATCCATCATGCGTTGGAAAGTCTGCGCGGCCCCCTTGAGGCCAAAAGGCATGCGCAAAAACTCAAAAAGGCCGAAAGGAGTTATGACCGCTGTTTTGGGTACATCCTGCGCGCGCACTGGAACGTGGTGGTAACCGCGCACCAAGTCTATTTTAGAAAAAATGCGCGCCCCCGCCAAATGAACAGAAAAATCCTGAATGTGTGGAATCGGGTAGCGGTCATGAGCTGAAACGTTGTTCAACCTGCGGAAATCGCCGCAAGGTCGCCACGAGCCGTCAGCCTTTGGGACCATGTGTAGCGGCGAATCCCAGGAGCTTTTGGAGCGTCTAACAATGCCCAGTTTTTCCAGATTAGTGAACTCCTCGCGCGCGATGGCCAGTTTAGCTGGGTCCAAACGCCGAGCTTTTGCAAAGACGGGAGGCCCGGTGGTGGTGATAAAATGCTCCACCCCATGTTTAGCCACCGTCGCCAAAAACGTGGGGACTGTGAGTGCTGGGAACTGAGTGAGCAATGTGTGAAACTTACCACCCGCACCTGAGACGCTGGCATGTGCAGTCGGCGGGGCCACCCGAGCTGTGCAGGGAATAGAATGAAAGGACAGTGCATTAATCAGACGTCTATTAGCAAGGTCAACCAATAAACCATGTGAGCACAAAAAATCAGCCCCTAACATGTTGAAACTGACTGCTGCTACAATAAATGTCCACTCAAATGAACGGCCCTGTAAGGACAGAAGCATGGTCCTCTCACCGAACGTTTTAATCGCGGAGCCGTTCGCTGCTGACACTGACACCCAGGGAGCTTTAGACAGCATCAGCCGTTCCGCGTAGGTGGGTGTGACGAAACTCAGCTGGGAGCCTGTGTCCACGAGGAACTGTTTCCCCGAGTGTGCATCCGTCAGGTAAAGCAGCTTGTTCTCGTCACCGAGGGTCGCAGCTGCTACCGGCCCTCGGTCTTGGCGTTTCCCTGGCGCTTGAAGTTGCACGGCGGGACGCACCTGTGCGCTCTCTCTGCAAAACGGCGGTGGTAGAAACACCGGCCGTCCTCCGCTCCGCGTTGCCTGGCCCCCATCGCCGCCGTCGTTGGTGCATCTGGCGCAGCGGCCGCTGGACCTGCGCTGTGTCCGAACGCCGTTCCTGGGCTAGCTGCTGCGGCCGAAACCACGTTCCGCTTGTGGCCGTCGACAAGCCGCTGCGCCTCTTTGCTCAGCCCATGGTAGTCTCGCCTGGCCAATCGGGGCGACTCTGCCAGGGCCACTCTCACTGCTGGCGGCAGGGTCCGAAGGAAAAGGTGGGCGAAAATGAATTCGCCATCCTCAGAGTCTTTGAGCCTCAGCATCTTCACCATCAGGTCCGCAGGTCTATCGTTCTCTGACTCCGGCAACGTCAGGAGCCCCTCTGCTCGCTGTTGGACCGAAGGGGTGAAATGGCTGATCAGCACGTCCTTCAATGCGCTGTACTTGTCGCTGTCTGGTGGATGATTAACCAGATCCTCCACTCTCTGGGCCGTGTGGCTGTCCAGCTTCGCTACCACATGGTAGAATCTTGTGTCGTCGTTGGAGATTCTCCGGAGGTTGAACTGCGCCTCGACTGCGCTAAACCATGAGCGCGGGCTGTGCTGCCAGAAATCGGGCAGCCGGATCGTGGAGGCGGCCATCAGGCTGGCTTCCGCCGAGCCCCGCTCGGGAGAATTCTGTCTGCTCATTCTTTGTCGTAGGTCACCAGTGTAGAGGATGTGCTCGAATGATGAGGCTGAGTTTAGTTCTTAAGTTCAGCTTTATTGACAGAACACATCGTCTAGCATTCTCAAAGCAGGAAGAAGAGAAAGAATCATATCACATCACCCTTTTATATGTTTCCAGCATCAGAACTCAAGTCACATGGTGTTTTCAGTAAACATACAGTCACAAAGCATCCCTTTGAACCTTCACCATTGTCTCTCATTCCTTGATGAACCGGAAATCCCTCCGGGGCATCTTCTGTGGGACAAAAAGACCAATCTCACACCTTCTCATTATCTTCTGCAGATTCGAGTCCTTTGTCCTTCCAGACGTGAAACCCCCAATACGCATGCAGTCATATCTCTGTGGAAATGTGAGCCCACAATGTGTGTCGCCCACAAGCAGTACCACCCCATAAGCATACTGCAAGAACACCATAATTACCCTGAAAACATACTGTAAGCACCTTGTGAGTGTGCCGTAACTACACAGTAATTGCATTCTTCTTCTTATCATATTATTATCATTTTAAACTTTTTTTCTTTTTTTTGTTCAGTGGCATCACACCTTAGTTTGTACGTTGAGTCATAACACACTGCAGAATTGTGTCGCCTAAAAAGCATCTTGTAAGACTGACACACTTGCCTCTTTAGTTCGGAGGCAGAAAGGGCTATATACATGACATTGTAAATAACATTCACTTATATAGGGCTTTTTTTTTTACTCATCTCTGGATGACCAAAGCGCTTTACAGATCCTTTTTTATATAATACAAAATATATTGTGTATATAAAGATCCTTTCTACACGACATTGTTTATATTGCACTGTATGTGAAAGTTTTTCTCACTGTGTACATTATCTTTAATATGTACAACATTTAACCGTAACCCTAACCAATGAAAAATGTTGTGTATGTAGCCAATCAACATGCACAACCATCATGTACAGTATATAGCCAGTGCGTTTGGAGGTACACATACAGTTGTAAGGTTTAAAATAACATTGTTATTCAGCCCTACAGTGTTTTAAACTACATGTCCTGGGGTAACTGTGTCTTTGATTTCTCTTTAGCGTTGTCCACTCCCTTAGCAAGGGAATCAATTGCTGTCTGCTAAATACTTCATATTAAATCAAACAGTATATGTTCTCCAAGCTTTTATTTTGACTTGCGGAGGATGCAACAGAAATACTGCGTAGCAGTGATCCTACTATAAACACTCATCATTTATTCATGTCTCCTGAAAACACATCTTGAACCTTTTAAGACAGTACAAACTCATTTCAAAGAATTTGATTCAATCTTTCGTTTCAAAGGGGACTCGTAATCTCCGCACTGGAAACTAAAGTAAAACTCAGACACAAGAAAAAAAATCTCAATTCATCTGATTTCTTAACCTCAGAGAATGGCAAAGATCAGACAGAATCACTTGCTTGGCTGCAGAGATGAAAATAGTGGGGAAGACATGAAAGCTTTTCTTTTTCTATCTGTTCAGTGTATCAGCAAGATAAATGAGTGTGATTTGACTTTTCAGTGGAGAAAAATGCCTTGCCCCACATGTCAAGCAGACAATTTTCAGAATTAATGAAACACTTCTTTATTTAAACCAGTTTATTGTAGCCGGGCGACGATTTGCAGTGCAGGGAATTAAAAATGCATTTTTGTTCTTTCGTACTACAAAGTTTTAAAGGTCAACATGCAGATGAAAACAAACAAGTATGTCACATTTTGAAACATGAGGTGGATATTTCCACATTACGTACTCGCCCTTAAACTTGTACATCTGAATAGTGGCTGTGCATCAGAATATAATAGGGTTTAATTTCTTTCAGTGTTTTGTTGCGGATGTCACTCTAAATAAATGCTCACATGTCCTCATAGTGTGGACTAGAGATGGGGAAAAGCACTCTAATCCAAGATTCATAGATTATTTCTATACAGCCGAGGAAAAATACATCAAAGTGCATGTGACGTTGAGAGACTGTGCGTGTGTAACTGAGTGGATGGGTAATCAAGCCCCAGCTGGCAATATCCAATTGGGGGGGGGGGTTGAACTCACGACCTCCGGCTTCAGAGTCCAGCACTCGACCCTCTTAGCGACACAGGTAGAGTGCTGGACTCTGAAGCCGGAGGCCGTGAGTTCATATCCCCTGGTTGGATGTTGCCAGTTGGGGCTTGGTAATTGCCTGTCCACTTTGTCGCACTTGGCGTTGTTGGCAGGACTTCATCATCACCATCATAGCAGTCTGTTGGGCGTGACAATGGCTGTTTCATCTAGGTCCCATCAGATTCCTCCACGCAGCTCTGTCCTTCACCCTCCGCTGCCAGGAACTCCTGACCTTGTTAATCCGGGCGACGTCCAAGCCGGTATGAGTTGTCTTCTGACTGACCATTTCATGAAACTGCTTGCAAAATATTTGAGTACTGCTAGCTTTTGCTGGACTAGCGGCACATTCTTGGTAGATAGAAGTATTATCAGTGGCAAGGACAGGCCAAGACAAACTGACTCCAGTATCTGTTGCAGTAACTTACAGGCAGGACTTACTGGCGGTGTATCAGTTCTATTCTCCATATCCCCGCTAGTGTTAGAAGGCTGCCACCGAGCCTGAAAGCTTAAATGCACCTCTGACATTGGGCCAATGTCAAAAATTTGAGGGAAATATGTAGCAGTGTCAATAAAAGCATTCCTACTTGGCTTGCCAAGGGGGTTGGCCCTCTTGGCGACACAGGTAGAGTGCTGAACTTTGAAGCCAGAGGTCACAAGTTCAAATCCCACCAGTTGGGGCTTGGTTGCCACATCCACTTGGTTTCACATGCTTGTATGTGCCGCAGCATCTGAGAAGAATGGAGCTGCTGACTGTATCTGGAACAGGCCTTGTAAATCAATTTTTATACATTTCCTCCACTTCTTTTTCAGCTTTGTCTTCTTTTTGATGCAAGTTTCCCCAAGAGAGTCTTGCTGATAAGGTGTGTGTGCGAATCAGTACTCTCAATCATGGCTACGCGTGTTTTCATGGTGCTTCAGACAGAAGAAAAAGAGGAAAATGTTGAGATGCACATTCGCCTGAGCGCCAACATCTTCGGCTGTTAGTGTGGCATTCACCTTAAGTAAATAAAGCCTTCATGCATGCTGGCGTGTTGTGAGGTTTGCATGGGTATTTGTGGTGTATTGTAAGAGCAAGAGGATCACAAATTCCTCTCAAAACCTTCCCTCCCTCTCTCTTTTGCAGTCTCATTTTGACGGCGAGTGCCAACGCTGCCAACAGATCCTCTTTGTACTATGTGTCTTTGTGTGGAATCCCACTCCCTGCAGTTGCCCATTACAACGTTGCAGCTTCAGCGCACTGCATGGAAAACATTTCTCCAAATTAGATAAATAAGGAAACCCTGTGTTTTGCCACAGCTTGAAGGGATCGTCTCATGGATAAGTTATTTATTTCAGTAGTAAGTGGGTAATAAATAAAGGTGTTGTGTCACTGCATGCAGCAGTTCATTCCAAAATCAAATTTACATATTTTCCCATAGCCCATAGTGCTATTTATCCATCTAGATTAAATTAATGTTTCTAGCCCATGTGTGGAGACATCAGCTGTGCCTTACCTTGTTGTCTCGTGGTTATTCTCCTGGACAAATGTTTGTGAATAGCTTCATATTCCATTTGTTTTGTTTTGATTGTTTTCCTCGGGAAAGCAGACTAATATCACAGCAGGTGAAGGGGAACAACATCAGAGTTTACATCCATCCATGCTGTCACTACCACAAGTTTCTAGTCACAGGTGGATGCACCCTTTGCTGTGCCCACTGAGAGGGTAAGCTGTTGTGTATGGGAAATTAAATATTATTCTAAAGGCAAGAAGCTCAAAACACAACAAAACCATGTAGGTGGATAAATAAAATTACAAGCTAGTGGAAAATTATGTAAATTCTCCATAAGTGCGCAATACAGTAGAAATACATAAATCATTCCTTCCAACTTTTGTAAATATTTTATCCCAGAAAATCTTCAGCAAAGGCAGATAACGCTATTCAGAACATTTTTATCTTTTACAAAGATCTCCCTGTGTAAAATTTTAGATTAGTTCTTACCATCTGAGGGTGTTGGATGAGAACAGCAGGTGGCAGTGTCCTGTCTGCTCAAGACAGGACACTGCATATTCTGCATATTGCCACTCTGTATAGTTAGATAGATTGTCTGCCACTTACCTCACTTCACCTGTACTTTGCTCTTCTGTAATTTATGCTAATTTATTCCCATCTCTTACCATCCTCACCTGTACATAACTGCCCACCTAACTTATTGTACATTATTTGCACATAATGATACTCTTAACTTTCTACACTGACCTATCTGCATATATTTGTTAAATTGTACATATTGTCAATTACTGTATATGCACTGCTGTCTTTTGCACTTCTGATTGGATGCTAAACTGTGTTTTGTTACCTTGTATTCATAAATGTGTAATGACAATAAAGTTGAATCTAATCTAATCTAAAGACAGACGAAGCAGCGACACTCAGAGGAAGATTCTACAGGTGCATCTCAATAAATTAGAATGTCAACAAAAAGTTGATTTGTTTAGGTAATTCAATTCAAAAAAATTAAACTTCTATATTATATAGACTCATTACACAGAGAGTGATATATTTCAAGTGTTTATTTATTTTAATTTTGATGATTATGGCTTACAGCCCATGAAAACCCCAAATTCAGTTTCTCAAAAAATTTGAATGTTACATAAAATTAATTTTAAAAAATATTTTTTAATAGAAATGTTGGCCAACTGAAAATTATGCCCATGTACACACTTAATACTTGGTTGGGGCTCCTTTTGGATTAATTACTGTATCAATGTGGCGTGACATGGAGATGATCACTCTGTGGCACTGCTGAGGTGTTATGAAGGCCCAGGTTGCTTTGATAGTGACCTTCAGCTCGTCTGCATTGTTGGGTCTGGTGTCTCTCATCTTCCTCTTGACAATACTCCATAGATTCTCTATGAACCAACACCAGCAGATGACATGGTTCCTCAAACCATCCCTGACTGTGGAAACTTCACACTAAACCTCAAGCAACTTAAGCCCCTTTTCCACTAGTACCCACTCAGCCCTACTCACTTCAACTCGGCGCGCTTTGTAGGCTTTTCCATTAGTACCTGGTACCAGGTACTTTTTTCGTACCTATTTCACTGGGGTTCTAACCGTGCTGAGTTAGGCTGAAAATGTGACGTCAACAGACTGCAGGCCACTGATTGGTCAGGGTGTAATGTCATGAGAGCGCTGTCTTCTGCAGAATCTACAACCGCCATTTGCAAAAAATTGTTCAGCAAGTAAACACGGTCAGCGAGTAAACATGATATTAATAGAGATGGCTTCAAAGGTTTTGCAGAAATCTACACCGTGGTCCAACGAAGATGTGCGGACTTTTCTGTGCTTGGTGGCTGACGATAGTATCCAGAGCAAGATGGAGCAAACCGCAACGAAATAGACAACTGGACATTAAAACAATGTAGGGAGAAGCTGAAGGTGAAGGTGAGAGAACCATGGATGGTGAGTGTTTTGTGATATTGTGCATCTTTTCACTTATCCTATTAGTGTATTAGTGTAGTGTAGAGTATCTGACTGTTAAGTGCAGACCTATTGATCTCCCTAGGGAGTTTACTGTAGTTTTGGCAATGGCTGTTTACATTCCACAGGATGCTAATGCTAACTTAGCTATCGGATTGCTTCATGCTAGCATTAGCCATACACAGAGTATTTACCCTGATGCCGTGCAAGTTATAGCGGGGGATTTTAATCATGCAGACTTAAAGGCAGCACTCCCTAAATTCCATCAGCATGTCAAGTGTGCTACTAGGGGAGTGAAAACTCTGGACAAGGTCTATTCAAACATCAAACTGGGCTATAGGGCTAGACCATTACCACATCTGGGCCAGTCTGACCATTTGTCCATGCTATTAATTGCTGCATACGCCCCCCGCAGGAAAACTGCTCCCATCATCTCTAGGACTGTTGCCATATGGTCGGAGGATGCTTCCCAGCAGCTGCAGGATTGCTTCAGTAGGACAAATTGGGAATTCTTTGAACATCAGGACCCGGAGTTGTTCACAGATAGTGTGCTGTGCTATATCAAAAATTGCATAGACACTATCACAGTGAACAAACGGATCTGCATCTTCCCTAACCAGAAGCCCTGGATGAACCGGGAGGTCCAGCAACTGCTGAGGGAGAGAAACATCGCCTTCAGGTCTGGTAAGACCTAAAGAGGGGCATCAGAGAGGCTAAGGCAGACTATAGGAGGAGGATTGAGGACCATCTGGACAGCAATAATAGCCAGCAGGTGTGGCGGGGCATCCAGCACCTGGCCAACTATCGAACGAATCCGGGAACCGCGGTAGGTGACCTCACACTGGCGGAGGAGCTGAATATCTTCTTTGCCCGCTTTGAGGCCGCTGCACCTGTCTCGGCCAACCTACACCAGGCCCACAGCAGTACGTTCCTCACTTTGGAGGAACATGAGGTGAGGCCCACCCTGCGGCCCATCAACTCAAGAAAAGCAGCGGGTCCGGACGGTGTCCCGGGATGTGGGCTGAGGGACTGTGCAGATCAGCTGGCTGGAGTCTTTTACTAAGATTTTCAACCAATCCCTGGCACAGTCCACTGTCCCATCCTGCCTGAAGTCCTCCACCATAGTCCCCTTACCCAAGAAATCTCACATTTCTAGCCTCAACGACTACAGACCAGTCGCACTCACTCCGGTGGTGATGAAGTGCTTTGAAAGGCTGGTCCGTAGTCATATCATAGCAGCCCTGCCCCGCAGTATGGACTCCCACCAGTTTGCCTACAGAGCGAATCGATCCACAGAGGATGCGGTGGCCACAGCACTCCATGCCACTCTAGCCCACCTGGAGCGGCAGGGGAGCTATGTGCGGATGCTCTTCGTGGATTACAGCTCTGCATTTAACACCATTCTTCCACACAAACTGGTGGTCAAGCTGGGGGACCTGGGGCTTCCTCAGGCTATTTGTATGTGGATCAGCAGCTTCCTCTCTGGTTGCAGACAGAGAGTCAGGGTGGGCCATCATACATCTACGGCCCTAAGCCTCAGTACCGGATCCCCCCAGGGCTGTGTGCTGAGTCCCCTGCTCTACTGTCTGTATACATACGACTGCACCCCCGCCCATCATAATAACACCATCGTGAAGTTTGCAGACGACACTACAGTGGTGGGTCTCATTTCGGGGGGGGGGGGGGTGAGTCTGCCTACAGAGATGAGGTGGTCATGGTGTAAAGAGAATAACCTTCTCCTGAACACCTCTAAGACTAAAGAATTGATAATAGATTACAGGAGGAAGAAGACAGAGATTTCCCCTCTCATCATCAACGGGGACTGTGTAGAGAGGGTAGCTGACTTCCATTTTCTAGGAGTCCACATAGAGGAGAACCTGTCCTGGAGTGTGAATACCTTTGAGCTGGTGAAAAAGGCCCAGCAGAGACTGTACTTCCTGAGGATTCTCAGGAAGGAGAACATCACACAGAGACTGCTGATGTCCTTTTATCGTGATTCTATTGAAAACATATTAATATACTGTATATGCATCTGGTACAGTAGTTGTACAGTAGCTCAGAGGAAAACACTCCAGAGGGTCATTGACACTGCACAGAAGATCATTAGCTGCCCTCTCCTCACGCTGGAAGACCTACACCGCTCCCGTTGCCAGAAGAAGGCTCAAAATATTTTAAAGGATACTTCACATCCTGGACACTCATTGTTTGAACTACTGCCATCTGGGAAACGATATAGACAAATGAACACAAGGACAAACAGACTCAAACACAGCTTCTATCCAACAGCAATAACCATTTTGAATAAAATGAGGAAGTAATGTGCTAAATGGACATGATTGTATGTTGTTGAATGCTCCTTGCAATGACTGTGTGTGCATGATGTCCTGTGTTGATGTCTGTGTGAATGTGGCTTGCTATTTATTCTTTTTAATTATTATTTTTAACTGATTTTTAGTCATTTTAGGTCTATGTTTTTTATAATGGGGCAATGTTTTTATAAATGGGGCACTGACTGGAGAGCACTTTGAATTTTGTTGTACCTGTGACAAAGACAATTAAAGATCTATCTGTCTATCTGTCTATCTATCTATCTATCTATCTATCTATCTATCTATCTATCTTAGTGGCAAGCTCACTTTTTCTGAGCAATAACAATGCCGTTCTCTCCTGGCTAACGAGTGTTCGTGAGGAGCACTAGCTAACTAGTAGCCAACTGTTGATTTGCCCTTGCTTTGACTGAAGTATTTGCTTGTGAGAGCAAAACGATGAAATATGTTAATCCTGGTTAAAATCCTGGTTTGTGTACATGCTGCACTTTGGTGCTGTGCATTAAGCTGTATGTATTTTCTTTCTAGAATCTGTTTCCAAATGTCAGGGATCCACCTCCCTCAGCATGTTGTGTTTATATGGATACAGGTCAAGTGTACCCCAGGATCCAAAATCTCAATATATAAAAGTGTATTTTCAAACCAGTGATTTATAAAGTGATTTATAAAGTGATTCATATAATTTCCTAAAGCCTAATAATAGACCCACATACCTATTCTGTGGGTTTTCCAAAAACAGCGTTGGAACAGTGTTGTCGTGCTGTTTGTTTTCCACCATAAATCCCTGGATTGAAAATGTACTTGTACATGTACAGAGTGGATCCTGGGGTGCTCACTTGTCAGGGGTCCACAACCTGGTCCCATTTTTAGCTGTGGTGGAGGAAGTACTGATATAATTCTTGTTTTTGAAAAACTGATGTAGCACATGAACTCACTTTCGAATATATTTGCAGTCAACGTGCTTCATTGAAATGATTTAACTCAGCTGACTGTATTAACTCATTCAGATTTCTGAGGCCACAATAAAAACAAATTATTTTAAACATAACCTGGTGCCTGCAAAATCTGCTCTACTGAGGCACAGCAACATGACAATTGTGCTTAAATACAACAACAAAGCATTTTTGTCACATCCCACCACTAGCTTTCACAAGTGTATTTCCCTAATATATGTTTTGAACTTGCTTTAACTAACCACCATCCATTTCTGTCTTTTGTCTAGGCAAGAGGAAAAGGAGTCACCCCACTACAGACCTTGCCACTGTGTTTGCCCAGATGCATGGTGAAGCGGTGCGGCTACATGAACGGCAGCTTGAACAGCACCGTGAAGCACTTGCCCAGCACATGCAGGCCATCAGCCGGCTTGCTGATGACACACGTGAAGCTAGGAAGCAAGAAGTCACCTTCTGAAGGGAGGAGATGACACAAACTGCTGCCTTCAATCAAGCTTTTCTGGCTGAACTGGGCACGCTTGTGAACACGATGAGTGGCCGGCTCCCCATCCCCAGTGTTTTGTTGTTGTTTTTTTAACTTGTGTACATACGAAACAAAACGGTCTATAATTGTACTGACACTTGTAATAAACCAGTGACTGTGTTTGCATCATAATTGTGTTTTGTCTGTTATGACACTGGTGGGAAAAGAGTCAATAATTACATACACATCCTATCTTCTGAACAAATTCAGCTGTAAATCAGGTTATGTGTCTGTAGTACATTACCAGCTTTCTCCAAAGTTTTAGAAAAAAAAAGGGTTGCTAGACAATTTTATTGGAGTATATTATGGAGTCTAATTACTTAAATGTCATGAGCCTCCCCGTGCGCTGCATAAAAGCGCACGGAGGAGGGGAAGGAAAAACAGATTTACTCGCGGGTTACACTACACACACATTTATTAACAATAAAGGCAAACAGTTCAAAAATAAAGACTTACAAGAAGGCAACAGTGTACACTAAAGGGACTCACACGATAAACGTGCAGCAGGCTGACCACAGTGTACCGTGGCCACAAAAAACAGACAGTACAAAATAACATAAATAGCTTGGGGTTAACTTAGTGTCCTCCAGGACGCTCTACTATTATGGGAGGAAGAAACTGGGCAAGTGCCTAAGCATAGCAGCACCGCTGCAAGGGGGAAAGGCTAAACAGTTTGTACTCACAGCACAAGAGCATTTCGAAAAGTCCAAGTATATTCCGCGAGCACACACAACCAGAAACCGCACTGAGGGGAACAGCGACAGTGCGGCTTCCGACTCCCTCGTAAGACAGTCCATTCATATGATGAGAAACAACCATATGATTAAGCACAATGATCCAGCAGTGCTTGACTGGCAAAGGCCGCCTAAGTACAAACACTGCTGGCACCACAAATTGGGCGCACCTGGGCGAGGCGCAGGAAAGACAATTACCGCGGAGGAATCAGCTGGCTGTCAAGAGAGAGGGGGCGTGGTCGGACCGGCAAATGTTAGACAACGCCCACACGAATGTGCGTCAAAGAGGCTGCCTAACAGCCGCCAGCCAGAGCAGCAGCTACAGGCATGGAAAAGAAAAAGAACACAGACATAAACACAACAAGAACCCAAAAGATAACACAATACATAAATCACCCAATGCCCTAGCCACAGAGAATGGTCAGAACCGAGCCTACAGGAAACACCGGTTCGGTTCATGACATTAAACATCCTATAAAAGTCTATAGGTCAAGGTCAGGTTGTAGGTTGTGGGAGCGGTTTTGGACCAACAAAATCTTGTGATGCAGTGAATCATGACATTGTTGTTAAAAAATATTTAGACACATTTTGGTAATCCAAAATGTGTCTGTTAAGACACCGGTGTGAAAAGAGTCAACAGTACAAACCATTTATCAGTGATGTTGAAAATAATAGCTCATTTTTTAAGAAAAAATAATCAAAACAATTATTTTATTTACTGAAGACTGTATTGCTGGATGTGCCAGTGCAGAAGACACTGCACACTTCAGTGATAGTACCAGTATATAGAGGAATTCTGGGCCATATTAGCATCTGTATTTTCTAATAATGGGTTAGGGCAGGGGTGTCCAATCATGTGCCATGGAGGGCCAAGACCCTGCAGGCTTTACCTGCAACCAGTGTCTTCAACAGCAGATTCCACCGAATTTCTTCCACTGATTGCTGATCAGTGAAAACACCTGCTGAAGAGACTGGGTAGAAGAGAGAACCTGCAGAGTCTTGGCCCTCCATGGCACATAATTGGACACCCCTGGGTTAGGGTTTAATGGGATTTAGCATTTTAACACAAACTGCTTTATGATTCATAATTCTGTTGACAGACTTACACCAAACCAAAAGTGATTTCTCAAACTGCTGAATTGTTCTTAGACAGCTTTTCCAATCTTTTAGTATTTAATTTACGTCACTTGGTGGTAACCTTCACACATAAAACAAAAGTGGAGACAGATCTGCAAAAAGAACAAAGGTTTATTGTCAAAATTCCCAGTGCAGTACTACATGAATGCATGTATAGTACATTGTTGATGCAGAGAATATATATTTCTATAGTATCTACCTGTATCTATTCAGTAAATCCATGTATTTTCCATGTAACCTTGTGACTGCATTATTTTAATTGCTTTTAATCCTAGATGAAGTTTGTTTTGGCCTAAAATGCATCAAAATTGTCAAATATATATGTTATTATACCTCACTCAGCACTGTTTACCTGTTGAAATATATATTTTACAGCTAATATAACCCCATAACTACAACCTGGCAATCAAGTTGTGTCAGCTGAACAGTTTTTGCCATGACACCACCACAGACTCAGTACTGCTGGAGCAGGTACGTGCCATGATGTCTCAACAGTCTCGCCATGATTTTCACACAGATCAGAGCAATTTGTTGCACAGGAAGCTACATGTTTCTATAGACATTCCTAAGTTCTGTAGCCACTGAGCATTTGTAAAGCTGGGGTGACATCAGTGAGAGGCTGTGTTGAACACCCAGACCCATAGTTTGAAGCTGTAATTTTGCCACAAGAGAGCCATCTGAAACACACACACAATATACATATTTTATCACCTAATAGCGATAATTTGCAGACATTACAATGTAGTACGGTGGACTTAAAGCAAACTAGCATTAGCAATCATTAGCTTACTTTCATGTGTGATCTAGTTCGTATCCTCACGTCTTCGGCTCTATTGCTTCCTAAACCATCCAGTACTTTTCCAGAGTGTTTTGTCTCACTGCCTGTACCCTTGTCTGGCTCTCCTTTTTTGCCTTTACTCTGACAAAAAAACAGACACTGAGCAGTCGCCTCGTAAGCCGCCATGTTGTGTTTTGCTTGTGTTGCGTGTTTTACATCACGGGAGTGTGGCACCGCCTTGCTGTAAAAAAAAATCACACCCACCCCAAGCGGTGCTCTGCTGTAATGGAAACAAAAGTGTGCTGAGCCGTGTAAAGCCATGTTGAGGCATGTAGGGCTGAGTGGGGACTAGTGGAAAAGGGCCATTAGATTCTGTTCCTCTCCACTCTTTCTCCTTTCTCAGTGCAGTCATCTACCAGGAAATGTTACAGCACTTCATGCCTCCCTCTGCTGACAAGCTTTATGGAGAAGCTGATTTCATTTTCCAGCAGGACTTGGCACCTCCCCACACTGCCAAAAGTATCAAAACCTGGTTTAATGACCATGGCATCACTGTGTTTGATTGGCCAGCAAACTCTCCTGACCTAAACCCCATAGAGAATCTATGGAGTATTGTCAAGAAGAAGATGAGAGACACCAGACCCAACAATGCAGATGAGCTGAAGGTCACTATCAATGCAACCTGGACCTTCATAACACCTCAGCAGTGCCACAGGCTGATCACCTCCATGCCACGCCACATTGATACAGTAATTAATCCAAAAGGAGCCCTGACCAAGTATTGTGTACATGGACATTCTTTTCAGTCGGTCAACATTTCTATTAAAAAACTATTTTTTAAAATTAATTTTATGTAATATTCAAATTTTTTGAGAAACTTAATTTGGAGTTTTCATGGGCTGTAAGCCATAATCATCAAAATTCAAGTATATAAACACTTGAAATATATCACTCTCTGTGTAATGACTCTATATAATAGAGAAGTTTAAGGGTTTTTTTAAAAATGGTAAATGGTGTTCACTTATATAGCGCTTTTCTTCTCATCTAGGATGACCAAAGTGCTTTACAGATCCTGCAATCCACTCATTCACACACTGATGGCGGCAGAGCTGCCATACACACAGGCGATAACCAGGCCACCAGGAGCAACTGGGGGTTCAGTGTCTTGCTCAAGGACACTTCAACAAGCGGACAGCAGACAGAGCAGGAATCTGACTCATGACCCTCCTATCAGTAGTCGGTCACACAACACCTGCGCCACCACCACCCGAATTTTAATTGAATTACCTAAATACATCAACTTTTTGTTGACATTCTAATTTATTGTGATGCACCTGTAGGTTCATTGGATGGCAGTCAGAGAGCACAACACCAACAAGAAATCATGATGCCAACAAAGCATGAAGCTACTTTGAGTCAACATTTGGAATATGAAACAATTGGTGATGCCAGACAACAATGGACAGTGTCCGCAAAACCGTTATGGTACTTTTAGATAGGACGCAGTGTGCTCCTCCCTCAAAACCATCTATTACTGTATTGCGCAATGTGAGGATGGCTCTACCCTGCGTGGAGCTGAGCATAGCAGAAGGTGGCGCATGCTGTTTGTGCATGTTGCACTGAAGTTAAAATGTTTTCAGCTTGGACACAGGGCACTGAAAAATGAAGATGTGGATGTTTCTTGTTTCCTACTTTTCTGAGCTGCGTGACAAATTTAAGCAATCTAAGCTTAAAAAGTATGTGTTGACATTTATTCTATTTTCACAATATAATGTTAGTTTTCATAAATATAGCCGTTTTTTTTCTCAAAATCAGAATTTGGAGTTTGCATGGGCAGCACTACTCCACGCCCTACCTCTCATCATGTGCAACAGACACTACATCCCATCTGGAAACAGCTTAAGAGGGGTGCACCTGGAAACACAGTTAGCCCATACAGTTGAAACCAGAAGCTTACATACACCATATAAAATAAAAAAAACCCACCAAGGTGCTGATGCCTCGATGCCAGAGCCTTGGCAGAGGTATGTGTTCTCAGATCATTACCAAAATGTTATGAGTTCCTCTCTAGCCTAAGGACCACCTCTGGTAAAAATTTCATTCAAATGCATCCGGTACTTTTGGAGTATATGCATGCGCAGTGAAAATAATCTGTAGTCCACATGCCCCTACTGTCGGCGGCAGCCAAAGCCACCAAACTGATTTGAACAGCTGCAATCCAAACAGAAGAAGAGCACAGTGGCAGACGTTTTATATGGTGGAAGCGATAGAGGTATGTGAATGCAATGACAATCAAGACGAACAGGAGCTTTTGCTGTTTAGTGGCAGAGGAAGAGAACAGACAGGCAAAAAGACGGACATTTGTTCACCCAGTAATGGTGGACTGCTGAGTACTAGTGAAGTTCGATACTGCAAGATTTGGTATTGATCCGATACCAAGTAAATACAAAGCCAGTATCACCGATACCGATACTTTTTAATCATTAAGGTGGATGGCATCATCAAATTACTAAATCTGAATGAATTTTCATGACTTTTAAGTGTTTTGTGATTTTTCCTTTGGATTATTAATTAGTTAAAACCCAGGACAGAATTTGGGCAAAGTTTGGGCAAAAGAGGTAAATACATACAGTTTCATTTTTGTCATGACTGTGAGGAAAAAGCTCACGTGCAGGCTACTAACACCAGAGAAGGCACACAACACAGAGGGATAACATAACACCACTTTATTGAAAATAAACACTGTCGTAGGGAAAAGCGACACACGCCGGAGAGAACACACAGCCTGGAAGAGAGGAAGGGGAGAGCAGATTAGGAATGAGGAGGGAGGCAGGGAACAATGAATTAACAGGGGTAGATGTTACTGTAAATGAGCAGAGAGCCCGGCAGAGGAACCCAGCTATCAGAGGAGGAACCAGCAGGGCAGGGCTGGTGGGAAATGGAAGAAGAGTGGAGCTGGGAGGTGAGTCTGACCGGGTGGAGAAGGTAGTCTGGAGTGAAGATGACGATGGGACAGGTGAACACGCTGCAACCCCAGAGATGCACCGCGAAGATGGCAGCAACCTGGGGAGAAAAGAAGAAAAGGAGAGTAAGCTGAGTTCCTAAAAAACTTTCAGTTCAAGTCCTATATAAAGGCAGCTATACCCAACGAGCCAGCGCTGAAGCGTTCACAAATAGGTCCTTTTAATTCAATTCAATTTTCAATTCAACTTTATTTATATAGCACCATTTCACAACAACAGTCATCTCATAGCACTATCAACTGAAGGGGGAACCCCCACAGTTGCAGAAAGACCCCAGCAATCGGGCGATCCCCTGTGAGCAAGCACTTGGCGACAGTGGAGAGGAAAAACTCCCTTTTAACAGGAAGAAACCTCCAGCAGAACCAGGCTCAGGGAGGGGCAGTCATCTGCTGCGACTGGCTGGGGGGTGAGGGGACAGAGAAGATGAAAAGAACAGACATGTAGAGAGCAAACAGCACGATGGGGACTCAATCTATGGGAGAGAACAAACAGATGTTAATGACCAGCAAAAAAAAAAAAAAAATATTTCATTGAGAGTGAAGAAAGGAGTGAGGCCCAGTGCATTATTGGAGGTCCCCCGGCTGACTAAACCTATTAGCAGCATAACTAAGGGAGGGTTCAGAAACACATGATCCCTCCCTAATTGTAGGCTATATCAAAAAGGAAGGTTTTAGCCCTATTCTTAAAAACAGAGATCGAGTCTGACTCCCGAATCCAGATTGGCAGCTGGTTCCACAGGAGAGGAGCTTGATAACTGAAGGCTCTGCCTCCCATTGTACTTTTGGAGATTCTAGGTAGTACAAGTAATCCTGCATTTTGGGAGCGTAGTGCTCTGTTAGGATAATACGGTAGTATCAGATCTTTTAAATAAAAAGGGGCCTGATTGTTTAGAGCTTTGTAAGTAAGAAGAAGGATTTTAAACTTAATTCTAAACTCTATGGGAAGCCAATGAAGGGAGGCCAGAACCGGAGAGATATGATCTCTCTTTCTAGTACCTGTTAAAACTCTTGCTGCAGCATTTTGGATCAGTTGAAGAGTTTTTAAAGATGTTTTAGGACAGCCTGATAATAAAGAATTACAATAATCTAATCTCGAGCTAAGAAAAGCGTGGATCAGTTTCTCAGCATCACTCTGAGACAAGATGCTCCTAATCTTGGCAATATTATGCAAATGATAGAAGGCAGTCTTAGAAACAAATTTAATATGTGAATTGAAGGACAGATCTTGATCAAAAATAATTCCAAGGTTCCTCACAGAGCTATTAAGAGAAAGAGTAACTACATCCAAACTGAAAGTTTGATTTGGAAAGGTATTTCTAAGGTTTTTTGGACCAACAAGAATGACTTCAGTCTTATCTGAATTTAATAGCAGGAAATTACAAGTCATCCAAGCTTTGATTTCCTTAAGACAGGCTTCTAACTTGGCTAATTGATTACTATCATCTGGCTTCATTGACAGGTATAATTGTGGGTCATCTGCATAACAATGAAAATGTATACAGTGCTTTCTAATAATGTTGCCTAACAGAAGCATATATAAACTAAAAAGAGTAGGGCCTAGCACAGATCCCTGTGGAACTCCATGACTAAGCTTTGAGTTGAAAGAAAACTCATTATTTACATGAACAAACTGGAACCTATCAGATAAATAAGATCTAAACCACTGCAACGAAGTTCCATTAAGTCCAACATAGTGTTCTAATCTATCAAGTAGAATATTATGATCAGTAGTATCAAAAGCTGCACTAAGGTCTAAAAGGACAAGTACAGAAACCAGTCCATTATCAGATGCGATGAGGAGGTCGTTAGTGACCTTCGCTAAGGCTGTTTCAGTACTATGATGGATTCTAAACCCAGATTGAAACTCTTCAAGTAAACCATTTCCCTTCAGGTGATCAAATAATTGCGTAGCAACAACTCTTTCTAAGATTTTTGAAATGAAAGGGAGATTAGAGATTGGTCTATAGTTAGCTAAAGCTCCTGGATCTAGCGTTGGCTTTTTGAGTAAGGGTTTAATTACAGCCGTTTTAAAAGCCTGCGGTACATGGCCTAAAGTTAATGAAGAATTGATTATATGAAGAATAAAGCTACCAATAAGTGGGAAGACTTCTTTAACTAACCTGGTAGGAATAGGGTCTAAAAGACAAGTTGAAGGTTTGGATGAGGAAACTATTTTGTCTAACTCACAAAGGTCGATTGGAGTAAACTCATCAAGACAGACATCAATTGAAGGAGTTGTAGTAGTTACAGTATTTACGTTAACTGTGGGAAGAATCTGATTGATTTTATCTCTGATGGATGAAATTTTATTATTGAAAAAGTTCATAAAGTCCTGACTAGTAAGCTTTAAGGGAATGCTAGGATTGACAGAGTCCTGACTCTTTGTCAACCTGGCTACAGTGCTGAAAAGAAACCTGGGATTATTCTTGTTCTCTTCTATTAATGCAGAATAATAACTCGTTCTAGCTTTTCTAAGAGATTTTTTATAAATTAAAAGATGATTTCTCCAAGCTAAATAGATTTCATCTAAATTAGTGGAGTGCCATTTTCTTTCTAATTGACGAGTCTTCTGTTTTAAGCTACGAGTTTCTGTGTTGAACCAAGGAGTTAGAAATCTCTGATTAGACTTTTTCTTTTTAAGGGGGCCACCAAGTCTAGAGTCTGATGCAGAGAAGCTGTAACACTATCCACCATGTTATCAATTCCAGAAGGAGCAAGCTGTCTATAGCTTATTTCCGTTGTGTTGACACATGGCATAGAGGAAACAATCTGCATAAATTTGGTAACAGCATCATCTGAGAGGCATCTACTGTAATAATATTTTTCTTTAGGAGCCAAATAGTCAGAAATGGTAAAATCAAAGGTTAACAGACAATGGTCTGACAGTACAGGGTTATATTTAAGCACTGACAGAGAAGAGGCAGCAGGTGCGTCCACTCACGCAGGTGCACTGATAATCTGTGGAGCTGGGAGCCTGATGGAGAACCTCCCACAGAAAGGGAGGGGGAGGGCGCTCACACAAAAGGGTAACTATAGGATATACTATAGGATTACCACAATAATTTCTTTTTGCTAAATATTTTTTTAAATTTACTAAATATTTTTTAGAGTTTTTTTTTATTTCTTTCTTCATAGTCAGAAATTTACATATGTTTCCTTAGTATTTGGCAGCATTGCCTTTAAACTGTATGACTTGGGTCAAACGTTAAACATTTTAGGTATTTTTTTTATTTACCTTTTGTTCTTATTAAAGACAAAAATAGAAAGGAGACGTTTTTATCTTCTTTATTTTTGTCTTTAATAAGAACAAAAGGTAAATAACTATAAGAAGACAAAATGAACCTACTTGAGCAAACATTTTAGGTGTCCTTCCACAAGCTTCTCACAATAGTTTGCTGGAATTTTGTCCCATTCCTCCCAACAGAACTGGTGTAACTGAGTCAGGTTTGTAGGCCGCCTTGCTCGCACACATCTTTTCAGCTATGCCCACAAATTTTCTATGGGATTGAGATCAGGGCTTGTGAAAACACTGACTTTGTTTTCCTTAAGCCACTTTGTAACTAATTTGGTGGTATACTTAGGGTCATTGTCCATTTGGAAGACCCATTTGCTCCCAACCGTTAATTTCCTGGCTGATGTCTTGAGATGTTGCTTCAATATTTCCACATAATGTTCTTTCCTTATGATGCCATTTATTTTGTGAAGTGCACCAGTCCCTCCTGTGGCAAAACACCCCTACAACATGATGTTGCCACCCCCAAATTTTGCAGTTTGGATGGTGCTCTCGGGGTTGCAAGCTTCCCCCTTTTTCCTCAGAATATAAACGATGGTCATTATGGCCAAGAGTTCAATTTTAGTTTCATCAGACAACAGGACATGTCTCCAAAAATTTTGGTCTTTGTCCCTCAGTGCATTTGCAAACTGTAGTCTGGCTTTTTATGTTGCTTTTGGAGTAATGACTTCTTCCTCGCTGAGTGGCCTTTCAACCCATGTCGGTACAGGACTCATTTCACTGTGGATAATGACAGCTGGCTGAAGCTTCTTCAGCCAGCTTCTTCATGTCTTTTGGTTTTGTTCTGAGGTTGATACACATATTTCGCACCAGATCACACTCATCTCTGGGACACAGAACCCGTCTCCTTCCTGAGCAGTATGACGGCTGGACACTCCTATGGTGTTTGTGGCCAAATTGGGAGATAAAGCCAGACACAATATATGTTGGTCTTTTATTATGACTCAGTGAAAACGGAGGCATACAGTAATCACTGAGTGTGTCTGTTTGTGGCTGTGTGTGTGTGTGTGTGTGTGTGTGTGTGTGTGTGTGTGTGTGTGTGTGTGTGTGTGTGTGTGTGTGTCTGTCTGTCTGTCTGTCTGTCTGTCTGTCCGCCTCTGTTTCAGCTCTCCCGGTCAAAGTTAAATGGAACTAAAGGCTTGAATCATTATATCACCATATTTTCTCAACTTTTAGTTTGCCAGAATTTCAAAATAACCCTTTGTTTTTGAAATAAACACAAAAATAGCTCACATTTACCGTCAATGGAACAGTACTGCACATGTGCCCGGAAACTCCCACCAGAGGAATGGAACGGTACTGCGCATGCGCCAGGAAACTCCCACCAGAGGAAAGTACTGAGCAATCGGCCAGTATTGGGTGAACAAATGTCTGTCTTTTTGCCTGTCTGTTTTCTTCCTCTGCCACTAAACAGCAAAAGTTCCTGTTCATCTTGATTGTCATTATATTGATGTACCTCCATCGCTCCGACCATTTAAAACGCCTGCCACCATGTTCTTCCTCTGTGTTTGGATTGCAGCTGTTCAAATCAGTTTGGTGGTTCTTGGTTGCCACCAACAGTATGGGCATGGGAACTGCAGATTATTTTCACTGCACATGTGTGTACTCCAAAACTACTGGATGGATGTAGATGAAATTTTTTACCAGAGGTGGTCCTTGGGCTAGAGAGGAACCCATAGCATTTTGGTAATGATCCCAGTATTCACACCTCCACCAAGGGTCTGATCTTCTCACAGTGTGTTAGCAAGAATACTCCAAAACTACTAGGTGAATTTGGATGAAATTTTAACCAAGGCTCTGGCACTGAGGCATCAGCACCTTTGTGTTTTGTTTTATTTATTTATACATTTATTTATTTAATAAATAAATATGTGGGTCTTTTAGTTCCCTGACCAAATTCAAGAGAGGACAGCATTAATACATTAATTTTGAGTATCTCCAAGTTATCACTCTATTTAACAACAAAGTGTTGAACTTTTCTGCATTCAGCTCAATACTTTTTTTTTTGTATTTTGTATACTTTATTGATCCCCAGAGGGGAAATTGAGGGCATCCACCTGGATGGATGAAGCAGCCACAGTACGGCGCAATCCCTTAACCATTCACACACACTCATGACATAATGCACGGCTCAGGAGATGCACACACACAGGCTTAGAGTAGTTCAAAGAGTTTATTAACAGCAGGAGTGAATGAGTGCGTGTCTGCGGGATGTAAATGTGTTGGTGATGGTGTCTGCTCCAGGCACAGAGGCAGGTGACCGTACAGCCGAGCAACCCTATGGAGAGAGCACAGGGAGAGGGTGACGGGCATACACCAACACAGGAGGGATTTATGGCGAGAGAAGGACTTACTTGGTGGGTCAGGACAGCTGGCACAACAAGGGGGCGAAGCCCGGAAGACAGCCACCTGGAAAGCTCCGTACAGCAGCGAGGATTGGGCGATGGAGTGGAGATGTCCGCCGCTGGGGAATCCACCTGTGCACAGGGGAGAAGACTGAAGAAGAGAGGTAAGCGATCTTCTTACCAAAATGGTGATGCTGAAGAGAAGTATGCTCACAACGGTGAGGGACGAAGTCTGACGGCTTCAGGCCGAGCCTCCGGGCGAGACGGCCTTTATCCCTCGCCGCTGATTATTGTCAGGTGCGTGAGCAGGTGGCGCCGCTGATGAATGGCGCGGCGTGACAGTACTCCCCCCTCTAGCAGCGTCTCCTGGCGATGGCTTATCCGGGTGCGCTCGGTGGAAGTCTGCGATGAGCGATGGGTCCAACACAAACGACGGGGGCACCCATTGTCGATGCTCGGGCCCATAGCCCTCCCAGTCCACCAAGTATTGCAATCCACGACCTCGGCGCCGGGAGTCCAGGATGGAGGAGACGGACCAGGCCGGATGGCCACCAATCATCCGGGGCGCGGGTTGCGCTGCAGGAGGAGGGCAAAGGGGGTCAGTGACTGCCAGTTTCACCTTCGACACATGGAAAGTGGGATGGATGCGGAGGGAGGGGGGAATAGCCACGCGCACAGCCACCGGGTTGATGATCCGGGTGATGGGAAAGGGACCCATGAATCGCTGTGCCAGCTTCCTCCTCTTGCCTTTTAATGTGACGTCCTGGGTAGACACATACACGAGTTGCCCAACTCTGTACGCCGGGGCAGGTCGCCTGTGCCGGTCCGCCACGGTCCTGTTGCGCTCCACTGTGCGTAAGAGCGCATGACGCGCGGCAGCCCAGGTGGAGCGGAACTGCCTAAGGTGCGCCCTAACAGAGGGGACAGCTACCTCGCTCTCCTGCGCTGGAAACAGCGGGGGGTCGTAACCCAGGGACGCCTTGAAGGGGGACATCCCCGTTGCAGAAGAGCGGGCGGTGTTGTGGGCATACTCCACCCAGGCGAGATGGTTGCTCCAGGACGTCGGCTTGGATCTGGTAACACAGCGGAGCGCAGCCTCCAGCTCCTGATTGGTCCTTTCACACTGCCCGTTAGACTGGGGGTGATGGCCGGAGGAGAGGCTCACCTTGGCTCCGATGGCATTACAAAAAGATCTCCAAACCTCGGATGAAAATTGGGGACCCCGGTCCGAAACCACGTCCACCGGAATCCCGTGCAGCCTGACCACGTGTTGGACGAGGAGGCCCGGCGTCTCCAGGGCAGTAGGGAGACCTCGCAGGGGGACGAAGTGTGCCGCCTTGGAGAAACGGTCCACAATGGTCAGGACGGTGTCAAAGGAGTTGGAAACGGGGAGTCCGGTGACGAAATCCAGTGCGATGTGCGACCAGGGCCTGCCGGGGACGGACAGAGGCTGGAGCAGACCCGCTGGGGGGGCATTTCCCGACTTGCTGGTGGCACAGATTGGGCAAGCCCGGGCGTAGCGGGCTGCATCCCTCCGCAGGCCTGGCCACCAAAAGGACCGTTGGAGGAGGCTGATCA
The DNA here is from genome assembly GCA_020510985.1 of Pholidichthys leucotaenia. Classification (NCBI taxonomy): domain Eukaryota; kingdom Metazoa; phylum Chordata; class Actinopteri; order Cichliformes; family Pholidichthyidae; genus Pholidichthys; species Pholidichthys leucotaenia. Next base: position 353,845,280 of record CM035842.1, on the reverse strand, counting down.
TCCGAGAGGTGCCGGGATGACAGGTGAGCCGGGAGGTGTGGAGCCAGTGGATGACCTCTCCTCGGACCGCAGATGGGACGAACAGTCTTCCCTCCGGTCCGCCGCCAGGATCAGGTTCCACCTCCTGCGCCTTCCGGATCTTGTCTTCAATGTCCCAAGAGATGGCTCCCATGACGCACGACCTGGGCAGGATAGTGTGGGGCGTCTCCTCAGCCTCCACGGGGGTGAACTGCCTAGAGAGGGCGTCAGGCAGGCCGTTTTTGGAGCCCGGCCTGAAGGTGATTGAGAAGCGGAACCTGGCGAAGAACAAAGACCAGCGCGCCTGGCGGGCATTCAGGCGCTTGGCAGATTGTAAGTATTCTAAGTTCTTGTGGTCCGTCAGGACCACAAACGGCAGGTCCGCCCCCTCTAGCCAGTGGCGCCACTCCTGTAAGGCGAGTTTAATGGCCAGGAGCTCTCTGTCCCCCACATCGTAGTTCCTCTCCGCCGGGGACAGGCGCCGGGAGAAGAAGGCGCACGGTCGCTTGGCGCCATCGTCCGGTGATCGTTGGGATAACACTGCTCCCACTCCCGTGTCCGATGCGTCCACCTCCACAATGCACTGCAGCGCGGGGTCGACCTGGCGAAGGACCCGGGAGGAGGAGAACTCCGCCTTCAGCGTCTTAAAGGCAGCATCGACCTCTTCAGTCCACCGGAACGGGACCTTCGGGGACGTGAGGCGGGTCAGCGGTCCGACGATCCAGCTGAAATTCGGGACAAAGCGGCGGTAAAAATTGGCGAAGCCAACAAACTGTTGCACCTGCTTCCGGGATGCGGGAGTAGGCCACTCCACCACCACCTTCACCTTCTCCGGGTCTGGGAGCACCTGGTCTTGGGCGATGATGAATCCCAGGAAGGATGTGGTCCTAGCGTAGAACTCGCATTTCTCAGCCTTCACGTACAGACGATTCTCCAGCAGTCTTTGGAGGACCCGCCTCACATGGACCTGGTGCTCGTCTCTGGGCCTGGAGAAGATCAGAATGTCGTCCAGGTAGACGAACACGAAAAGGCCGATGAAATCCCGGAGGACGTCATTGATGAGGCGCTGAAAGACGGCAGGAGCGTTGGTCAACCCGAACGGCATGACGAGATACTCAAAGTGGCCGTTCGGGGTACGGAAGGCTGTTTTCCATTCATCTCCCTCCCGGATCCGGACGAGGTGGTAAGCGCTGCGTAGATCCAGCTTGGTAAACCAGGTCGCCCCCTGGAGGGAGTGGAAAGCAGTGTCCATGAGGGGCAGGGTGTAACGGTCCCTCTCAGTGATGTCATTAAGCGCTCGGTAGTCTATGCAGGGACGGAGGGAACCGTCCTTTTCCCCGACAAAGAAAAACCCTGCCCCCACGGGTGACGACGATGAGCGAATAATCCCAGCGCTCAGTGATTCCTTTAGGTACGTATTCATTGTCTCCCTCTCCGGCGCCGACAGGCTGTAGAGCCGACCAGATGGCAGGGGAGCCCCCTGGCGGAGATTGATGGCACAGTCATATGGTCGATGCGGGGGAAGAGACATAGCTTTCGATTTACTGAATACCATACCCAGGTCGTGAAATTCCGGAGGCACCAGCGACAGGTCCGGAGGTGCTGTATCCGCCACAGGAGGAGCCGCGGACGGGGAGCAGGCAGCGGACTGAAGGCAGGTGCCCATGCAGAAGGTACTCCATGCCGACACCCCAGCTGACCTCCAGTCCAGGACAGGGTTGTGGAGGCGTAGCCAGGGGTACCCCAGGATGATGGGCGACACAGAGTTGGGCAGGACGTAAAATATCATCTCCTCCCGGTGGTTCCCTGAGATGATGACTGGGACAGGCATGGTCTGGTGAGAAACTCTCCCAAGGGAGGCACGGGAGAGATGGACCAGGGAGATGGGGTGTTTTAGTGCCTGACAGCGGATGCCCAATCGGGTTGCCAGGCCTTGTGAAATGAAGCTGCCCTCTGCGCCCGAATCCACCAGTGCGTGGGTGAGGTGCCCAGTGGGATTGTGGCAGAAACGGATGGGCAGCTTTAATTGGGAGAGAGTGTCTAACCAGTTGGGATCCGCGAGGCTCCCTACAGCGATTCGCGGACCCCGCCGACTGGCTTTCCGCGGGCAACGCTCCACAGTGTGTTGGTCACCTCCGCAATACATGCAGAGGCCCAACTCACGGCGGCGTTGTTTCTCCGCAGGGGAAAGCTTGGTCCAGCCCGTCACCATCGGCTCCGACTCCTCGGGGCACGATGCTGGCGGCGCCGCCAGGGGGCGAGCTTGGAACAGGTGCGGCGAGACTCCACGAGGGCGAGAAGAAGAAGACTTCCGCCCCGAGGAGCGCTCGCGCAGCCTGTTATCCAAACTTATCGCTAAGGATGTCAGCTCCGCTAGCGTCCCAGGGATATCCCGTCCAGCCAGTTCATCCCTCAGATCATTATTGAGGCTGCGGAGGAACAGGCCACAGAGGGAGCGTTCCTCCCAGCCCAATTCCTCCGCCGCTACCCGGAAGTCGACCGACTTGTCATAGGTGAGGGTGGCATAACTGGGCCTCGCCATTACGGCGTAGGTCCAAGTTAACGCACGCCCCTCCAGAAGATTCCCTATGTAACCAATCCGACTGTGATCCGAGGGAAAATCTCCGGGCGCACGGTGGAACACGGACTCACACTGCATAATGAACCCCCGCGCTCCGCCGAGCTTACCGCTAAAGCGGGCGGGGGTCGGAATCGGTGTGAGCCGAACCAGCGCCACTGGAGCCGGCTGGACGGCCGCTGGAATGGCAGGAGCCGCGCCACCCTGACGAGCCGGGGGGAACGGCTGTTGAGGATCTAAGCGGCCCAACCGGTTAGTTAAGTTTAATAATTGATTTAGGATAACCTGCTGTTGATAAGCAATCTGATCCACTCTAGCCTCGAGAGTGGTAAACCGGTGTGCGAGCCCGCCGTCCGCCGAGCCGCTCTGCTGAAGCCGTACTGACATAATGCACGGCTCAGGAGACGCACACACACAGGCTTAGAGTAGTTCAAAGAGTTTATTAACAGCAGGAGTGAATGAGTGCGTGTCTGCGGGATGTAAATGTGTTGGTGATGGTGTCTGCTCCAGGCACAGAGGCAGGTGACCGTACAGCCGAGCAACCCTATGGAGAGAGCACAGGGAGAGGGTGACGGGCATACACCAACACAGGAGGAATTTATGGCGAGAGAAGGACTTACTTGGTGGGTCAGGACAGCTGGCACAACAAGGGGGCGAAGCCCGGAAGACAGCCACCTGGAAAGCTCCGTACAGCAGCGAGGATTGGGCGATGGAGTGGAGATGTCCGCCGCTGGGGAATCCACCTGTGCACAGGGGAGAAGACTGAAGAAGAGAGGTAAGCGATCTTCTTACCAAAATGGTGATGCTGAAGAGAAGTATGCTCACAACGGTGAGGGACGAAGTCTGATGGCTTCAGGCCGAGCCTCCGGGCGAGACGGCCTTTATCCCTCGCCGCTGATTATTGTCAGGTGCGTGAGCAGGTGGCGCCGCTGATGAATGGCGCGGCGTGACAATTCACACCTAGGGCCACTTTAGAGTCTCCAGTTAACTTAACCTGCATGTTTTTGGCCTGTGGGAGGAAACCAGAGAAATCCCAGAGTAAACCCACGCAGGTACGGGGAGAATATGCAAACTCCACACAGATCACTGTTGGTCAGGGGCTGGGATCGAACCAGGGATCCCATGGCCAAGGGTGAGTTGCTGTGCTGGTGCAGTGCTAACCACTGCTCCACCGCACCGCCCACTACTTACAGAAAAATCAGTAACATGCTCTAAGGACTAACAATCTCAAAGAAGTACAATTTTGTACCCAGTTTTTAGGCCAAAATGATTCTCAGAATTGACACTAGAAAATATAAAATAAAACACACAATATAAAATAGACAATGTAAAAATAGATCCAAATGAAAACAGCAGTGGCCTTTTCCTATGCCAACAAATACACAGGATTCAATACACTGTGGTCACCCAGCACAATGCAGACTGATACTATTCACGCTCAGCAGGGATTGCATACGGACAGAGAACCCCTGTTGGGACAACCAGAACAATAGACTGTTGTTTATACATCCCCGGATTAAGGAGAGGACGTCCGGGCGCCAGTTGGTCAGGCTAATTATATGTATTGACTGATATGTATATCAATATACTAATGTGCCATGCATTCTCTCTGTTTGTATAACATATAAAACAGCAGCACACAGCACACACAGGGAACACGATGCAGCACAGCACAGCACAGTAACCCACAGCGCTACAAGTGCATCTCGTTTTGATGTTGGTGGAAAATAAAATTCTGCAACCTTCCAGCTCGCCACATCTCGCCTGAACTTATTTTTCCTCCACAATGGTGACCCTTGACAAAGAATGGAACATGAGGCGAACACCCCGGAGATCACCCGGACGGGAAACCCCAGCACGTGTCATGGTGCGCCCCTCGCCTGATCTTATCCCTCCACACAGATGACCTGACAAGAGAGAATGACCGTCTGCTCCCTCTCACCACGCTGTGGACAGCAGAGGACCAGAGAACGCCTGCAACCTCTTCACCCTCACCGGAGTGCACGCCCCGGAGCGGGCAGCGCTTGGACCGACACGCACCATGAACCGCGACACGAGCGAAACGAAGGAAGCAGCATGAACGGGAAAATCATCGACACCGACTGCGTTGTTTTCCACCAAGCTCCCCGACCCTGACTCACACGACAGTGGACCTCCCACGCACAGAAGCCCCGCACACACACCGCAGAATTACGAGGACAGCGCAACTGCCAGTTATGTGGTCACGGCGCCAAGAGCGCACCATGCACAGAGATGAACCGGCTCCACAGACTGATACATCGTCCTCCGCCGCTGCACATGCCCGAGAAAAATGGCCGATCGCCACACTTGGAACCTTCGGGGCTGCTCACGCACCTGGAGCAGATGTGCAGCCCGCACGCTGGACTTTGTATGGGTTTGTCAGCCACGGCGCACAAGGGGAATTTAGCCGATTGCTGTCCCTGGTGGCTTTAGGGCTGCTTCTGCACCTAAAAGCCAAACTGCCAGGTCCCTCACACAGCTGCAGTTGTTTCACAGCCGCTGCACATCCTCAGGGAATTTGGCCACTCGTCTTCCCCACATCCTCGCTGGATCGAGCCGCGAGAGGAGTCAGAGACTTATTCTTTTTTTTCCACAGCCGCTGTGGATCACCGCCAGGTTTAACGGGAAAATCCCTCACCATCACAGATCCACACGCAATTTTTGCGTGGCCCAGACACCTTTGACGTCCCGGGCCGGCATGCACTTACTCCCACCCCCTCCCCCTCCTCCTCCACAGCGCCCTTCCCGCACCTCACTCCCTAAAGCCGGCCGATCACCGTCTGTTTCCATTACCCACAACGCACACTGGCCCGTGCACCCACGATTCACGGCCGTTCAACGTGCTGGAACCCGGAGTGGAGCACACTGTTTTTTTCCACCCCTCCCCCGTCCCCCCCAAGGAATGACATGACCTCCGACAGTTCTACCGGAGCTACCGGAGCAATGCAGACTGATACTATTCACGCTCAGCAGGGATTGCCTACGGACAGAGAACCCCTGGGGGGACAACCAGAACAATGGACTATTGTTTATACATCCCTGGATTAAGGAGAGGACGTCCGGGCGCCAGTTGGTCAGGCTAATTATATGTATTGACTGATATGTATATCAATATGCTAATGTGCCATGCATTCTCTCTGTTTGTATAACATATAAAACAGCAGCACACAGCACACACAGGGAACACGATACAGCACAGCACAGTAGTGCACAGCCCTACAAGTGCGTCTCATTTTGATGGAGGAAATAAAGCTCTGCAACCTTCCAGCTTGCCGCATCTCGCCTGAACTTATTTTTCCTCCACAACACGACTTTTCTTAAAAGTGCAAAACTATTCAAATCCCTAAAAGTACATCAAGTTACTCCAGAACATGTATTATCACACAATAACACATTTTCTGTTAACATTACAGCATGAAATCATTATATGTATTTTAGTAGGAAAATAGGAACTCATTTTTTACTCCTGTATACAGCCTGTGTGCTCTAACACCTCAATTCAACATGGCTGTCTTATTCCCCCTCTGAAGTGGGTTAACAAACACATACGAAACGTTGATTAATGTTCATTAAACCATTTAAGCTGAAAACCCAGCCACAGGGGGTGCACAAGCCAGTGTACTCCTAGTGCTGGTCGAAAGCCCAGGTAAATGTGGCGGGTTGTGTCAGGAGGGGAATCCGACATAAAACCTTTGCCAAATCAAACATGTGGATCATGACAAATGAGACTTTCATACCGGCTTGGTCGAGGCTCAGGTTAACAATGACCGCCACCGGTGCTGTTAACCGACAGGGTGCCGGTGGAAATTGGGATACTGTTGGTTGAAGCTCAAGGAGGAGGAGAGGGGGAAGGCATGTTAGGAGGGAGAGAGAGAAAAGGAAAGACAGAAGTGTGGCGGTGAGAGTAGGGACGTTAAATGTAGGGACTATGACTGTTAAAGGCAAAGAGTTGACTGATATGATGGAGAGAGGAAAGGTAGATACAGTCATGTGAAAAAATTAGGATACCCTGTATAAGCCTGTGTGTTTTTTGACATATTTGGACTTATGGATATTTGATATCAGTGTTTAAAATACTGGGAGATTCATGTAATACAACTAAACAATTAAAAATGAATTAAAGACGTTTTTCAAATTTTCTGTAAAATATAATTTTAAACAAATAGTGAGGAATAAATTAGGATACCCCCCCCCCATCTTTTTTAGGACACCCCCACATTCATTCCCACTTAAAATGGCAAAAATAAATGTTAAAAATGCAAATAAAAACAAAAACAAGGTTAGACATAGATATGTGAACATTTCTTCATAAAGAACTGAATATTTAATGGGGAATCCTAATTTTTTCACGTGACTGTATACTGTGTGTTCTGTGGTGATCCGAGCGCTGAGCTCATCCACGCTCAGGTTACTCAGTATTTTCCCTTTTTCTCCCATAGTATTTCTGTTTGGTTATTATTAGTGTCCCCAGGGCTTTTACTGTGACAGCGCCGCGGCCGAACTTCTGGCTGTCAAAGCCGAGCTGGCACTGTCACAGCTGATCCTGTTTTGTCATTACGTTTCCTCCTCTCCTGTTTGGTTCTTGGCCTTTTTGTTATCAGTATTTAAGGGAGCAGCTGAGGCTCACTCCTCGTTGCGACCTACATCTGTGTCTACCAGGACTGGAGTCCCTACCCCCGGCTCCAGTCTGCCTTCTGTGTTTGATCGGTCCTTGCTATAGCATTTGTAAGTGTTTATTCTTTAGCGTCCGGTTCCACCCTTGCTACGCTCTTACATTTGATGTTAGTGTTCTTTATTTTGTGTTCTAGGTTAATGTATGTGTCTTGCCCCACGTGGCTCTTTATTTTGTTCCTTAGTTAATAAACAAACAAACTCTCTGTTGGCATCTGGAGCCTCATTAATGCCCTGAAAGGGGCATGCATGGCAGAAGGTCGCAGCCAAGCGAGGTGCCAACCAGAGGGAGTTTTGTTTTTGGCTCTGTTTTTTCCCCTTTTCCGGGTGCCAGTTTTTGTCGGGAGATATGGCGTCATCAAGGACTGGGTATCCTATGAGCCTGGGCTTCGAGCTTGTCCAGGCTCTGATGGAGATTGATGGCCTCCTCGCCAATGCTCGTATGTTCGCCACCTCCAGAAATGCTCACTGGTACCTGGACCTCGCAGCGGCAGCAGTTAAGCGCCATCCTCGCCTTGCTGACCACGCTGAGGGCAGGGAGAGGATGGCTGAAGTATCGGCGCTTCTTCAGAAGAACCGGGAGTTGGACCAGAAATCCTCCAGTAAGCCCAAGAGGGGGCCGACGGGGAAGCACACTCACTCCTCGGCTCTCTATGAGGTCTCTACCTCGGGTCCAGCTCCAGTCTCGGCACCGATGGCAGACCATCTCCCTATGCAGCGGAGGAGGAGGGCAGCTAGAGGTCCCAGTGAAGAGGTACAGTGGGCAGCTGAACTCATCAGGGGCCGTGTGGCTGAAGCACCATTCCAGCAAGATTCTTGAGAGCGTGGTGGCTGCTGTCAGACTGGTGGAGGCCAACCCTGAGCTTCACAACTTTCTCGAGTTTGCTGAGCTGCTGGCTTCAGTTTTGGCACAGCAGCGGTGCTTTCCGGATTTAAATCTAGCCTCATCTCCAGCGAGAAGACGTTACCACCCTGCTTGTGATCCATCTCCTCCTCTCGACACGATCGTCCCGAAGGGGAGGGAATTTCCTGACCGTATTAATCCTCCATGGGGCTCCCATCTAGATCCTGCTACGGGGAGCCAGAGGAACTCTCCTGTCTCCCAGCCAGCTGTTTCTCCCTCGCCTCAGCAGAGAGTGAAGGCAGCGGCCTCAGCCTCTGGGTCACTTTTTCCCGCTGTTCCGTCAGCTCCTCGTCCCCGGATTGCCTCGGCTGCCCCTCCATCCTCTTCGGTGTTTTCCTCAGCTGCTATGAGGCCCGTGGTTCCTTCTCCGGCTCCGCCTGTCATCGACCCTGTTGGGGCAGCTCCTCCTTGTCTTCCCGAGGGGTACGCCATCACCATTGCTGTGGGAGAGGGAAAAACTGAGTCTGCTGCAGTAGGAACCATCGAACCTCAGGGAAACAGGTCTTTTCATTCTTTTCCGCAATATGATGAATTACCTTGTCTGATTCCTGGGGTGGGGGGGTGGGGGGGCTCAGGTTTCACAGTCCTCTGAGCTCCCACCCCCTGCTACATCCATTAAAACTGAACCTGCTACCTCTGTGTTTCCTCCCCTTCTCTCCAAGCGTCCCCCGGTGCCAGGAGTAGACCGTCGGACGGAGGAGGAGCCTGCGGCGCTGGAGAGTCTGGTTCCACTCCCACAGCTGCGTCACAGGCAGAGGAGGAGGGCTGACTGCCATTTGGAGCCTGCGCCGATGGTAGACCGTCCCCGGGTCGCCGTGGAGCAGCAGTCAGCTCCAGCAGGTTATGGATCCCCTGCCACCATGCCAAGTGGGCCATCGGCATGGGTTTTAGAGCTCGAGATCAGGCAAGTGCTCTATTTTGTCTTCTTGCTTTCATTTTTGGAGCATTAGTGCCTGTCTATTGGGGAGAAGGGCCTGGTGCAGCCGGCCGCTGCATCAGAGCTCGTCTCGCCGGGCTCTGCCACTGCCGGTGATCCTGATCCCTGTTCTCCCTATTTGTCTGAGCCTGCTCCCAGGGTCACCGGAGATGAGTCAGCTCTGGTCGTGATCATTGAGGCTCCGGGTTCGCTTTGGGAGGTCTTCCCAGGTGCTGCATTGGTCCAATCGGGGTCCAACATGGGTGCTGCGCTGGACCGGTCAGGGTCCACCATGGGTGCTGCACTGGTCCAGTTGGAGTCCACCGAGGGTGCTGTGCTGGTCCGGTTGGGGTCCACTGAGGGTGCTGTGCTTGCCCGGTTCGAGATCAGTGAGGGAACTGGAGATCCCCTTCCAACTGATTCCCAATTTTTCCCCCTTCCCCCCCTATTCTCCACCTCCGGATGCCACTGGGGTCCTTTTCATTCAATCCAGCTTCCCCTCGTTGTGCCTCTCAGTAGGGAGGCTGCCTCCGAGCTCCCCCCTCAGGTCCTGGTGTTCTAAGGACGGGGGTCGACCGCCTGAGGGACTGTTCCACCGGTTCTGCGTCCTGGGTTGGCCGCCGGACGAACTGCTTCGCTGGCTGGGTGACCTGGGTTGGCCGCCTGAGGTACTGTTTCCCCGGTTCTGGGACTTGGGCAGGCCACCCGAACTGTTTGTGTTTTTTTTTCCTTTTCTCCCGATGTGGAGTTGGGATGCCATTAGGCCACCTGAACTGCCTTTTTTTTTTCCCTCTCTACCTGCCGGTATTCCCCATACTTGTGTTTTCATGGCATTTTTTTTCTCTCTCTCCCTCTTGTATATTGCTAAAAGTTTTTTTTTTTTTTTCCTCCTGCCTTGTGATTGAGTTGCAGTATACAGTACTTGTATGTTTTGGTGTTCGTCTATTTGGCTGCTCTTGTGCATTTTCTAAGGTGAAGTGTACATGTATTTTTGTTTTCCCTTGTTTATCTGGTTTTGGATTTTTTGTTTCATTATCCGTGTTATAAGGCAAGTTTTAGCCATGCTATTGTGCTTGAGTCTTTATTATCATTTGTTCTTTGTGTGTGTGTGTGGGGGGGGGGTCTCTGTATTTTGCTGTTTGACATTTTGTGCTGTTTCCTTTTGGGTTTCTCACCCTCCTAGCCTGTTTCCCTCTCCCCCCACCCGAGGTCGGTCTTGTTAGCCTTCTGGTGTGGGGGGGGGGGGGGGGGGGCTTCCTGGGTGTCACTCTGGGTGCCTGGAATGCGCCTTTTGAATGGGGGGTACTGTGGTGACTTGCCCCACATGGCTCTTTATTTTGTTCTTTTGTTAATAAACAAACAAACTCTCTGTTGGCATGACATGTTCAAGAAACTAGATAGAAGGGAAGCAAGGCTAGGAGCATTGGAGTTGGATTTAAACTGTTCTACCATGGTGTAAATAGGGAAAGAAATGGAGTAGGAGTAATCTTAAAGGAAAAATATGTGAAGAGTCTTCAGGAGGTAACGGGGGAGTCAGACAGAATCATGAGTTTGAGGCTAGAAGTCAAAGGTGTGATGTTGAATGTTGACAGTGCATAAGTGCATACCCCAAAAGTTCGATGTCAGGTAGAAGAGAAAGAGGAATTCTGGAGTAAGTTGGATGAAGTGGTAGAGAGTGTTCCCAGGGGGAGAGAGTGGTTATTGGAGCGGACTTTAATGGGCATGTAGGTGAAGGGAACAGAGGTGATGAGGAGGTCCTAGGTAGGTATGGCCCTAAGGAGAGAAATGTGGAAGGACAGACGGTTGTGGATTTTGCTTAAAGGATGGAAATGGCTGTGGTGAACGCATACTTCAAGAAGAGAGAGGACCATAGGGTGACTTGCAAGAGTGGAGGAAAGTGCACACAGGTAGACTATATCTTATGCAGAAGGAGAAATCTGAAGAAGATAGGAAACTGCAAGGTGGTGGCATGTGAGAATGTAGCTAGACAGCATTGGATGGTAGTCTGTAAGATGACTTTGGAAAGCAAGAAGAGGAAGAGAGTAAAGGCAGAGCCAAAGATTAAGTGGGGGAAGTTACAGAAGGAAGAAGGTCACACAGAGATCAGGAAAGAGTTGATACAGGCTCTGGGTGGTAGGGAAGAATTATCAGATGACAGGGGAAGTGCAGCAAAAGTATTGGGGGAAATGGGTATAAGGGTATGTGGTGTATCCAGTGGACAGAGGAAGGAAGACAAGGACACTTGGGGGCATATTTACTAACGTGCTGCGCCATCGCAAAACCCTGTTTTGGCATTAAAAAACTACTGTTGAGATTTACTAAGGGACACAGAGCAAAATTTGTGGTGGAAAGGTGTGGACATATGTATTTGTGGGAGTTGTCATGTCAACATGCAAATTTGAGGGAGGGGAGTATTTAAATGACTGTTGCAAGGTGATTTATTAAGGTTTGCGGTTGTCAGTCTCCTGCTAAATGTGCCAGGATTCAACGCCCCAAAAAACCTTGTCTTAATTCATTTGCGCCTGACATGATAGTGATCGTTAAGGCCAGGAGGAGACACTGGTGAGAACCGAGGGCACATGGCAGAAGCTTCTCTCTGCCCATGACTTTATTTGGCATGACAGAAGAACAGATTTTATGAATGTCAACGGTCTCACAGAGATCAGTGTTATTCTGAACTGGACATCAGCCGGCAGTTTTTTTTTTTTTTTTATTTCATTTGTTTATACTGTATATAGCCTACTACATGAATTTGTATCCTATTATAGGAGCCCTTATACCCACAGTGGACATACAGATGGTGTCAGTCGATAATGACTCTTTTTTCCGGCAAAGGTTAGACTGGGATCTGGAGTTTTCCTCAGCACTCCCTCACTCTTGAAGCAAAATCTTCCACATTGCCAATTTTCTTTGTTTTTTTTTTTCCTCTATCCATATTTCTATATTTTCAGTATTTCTTTTTGCTGTGCATAAAACGGTAATGCAGTTCCTTCTTCTCTCTATTTTTCTCTCCCAGTTCAGGATACACAATATAGGAAGAAAACAACAATGAGATTATTAACAAAAAGAGAGCACAGTTCCATAGAAATGTCCCTCGAAATTGCATCACCGTAAATCAATGGCATTTATAAAAAGTTGTGAATTGGGAGACCTGTAGATTTTGTTAAAACAAAGTTATTCACATAATTAAACCCCAGAGTCTCCATCAGACCATCTTCATAGTTCTAGTGTTAATAAAATAAACACTTTGGTCAAATAATCAATTTATTCATGAGTAGTTCTTTATTAAATTAGATACAAATGCTTTATATACACATATTAAACAAAAAGGTCTGTCATGTTAAATGAAAAGCTAAATTTTGAAATATAATGAACAAAAATAAGCTATTTTAGTGGGGTTTGCACTTAAACAAAATCTTAAAAAAAAAAAAAAGCTTTATATATTATGGTCCTCCAAACTGGCTGTGCCTGTGTGCAATTTTGCAGTGCTCTTGGTGGATGGGTGGGCATTATTGAAAAGAAGTGACTGCATCTGTGTTCATAATTTTGTGTGTTGTTACTAGATCACTGCCAGAAAGCGGCCACTACCTGAGGTGCTCTGTCTAATTTGTGCACTCGCTAATTTGTACTGCCTTAGTAAATCTGCCCCTTGGTGGTGGAATGAGGTGGTACAGGAAAGCAGTCAAAGGAAGAGGTTGGCAAAGACAGTCAGGGAGATGAAGAAAGTAGACAGAAGTATGTGGAATCTAGGCGCATGACAAAGAGAGAGGTGGCAAAAGAAAAGGCACATAGTGAGCTGTATGAGAGGCTGGACACTAAGGAAGGAGAAAAGTACTTGTATCAGCTAGACAGAGAGATCGAGCTGGAAAAGATGTGCAGCAGGTTAGGCTGATTAAGGACTAAAATGGTAATGTACTAACAAATGATGAGAGTGTGTTGAGAAGGTGGAAGGAGTACTTTGAAGAGCTGATGAATAAAAAAATGAGAGAGAGAGGAAGATGGATGAAGGAAAGATGGTCAACAAGCAAGTCCTGAGGATTAGCAAGGCAGAAGTGAGGGCATCTTTGAAGAGGATGACGAATGGAAAGGTGGTTGGTCCAGATGACATACCAGTGGAGGTATGACGATGTTTAGGAGAGATGGCAGTGGACTTTTTAACCCGACTGTTTAACACAATCTTGGAGAGAGAGAGGATGCCTGAGGAGTGGAGAAGTGTTTTGGTACCAATTTTCAAGAACAAAGGTGATGCTCAGAGCTGTAATAATTACAGAGGCATAAAGTTGATCAGCCACACTATGAAGATATGGGAAAGAGTTGTTAAAGCCAGGTTAAGAGGCGAGCTGACAATCAGTGAGCAGCAGTACAGTTTAAAGCCAAGAAAGTACTACAGATGCAATGTTTGCTCTAATAATGGCCCTTTTCCACTAGTACCCACTCGGCCCTACTCGGCTCTACTCGGCTCGGTTTGTAGCCTTTTCCAGTAGTGCCTGGTACCTGGTACCAGGTACTTTTTTAGTACTGACTCAAGGCCAGGGTACAGCCGCGCTAAGTCAAGCTGAAAATGTGACATCAACAGACTGCAGGCCACTGATTGGTCAGGGCGTAACGTCATGAAAGTGTCCGTCTTCTGAAGAATTGCCAAACCGCCATTTGCAAAAGTTCACGGAGTAAACTTGGTCACCGAGTAAGCACGATATTAATAGAAATGGCGTTGTAGGTTTCACAGAAATCTACAGCGTGGTCCAACAAAGAGGTGCGGAGTTTTCTGTGCTTGGTGGCGGATATCAGTATCCAGACGGATATGGAGGTACCCTGCACCGAAACAGATGGCAGCCCAGCATAGAACCGGACTACGGACAAGCTGAAGATGAAAGTGAGAGAACCATCGATGGTGAGTGATTTGTGATATTGTGCATCTTTTCGCTTATTTATCCTGTTGGTGGTAAGCTCACTTTTTTGAGCAATACAACGCCGTCCTGTGCTGGCTAACGAGTGTTAGCTAGTAGCTAGCTAGCTAGTAGCCAACTCTGCTGATTCACGCTTGCTCTGTCCGAAGTATTCGCTTGTGAGAGAAAAACAATGAAATATGTTAATCCTGGTTAAAGTCCTGGCTTGTGTACGTGTTGCACTTTGGTGCTGTGCGTTAAGTTGTGTGTAATTTCTTTCTAGAATCTGTTTCGACATGCCAGGGGTTAGCCGCCCTCAGCATGTTGTGTTTATATTGCGGATACAGGTCAAGAGGATCCCAGGATCCAAAATCTCAACATATTCAAGTGCATTGTCAAACCAGTGATTTATAAAGTGATTCATATAATTTTCTAAAGCTTCAGACTAGACCCACACAACTATTCTGTGGATTTTCCAAAAAAAAGTGTTGGAACAGTGTTTTCGTACTGTTTCTGTTCCACCATAAATCCCTGGATTGAAAATGTACTTGTACATGTACAGAGTGGATCCTGGGGTGCTCACTTGTCAGGGAAACGAAGCATTTTTGTTACATCCCACCACTGACTTTCACAAGTGTATTTCCCGAATACAGGTACATCTCCAAAAATTAGAATATCATGAAAAAGTTCAATATTTTTTGTCACTCATTTCAGAAAGTGAAATCCATATATTATATAGAATCATTACACAGACAGTAATATATTTCAAGCATTTATTTATGGCTTACAGCCCTTGAAAACCCTAAATTCAGTTTCGCAAAAAAAAAAAAATAGAATATTACATAAAATTAATTAAAAAATTGTTTTTAAATAGAAATGTTGGTTAACATGGACTGCAGCCATAATCTTCAAAATTAAAATAAACACTTGCAATAGATCACAGTCCGTGTAGTGAATCTATATATGGGTTTCACTTTCTATGAATGAATGAATGAATTAATTAATTAATTAATCTTTATTTTGGATAGATTAAAAAAGATTAAAAGAAAAAAACAATAATATAACAAAGGGGAAAAAAATCTAACAAGGTCTAATTAAACAATAACTCCTCTGATTATACAGTTCAATATAAGTTATCCGAAATGGGTGATGGCTGAAGCTGCAGCTTATATTGCCCACCCACCTTCTGGAATGAGTGACAAAAAATATTGAACATTTTCATGATATTCTAATTTTTTTGAAATATACCTGTATATGTGTTGAACTTGCTTGAACTAACCACCATCCATTTCTGTCTTTGGTCTAGGCAAGAGGAAAGGAAAAGCAGCCAGCCCACAACGGACCTTGCCACTGTGGAAAGTACTGAAATCCTTTGCTTTTATAGGTAAAGTGCCAAAACCAAAGTAGCACAATTTAAGATAAGATAAGATAAGATAAGCCTTTATTAGTCCCACAATGGGGAAATTCCAGGATTGCAACAGCACAGGGATAGCAACACTCAGAGCAACAATCAGAAGGCAAGAAAAAAAACAAAAAAAAGCAAGAGCAGCTAATATACATATGTACATATTACTATATATATATATATATATATATATATACACACACACAGACACACAGTGCAGAGCATTGTAGCTGGATGGAATAAATATATGAGTATATAAACACACAGTGCGGAGCATTGTAGCTAGATGGAATAAATATGTAGATATATAAATACCCACAGTACGGAGCATTGCAGCTAGGTGGAATAAATATATAAATATATAAACACACACAGTGTGGAGCATTGTAGCTAGATGGAATAATATGTAGATATATAAACACACAGTGCGGAGCATTGTAGCTAGATGGAATAAATATATTGATATATAAATATAAACACACCCAGTGCGGAGCATTGTAGCTAGATGGAATAAATATGATGAAATAAATTTCCACTTAATATAAAAGGGACTGAACTGGGATTTATTTGATTGTGTGAATATCAATTACAGAATAATTGAAAATGAATGGCACATCAACTGTAAAATAAATCGCTTGTCAATGTATTTATTTATTTATTTATTTTTTTTTTTTGTCAGATCACTTGTGTGATCCTTTGTGAGTTATGTTCATAACTGTATGTTGCACTTTGGGGAATGGGAGTTGTTCAGTCATCAATACAATTCAGTTTATATGTGTAGTTTAGTCTATCATCAATAAACTAATGCAGTATTATAATAGCAGGACACATTACAAATATTTGAGACCCATTGTAGTGCTTCCTTTTATATTTTCGCAATACAAGTACAAAACACCGCCCACACTTGAAGCCAGGGCAAGAAGAGACACAGTGGTGACAGAGCGGTGGCTAAACATTTATTGATAAAAATTCCATATTTTGACTGAGCAACTCCATAGTCGGTGATGCACACCCTCAGTTAAAGTACTATATTCCATTCAAGTGAATGTATTAATTCCTTCTGATTGCTGAGGCCACAGTAAAAACAACTGATTTTAAATGTAACCCAGCCATTGTAAAATCTTCTGAAGTGCAGCTACATGAAAATTGTGGTTAAATACAACAATGAAGCATTTTTTTGTCACATTCCACCACTGGATTTTAGCAACAAGTGTATTTCCCGTCTATGTTTTAAACTTGCATTAATTAACCACCACCCATTTCTGTCTTTTGTCTAGGCAAGAGGGAAACGATCCACCCCAAACAGGACCTTGCCTTACTATTTACAGAGATGCAGGCTGAAGATCTGCTGAACTGGGACCAGCTTGAGCGGCACATCCCAGCAGCTTCTCAGTGAGGCAGCGTGGCCAGCGTGTGTGACCCATTCTATTTTTTTTTTAACAGTTTGAATTTTGCACATTCTGAATAATGTGGAATTTGCTGCTGATTGTAATAAACAATTTAGTGACTTATGTGTTTGTATCATGATTTCCTATTTTGTCTGTTAAGACACCGGTGGGAAAAGAGTCAACAGTACAAACCATTTATTGGTGACTTTGAAAATAATGGCTCATTTTTAAGAAAAAAGTAACCAAAACAATTATTTTAACTGAAGACTGTATTGTTGGATGTGCCACCGCAGAAGACACTGCACACTTTAGTGATAGTACCAGTATATGGAGGAATTCTGGGCCATATTAAGATAAGATAAGATAAGATAAGATAAGATAAGATAAGCCTTTATTAGTCCCACAATGGGGAAATTCCAGGACTGCAACAGCACAGGGATAGCAACACTCAGAGCCACAATCAAGAAGACAAGAAAAACAAGAGCAGTGAATATACAGTACATATGTACATATAAATATACTGTATATACACAGTGCGGAGCATTGTAGCTAGATGGAATAAATATATTGTGGTGGACACACATGCGTGACCTGCTTTGTGACTCACATTTTAGATCAGAACAAAGGCAGAGCTTCTTTGGTGATTACAGGAAGCTGCAAGAGTGTTAGCTTTGGTATGCAAGGCTTGAGACTGTGGGGGTATAATTAAAGGATTAAAGAGAGGATGCATTGTTACTGTCATTATAATGCAACTTGGTCTGTGATACATGTGACTTGTGAACTGTAAGAGTCCTGGTATTTAAGGACGAGAGTTCTCTGTGTGGCTGTCTTTCTGCTGCGAGATGTTGGAGATGTGAATAAAGCTGACTTGAGAGAGAACTCTGTCTCGTCATTCTCACATTCCCACACAGGTGACCCCAAGACGTATCATGCAAGAGGAGAATTCCCCCGGGCCAGCCTCGTCAGGAGCCCCCAGCCAAGCGAATGCCGCTACAGTCCAGCTACCGGACTTCTGGCAGAACAATCCGCGCTCCTGGTTCAACGCGGTTGAGGCGCAGTTCAACCTCCGGGGGATATTGGTAGATGCCACAAAATTCTACCACGTAGTCGCAAAGCTGGACAACAACACGGCCCAGCATGTAGAGAGCCTGATCGACCAGCCGCCGGACAGCGACAAATATGGCATGTTGAAGGCTGCACTCATCCAGCAATTCACCCCCTCGGTGGAGGAGCAAGCAGAGAGGCTCCTGGCGCTGACGGAGTTGAAAAATGACATGCCCGTGAACCTGATGGAGAAGTTGTTGAGGTTGAAAGACTCCGACGACGATCACTTCATTTTCACCCACCTCTTCCTCAGGACTCTACCGTCAGCAGCGAGAGCGACCCTGGCCAGTTCGCCACTGTTGGCCCAACGGGACTACTGTGCGCTGGGCCGAGAGGCGCAGCGGATTGTCAACGCCACCAAGCGGCGTGCAGCCATGGCCGCTGCAGCGGAACTCGGCGCGACAACCGTAGATGACAGGAGGCCAGAGGCAGTGGTACCGGACTCACCGACAATGGCGGCGGCAGGGGCCAGGGAACGCGGATCGGACGTCCTTTGTTTCTACCATCGCCGCTTCACAGAGAGGGCACGCAAATGTGTACCATCGTGCCAGTTCGGGCGTTCGGGAAACGCCAAGACCGGGGGTCGGTAGCAGCCGCGGCCCTCGGGGAGGAGAACAAGCTGCTCTACTTGTCGGACGCACGCTCGGGGAGGCAGTTCCTCGTCGACACAGGCTCCCAGTTGAGTTTCATCACACCTTCCTACGCGGACAGACTAGCTAGTTCCGGAGGTCCCCGGGTGACAGCAGCGAACGGCTCGGAGATTAAGACCTGGTGAGAAGACTTTGCTTCTGTCTCTACACGGCTGTACATTTGAGTGGACTTTTGTTGTAGCAGCAGTAAATTTCAATATGTTGGCGGCTGATTTTTTGTGCTCACATGGTTTGTTGGTTGATCTCGCTAACAGGCACCTGGTTAATGCACTTTCTTTTGATTCTATCCCCTGTACAGCGCGAGTGGCCCAGCCAACAGCACAAGCCAACATCACAGCTGCAAGCGGTAAGTTCCACACACTGCTCACTCAGTTCCCAGCACTCACGGTCCCCACATTTTTGGCAACAGTCGCTAAACACGGGGTGGAGCATTTTATTACCACTACCGGACCGCCCATTTTTGCAAAAGCTTGGCGCTTGGACGCAGCTAAGCTGGCCATAGCGCGCGAGGAGTTCACCAACCTGGAGAGGTTGGGCATTATCAGGCGTTCAAACAGTCCGTGGGCTTCCCCACTACACATGGTCCCGAAAGCTGACAGATCATGGCGACCTTGCGGGGATTTCCGCAGGTTAAACAACGCTACAGTGCACGACCGCTACCCAATCCCGCATATCCAAGATTTTTCCATTCATTTGGCGGGGGCGCGCGTTTTTTCTAAAATAGACTTGGTCCGCGGTTACCACCAAGTCCCAGTGCGCGCTGAGGACATACCCAAAACAGCGGTAATAACTCCGTTTGGCCTATTCGAGTTTTTACGCATGCCATTCGGACTTAAAGGGGCTGCTCAGACGTTCCAACGCATGATGGACGCGGTGCTTCACGAGCTCCCTTTCGTGTTCGTCTACTTGGACGATATTTTAGTAGCCAGCGCGTCTGAAGACGAACACGAAAAACACCTGGCCACAGTTTTCCGAAGGTTGGGAGATCACGGGTTAATAATCAACCCAGTGAAGTGTCAGTTTGGGGTGGCGCAGATCGATTTTTTAGGACACCGCGTCTCCCCCGAAGGAGCAGTTCCGCTTCCTGACAAAGTGCGCGCGGTGGCAGATTTTCCCCGGCCGCAGACGATCAGGGCGTTGCAGGAGTTTTTGGGAATGGTGAATTTTTATAACCGTTTTCTCCCCCGCGCGGCGCAACTCATGCAGCCGCTGTATGCCGTGCTCAAAAAAAAGAAACCCGCGGATAAGGTCGAGTGGTCCCCGGAGCGGGACCAAGCGTTCTCGGAGGTGAAAGCAGCCTTGCAAAGGCTGCGTTGTTGGCACACCCAGACCCAACGGCCCGCATAGCGCTCACCACTGACGCATCAGAGGAGGCCATAGGGGCGGTCGTGGAGCAACATGTAGCCGGGGTTTGGCAGCCCCTTGCCTTTTTCAGCAGGACCTTGCGCGATAGCGAACATAAATACAGCGTGTTCGACAGGGAGCTGCTGGCTCTCCATTTGGCCATCCGCCACTTTCAGTTCTGGCTAGAAGGACGCTCTTTCACCGCGTTCGTTGACCACAAACCGCTAACATTCGCGATGGCCAAGGTTTCCGAACCGTGGTCAGGCCGGCAGCAGAGACATCCGGCCGCGATATCAGAGTTTACCACTGATATTCAGCATGTGGCGGGCAAACTCAATGTAGTGGCAGATTGCCTCTCACGTGCCATGGCGGCCCCAGTCAGCGTAGGAGTAGATTACGCAGCCATGGCCGCGGAGCAGGTTGGTGACGCGGAGGTGCGCGCGCTTCAGTCTGGACCAACTGGGTTAAGGCTGGAAAGCAGGGTGCTGCAAGACGGTATGCCCCCCCCAATCTGCGATGTCTCCACGTGACGGCCGCGTCCAGTAGTACCAGCCGCGTGGCGCCGCCGTGTTTTTGACTTGATTCATTCTTTGGCGCACCCGGGAGTGCGCGCGTCGGTCAAAATGGTAGGAGAGAAATTTGTGTGGCCGAGCCTCCGCAAACAAGTTAAAGAGTGGGCAGCAGCATGCACGGCGTGTCAATAAGCCAAAGTACACAGGCACACGAGGGCTCCTTTGGAGCCGTTTCACATTCCGGCCAAGAGGTTCTATCACGTTCATGTGGACCTCGTGGGCCCCCTCCCGCCGTCACAAGGGTGCACACACCTTCTGACAATGGTGGACCGCACCACGCGCTGGCCTGAAGTGGTCCTGCTGGCATCAACCACGGCCGAGGAGGTGGCGCGCGCGTTTTTAACAGCTTGGGTGGCGCACTTTGGCGTTCCGTCGGACATTACGTCCGACAGAGGCCCTCAATTTGTGTCCGAGCTTTGGTCGACAATGGTCCACAGCCTGGGTGTCACAATTCACCGCACAACCGCGTACAATCCGCAGGCTAACGGGTTATGCGAACGTTTTCATAGGTCATTGAAAGCAGCTCTCAGAGCATCACTGACGGATGCAAATTGGGTGGACAAGTTACCGTGGGTGTTATTGGGGTTGCGTTCTGCGCCTAAAGAGGACTTTGAAGCCTCCCCAGCGGAGCTCGTGTTTGTGCAGCCACTCTGGCTGCCTGGGGATTTTCTCCCAGATAACCCTGCACCAGACACCTCCGCGTCTCAGCTGTTGCGAGGTAACATAGAATCAAGCACGCTGCCCGGCCCTGCGCACCACAGTTTTCCGCACATTTTTGTGCCTAAAACTTTGAAGAACGCAGAGTTTGTTTTTGTCAGACACGATGCGCATCGAACCCCGCTGCGACCGCCTTATGACGGACCCTTCAGAGTGTTAGAAACAGGGGACAAGCAGTTTTTGCTAGATTTGGGGGGTAGGAAAGAGAAAGTTGGCATAAACAGACTCAAACCCACTTTTGTGGTGGCAGATGAGCAAGTGCTGTTGGCGAGGGTCCCACGGTGAGGTAGACCCCCGCGGGGGGCTTCACAGAGTAATGTTTCCCCACAACACCCACAGGTGCTGACAAAAGGTTTCCACCCCCAGCCGGCAAACCCCCAGCGTGACAGCGCCGCAGAGACGTTGAATCCCAGCTACAGCAGATACGGCAGGAGACTGAAGCCTAGACAGCATGTGGACTGATGTGTATTGATACTATCACGGCATGCCTGTTGTTATTCTCTTGTTTGTTCTAAAATGTTGGGGGAGCTTTGTGTAGTGGACACACATGCGTGACCTGCTTTGTGACTCACATTTTAGATCAGAACAAAGGCAGAGCTTCCTTGGTGATTACAGGAAGCTGCAAGAGTGTTAGCTTTGGTATGCAAGGCTTGAGACTGTGGGGGTATAATTAAAGGATTAAAGAGAGGATTTTTTTTTTTTTTTTTTTTTTTGTTACTTATTTGTACCCGTAGGTAGACTTGGTTTGCAGTCTGGTGACAAGCCACTGGCTGCTGGTCGCTGCGTGCGCGAGCGCCCTAAACCTACATGTTTTTGGTGTGCGGGAGGAAACCGGAGAAATCCCGGAGTAAACCCGCGCAACACGGGGAGAACATGCAAACTCCACACAGCTCACTGTTGGTCGGGGGCTGGGATCGAACCCACGATCTCATGATCCCCGCGGTCCCCCGGCCGAGGGTAAAACTGCGCTGCCACAGTGCTAAACCACTGCGCCACCGTGCAGCCCATGCATCCACCCAGAGGATGCATTGTTACTGTCATTATAATGCAACATGGTCTGTGATACATGTGACTTATGAACTGTAAGAGTCCTGGTATTTAAGGACGAGAGTTCCCTGTGTGGCTGTCTTTCTGCTGCAAGATGTTGGAGATGTGAATAAAGCTGACTTGAGAGAGAACTCTGTCTCGTCATTCTCACATTCCCACAATATAAATATATATACACAGTGTGGAGCATTGTAGCTAGATGGAATAAACAGCATAACCATCTACTTAGTTATCCTACATATTATGAGTATGTACCCATACATATTGTCACCCTCCGTAGCAACTGATATTGTCCTAGTTGTATACTGGAGGGGACCATTGTGTAAGTCTATTGCGTCTTTTGCATTCAATACTATTAGGTCGTCACGTTTTTTTTTGCTATCTCTGCGAGCAGCCCTGCTTAGGTTATACAGTCTGACAGCTGTAGGTAGGAAGGACCTGCGAAACCTCTCAGTTGCACACCTAGGATGATGTAGTCTGCTACTAAATGAGCTCCTCAGTGCATTCAGTATGTCCTGCATAGGGTGGGACTCGGACTCCAGCAGAGATGACAGTTTAGCCACCATCCTTCTCTCTCCTATCTCCTCCACTGGGTCAAGGCGCTGTCCCAGGACAGAGCTAGCTTTCTTGATCAGTTTGTTCAGTCTCTTCCTATTGGCTGCTGTAATGCCACTGCCCCAGCAGACCACTCCAAAAGTGATGGCTGATGCCACCACCATGTCGTAGAATGTCTTCAGCAGCACCCCTTGTACACCAAAAGACCTGAGTCTCCTCAGTAGGAACAGGAGCATTAGCATCTGTACTTTATCATAATGGGTTAGGGCAGGGGTGTCCAATCATGTGCCATGGAGGGCCAAGATGCTGCAGGCTTTACCTCCAAACAATGTCTTCAACAGCAGATTCTACTGAATTTCTTCCACTGACTGCTGATCAGTGAAAACACCTGCTGAAGAGACTGGGTAGAAGAGAGAACCTGCAGGGTCTTGGCCCTCCATGGCACATGATTATATACCCCTGAGATAGAGTTTAATGGGTTTTAACATTTTAACACAAACTGCTTTATGGGTCATAATTCTGTTGACAGACTTACACCAAGCTAAAAGTGATTTCTCAACCTGCTGAATTGTTCTTAGACAGCTTTTCCAAACTTTTAGTATTTAATTTACGTCACTTGGTGGTAACCTTCACATATAAAACAAAACAGACACATCTGCAAAAATTTCAAAGGTTTATTGCCAAAATTCCCAGTGCAATACTACATGAATACATAATTGGCCTAAAATGCATCATAATTGTCAAATATATGTTATTATGCCTAACTCAGTACTGTTTACCTTTTGAATATATATTTTACAGCTAATATAACCCCATAACTACAACCTGGCAATCAAGTTGTGTCAGCTGAACAGTTTTTGCCATGACACCACCACAGACTCAGTGCTGCTGGAGCAAGTACATGACATGATGTCTCAACGGTCTCTCCATGATTTTCACGCAGATCAGAGCAGTTTTTTGTATAGGAAGCTAAATGTTTCTACAGACATTGTTAAGCTCTATAACCACTGATCGTTCGTGAAGTTGGGGTGACATCAGTGAGAGGCTTTGAACGCTAGACCCACGGTTTGAAGCGATAATTTTCCCACAGCAGAGCCATCTGAAACACACACACACAGCATACATATTTTAGTACCTAGTGTAGAGGAGCTTGGAAATGAAGAGGCGATTTGGTTTATAAGCAAAGTTTAATATTCAGCTCTTCTAACAAGTCTCATCAGGTGCAGAGAGCGGCAGAAGGGAAAAGAGACAGAATGTCTCCAGCTCACTGACTTTATACTGGCAGACAATAAAAGACATGCATAACAAAGGCTGACATCCCTCATTATCTTAATCCCCCCATTGTCTTGGTATTTCCTCTTCTCGCCTTGGGGGGTGAGGGTGGCTCCTCCGGTCTCCTCCGCCGCGTCCGGAAACGTCTTTGTTCTTCACTCGGCGGTTGAGAGCCCTTTGTCCTTTCAGAGGTGTGAAGTCCTTTACATATGTATTACCAAACATTTCCACATGCTTCAACATATGTAGGTTATGGAATATATTGTTAATATAGACCACAGGCCCCCCAAACAACTAAGAAAAGACAACAGAAAGGTTCACAGTCTAAGATAGTTATTATGACAAACTAAGTGTTACATCTGTTGCCACAGAAGAAACTTTCCAGCAGCCATGCTCCTAAGAGAGTTCAGTGGTAATCATAACAGCATAGTAAAATCATAAGTCAGTCCTAAACTGTTGCAGCACAATTAGTGAATAATTGTGGAGTGGTTGTATCAGTCCCTGTGCTGTCTGGGTTTTAATCTTCTCCCAAAGCTGCTGTAGGTTGTTTTAGGCGCCCTGCTGGGACCTTCTTGTGAGGAATCTGCAGTGTGGGAAGGAGAGAGGTTAACTGTTCCCTGCTGGGGGGCTGAGTCTTTTCTCTTGGGGGGTCTACCCCGCCGAGGTGCTCTCGCCAACTGTGCAGGCTCGTCTTTCAACAAGAAGGCAGGTTTAAGTCTGTCAATGCTGACTGTTTCTTTTCTATCCCCAAAATCAAGCACAAAGTGTTTATCACCATGTTCCAGCACTCTGTATGGCCCATCGTATGCTGGGCGAAAGGTAGGTTTTAAAGCTTCATGCTTAACAAAAACGAACTCAGCGTTTTTTTTAAAGCCTGAGGGACAAAAACCCGTGGGAAGGAGTGATGAGCTGGACCGGGGAGAGAGTTCGGTCCGTTGTCGCCTAAAAACCTTGGGACTGTAAGGCACCCTGGCTCTGGGTTCTCTGGTAAAAATTCACCTGGGAGGCTGAGAGGTTGTGCAAAGACTAATTCTGCGGGAGAGGCGTCTAGATCCTCTTTAGGTGCAGCACGCAACCCCAATAAAACCCAGGGAAGTTTATTTACCCAATTTGTGTCCGTTAGTGAGGCTCTGAGGGCAGCCTTTAAAGACCTGTGAAAACGCTTGCATAACCCATTAGCCTGAGGGTGATAAGCGGTGGTGCGATGAATTGTTGCCCCTAAGCTGTTGGACATGGCTGACCAGAGCTCTGAGACAAATTGAGGCCCCCTATCGGACGTGATATCCGATGGGACGCCAAAACGTGCCACCCAGTTTGTCAAAAAAACGCGAGCGACTTCCTCCGCTGTGGTTGCCGCTAGAGGGACTGCCTCTGGCCAACGTGTGGTGCGGTCTATCATTGTTAACAGGTGTGTGAAACCTTGGGAGGAAGGTAGTGGCCCCACGAGGTCAACATGAACGTGGTCGAACCTTCTAGCAGGGATTGGAAAAGGCTCCAGAGGGGCTTTTGTGTGTCTGTGTATTTTGGCGCGTTGACAAGAAATGCAAGTTTTTGCCCATTCTTTTACGTTTTTGCGCAGGCCTGGCCACACAAACTTTTCGGCGACCATTTTAACCGAGGCGCGCACACCTGGGTGCGCGAGGGAGTGAATTGCGTCGAAAATACGGTGGCGCCATGTAGCTGGTACTAACGGGCGAGGTCGGCCAGTTGAAACATCGCATATTAGGGGGGGCACGCCGTCGCGTAAACCCTTTTTCTCCAGCCTTAACCCTGTTGGTCCAGACAGGAGTGCGCGCACGTCCGCGTCACTGCTTTGTTCCTCCGCCATGGCTGCATAATCTATCCCTGCATGGATAGGTGCTGCGTATATGTCTGTGTTAGTGAAGAGCTCTGCTGCTGAGGCAGTATAATCTGTCTCCCCGCGCTCTGGTGGTGTCACAGCGCGAGAGAGACAGTCTGTTACTACGTTAAGTTTGCCTGCCACGTGTCGAATGTCTGTGGTGAACTCTGAAATCGCAGCTAGTTGTCTTTGTTGCCTGCCTGACCATGGTTCTGAAATTTTAGCCATAGCAAAGGTGAGCGGTTTATGGTCTACAAAAGCCGTGAAACTCCGCCCTTCTAACCAGAACTGGAAGTGGCGGATGGATAAATGAAGCGCCAGCAGCTTTCTGTCAAAAGTGCTGTATTTACGTTCAGTTTGGTTTAGCGATTTGCTAAAGAATGCTAAAGGTTGCCAGACCCCGTTGACAAGTTGTTCTACAACTGCCCCTATAGCTAGGTCTGAAGCATCTGTGGTTAGCGCGATGCGGGCCAAGGGATCTGGGTGAACTAACAATGTGGCGTTAGCTAGGGCGCTTTTTACTTCCGCGAAAGCGCGTTCGCGCTCCGGGGTCCATTCGACCGCGTTGGAAGCTTTCTTTTTTTTGAGCGCGTCATATAGGGGCTGCATGAGCTGAGCTGCGTGGGGGAGGAAACGGTTGTAAAAATTAACCATCCCTAAAAATTCCTGTAGCGATTTGACCGTTTGTGGTCGTGGGAAACTTTCTATCGCGTGAACTTTGTCTGGAAGTGGAACTGCCCCCTTCGGAGAGACTTTGTGTCCTAAAAAATCAATTTGTGACACGCCGAATTTGCATTTGGCTGGATTGATTATTAGCCCGTGCTCTTCTAGCCTCTGAAAAACCGCAGTGAGGTGCTGCTCGTGTTCTTCCTCAGACGAGCTGGCTACCAGCATGTCGTCGAGGTAGACGAAGACAAAAGGAAGGTCGCGTAGGACCGCGTCCATCATTCGTTGAAAAGTTTGAGCAGCGCCTTTGAGGCCGAAAGGCATTCGCAGAAATTCAAAAAGGCCGAAAGGGGTTATTACCGCTGTTTTAGGAATGTCTTCTGCTCGGACTGGGACTTGGTGATAACCGCGGACTAAGTTTATTTTTGAAAAAATGCGCGCACCCGCTAGATGTAGTGAAAAATCTTGAATGTGAGGGATTGGGTAACGGTCATGCGCTGTAGCGTTGTTTAATCTGCGGTAATCTCCACACGGTCTCCAAGAACCGTCGGATTTCGGAACCATGTGAAGTGGTGAGGCCCAGGGGCTTTTCAAGCGTCTAACAATGCCCAATTTTTCAAGAGTTGCAAACTCGTCCCGTGCTATGTTGAGCTTGGCCGCGTCTAAGCGGCGAGCTTTGGCAAAAACAGGAGGTCCCGTTGTGGGAATGAAGTGTTCAACCCCGTGTTTAGCCACAGTGGCTGAGAATTTGGGGATTGTGAGTGCTGGAAATTGGGTGAGGAGTTGCTCAAACTTACCTCCTGCCGTGGTGACGTTGGCCTGCACAGGTGGTGGAGAAACCCGGGCTGAGCGCGGAATAGAAGCAAAGGACAGTGCATTAACCAGGCGCCTATTTGCTAGATCCACTAATAACCCATGTGCACACAAAAAATCTGCGCCTAATAAGTTAAAACTCACCGCCGCTACAACAAATGTCCATCTGTAGCTGCGGCCGTGGATGAGGAGGTGCAGGCTCTTTTCGCCGAACGTGTCGATGCTAGAGCCGTTGGCTGCCACCGCTCCGTTGCCCCGGGTGCCCGTGGCTCGATCTGCGTGGGAGGGCATGACGAAACTCAGTTGGGCTCCTGTGTCGATGAGGAACTGCTTGCCTGTGTGTCCATCCGTCACGTACAACAGCTTATTCTTCTCACCGAGAACCGCTGCTGTTAACGGCTCTCGGCTTTGGCGTTTCCCGAAATCGCAAATTTGCAGGGGGGAACGCATTTGCGGGCCCTCTTGGCGAAGCGGTGGTGATAATAACAGACGTCGCTCTGTCTGTTACGTTTTGGCCGCGTCGCTGCCACCGTGGGCTGGGTCTGCTCCGTGGGTTGTGGCTCCTCGCGGCTCGGGGCGTCAGCTTTGATGTCTGTGGATGCTGCTGTGGGTGTCCGCTCCTTGCAGGCGTTGATGAGCCGATGAGCTTCGCTGGCCAGTGCGCGGAAGTCTTGGTGGTTGCTGCATTTCATGCTGGCGAGTGTCCCTCTCATGTGTGGCGGCAGCGTGCTGAGGAATATAAACTGGAAGAGGAAGTTGTCATTGTCCTCTTCTTTGAGCTGTAGCAAATCCTCCATGAGGGCCTTCGGTTTGCACCCTCTGTGGCCGTAGACCGCCAGGATCTTCTCGGCTCTCTCTTCCGCTGATGGGACGTAGTTCGCCACGATGGTCGCTTTGAGCGTCTCATATTTGTCCCGGGCCGGTGGTCACCGGATCATGCTCCGCACACACTTCGAAGTGGCGGCGTCGAGTTTGGAGATGATATGATAAAATTTGGTATCGTCAGCCGTGATGCCCGCCAGTGCGAACTGGGCTTCAGCCTGCTGAAACCAAGAGGCGGGGTCTTCTTGCCAGAAGTCTGGCAGCTTGACAGCGACGGCATTCGTGCACACCATCACTGCTGTGCCCGCCGGGTGAGAGTGCCCTGCCTCGGCTCTCACGGCGGTGCTGGTGCTCGGTTGAGCCCTCTCAATCTCTTCTGCCGGGGGGAACAGTTGTCCATCTGTTCCCTTGTCTGCGTGGCCGCTGGCGTCTGCCTGGGTCGCCACGGATGAGTCGATTGCGGGGGAACGCCTCCGGTCCATACTCGCGTCAAGGTCACCAGTGTAGAGGAGCTTGGAAATGAAGAGGCGATTTGGTTTATAAGCAAAGTTTAATATTCAGCTCTTCTAACAAGTCTCATCAGGTGCAGAGAGCGGCAGAAGGGAAAAGAGACAGAATGTCTCCAGCTCACTGACTTTATACTGGCACACAATAAAAGACATGCATAACAAAGGCTGACATCCCTCATTATCTTAATCCCCCCATTGTCTTGGTATTTCCTCTCCTCGCCTTGGGGGGTGAGGGTGGCTCCTCCGGTTTCCTCCGCCGCGTCCGGGAATGTCTTTGTTCTTCACTCGGCGGTTGAGAGCCCTTTGTCCTTTCAGAGGTGTGAAGTCCTTTACATATGTATTACCAAACATTTCCACATGCTTCAACATATGTAGGTTATGGAATATATGGTTAATATAGACCACACCTAGTAGCGATAACTTGCAGAAATTACAATGTAGTATAGCAGACTTAAAGCAAACTAGCATTAGTTAGCTTACCGTCATATGTGATCCAGTTCGTATCCTCATGTCTTCCGCTCTATGGCTTCCCAGATGCTCCAGCACTTTCCCAGAGTGTTTCGTCTCGCTGCCTGTCCCCTTCTCTGGTGGTCCTTTTTGGCCTTTACAGTGACAAAAAGCCAGAGACCGAGGAGTCGCCTTGTACAGCCGCCATGCTATGTTTTGCTTGGGTCGCGTGTTTTACGTCACGGGAGTGTGGCGCCGCCTTGCTGTAAAAAATCCCACCCACCCCAGGCGTACCCATCTGCAATGGAAACACAACTGAACTGAACTGAGTCGAGTCGAGTAGAGTGGAGTAAGGCCAACTGGGTACTAGTGGAAAAGTGCCATAAGAGTGCTGATGGGGAAGTATATAGAAGGTCAGAAGGAGTTGCACAGTATTTTTGTGGATCTAGAGAAAGCATACAGTCATGGAAAAAAATTAGGATACTGATAGAATAATTTTGTATTCTTTATCTTTGGTACCTCAGAGTCTGGGTGAAAATGTACAAGGACAACCAGCTGAACATTTATCTGGTTATTCTCATGCAAATGTTTTGTGCTGTTATGATTATATCGAGAAGGGAGACAGTTTGGAGGAACCAAACTGAACCAGATATTGTCTCTTGGACAGTTTTGAGATAACAGGATGCTTAAAGACTGAAAGTTGTGTATGTGATTCAGAACAATTTCCATAGGTGACTCTGAGTGTATCACTTATTGTTCTCCAGTGATCAGTGCAAATTAAATTTACTGAAACTTTAATCCTGCCTGATTCTTTGACTACTGGTTGAAGAGATTTTTCCAACATATTTGACATACTGAACAGGGACTCCAGAAATCTTTCTCCACACCTGCGGTGCTTTGGACCAGTCTCATAGTCAGTATACAGGCTGCTGATAAGACCTCCGGCCCGCATCCCAATTGGAGTGGTTTGTCGGAAGTGAATTGACAGCAGATGCAGTCTGGAGCGCCGAGGCAGAGAGGGCAACGGAGCAGAACCAAGGCGGATTAAAGTGAGAAAATTCAATTATTTATTAATATAATACTTATTAAATAATATTTATTAATGGTGTAGACGTCTGGCATGGTCGGTTCCATTCCGGTCGTGGGATTATGCGTAGAATTTGGTACCGGTGGGTTCGAGTCCGGTCGGGAAAAGTACCGCGGTTAACTGGAACCGCTCAGTAATAAATGCATTTTTACTAGATTTTAGTTTGAATCTAAAATCGGGAAATAGGATACATAGTACCGCGGAGTGATATCAGTGCGGAGTGCAGACTGCGGAGTGGTATCAGCGGTGGAAGGTACAATACCCGTGGAGTGATATCAGGGCAGAGTGCACACCACGGGGCGATATCAGCGCGGAAGGTTACAGCACCACGGAGTGATATTGACGGCTGACATGCAGAAAAACTGAAAGAAGTTGCATGACCATGATGTGAAGTTGAAATACACTAAATACATTTATGAAGTTTGAAACATGATTGTATTTTCTATTTTATTTTATGGTACATTTATTTCTGTTTTTATATTTTGTTATTATTTTTGTTTTATTTTCATCTTTTATGTTTTGTTTTTATACAAGCTGCAATGACACATGTAGCAATGACACATATATCCTTACTATTATCCTTACTTTACTATCATTTGATTTTAATGTTTTTTTTATCATTAATGACTTTTACCATTAATTAATAAGTTTTACTGTTCTATAGTTCCTCTTAAAGGACTAAATGTTAGCCTGCGCCTGGAGCAACAGGGTCAATGGCGGACTTTCCCCCGTCACTAGCTAGTTAGGGTCTGTTGCACATCAAAGCACTGGAGCTTAGCATAGCTGCCAGATGGGGTTTTAGATGCCATAACTTATTATGACTTTTCATTTATGATGCCTTGCATGGCATCAAAGGGGCGAAAATGATAGAATAATTTTGTATTTTTTATCTGTGGTACCTCAGAGTCTGGGTGAAAATGTACAAGAACAACCAGCTGGGCAGTTATCTGGTTGTTCTCATGTGAATGTTTTTGTGCTATTATGATTATGTCTAAGAAGGAAGACAGTTTGGAAAAACCAGACTGAACCAGATATTCTCTCATGGACAGTTTTAAGATAACAGGATGCTTAAAGACTGAAAGTTGTGTATGTGATTCAGAACAATTTCCTTAGGCGACTGAGCATATTACTTATTGTTCCCAACTGATCAGTACAAATTAAATTTACTGAAACTTTAATCCTGCCTGATTGTTTGACTACTGGTTAAGGAGATTTTTCCAACAGATACCCCATGAAATATTCAGTTCTTTATGAAGAAATGTACACATATTTATGTCTAACCTTGTTTTTGTTTTTATTTGCATTTTTTAACATTTATTTTTGCTATTTTAAGTGGGAATGAATGTGGAAGTGTCCTAAAAAAGATGGGGTGTATCCAAATTTATTCCTCACTATTTGTTTAGAATTATATTTTACAGAAAATTTGAAAAACGTCTTTAATTAATTTTTAATTGTTTAGTTGTATTACATGAATCTCCCAGTATTTTAAACACTGATATTAAATATCCATATGCCCAAATATGTTAAAAAACACACAGGCTTATACAGGGTATCCTAATTTTTTTCACATGACTGTATGATAGGGTACCAAGAAAGGAAGTGTAGTACTGTATGAGAAAGTCAGGAGTGGCAGAGAAGTATGTGAGGGTGGTGCAGACATGTATGAGGACAGCAAGATGATGGGGAGATGTGCTGTAGGAGTGACAGATGGGTTCAAGGTGGGAATGGGTTACATCAGGGATCTGCTCTGAGCCTCTTTTTGTTTGCCATGGTGATGGACAGGCTGAGAGATGAGGCCAGTCAGTACTCTCCGAGGACCATGATGTTTGCAGATGACATTGTGATCTGTAGTGAGAGTAGGGAGCAGGTGAAAGAGAACCTGGAAAGGTGGAGGTATGCTCTGGAGAGAAGAGGAATGAAAGTCAGTAGAAGCAAGACAGAATACATGAGTGTGAATGAGAGAGAGGCAGGTGCAATGGTGAAGATGGAGTAGAGGTAGTGAAAGTAGATGAGTTCAAATACCTGGGGTCAACCATCGAAAGCAATAGAAAATGCACAAGAGAGGTGAAGAAGAGGGTGCAGACAAGATGGAGTGGGTGGCAATGAGTGTCGGGGTGATTTGTGACAGCAGCGTAGCAGCAAGAGTGAAAGGGAAGATTTACAAGACGGTAGTGAAACCTGTGATGATGTATGGTTTGGAGATGGTGGCACTGACAAAAAGACAGGAATGGGAGCTGGAGGTGGCAGAGTTGAAGATGCTAAGATTTTCATTGGGAGTGACTTGAACGGACAAGATTAGAAATAACTGAGGGACAGCTCAGAATGAGCAGTTTGGAGACAAAGCACAAGAGGCAAGGCTGAGATGGTTTGGACATGTGCAGAAGAGGGACAGTGGATATATTGGACAAAGGATGTTGAAGATGGAGCTGCCAGGCAGGAGGAAAAGAGAAAGACCACAGAGAAGATTCATGCATGTAATGAAAGAGGATATGTCATGTGCTGTAATAAGCTGAGTCGTGCTGAGTTCTGAGTGCCGAATGAACAGTGTGTTGGTTTTTTTTTATTTTGTATACTTTATTGATCCCTAGAGGGGAAATTGACGGTATCCACCTGGATGGATGAAGCAGCCACAGTACGGCGCTATCCCTTTACCATTCACACACACATTCACACCTAGGGCCACTTTAGAGTCTCCAATTAACCTAGCCTGCATGTTTTTGGTTTTGGTTTGTTGATAAAAGATGTCCTAATGACATGTGAAGTACCTTGTGATGAAGTCATGCAGATAAATGCTTCCGACTCATGTGCTCCATCATACGATAACTGTTATTGAGTGCTTCTGTGTGCATTTAGTGTAGCTCCATGGATGTACTGTATAAAAAGGAGTCAGGTCAGTGATCATTACACATCTGCCCATCACTCAGGCTGTGTATGTGTCTCTTTGTGGCAAAAAAAGATTAAATCATTTTGCTCACTCTCTTCACTCATTTATTTCAACTTGCTGTTACACTCAAAATTTTTCTTATAAATGTTTATATTTGCGTATAATTGTTTGAATGAATGTGGCACCTTCGGGCATCTGGAAATTGTGCCCATGGATGAACAAGACTTGTGGAGCTCCAATTTTCTTCCTGATTTCTTTTGATTTTCCCATAATGTTACACAAGGAAGCAGTGTGTTTGAGGTGTGCCTTAAAATACATCCACAGGTGTATCTCCAGTTACCTCAAATGTTGTCAATTAACCTATCAGAAGCTTCCAAAGCCATGACATCATCATCTGAGCTTTCACAAATTGTTTAAAGGTATAGTGATGTTGGTGTATCTAAAATTCTGACTTTGAAGAAAGTAATAAAAAAATTCTCTAAAAATAAAAAATAAAAAACAAAATCTAAAAAAAAAAAAATAATTTTGATAATCCTAGCTGACTTTAAAACAGGAAAAGTTTAGTCTAATTTAATGTCAGACAGTGAGGAAAAAGAAAGGTTATGTTCCTTTATATGGCGTATGTAAATATCTGGTTTCAACTAGGCTGCAACTAATGATTATTTTAGTAGTCAACTAATCTAATGACTATTTTTTCGATTAGTGAACTAATCACGTTTTTTTCTGTCATGTTCACCATCTCTTCTTCCTGTTGGCATGGCTTCTGCTCAGGGCTCCAGGTCACATTTAACCTCACCTGTCTAAGCCTGCACACCTGTGAAAATCACTTTGTTGTCGGTCTCTGCCTTAATATAACGTACCCAATTATAAAAAGTTCCCAGAGCTAAATAAAATAACAACTCATGAAACAAGTCAGAAACTTGAACGACAGCTTAATAAAAAAGTGCTTGTAGCAACACAATTAAATAACAGAAAATAAAGTGCAGTCTTTTAGCCCAAAAATGCTACAGCATGGCGGCTATTGTAACTCTGCACGTTCAAAACAAACTAGAATAATACTGAAATCCATAAAAGTAAAAAGAAAACAAACTAGTAGTCCATCTTATTAAAACCTTTCTGGGTCTAGAAATGTAAAAGTTCAATTAGGCTTCAGCTTAAAATTGAAAGAACTTTCAGTCCAAAATAACAGTTTGTAAATGCTTTAAGTTACATTGCAGGAATGTGAGACTTCACTACACATACAGTGAAATATTTAAACCGCTTTAATTTATTTTTGATGATTATGGTTACAGTTTGTATAAACTGAGTTACAAATCATGGTATTGCAATTTACTGAGATGCACTATTATTCAGAGTGAGGGCTGATATTGCCACGACAAAAAGATCACTAATTGAGTGCACTAGCCAGCAGAACTGAAACGGCTCAGGCATCAGCAACCATCATCGAAGGGAGCTTATTGTCCGAAAGGTAAAATAACAGTACATGCTAACAGTTTAATTAGTTTTCTAAAGCTAAGACAGTCGCTCATTGAAAGTAAGAAGTACTAATTTTACTGCGGGGCCGGCTCGGTGGATCGTCGACCATCTGACGGCAGAAGGCGGGGCCGGCTCGGTGGATCTGACAGATCCGCTGAGCTGGCCCCACCTACAAAAATCAGCTGATAAATGTCACCTGGCAGCAATCAGCTGACTCTTCTGACGAAGGCTGCAGTGTACAGTCGAAACATGTTAAGAAGGTAAAGACATCTCCTTTCTATTCTTGTCTTTAATAAGAACAAAAGATAAATACTACTTTTACTCGCTAAAACTTGCTAACCTTATCGGTGCAGTGTTTAGAAGTGACCCCAGTTCAATCATTCATCACCGGGGCGGAGCACAGCAGAAGCCCGCTGACAGGCAGCCGAGCCAGCGGACAGAGTGGAGGGAGGAGGGGGAGGCAGATGGACACGTTGCTGTAGTGCCGTTATGATGTGACAACTCTGCTTTATAGAGTCTGCATTTAACTTGTTTCATTTGCTTATTTTCAGTAAAATGCTCCTTTACTTTGCAAAGTTTTGGCCTCTTCTCTATGATTTTCCCTCTTCTGTGTTGCCATGACATGCTCCTCTTCTTCACTGGAGTTGTTACAACTGACTGAACATTTCTGCAGCATGCATATAAACTTTAAAATTAAACGATTCGTTTACAATGAAAATCTGCATTGACAAATTTTTTGATCACGTCGACTAATTATTGCAGCCCTAATTTCAACTGCATATACTGTATCTCTTTACACAGACACCCGGGACAGGCCCAAGTCATAGGCCACATAGGCCATTGCCAAGGGCACCCTCTGCTGGGGAAGGGGGGGCACAGTTGCAATCCCTCAATTTTTTTAATTAATAAAATTAAATTCCTAATAGTCAGAGGTTCTGTGCTGGCAAACAAGGCAGACAAATACTTACAGCTCCAGGCCAGTAGATGGCCTTCAAGGGCTGACCAACTTCGAATCACTTCTTCAGCAGTGCAGCTTAGTGTGGCGGCAAAAAAAAAAAAAAAAAATGTTTCGTGTGGCAGCCCTACACCAATGGCGGAGCTGGAGGGTGGTCAGGGGTAATCTTGACCACCCTTGGCACAATCTTTGCCACTTTATCAACTACAGCAGCCGGAGCTGCATTTGCCTCAGGCGTAACCTTTGTTTACAGTTATGCTGCCCCGTCGGACCTCACAAATGCACACACGCGTCCGGTAGCCGGTGGTCACATTTGAAAATGGAGCAGCTGCAGTCAGTGGTGCTTCGATTCAGCACGGATTTTGATTAATTTTTTTAGGAAAGGTGTGTAGTGGCACGGGCAACAGATGATTACATTTTGGTGGTGATTCAGCTCATGATGTGGATGAAGGAATTTTTTTATTATTATTTTATATATTTATCTGGCGCTTTTCATGAACTGTCCCTTTAAGACGTATCCACTCAGTTACGTGGGTGGTCACACTATAGGGCCACGCGCCTCAGCAACCTGGAAGCCAAATACTGCAGAAAAAGTATTGGGGGCATGTCCACCAAACTCGTTTTTCCTGCTGTGGACAATTATTTTCTATTCATTCTCTATGCAGTCCAGTGTTTACAGCACTGAGCGCCCTTGGCGCTGAAACACTTTGAGCGGTGGCCACTTTTTGTCGTAGTGCTCAGGGCTGAAAAAAGTTCAGTTTATCAGGCTGCACGGTGGTTAGCACTGTGGCAGCACAGTTTACCCTTGGCCGGGGGATTGTGGGGATCGTGGGATCGTGGGTTCGATCCCAGCCCCCGACCAACAGTGATCTGTGTGGAGTTTGCATGTTCTCCCCGTGTTGCGTGGGTTTACTCCGGGATTTCTCCGGTTTCCTCCCACATGCCAAAAACATGCATGTTAGGTTAATTGGCTGTTCTAAATTGTCCCTAGATATTTGTTTCCTATAGGCCCTTAGAATAGAGGGTTAGTATTAATGAAAGCGCTTTGAGTGGTCTTTGTGACTAGAAAAGCGCTATATAAGTGCAGGTTAGTTAGTTAGTTAGTACTGTACAGCTGCGCTTGTCAATGTCAGACCTTTCTAAGCAGCCAATCAGAATTAAGGAAGGGCAGGACATAGGACGCTGGTACAGGAAGACAAGAATGGGAGGTAACGGTGGATGAGGTGGAGGCTGAACTTTGCTACATCTAACAATGTGAATTTGTAGTTGATAACTGCAAAAAAAATGGTATGGTACCACACTGTTGAGTAATATTGCTTAATAATTATGAACCTTGTCAGTAAACTGTAAGGGAGAAGAGAGGAGTTAAAAAACAAAAAATGAAAACCTACCTGAAAGATTCAATAAACCATGATGTTGATTTAAGGTGGAATTGCTCAGCCCAAATGAATGGTCAATACAAGTATGACAATCTTGTTATTATTATTATTATTATTATTATTATTATTATTATGCAGCCATATAATGTAGTCATATTGTTTATTGCTGCCGTTTCTCTGTTAATAATAATGATAATAATAATAATAATGAACTGCATTTATATAGCACCTTTCATTCAAATTTTCAGGAAAGGTGTGTAATGGCATACTGAACACATGATTAGATTTTGGTGATGATTTCAAAATGCATACCTCCGCCAAGGCTCTCATCTTCTCACAGAGTGTTAGCAACAATACTCCAAAATTACTGGATGGATTTGGATGAAATTTTCACCAGAGGTGGCCCTTGGCCCAGAGATGAACTTGTTAGATATTGGAGGTGATCCGTGAGTGCATACCTCCGCCAAGGCCCTATCTCACAATGTACAGATGGATGGTGACATGGAGAGACAAAGGGACGGAGGGAAGGACAAAGGGAAGGCGGGACAGAGCCTTGGCAGAGGTATGCACTCTCTGAGTGCAGGGTTTCCTCTGGTAACATTTCTGGGTGGCAGCTTGCCGTGCCAGAAAAAATCTCCTCCACGCTTATGAGGATATATAAATTTAAGAAAAATATATGAAGCAATGACTTTCCGCAAGCACGCACACGAACGCGCGTGACCGTCACCCACGCAGAGTTGAGAATTGCCCCGCTCACGTGAGCTTTCCAGTCAGTCACCAGGCAGAGTGTCTCGCTAGCGTGACTGTCCGAGAGAAACATGAGTTTATTAAAGTACTTTAAACGCGGAAAAAAATCAGAAGAGCTATGTAAGCACTGGGGTTTATCATGGTTTTAACCCACTGGAAACGGGAGCAATAATTGAAGAGTCGCTTAGCAAAGAGATGTGGTTAGAATTCATATGCAGCCGGCTTCATATGAAGGAAAAGGCAAGGGGGGCTGATGAATTGCTGAGGATATAGTTCACCAGCCACTACAATATTAAGTTATGTTCCCTATTATGTACCTGGCAAGTTAAGATGGCTGAAATTCATGAAGTCTATGACTTTAATCCATCAGCAGCCTTCAGACAAGCTAAACGTGCCACCATTTGGATTTCAAAATAAGGGAGGTTTTTCACTGCTGTCTGGGTGGTGAGGAGATTTCTATTAAAAAACTATAAATATTGTGATGATCGGGTGAGTGCAATCCCCCTCCCTTTCTGTGGGAGGCTTCTCGTCTGTTTTCCGGGTCCACAGGTCATCAATGCACCTGCATGAATGGACCCACCTGCTGCTCCTTCACTGTCAGTGCATAAAAGGATCAGTCTGTGAATGCTTCAGCGCTGGACCGTAGGGTACTGCTGCCGTGTTTCTGGTTTATGTTAACTAAACTGAAGCCCAAGCCTAATTTTACTTCTCCTCCTCTTTCCCCAGGTTGCTGCCATCTCGACAGTGTGTCCCCGGGATTGCAATGCACTCACCTGCTCTCACCATCTCATCTGAAGCTCGCCAACTCCACCCAGTCAGACTTCTCCCTAGCCCCATTCCTGCTCCTCTCCTTCTCCAGCTCTTCCCGCCAGCTCAGCCCTGCTGGCTCCTCCATGTCTCCTGCTGGGTTTCACCACCGGGTTCTTTGCTCATTCTCGTAAGAAATCTCAGCACACACTCCTCAATTCCCAGCATTACTCCCTGCCTCTAATCAGCTCTCGTTCTCTCCCCCTGCATGCTGTGTGTTTCCCCGACGTGTGCTGTTTTCTTTATGCTTTGTGTGTTTTCAATGAATTGTGTGAAGAAACGTCTTTTCCGTGTCAGAGTGCTTCCTATGGTGTTAGATGCCTAGCACATGAGCCTCCAGCTAATTAGTCAGGACAGAATGGTTCAGCCATGACCAAGGCTCAGCAGGTGCTACATCAGGGGAGCACTCAGCACTCTTTCAGTTAGACGCAACAGAGCGACTGATGGTTGTGCTCACTGAGCAGTTGCAGACTATTACAGAACAGTTAACCACAATCTCAGAGCACCTCTGCCATATATCTCGTCCAGGCCCTCCCTCTCCACCTGCTGCCCCAGCGGGTACCACCACCTGCCGGACCATCACGATTCCTTCACCTGCTCCATACGCAGGGGAGATGGGGGGATGTAAGGGGTTGTTGCCCCACATTTTCCTCTATCTGCGGCAGGTGGGAGGGGAGTACCCGGATGACACATCCAAAATTCACTTCATGACCCTCCTGTTCCGGGACCGGGTGCTAAATTGGGCTCAGTCAATTCTTGGTAGTTCTGAGGGCCCCACTTACACATTTGAACGGTTTGTGCAGAAGTCTTCCCGGGCTTTCTGTGGTGATCCGCTCTGTGTGCCTGTTGCCCTAATTGTCTCCACAGCTGCGCGCACACCTGCTCCTCCAACTAGGCAGCCTTCTTAAGGAGTGCTGCCTCTCATTCTGCACGGAGACGTCAACACTCCATTTGGACGAAAGAACTCTGAGTAAGAGTCTACTTCTCCTTTTGCTAGGGAGTCTCGCCTCCCTCATCTTTTCTGCACGTCTGATCGTCTGGGAGTTTTGTCTCCCCAACACAACGTAAGCCTCTCCAAGAAATTCATTCTCTCCACTCCTCCCCTCTAGCTTCCCTGTGCACAGGTGGATTCCTCTGGGCAGACTTCCTCCTCCTGGCAGCGGACCAGGACCTTTACCTAAATCTCACATGCACTTCCCTGCACACATACAAACACACTCATCCATTCATCTCCATTCACATGTTCAGACACTCACTCATGCACACTTGTTTTCTGTTTGGTCCTGCCCACGCACTTCCACACCGGCTGTCTCTTCCCTCATTAGTATTGTCATTACTTAAGCTCTGTTTGAGTGGGAAGAGATCGCCGAATCATTGCGCTTGGTACACAGCTGCTGTTTCTGCTGTGTATGCAAGCTGCCACTCCCTATGTTGTACTTTCTGCCTGACTGTGTAGTCTTCCCTAACATCACCTGACGCCCGTTCATTACCTGATGTTAGCGGCAGTTCCTGTTTGCCTGCTCACACCGGACAGCACGGACCGCCTCAGACTGCTCCAGCCCGGAAGTTCATGTTTGCTTTTCTCTTTGTGCCAACAGCTGTTCTGCGGCAGTAGGTATCCCCCTCCCTCGGGCTGTTGAGTATCCAAGTGGCGTCCCTGTTTTCCTGGTGTTCTCCATGGCAGTAATATCAACTCTCTGTGTATTCATCATAACTGTGTGCTGGGCTGAACTCTTTATTTTTGTGGTTTAATAAATTGCACTCACTATCTCTGCTTGTGGGTTTTCATTTCTCCCTCTGTGCGCTGTGTAATGGCGCATGAGGGATCATAACATTTCCACCAACTCCACTTCCGTCCTGGGCTTTATTGTAGCCGAAGGTGAGCTGAGGGCCGACCAGACCAAGGTTAAGGCAGTGCTAACTTGGTCAACCCGTCAATCCAGGAAGCAACTTCAGAATTTTTTGGGCTTTGCAAATTTCTGTAGCAGGTTTATTAGAAACTACAGTAAGGTTGCTCAGCCCCTGACTCAGCTGACCTCGACCAAAGCCCCCTTTAAATGGTCTGAGGCAGTGGAGCAGGTCTTCACAGAATTGAAGGCCCTATTCTCCAATATGCCTATCCTGGCACAGGTCAACCCTCAGCTCCAGTTCGTAGTGGCAGTGGATGCATCTGATTCGGGGGTGGGTGCTGTTCTCACGCAGCACTCAGCCTCTGATCAGAAGCTCCACCCATGTGCGTATTTCTCTTGGCGGTTGACCCAGGCTGAGAGGAACTACGATGTAGGAGATCAAGAGCTGCTAGCCATTAAATTGGCATTAGAAGGAATGAAGGCACTGGCTAGAGGGAGCTGTTCACCCCATCATTGTGTGGACTGATCACAAAACTTTAGAGTATTTAAGATCAGCCCACAGGCTTAATTCCAGGCAGGCCCGTTGGGCCTTATTCTTTCTCAGGTTTAACCTCATTATCACCTACCGGCCTGGATCCCGTAATATTAAGCCTGAAGCTCTTTCTCGCCAGTTCGCCTCCGACCAGTCTTCTTCCTCTACTCCTCCCAAGTCAATTTTGCCCTCTTCCTGCATTGTTGGCAACCTCTCTTGGGAGATTGAGCAGAGGGTGCGGCAGGCCCAGTCCACTGAACCCAAGCCCGAGGGAGGCCCTAGTGATCGCCTGTTCATCCCCTCCGCTCTTCGTAGTGACATCATCCGGTGGGGGCACACCAGTCACTTTGCCTGTCACCCTGGCATATCCCGTACTATCAATGTTGTGCAGCGGGTGTTCTGGTGGCGTACACTGCAGATGGACAAGCGAGACTATGTCAAAGCCTGACAAGTGTGTGCCACGAATAAATCAGACTCTTCTCCTCCAGCCAGTCTCCTGCATCCCCTGCTGGTCCCCAGTCGCCCCTGGTCTCACATTGCCATGGACTGGGCAACACTGTTATCCTTACCATTGCAGATCACTTCTCAAAAGCTATTCATTTGGTGCCCCTCCATCTGCTTCCAAGACCGCTAACTTGCTTACCATTCATGTCATCCGCCTTCATGGAATATCCTTGGACATTGTGTCTGACCGGAGTCCCCAGTTCACATCACAAGTTTGGAAATCCTTCTGTCACTCCTTTGGCACCATGGTCAGTCTCACCTCAGGTTACCACCCTCAGAGCAACAAGCAGGCTGAGCGTGCTCTGGAGGCTTTCCTGAGATGTGTGGCTTAATGGAACCCGACCACCTGGAGCTCCCATCTTACCTGGGTGGAGTACGCCCATAATTCAGCTGTCTCCTCGGCCACCGGAGTAACACCATTCAAGGCTTCTATGGGCTATACCATATACCCCCCCCCCCCCCGTTGCCCATGGCGGAGAGAGAGGTCACCGTTCCATCTGTAGGGGCCCATTCTCGCCACTGCCGTCAGTTATGGAGACCTACCCGGGCAAATACTCAGTGGGCCAGAGCGTGTGGTTGTCAGCAGATCAGATTCCGTTGAAAACTGAGTCTAGGAAACTGTCAGCCCACTTCCTGGGTCCCTTTACCATCTCCAGGATCATCAACGATGTGACGGTTTGCCGAAAACTGCTGCCGACATTCCGCATCCATCACACCTTTCATGTTTCCAAGATAAAGCCCCTCTCTGCCAGCCCTTTTTGCGCCCCACCCCCCAAAA
Organism: Pholidichthys leucotaenia; assembly: GCA_020510985.1. Classification (NCBI taxonomy): domain Eukaryota; kingdom Metazoa; phylum Chordata; class Actinopteri; order Cichliformes; family Pholidichthyidae; genus Pholidichthys; species Pholidichthys leucotaenia. The sequence continues at coordinate 353,803,136 of CM035842.1, read as the reverse complement.
GCTGCCTCTTCCCCCTTGGATCCTCGATGGCCAGACCACCTACACCGTGCAGAGGATTCTGGACATCCGCCATTGGGGCCGGGGTATACAGTACCTGGTCCACTGGAAAGGCTACGGACCAGAAGAGAGATCATGGATCCCCGGTTCTAACTTCAACTTCCGAGCCTTTCACCGGGCTCATCCCAACAAGCCCGGTGGGTCTCCAGGAGGAGCCCCTTGGGGGGGCACTGTGATGATCGGGTGAGCGTGCGCCCCTTTCCTTTCTGTGGGAGGCTCCTCATCTGTTTCCCAGCTCCACAGGTCATCAATGCACCTGTGTGAGTGGACCCACCTGCTGCCTCTTCACTGCCAGTGCACAAAAGGTTCAGTTTGTGAGTACTTCAGTGCTGGACCGTTGGGTATTGCTCCCGTGTTTCTGGTCTATGTTAACTAAACTGAAACCCAAGCCTATTTTTTCTTCTCCTCCTCTTTCCCCAGGTTGCTGCTGTCTCAGCGGTGTGTCCCCAGGATTGCAGTGCACTCACCTGCTCTCATCATCTCATCTGAAGCTTCTCCCCAGTCCATTCCTGCTCCTCTCCTTCTCCAGCTCCTCCCGCCAGCTCAGCACCGCTGGCTCCTCCATTTCTCCCGCTAGGTTTCACTACTGGGTTCTCTGCTCATTCTCGTAAGAAATCTCAGCACACACTCCTCAATTCTCAGCATTACTCCCTGCCTCTAATCAGCTCTCATTCTCTCCCCCTGCAGGCTGTCTGTTTCCCCGACGTGTGCTGTTTTCTTTATGCTTTTGTGGTGGACACACATATGTGACCTGCTTTGTAACTCACATTTTAGACCAGAACAAAGGCAGAGCTTCCGAGAGATTACAGGAAGCTGCAAGGATGTTAGCTTTGGGATGCAAGGCTTGAGACTGTGGGGGTTATTAAAGGATTAAGGAGTAGATGCATTGTAGACTGTGGGGGTTGATATCAGAGAGGGGAGATGCATTGTTCCTGACAATTATAATACAATGTGAATGTGTGATGCAATGACTTGTGAACTGTGAGAGTCCTGGTATTTAAGGACGAGAGTTCCCTGTAATGTTCCTCTTTTCTGCTTTGAGATGTTGGTGATGTGAATAAAGCTGACTTGAGAGAGAACTCTGTCTCGTCATTCACACATTGCCACACTTTGTATGTTTTCAATAAATTGTGCAAAGAAACGTCTTTTCGGTGTCAGAGTGCTTCCTATGGTGTTAGTTGCCTAGCACATGAGCCTCCAGCTAACTAGTCATGACAAATAAAAAGAAATATTATAACAGAATTAACAGCATCCTTGGTCATTTAATTTATTTCATTAAATACAATTTCATTAATATTTTTTTCTTTTCTAATCAGAGTTAAATTATTGTTCTGTTCTGACTGCAAAGTTATGGTCAAAAATGTAAATTGTTATAAGGAAAAAGTAAGAAAAATGCCACAATCTGTTTCAAATTTATTTTAAAAAAATAATTTTATTTTTTAAAAAAACAGACAAAAATAAGCCATAAAATAATCCACACATTTATAATAAAGTTTCAAATGTACAAGAAAAGTCAATTTTACAAGAGAAAATTACAAATGTGAGGAAAATGTTTCAAATTTAAATAAATTTACAGAGAAAAGTAGAAAACTATAAGAAAACTGCTATAAATTTTTGAGAAAAACCTCAAACCTTCAAGACTGAAGTCATTACTCAAGACTTTAAGTGGGTGCTCTTTGTACCCTAAACTCAACTAGAAATTTTTGGTTGTCTACTTTTAATTATTAATTTCAAAGCACAGCTTTTACATTAGTAGAATTTTTGGTTACTATACCCACCTGATCATAAAATTTAAGTATGCATGAGTACATTATGTCATGAATTGCCCTTTGGGGCAGAAAGGTGAGACCCACACACTGAACTGTGAGTTTGTGAGATTTATTGAAAAAACAACAAACATAAAGCCCAACAGTGCTCAACATAAAATTCCAAGCTGACAAACAACAGACTTATGAGATTTACCCACCAGAACAGAGGTTGGGTTCTGATGGAGACAACATGAGAAAATCAAGACTGCAGCCATAAGAAAGCAAAATCACAGACTTTAAATAGCTGAAAACCAAAATGACACAAGTGATGGCAGGTGCATATCACTTGAGTGGGCAGGTGACCTAATTACTGAATAGCCCACAGCTGAGACAACTAAGGAACAGAAACAACATACACAGCCAATGCAAGAAGGTGACAGGGTGGGAGTGTGTGGAAGAAGAGGTAAAGAATCATGTCACAAAAGAAACAAAATGTAAATCCTAAACTGCAGAAACTGATAAAATAACAATAATACTAAGGCCATTAAAACTAACAGAACAATAAACCACCAAGAACACATCTTAAATCAACACACAGGAAATTAACACAACACTGGAAAAATACAGAAAATACTCAGATGAAAATTAAGAGCTTGAGCCCAGTGACACACCGCACTCAGTCTCGTGACAGATTACTATTATGAATGCTTTTTTCCCTTTCCTACTCTCTCAATGGAAAAAAAAAAAAAAGAAACGCTAGAATAAAAATACAAAAAAATACACATATTTTTGTCATTTATGTAAACCATGACAAAAAAATCCTGCAGGAAAAACATAGCACTTGATATTTTCTAACCTGTTTGTATACCACCATACACAGAGAGAGAACCTGAATTAGACAGAACTCAGAGAGGGCAAGATGAGACAGAAGAGAAGAGCCAAGGAGATGAAAGTGTTCAGGCAGAGGGTCCAGGAGAGGTGAGAGCAGAGGAAGGAGAGAAGGATAACACTAAAAAGTCTAAACACAGGACATCTGGGTGGGACCACAACTGGCCCAATATTCCAACATTCAAGCCTCGGTTGTACAATACTTCAAATGGTAAGTTCCATATGCAAAGTTACTGAACAAAATTTAAAAGAAGAAATAAATAGTATAAAATTTACATATTCCGGTAACAATCGTGTCATATGTTTACTGCCCCTCCCCCCCGGAAAAATATGTTGCCACTGCGCCAAGGTCTTTAAGCCAGAGGAAACAATGGCGTGCCCTCTAGTTATTATTGTTAGCATTATTCCTGTCTTGCTCATCATCCCTTGTTACTCTTATGTTGACAGCACCCTTATTTTCTGGGTGATTGTTTGTTGCATATCACTATTATCCTTATCAGAATTCTCACCCTCACTTCAGCTATATCCACTTTCATTATGGTTTTCTTGTGTATTATTATTATCGTCATTATCCTGTCCTGTTCATCATTCATTCATTCATTCATTCATTCATCTTCTTCCGCTTAATCCTTTTCAGCTTGCGGGGGCGCTGGAGCCTATCCCAGCATCTTTGGGTGAGAGGCAGGATACACCCTGGACAGATCGTCAGTCCATCGCAGGGTCAACACAAAGAGACAGACAACCATTCACTCTCACATTCATACCTAAGGACAATTTAGAACCCCCACTTTGATGCCAATTAACCTAACTTGCATGTTTTTGGCATGTGGGAGGAAACCGGAGAAATCCCGGAGTAAACCCACGCCCTGTTCATCATATTGTGTTTATTTTGTGACAGTGCTCTCAGTTCATTCTGCTCCTTTGTTTATTGGTTCTGTTGCTGTTAATTATTCACGGCTGTTCCTCATTTTGTTAATTAGCTCCTGCCTTATATATTCTGCTCACACCATACCCTCAGTACGACGTTCTCCGTTATAACTTGCCACTTTCCCTGTCACTGTTTCATTTTTGTTTCTCTGGAATAAATTATGGTAAAAGGTCACCCTGCACGTGAGTCTGTCTATCCGCCCCAGAGGACAGAAGAAGAACAGAACAGAAGAACGCCATCAGTTAAGGATTCAGCAGGTGAAAACAGCAGGAGGAAGGGGGAATTGAGCCAGGAGGCAATGGCTGAGATTCTAAACTGGGTCTCCTATCTCATGGACAGTTTTTTTGATTATCCCAATCCACTGCGAAGATTGGGAAATCTGGTGGAAGCAGAGGAACTCCTTCTCAGCTCTCCGGACCTGTTTCTAGTTCCCAAGTTAGCTAAACTGTACGCCAGCATATCCCAAGTTTGGGACTCGCTTGGGCGTTTGGGTATTCCGCACTACTCCCCCCAACCTGATCCCGGATCATTGACCCCTTCCCCATGTCCCGGGTGGAAGGAAGACTCTGGGAGATGCTGCTCTACTCTGCACTCCGTTCCAGCCCCACTCCCAGCTCCTCTCCCACCCGGCTCCACTGCTCCTTGGAGAGTTCTAGCAGCTGCATTCCCTCCTCTCCAGAGAGCCCCATCTGCTGCTTCGTCTCCGGCCACCTCACTTGCTGCCTGTTTCCCGGCCACTTCATCTGCTGATCCTCTCCCGGTTTCTTCACCAGCTGCTTCGCTCATGACCACCTCACCTGCTGCTTCTCCCCTGACTGCTTCACCCGCTGCCCCTCCTGCAGCTCATCTGGAGGCTGTCACTCCTGCAGCCCTTCCCAGGGCCATTGTTCCCGCAGCTCATCCCGAGGCCACTATCTCAGCAGCTCATCCTGTGGTCGATACTTTGGCAACTCACCCTGAGACAGTCATCTCTACGCCAGCAGCAGCTCCAGCAGCAACAGAGGGCAGAGCAAAGAAAGTACCTTCATTTGTTTTAATACCTATTAATGAAATGTACTGCACCTCTTACACCTGCTCTCCCTCTTCATTCTGAGGTCATCTCCATCTCCACGGCCTCCACATCTGAGAGGGTGAACGCTTCTGCAGAGACTGCTCCTCTCCACATGCACGCTCCAGCAGAGACTGTTCCCCTCCACGTGCATGCTCCGGCAGAGACTTTTCCCCTCCATGTGCACCCTCCAGCAGAGACTGTTCCTCTCCACATGCATGCCCCTGCAGAGACTGTTCCCCTGCACGTGCACACCCCTGCAGAGATGGCTCCTCTTCTGCAGAGACAGCTTCACCTGCAGCTTCACCCAGGGTCGCCTCGTCAGCCGCAGCACGACCTGGGGTTTCACTGGCAGCTGAGCAGGAGGGAGTAAGACATGTATTGTTACAAATTATTATTCCATCAATTTGTACATCTTGCCTTGCTCTAGCTGGGGGTGTCAGCCCGGGCACCCATTGGTTGCTGACCCTTCAACGCATGTCTCAGTTACATTTGGGTGATGTTCAAATAACCCCTACCCCTTCCGAGGTGACTGCGTTGGAGAGGGATTCCTGGGCATCTGGGCCGGATGATCTTCAGCCCCAGTCACCGTCTCATCCTGAGATCAGTGTGCCCCAGCCATTTCACCCAGAGGTCAGCATGCCCCAGCCATCTTATTCAGAGGCCAATGCGCCCCAGCCGTCTCATCCAGAGGTCAGTGCAACCCAGCCATCTCATCTGGAGGTTGTCATGCTGGCGGCACTTCCTGAGGTTGTCACCCCAGCAGCAGAAGGCCAGGAGTCGAGGCAAGCATACTTTCCCTTATCTTTAACATCAATTTTGAAAGGACTTGCCTTGCTTCTGGTGGGAGGACCCAAGTGCAGATCTCACCCACTCCTGGGCCCTCCCCACCAGTCTCTGCTGCTAATGACTGTGATATTATCTCGCCAACCTCCTGTTCTCCTCTTTCATCCGAGGTGGCTACGTTGAAGTTGAAGTTGCTGGAGAACTGTATCCTACCTTCACCTTCTGCACTCCAGGAGGTCCAACCATCACCTCCTGTGCTCCAGGAGGCCCAACTTTCATCATCCACATCACCACCGCAGGAGGTACGCACCATACCATCTGCTCCCCAGGAGGATAGCATTGCCACTCCCACCACCGAGTTGCCATTAGATCAGCCTCCTGGGGTGGCCACTGTAGCAGCCGGGTTGACTCGGGACCTCGGTCGACCTCCTGACTGGCATTCCTCAATTTGGTGGCCTACGGTCCTTGGACAGCCACCAGACAAACTGTCCTCCTTTGCCGGGTGGTGTATGGACTCTGGCAGACCACCCAACAGACTGTCTCCCTCCACCGAATGGTCCTTGGACTGGGATTGGCCACCCAACCAACTCTGTTCCCCATTATCCAGCCTTGGACTGTGTAACATTGTGAAAAACAAACATAAGAAAAAAAAAAGAAGAGCTGCATAATTGTTTTGTGGTATTTTGTTTTGTTTCACTTTACTTGTTCCTATTTTGGGGTTATTTGGGGGAGGGGGTTGTACTGGGTTATTTTTGTTGCACCCCTTCCCAGTCCCTCTTCCCACTCAGGGTTGTGAGGTTCACTTTCGGATGGGCTGTACTTCAGCCCACCTCTCTGTCCTTCCCCTTCCCTTCTGTGGTCACGAGGTTCATATTGAGATGGGTTGTGTTCCAGCCAACCTCCGCATCCTCTCTCCTCCCCCCTTTATCCCTTTCCTTCTCTGGTTGGGAGGAGCATGTTGATGATGGCTATGCCCTAGCCCCCTCCATGTCCTCCCTACCCCCACCGTAGTCGGAGGGTTCATGTTGAGGCTAGCTATGTTCTTGCCTTCTTCCATGACCCCCCTTTTTTCTATTCCCCTTTTTCTCCCTCTTCTAGGGTCGTCTGGCATCCAACTCTTAAAGGGGGGATACTGTCGTTGTCTGGACAGGGTTAGACCTTGTCCACACTTTATGTTCTCTTTTTGGACTTATCATGGTAATTATTGTTAACATTATTCCTGTCTTGCTCATTATCCCTTGTTACTCTTATGTTGACAGCGCCCTTATTTTCTGGTTGATCATTTGTTGTATATCACTATTATCATTATCAGTATTCTCACCCTCACTTCAGCCATATCCACTTTAATTATGGTTCCTCTAATTATGGTTCCTTTAATTATGGTTTCCTGTGTATTATTATTATCATCATTATCCTGTCCTGTTCATCATATTGCGTTTATTTTGTGACAGTAAACTCAGTTAATTCTGCTCCTTTGCTTATTGGTTCTGTTGTTGTTAATCATTCACGGCTGTTCCTCATTTTGTTAATTAGCTCCTGCCTTATATATTCAGCTCACGCCATGCTCTCAGTACAACGTTCTCCGTCATAACTTGCCACTGTCCATGCCACTGTTTCACTGTTGTTTCTCTGGAATAAATTATGGTAAAAGGTCACCCTACATGTGAGTCCATCTGTCTGCCCCAGAGGGCCGCACATGACAGTAAATAACAAAAATTAACCTTGTTTTACTCATTAAGCAAAAAATATCAACAAAAATGCATATTCTAACTGAGGAAAAAGTTTGGACACCCTACCGCCTAATAGCTAGTGTTATCCCCTTTGGCTGAAATAACTTCAGTGAGATGCTTCTTGTAGCCATTGACCAGTTTCTGACATCGGTCTGAGGAAACTTGGCTGCACTTCTCAATGCAGAATTCTTTCAGCTGTGAGATGTTTGAAGGGTTTCTTGCATGTACAGCTCGTTTCAAGTCACCCCCCAGCATCTCAATGGGATTAAGATCTGGGCTTTCACTCAGTCATTCCAGGACTTTCTATTTCTTAGTTTTTAGCCAGTCCTTGATGGATTTACTGGTATGTTTTGGGTCATTGTCATGTTGCAGGGTCCAGTTCTGCTTCAACTTTAATTTTTTTTCTACAAATGGTCTCACGTGGTCTTCAAGTACCCTTTGATACAGTACATGGTAGAATTCATGGTGGATTCTATGATGGTGAGCTGGCCAGGTCCTGCTGCAGCAAAGTATCCCCAAACCACGACACTTCCACCTCCATGCTTCACAGTTGGTATGAGGTTCTTTTCCTGGAATGCTGTATTTGGTCTACGCTGAACATGTCCTCTGTTCTCGTGTCCAAATAATTCAATTTTAGACTCATCTGTCCAAAGAACATTATTCCAGAAGTCCTGGTGTTTGTCTACATTCTCTCTGCAAACTTCAGTCTGGCCTTCATGTTTCTTTTAGAGAGTAAAGGTTTCCTCCTTGCACACCTCCCATGTAAGTTAAATGTGCAGTCTCTTTCTGATTATAGAGGCATGCTCTATCACATCAACAGTAGCAAGAGCCTGCTGTAAGTTCCGTGATGACATTTTAGGGTTTTTGGAGACTTCTTTTAGCATCTTGTGGTCTGCTCTCGGGGTCAACTTGCTTGGATGGCCAGACCTGGGCATGTTGGCAGTTGTTTTGAATGTCCTTTACTTTTAGACTATTTTCCGGAGGGTGGAATGGCTGATTTCAAATTCTTTTGAGATCTTTTTAAATCCCTTAACAGACTCATAAGCTGCTACAATCTTCTTTCTGAAGGCCTCAGACAGCCCTTTTGATCTCACCATGGTGTTCACCCTCACTTCAACAGTCAGGAGCACACCAAACTAAATATTTGAGTTTTAAATAGGACTAGCCTCCTTCAAAATGCTGAGTAATGAAGCTCTAATCATGTGCATCTGATGTGATACACCTGTGTGTGATTTTGGCCATTTTAAGTGGGAATAAATGTGGGGGTGTCCTAATTTATTCCTTACCAGAAATTGCATGTTTTTAGAATTACATTTTACAGAAAATTTTAAAAAGTCTTTTGTTCAGTTTCTCCTGGTAAAATTGATATTAAATATCCATATGTCGAAATATGTTTTTAAAAAAAACCCACACACACAGGCTTTCATAGGGTGTCCTAATTTTTTCACATGACTGTAAATCAGCCACAACCAGGAGATCCTCACAAGATTTCTGACAGAGGAGTCAAAAGAATTATCAGAAGAGTTATCGCCAAGCCAAAGACCACTTGTGCAGAGCTCCAGAAAGACCTGGAGTTAGCCGGTACTGCTGTTTCAAAGAAAACAATAAGTAATGCATTCAATTGACATGGGCTCTATGCCTACTCACTTTGCAAGACTCCACTGCTGAAGATAAAGCATGATGAAGCTCGTTTAAAATTTGTTGCATAACATTTGGGCAAGTCAGTAAAATACTGGGAGAATGTAGTCTGGTCAGATGAGACCAAAATTGAACTTTTTGGATGCAAAACAGCCTCCACAACACACAGCATGTTTGGAGGAGAAATGGCACTGCACATCAGCCCAGAAACACCATATCAACAGTGAAGTTTAGAGGGAAGAGCGTCATGGTGTGGGGGTGTTTTCCAGCATATGGTACAGGGAGACTTCATATAATTGAAGGAAAGATGAATAGACAAATGTACAGAAACATCCTTCATAAGAACCTGTTGCCATCTGCCAAAATGCTGAAGTTGAAACGAGGGTGGACATTTCAGCAAGACAATGATCCCAAACACACAGCCAAGGAAACTCTCAACTGATTCCAAAGAAGTAAAATAAAACTGCTAGAATGGCCCAGTCAGTCACCTGACTTGAATCCAATTGAAAATCTATGGAATGAAATGAAGATCAGTGTTGACAGAAGACACCCACCAAACCTTCAAGATTTGAAGAAAGTTTGTGTGGAAGAATGGGCTAAAATCACTCTGTAGCAATGCCTGTGCCTAGCTTCTCCATACAGGAGGCATCTGGAAACTGTTATTACCAGCAAAGGCTTTTCTACTAAATAGTAAATTAATTTCACCAAGCATGTTCAAAACTTATTCCCTGTGTCATTCCACTTTATTAAATATAACTTGTTTTGTGAACACAGTTGCCTTGATTTCTTTGTATGTATAGATTACTTGGGTTGTTATTGATACCTGGTGAAAATCTCAGGTCAATGGCTCCATCAGAAATATGTTTACTGAGAAAAATGTTGATGTTGTGGAGCACAATGTTGTTTTTCTCACACCCAGAAGGCAGGGGGAAGGGGAGAATAATGGATTGAAGGAGGAAGTGTCACCGGAGGGCATCAGATGGGACTGTTGAGTCTATGTGTCCCCCCGGGGAGAGTAAAAGCTGCCGGTGCCGCTGAAGAGAAGAAGTGTGTAATAGTGGTGCCGACGTAATGTTATGTTAATGTGCCACACTTCTCTTTGTTCATACAGCAATTTATTAGGGTCGGAAGCTACTAGTGCATGGGAATAAAGATATAAAAAGGGGAATGCACAGAGACAGAGAAGCTTCAGCGCTGTAGCACTGCTGCGCTGTTCACCGTTATGTGTTGTTGGAGAAAGAATAAAGTTTCTGTGTCGTCCAGCTTGTTGCCTTGCCTGCATCCTTTCTCCACACTGGTGACCCTGACATGCCATGGAGCACCTATCCCTTTTTTCACACTGGTAACCCTGACAACCATGGAGAGCGAGTCACACTGGTGACCCAAGACACACCAAGGAGAGCGAGCCGAGTACTGCCCCGGAGACTACCCGGAGGGAAAGCACCTGGTTCAGTCAAGCTTCCGGACTCTGGCTTCAAGACCCGACAGGGGAGTTTCAGCGCATAGAAGCCCAGTGCGCACTCCGTGGGTTAGCGAAGGATGACACAAAATACTGCTATGTGGTCACTGCGTCGGATGTGCGCGCCACGTGACAGGTAACAAGCCTGCTTCAGGAACTGACCGGCCGCAGCAAGAGCGAACCTTGCCAACTCGCCGTTGCGGGTGACTAGGGACTACCATGCACTGCACAGGAAACGGATCCACGATCAGGACATTCCACTCACGGACACAAACTGGGTCAACCGCCTGTCCAGAGTTCCTTTTAGGACTATGCTCCACACCTAAGGAGGATTTGATGGCCCCCAGCGGATCCACCATCAGGACATTTGTTCGGGGAATTGGGCAGACTGCCTTCCCCGGGTCCTTTAAGGGCTGTGCTCCACACCTAAGGAGGATTTGACGGCTGCCAACGGATCCACCATCAGGACATTTCGCTCACAGACACAAACTGGGTCGACCGCCTGTCCAGAGTTCCTTTTAGGGCTGCGTGCCGCACCTAAGGAGGATTTGGCAGAACTTGTTTTTTCTTAGCCGCTGTGGATCCCTGGAGAGTTTTTGACTGGAAAATCCCACACCCGAGGCTGATCCACCCACACAATTTTTGCACGGCCTGGAGGCTTTTAACATACAAGGCCGGCCCACCATTGCTTTCCCTGCACCTTCGTCCCAAAAAGCCTGCAGAATGCCGGTTTTGTTTCTGTCAGGCACGATGCACACCAGACCCCGCTGCGCCCATCGTGCAACGGACCGTTCATTGTGCTGGAACGTGGGGCGAAGCATAAGGTGTTTCTCCCCCGTCCCTCTTTCCCTCAACAGACTAATGTGCCCTCCGGCACACCCCGCCAGCAGGGCAGTTCGACTGGATCGGCGATCCCCTGCTACAGCCACTATGTGTGCCATCTCAAGTTGATAGGACGGGGAGGTTAAGGCCCATTCTGGGTGTTCGGGGGAGGGGGGGCTGTGTGGGGGCATGGTGTTGGGTTTCTCACACCCAGAAGGCAGGGGGAAGGGAAGAATAATGGACTGAAGGAGCAAGTGTCACGGGGGGGGGGGGGGGGGGCAACAGACAGGACTGTTGAGTCTATGCACTTCCCTGGGAGAGTAAAAGCTGCAGGTGCCACTGAAGAGAAGAAGTGTGTAATAGCTGCGCCGACATAATGTTATGTTAATTTGCCACACTTTTGTTCATACAACAATGTATTAGGGTCGGAAGCTCCTGGTCTCCATGCATGGGAATAAAGATATAAAAAGGGGAATGCACGGAGATGGAGAAGCTTCAGCGCTGTAGCACTGCTGCGCTGTTCGCTGTTTGCCGTTATGTGTTGTTGGAGAAAGAATAAAGTTTCTGTGTCATCCAGCTTGTTACCTCGCCTGCATCCTTTCTCCACAACGTGCTCAATACTTATTTTCCCCGCTATATGTAATCAATATTAAATCAAAGTTTAACTTTTTAAATATTGCAAAATGCATTAACTTTTTCTGCAATATTCCAATTTACTAAGATGCACCAGTAGACTTTTAGAGCAGTAGGGATGTCTGTACTTTAGAATTGAATAAGTTTCCTAAGTTGTCATCGTTTTGTCATTGCAAAGTTGTACAGAGTCAATTTCTGTCTCTTAGTGATAAAATTCCTAACAATAATCAATACTGGGATTGTGCCTATGACAGATGGTGAAGCAAGGTTTTGTACAGTAAACAGATTTTTTAACTACTATTTCTTTTTATTGACCTGTAAATTATTCAATATTATGTGTATATTCAGTGTGTATAGATGCAATGAAACTTTTTTCCATGAAATGGAGTGTCTTATCAGCCACCAGCTGATATTGTATTGTTTTATTTTTAAAATGTTATGTCCAATGTGTTTTTTACAGTGAAACCAAAGACAAATTTTCACATTTGTGGATAATAAAGTATTTGTACTTGTATTCATATACAACTGTACTCACAAAATTTAATAGCAAGTATAAATATATACAGTAAATACAGTACTAAAGAGTTTATATAACCCCCTTATTTTGCAAGAAACATTATGTTCTGGTAATTCTGATTTCTAGGTCACCCCAAACTGATCACATATCCATCCTGGCCACCCCACTGAAAATTTCCTGGCTCCGGCTCTGCAGTAGCAGGAGTTATTATGCCATTGTAAAATGATGTGTGGACATGCATGTTAGCATCATTTCGTGGTTTTAAGATGCAATTGCTTCATGTTGTGACTGTGTTTTGTGCAGATGGTAGTTCTTAACTTTATTGTGAGGCCCCGAAAGTAACGTGTGTGAGTATGCGTATGTGTGTCCGCCTGCGTGGGGGAAGGGGGGGGGCATACCCAAATCCCATCTTGGGTGCCAAAATAATTGGGGCCGGCCCTGCAGACGCCTTTTAATCATAGCACAGTTTCAGACAAATATGCATATGTTGTCTGTTGCTAAATATTCACAAGATGACCAGGCACAGTTTAGATTGAATGCACATTGTATATACCTTTATATTTACAGTATCTCACAAAAGTGAGTACACCCCTCACATTTTTGTAAATATTTTATTATATCTTTTCATGGGACAACACTGAAGATATGACACTTTGATACAATGTAAAGTAGTCAGTGTACAACTTGTATAACAATGTAAATTTGCTGTCCCCTCAAAATAATTTAACACACAGCCATTAATGTCTAAACTTCTGGCAACAAAAATGAGTACACCCCTAAGTGAAAATGTCCAAATTGTGCCCAGTTAGCCATTTTCCCTCCCCGGTGTCATGTGACTCGTTAATGTTACAAAGTCTCAGGTGTGAATGGAGTGCAGGTGTGTTAAATTTGGTGTTATCGCTCTCACACTCTCTCATACTGGTCGCTGGAAGTTCAACATGGCACCTCATGGCAAAGAACTCTCTGAGGATCTGTAAAAAAGAATTGTTTCTCTACATAAAGATGGCCTAGGCTATAAGAAGATTGCCAACACCCTGAAACTGAGCTGCAGCACAGTGGCCAAGACCATACAGCGATTTAACAGGACAGGTTTTACTAAGAACAGACCTCGCCATGATCAACCAAAGAAGTTGAGTGCACGTGCTCAGCGTCATATCCAGAGGATGTCTTTTGAAAATAGACGTATGAGTGCTGCCAGCATTGCTGCAGAGATTGAAGGGGTGGGGGGGTCAGCTTGTCAGTGCTCAGGCCATACGCCGCACACTGCATCAAATTGGTCTGCATGGCTGTCATCCCAGAAGGAAGCCCCTTTTAAAGATGATGCACAAGAAAGCCCATAAACAGTTTGCTAAAGACAAACAGACTAAGGACATGGATTACTGGAACCATGTCCTGTGGTCTGATGAGACCAAGATAAACTTATTTGGTTCGGATGGTGTCAAACGTGTGTGGCGGTAACCAAGTGAGGAGTACAAAGACTTGCCTGCGTGTGTCTTGCCCACAGTTAAGTATGGTGGTGGGAGAAAATGGCGTTCACTTATATAGTGCTTTTTCTCATCTCTGGATGACCAAAGCACTTTACAGATCCTGTTATCCACCCATTCACACACACATTAACACACTGACGGCGGCAGAGCTGTCATACACACACAGGGGCTAGCCTGGCCATCAGGAGCAACTGGGGGTTCAGTGTCTTGCTCAAGGAGCACTTCGACATGCTGACTGAGTGGGAATCAAACCCCTGACCCTACGATCAGTAGTCGGCCACACTACACCTGCGCCACAGCTGCCCCATAAGAACATCATAGTTTGGGGCTGCATGAGTACTGCTGGCACTGGGGAGCTACAGTTCATTGAGGGAACCATGAATGCCATCATGTACTGTGACATACTGAAGCAGCCCTTCAGAAACTGGGCTGCAGGGCAGTATTCCAACATGATAACGACCCCAAACACACCTCAAAGACAACCACTGCCTTGCTAAAGAAACCGAGGGTAAAGGTGATGGACTGGCCAAGCATGTCTCCAGACCTAAACCCTATTGAGCTTCTGTGGGGCATCGTCAAATGGAAGGTGGAGGAGCACAAGGTCTCTAACATCCACCAGCTCCATGATGGTGTCATGGAGGAGTGGAGGAGAATTCCAGTGACAACCTGTGAAGCTCTAGTGACCGCCATGTCTAAGACAGTTAAGACGTTTCTGGAAAATAATGGTGGCCACACAAAATTTTGACACTTTAGGCACAATTTGGACATTTTCACTTAGGGGTGTACTCACTTTTGTTGCCAGAAGTTTAGACATTTATGGCTGTGTGTTGAGCGATTTTGAGGGGACAGCAAATTTACACTGTTATACAAGCTGTACACTGACCACTTTACATTGTGTCAAAGCGTCATATCTCCAGTGTTGTCCCCTGAAAAGATATAATAAAATATTTACAAAAATGTGAGGGGTGTACTCACTTTTGTGAGCTGCTGTCCTTGTTTCGCTTATAGGATGATATATGAGCTAAGTCCGTTTATGGCATTGTCACAGTGAATCAGGTTAACAGCTTTTCCAATGCTATACTGCATTAGCATGACCAAATGGGAGAGAAGAAGAGAGGGATAAGTTTTTTTTTTTCTATAAAAATATGAGGTCAAATTTTTTACACAAGCAACACTCATTTATTTACACGTCAATGCTACGGTTCCCTGGCTCTGTGGGAAGGTTTATTTAGGACTTTAATGGTATGTGTGGCTAGTACTATACCTCTAACTACTGCATAAAAACCTCCATTCCCTTGTTCGATGTAATTATCGGATTGGTGATACTGCAGCACTACTGAGAGGCTTACTTTGTTCAGGGGAAATGACACCATACATTTATCACAAGACTCCGCAAATTAGCATGCTAGCGTGCACCGAGCAGCTATCCTCTCGCTCCTGGGGCACCTGAGTTGTTATTGTGCATTGAGTGAAGGCATTATCATTGCCCTGACTTGGCGCTCTGACAGAGGTTAAGGCTAATCATCCCCTGCAGGGAAATCAATAGCCAGAGCAATTCACTTGGAAGAGGGCAGGGGAGAGGGAAGAAAGGATTTCTCACAAGGTGCAGCATACAGGTCATTTCTGTTTTAGCACATCATTTAAAAGTACAGATTATTAGTTGTTTTCCAAAAACTAATTGTATATTGACTATTATTCTTTAATAAAATTGCCATAGCTCCTGATGTGATTTATTGCATTGACAAACAAAGCTTTTTTAGCAAAAAAAAAAAAAAAAAAAAACTGATAGTGGGCTTAATGCTCACTTAAAGCTGAAAAAAATTTAAGCCTAGGTCAAAGGAGAATTTATAGCCTTTCACTACTTTTGTTTTATCACTTAAAGGTTACTTTTTTTTTATTTAGGCTGCTCCCTTTCAGAGTCACCACAGCATATCGTGATTATCCGCATGTTGATTTGGCAAGGACTTTTACGCCAGATGCTCTTCCTGACGCAGTCCTCCCCATTTATCCTGGCTTGGGACTGGCACAGGGAGTACACTGGCTTGTGCTCCCTGCAAAATAAAATTTTCAATTTTTTCTAACACAATGTGTCCCTAATAGTGCTGGCAATAGTAGTGTTTTAATGCAATTAATTACAGTAGGCCAATTAACAGATTTTTTTTAAAATTAAAGCAAATTAATGCCCCCATGACACACATTTTGTTATGGCAGAACTCTTGTCCTGGATTTACCCCCCCCCCCCCCAACAGTTTTTGGCACAACACACAATAGAGTTCCACAAACTCTGCATTTTATTTAGTTCTGGGGGTTCAAATCAGTTCAGCCTGTGCTGACTTTGATCTTAAGAAAGCATGGTGGACCAACACTAGCAGATGACTGTGGAAACTTCACATTGGACCTCAAACAACTTGGATTCTGCCTCTCCACTCTCCTCCAGACTCTGGGACCTTGATTTCCAAATGAAATGCAAAATTTATTTTCATTTGACATCTACATCTACATCTTCATCTTGCGAGCCATTAATAAGAGCCAAGGGCCAACCAGTGAGTTTGCGTAGTTTATTAATAAAGGGAGCAACAAAGGAAAAGAGCCTTGTGGGGCAAAACACAAATAATACAAGAGGTTCACTTACGGATAACGATGAGGGAGGAGAGGAGGGCTGGAGCCGGACGTAGGGACTCCAGCCTAATCCACAACGAGAGATACATGTGGATAGCGTGAGGTCGCAGCCCTGAGCAAACAGGGCAGCTCCCTTATATAGAGGTTGACAGCTCATCCGCTGATGAGTGGTAATTGGCCTCCAGCCGTCCCGTGGTGCTTGGCTTCTGACAGCCGGAAGCACCGCTGAGACGCTGTCATAACAGAGGCCTGGCTGAGATGATGTATGGCCTGAGCGCGGACGACATCGGCGCTCAGACCATGACACTGAAAGGAGGTCATCTGCTCGTGTTGGTCCACTGTGTTTAATCAAGTACAAAGTCAGTGCAGTCAATACCAGGAAATTTTCCAGCACTTCATGCTTCCCTCTGCTGACAAGCTTTATGGTGATTCTGATTTCATTTTCCAGCAGGACTGCCCACACTGCCAAAAGTATCAATACCTGTTTATTGACCATGGTATCACTGTGCTTGATTGGCCAGCAAACTCTCCCGACCTAAACCCCATAGAGAATCTATGGGGTTATTGTCAAGAGGAAGATGAGAGACACCAGACTCAACAATGCAGACAAGCTGAAGGCCGCTATCAAAGCAACCTTGGCTTCAATAACACGTCAGCAATGCCACAGGTTGACTGCCTTCATGTTATGCCACACTGATGCAGTATTAACTCATGCAAAAGGAATCCCAAAAGTATGGACATATTTTGTCAGCCAACAGTGGCCTAATGATTAAGGATGTGGACTGGTGAGTGGAAGATTACTGGTTCAATCCCAGGACCGGCAGGATTAGATCTGGGTGGGACAGATCACATAGCAATGTTTTCCCCACCCTCCTTAACTCCACTATGATGCCCTTGAGCAAGGCCCTTAACCCCAACTGTTCCAGTAGAGCTGCTCACTGGCCACAGGTTAGTCTGTGGTTGTCCTGGGCAGCTTCCTGGTATGAATGTGCAACTTTGTGAGCATGAACAGGGCATCCTTCAAAAGGAGAGGTTGCCTCTCAGTGGAACTACCCTGTATAAATAAAGGCTAAATAAAAAAAAATATATATAAATCAATTTTTAATAACTGACCTTATGTAATATTCTAATTTTTTGAGAAACTGAATTTTGGGTTTTCTTGAGCTATAAGCCATAATCATCAATTAATCATCAATCAATTAAAAGAAATAAATACTTGAAATATATCACTCTGTGTGTAATGAATCTAGACAACAAATGAGTTTCACTTTTTGAATTGAATTACTGAAATAAATCAACTTTTTGATGATGTTCTAATTTACTGTGATGCACCTGAAATAAAATTGGAAAGAAAGCTGGTTATGGCAGCATCTTGCATGGCAGCCTGCCATCTGATTCTAGATGTGATTGGCATTATAGATAAGTGAAAAAGAATTTTTGTGCTGCTGTATGGATAGAATGACAATAGAACTGGCCTTTTCCAGTAACCAGAATAATAAAACGGTCAGCTGTAATAAATAATAATGAAGGTTGATTTGTAGTGGATATTTTTGGATTGTGATGCTGACTCTCTCACGGCTTTCTGAATGAATAAAACCCATTATACTCAAGTGCTTCCCATCATGCCAAATATACAGTACAGTATGCCTTTTTTCCTTTGTGAATTGTTGAAGCAAATTAAACTGCTTCCAACAAACTGTGTATGCAATATTTTATTTTCTTCTGGTGCTTTGAGAGACCCCCAGAAGTTCCAACACTGTTGTAATAAAAAAATGGAAATCTGGACAATGTAATTCATAACACTAAAATGAAAAAAGATGAAAAGTTCTTAATGTCACAAAAAAATGTTGCATTCAAATCTTTTTTCTGCCATTTAAATTAAAAAGTTGTTTATAGCTATATTTTAACATTTGAATAAATGCCTTCCTGCACCAGAACGTTGCATCAGCGTCTAATTAGCACATTTTCTCATATGTGATGTCAACTGTACTCTTGAGCTTCCTAATCTATTAAAAAAACTCACCATATACCTATTTAATGCCATATTCAATGTACCATGAATAGGGAACTTTGAAATGCATACAGTATAATTTGCAGCCTCTTCACTTTTAAAAATGTAAATAAACAATGTTAACTTCACTTTACATTCATTGATTCAAACAAAGTGAATCATTCACTGTTGGAAATTTAATTGAAACAGTCCTTCAGTGGCTTTTTTTTCTTATACCGCCCTTCAGAAGTGATGTCTTCTTTGATAATAAATACTTAAGTCATCTGTTACAGAATACGGATAATAGCTATTCTGGATGTAAGAACATTAAAGGGGTCATTGACTGCACTTTTCCACATTTTAACAGCTCACACGTCTTAATGAAATTAAATGTTTGTGACATATTTTGGTCAGATATTCTTTAATTATTTAATTATTGCAGCATAATTCCACATCCTTTTTTGGAGTCCTTCTGAGAACATTTGGTTTCATTGCGTGTCTCTTTAACTTCATCTGGGCCCCAAATGGGTTTAATGAAGGTGAGCAGGTTTCAATAACACTGGTGCCATATGTAAAGTCCATGTGGTCAAACACAGATGAAACCAACATGGAAACAGTGGACAAACCCAAATGGGATCCTAAAGGTGAATTCACACCAAACGCGAATGGGTGAATTTTTCGCGCAGCACGATTACATCATGACGCAATGTAAACAAACGAATAGACATGAATTCACTGTCTGAGTGAGATGCAGACAGGCGAAGCTGCCTTTATAACTTCTGCAGCAGTGTTCAACCTACTGTAGAAATCCCCAAAATAACGTCATGCTTTAGGTTTACATTGTCCGACGGGGGGCTCAGCTGAAAAAGTTGTCCCTGTCTCCAAAACTTTACAAGATGATGAGTGGTTCTGTTGCTTGCCTGCTAGTCTTGTTAGCATGTCCGTGGCAGGAATCTGTGGGTAAATAACTCCGACATGATGATTCAGCTGAAGAGCTCCGTGTCTCCAGGTGAGTGGCAATCTCATTTTCAAACTAGTTTAGCCTCCAGTGTTGATACTTTTTACTCCGGTGATGGCAGAATCTTGTGAATGCACGAACGCATGATTTCGCGTGTGCTCGCCTCTTTCCATTGACTTTGTATGGATTTGTGCCGCCCGTTTGCGTTTGGAATGAAGGCACCTTAAGAAAACCTAGATTTATCCTACAGTAGAGCCAACATGGACATGCTGGCTGGGAACATCAAGGATCAAGGCCTCATATTAGAATTTCATATTGGTAGCCATTGCTGTTAGCACCAGGATCAAAAACCTTGGTACAGGGTTTGAATATAATGTCCTCTTCCCCTGATCTACTTTGGGGGTCAAAATTAAAAGGTCATTCACAAAGTTATCTGCTCTCTTACTCTAGAACAAAAGGAGCTGTTGTAAAAGAATGCAGGGCAGTATTAATTTTGTTGACTACTAATTTTCATCATAGTTTTCATCAACAACATATTTTTTTCTGACAAAATGAGACAATAGCTAAATAAAAACTGATTGACAAGAGCAAAAATTCTGCCTAAATGTAAACACTTTTGTCAACAAATAAAAATTAAACAAAAAAGTTCAAGAGATGAGATCATGTTTGTGTTTGAAATAAGAATGATTTATTTGTGTATTGCACAGTCAGACCTTAATAACATTTAATAACAAGTTAATAGCAGTTTCCTTTCATCTAAGTCAGGGGTCAGCAACCCACGGCCCTGGGGCCGCATGCAGCCCTTCAGCCTCTATGCTGCGACTCCCTGCAGTTACATCTCAAAATACATGGGAATTAATGAAGTTCATTTTAATTATTTTATTTTTAAATTACTGTTTATTGCAATTGGATACATTTCTCAATGGAAACACATACTTTTATGGATGTAAAATATATAATTTTTAAAATTATTTATCATGTTGTCAGCCATGCACGACTGTGTCACATCTGACGGCGGCTGCACAGACAGCCGCTCCTCTCCTCAGTGCATGTGGGCATGGACAGCAGCAGCTTCCTGGCACCCTTGGTGGTAAGACTTGAATAAATCCAGAAAAAGTTAAATCACAGATGAAAATAGAGTCTAATTCTGTGTGGACGGATTAACTTGCATTCATGTATGGTTGTTCTCCACAAGAACACAAACAACGGAAAACAGCCACCTCATCAAGCGCAAGTTATGCATAACTCATTAGTGTCTACAGATCCATAAAAAATCTTAAATGTGATTATCTAAAATCAGCACCTTAATTATCCTTTAAAATGTGAAACAATCCTTGAATTTCTGCTCAGTCCACCTTATTCCTAGGCCCCATGATGCTTTGCGTGAATTATGGTAGCAACTTCTAGTTCTAGTTTAGGACATATTGTGACATTGCAAGGGTTCACACAATAAGGACAGATGACTGATGAAACAGGCTTTATTTATACACACACTCACAACACAGAATGGAGCGGAGGTCATTTACACAGACCCCTATCTCACTTATGGTGACACAAACACATGATCTATCACATACAGGGAAACAACGCTAACTGGTCTTATAACACAGTTATAATGGCACAGCAATAACACTTAGAATACATGAATAATAACAATCTTTGAATCCACCACGGCGCAAGCATGCCGGGAGAATCTCCGCCCCCCTATCACAGCCCCGACGTCACACTATGGTTGTCACTGAAACAGGACACTTTTCCTTTTTAAAAAACTTTGACTTCGGCATCAGAAATGTGAGAACACAGCCTTTTGAGCCTCAAAAACAGTAATATAATCATACCACTTCCCATGACTATCTAGGGATAGGAAGATAAGATAAGATAAGCTACAATGCTCTGCACTGTGTGTCTGTGTGTGTGTGTGTGTGTGTGTGTATATATATATTTTATAGTAATATGTACATATGTATATTAGCTGCTCTTGCTTGCTTGTTTTTTTTCTTGCCTTCTGATTGTTGCTCTGAGTGTTGCTATCCCTGTGCTGTTGCAATCCTGGAATTTCCCCGTTGTGGGACTAATAAAGGCTTATCTTATCTTATCTTATAACCTTAAAAAGTGGCCTGGCAGACTGTAGCTCTGTTTGTTAGAGCCACTGCTAAGATGCTAATGCTGTAAACAAATAAAAGCTCTGAGATAATTGTGACCCATGCTGGCAAAATGAGTCACTTTGAGGAAATTATCAAAACTGAGGTAATGTTTTTTCCATATTCTGTATTGAAAGACCTTCAAAATGATATTTAATTTGTAGGAAGTGCGCAAAAACAGACCTGGAAAAAATTGATTTGCTTATGTTTTGGCTAGGTTTAAGACTTTACGTTCGATTGGTCAGGAGTTATGTCTTCCCCCAAAACATATGTATTTTTAGAAAGTACGTTTTCTAAGCTTTACAATGATACTGGAAATCACTGGGGTTTTCCCAGGACTTGCCGCTAGCACACAAAGAAATAGTCATGATTTATGACTTCTCCTGCCTGTAGCTCGTAATGACGCAGTGCACATTCCAACTCATTTTGCCAGCACGGGTCACATACATATCAATGTCTCCACTGCAATAAAGTCAGCTGCATTTTGTTAAAATATGTTGGACATAATCAAATTTACCTCAGAGCAGACGTAGAATCTAGTCAGAGCCACTTAGAAGCCTCCATTTATACAGTCTATGGCACAACTACGAACACCAGCAACAAGTACCAGAGTTATGCCAAAACATTCAAAAAATACAAAAACTACAAGTGCTGAAATTAGCTGCCGCTTGAGTGCAAAACATGTATGTGGACTATACATTAAAATGAATTTGAAAAACTTTAAAAAACGCTATTTTAAATGCCCCTGCTACCCCACTCTTACTGACTGATTTAACACTACATCAGCCAAAACCAGAAGCTCCGCCCATAATCATTCCTACAGCAGCACCCCCAGGAATAAGGTGGATAACCTTAAAAATAGTTGCCTGCGCTAAAAACACTGGATTCACTAGACATGACCGAAGTCTTAAAGTGACACTCTGGCAAAAATAAAAAAATTCTGTTGATAACTTGTCTGTAACATGCTTCTTGTGATTGACAAGACATATCAAGAGCAAAATCATTCCAAAATCCTAAGTACGTTGTTTTCTGGTGTGAATGTCTGCTTAAGCTCCACCCCACTAAAAAAAAGGCAGATTTGGACAGAGTGTTTCTAGCTACGTCAGTATTCCTGCTTAACCTGTTTTTTTTACAATATTAACCAATCAGGCTAAGCACTGAGACCCCTACTTGACTCAAAACACCAAACACCAGTTGCACGCTGGAGCCGCACACAGCCTGAAACAGAGAGAGAAGAGAAAACGATTAATAACAGAAGTAATCAGGAAGGAGGAACGTGAGAGAGAAGAGGAAAGGCTTACTACACAAGCAGAGGGCCCGACAGTGAACTCCAGCGTGGAACTAGGTGGGGAGATGACCCGTGGATGCAGAAAGATGACAGGATGGGGAGATGGATGGGTAGACCTGGGTGGAAAATGACATTGTCCTTGAGATGAATGGTTCAGGTGAGCCTGCGCATCCCTGGAGACACACCGCTGAGGTGGCAGCAAACCTGAGGAGGAGAAGACACAAAAAGATAAGACAACTACAGAACAAAAAACAGCAAACAACATTAACTTGGGTTGTTTAAGGCAGCAATACCCAACGGTCAAGCAGAGAAGAATCCACACACTTGCTCTTTTATGCGCTAGTAAACCAGGAAGCAGCACTTGTGTCCAGTCACGCAGGTGTGCTGATGAGCTCCAGAGCTGGGAAACAGACAGAAACAGGGGCGGAGGGGGTGTACACTCACCTGATCATCACAGTGCCCCCCCCCAAGGGGTGCCTCCAGGTGTCCCTCCAGGCTTCTGAGGATGCACCCGATGGAAGGCCCGAACCATGCCCTTATCATAGAAGTAGGGCCCAGGGATCCACGACCTCTCCTCTGGTCCACAACCTTTCCAATGGACCAGGTATTGAAGGCCCCAGCCCAAATGACGGACGTCAAAAATCCTCTTGAAAGTGTAGGTGGTATGGCCATTGAGGACCCGGGTAGGAAGAGGGGGGTCCGGGGGAGGACAAAGTAGCTGGTGGAGAGGGGTTTAATCCATGAGACGTGGAAGGTCAGGTGTATACGGAGGGTTGGAGGTAGTCTGAGCTGAACGGTGACATTGCTAATGATGTGCGAGATGGGAAATGGGCCCAAAAAGTGCGGTGACAGCTTCTGTGACTCCGTCTTTAATGGCACCTGTTCGGCAGACAACCAGACCTTCTGACCAATAGTGTACTTGGGCACTGGCACATGTCTGCAGTTGGCGCAGAGGTGGTTCCACTCGAATGAACAAAGAAGAGCACCCCGAGTGGACCTCCACAGACGGTAACAGCGACACACGTGGGCCTCCACGGATGGCACGGCGGTCTCCCTCTCCGCCATAGGTAGCAAGGGTGGCGTATACCCCTTGGAGACTTCAAAGGGTGTCAGGCCGGTGGCAGAGGAGACGGCGGTGTTGTGAGCATATTCCACCCAGGTCAGGTGGGAGCTCCAGGTGGTCAGATTGCAGGATGCTACATACCTTAGGGTGGCCTCCAGAGACTGGTTGGCAGACTCAACCTGGCTGTTGCTTTGGGGATGGTATCCAGAAGTGAGACTGACGGTGGAACCCAGGGAATGACAGAAAGCTTTCCAGACTTGTGATGTCCAATGGTGTGAAAAAGTGTTTGCCCTCTTCCTGATTTCTCATTTTTTTGTATGTTTGTCTCATATCCAGGTGAGCACACGCCCCCTCCGTCCTGCTTCCCCGGCTCCACAGGTGATTACTGCACCTGCGTGAGTAGATGCACCTGCTGTCTCCTCCTCGCCAGCGCTTATAAGGACCATCAAGAAAAGGCTTTGGCACTGGCTTGTTGGGTATACTGCCTTGCAGACAACGTTCTGGTGCCCTTTTTGCTGAGAAAGATTCTCAAAGCTAAACCTACTCTCTGTTTCCTCCTTTCCAGGTTGCTGGCATCTGAAGTGGTGCGTCTCGGGGGATTGCAATCCTGGAATTTCCCCATTGTGGGACTAATAAAGGCTTATCTTATCTTATTGTTGTGCGCTCACCTGTCCCTTCATCCTCCTCTCCGCTGCAGCTGCTGTACTCCAACCGGCCAGACTACCCAGCTCACTCTTCTCAACCCCCACCAGCGTCATCCTGCTGGTTCCTCTGTTCTCAGTGGGTATATTCTGTCGGGCTCTCTGCTCAGCCCACGTAAGTGCCCAATTTGTGTTTTCCACTTCCCAGTCTCCCTTCTCCCACTAACAGCTCTCATCTCTCCGCACAGGCCGAGTCTCCTCTGGCGAGTGGCGTTTTCCCAAGCTGTGCTCCTCTTTTGAAATTCAATAAACTGTTCAACTGTACTTCTCAGTGTTGAGAGTGCTTTTCTCTGGTGTTGCATTCTGCTCGTGGGCTGATCATTTATTAAACATGACAGTTTGTCACACTTGAATGTTTCAGATCATCAAACAATTTTAAATATTAGACAAAGATAAAACAAGTAAACACAAAATGCAGTTTTTAAACGAAGGTGTTTATTACTAAGGGTAAAAAAAAAATCCAAACCTACATGGCCCTCTGTGAAAAAGTGATTGCCCCCCGTTAAAACATAAATTAGCTGTGGTTTATCACATCTTTGGAAAGCTGAGTTCAATTTCTCTAGCCACACCCAGGCCTGATTACTGCCGCACCTGTTCTCAATCAAGAAATCACTTAAATATGACCTGCCTGACAAAGTGAAGTAGACCAAAAGATCTTCAAAAGCTAGACATCATGCTGCAATCCAAAGAAATTCAGGAACAAATGAGAAGCAAAGTGAGAACCACTGAGATCTATCAGTCTGGAAAAGGTTATAAAGCCATTTCTAAAGCTTTGGGACTCCAGCAAACCACAGTGAGAGCCATTATCCACAAATAGCAAAAACATGGAACAGTGGTGAACCTTTCCAAGAGTGGCCAGCCCACCAAAATTACCCCAAGATTGCAGCGACGACTCATCCAAGAGGTCACAAAAGACCTCATAACAACATCCAAAGAACTGCAGGCCTCATTTGCCTCAGTTCAGGTCAGTGTTTATGACTCCACCATAAGAAAGAGACTGGGCAAAAATCGCCTGCATGGCAGAGTTCCAAGACAAAAGCCACTGCTGAGCAAAAAGAACATAAAGGCTTGTCT
The DNA here is from genome assembly GCA_020510985.1 of Pholidichthys leucotaenia. Classification (NCBI taxonomy): domain Eukaryota; kingdom Metazoa; phylum Chordata; class Actinopteri; order Cichliformes; family Pholidichthyidae; genus Pholidichthys; species Pholidichthys leucotaenia. Next base: position 353,777,561 of record CM035842.1, on the reverse strand, counting down.
TACTTTTGCCAGAAAAAATCTTGATGTTCCCCAAGACTTTTGGGAAAATATTCTGTGGACTGACTAGACAAAAGCTCAACTTTTTGAAAGATGTGTGTCCCATTTCATCCGGCATAAAAATAACACAGCATTTCAGAAAAGGAATATGATACCAACAGTAAAATATGGTGGTGGTAGTGTGATGGTCTTGGGCTGTTTTGCTGCTTCACGACCTGGAAGACTTGCTGTGGTAAATGGAACCATGAATTCTGCTGTCTACCAAAAAATCCTGAAGGAAAATGTCCTGCAATCTGTTCATGACCTCAAGCTGAAGCACACTTGGGTTCTGCAGCAGCACAATGATCCAAAATACACCAGCAAGTCCACCTGGCTTAAGAAAAACAAAATGGAGTCTTTGCAGTGGCCTAGTCAAAGTCCTGATCTGAATCTGATTGAGGTGCTGTGGCATGATCTTAAAAAGGCGGTTCATGCTTGAAAACCCCACAATGTGGCTAAATTACAACATTTCTGCAAAGATGGGTGAGCCAAAATTCCTCCACAGTGCCGTAAAAGACTCGTTGCCAGTTATTGCAAATGCTTGATTGCAGTTGTTGCTGCTAAGTTGTTGCTGCTAACCAATTATTAGGTTTAGGGGGCAATCACTTTTTCACACAGGGCCATGTAGGTTTGGATTTTTTTCCCTTAATAATAAACACCTTCATTTAAAAACTGCATTTTGTGTTTACTTGTGTTATCTTTGTCTAATATTTAAATTTGTTTGATGATCTGAAACATTTAAGTGTGACAAACACACAAAAAAATGAGAAATCAGGAAGGGGGCACACCACTGTAAATTGTGGCCCTCGGTCTGAAACGATGTCATTCGGGATCCCATGCAGGTGGATAACGTGGAGGTTGGCGGTCTCAGCAGCAGAAGGTAGTTTGGAAAGGGGAACTAAATGGATGACTTTAGAAAAACGGTCAATAATAGTGAAAATGACAGTGTTACCTTGTGAAGGAGGGAGGCCGTGACAAAATCTATGGCAATGTAAGACCAGGAATGACTAGGGACAGGGAGGGGATGAAGAATGCCAGCTGGGGGTGACGAGTCCGATTTGTTAGTGGCACAGATATGACTAGCTTTGACATAGTCCTGAACTTCTTGTCTGAAAGTGGGCCACCAAAAAACTTGCTGCAACAGTTCAACAGTTTGGGAAATGCCAGGGTGGCAGTCGAAAAAACTGGTGTGCCCCCACCGAACGACTTCACTGCGTAGTGAGGAGGGAACATAACGTTGATTCACCGAGCCTCCCTCAGGGATGAGTTCAGAGGACTGGGTCTGCCGGACCCTCTGCTCGATTTCCCAAGAGAGGCCTTCTAAAACACAGGAAGAAGGCAGGATAGTCTCCCGATGGGAAGCAGCAGCTGCAGAGAGGGAGGAGGAGGAGGAATCGGAGGAGAAATGGCACGAGAGAGCATTGGGCTAAACATTACGGGACCCTGGACGATAAGTAATGAAAAGGTTACAGTGGGGTAAAAAAGTATTTAGTCAACCACCAATTGTGCAAGTTCTCCCACTTAAAAGATGAGAGAGGTCTCCAGTTTTCATCATAGGTATACCTCAACTATGAGAGACAAAATAAGAAAAAAAAAAAATCCAGAAAATCACATTGAAGGATTTTTAATGAATTAATTGGTAAATTCCTCTGTAAAACAAGTATTTGGTCAGCTACAAACAAGCAAGATTTCTGGCTCTCACAGACCTGTAACTTCTTCTTTAAGAGGCTCCTCTGTCCTCCACTCGTTACTTGTATTAATGGCACCTGTTTGAACTCATTATCAGTATAAAAGGCACCTGTCCACAACCTCAAACAGTCAGACTCCAAACTCCACTATGGCCAAGGCCAAAGAGCTGTCAAAGGACACCAGAAACAAAATTGTAGACCTGCACCAGGCTGGGAAGACTGAATCTGCAATAGGTAAGCAGCTTGGTGTGAAGAAATCAGCTGTGGGAGCAATTATTAGAAAATGGAAGACATACAAGACCACTGATAACCTTCCTCGATCTGGGGCTCCATGCAAGATCTCACCCCGTGGGGTCAAAATTATCACGAGAACGGTGTGCAAAAATCCCAGAACCACATGGGGGGACCTAGTGAATGACCTGCAGAGAGCTGGGACCAAAGTAACAAAGGCTACATCAGAAACACACTACGCCGCCAGGGACTCAAATCCTGCAGTGCCAGACATGTCCCCCTGCTTAAGCCAGTACATGTCCAGGCCCGTCTGAAGTTTGCTAGAGAGCATTTGGATGATCCAGAAGAGGATTGGGAGAATGTCATATGGTCAGATGAAACCAAAATAGAACTTTTTGGTAAAAACTCAACTTGTCGTGTTTGGAGGAGAAAGAACACCATACCTACTGTGAAGCATGGGGGTGGAAACATCATGCTTTGGGGCTGTTTTTCTGCAAAGGGACCAGGACGACTGATCCGTGTAAAGGAAAGAATGAATGGGGCCATGTATCATGAGATTTTGAGTGAAAACCTCCTTCCACCAGTAAGGGCATTGAAGATGAAACGTGGCTGGGTCTTTCAGCATGACAATGATCCCAAACACACCGCCCGGGCAACGAAGGAGTGGCTTCGTAAGAAGCATTTCAAGGTCCTGGAGTGGCCTAGCCAGTCTCCAGATCTCAACCCCATAGAAAATCTTTGGAGGGAGTTGAAAGTCTGTGCTGCCCAGCGACAGCCCCAAAATATCACTGCTCTAGAGGAGATCTGCATGGAGGAATGGGCCAAAATACCAGCAACAGTGTGTGAAAACCTTGTGAAAGCTTACAGAAAACGTTTGACCTCTGTCATTGCCAACAAAGGGTATATAACAAAGTATTGAGATGAACTTTTGTTATTGACCAAATACTTATTTTACCGAGGAATTTACCAATTAATTCATTAAAAATCCTTCAGTGTGATTTTCTGGATTTTTTTTTCTTATTTTGTCTCTCATAGTTGAGGTATACCTATGATGAAAATTGGAGACCTCTCTCATCTTTTAAGTGGGAGAACTTGCACAATTGGTGGCTGACTAAATACTTTTTTGCCCCACTGTATATCTGAGGAAATACAGGGCCCACCGGGCTTCATAAGAATTTAGCCGTCTGGCAGATCTGAGATATTCTAAATTTTTGTGATCTGTCCAGATTATGACTGGGTGATTAACTCCCTCCAGCCAGTACCTCCATTCCTCCAATGTCAACTTAATGGCCAACAGCTCGCGGTCTCCTATGTCGTAATTCCTCTCGGCTGGAGTCAACTGCCTAGAGAAATACACGCACAGATGAAGCTTCTGATCAGAGCCGGAATGCTGGGAAAGGACAGCACCCACCCCTGAATCAGAAGCACCAACCTCAACCACGAACTGGGATTAAGGGTCAACCTGAGCCAAAATGGGCGTGTCGGTGAAGAGGGCCTCAAGTGTGGTGAAAGTCTGTTCAGCAGCCTCTGACCATTTAAATGGGATTTTGGTGGAAGTGAGTTGCATCAATGGCAGGGCTACTTTATTATAATTACGGATAAATTGGCAGTAGAAGATGGCAAAGCCCAAGAAGCGCTGGAGCTGCTTCCTGGACTGGGGGGTAGGCCAATCTACTACCGCCTTCACTTTAGCCGGGTTGGCCTTTAACGTGCATTCGGCCGCAATGAATCCCAGAAGTGGAGCTGATGGTAAACTCACACTTCTCGGCTTTCACAAAGAGTTGGTTCTCTAGTAGCCACTGCAAGACAGCTCGGACGTGGATTGTGTGGTCCTTCAGCATGCGAGAAAAAATAAGAATGTCATCTAAATAAACAAAAACAAAATGACTCACCATGTCCCGAAGGATATCATTTATTAACCGCTGGAAGACAGAGGGGGCATTGGTCAGTCAAAAGGGCATGACCAGGTGCTCAAACTGTCCCAGATGTGTTTTAAAGGCCGTCTTCCACTCATCTCCCTCGCGTATGCAAACTAGATGGTATGCATTATGGAGATCGAGTTTGGTGAACACACACGCACGCTGGAGTAGCTCGAAAGCTGAATTAATAAGCGGCAATGGATATTTATCTTTGACAGTGACCACATTGAGCTCACGATAATCAATACACAGCTGCAGTAAGCCATCCTTCTTCCCCACAAAAAAGAACCCAGCGCCGAGAGGAGAGGAAGATGGACGAATAAGGCTGGAGCTAAGGGAGTGTTGTATGTAGCTCTCCATCGCCTCTCTCTGCGGCCAAGATAAACTGTAGAGCCAACTGGATGGCAGCCATGCACCCAGAAGGAAGTCAAAAGCACAGTCATAGGACTGAAGAGGTGGTAAAGAGAGGGTCCTAGATTTGCTAAAGACCTCCCCAAGGTCATGATAGACCTCGGGCACAAGGCTGAGATCCGCCGGCTCAGCCAGAGGGAAGAAGCTAGGGGGAGTGGGCGAGCATGCGGCCGAGCGGAGGCACGATGAAAGACAAAAGAGACTCCATGAAGAAATGGAGCTCTGGTCCCAGTTAATGATGGGGTTGTGTTTACGAAGCCACGGATACCCCAAAATCACCGGTGGGGATGAATGAAGGAGGACAAAAAACTGAATAGTCTTGCAGTGGTTACCTGACAAAATGACAGAAATGGGTTCGGTTTGAAGGGTAACTGCCACAAGTCTGCAGCCAGAAAGGGCTGAAACATTTAGAGGTGTCGGGAGGATCCTGGTGGGAATCTTAAATTTTTGAACCAGACCCTGCAGAATGCAATTTTTCTCAGTTCAGAATCAATAAGAGCTGAGGATTTACACTCGGCCCCTGGTAACTGAATGAGGGCCAGGAGCATAAAACTGTTGGGAGGATTTGGAGAAGATCCGCCAACCAGACCCCCCACAGCTACTAACGGGCTAGATCTTTTGGGCAAATGGGACATTTCAACAGTGCGTGATCAGTGGCCCCATAATACATACAAGCCCCGCCTTCTTCGGGCGCCGGTGTTCCTCTGGAGTCAGATGAGTCCGACCGAGGACCATCGGCTCCTGTGGTGATGCCAACCTGGCAGCATGGGAGGACGGGGGAACCAGACATGAAGCGGATGAGGAAGCAGCAGCCATCTGTTCCCTCGCACGCTCACAGAACCAATTATCCAGAGCCACAGCCTGCGCAATAAATTCATCCAAAGAGGAGGGGTTAGTGCAGATAGCCAGTTCATTGCGGAGGTTGACATTAAGACTCCAGAGGAAGGCGCTACGTAGAGCAACATCATTCCAGTCAGAGTATGCCGGGGCAACCCGGAACTCGACCGAGAAATCGGCGACCGACCGACTTCGTTGCCGAAGTCCCATCAACTGGTTAGTGATATTACCCTAGATCTCCGTATGGTCGAATGACCTGGTGAATTCCTGCACAAACCAGTCGTATGTGTACAGGGACCCCTCCGGACTACTCGAGATGGACTGTGCCGACTTAAGCGCTCGGTCTCGGAGTAACAGGGTCATGAATTTTTGCCGAATCATCCATATACTCCCCCACCACCTGCTGAAAATACAGCTGACAGTGGAGGAAAAACCCTTTACATTCCCCCACCTCCCCCACATGGGGGGCAGGAGAAGGGATGGAAATGGTTAGGCGGATGGAAGGAGCTGTCGGAGCAGCAGGTGTAGGGGGAGATGGCACACCAAGAAGTCGACATAAGTGTTCAGTAACAGTAGCCAATTGTTGCGTAATAGTTTGGAGTTGTTCAGATAGAAATATGACCTGGTGCTCCATGACATCCAAACAGGAGAATGCTGACTGCTCACCCAGTGAAGCGCCTGCTGAGCCTCGATCCTGGCTGGACCGTTCTGTCATGATTGAATACAAAAGGCTCAAATGCAGAGCAAACCACACCGGATGAACACTCAGACACAGGGTGAAAAGTCTGACACAATTTAATGAAAACCAAAAACGCAACCACGCTAACTTAAATAACATACAAAAACCTGCACAAATAAACAATAATGCAAAATAACACCAACTTAAATACAGCAAAACACCAGTTGCACACTGGAGCCACACACAGCCTGAAACAGAGAGAGAAGAGGAAATGATTAATAACATAAGTAACCAGGAAGGAGAAACGTGAGAGAGAAGTGGAAAGGCTTACTACACAAGCAGAGGGCCCGACAGTGAACTCCAGTGTGGAACTAGGTGGGGAGATGACCTGTGGGTGCAGGAAGATGACAGGATGGGGAGATATCCTTGAGATGAATGGTTCAGGTGAGCGTGTGCAGCCTTGGAGACACACCGCTGAGGTGGCAGCAAACCTGAGAAACAGAAAACACAAGAAGGTAAGACAACTACAAAACAAAAAACAACATCAACTTGGGTTGTTTAACCCCTTGCACTCTGGTCAATTTCCCTAAAAATGCCAAAAAATAACGTACCCAAAGTAAATCAAAAGCTGTTCTTCAACGCTTTGCAGCATCTTCATGGGGTTGGTCTCATTTAAAAGAAAACACTTTGAATTTTTTGGCAAAACAGTCATAATCTCTCTAAGTGCTCCGGCCACTGAGTAACAGTCATCTAAACATACTGAACTTGAAGAAAATAAATTTCGCCTGGGTGTTTTTTTGGATACAAATGCTTGTAAATAACACACAGCTGTCAGATCCGGGCTGGAAAATGCAACAGAAATGTAGAACCAAGTGTTATCCAGCTGAGGTCAAAATTTTGTAACAATACCACAAAAAATGAATATATTACACAGCTTTCTTTACAGGTTGTTCCCAGGCGTTTTTGAACTGTGCCAAATTGTGCCAAATGGCACAGTTTGGAAAAACGTCTGTAACTTTTGAATGATTCAATATAGAAGCTTGATGTTGGCTCTAATGAAAGGTGACACTCAGGGCTGTATGTGTGTGTGTGGGGGGGGTTGTTTATTCATTCATGAATGAATGAATGAACAAACAAGCACACACACAAAGAAGCATGCCACGTAAAAAATGTGTGGCTTTTTTTTACAAGAAAAAATAACCTACAGTGCACTAAAAATTATACTAGAATATCTGTAATGTAGAAGATAACAACTCCCACCCCACCCACCCCCCGCTACAGATGACGGACATCACCCAGTGCGCCGCGGTCACGGTGCGCCGCAGTCACGGTGCGCCGTGGTCTACTACGCACAGTTGTACTAAAATATCTGCAATAATGTCTGCAATCCGCTACAGAAGAGTAGCGGGGGGGGGGGGGGGCGTTCACGGTCCGGACGCGGCGCATGAACCGTGTACCGCGGCACACGGAGTCCGGTTCGTGCGCCACGGTCTACTACGCACAGTTGTAATTTACCGATCGGTCAAAAGTCATTTTTGATTACAATTTTCAGGGATAAAGAATAATTTAACTTATAACACTTACCTGTCCACAACAGCAGTGTCGCTGGCGAACTTCTCTTCCTCATTGTCAGACAAACATGATGCTGGTCCGTTTGTTACGGACTCGTGGTTCTGGTCACGCGACCCGGTCAAACCATAATTCCATTATTGCGGTTTTGCGCTTTTTCAATCGCGCTTTTTCACGATTTTTCAAAACAAATAAGAACAGTAGTAAGAAAAAAAGACTGGCGAATGCGTGTGTGTCACCTAGCGGCTAAAAACAAAACAGATTTTGCAAGGGAGGCACGCTTTCGAACTACTGTGCTTCAATTGGCTCGCTGTATTCGCAGCCGTTGGTAAGCGGGTCCTTCTTGCTAGGTTTTCAGTCATTGGTTCTTCAAGGTTTCAGAAACCCAATTCAAGGCTCTTATTAGTCAAATGAGAGGTCAATCAAAGCACTCCTTTGGCTTTCTGTTCGCGGCTGTGTTTGTAGTGGAAGAACGGAAATGCAGCTTCTTTTTTTTTTTCAGTGCCTCCTAGGACGCACAGCGTGCATCCTAGGACGCCCTCGTTTGCCCTAGGACGCAGAGACGTGCGTGTCCGCCCGCGGTACACCGAAGTGCAACAGGTTAAGGCAGCAATATCCAACGGTCCAGTGGAGAAGCATTCACACACTTGCTCTTTTATGCGCTAGTAAACCAGGAAGCATCAGGTGTGTCCAATCATGCAGGTGCGCTGATGAGCTCCCGAGCCGAGAAACAGACAGAAACAGGAGGGGATGGGGTGCACGCTAACCTGATCATCACAGCTGTGATGATCTCAGCTGTGATGTTCTCCAGTCTGAGAGTTTGGAGAACAGGTGAAGGATACAGATTTATATTATATTAATACATCTGAATAAGGAGCATTATGAGGAAACATAAAAAAGGATGAAAAGTAGCTTCTTCAAAATAAAACTTTCATCTCAATTAAAATATTGGGAACTAAAGCTGTGTGATCACTGTTGAAAGTAGGAGAATGATGATATTTTTCAGATTTAAACAATTTATGAATGTGCTGATAATTAAAAACATACAAAAAATTATGGTCAGATATTCAGAAATTTATTTTTCAGCAAAACAATTTCTAATATTTACCTTTTGTTCTTATTAAAGACAAAAATAGAAAGGAGATGTCTTTACCTTCTTGACATGTTTCGACTGTTCACTGCAGCCTTCGTCAGAAATAATGACAGTATACTGTATACAGTATAACAGTAATGACAGTACCCTTAAAAGACACACCAATCTCACAGTTCACGACATATCCGAACTATTACAATTTGTTGCAAAATCCACCTATTTTCAATACAGAGGAAAAATCTACAGACAAAAAGAAGGATTTGCAATGGGAGACCCGCTATCAGCCATTATGAGCAGCTTTTTCATGGAGGATCTGGAAAATAAAGCCATCAACACAGCACCTACACAATGCAAACCCACCCTTTGGAAGAGATACGTGGATGACATTCTGGAGAAAATAAAGAAAGGACACACACAAGAACTCACTGACCATCTGAACAGTATGGACAGCACTGGGAATATAAAATTCACACACGAAGAGGAGGAAAATGGCACCATAGCCATGAAAATCCACCACAACAATGATGGCAGCATAAAAATCACAGTCTACAGGAAACCAACCCACACAGATCAATACCTACTATGGACATCAGAACACCCCACAGCACACAAACTATCAGTTGTCAGGATGTTGTATGAACGGGCCACCATCATCACAGACCAAGAAGACAGACAGGAGGAGGGAAACCACATAAAACATGCACTTATACACTGCCAATATCCAGTACGGGCCATAAACAAAGGGAAACAGCAAGTTAAAAACAAAGAAAACAAACAAGAAATAAGACACTGAACAAAAGCCGAAATCAAAAACAAGGACACCATAACTATACCATACATCCGGGGGATCACAGAACCAATTCAAAGGATCATGAAAAAATACAAAATAAACACAGCAGTATAACTACACAAAGAATTAAGACAATTATTAGTACACCCCAAGGACAGAATAGAACAAGACAAAAAATGCAATGTAATATATGAAATATCATGTAGATCATGCAACCTACATTGGAGAAACTGGAAGATCATTCACCACAAGAAAAAAAGAACACCAGAAGGAATGTGAGAAGGAAACACAAGGACGACTCACAAGATCACAAAAAGAAAAGGCAGAACAAGAAACATTAAAATCAGCAATATCAGATGACTGCAAAAGAAATAATCACATCATGGACTGGGACAACGCAAAAATTATTGGATCAGAGAGCAACAGACACAAACGCTGGATCGAGGAGGCCATAGAAATCAGGAAGCGGAGAAAAGACACCATCAACCGAGATGAGGGGGCCTTTATGCTTTCCCACACCTGGGATCACATTCTCCAGAGACCATCTGATGGCGGAAGGCAGGGCCGGCTCGGTGGGTCTGACAGGTCTGCTGAGCTGGCCCTGCCTACGAAAGTCAGCTGATAAATGTCACCTGGCAGCAATCAGCTGACTCTTCTGACGAAGGCTGCAGTGAACAGTCGAAACATGTCAAGAAGGTAAAGACATCTCCTTTCTATTTTTGTCTTTAATAAGAACAAAAGGTAAATAATTAAAAGAAGACAAAATGAACCTAATTGAGCAATTTCTAATATACTTCTAATAAAAAGCTTGAGGTTTTTTTCCCACTGTTGTAGTATGAATTCATTAATGCCACATCATATTCAGAGCTATGTAGTATATAAAAAACTTTATAAGCAGCATAATCTTTATTTTAAAGGTCAAATTGCCATTGCGGCCCTCAACCACTTTTATTTTAGTTGAAGACAGGCAAAATGACTCTTTGGTTGGCAAAGGCTGTAGACCCCTGATCTAAGTGAAAAGTGTAACTTAAGAAAACTTTAAAAATCCATTACTATTTATATCGTATAAGAATTTAGTTGACTAAATCTACAGTAGATTTAGTCAACTAAATTGTTATATTTAGCTGTCTAAAACTAGAGTAAGACTAAAATGGTTTAGACAACTAAAGCATGACTAAAAATGAATGACATTTTAATCAAAAGACAATAAATAAAGCTAAATGACATATTATTCGGCCCAGGAAACACGCACACAGGCTCAGACAGATTTGAAAGCTTTATTTTGCAGCAATGTTTGTGTGTGGATGCGTGTATGTAGGATATGAGTGTGATGTGGGTGGAGGATGCAGTCAGGACAGAGCAGTACGCCGTACGGCCAGGCAACCCTATAAGAGAGGAGAGCAGGGATTAGCTGGGCAACCACACGGGAGAGTGAAGATGTACTGTGCTTACTTGTAGCGGCGCGGTGGCTGGCGTGGCAAGTCCCAAGCCTGGGAGACAGCGTCCTGCTCTGCGTCCGGGAGGATGCAGCGAAGTGGAGGAGCAGCGTGACGAGGGAGAGTGAGTCCGCTGCCAAGGAATCCACCTGTGCACAGGGGAAGACTGAACGGGAAAAGGTAGGCAATAATGACAGCTTACGTGTCAGACGAGTAGTCAGTAGGCCTGATGAGAAGGAAGTTGCTGAGTTGATTACGCAGGGAGACAGACGGCTCCAGGCTGCAGCTCAGGGCAGGATGGAATAAATAGCTGAGCCTGACGAGGAGCAGGTGTGCGCGCAGCTGAGGTGGAAGCCCGTGAGCCGCGGGTGATGACACTAAATTTAAAACATTGCTGTCAAAATTAACACTGATGCAGGGGAAAAACATGAGTATATGTTTCCCTCTAAACAATGTAAGATTTTTACCTTAAAATACTGTTTCCAAAACTTTTTTGATGGTATCTCAACCTTTAGATAGATAGATTAGTTTATTTGACAGGGACAGTGCAATAAACATAGACAATTAATCAATGACAATCAATCTGATGTGTTGCACATGGAGTGTATAGCTATTAGCTAATTTGCAACTCTTGTCCCTGGATGGGCTTTAGAAAAGAGAATCAAGTAAAGAAAAGAAAAGAAATAAAGAAAATACACAATAACCACATACATCAATGCAAAAAGATTATAAATATACAATTATAAATATTATAAATACTATAAATACACAATTATAAGTATTATAAATATTATAAATATTATAAATACACAAATATAACAACCTGACTCACATTTGCCTATTTCAGGCCTCCCTCCCTTCGTCACTCACTATAAACAAACACATTCATTCCTTCCCTTCATTCACTCTCACCTTGTAGACAATCAATTCATACATGAGTACATTCTTGTTTATTTTTCAGCCACTTAACCGGGTGAATGTGAATTCCCCTCACAGCCTGAGTGGGCCACTAAAAGCTCCGCTCTTGGCAGGAACACTGAAGGAACTACAACTATGGTGACTATGACCTGAGTCCCAACAGCCAATCAAAGGGCACAACTTTAGCCACCAATAACTAAGCACCCTGTGACTGGCTGTTGGGACTGAGGTCAGAGTTGCCACTTGTAGTCTTTTCAGTGTTCCTACCTAAATCAGATAAACACATCTGTCACAAGGTCTGTGGTGGACTGTGCCAGTCGATGCATTGTGGCATGCACTACACAAAGAGCAGAGATAAACAAACCTATCATCTGGTCAGTCACTGCAACAGATACTGGAGTCAGTTTGTCTTGGCTTGTCCTTGCCACTGATAATACCTTTATCTGCCAAGAATGTGCTGCTAGTCCAGCAAAAGCTAGTGATACTCAAATACTTTGCAAGCAGTTTCATGAAATGGTCAATCAGAAAGCAACTCATACCGGCTCAGACGTCACCCGGGCTTACAAGGTCCACGCTGATCTGTTCACACTCCGACAGGCAGCAAAAAGTAAGCTAGGAGCAGGAAGACAAAAGAAGAGGAAAACAGCAGCCTTGTGTGTAGACCACTTTGACCAACTACTAAACAACCCTGGAGATCTCACTGAAGAGGCTAAAGAAGCTCTAGTGCAGCGACCAGCTGAATCAAGTCTGGATGAACCACCAAATTTTGATGAACTAATGGCAGCTATCAGGACAACACAGGATGGAAAAGCTCCAGGAAGGGATGGAATTCCAGCAGAAGTGTGGAAATTTGGTGGTGTTCAGCTGAACAACTGCCTGCACAAGCTCATCCAAGAGATATGGGATGCCCAGAAAGTACCTCAAGACTGGAAGGATGCAAGTATTGTGCCTTTGTTCAAGAAAGGTGACAGGAAAGATTGTGGAAATTACCGAGGTATATCACTGCTAGCCACTGTTGGTAAGATTCTCTCACGAGTACTACTGAGCAGACTCAATGAACACATCTCGCAGAATGTACTACCGGAAACCCAATGCGGCTTTAGAAGTGGAAGAAGCACAATGGACATGATTTTCTGCTTGAAACATGTTCAAGAAAAGTGTATCGAACAGAACATGCCGCTTTATGTAGTCTTCATAGACTTCAGTAAAGCCTTCGATACTGTTTCGCGACAAGGACTTTGGCAGGAACTCAAGAAATATGGCTGTACAGAGAAGTTTGTTAGCCCGATCGAGGCACTCCATACAGGTATGCAAGCAAACGTGGCAATGAGCGGTTCAGTATCTAAAGACTTTTCAGTAACCAATGGGGTGAAACAAGGGTGGGTGCTGGCGTCTACACTCTTCTTGCTATATCTGGCAGCCATGCTTGAGGTGGCCTTCAAAGACACTTCAGAAGGAGTATACATTCAAACAAGGAAAGAAGCAGACTTGTTCAATGTGGCACAGTTTAAAGCCAAGAGTAAGACATCGATAAAGGTAGTAAGAAAAATGCTCTTTGCCGATGACAGTGCTCTAGTTGCACACAGTGTGGAAGATATGCAATCTTTAGTGGAGAAATTTGCAAGAGCAGCTAGCCAATTCAGGCTCAAAATCAACATCAAGAGGACAGAGTGCCTTTATCAACAACCGAAGTTCCAATTATCAACATCACTACCAGAAGAGATCAGCATTGGTACAGAGCCACTAGTCAAGTGCAAGACCTTCAAGTATCTAGGGAGTACTGTTTCAGAGAATGCTAGGCAGGAGGATGAACTATCTCTCAGAATGGGAAATGCGAGCGCTGTGTTTGGAAACTTGAGGGAGAGACTGTGGAACAACCGACATGTGTCTATCCATGTGAAATGCAAAGTGTACAGAGCAACAGTACTGGCTACTCTATTGTACGGTGCTGAAACTTGGACTGTCTACAGAGTGCAGGTGCAGAAATTCCACGCATAAATGATGAGACACCTTCGAGCCATAATGAAGATCTCATGGAAAGACAAGATAACCAACATAGAAGTGTTGAAACGAGCTGGTCTATCATCAACATCAACATCAGCTAATCAACATCAGCTAATACAGATGAACCTGAGATGGCTCTGACATGTTGAGAGGATGGACCACCAGCATCTCCCTCGGCAGTTACTCTACTCACAGTTATGCGGGGGCAAACGCAATCAGGGTAGACCAAGGCTCAGATTTAAAGACACTGTAAAAAGAAACTTGAAGAAGTTGGATATAAACAGGAGTTCCTGGCAGCGGAAGGCTAAGGACAGAGTTGTGTGGAGGAATCTGATCAGACCTAAATGAAACAGTCATTGTTGCCCACAACAGACTGCTATGATGATGACCCTAAACAGAAATGTTAAACAGCGCTGCTTTAATATATACATTATATATATTAATTTCTACATTTTCTAAGATAAGATAAGATAAGATAAGATAAGATAAGCCTTTATTAGTCCCACAATGGGGAAATTCCAGGATTGCAACAGCACAGGGATAGCAACACTCAGAGCAACAATCAGAAGGCAAGAAAAAAAAGCAAGAGCAGCTAATATACATATGTACATATTACTATAAATATATATATATATACACACAGACACACAGTGCAGAGCATTGTAGCTGGATGGAATAAATATATGAGTATATAAACACACAGTGCGGAGCATTGTAGCTAGATGGAATAAATATGCAGATATACTGTATAAACACCCACAGTACGGAGCATTGCAGCTAGGTGGAATAAATATGTAAATATATAAACACACACAGTGCGGAGCAATGTAGCTAGATGGAATAATATGTAGATATATAAATACACAGTGCGGAGCATTGTAGCTAGATAGAATAAATATATAGATATATAAATATAAACACACCCAGTGCGGAGCATTGTAGCTAGATGGAATAAATATGTAAATATATAAACACACACAGTGCAGAGCATTGTTGCTAGATGGGATGAAACAGCACAACCGTCTACTTAGTTATCCTACATGGTATGATTATGTGCCCATACATATTCTCACCCTCCATAGCGACCGGTATTTTCCTAGTTGTATGCCGGAGGGGACCATTGTGTAAGTCTATTGCATCTTTTGCATTCAAAAAACTATTAGGTTGTTACGTCTTTTTTGCTGTCTCTGCGAGCAGCCCTGCTTAGGTTGTACAGTCTGACAGCCGTTGGTAGGAAGGACCTGCGTAACCTCTCGGTTGTGCACCTGGGATGATGTAGTCTGCTGCTAAATGAGCTCCTCAGTGCATTCAGTATGTCCTGCATAGGGTGGAACTCGGACTCCAGCAGAGATGACAGTTTAGCCACCGTCCTTCTCTCTCCTATCTCCTCCACCGGATCAAGGCGCTGCCCCAGGACAGAGCTAGCTTTCTTGATCAGTTTGTTCAGTCTCTTCCTATTGGCTGCAGTAATGCCACTGCCCCAGCAGACCACTCCAAAAGTGATGGCTGATGCCACCACCGTGTCATAGAATGTCTTCAGCAGCGCCCCTTGTACACCAAAAGACCTGAGTCTCCTCAGTAGGAACAGCCTGCGCTGTCCCTTCTTGTAGAGTGCGTCAGTATTGTGTGACCAGTCTAGTTTATTGTTCAGATGAACACCCAGGTACTTGTAGGATGTCACCATCTCAGTGTCTGTTCCCTGTATATCTACTGGTGCTGTGAGGGGTTGTCCATGCCTGCGGCAGTCCACCACCAGCTCCTTAGTTTTCCTCGCGTTGATCTGGAGGCAGTTCCGATGACACCAGTCTACGAAGTCCTGGATAAGTCCTCTGTACTCAGCTTCATCTCCATTGGAGATGAGGCCAACGATCGCAGAGTCATCAGAGAACTTCTGTAGATGGCAGTGTGTTGTGTTGTGTGAGAAGTCCGCAGTATAATGAGTGAACAGGAAGGGAGCCAACACTGTTCCCTGGGGGGCCCCCGTGCTACCGATGATCGTGTCGGACACACAGTCCCGATAAAAAAGTTTATCAAAAAGTTCTGATAAAATTGCTATTTTCCTAGCAAATTTCAAACTTTTACGAAAAAAACTGCAACTTTTTCCTTGCAATTTTATCTTTTGTTTTCCTCAAAACTGATCATTTCCTTTTTTTTGTAAACATTTTTTTCGTGTAGCTTAGAATTTCTTTTACAGACATTTGTGATGTTTTAAAAAGGGATTTACCTTTTAAAATTTGCAGCATTTCTCATACATTTCATCCAGCCATCCATCCATCTTCTTCCGCTTAATCCTTTTCAGGTCGCGGGGTGGGGGTGGGGGGGCTGCAGCCTATCCCAGCATCTTTGGGTGAGAGGCAGGTACACCCTGGACAGATCGCCAGTCCATCGCAGGGCCAACACAGAGAGACAGACAACCATTGACTCTCACAGTCATACCTAAGGACAATTTAGAATCCCCAGTTTGATGCCAATTAACCTAACTTGTGTGGAAATGTGAAAATGACGAGGCAGAGTTTATCTCACGAGTCAGGTTTATTCACATCTTCCATCATCAGCAAAGCAGAAAGAGGAAAAACACAGAAGCATTCGTCCTTTATATACCAGGACTCTCCCAGTTCACAGTCACATTGCATTTCAATCACAAGTAACAATGCATCTACTCTTTGATCCTATAACATCCTTTTCATAGTCTTCGGCACACCCGGAATCCCCCAAGGCCATCTCTTGCATACCAAAGGCCAAACTTTCACATCCTCCTGTTATCTCCAAGGAGACTCGGTCCTTTGTTCTAATCTGAGATGTGAGGCCTAAAGTGATACATATGTGTCCCACATGACCCCCCCCAAACATCTAAGATGGAACAACAGAATAACAGTCTGCATGTCATGATAAAATCATTACACATCAACCCACGTGCTGCTTGGGCCTCAGCCTCCTCCCGTATCTGCTGTAGGCGGGCTTCACCACTTCTGCGGCGCCATCATGCTGAGGGGCTGCTGTCTGGGGGTGAAAACTGTTTGTCAGTCCCTGTGGGTGTTGTGGGGAATTTCCCCGGGGGGGTCTGCTGCGCCGAGGAGCCCTGGCCAACAGCACATCCTCGTCCGCCACAACAAAGGCGGGTTTGAGCCTGTTAATGCCAATCTTTTCCTTCCTGCTCCCCAAATCTAGCAAAAAATGCTTGTCCCGTTTCCAGGACTCTAAATGGTCCATCATAAGGTGGCCGCAGCGGTGGGCGATGAGCATCGTGTCTGACAAAAACAAACTCACAGGTTTTTCAAAGTCTTAGGTACAAAAACACGCGGAAAACTGTGGTGAACGGGGCCAGGCAGCGTGCCCGATTCAACAGCTGCCACGCTGCAACAGCTGAGACGGGGAGTTATCTGGCGCAGGATTATCTGGGAGAAACTCCCCGGGCAGCCGAAGTGGCTGCGCAAAAACTAGCTCAGCCGGGGAGGCTTCTAAGTCCTCTTTAGGTGCAGAACGCAACCCCAATAAAACCCACGGTAGCTTGTCTACCCAATTTGCATCCGTCAGTGACGCCCTGAGGGCCGCTTTCAATGACCTATGAAAACGCTCGCATAATCCATTAGCCTGCGGATTGTACGCGGTTGTGCGGTGAATTGTGACACCCAGGCTGCGGGCCATTGTTGACCAAAGTTCGGAAACAAATTGAGGGCCTCTGTCAGACGTAATGTCCGACGGGACTCCAAAACGCGCCACCCACGCAGTTAAAAACGCGCGCGCCACCTCCTCGGCTGTGGTTGACGCCAGTGGAACCACTTCCGGCCAGCGCGTGGTGCGGTCCACCATTGTCAGAAGGTGTGTGCACCCCTGTGATGGCAGGAGGGGGCCTACGAGGTCCACTTGAACATGATTGAACCTCTTAGCCGGGATGTGAAATGGCTCCAAGGGAGCTCTCTTGTGTTTGTGTACCTTGGCTCGTTGACACGCCATGCAGGCTGCTGACCACTCCTTAACTTGTTTGCCCAGGCTCGGCCATACAAATTTCTCTCCTACCATTTTGACCGACGCGCGCACTCCTGGGTGAGCCAGAGAATAAATCGAGTCAAAAACGCGGCGGCGCCACGCAGCCGGTACCACAGGACGCGGTCGTCCAGTGGAGACGTCGCAGATTAGGGGGGGCATACCGTCTTGCAGCACCTTGTTCTCCAGCCTTAACCCTGTTGATCCAGACTGGAGCGCGCGCACTTCCGCGTCGCTAGCCTGATCCGCGGCCATGGCTGCATAATCTATCCCTACGCGGACTGGGGCCACCACGGCGCACGAGAGGCAGTCTGCCACTACATTAAGTTTACCCGCCACATGCTGAATATCGGTAGTAAACTCTGAGATGGCGGCCAGCTGTCTCTGCTGCCGGCCTGACCACGGTTCTGAAACCTTGGCCATCGCGAAAGTCAGCGGCTTGTGGTCAACGAACGCGGTGAAACAGCGTCCTTCCAGCCAGAATTGGAAGTGGCAAATGGCCAAATGGAGAGCTAACAACTCCCTGTCAAACGCGTTGTATTTACGTTCACTATCGCGCAAAGTCCTGCTGAAAAAGGCGAGCGGCTGCCAAGCCCCGGCTACAGGCTGCTCCACGACCGCCCCTATAGCCACATCTGACGCGCCAGTAGTGAGCGCTACGCGCGCCATTGGGTCCGGATGCGCCAAAAACGCAGCATTGGCCAGGGCTGCCTTGACTTCTGAGAATGCTCGCTCTCGCTCTGAGGACCATTCGATTTTATTCGCGGGTTTTTGTTTTTTGAGCGCGGCGTACAGTGGTTGCATGAGCTGCGCTGCGCGGGGGAGGAAACGATTATAAAAATTCACCATTCCCAAAAACTCCTGTAACGCTCTGACCGTTTGTGGGTGGGGAAAATTTGTTACTGCGCGCACTTCGTCAGGTAGCAGAACCGCTCCTTCTGGAGAGACGCGATGCCCCAAAAAATCAATCTGCGCCACCCCGAACTGACACTTCGCTGGGTTGATTATTAAACCGTGCTCTCCCAACCTCTGGAAAACTGCCGTGAGGTGGTTTTCATGTTCGTCTTCGGACGCGCTGGCTACTAAGATGTCGTCCAGGTAGACGAATACGAAAGGGAGATCGCGCAACACCGCGTCCATCATGCGTTGGAACGTCTGCGCAGCGCCTTTAAGCCCAAATGGCATGCGCAAAAACTCGAATAGACCAAACGGAGTTATTACCGCTGTTTTGGGTATGTCCTCAGCGCGCACTGGGACTTGGTGGTAACCGCGGACCAAGTCTATCTTAGAAAAAACGCGCGCCCCCGCCAAATGAACGGAAAAATCTTGGATATGGGGGATCGGGTAGCGGTCGTGCGCTGTGGCGTAGTTCAACCTGTGAAAATCTCCGCACGGTCGCCACGAGCCATCAGCTTTCGGGACCATGTGAAGCAGGGAAGCTCATGGGCTGTTAGAACGCCTGATGATGCCCATCCTTTCCAGGTTGGCGAACTCCTCGCACGCTATGGTCAGTTTAGCTGCATCCAAGCGCCGAGCTTTTGCAAAAACGGGCGGGCCAGTGGCAGTAATAAAATGTTCCACCCTATGTTTAGCGATGGCTGCTGAAAATGTGGGGACCGTGAGTGCTGGGAACTGAGTGAGCAGTGTGTGGAACTTACTGCTTGCAGCTGTGACGTTGGCTTGTGCTGTTGGCGGGGCCACTCGGGCTGTACAGGGAATAGAATCGAAAGAAAGTGCATTAACCAGGCGCCTGTTAGTGAGATCAACCAACAAGCCATGTGAGCACAGAAAATTAGCCCCCAACATATTGAAATTCACTGCTGCTAGGACAAAAGTCCACTCGAATGTACGGCCGTGTAAAGACAGAAGCAGAGTCCTCTCACCAAAGGTCTTAATCTCCGAGCCGTTCGCTGCTGCCACCCCGGGACCTCTGGAAACTGCCAGCCGGTCAGCGGAGGAAGGTGTGATGAAACTCAACTGGGAGCCTGTGTCCACGAGGAAATGCCTCCCCGAGTGTGCATCCTTCAAGTAGAGCAGCTTGTTCTCCTCCCCGAGGGTCGCAGCTGCTACCGATCCCCGGTCTTGGCGTTTCCCGAGCGCTTGAATTGGCACGGTGGTATACATTTGCGTGCCTTCTCTGCAAAGCGGGGATGGTAGAAACAGAGGGTGTCTCCTCCGCGATCCTTGGCCCCCGTCGCCACCGTCATCGGTGATTCTGCTACCGCTGTCTCTGGCCCCCCACCATCTCCGGCCGCCGCGCCGAACTCCGTCGCTGCTGCGGTGGCCGCTGGGCCAACAACGGCGAACTGGCCAGGGCCGCTCTCGTGGTCGACGGTAGGGACCTGAGGAAAATTTGGGTGAAGATGAAGTCGTCGTCGTCTGAGCCCCTCAACCTCAGCATGTTCTCCATCAGGTCAATGGGCGTGCCATCTCCCAAGTCGTTCAGAGCCAGGAGCCTCTCCGCTCTCTCCTCGACTGAGAGAGTGAAACGCTGGATGAGCGCAGCCTTCAACCTGCCATATTTGTCATTGGCCGGTGGCCGCTCCAATAGGCTCTCCACATGCCGAGCCGTGCGGTTGTCGAGCTTTGCAATCACATGGTAGAACTTCGTGTTATCTACCGTTATCCCCCGGAGGGTGAACTGTGCTTCGACCAAGTGGAACCAGGAGCACGGGTTGTCCTGCCAAAAGTCCAGTAGCTGGACCGTAGCGGCATACGCTTGGATGGGGGCTCCCGCTGAGTCTGGCCCCGGGGAATTCTCTACGTATTGCATGCTACGTCTTAGGGTCACCAGTGTGGAAATGTGAAAATGACGAGGCAGAGTTTATCTCACGAGTCAGGTTTATTCACATCTTCCATCATCAGCAAAGCAGAAAGAGGAAAAACACAGAAGCATTCGTCCTTTATATACCAGGACTCTCCCAGTTCACAGTCACATTGCATTTCAATCACAAGTAACAATGCATCTACTCTTTGATCCTATAACATCCTTTTCATAGTCTTCGGCACTCCCGGAAATCCCCCAAGGCCATCTCTTGCATACCAAAGGCCAAACTTTCACATCCTCCTGTTATCTCCAAGGAGACTCGGTCCTTTGTTCTAATGTGAGATGTGAGGCCTAAAGTGATACATATGTGTCCCACACTTGCTTGTTTTTGGCATGTGGGCGGAAACCGGAGAAATCCCGGAGTAAACCCATGCAGACACGGGGAGAGCATGCAAACTCCACACAGATCACTGTTGGTCGGGGGCTGGCAGACATTTTAAAATAAGTTTAGTACTAAGCAGAGTGCCACAACATGTAACCAGAAAAGCACTCGGAGAGCGCAGACCTCCGCCAAGGCAACAGTCCCCCCCAGTATTGTGATTTATACCATAAATATTCTACACTAATTTTGTTTTTGTTCTTTCCTGTATCATGTGTTTCTGTATGTCATATGATTGGTGAAGAAAACAAAAAAAATGTTATTTGAACTACACAAATAAAAAAGAGATACAACATGTACAAGTCTTTAGTTGGAGAACACATTCATGAAATTTATTCCTAATAATAAGTTCTGGATATTGAAAAGCTACCATTAACATAATTTTTCTAACTTCGTTTCTTTCCAGGAAATTAAAAATATGTACATATACGTAGTGTAGAATAGAACAATATTAACTGCAATCTTCTTTTAAAAAAAAAACATAACCTCCTGGCGGAGGTAATAAGAAAAAATCAATAAAATAAAACTAAGCTCGACGAGCTTCATTAGCATCTGGGGATAGCCCCTCATCCTGTCTATGCTGCCGTGTACTGTGGCTGTCTTTAGCACGGCGAGAAGCAGCAGCCTGTGGGCTCTCATTCAGTCTATGCTGCATTTTAGCGGTTCGTCTTTAGTACGGTGAGAAGCACCTCCGGGCCCTATCTCACAATGTTAAAGAATCCTTTAAAAAATTCCTGGATCCAGACGGTGATCCGGATCATCCCCAAAATGTAATCAGTTCTTCCTTGTACCATTTCCAACAACGGCTGAAAGTTTCATCGAAATCCGTCCAAAACTTTTTGAGTTATCTTGCTAACCAACAGACAGACAAACAAACAGACAAACGCCGGCAAAAACATAACCTCCTGGCCTGCGGCCTGGCGGAGGTAACAAGATTTCTGAGAAGGCGGACATCAGGTATAGTGTGGATTTAACATTAAGACGCATCAGGTATTGTACGAAATAATCCATTAAAATAGACCTATTTCAATCAAATAAAAGTCAATTGCACACAAATAAATAATAATCAGATCACATAAAAAAACCACTTACTTTAGCACACTTACTGTGTGTTTAATTCAGCTTCACAAATTAAAGGAGCCCATTAAAACAAAATAGTGTATCCATGTATCTTATTGACAGAGAATTACTGGATCAGAAAGAAATCCCACTGAAGTCACCACAGGCAAACGCAGTCACACACAGGCGCGCATGTTCAAATGTTGAAAATCTGACAGGAAAGCCAAATCAGTAACCTTTCCCCTCCACTTCTCTCTCCCTGTCTACTGCCTATCTAACTGCAGCAAAGTGCCTGAACCACAGCAAATTAATTAGGCAAACAAAGTGCATGCTGGGGGAAAATTAGACCTCCATTTCTGCGGTGCATTCCTCATTTTTGTCTGTCTCTTCTGGGTGCTGCTCTGGTGCTTGATGTTGCAGATGGCAGCCTCAGCCTCTGGAGAGAAAAATAGTTGGCTCTGTTTTGTTGAATAATTTGTTCTGCTTCATCTGTACAATTTGTTTGTGAAAAGTTGAAGTGCCCGCTGAAGTAATAGTCATTTGAGGAATAAAAACATGACAATGGGTCAGAGAAATTTAATGATTTCATACTTTAAATGATTTACTTTGACTACAGATTTACTTAATTTACCATTTATGTACTTTAGGGAGAGGATGTTTTCTTACTGCTGAAGACCTTCACTGTTTTTTAGTATCCTCAAACAACAATCGCTGACTTAAAAAGGGGTCCTAATGTGTACATGACTGCTAGATGTTTTCTAGTGTTGACCATAATAGAGTAAGTACATGTTACGCTTGCCTGTCTATGGCGCACTTCTGCACCTGTCTGCTCATCACTCAAAGCAAAGCTGGTACCGCTAAATAGAGTCAGAGATATACAAACCTTTAAACACCACAAGATGGCAGACATTTATAGCTTTTCGCGTAGCACAAAAAACGGATATGACCCAGTGCAATAAGTGGTTCAAATTTGCGTTTGAAAAATTGCCCTTCCCATTCGGTAGTTACTCGCGGACGAGACAAGATGGCAAAAAAAACCATTCACTTTAGAGGAGTTTTCACCTCTACTGTGGGCCGGTCCCAGGTCAGATGAAAAGATTAGCCCACACTCGTCGTCTGAGGAAGACTCCAGCTCAGATTATGTGCCTTCTGACAATGCTGCGGGTACTTCTACCAACAGTGGAGCCGACCCTCCTGCGTGTGAGACTGGAGGTGCTTTTTCTGTGTCCAGTCGAACCCAAAATGGTACAGGAGCAACTTCTGCAGATTGCTCTGCTTTGCTGAACCGTGGCCGTGGGGTGAAAAGACCCAGAACAGTTTGTGGGCGATGTTTGGGTGGGCCGGAACGCACGGCACCTGATGCATCCTGGCGCATGCCACATGGGTGGTATAGAGCAACAACTAGCAGTAGAAATCCTACAGTAAGTTTGTACAATGATGCCTGGGAGCTTCTTACAGATGAAGAAGCTTATCAGCCGTGGCTCAAACTGTTTGAAGAGGCAGTTGGATATCATGGGGAGGTGGGTATGTCATCTGCATGATCAAAGATCAGCCTGTGGTGAGGTGTGATGGAGTCCCAGGTTGCTTTGATAGCAGCCTTCAGCTTGTCTGCATTGTTGGGTCTGGTGTATTTCATCTTCCTCTTGACAATACTTCATAGATTCTCTATGGGGCTTAGGTCAGGAGAGTTTGCTGGCCAGTCAAGGACAGTGATATGATGGTAATTAAACCAGGTATTTGTACTTTTGGCAGTGTGGGCAGGTGCCAAGTCCTGCTGGAAAATGAAATCAGCATGTCCAGAGAGCCTAAAGGTCTCTATGGACATGTCTGCATGTCCATAGAGACATGCAGACATGTCTTTATGGACATGCATAGAGACATGCATGTCTCTATGAGTGAGATGTCTCATCTAAGTGAGATGCAGACAGGTGAAGTTGCCTTTATAACGTATGCAGCTGTGTTCAACCTGCTGTGGAAATCCCCAAAATAACATCATGCTGCAGCGGCATGATATAAAGCGGCGTTGTTGGAGGTTTTAAGTAGAGTTTTATTATCATACCGCCGTCACGAGCTCCGCTCCCGGCGCCGTGCATGAGCGCCGAGAGCGAGCCCACGGCTCTCAGAGAAGGGACACAAAGTCTGTGTCCTGCAGCAGAGTTGAAGTCAGATTGAGAGTGAGAGGAAGTGTTACAGAACCTGTGCAGTATTTATATCCAACTCAAACAATACATCAAGGCAGTGTCACAGCAGTTGGTCTGATCAAAGGGACTGCAGAACAGGCATGAGATATTTGCATTTGTGAGACATATATCACAATAGGCAGATTTGCTAGACTCTGCTCCAGGTGCAGAACAAAGAGGTTAACAGGCACATCTACATATTGATCTGAGTCTCTAGGTCACAGTAAGGACAGGACGCATGAACACAATGCATGAGAGGCAACATTAACATCACAAGGCATGAATGGCACATTACGTCTCAGTAGTGTAGCGGAAAAAACCAGGAGTAGCGAGTTGTCTGTCCTTAGTCTGTTGTGGGGGTTAACTGAACCGCCACAATGCTTAGGTTTACATTTTCTGACAGGGGGACTCACCTGAAAAAAGTTGGCCCTACCTCAAAAACTTGATGGTGTTTACATTGCTAGCTTGCTAGCCTTGTTAGCACGTCCATGGCAGGAATCTGTGGATAAATAACTCCAACATCTCAATTCAGCTGAAAAGCTCCCGGTCCTTCTGTCTCCAGGTGATTGGCAGTCTTATTTTCAAACTAATTTACTCTCTGTTATGTCCACAAACCTGGCAATGATGACCGACGAGGATGCTGACGTTCATTGAACTTTATTACAATAAAGGACAGGAATACAGGTATGTGTACAATGGGACCTGCTGCCAGCCACCTCTCATACCACTGACTCCAGCTCTGACTTAACTGACTTACAACTGACTCCCTGAAATGGCGGGCCGCCCAATATATATGACGTGGTGTCGTCATCCGCAGGATGTGCCTTACTCCCAGATATGGTCAGACTCATACACTACATTTTCCCCCACCCCCCTTGCAAAAATTGAAAAAACTATTATTACCATTAGCAGATAGCCCTCCCCAATTTAATAGCCAAATCCCCACTATTCAAACACACACATATTACTTCAAACACTTGCATATATGGAATACATTAAACATTTCTATTCATTATTATTAATTAGCTTTACTGTTCAGGTATATGTAATTAGTTATTATTTATATTTCAACACGATCTGTCCAGGGCGTACCCTGCCTCTCACCCAAAGATGCTGGGATAGGCTCCAGCCCCCCCGCGACCCAACAAGGATTAAGCGGAAGAAGATGGATGGATGGATGGACGAACTTTCTTACTCTATATGCATATTAATTATCAAGAACACTTTGTTATTGTTATTACTTAAAGATCACATTTTAAAGAACACACATTTGTTCATTTTATTTGAGAACACTCTTGTTATTTTTTTTTTTTTTTTTTTTGAACGCGAACAAAACAACCTAACAGCTAGAGTCTGTGGGTAGACCACCGTGGGACCCAACGTGGCTGGGTGGGTTATTCTGCCACCGTGTCAGCCACGCTCCTACCTGAACAGTCTTTTTTTTTTTTTTTTACGGACAGTCTTCCATGGGAAGAACAGTTCTGCCTGAGTGGCTTTGTAGTGGGCCCATGGCGGCCTCATCCCTGGAGCTTTGTAGCCGGCCCGTGGCAGCCGCCTCCCAGGGGCTGTCAGACCCCCAGGGCCAGGACCAGTCTTCAAGATGCCGCGGCCTGGGTCCCACACTGCGGTAGCTGACTCCTGCGAAGGCTCGCCATCTGGAGCAGCCACCTGGACACACCGTAGTTGGTTTGTGTGCCGAACCGAATCATCTATCAGCCAAAAGCACGCTGTTCCCAGCTTTGCCACGATCCGTTGTTTCGCTGGCTGTGGCCCGGTCAGTCGCCATCCCGGTCTCTCGCCGGCGTGAACCCAAACCCAGTCCATGACTTGGAGCTGCACCTTACTTGGTTTTATGCGTTGTTGTGCTCACAGTGGCTCTGCACACTTGTTCAGCTTTGGACCTCCGTGATATTGCGGCGGTTCCGTTGTCACCGTGTTCGTTGTGGACCCTTCACTCATTGTCTCCGTCATCGGTTGAGGCTCGTCGTGGGTAGGGAAGGTGTCCAGTGCCTCTCCGGTGTCACTCATTGAGGTGGACTCTTCACCTGTCAGCTCGGTCATACGGAGCTACGTCTCCGTAGCTTGTTGAGCAAGGGTACAGAAGCAGTCCAGTTCCTCCTCTATTTCGTCTGAAGAGCTCTGCCGTGCCGTGTCATGCGTTGTATTTGTGCCCGGTTGCTGTTGCTGTGTTTTGGGGTTCTCTGCATGCTCCGGCTCCCTTACCTCCGGCTCCGATTCTGGTTCCGGCTGAACGAGAGTCGTAGGTGAGTCTGGCTGCCCCCCTCCCGGGCAGCTCTCCTCCTGGGAGTGCGGGGTGGCTGGTGTGGTGTCGGTGTCTTTCTGAATTACCTCGTCGGCCTTGGGTTCTAGCTATGTAAGGAATGGAGGCGAGTCCGGTCTCTGTTCTTTCTCCATGTCGTCTTCACCGTCCGTGTCGTATCCACTCTCTGTGTCGTGCCTTTTGGCTAGCATGTCACGGATAAACTCTCTGGTGTTCTGTTGTCCCACCAGTTGCAGTGCCTTCTGGGCCGGTACCTCTAGCTGAAACATCAATTCCAGTGCCTCTGACCTTGACAAGAAGCACGCCACCAACGGCAGGTTCTCCCGCAGCGCCCTCACCGTCTCTGCCACCGTCCGGTTATCCGGCTCATCCTCCAGCATGGCCCGTATTTTCGAATTCACCGTGAACCACTTCAACTGCAGCATTATTAATCTGTCCTCCATGTGCCCAAACTCACACGTGCCAGCCAGACAGCGAAGAGTGTCTCTTCTTTTAAGCAAAAAATTTTGGTACAGAGGCAGGGCAGGCAGCTTACAAACACCAATTATGGTCTAAATGATCAATTTCCACAGGAAATCTTGGAAAGGAGAAGGAAGCTTTTTCCCATTAGGAAACAAAACATCCAAGAAGGTAAACGAGCTATTGTTTCTGTGGATAGACTGTATATAGATGGCAAGCTGTTTATGGATGAAATTATAACGCCCTGGTTATTCTAGAGCCTGTTTTGTTTTGTTGTTGAGTTATTTTTATTTATTTATTTATTTTAGTTACAGGTGGAAAAACAGTGTGATTGTGCGCAGGTTTCTTACTATCTCAGTTTAATTTATTAACATTTGTCAGAATGTTTATTTCTTTGTTGTTGAGGTTGTTGTTTGTTTGTTTGTTTGTCTGTTGTAGTTAATTTTTTTTAAGTTTGTAGATCATTGTTGTATGTTATCTGCATTTTTCACCACTTACTAACCTTTATGTTTGTTTTTTCTCATACTTCTGGTTTATAGGAAATAACTTGAAATACATGCACCCCATTTGCTTGCAATTGCAGGCAAATGGCACAGAGACATCATGCGCGCACACCTAATTATATATGCGTAGGTGTATACTTTACACGCAACATATATATACACATACTGTATATGCATACATTACAGACATATAATCACATAGGCACATTTAGTTAGTCTTCAGTACACAACCAGTTAGTGAAAACATGTCCACATTTAAGTTTGTCACGTGGAACGTACGTGGAATTGGAACCAGGGAGAAGAGGCTAAAAGTTTTTAATT
The DNA here is from genome assembly GCA_020510985.1 of Pholidichthys leucotaenia. Classification (NCBI taxonomy): domain Eukaryota; kingdom Metazoa; phylum Chordata; class Actinopteri; order Cichliformes; family Pholidichthyidae; genus Pholidichthys; species Pholidichthys leucotaenia. The sequence goes on along the minus strand of CM035842.1, from coordinate 353,749,957 downwards.
GACTGAACGATCTACACATGTCTCTAAGTCGTCTGTAGATGCGCTCACCTCCCTGGAATTCCCCCATGTGTACTCAGCCAGCTTTAATTCTAAACAAAGGGGGGTAGCTATAGGCGCGGTCGGGGCTACGTCACTTCCGATTAGTAACACATCGCCGCCATCTTAACTCGGTGAAAACAAACCTGTTACCAAGCCTTGTCTAGTGCAGTGTTTTGACTTTTTGTCATGGCCTGTGACTACATAGAAAAGCTTGATGAGTCAGCCAGGCTACGTTATCAGGAGAAACTGACAGCAAGTAGACTGACAGATTGCCCATACAAGCTACCAGCCGGAAAATGGGTTAATGACCCGACCAGGTGGCCAGATGTGCAGTGGCCGGACGTGTACAGCTACTTGATCGACACCCCTGGTAAGCATATTTGCTTCGACCCATATTAACATGATTAACCCTCTTACATGTTTTGAATGTTTTTAAGGAAAGGCCCCTATGGGTAACATGACCAATCCATTAAATATCAGGGCAGCACAGGAGTAATTCTTAAAAGAAATAATTAAATGATCCAGGGATCTTGAAAATCATGAAAATATGGTATATTCTCAAGACCCTGAGTTTCAAGTATTCAACTATTGTTGTCAAATGCAAAGTTGGCCCAACAGGTCTTGTTAAGTAATTGAACAATTAAGGCCAAGTGGTTGCCTTTGTCACCTCTTTCATTAATGACCTGCCCCTTTGTTGCACTATTTACTACAGTCTACAGTTAAATTAGTCAGGCTGACTGCACATAGAGAGGTCTGTATTGTTGGATGAAAACGGAATCAGTCATGCATTTCCACAGACGAAATGTCCGTCTCTGTTTACAATACGATACGGTCGAGTGCAAGCATGATGTTTGTGTCTGTGAACATTCCGTCTTTTGGCGAACTGATACGTAAGAATGTTTACAGTTTTATGAGAAGGTTGCTGGCATGTAACAATCATCTTATATCAGCAATTGTCAACTCGTCACTCACACTTCACTCCAGCATTTAGAAGTGGTGGCGCTCCATATTATACTGAGCCCATTACTGTATGTTATTGTTGTTACAAGATCGCCGAGTGTCTGCTGATATGTATATACTTTTATTTTATCTGTTTATCTTTTTTCTACTTGTTTTGGTTTTGCTCTTGCTATGAACCCTGAGTTTGAAATAAACGTTTGAATTTTGAATTTGAATTTACAATACAGAGAGGCTTGTGTCGGCGGCTAGCATTTTCAAAACGTGACCCATCAAGTGGCAACTAATTAAACTCACAATATCACTCAATTACCTGATATAGGACGTGATGAGCTGAATATAATGCACTACGACGGGCTGGACAAGCTTGACTGGGTCACGGCAGCTGCCTGGGACTAGGTCACCACTGAATTGTTTTCACCGAGTACGGCGTTGCCATGTGGGTTGCTAACCGGAAGTAGGCCAAATGCCCGGATGCCCGACTGCGCCCATACTCGTAAACAGAGGAATACACTTTGTTGTGAATAACACCATAATAGATCCGGAAGGTAGATTTATAATTACTAAAATTAATCGTCACTTCCTTGTGGTAACGTATCGTCACTTCCTGTTCTGCTGTCTGCCTGTGTGGTTTGCTCTCCAGCCACTAGCTAGCCATTAGCTATGGCTACTAGCTCTCTTTCCTCTCCTCCTCTGGTGTGCTCTCTCTGTCAGATGTTTAGCTACACCTCTGCCTCTTTTAGTGATAACGGTAAATGTAATAAATGTTGTCTTTTTGAGGCGCTCGAGGCGAGGTTGTCTGATTTGGAATCCCGGCTCCGCTGCATTGAAACACCGTCTGCGCCAGTTAATCTCGACGGACGCCCCTTAGCTGCAGCGGAGCTAGCTAGCTTAGGCCCCACTGTCAGCGGTTCCCCGGCTCTCCTCAGCAGCGAGGAGACTGGGTGGGTGACGGTGAGAAGGAAGCCTACTCGCAAAGCCCCGGTACACCACCAACCTGTTCACGTTTCTAATCGTTTTTCCCCGCTCAGCGACACACCCGCTGAGGAAAAAACTCTGATCATTGGCGACTCTGTAGTCAGAAACGTGAACCTAGAGACTCCAGCGGCCATAGTCAAATGCATTCCTGGGGCCAGAGCAGGCGACATTGAGTCAAATTTGAAAATGTTGGCTAAAAGTAACTGTAAATATTCCACAATTGTTATTCATGCCGGCATTAATGACATCCGTCTCCGGCAGTCGGAAGTCACGAAACTTAATATAGAATCGGTGTGTGAGTTTGCAAAAACGATGTCTGCCACTGTAGTATTCTCTGGGCCCCTCCCCAATCTGACCAGTGATGACATGTTTAGTCGCTCGTCATCCTTGAACCGCTGGCTGTCTGTGTGGTGTCCTAAAAATGACGTGGGCTACATTGACAATTGGAGCTCTTTTTGGGGAAAACCTGGTCTTATGAGACGAGACAGCATTCATCCCACTTTGGATGGTGCTTCTCATTTATCTAACAATCTGGCATCTTTTTTATCCAAATTTCCAAAACCCTGACTACTCAGAGTTGGGACCAGGAAGCAGAGTCGCAGTCTTACACGCCTCTCTGCAGCTCCTCTTCATCCGCCACCCCTCAGCTTAGCCCCTGTCTTCCCCATCAGAGAATCGTTGTCTGCTCCCTCCAAAGTAAATAAAAATATAATATATAAGCATCCCAAAGTGATAAAGCAAAATATTGGTAAAACTCAAATTAAACATAAAGCCTCTAAATTGAATGAATTGGCCTCTGTTCCTCCTCATAATTTAAAAATTAAATGTGGTTTATTAAATATTAGGTCTCTAACTCCCAAGTCTCTGTTAGTCCATGATCTGTTAATTGATCATCAGATTGATTTAATTTCCCTTACAGAGACTTGGTTAGGGCAAGAGGATTATGTTGGTTTAAATGAATCAACTCCCTCTGATTATTTAAACTGTCAAAATCCCAGAAGTTCTGGTCGTGGAGGAGGAGTAGCAACAGTTTACCATTCCAAATTACTAGTTAATGTAAAGCAAAAAACATGTCATAATTCCTTTGAGGGCCTGGTCTTCAGTATTGGGCACTTTAGCAATTTTAGGTTAAACCCAATTGTATTTGCCATAGTTTATCGTCCCCCATCAACCTACTCAGAATTTTTATCCGAGTTTGCTGATTTCTTAGCTGATTTAGTGCTGAAATCTGATAGAATAATTATAGTAGGGGACTTTAATATACATGTGGATGTAGATAGTGACTGCCTTAATGTGGCATTTAATTCAATATTAGACTCGATTGGGTTTTCTCAGAAAGTAGGAAATTCTACTCATTACCTCCACCATACATTGGACCTTGTTCTGACATATGGCATAGAAATAGAAAATCTTGTAGTGTCTCCTCATAACCCTGTACTGTCAGACCATTGTCTGTTAACCTTTGATTTTACTATTTCTGACTATTTGGCTCCTGAAGAAAAATATTATTACAGTAGATGCCTCTCAGATGATGCTGTTACCAAATTTATGCAGATTGTTTCCTCTATGCCATGTGTCGACACAACGGAAATAAGCTATAGACAGCTTGCTCCTTCTGTAATTGATAACATGGTGGATAGTGTTTCAGCTTCTCTGCATCAGACTCTAGACTTGGTGGCTCCCTTAAAAAAGAAAAAGTCTAATCAGAGATTTCTAACTCCTTGGTTCAACACAGAAACTCGTAGCTTAAAACAGAAAACTCGTCAATTAGAAAGAAAATGGCGCTCCACTAATTTAGATGAAATCTATTTAGCTTGGAGAAATCATCTTTTAATTTATAAAAAATCTCTTAGAAAAGCTAGAACAAGTTATTACTCTGCATTAATAGAAGAGAACAAGAATAATCCCAGGTTTCTTTTCAGTACTGTAGCCAGGTTGACAAAGAGTCAGGACTCTGTCAATCCTAGCATTCCCTTAGAGCTTACTAGTCAGGACTTCATGAACTTTTTCAATAATAAAATTTCATCCATCAGAGATAAAATCAATCAGGTTCTTCCCACAGTTAACTTAAATACTGTAACTACTACAACTCCTTCTATTGATGTCTGTCTTGATGAGTTTACTCCAATCGACCTTTGTGAGTTAGACAAAATAGTTTCCTCATCCAAACCTTCAACTTGTCTTTTAGACCCTATTCCTACCAGGTTATTTAAAGAAGTCTTCCCACTTATTGGTAGCCTTATTCTTCATATAATCAATTCTTCATTAACTTTAGGCCATGTACCGCAGGCTTTTAAAACGGCTGTAATTAAACCCTTACTCAAAAAGCCAACGCTAGATCCAGGAGCTTTAGCTAACTATAGACCAATCTCTAATCTCCCTTTCATTTCAAAAATCTTAGAAAGAGTTGTTGCTACGCAATTATTTGACCACCTGCAGGGAAATGGTTTACTTGAAGAGTTTCAGTCTGGGTTTAGAATCCATCATAGTACTGAAACAGCCTTAGCGAAGGTCACTAACGACCTCCTCATTGCATCTGATAATGGACTAGTTTCTGTACTTGTCCTTTTAGACCTTAGTGCAGCTTTTGATACTATCGATCATAATATTCTACTTGATAGATTAGAACACTATGTTGGACTTAATGGAACTTCGTTGCAGTGGTTTAGATCTTATTTATCTGATAGGTTCCAGTTTGTTCATGTAAATAATGAGTTTTCTTTCAACTCAAAGCTCAGTCATGGAGTTCCACAGGGATCTGTGCTAGGCCCGACTCTTTTTAGTTTATATATGCTTCCGTTAGGCAACATTATTAGAAAGCACTGTATACATTTTCATTGTTATGCTGATGACACACAATTATACCTGTCAGTGAAGTCAGATGATAGTAATCAATTAGCCAAGTTAGAAGCCTGTCTTAAGGAAATCAAAGCTTGGATGACTTGTAATTTCCTGCTATTAAATTCAGATAAGACTGAAGTCATTCTTGTTGGTCCAAAAAAACCTTAGAAATTCCTTTCCAAATCAAACTTTCAGTTTGGATGCGGTTACTCTTTCTCTTAATAGCTCTGTGAGGAACCTTGGAGTTATTTTTGATCAGGATTTGTCCTTCAATTCACATATTAAATTTGTTTCTAAGACTGCCTTCTATCATTTGCGTAATATTGCCAAGATTAGGAGCATCTTGTCTCAGAGTGATGCTGAGAAGCTGATCCACGCTTTTGTTAGCTCGAGATTAGATTATTGTAATTCTTTATTATCAGGCTGTCCTAAAACATCTTTAAAAAGTCTTCAGCTGATCCAAAATGCTGCAGCAAGAGTTTTAACAGGTACTAGAAAGAGAGATCATATCTCTCCGGTTCTGGCCTCCCTTCATTGGCTTCCCATAGAGTTTAGAATTAAGTTTAAAATCCTTCTTCTTACTTACAAAGCTCTAAACAATCAGGCTCCTTTTTATTTAAAAGATCTGATACTACCGTATTATCCTAACAGAGCACTACGCTCTCAAAATGCAGGATTACTTGTAATACCTAGAATCTCCAAAAGTACAATGGGAGGCAGAGCCTTCAGTTATCAAGCTCCTCTCCTGTGGAATCAGCTGCCAATCTGGATTCGGGAGTCAGACTCGATCTCTGTTTTTAAGAATAGGGCTAAAACCTACCTTTTTGATATTGCCTACAATTAGGGAGGGATCATGTGTTTCTGAACCCTCCCTTAGTTATGCTGCTAATAGGTTTAGTCAGCCGGGGGACCTCCAGTAATGGACTGGGCCTCACTCCTTTTCTCACTCTCAATGAAATATTTTTTTTGCTGGTCATTAACATTTGTTTGTTCTCTCCCATAGATTGAGTCCCCATCGTGCTGTTTGCTCTCTACATGTCTGTTCTTTTCTTCTTCTCTATCCCCTCACCCCCCAGCCAGTCGCAGCAGATGACTGCCCCTCCCTGAGCCTGGTTCTGCTGGAGGTTTCTTCCTGTTAAAAGGGAGTTTTTCCTCTCCACCGTCGCCAAGTGCTTGCTCACAGGGGATCGCCTGATTGCTGGGGTCTTTCTGCAACTGTGGGGGTTCCCCCTACAGTTGATAGTGCTATGAGATGACTGTTGTTGTGAAATGGCGCTATATAAATAAAGTTGAATTGAATTGAATTAATACTAAAAATCTCAGTCCAAAATTTGGATCTATGTATTGCAAGCGTTTATGGCCCAAATGTTGATGACCCATCCTATTTTCACACTTTTTTCACTTCTCTTTCTGAGCACTTGGACACTACACTTACAATAAGAGGGGACTTCAACCTGGCATTAAACCCTGCAATCGACAGGCTCAGTACATTGGGGAATTACTGAAAATGGCAGGCTACTGACACTCTCAAACAGTACATGAATGATTTTGGTCTTTGCGATGAATGGCATTCTCTTCACCCAACTCTTCGGGAATACAGTTTTTTTTCATCAGTTCATAGTTCACATTCGCGTCTAGATTTCTTTTTAGCCAGTAACTCTATTGTGAGGGACATCACAGACACTGAAATATGTTCAAATCAAGCTATTGGTGATCACCATCCAGTATCTCTTACACTAGTAAATAGGAAAGCTACAAGGGATACTAGGAGCTGGAAATTTAATATATCACTACTGAAAGACAAGGACTTTATTAACTACTTTAATAAAGAGTGGGAATCATATCTGGAATATAATGATGTGCCAGGAATATCCCTAGGTGTTCTTTGAGAAGCAGCAAAAGTGGTCATGTGAGGTAAAATAATCTCTTACTGTTCATATAAGAATAAAAAAGAAAAAGCACTGGTACTGGACTTAGAACAGAAAATTAAATCACTGGAGACAACCTGTGCTGTTTCCCCGCAGGAACAGATACTTAATGATCTGAGAAAATTAAAGCTGGAATTAAAAGAAATTACAAACAAAAGAGCACAGTTTTTAATACAAAGACTGCGTCTTGAGAACTTTGAACACAGTAATAAATCGAGGTGATATCTTATGAACCAGCTTAGATTGAATAAAGAAAAACAACTATCCACTCTATCAAGGATATGACTGGAAATATTACCCATGAGCCTGAAGAAATAAATAACTCCTTTAGAAAGTTTTATGAAAACCTCTACTCATCTCAGGTTAACCCATCTAACTCAGAGATAAATAAATTTTTGGACGATATTAATTTACCACAATTAAATAATGAACAGATTGCAGCTCTGGATGCACCTCTTCAGGTGTCTGAACTCCAGGAGACACTTAAGCACATCCCAAACAACAAAGCCCCGGGACCAGATGGTTTTCCATTAGAATTTTATAAAGAATTTTGGCCTGTGATGGCACCTACTTTTTTTTAAAATGGTGAACCAAATTAAAGAAGATAATGTAATTCCTTTGAATATGAATTTGGCTAGTATAATCCTGCTCCTTAAACCTGGAAAAGAACCTACGCTTCCATCCACCTACCGTCCCATCTCACTTGTGAATGTCGATCTTGAAATAATTTGCAAAGCTCTTGCCAAAAGACTGGAAAGGATAATTCCATTTATTATGCACCCAGATCAAACAGGTTTCATCAAGGGTAGGCACTCAGCTGATAATACACGCAGGCTATTTAATTTAATAGACTACTGCAAGATCAGTAATGTAGAAACTACAATCTTGTCCCCGGATGCAGAGAAAGCCTTTGACCGTGTTAACTGGAAATTTCTTTTTATGGAGTTAAACAAGTTCGGGTTTGGTTCATCTTTCATAAACTGGATTAAAACACTATATAGGTGTCCAGCTGCGTCTGTCCGAACAAATGATCAGACTTCCTGAAGCTTTAATCTCCAGAGAGGTACTAGGCAAAGGTGTCAACTCTCTCCCTTACTTTTTACCATCTTTATTGAACCATTAGCAGCAGCCATATGACAAAATGTTGATATCAGAGGTATTCAAACTGGAGAAAAGGAACACAAGATAAGTCTTTATGCTGATGATGTATTGATTTTCCTTGAAAACTCACAAAGATCTCTTCTTCAGACAGTGGCGCTCATTGATTAATTTTCATCATTATCAGACTACTCTATTAACTGGGTAAAATCAACAGTTTTACCTATAAATTGCAATTTCTCAAATACATCTACTATTCCAATACAATCAAAAAATGTTAAATATTTAGGAATAGATATTTCCCCCAGGCTCTCAGAGTTATTGCGACTAAATCATATTCCCCTTTTAAAAACAATACAAGACGACCTTACGCGCTGGAGGACATTACCTTTATCATTAATGGGAAGAGTCGCAACCATTAAAATGATGGTCCTTCCTAAAATCAATTATTTGTTCTCAAATATCTCTGAAAAATATCTCTGACTTACCTTTTATAAGTCCCTGTATTAAATGCCATGACTGTTTTAAAAGTATTAATATCTCCTCTCTGATGGCTTGGTGGAAATTTTTAAAAATAACAGGGTCTTCACTTGTCCCCTGTAAACTCATGCCCATTTGGAATAATCCTGATATCCTGCAACAAAAGAGGGCATTAAAATTTCCACTATGGCAAGAGAAGGGAATAAATAACTTAGAACATCTTAATCAAGGTGGAAATTTTATCCAATTTCAGGATCTAGTGTCACAATACAAAATCAGTGATAAAAAGTATTTTGAATATCAACAGCTTAAATCCATAATAAAAGCAAGATTTAATCTTAATCAGACAGATTTAGAAGTAAGGTGGCAGCGTTTCTAAATCTCCGTTCCCCAAAATTGATATCGAAAATACATGGACTATTATCAAAGTTGGATGAGTCCATATCTCTTCCAATATCAAAATGGGAGACAGACATCGATTAATAAGGAGGAAAGTTTCTGGACATAAATATGTTTAAACACTTTTAAGATGACTAAAAACTCTAACTTACAACTTATACAGTATAAGGTTCTATATAGAATTCATTACACAGGACAAAGGATGTTCAAAATGGGCCTGAGTCACACAAATATCTGCTCTCACTGCACTAGCAACGTCCCGGATAGCTATATTCATGCTATGTGGTCCTGTGCACCGGTTCAAAAGTTCTGGCAGAAGACATGTGAAGACCTGTCGGCATGGCTTGGGTATAGAGTCCCACTGTCACCTACACTTTGCATATTAGGTGATTTAAGTGAAATAAATATAGATGCAAGGGTGTCGCACATGGTTCTCACTGCCTTATGCATCGCAAAGAAAACTATCCTCATGAATTGGAAATCAAGAAATAACTTATGCATGACTTATTATAATAACTTACTATTGGATTATATTAGCCTGGAGAGAATGTCAGCCTCCTCAAATAATCAATTGGCGGAATTCAATTCTCTCTGGTCCCCGCTTATTAATTCTATAATTTGAGGGGTGTCGGGCAGTGACTTGCTCTCTTTGGCACCTCTGGTGGCTGGCTGCGCCCTGACCGCGGGTGTCCGGGGGGCCTGTTCCGGGGTGGCCGTCTGTCTGGCCCTGGGGGGGGGTGTTGGTTGGGGGGGCTGCGGGGGGGGGGGGGGGGGGGGTTGTGGCCCCTGGCCGGCTGGCCTTGCCCCTTGGGGGGGTTCTGGGTCTGGCCCTGGGCCCCTGGTGCTGGGGGAGGGGGCGCCCCCCCCAGGCCGGGGTTGGGTGTGCACTGGTGGTGGGGGTTGTCCCCAGTGCATCCTTGCATGGTGGGGTCATGTTTTCCCTGGGGCCCTGGTGGCACCCTTGGGTTGGTGCCTGCATCCTGGGTCGCCTTCCCCGTCCACTGGGGTCTGCAGGTGTGGGTGTGCGTGTGTGTGTGAGAGTGGGTGTGAGTGTGGGCTTGTGTATGAGCGGATGCGGAAGTGGGTGTGTGTTGAGTGGGCAGGTGGGGCTGTGTGTGGGTGTAGGTGGGTATGTGTGATGGTGGGTGGAGGTACGTGTGTGTATGGAAGCAGTTACTTGTGGGTAGATGTCTGGGGGGTGGAGGATGTGTGTATGGGTAGGAGAACTTTGTTGGGTGGCAGGGGTTGGGCAGTCCATTTAGTTGCATGGGGGCTGACGTTTCGGGGCCTGCTTGTCCCGGCCACCCTGCTGTTGTGTTGCGGGGTGAGGCGCTTTGTCGCATCGCCCCTGGTGTCATTGGTGGCGGGTGTGTGTTGGTGCTTTGGGGTGGTTGGGGGGCCATTGGCGCGGGTTGATGGCTGTGTTTCCATCGGGTTGCTCCGGGGTGGCTGTAGTTGCAGGGTGGCCTGCAGCTGTCGGTGTGCGTCTGGGGTGGGTGGTTGTGGGCCTGCGTGGGTGTTTGGGGGTGTCACCTGGCGAGTTGGGCGCCGTGTGGGTCCTGCCCATTGTTCACTATTGTGACTGTTGTTGTCCATGTTTGTGTGTGTAAGATGAGTGGAAATATGTTTGGCTGCCCTGTCATGTTAGTGGTGCTGGGAGCACCTGAGCGTGATGCTGGTGAGTCCTGGGCTGCTTCCACTGGCAGCCCTTGCCCTGTGTTGGGATTTAGGGGCAGTGGGTGGCCTCATGAACCAGTCTGCAAGCTGGCTTCTGGGGGGGGGGGGGCAGCCTCGCTTTTAGACCACCTACCTCCCAGTCTTATTTCTCGCCCTCCCCCTCTCCCTGACTGTGGGTGGAATATACATGTTTTTTGTTACATTTAGGGCTTTGGGGTGGGGGTGTGCCGCACTGTGTCGGTGAAGGGGATACCATTGCTGTGTGGTGGGGCTGCACTCACCTCAATTTTAATTGCATTTTAGACACTGAGGGCTTGGGGGATGGGGGCCCTGCTGCCCATCACAGTGGCTAGCGATGCTCCAATCACTATCCCCCCAATTTTAATTGCACTTTGGTAGTCCACACATTTACACACAATTATATCATATAACCGACACACACCCACCATGTTCTGTGTGGGGGGAGGGAAGACCCCCACCCCTGTTGCCCTGCTCTTGCTGGGGGCGTGGGGGCCTGGGTGGGAGCCTGGGACCTATCATGTTGTCAAAATCCCTGGGTGCTACTGAATATATAGATACAACCAAGGAAGTTAGAGGGGGGCTGAATATGAGTCTAAGTGAGAGTGAGGGGATGATGAATAGAGGTGATAATGGTGGGTCAGTTTTGTGTGGCGCTTTGCATGCCGGGTGGCATCTTGGGACGCCTGCCGTGGTCTGTTGATTGTTTGCTCAGATGGGCGCCAGGGGTGGGGGTCTGCTTCTGTGGCCTGCGCTGGTGGTCTCCCTGGTCACTGCCTGGCACTGGTGCGTGTTCAGGCTCGCTGCATCTGCTTCGCAGCCGCCTTATGAAACAAAGGTGAATGAGGGGTGAGTTTGAATGGGTACAGGAGTGAGAGAGAATGGGTTGGTCTGGGTGAGTGAGTGAGTGAGAGGGATGTGCATGGGAGCATGTGGGTGTGAAGGTGTGGGGAGGGGTGTGTCTGCGAGTCGGAAGGTGCTGGATTAAGGGGGGTAGTGCCTCTGGGCGGGGGGACTTCTTTGGACGTGGGGGTCCCCCGGGTGTGCAACAGAGGCGCTGGGGCGGGCCCGCTGTGGGGGTGCCTGGGGGGGCTCCCACGAGGGGCCGCGGATCGGTCTCTGCCCCGGGGAGTGGGGTCACAGGCCTCCTGGTGCCTGGGGCCCGGGGGCGGACATTGGCCCCGCTGGGGGGGGGGGGGGTCGGGCGGGTCCGGGGGTGTGGGCTCACCACGCCGGCCGCCGAGCAGCCTGGCCTCCCTTGATTGTCCCTCTGGGGGCGGATGCCTGGCTTTCCTGGGGCTTGCTGATCCCGGCGCTGGGGGTTGGTGGCGCTGCCTTGTCTGCTCAGGGTTCCTGGGGAGAGAGCTGCTGCGACCGGCCCTTCGCTCGTATGTTTCCTGACATACCACTCACATGCACACACTTATTTTGCGTGCATTCTCATATATATGCACACAGACATACACGCACAAGTGTCTCTCCTTTAACAGGTGCGGAAACCAGACTCGTGTTGAGACATCTTTGGTGAAAGAAGCAGTTTGTCTTTTGTTTGTTTTAGTTGTTTGTTTGTTTGTTTTTTGTTTGTTTATTTGTTTGTTTTTGTCTGTTCCCCTCCCTTTTCTTTTCCCCCTTCACACACTTCCTTTCTCTCTTCCCCATCCTGTTGGGTCTTCCATGGGTAAAACAATTAACATAAAGTATTAAAAGTTATTACAGGAGGAGTTTACAACAATATACAAGACACAGTTAGGTACTGTATAAGCTCCTCTTGGCAAAGTAAATCTGTTTTGGCACAATAAGGGTGACAGATCCTTGTTCTGTTTGCCTAGCTGCCTGACAGGACAAGGCGAGGAAAAAAAGATCAATTTTTTAAAATTGATCTTATGAACGCCCCTGGCCGCCGTCTGCCTTCGGGATCAAAACCAACCTCTCCTGCAAAAATGTCACTCTTCACCACCAACTGCCTCATTCCTCGGGACCCACAGTGCTGCTGTCCAGCATGCCGTCTCTCCATGCTCGTTGGTCTGCTCCCAACCGCTTTCAACACCGCCGTCGTGGTCCCAAACACTCTGGCCCCCTGTGGCCGAACTTCGGGGAGACCCAAAGCCTGTTCTTCAGCACCGCTTGCTGCCTCGGGCGCTTCGCCGTACCCCCCAGCACCCTCGTCCTGGGTGCATTGAGCTCCAGCACTGAGACCCTGCCCGACCTCCATGGTGCCCGGCTGTCACTGCTCCCTCCCAGGGCTCCCAGCGTCACTCCCACCAGTGTCACTCACTGACCCAGGCACTTCGTCACTGTTCTCAGCACCCTCGTCCCTGATGCTCCGCTGCGCCATCTCCATGCCCAGCTGTAGCTGCTCTCCCCCAGGGCTCTCAGCCTAAATAGTTCCACTCACTCGCTGCCTAGCCTCCAGCTGCAGGGATGACTCCTGTTGCCCTCCCTCTCCACTGTCGTTGCACACCGGGCCGTGCAACTCATCGGCGCTCCCGTCCTGTACCGTGCTGAGCTCCTTGACTGGCCCACTGTCACGAGCTGAGCTCTGGAGGTTCTGCCAGGCTCAGTCTCGTGGCTTTTTCTCTGTATTTATATATTTGTTGTATTTTGTGTCTTTTGAGTTTCGGTATTGTTGTACTGTTTTCTATTTTTCTGTTTATGTTTCAGTTTTGTTACGCCCATATTTTTGTATCAATTTGTAATTATTTATTATTATTATAATTATATTATTTATTATTGGGGGGCAATGGATCAGCGTTCTCGTCGCGCCCTCCGCCAGTACCCGGGCTCGCCTGGGGAAGCTAATGATCCTACCAGCAGACTAAATTCGAAGAGACGACGCCTCTGTGCCAAGTCAAAGAAGAATCCTAGTCACAGTCCTAAAGCCGAAAGCAAACAGCCCCAAGCCCACTGTGCGCATGTGGAGAGGAGCAAACAATGGAACACATCATAGAGGCTTGCCCGCTCCAAAGACTGGAAGGAGGATTACACACCCTCCATACAGCAAACCAGGAGGCAACTGCTTGGCTTAAGGACTTTGCATTCGCTAAATAAATTATTTATTAGTCTGCATTTGGTGATGTTTGTTCTTTATATTTGTACTGTGGTGCTCTTTTTCGGGATTGACAGCTGTCAGGCGGCTTTTCCGGTTTTGTGCTCTGTGTGGGTGTCGCCCTGTCAGCTGTCAAGTCCAGCCGGTCCTCTCTCATCTCTCCCAGCTGATCCTAATCATCAATCATTGTTACCTTTTTGCCTGCTCATATGACCTCACATCATCACTTGTGCTATTTGTTCTGACCATATTTAAGGACTGCATTTTCATTTCTTGTCGCAGCAGTATTAACAATCCTTTCTCCTCGCCACCAGAACCGCGTCCCTGTTCTGGTGAGTTTATCCACTACTCGATCTGTAAGTTTACCTTGTACCTGTTTGGGATTTTGTGTTATGCTCTTTTTTGGAACTTTTTGTGTTTATTGTTAATAAATACCACAGACAGCAGTTGGCGAGTAGGTTTGTCTCTCTCTGCCCTGAGGGGCAAATCTTGACAGAATATTGCTGCCAGTAATAACACCCAGCCACTGCAGTTAGTGGATTTTTTACTTTTTTTTCTGTTCTCATTCACCTGTCCTGTGGAGCAATTATATCCCCAGCACGTCAACATCCGTCAGCCAAGGGAAGATCGGCAGCTGAATCTCAGAGTGTCGAGGAGCAGTGGGCCACTGAGTTCGTCCAGAGCTTTGTGGACAAGGCTCTCGCCTCTCTCAGTCCAAATAAAATCTGGAAGAGTGTGGATTCAGCAACCGCCATAGTCCACATCCGGGGTTGTGGAAACATTCCCAGTTTGTGGATTTGTTGGCCACACTCTCAGTCCTTCAACATTCCTTACCGGGGCTGACGTAGGGGCCGTCTCCAGTGAACCCAGCACCCACACGGAAGCTCGCTCCACGGAAGACGCCCTGCTTCGCCTCCAGTGTGCCCATTCCTGCTCCCGCTCCATCAGCTCCACGGCGACATCGTAATCCCGCATTTTTAATCTACACTCTCAGCAATCTCAGAGGGAAATCCTGAAATTAGAGTACTGTCCTTATTAGAGGTGGGAATCGTGAGAGACCTCATGGCACAATATGTATCATGATACATGGGTCATGATGCAATACTATCACTGTACCTATAGGATATCATGATATCTACGATTCCTTAAGTATTGCAATACCATATACTATTCAGTATACAGTCATGTGAAAAAAAATAGGACACCCTGTATAAGCCGGTGTTTTTTTAACATATTTGGACATATGGATATTTAATATCAATGTTAAAAATACTGGGAGATTCACATAATACAACTAAACAATTAAAAATGAATAAAAGACTTTTTTCAAATTTTCTGTAAAATGTGATTCTAAACAAATAGTGAGGAATAAATTAGGACACCGCCCCATCTTTTTTAGGACACCCCCACATTCATTCCCACTCACAATGGCTAAAATAAATGTTAAAATATGCAAATAAAAACAAAAACAAGGTTAGACATAAATATGTGAACATTTCTTAATAAAGAATTGAATATTTAAAGGGGTGTCCAAATTTTTTCACATGACTGTATATAATTAATATAAGATTGGTAGGTGTATAGGGATTGGTCAAGTATTGCAATACTACATTGAATCAATCTTTTGTCCCACCCCTAGCACCATATAATGGATTGAAAAATCAACTGGCTTTTATTACTCTCGTGCCTAAATAGGTAAGTTTGTATTTGTAACATTTACTGTGTCTCTTACAGGTATATGATATCAAAGAACATTCCCTGCTGGGTCGCTTTCTTGAACCATTTCTCAATGCGAGTTTTTTTTTCTTGGTTTGTTCCTCTGGTACTTCTCCATTGATTGCCACCTCACCAAGGTGGGGAAGTTTGCATGCTGTTAAGATCCCAAGAGCAATGCCATTTAGATTAAGCTCCTGGTAAGGTCACAAATGGCAGTAAAGTTGATGGAGCGGACCATGACAAATAGCATTCCACTCAAGACCTCATACAATCGTGAAAAAATTAGGACACCCCATTAAATATTCAATTCTTTATTAAGAAATGTTCACATATTGATGTCCAATCTTGTTTTTATTTCTCTCTGGAAAAGAAGGTGATTTAATTACAGGTAAATAACAAAAACTAACCTTGTTTTACTCATTAAACAAGAAATATCAACAAAAATGCGTATTGTAACAGAGGAAAAAGTTAGGACACCCTACTGCCTAATAGCTAGTGTTACCACCTTTGGCTGAAATAATGTCAGTGAGACACTTCTTGTAGCCATCTACCAGTCTCTGACATTGGTCTGAGGAAAGTTATCCCCACTCTTCAACGCAGAATTCTTTCATCTGTGAGATGTTTGAGCGGTTTCTTGCATATACAGCCCATTTCAAGTCACCTCACAGCATCTCAATGGAATTAAGATCTGGGCTTTCACTCAGCAATTCCAGGACTCTCTATTTCTTAGTTTTTAGCCAGTCCTTGGTGGATTTACTGATATGTTTTCGGTTATTGTCATGTTGCAGGGTCCAGTTCCGCTTCAGCTTTAATTTTTTTACAGATGGTCTCATATGGTCCTCAAGCACCCTCTGATACACGATAGAATTCATGGTAGATTCTATGATGGTGAGCTGGCCAGGTCCTGCTGCAGCAAAGCATCCCCAAACTATGACACTTCCCACTCCATGCTTCACAGTCGGTATGAGGTTTCTTTTCCTGGAATGCTGTATTTGGTCTACGCCAAACACATCCTCTGTTCTGGTGTCCAAATAATTCAATTTTAGACTCATCTGTAGAAAGAACATTATTCCAGAAGTCCTGGTCTTTGTCAACGTTCTCTCTGGCAAAGTTCAGTCTGGCCTTCATGTTTCTCTTAGACAGCAAAGGTTTCCTCCTTGCACGCCTCCCATGCAAGTTAAACTCATGCAGTCTCTTTCTGATTGTAGAGGCATGCGCTTTCACATCAACAGTAGCAAGAGCCTGCTGTAGGTCCCGTGATGACATTTTAGGGTTTGTGGAGACTTTTTTAGCATCTTGTAGTCTGCTCTTGGGGTGAACTTGCTTGGACAGTCAGACCTGGCCATGTTGGCCGTTGCTTTGACCGTCCTCCACTTGTAGAATATTTTCTGGACAGTGGAATGGCTGATTTCAAATTCTTTTGAGATCTTTTTAAATCCCTTACCAGACTCATAAGCTGCTACAATCTTCTTTCTGAAGGCCTCAGACACCTCTTTTGATCTCACCATAGTGTTCATTCTCATTTCAACAGTCAGGAGCACACCAAACTGAATGTCTGAGGTTTAAATAGAACAAGCCTCCTTCAAAATGCTGAATAACGATGTTCTAATCATGTGCACCTGATGAGATACACCTGTGTGTGATTTTAGCCATTTTAAGTGGGAATAAATGTGGAGGTGTCCTAATTTATTCCTCATCAGAAATTACATGTTTTTAGAATTATATTTTACAGAAAATTTTAAAAAGTCGGTTTTAATTGTTTAGTTATATTACTTTAATATCCCAGTATTGCTAAAATTGATATTAAATATCCATATGTCCAAATGTGTTAAAAAAAAAAAAAACACACACAGGCTTTCCTAGGGTGTCCTAATTTTTTCACATGACTGTAGGTGGAACAGGCGGAGGAGATGATACTGACTGTTGGTGCATCAGAACAGATTGGAAGGCAATTGAAGGCTGCAGCAATGAATGGTCCCTTGTCATCTCTGTTTTCCCCTGCCATTGGATCTGGACCCTTATCTGTCAAGTGCCATGTGGTGTCTGTGTACCAATTACTGCACAGGCATCCACCATCAGAGGAACCCCTTAACATCTTGAAGGAATTGGTCAGTACGCCCCTGAGTGGCCAAAGAAGTGCTTTGAAGATAACATTAAAACAACTTTAATATTCAACATTACCATAGAAAACTGGGAGTACATTGCACAGGACAGGCACTTATGGAGGAAAGTTTTAGAGGAAGGAGATGCACATCATGAAAAAGAGTTTCATCATGGTGTAGACAAAATGAAATAGTGCAGCAAAGAGAGAGAAAGAAACAGCTGTACCACTACCAACACCTGCTGCTTCCCCCTGTCCACAGTGCTCCAAAATATGTGAATCTCAAATAGGCCTGTACAGCACTCAGAGGACCCACAAGTAGACATCCCCAGTGAGAGGACAGCCATACTTGCTTCGAGTGACCACTGATGATAATGAGCATGACTCAAATAATCCCAAATGAAATATGTACGTTTCTGTTTTATTATGAATTGGAACTAGACAAAGTGGTATATTGTTATATTATTCTAAATTCACACCTCCGACTTAGGAGACCACTGTTTCTCTGGGGGTAGATGAATGTTGGCTGTGCATATGCTGCCACCAAAACAACCATAGTATGCAACTCTTCCGATCAATCTGGACCAAACTAAAAGAGGAAAAATTTGATAACACTCTTCATGTTTAGTCTGGCATATATATGACATGCGAGTGCAAGGCATGATGGCTTTGTTTTAGTTTTTGTATAATGGGCTAAAGTTCTCCCACTCTGGTATGGGATTGACTTGGCATAACAGCTCCTTGTGGTGCTCCAGAGTGTGCTTGCTCCCAGTGTGTGTTGTTCACTTGCCTGCCTTCCCCAGCCTGGACCTTCTCCCCAGGATCCTCACTTGAGCAAAATGTTATACAATATTACTTTGTCTTGGATTCCTCACATGCCTCTCCTCAGTACCTGCCTGTTGTCCTCTGTAGTCCTGGATTCCCCTGCCTGGGCCCACTGCAATAAGTAAGCAACAATTCAGAATTCAATATATTAACCACCTCACCACAAGAAAAGCCCCCAGGCCTGGGGCATCTTTATACCTACCGCCTACGGCACTCCAGCTTACCTAGTCCTCTGTCTCCACCTGCAAGGAATAGGTCTTCCTTTAAGCCCTTGTCCACTTACCATCTCTATCCCCCTTCACCTGTAAGTGAATTTCTCCCCATTCACCACCTATCAGTAAAACTCACCAATTCACCACATCCTCCTCACTTAAGCGAAAGATGCCTCCATAACAGCCCAGCAGTAATCTCTCTCTCTCTCCCTCCCTCCCCATTTTAGCTCTACTAATCTTGTTAAATACAAGAGCACTCTGAGGTGAGCGCAATATCCCCCACCTCCATTTTGTTTGACGATCTCAATACTTACTGACAGAAAGCAGTTTTCAACTTTTCAATATAAATACTGTGGCAGAACCAAATTATGATAAGCCCATCATCCACGAATATACAACACAGTATATAACCCATAGTTGTAGGGCAGGATCCTGAGATGAACCTGTGTAGCAAGTTTGGTGATTCTAAAGAACTTTATACATTCTATAGTAAGAGAGCATAGGGAGTGCCAACCTTGACCTTTGACCTTTTGACTCCAAACCTGTAGGTCATGGTGTCAGAGTAAACCTGTGTATCAGGTGTGGTGACCCTAGCTTTCTTTGCTGTTGAGATATAGTTTATAAGCCATTTTGATATTGATCTTTGACCTTGTGATCTCAAAACCATAGTCACACTTCAGGGTCACAGGGTGCACCTGTGTACCAAGTTTGGTGACCCTAACTTTACTCATTGTACAGTAATAAGGCATAAAGAATGTTAAGACTGACCTTTTGACCCCAAACCCATAGTCAGAGGTCAGGATCCCAAGGTGAGCCTTTGTAGCGAGTTTGGTGACCCTAGCTTGCTTTTTTGTTGAGATATAGTTTATAATTTTGACAGCCATTTTGATGTGGACCTTTGACCTTGCAATCCCAAAACCATCATCACACTTCAGGGTCACAGGGTGAACCTGTGTAAATGTTTGGTGGCCCTAGCTTTACTCGTTTTATAGTAATAGTAAATTTAGCATTTATCATTTACTATAGTGTAAATGGAACATTGACTTTGACCTTTGACCCCTTGCCCCCAAACCCATATTCAGGTCAGGGTGTAAGTCATCCAAGATGTGTATTAGATACAACTACTGTATCGATTTGAAAAGCCTACATCATTTACAGTATTTCAGTAGTTATTATGTTTAGAAGATTTAGAGAAAATCTGACCTTTGACCTTTGACCTCAAGGTCATCCGATGAGAGAGAAATTTCAATATACGCAGCATCAGAGTATATCAAACCATGGTTCCAAGTTTCAAAGCATTTGAAGCAAAAGTGTGGGAGGAGTTGATTTCACAAGACAGTTACTGTCTATGAGGTGAGGTGAAACAGGAGGTCATAGGTCAGGGGCTACAATTCCTGCAAAAATCACCGATCAGAGCCAAATTGCAATATGTGCATCATCAGTGTATATCAAGTCAAGGTACCAAGTTTCAAAACAATCGGAACAAAACAGTAGGAGGAGTTGATTTCACGATAGTGGGACAGACCAGACAGACAGATGGACAGACTGACCCATAACATAATTCCCTGCCAGTCGAAGCCCAAAAGGGTCGAAGATAATAAAAAACAGCAAACCTTGCACTTGACTCTTATCTGTGTTGTGGTTTCTGCCATTGGGCGTCTGGTCATTTAACTTGTTCTGTTACAACTATGAATAAATTTATGTAGAAGAAACAAATGTGTAATGGCAGTACAATTGCCCTTAAAACTAATAGAACAACATCTTAACACATTAAAGTGAAGCCAGGTTTAGAAGTCTTAAGAGCAAATGAATATGGTTCTGGCATGGTCAGATTCATTTCATGACTGAAAAAATGCATAATGCATAACGGACATACTGAGCCATGTAATTGCCATGTACAGTATAACCCCTCTGGGCCCTTTCATGTGTTCACACATCAGCTCTGTATGTATGCTTTTGTCTGATATGACAGCTTGTCTAATTTTCAGACTTGCTCAATTTAGTTTCTTTTGTGTTAAGCCTTCACAATGATCCATCCATTTAGAACACAATAACTGATGACAACATAAACTTGTATTGATGAGGTGAATTTAATTAAAAAATTGATTAGATTTATGTGGCACTTTACACGTCATGTGACACATCACAGCGCTTGCAGTGAGTCCATTATTCATTCGCTCCAAACAGTCACTGATAGTAGAAATCTACTGCTATAGCCAGAGCTGCCCTGGGGCAGACTGACAGAAATGTGGCTGCCAATCCACACCAGCGACCTCTCCAACCACCACCGAACATTTATGCTCATTCATACACCAGTGTCATGGACACTGGAGGCAAGGTGATTTCACTGTCTTGCACAAGGACACAATAACATGATGGCTGGGATGAGCGGGAATATAGTCAATATTCATTAATGTTTATTTACTCCAATATACCCCCATTCATGATTGCACTTGGTGATGCATAGAGTGCATATACCACTTTCGGCAAATCGTACAGTTTGAAAATAAAGCACGGCTACAGATGGAGAATAACATGTTAACGTTTATTAATCCTCCAGAACCGTGATATGCTCAGCCACAGATATTTTCAAAGATACATCAGGTATGTACAGTGGCATAAAATGTTTTACAGTTTGCCACTGGTCCTGTTTTAGTACGGTCCTTTTCTCACTTGCAGGACTGCACCAGAGTTCGCCAGTTAATTCGAATTGAGACTGTCACGCGCGGCTCTAGGGAGCCACGCAATAAGAGCCAAGGGCGAGCCAGTGAGTCGTGATGTTTTATTAAAGGTGAGGGATGAGGGATGAGGAGAGCACAGATACTCGTACAGAGGTACACTCACAGGTTGCACAGCGCAGGAGCAGTGCGCTCGTACCGGACATAGGGGTAACAAGGCGTACATACTCACAGCGGGTTACAATCACAGGAATGCTGTAAGGGGAGTAGAGGCTGACACCAGACGAAGGGGCTTCAGCCTAGCAGTGTCATATCCGGCTCTAGGGAGCCGGGCAATCAGAGCCAGGGACAAGCCAGTGAGTCGAGATGTTTTATTCTGGGTAAGGGATAAGGGATGAGGAGAGCACAGACACTCATACAGACGTACATTCTCAGGCTGCACAGCGCAGGGGTAGGTAGCTCGTACCGGACGTGGGGGTAACAAGACGTGCATACTCACAGCGGGATACAAACACCGGAATGCTGCAAGGGGAGTTGAGGCTGACACCAGACGAAGGGGCTTCAGCCTAGCAGTGCTTATGTCGCAGCCCCGAATGATCGAAGCTGCTCCTCTTTATACTCATTAACAGCGCCCCAGCTGATGAGGATTAATTGGCCCCAGCTGTCCCGTGACACTGACAGCTGGGAACCAGCTGAGGCACTGCCCAATGAGAGGCAGGGATAAAAGGAGCATGGGCTGAGCGCCGAGCCGGCGTCTCACCCCATGGTGACAGAGCCTCCCCCTCACGGTCGGGCTCCCGAACGACCAGGAACATCCCAGCCCCCCCCCTCCCCACCTAGGGTGGGCGGAAGGGAGGCAGGACCGGAGGGGAAGATGCAAAGGGAAGGACAAAAAAAAAAAAAAAACAATAGACCAATGTAGGGCAGCAGGGCAGAGAAAAAAAAACCCAAATACAATACCCTACAACACAGGGAAAAGGATTAACCCAGAGCACAGTTAGGGAGAAAACTGAGTTAGGACACAGGTAGGGAAAATACCAAATATGACTACAGACAGCATACAAATAATGTATAGATCGGGGCAAAAAAAAGAAAACCAAAAACCCACCAAAAAGGTGGCAGGAATGAATAAAGCAATCACAGAGTATAGTTAAGGGGAACAAAACACACTACTCCATAATGCACCAACAAGACAAAGGTCAGGACAAAAAATGATGAAAAACACTGTGCATGGATACTAAAGAAAACAAAACACACAGCACTGAATATATAAAAGATCACCTAAAGAAACAGAGGTGACAAGGACAAATGGGTAATAATGAAGTACGGTTAAGTGGGAATGAAACACATTACTTCAAACAATAACAAACACAGTCAATGTTAAAGTCGGGGCTAGGGAAGGCCCCCCACGAGGATAATAAGACAGAATGGGGTGATCACAGAGTATGGTTGAACAGGAAACCACACGCATACTCCATGATGCACCGACGAGGCCAAGGTAAGGATGAATGAAAACGCTGAGTAAAGATAAGAAAATGCAATACACAGCGCGATACATAAGGTGAGTCACCAAGAGGAAAAAAAAGGTGACAGGGTAACAGGATAACAATACGATAAAAATGCTGAGTATGGTTAAAAAAAAAAAAACACACAGCACAAAAACATATATCCCCTAATGGACAAAGAAACTACACCCGAGTGACTTCAATAATAATAAAAGAAGTAAAGGACACCCGAGGAGACGGCAGGCAGAGTCCAAAACGGCCGGAATTGTTCTGGTAATCTCCCCGCCCATTGTCCAGTTGGCAACCCGGGGAAGAGAAATGTTCGGACGGCGAACTCTGGGCCCAGATCCCAGGAATCCAGTCCAACGGCTGCCGAACCAGGCCGCCCAAAGGCAAACACAGACCAGTGGGGGGAAACCAGATCGCCGAACCGAAAGTTTTGCGGGTCGGGTCGTCGACCGCATCACTCAACCACCAGGACCGTTGAGACGGACGAAGGGTCAGAGCGGATCCCGGTGGAAGAGGCTCAGGGGAGAGCCGATGACGAGGGCGGCGGGCCTCAGGGAAACGGCCACCTCCTCACCGGACCTGGACAACACTGGGGCAGCACCCACGTCGGACCCCGATCGGGCCTCAGGCGAACCCACGTTGGACACTGCACCAGAACCGACCTCCAACGTTGAACCCGGACCCTCCAGCACCACGAGGAACAGCAACTCCTCGCCGGTGACCCTGGAAGAAGGCTCAGAAGAGAAAACAGAACCGGGATCAGGATCACCGGCAGCGCCAGAACCCGGCGAGACGAGCTCAGACGCAGCGGACGGCTGCACCCTGCTCGTCTCCCCTGGAGATAGGCTGAAGGCTCAAGGATAAAAAGAGAGAAAAGAAAGGAGAGCACTCGCCTGATCTCGGGTTCTGACGCCGTCCAGGACTGCGAAGATCCAGGATCCGTCGTCAGGAGGTCGTTGTCAGGCTCCCATCTAGCCGCGTCGGGCCCCGCAGCCAGCACGATGGTCAGCGCAGCTTGAGATCCCTCCAGCTCAGGTAACCCCGCCGACGACCCACTCGGCGTGAAGCCAGAAGAATCTCGTCCCGCTGGACCGAACCGCTCCTCCGTGGAGACCCAGGGACGCTCAGTCGTCAGCGTAGACTCCACGCAGCAGTCAGTCCCCCTCCTCCGTCCGCAATGTAGCTGCGGAACCACAGGCCCTCTCCATATCCCACCACGTTGACCCGGAGCCGGGGACCGCTCGGCGGAGAGAGACACAGAGGATGCGGGATTAGGCATACAGGTTACAGCAGGTGGGGAGAGTTCAGGGAGCTGCGAACCCTGAACTTCTCCTCCAGGGATGTGACAGAGCAAATCATTAAGCAGGTGTGAAAAAACAATGACTTGCCTGCCCCCTGGAGGTTGAGCATCGCCTGCTGTAGTGGAATCTGCTTCTTCCTCTCCCCGCCCGGCGATAACGGAGGACCCCCCGGGAATTCGTCTGAGGGTCGCTCGCGTTGTCTCCAGCAGAGAGCTCACCAGGCCGGGATTCCAGGAACACACAGCGGTCAGGAAGCGCGTCGAGGAGGAGGGGGAAACAGCCGGGGTGAGCCAGCCCGAATGTCCAGGAATGACAGCGGGGGAACGAGGCTCAGGGGACGAGGCTGTAGAATCTCCACACTGACGAGGCGAAGGGATGACAGCTGCGTGGGAGGAACGGTCCTGACGATGACCCAGAACTGGATCCGGACGAGGTTCGTGCAGAGGTGACTCGGCGATGTGATGACGACTACTCCCAGGGAACGAAGCGAGGGGGAAACCCAGGATTCGCCGCTCCAAATCGGAGATCGAGACGAGGGAGGCGTCGAGCACGGGAAAGCTTCGTAGCCCTGAAGTCCTCACCATCAATCTCACTGCCGCCGCCACATGCCTGAAGGTGGTGACAGGAAACACAGTAGAGCTCGCGACAGCCACTCGACCCCGGACATAACTGCTGTCAGCTGCGGCTCCTTGAAGGGAATCCCGAGTGACGTGGCGCAGGTCGGGGGAAGTCCTCTGGTTGGCGCGAACTCCCGGACTGGAATAGCGGCAGGAACGGGACTCCGAAGCGGGGAAAGACGTCGCCCACTTCGACTCCCTGCCGGGATTTCCATCCACCCCGTGGAGCTTCTCTTGCTGTGTACCTGCAGCGTCTATCCTGGCACTGTCCTCCAGATGGCACAGAGAGTGAGGGTGACAGTCCAGGAGCTCCCCAGCACGGCCCGGACGCCAGCGCCCCACGCCGGAGGCGCCGTGCAGGGCGAAGAACGTCCCGTCGACAGCCCCCGAGATGGACCCCAGCCCGCCGCCCCGGCGCCGGAAGCGACCCCTGGGAAACGGCATGCCAGCAGCGCCGACACCCGGACAGAAAGGTACATTTCCACAGCGACTCACGGCCGCCGGCAACTCTTCTGGCTGCGACATACTGTCATATCCGGCTCTAGGGAGCCGGGCAATCAGAGCCAGGGACAAGCCAGTGAGTCGAGATGTTTTATTCTGGGTAAGGGATAAGGGATGAGGAGAGCACAGACACTCATACAGACGTACATTCTCAGGCTGCACAGCGCAGGGGTAGGTAGCTCGTACCGGACGTGGGGGTAACAAGACGTGCATACTCACAGCGGGATACAAACACCGGAATGCTGCAAGGGGAGTTGAGGCTGACACCAGACGAAGGGGCTTCAGCCTAGCAGTGCTTATGTCGCAGCCCCGAATGATCGAAGCTGCTCCTCTTTATACTCATTAACAGCGCCCCAGCTGATGAGGATTAATTGGCCCCAGCTGTCCCGTGACACTGACAGCTGGGAACCAGCTGAGGCACTGCCCAATGAGAGGCAGGGATAAAAGGAGCATGGGCTGAGCGCCGAGCCGGCGTCTCACCCCATGGTGACAAGCAGTGCTTATGTCGCAGCCCCGAGTCATCGAGGCTGCTCCTATTTATTCTCATTGGCAGCGCCCCAGCTGATGAGGATTAATTGGCCCCAGCCGTCCGTAATGCTGCCAGCTGGGAGCCTGCTGAGACGCTGCTCAATGAGAAGCAGGGGTGAAGGAAAACATGGGCTGAGCGCTGAGACGGCATCTCACCCCATGGTGACAGAGACCACCTCCTTCAGGAGGTCTCGGGACGGTTCCTTTGGTGCACACCTGAGTGCGATTACCATGTTTTCACCAGACAAAATGAACCACACTAATGGAGAAAATGAGCTTGAGTTCGATTGAAACAAATTAAAGCCTCTAGGTGTGAAAGCGCCCTTAAAATTATATCACATGTTGGTGGGAGTGACCTTCCCAGCCTCTCTGTCCCACTTCCAAACAAAGCCTACATTTGTGTATGTAAATGCCAACTGCCCTACCCGTTTTCTACCAGACTACTAGCGTTCTACACACACTGCAGTAATTACTGTTAATGCAAAATCCAGTCCCTCAAACACTTCATTCAGCCAGGGTAAATTTTATCATGACATCAATTAGTTAGAAATTAAAAGAATGCAACACAAAAAAACCTTTTCATTCCAGACTTTTTGAGGTCCCCTCCCTGCAGTGGGCCCTGGGTAAACAATACCCCCACACACACCCCAGTCCAACACCCCTGCTCACAGTAATCAGGTTTTTGGATTTAAAACATCCACGGGTTTTCGCAGTCCAAAGACATTGTAGGATGAAGAGCCTATAAAATTATTTGTCATAAGGTACAGGAATTATTTATTTTATTTAATCGTGGGTGTGAAAGGGGGGCGGAGTTGAACCATCACTTCTACACCAGCTAAATTAAATAAAAGCACTCGTAAAAGGGGCACCAGTCCTAACGGACAATAAAATTAACTTTAGTTTTAATTAATTTTGTACCTTAAATTGCTTAATGAATCAGTCTCAAAGTTTCAGTGAGTTTTTGTCCTGCCGTGATTAGGAAACCTGTATATGCGAAAGGAAAACGCTTCAACTGCTCTTATTCACTCGTTTATTAAAATCATTCAGGTTACATGGCATGGCGTTCAAATGATGAATAAACAGATTCAGATGATGACAGCGTAAAATATCACATCAACTGATATTGAGTTCCTGAACATAAAATCCAGCATTACACCTCTGTAGAACCAAGGAGAAACAGACTTATGTTTCAACGGTGAGACTGGAATGTTTTAACAAAACAACGCAATTTTATGGGGAAAATTCATAAGCTAATTATCTAAAAATGACTCCTGAATTAATCTACAAAATTTTAAGGGCAGTTACTTAAAAATGACTTAAAGTTTTCGTTCAGTTTACAGTCCTATCCTGTGGCTGAGACTAATTGAGCCCTGAAATACGGGCGATATTCAATTGTAATTTAATTGTTAGGACATCACGTTTTAACCCAGAAATAGGAGGAATAAGTCTCACTCACACACGGCCGTAGGTCCAAATCCCGCTGGTCGGTACCGCTGGGGGTTTTTTTGAAGCTCGGACGTCGGGAGGAAGCGGCTGCTATCCTCACTCACAGCCGTGGGGCGATAACTCAGCTGGGTGGCCCTTCAAAGAGACATTTGCAGCCGTGGGTGGTTTTGTCTCAGGGCGGCGTGAAAAGTCCTTGGGAAAAGAATCCAAATTTGGGGTCTCTTGTAGCTGGATCGACCCAAAACTGAAGGAAAATCTTCTCAGTCTCTGTTCTCTTTAACTAGGCAAATTAAAGGTCCACTTTAATGGCGTGAAAAGTCATAAAAAAAAAGTGTTAGAAAAACATTTACTAGGATAAGAATGGCTTCTGAGGTGAAAGAAAAAGTTTGAGAATTTGATTCTCTAAAAAGGGACGAGCTCTAAAGAAAAATGGTTTCTCCTCAGTTTCCAGAATATAAGAAAAGATTTGACAAACACACAGAGAATAAAATAAAACTTCACAGGGCCTCGAAACGGTGGAATAAAATCTTCTGAGATCTAGATTACTATTCTGCTTCTTTAATCTTAATTTAGTTCCTCTAATTCTTAATTCTATTTCTAGCTAATCTTCCTGCCTGTTGTCTGATCTCTGACTTTTTTTTAAAACTCTTAACTGTACTGTGTCTCAACTGTTAACCCTTGTCTTTTTTTCATGTGTACTCAAATCTAACTTCTGTCTTTTAAAGTTACCTCGCCGGGTCGTAAAACTGATGAGGTCAGTCGTCAAACGACCAATCTACTCTTTCAGAATCAGTTTGAAATGGCTGTTATCCAATGTGAAAACATTTCTTTGTTTGAGAGCAGCCAACCAAATGGAGACACCATCCCATGAATTTTCAGAGGGAAAAATCAACAGTCAGTTCTTATAAGATAAATGCTCAATATAAAATCTAACTAAATTAAATGACTTGGCTAATATATGGTGATCATGCATTTATACCATTACTCCAATAACACTCATGAATATAACATTTCTTATACATAATTATAATACATGCATTCACATTTAGATCAAGATTAGAACAGCAGAACATGCAGCAAACCATGGTTGGTGATAAGGGGGATGATTTTCAGTGTCCTTAGGATCCAGGATAAGCTGAAAGAAACTTAATATTTAGAACAAATTAAAAGTCATCCTACGTACTGAAAACACATTCCGTAGGTATCCGCTAGGAGGTACTGTTGAGCTGTAGATGATTTCCTTAGTATCTGGCGAAGGCCTGGACAGCATAGGCTATAAAACCGTCAGATTAAGTGGTTTATGACTCTTTTAAAAACATTGGTTTCCTGTGAAAAGGTACGTTATCAAATGCAGTGTTCATGTTGAGAGGTCTGGTCTCCTGAGTTTTATGTTCCTTTGAGCCTTTAAAAGCAAACTCTGATACTTACAATCTCTGCAAGCGGCAATTGTTTACATTGGGGTCCTGGGAAAGCAAGCATCTTTGGTCAGGTCTGGAAGAAGCCTGCATGAGTCAGCAAAAAGCCAGTGATATTCCTGAGAAGGCAGAAAGGTGATATTCCTGTGTAATGAATAAATTGAAATTCCTGTAAACTGGAGAGAAGTGATCTTGTCTTGGTTTTGAGGAGGACGATGATGCTACAGTTCCCCCCTTTGTAGCGATGGTGAGCATCGGTCAGCGTCGGTACACATCCATGGCAGCTTCGTCTCCTTGGCAACACTTGACCTAAATACTGGGTTAAAAGGTTTGTGTGATGTCCATACACACTAGCATGCAAACAGTATCTATTACTAAGTACAGATCTTTGACTTTGGTTTACTGGAAGGACTTCCATGAATTTCAAAAATTAATTTGAATATGGACAAATGTAGATTATAAAATTGACTTGGAGTAGTAAGCTAAGGCATAGGTCTTGAAATGACTCAAAAATTCTAGCTACAAAAATAAGTGTGTAGTCTTACATACCTGAGGTAGGAATCTTGGTCTACAATGAAATAGCTATCATAGTTGTAAAAAAAAAAAAAAAAAAATAGTTTGAATGGGTACAAAAATCAAAATGGAGTGCAAGAGCTATATATAAAAATATAGGTTTGTATATAAGCATGCATATAACTTTTAAAAATTCTAAAAATAAAGAGAAATAAAAGTCACAACAAAGAATGCAAAACAAAAATGTATTGCTTATCTGAGGTAGATGTTTAGGTTAAGCAATATTGAGTTAATTCAAGGAGGTTCGAATTGAATTGGTTTATTTGTACTAAACCATGGTTCCACAGAGGTCTTACTCAGAGGGTGCTTGAGACCTTTGTTCTGGAAGACTGAGCGAGCATGGGGAGTCATCATTGTTCTTTGAGTGGCAATGAGGAATAACTTTGTGACATCTGAAACAGGGGCAAGAAGCGGTGAAGGCAGACTCGTTGTCAAAGTGTTAGCTGAAAGTCTAATATTTTTAGCTACCTTTCGAAGAAACACAGACATTAGATGTGGGTGAGCAAGGTCACCCTCTAACATGAAGAGTGACAAGTCCAAGACCTTGTTGAGTTTGAATGAGGCTTTGGAGCAAACATTCAAAACCAACACAGTATCTTGCAAAGTTTTGGTAACAGTTGGTGGTTCAACTGTCTGGCATTTCAGTGTAGCGGTGTTGACTGATTTAACAGTAGACGTGCTAAGGGTAGCAAGGGGCCCTAATGATGAGGCCGTGGTTGAGAATCTACCTAAGGATTGTTGACTTCTTGTTTGGGTTCTGTCCAGTTCTAACTGGGCGAAGGTAGGTGAGAGTGCTAGGTAGAGAGCTAAACTGAAAAACAGGAGGGCCATCGTCCTGGTCAACAAATAGAAGTGAGTCATTTTAATCTTGAGCTTCTTGTCAGTTTTCCTTTTCTTGAGGTACCTGAGTGGTAGGTGAAAGTTATTCTTAGAGGTGGAACAACTTTGTTAGAGGCTGAGCTCTAAGCTATTAGTGTTTATCACCTTTAGAGGGTTTTGTGATTATTGACTTAAGCTAGTGATGTTGTTGATTTTGTTTGTACTACTTTGAAATAGTAACTTGATGATACTGAAAGAAATTTTGCGGGGTCTTTTAAGGTTAGATTTTAGGGAAGTCAGTTAGTTTGGGTTAACTTTCTCCTTTTGAAGGTTTAATGCAGTTACCTGATTGAGGAAGAGAAATGCGACCGAGAATGTCTGAGGCTGATCGTCAGCTAACAGTTATCTATCGGGCGCAAACAAGATTTAGGTTTGTTTACTAACTTAATGGAACAGTGTTGTCCCCGACAAGTCCCATGGGGTTTTTGTAAGCTTTGATTTGATTACGGTGGACCCATTTGGAGATGGGGTCCTGGCGACCTTTGCTTATTTTGATTTGGTAAACGACCGGAGAGAGTTTATCTGTGATCGTGTGTGGACCTGTCCACCTGGGGAGGAACTTCCGAGCGAGTTTTCCTGCTCGTGTGTTGGTCTGTCCTGTCTGAGGAATGAAAGCATAATAGAAAACCTTGTCTCCCACTTGGAGTTCGTCATGTGAGGCTTTCTGAACGTAGTAGGCTTTGCGTCCTTCAGCTGATCGGTCCAAATGTTTTTGGGCAAAGGCAAAAGTCTGTCGGAGATGTTTGATCAGGTCAGTCATGTACTGGTGAGTAGTGTAAGCTGTAGCAACACTGGCTTCTCCAGGTTGGTAGAGTAAATGCAGGGGCAAAGTCATTTGCCGGCCTGTCATCATTTCAAAAGGTGACACCCCCGTAGCTTCATGGGGTGTGGCTCGGATGGCCATTAAGACCAGCGGGAGCTTTACATCCCAGTCTTTTTGGTGTGGTGAAACATACTTCTTCAGTATGTTGATCACAGTTCGGTGGGTTCTTTCAACCTGTCCGGAGGATTGTGGGTGGTGACTAATATGGAAGTTAGCTTTAACTCCCAAGGTTTCCCACAGTTGTCGCATGACTTCGGCGGTGAAATGAGTGCCGCGGTCAGAGTTGATTCGGCTTGGCAGACCAAACCTAGAGAATACGTGGTTCATCAACAAGTAGGCCGTGGTTTCTGCCGTGTCATTAGGAGCAGGCAGGCACTCGACCCATTTGGTGAAAGCACATGTGACTGTGAGGAAGTATTTGTTTCCTCTGGCTGACCGTGGAAGGGGACCTACCCAGTCAATTTGGAGGTCAGACCATGGGAATGAAATGCCTCTTTTCTGTAGGGGTGCTCGATGCATCGGGTTGGTTGGTTGAAACTGGCAACATACGAGACATCCCTTTATGTAGTCGGCTACATCCTTTCGCATGTATGGCCAATATGCCACTTGTTTGAGTGCGTTGTACGTTGCTTTGACGCCTTTGTGTCCTGCAGTTGGGAGATCATGGGCATGAACAATCATCACCCCCCTCTGGTTACGAGGGACCACAAGCGCAGGCGTAGGGAGTTCATCGGAAACATGAACTAGAATGCCATTTCGCAGCTGCAAGGATGATCGTGTGGCAAAAAGTGGCTTCAAGTCTGGAGTGTCAGCGAGATCCGAGTCGGATGGTGCATTAAGTGCAGGATCTGAGATGTATTGTATCATTTTATGGACCGCAGGGTCAAGGGTTTGAAGAGAGATAAGGTCAGCGTCAGTGAAAACAGGGTCAACCGCAAGGGGACCTGTGGTTTGTGTCGTGTCTTGGGCCCTGTTAGTCTGGGCCCTAGTGACTGCGCAGACTGTAGGGGTGGGTGGGTGGGACTGTGAAGTCGGCACCTGAGCAGAATCAAAGGACCAGGGTGTGCCTTGTATAGCTCCTTGTTTTGCAAGTGAGTCCACAAGGTCATTCCATTCTTTGTCCTGACCTGGTGTGCGCGAGTGACCTCTGACCTTTTTCCAATACACTTGGAGGTTGTTGGAGGTGACCAGGTGATCACATGCCTTGAAAAGGTCTTGATGTTTAACCGGTTTGCGGTTGGAGGTTATAAAACCTTTGGCCTTCCAGAGTGTTAAATGACAAGTGAAACTGAGACGTGCATAGTTGGAGTCAGTGCAGATGACCAATGTGCGAATGCCATGGTCTACAGCAAGTTGCAGTGTAATGAGCACGCCTGCGATTTCCGCATACTGAGATGATTGGGAACCCAGTTGATAGTTGTGGGGTTCACAAGGCTGATTGTTCAGCCATGCCACACCCACACCAGCACGAATGTGAGTTTCATGGTGAAAAGAACAACCATCGACATAGGCGGTGACCATATCTTGGCAGATGTTCTGGTCAAAGTAGTGATGGTTTGGGTCTTCAGTGACTGTAGGTGGCTCTGCACGAATGGATGGTCCTGGAGTGTCCTCAGAGCACCGTTGGCAGGCAGCCAAGTCTGTGCCGAGAGGGCTTCTCAACTTTTGTGCGTAGCGGATCTCCACATCAAAGCTTTGTAGAGCCATCAACCAGGAGGCTATTCTGGCATTTGTTACAACGCCTTCTCTGATGCGTTGACTGTTGAGGAAGACCACTGGTTGGTGGTGAGTCTCAACTGTGATTCTCTGGCCTCCCACATAGTTGGAGAAATGCTTGATTGCCCATACAGTGGCCAGAAGGGCTTTTTCACAGTCCGAGTATTTCAGTTCCGGGCCAGAGAGGGTTTTGCTGGCATAGGCCACGACTCGTTTGTCGTGGTCGTAGATTTGGTATAATCCAGCACTTAAGCAGTTGGCAGAGAATCCCACTTGTAAGAAGAATGGCTGGTCGCAGTTGGGATAGGCCAAACATGGTGCTGTGCATAACTTTTGCTTCAACGCTAGCATAGCCTGTTCTTGAGCCTCAGACCAAATGAAAGGGATGTCCTTTCGTAGGAGGTCTGTAAGGGGTTTTGCCAAGTCTGCATAACCCTCCATGAACTGACGTGAGTAATTGCATACCCCTAGGAAGCTCCGGAGTTCGGAGATGTTGGTAGGGGCTTTGATGTTTAACACACCTTGAATTCGTGCCGTTTGTGGTAGTACCCCTTTGGATCCTACCAAGAGACCGACATAGTTGACTTTGGTTTTGCACCATTGGCATTTGGAGAGAGAAACTTTGGCTCCAGCTCGCGTGAGCTGGCCAAGGACATGGTCAATTTCAGTGAGGTGGGTGTCCAGAGTTGGACTCCGAATGAGAATGTCGTCAACATAGATAAGGTTACCTCTGTCTCGGGCGTCTGGACATGCTTTGTTCAAGAAAATGTTGAACTCTGCAGGAGAGTTGGCATAACCGAAAGGGCATCGGGTGAATGTGTATTGGCGATTCGCGAACGTGAAGGCCAGTTTGTGTTGGTCTTCAGCTTGGACAGGAATAGTCCAAAAACCAGAAGCAATGTCCAGTGTTGAGAAGTATTTGGCATCTTTGACTCTAGGGAGTTCTTGCTCCAGTTGAGTCATAGGCCACCTAGAGAGAGGAACTTGAGTGTTCAATTTCCTGTAATCAATGGTGAGTCTCCACTTACCATTGGGCTTTAGGACAGGCCATAAGGGAGCTGAGTAGGTACTGTTGCATGGCCTGATTATGCCACGGTCCAGTAAATCATCGATTATTTCTTGTACTGGGCCGTACGAGGCCAAGGGAATCTTGTACTGCCTGACGTAGGTTGGAGGGGCGTCAGGTGGTGTAGGAATGCGTACTGAGTGGATTGTGGTCAGTCCACAGTCCAAGGAGTCTTTGGAGAAGGATTGTTCATACTTAAGAAGAACTTGGTGAAGTTTTTCACGTTCTCCGTCAGAGGTTAGGGCATCAGCATCAGCTACCACCTGTGCAATCTCTTCAGCGATAGTGAGGACTGGTTTCGGCGGAGCATTGCTGGGATTGTCATTGGTTTGCTGATCGGACTCCGATGGAAGGAGTTCAATGGCTTGGACAAGCATTTGGTCATTGTTGGTCAAGTCGATTCGTCCCACTGACTCTTTGTCGGGGGTTGGTATTGACACAAGAGCGATGGCCTTAGAAGGCTTAGTGTAAATGACTGTAGGTTCAAGAGAGTTGGGCCAAAGAGAATCGGGGAGGCCGCCTAGCACAGGAACAGT
Organism: Pholidichthys leucotaenia; assembly: GCA_020510985.1. NCBI lineage: Eukaryota > Metazoa > Chordata > Actinopteri > Cichliformes > Pholidichthyidae > Pholidichthys > Pholidichthys leucotaenia. Next base: position 353,716,049 of record CM035842.1, on the reverse strand, counting down.
CAGTTCAAAATCGTGGAAATCTGTGGTGATGAGCCAGCCAAGAGGCGTGGCCTTGGGCAGGACGATGGTCTCTGCCGTGGGATTGTTAACCGGTAATGTGGTGGTTCTGTATTCTAGGCTTAGAAGGGGCATGGCCTCCAGAGTTAAGCCTAGCTTGTCAAGCAAAGGGGCCGGTTGAAAAAATGCTTGTGGATGCATAAGTTTCTGTCCTGTTTGAATGCATAGTTGGACTGGGTAGCACGTGACATTAGCAGGTATGAGACAATGTTGGGTGTTCAGTACCTGGCAGGCCTCAGGGATGGTCTGGCCTGACTTTAGAGTGTCAAGATCTGGTTTAGAGTGAGCGTCTCGAACTGAGGTGAGAGACCATAAGACATTGTTTATGGTATCAACCTGGGTTCCAAGTCTCACAAGAAGATCACTGCCGATGTAGACTGCATGTGGCAGGTCGGGAACGACCAAGAAGGGATGCGTTAGCAGTCTGTGGTTCCACTGAAGGTGGAGGGCGCAGATACTTCTGGCGACCAATGTTTTGTTTGATTTGGTCCCAGCAGGGAAATGAAAAGACTTGTTAGTGACCATAAGGTCAGGGTATTTCTCGTGTAGAGAGTCGAAAAGTGTCTGGCTGATTGCAGATTTATCAGCCCAGAGAGCCAGTACCACGTCTACTACGTGGGAGCTTTGGATAGCTAGTCCTTTGACCACTTGGGGGCAGTACTCTTCGTCAACTGCCCCTGGTTTTAGGGTGCAAAGAAATGAACTGTGTTCATTTAAGGTTGGGTTGTCAGATGTGGTGACCTGAAAAGGGGTGTCTGTTTCAGCTTGGTCCCCAAGGTCACCTTCCGTCAAACTTTGTTGGGTCAGCAGTGCGAGTGGGTTGACTCCTGGAACATCCAAGGTGTCAAGAGTGTAGCACTGTGATCCGGTTGCTTCAGGTAGAGTGGTTGGAAGAGGTTGTCGAACTTGAGCCCATAGCTTGAGATTCTTGAAGTCTATCAGAGGCTCAAAGCGATTAAGTAGATCTTTGCCTATCAGCAATGGAATTGAGTTGAGATTGGACACATAGACCGGGTGGATCAAGGTCATGGGCCCAATGGAGATTTGTATCAATGACATGTGTGACACAGTCGTGTTTGAGGGTGCATAAGGTTGAACAGCTAAGGAGCAAGGTCTTAGTTTCAAGTCTTTGTGCGCATAATTAGCAGTGACACGTAGGTGTTCAAAAAGGTCACGCGACATGAGTGTGATGTCCGCGGCAGTATCTAGTAGGGCTTCGTGCGTCATCACATCTTCCAGGGTCAATGACAGGAAAAATTTCCGTGCAACCCCCCTTTCGGTTAAATCACACAGAAATTCTTGGACCGGTGGTTCAACGCAGATTAAAGAGTCGCCGGTTTCGGGCGAGTGAGGTTTTCCAGGTAGCTGGACTACCAAAATGGCACTGGGTGGCGTTGCATTTTGGAGTTCCTCCTGAGTTTCGGGTGGAGGATGCTCGATTGGGTCTTTGGTATCCTTCCCCTTTGTAGTAGGAGAATCCTCAGGGTTGACTTGTGGCAAACCTAAAGGATCGTTTGGGGTGGTCACAATATTTATGGCTAGGACATCTGGTTTCTTGTCCTCTTTTGCCTCCTTTTTCCTCTTCAGTTCGTCAAGTATGCGTTGGAGAGTCTCCAGGTCTTCTTGGCTGAAAATGGGCTTTTCTTTCTTCTCCCAGGGTTTGGAGTTCTTTCCAGGGGGAGGTCTTGCTTCCCTGTTGAAATTTTTCCGGCGGTACGAAGGAGGTGACCACCTTCCGCGATTATGCAAGTCTCGAAATCGATATCTGTCATCCCGGGTATCCGTACCGTATTCTCGTGACTTACCTGGTGGACTCAGTCTCCGACGGTAGTCAGGTTTTGGTGATGTTGTCTTGGCACTTGGTGTCAAAAATTTTTCCGGGTCATGACTCGACTTATCTTGACTAGAGGACTGTCGTCGTTTTATTTGTGACCGAGATGCTGGAACAGGGGCTGGCCTTGGGGCGCCCTCTAGGTCCAGGGTGTCTGATGCGGTGTTGACTGCTAACACCGCGGTAGACTCGGTATGCTTCTGATTGCTTTGTCGCTGTTTCTGGAATGCATAATGTGCAAACTCTCTTAGTTGGTTTATCGAGTTTGTCTTTGGGTTAGCCATGACTCCAAGGTGGTGTCCAATCGTGGGATGGAGATTCTGAATGAAAAGAGCCTTGAAATTGTGGTCTTCTTCCATCTCAGGCATGTTTTGAGATCCAAAATATGCGCGCAGGAGTCGCTGGTAGTATGCCTGTGGAGGCTCTAAGCGACCCTGTTTCACAGCTAGGGCTGTCGCTAGCCCTGACTGTAAGCAGTCGTCGGAAAACTCTCTTTCGATGGCTTCATAGAGCTTTCGGCGGTTCATCTTAATGTCAAATGGTTGCCGATCTATAAATTTTGATACCGACCTGTTGGATGTCAACTTGATCAAATAAATGCGGTCGTCAACCGTAGCATCAGGGTATTTACGCAAGTAGTAGTCGATGTCTTGCAAATAAGCCCTGGTATCAGGTGACCCACTGGTTGAGGGGTCAAATTTCGTGACGTGGCGAGCGATCTTATTGAGATCTCCATCGGATGGAATTTGCACACGTCTTTCACGTTGCTGTTCGGGTCTGAACGGGTCAGGTGAGTGTGAGCCGGGGGAGTCCCCATCCCATGAGGGGATGCCCCCCTTTGTCGAGGGAACCGGCCTGTTCATGGATTCTGATCTCAGATCCCTTTGTTTGCGGTGGTCTTCCAGCTCTTCTTGGACGTCCTGAAGACCTTGTTGTGCTTCTTGTAGGAGCAGTTTGCATTTCCCATAATTGGAGCTTGTTTCGTCCAATTGACCTTCAACTTCCTTGAGTTGATTCTCTTTGTAAAGCAGGGCGGTTCTCAATTCCTCGTTTTCTTGCTGAAGTGAGGTATTGTTGTCTTCTAGTCGTTGCTTTTCTTCCTCTGCTTGTTCCAGATTTAGCAACGTCTGATCGAGCGTAGCTTGGGTGTCTTCTTTCTCTATGCGAGCTTGTTCCTGCTTTTTCACAAGGGATTTGTTCTCTTCCTGAAGAGAAAGGATGGTTGTTTGTCGTTTCACCAGTTCCTTTTCAGCGTAGAGTACTCGGGTTTCAGCTCGTTTTAGCCTTGCAACTAATGCTAGTGCAAACTTTCCTAACACACCGGGGATTTCCTTTGCTTTCGGTGGGTTAGCTTCGCATTCATCCGAAAGTTTTTCCGTGATTTGCTTCAAATCTTTTGGTAGAGTATCCCGAACTTGTTTGGAGAAACCGGGTATAAGGTCGGAAGCCAACTCTTCCAATATTGCTTGAAGGTCATTTAATTCGTCAAGTGGATTCGACATGTTTGACCGTTTGTGTAACGCTTAGCTTGAAATCAATTCGTTGATTATAGCTAAAGTTGTGTGTCAAGAGTTAACCTTGAGTGTCGTTTTACAGTGAGGGTAATTACAAGCTTCTTTTTGGAGTTTGTTTCAACTTCCAGGCTTGTAAGAAGGAAAGCAAATATTTTGGAATTCTTTAGAAATGTGGAATAGGTGTTAGTTTATTTGTTGACACTGTATTTTGATTTGTATTTCACAAGACAAAAGCAAAAAAAAAATTTTTTTTGTGTTGATTGACTTCTTTCAGTTCAGTTATCAAAGTGTAGTTTTGGAATAGTCCTCAACTAGGTTGTGAATTTTTTGTTGAATCTCACTTGAAAGTAAAGATTTTATTTACAAAAGAAAAAGAAAGCAGCAAAAATAGAAAAGGTTAAATGCTTTAAGGCTTTAGGGTTACAGTATAAGTCTTCACTTTGTTTTAAAGTTAGAACTGGCTTTGTTCTATTTGTTAAAGCTTATCTTCATTTAAAGCCTTTCAATGTTTTAATATTTACAAGTTAGGAAACAAATGAATTGTCTTTGCGTATTGTCACTAAGGCTTCCTTAGGATTAAAGTTAATGATTATTTAAAAGAGGAGAAAAATTAAAATGTTTTACAGACTAGTCAAAGTTTTCACCTTTTGACTTATTTCAAATCCTGGTGAGAAATAGTGAGTTGGTTAAATGTTTTCCTTCTCCTGGGGAGGAAATATGAATCAAAAGCAACACTGACTGTAAATAAGCTAAAGCTTTCAAGTGTTAATTGCTGGATGTGGTTTCCTAATTTTGGAGAATTTTGGTTAAATATTTAGTAAATCACTAAATTCTTTACCAACATGCACAGGAGTAACATTAACTTGAGTTTAAATGAACATTGTCATTTATTTGAGTCCCTAAGTTGAATGGCTTCCTGTGAAAGAAATTGCACAAAGTGATCTTTAAAACAAAACACATATATATAGCTTCAAAAGTTTGCAGACTTTTAGCATAAGATGTGTGAATATATATGCTTTTAACTAAAAAGATTAAAATATGTGGTTAACATATGTGAGTAAATACAAAGTATATGCTTCTACTGTATTGTGACGTTTGCAAGGGTTCACACAAAAAGACAATGGAGCAGATGGCTGTGATCAACCTGATTTATTTTACACACACCCCGACCCCCAACCTGCTTCTCAGCACAGACAGGAGCGGAGGTCATTCTCACAGACCTCTGTTTACATCACGGTTACACACACATGATACATCTTGCCCTAATCCTGCTAAACACTGCTGGGCCATTATAATGCAGTTATAATGACACAGCAGTATAACTCAGAAGTAACACATTTAACACACACAGTAACGTTTCAAACTGGCAAAGCATGCTGGGAAATCCCTGCTCCCCTTAAAATGGCCCCGACGTTACACTGCCCCCCCCTGGACTGGTTTCTGTCCCCAGAAAATTCAAAGTCCACTTTCAGAAATCCAATGCGAGTCAGCCCGGTGCCAAAGCGGCATGCACGGGCCATCTGAGTCTCGGTCGGAGAATCTGGTTGGGGTAGGGTCCTGGTTTGGTCATCAGCGGGCGGATGGACACATCTGACAGCCTCTGTAGGACCACACACAGTCCCTTCCCTGGCAGCGGGAGTCCCAGGCCCGCTCCGGCCGACTCCCACCGCTGCCAGTTCTCCCAGGCGGCCGCTGGCCCGCATCCATGCGTCCAGCCCTTGCCGCGCCTGGAAAGTGGCCGCATCTTCGTCGCTCCTGCGCCTCTGTGACGTCATCTGCCGGGGGAAGCATCTGCAGGAGGCGGCTTTTTTTCCCGTCCATGCCACCTCGCTCTAATTTAGCGTCGGCGAGGGGCCAGTTTGTCGTGCGCTGTGTGCGGGGCAGTACCATGCCATGTACCCTGGCTCTGTGCAGCGGAAGCCGTCCTTCCTCGCGTCGCCACGGCTGTCTCTTTCGTGCACGCGCTGCTGTGATCTGCCGTAGCTCCTCCTCCACTCGCTCTCAGCACGGTGGTTTCCTCTGATGATCAGCGCGGCAGCCAACTCGACCTGGGCCAGGCGGTCATCCAACAGGTTCTCGCCGTTGTAGCGGGGAATCTTGGCCCGCTGCTGGATGGATGAGACTGTCATTTCCCGGTCGATTGCCGCTCCTAGTCGCTCTGGAATCGCCAGCCCGTCCTGCCCTGAAAAGGGCGGGAAGCGGGGCTGGTTTGCTCTGCTCCGTCCATCGCGGCAAAGCTCTCCAGGGGCCGGCGTCTCAGCTCTACACTCCGTTCCCGGCTGAGCGATGAATCGCTCCGGCCGCTGTACCTCCGCCTGGATCCTCATCTCGCTCCATATCCCACTCCTGACACCAGTGTGACGTTTGCAAGGGTTCACACAAAAAGACAATGGAGCAGATGGCTGTGATCAACCTGATTTATTTTACACACACCCCGACCCCCAACCTGCTTCTCAGCACAGACAGGAGCGGAGGTCATTCTCACAGACCTCTGTTTACATCACGGTTACACACACATGATACATCTTGCCCTAATCCTGCTAAACACTGCTGGGCCATTATAATGCAGTTATAATGACACAGCAGTATAACTCAGAAGTAACACATTTAACACACACAGTAACGTTTCAAACTGGCAAAGCATGCTGGGAAATCCCTGCTCCCCTTAAAATGGCCCCGACGTTACAGTATGTTCTTTCAGTGTGTATGTATGCAGTCAAAAGCTCTTCCACCAATGAGAACAAACTTCTAACACACAAGTTTCCTTTTCCTTTTAGTTCTTGGGATAAAACTTTGAATTGGGTTTAAATTTAGATTGTTCCGGATAATTCGGATTGATTTAAAGTCAATTTGGAAGCTCTGTTTGATTATAAATCAGCTTAATAGATTTGCTCTGCTTTAATCCGAGTGTGCATTCATGCAAGAAATGCAACTCCTATAGTTGACCACACGATGGAGGCAGTTGTCTCTGCCCTCCCAGGGGGAGGAGACACTGGTGACGTCGCTCTGGGCGGGTCTATCGGTCTCACTCAAAATGGCGGCTAGGGTGACTCCCTCTTAGCGCCTTCAAGATGGCGTCTGCACGCTTACTCTGCTCATGCGCAGTTTTTCGTGCACGCCTTTCGGTCACGCGCGCGACTGTGCGTGTTCACGTGACACGACGCGGGCGCGAGTCTCAGCGACAACGCCACGCCTTGCTTTCCAAAATGAGAGTTTAATCTCCAACTTTCACAAATAATGTAACCCCTTTAATTTCGGGTATAGCTTAGCGCTACTTTCCCCAGCGGTTTATTCAGTGACCAGATCAAACCGCGTCCAGCTTAATCTGACGTCACCACGCTTGGGTAATTAAATTACAGAACTGGCCAGTTTAATTACTCCTTTCGGGATAATCGCCGAAAGGTTAAACTGGCGAGAGACAGGACGGTTTTCTTCGCGTTTCTGTCGCTCTAGGCCTTTGTTTCTTAATCCAGCATATAATAATACTGTTTAAACTTCTTTGCATGCATCAAAAACTGTTGACTTTTTAGTGGGCGAATCACTCACCCCCCCTTTGCTATCAGTCAGCCTCCTCAGCGGGGGTTAGGTAAACAACACAGCAGATACACACAGGCAGGAGGAGAGATGCAGGCCTCAGTCTCAAACAAACACACAGACGCGCCAAATAGTGGATCAACATTTGCAGGAAAAAATTATGATTTCAATGAATTTTCTTTTTGCATATACGTTTCCCAATTACAGAGGCCTCACACACGGGGCACCATTAATAATGTAGGATGAAGAGCCTATAAAATTATTTGTCATAAGGTACAAGAATTATTTATTTTATTTAATAGTGGGTGTGAAAGGGGGGCGGAGTTGAACCATCACTTCTACACCAGCTAAATTAAATAAAAGCACTCGTAAAAGGGGCACCAGTCCTAACGGACAATAAAATTAACTTTAGTTTTAATTAATTTTGTACCTTAAATTGCTTAATGAATCAGTCTCAAAGTTTCAGTGAGTTTTTGTCCTGCCGTGATTAGGAAACCTGTATATGCGAAAGGAAAACGCTTCAACTGCTCTTATTCACTCGTTTATTAAAATCATTCAGGTTACATGGCATGGCGTTCAAATGATGAATAAACAGATTCAGATGATGACAGCGTAAAATATCACATCAACTGATATTGAGTTCCTGAACATAAAATCCAGCATTACACCTCTGCAGAACCAAGGAGAAACAGACTTATGTTTCAACGGTGAGACTGGAATGTTTTAACAAAACAACGCAATTTTATGGGGAAAATTCATAAGCTAATTATCTAAAAATGACTCCTGAATTAATCTACAAAATTTTAAGGGCAGTTACTTAAAAATGACTTAAAGTTTTCGTTCAGTTTACAGTTCTATCCTGTGGCTGAGACTAATTGAGCCCTGAAATACGGGCGATATTCAATTGTAATTTAATTGTTAGGACATCACGTTTTAACCCAGAAATAGGAGGAATAAGTCTCACTCACACACGGCCGTAGGTCCAAATCCCGCTGGTCGGTACCGCTGGGGGTTTTTTTGAAGCTCGGACGTCGGGAGGAAGCGGCTGCTATCCTCACTCACAGCCGTGGGGCGATAACTCAGCTGGGGGCCCTTCAAAGAGACATTTGCAGCCGTGGGTGTCACGCCGCGCCATTCATCAGCGGCGCCACCTGCTCACGCACCTGCTACTCGTCAGCGGCGAAGGATAAAAGCCGCCTCGCCCTGAGCGTCGGCCTGAAGCCGTAGACTTCATTTCCTTTGTATGGACTTCTACCACATTCTCTTCAGCATCCTCATCTCCGGTAAGAAGTTCACTTACCTCATCTCTCCAGTCTGCTCCCCTGTGCACAGGTGGATTCCTCGGCGGCGGACAATCCCGTCCCTCGTCTCTCCTCGCTGCTGCACCGAGCCCTGCAGGTGGCTGTCTCCCGGGCTTCCATCCTTGAAGCGCCAGTCATCTGCCCAAACAAGTAAGCTTCTCTCCCTCGCCTATTCTCCTCCCGTGTTGGTGTGTGCTCATCACCCTGTGTCTGATTTCTCCCATAGGGTTGCCGGCTGAACGGTCTCCTGCCTCTGGGTCCGAAGCAGACGCCACCACCAACACATTAACATTCCGCAGACACGCACCCAAACATCCCTGTTGTTAATAAACAGTTTGAACTACTCTGAGCCTGTGTGTGTGCGTCTCCTGAGCCGAACGTTATGTCAGTACGGCTTCAGCAGAGCGGCTCGGCGGACGGCGGGCTCGCACACCGGTTTACCATCCTCGAGGCTCGGGTGGATCAGATTGTTTATCAGCAACAGGTGGTTCTTCATCAATTATTAGAACTGACTAACCGATTGAACCGCTTGGACCCCCAACAGCCGTTCCTCCCGACTCACCAGGGTGGCGCGGCTCCTGCTGTTCCAGCGGCCGTCCAGCCGGCTCCAGTGGCACCGGTTCGGCTCACGCCGATTCCGACCCCCGCCCGCTTTAGCGGTAAGCTCGGCGGAGCGCGGGGGTTTATTATGCAGTGTGAGTCCGTGTTCCACCGTGTGCCCGGAGATTTTCCCTCGGATCACAGCCGAATTGGTTACATAGGGAATCTTCTGGAGGGGCGTGCGTTAACCTGGACCTACGCCGTAATGGCGAGGCCCAGTTATGCCACCCTCACCTATGACCAATTCGTGAGGCGCTTTCTGGAGGTCTTTGACCACTCACAAACCGAAACGGTCCAGGTCGATCGGCTTCTCGCTCTCCAGCAGGGAAGCCGGTCGGCAGCGGACCACTCGGTCGACTTCCGGGTAGCGGCGGAGGAATTGGGCTGGGAGGAACGCTCCCTCTGTGGCCTGTTCCTCCGCAGCCTCAATAGTGATCTGAGGGATGAACTGGCTGGTCGGGATATCCCTGGGACGCTAGCGGAGCTGACATCCTTAGCGATAAGTTTGGATAACAGGCTGCGCGAGCGCTCCTCGGGGCGGAGGTCTTCTTCTTCTCGCCCTCGTGGAGCCTCGCCGCACCTGTTCCAAGCTCGCCCCCTGGCGGCGCCGCCAGCATCGCGCCCCGAGGAGTCGGAGCCGATGGTGACGGGCTGGACTAAACTTTCCCCTGTGGAGAAACAACGCCGCCGTGAGTTGGGCCTCTGCATGTATTGCGGAGGCGACCAACACACCGTGGAGCGTTGTCCACGGAAAGCCAGTCGGTGGGGTCCGCGAGTCACTGTTGGAAGCCTCGCGGATGTCAATCGGTTAGGATCACTTACTCAATTGAAGCTGCCCATCCGTTTCTGCCATAACTCTACTGGGCACCTCACCCACGCACTGGTGGATTCGGGCGCAGAAGGCAGCTTCATTTCACAAAGCCTGGCAACCCGATTGGGCATCCGCTGCCAGGCACTCAACACTCCCATCTCCCTGATCCACCTCTCCCGTGCCACCCTCGGGAGAGTGACACATCAAACTGTTCCCCTACCGGTCATCATCTCGGGAAACCACCGGGAGGAAATGACCTTTTACGTCCTTCCCAACTCTGTGTCGCCCGTCATCCTGGGGTATCCCTGGCTCCGCCTTCACAATCCGGTCCTGGATTGGAGATCAGCTGGGATCTCGGCATGGAGTACGTTCTGTATGGGCACCTGCCTTCAGTCCGCTGCCTGCTCTCCGTCCGCTCCTCCCCCTGCTACGGACGCTGCACCCCCGGACCTGTCTCTGGTGCCCCCAGAATTTCACGACCTGGGTATAGTGTTCAGCAAAGCGAAAGCTATGTCTCTTCCCCCTCATCGGCCCTATGACTGCGCCATCAACCTCCGCCAGGGGGCTCCCTTACCTTCTGGTCGCCTTTACAGCCTGTCTGCGCCGGAGAAGGAGACGATGAACGCCTACCTGAAGGAGTCATTAAGTGCTGGGATTATCCGCCCATCATCGTCACCCGTGGGGGCAGGGTTCTTCTTCGTGGGGAAAAAGGATGGGTCCCTCCGCCCTTGTATCGACTACCGGGCCCTCAACAATATCACGGAGAGGGACCGTTACACCCTGCCTCTCATGGACACTGCTTTCCACTCCCTCCAGGGGGCGACCTGGTTCACCAAGCTGGACCTACGCAGCGCTTACCACCTCGTCCGGATCCGGGAGGGAGATGAGTGGAAAACGGCCTTCCGTACCCCGAACGGCCACTTTGAATATCTGGTGATGCCGTTCGGGTTGACCAACGCTCCTGCAGTCTTCCAGCGCCTCATTAATGACGTCCTCCGGGACTTCATTGGCCTTTTCGTGTTCGTCTACCTGGACGATATTCTCATCTTCTCCAAGTCCAGGGATGAGCACCAGGTCCACGTGAGGCGGGTCCTCCAAAGGCTGCTGGAGAATCGTCTGTACGTTAAGGCGGAAAAGTGTGAATTTTACGCCAGGAGTACATCCTTCCTGGGGTTCATCATCGCCCACGATAAGGTGCTCCCCGACCCAGAGAAGGTAAAGGCGGTGGTGGAATGGCCCACACCTGCATCTCGGAAACAGGTGCAGCAATTTGTTGGCTTCGCCAATTTCTACCGCCGCTTTGTCCCCAACTTCAGTGCCATCGTGGGACCACTGACCCGCCTCACGTCCCCGAAGGTCCCGTTCCGGTGGACCGAAGAGGTCGCTGCCGCCTTTGAGGCGCTGAAGGCGGAATTCTCCTCCTCCCGGGTCCTTCGCCAGGTCGACCCCGCGCTGCAGTGCATTGTAGAGGTAGACGCCTCGGACACGGGAGTGGGAGTGTCACGCCGCGCCATTCATCAGCGGCGCCACCTGCTCACGCACCTGCTACTCGTCAGCGGCGAAGGATAAAAGCCGCCTCGCCCTGAGCGTCGGCCTGAAGCCGTAGACTTCATTTCCTTTGTATGGACTTCTACCACATTCTCTTCAGCATCCTCATCTCCGGTAAGAAGTTCACTTACCTCATCTCTCCAGTCTGCTCCCCTGTGCACAGGTGGATTCCTCGGCGGCGGACAATCCCATCCCTCGTCTCTCCTCGCTGCTGCACCGAGCCCTGCAGGTGGCTGTCTCCCGGGCTTCCATCCTTGAAGCGCCAGTCATCTGCCCAAACAAGTAAGCTTCTCTCCCTCGCCTATTCTCCTCCCGTGTTGGTGTGTGCTCATCACCCTGTGTCTGATTTCTCCCATAGGGTTGCCGGCTGAACGGTCTCCTGCCTCTGGGTCCGAAGCAGACGCCACCACCAACACATTAACATTCCGCAGACACGCACCCAAACATCCCTGTTGTTAATAAACAGTTTGAACTACTCTGAGCCTGTGTGTGTGCGTCTCCTGAGCCGAACGTTATGTCAGTGGGTGGTTTTGTCTCAGGGCGGCGTGAAAAGTCCTTGGGAAAAGAATCCAAATTTGGGGTCTCTTGTAGCTGGATCGACCCAAAACTGAAGGAAAATCTTCTCAGTCTCTGTTCTCTTTAAACTAGGCAAATTAAAGGTCCACTTTAATGGCGTGAAAAGTCATAAAAAAAAAAGTGTTAGAAAAACATTTACTAGGATAAGAATGGCTTCTGAGGTGAAAGAAAAAGTTTGAGAATTTGATTCTCTAAAAAGGGACGAGCTCTAAAGAAAAATGGTTTCTCCTCAGTTTCCAGAATATAAGAAAAGATTTGACAAACACACAGAGAATAAAATAAAACTTCACAGGGCCTCGAAACGGTGGAATAAAATCTTCTGAGATCTAGATTACTATTCTGCTTCTTTAATCTTAATTTAGTTCCTCTAATTCTTAATTCTATTTCTAGCTAATCTTCCTGCCTGTTGTCTGATCTCTGACTTTTTTTTAAAACTCTTAACTGTACTGTGTCTCAACTGTTAACCCTGTTTTTTTCCTGTCTTTTTTTCATGTGTACTCAAATCTAACTTCTGTCTTTTAAAGTTACCTCGCCGGGTCGTAAAACTGATGAGGTCAGTCGTCAAACGACCAATCTACTCTTTCAGAATCAGTTTGAAATGGCTGTTATCCAATGTGAAAACATTTCTTTGTTTGAGAGCAGCCAACCAAATGGAGACACCATCCCATGAATTTTCAGAGGGAAAAATCAACAGTCAGTTCTTATAAGATAAATGCTCAATATAAAATCTAACTAAATTAAATGACTTGGCTAATATATGGTGATCATGCATTTATACCATTACTCCAATAACACTCATGAATATAACATTTCTTATACATAATTATAATACATGCATTCACATTTAGATCAAGATTAGAACAGCAGAACATGCAGCAAACCATGGTTGGTGATAAGGGGGATGATTTTCAGTGTCCTTAGGATCCAGGATAAGCTGAAAGAAACTTAATATTTAGAACAAATTAAAAGTCATCCTACGTACTGAAAACACATTCCGTAGGTATCCGCTAGGAGGTACTGTTGAGCTGTAGATGATTTCCTTAGTATCTGGCGAAGGCCTGGACAGCATAGGCTATAAAACCGTCAGATTAAGTGGTTTATGACTCTTTTAAAAACATTGGTTTCCTGTGAAAAGGTACGTTATCAAATGCAGTGTTCATGTTGAGAGGTCTGGTCTCCTGAGTTTTATGTTCCTTTGAGCCTTTAAAAGCAAACTCTGATCCTTACAATCTCTGCAAGCAGCAATTGTTTACATTGGGGTCCTGGGAAAGCAAGCATCTTTGGTCAGGTCTGGAAGAAGCCTGCATGAGTCAGCAAAAAGCCAGTGATATTCCTGAGAAGGCAGAAAGGTGATATTCCTGTGTAATGAATAAATTGAAATTCCTGTAAACTGGAGAGAAGTGATCTTGTCTTGGTTTTGAGGAGGACGATGATGCTACAACATATAATGAGGTTATGCAGGAAGCATAAATTCTAGATAAACAAACAAAATGCTGTGTGAATGTAGATTTGAATCATCATATATTAATAAAAAAGTGTCACATAAATACCTGCAAAAATTCCCCACAAAGGCAGCTGGCTCATGAATCCACTTATGTTGGATGAAGCAAAAATATTTTGTAAAAATAAAATTGTGAACTTTTTATGGATTTAATTTGGGGCAGAGCCAGTCTTGATTTGAAGTTACTGTGACTGTATAGCTTTGTTTTGTGGACTTGGAGAAAGCATTCAACCACATCCCTTGTAGTCTCTTGTGGGGGGTGCTGCGGAAGTATGGGGCATCGGGCTTGTTGTTACAAGGTAACCGGTCCCTATACGACCATTATGAGAGCTTGGTTTGTATTGCCAACACCCAGTCAAACTCTTTTCCAGTGAGAGTTGGACTCCGCCAGCGCTGCCCTTTGTCATCGATCCTGTTCATAATTTTTATGGACAGGATATCTAAGTGGCACCAAGGATCGGCGGGTGTCATGCTCGGTGACCACAGGATCTCATCTCTGTTGTTTGCAGATGATGTTGTCCTGTTGTCTTCATTGACCAATGACCTACAGGCCTTGCTGGGATGGTTTGCTACTGAGTGTGAAGCAGCTAGGATGGGAATCAGCACCTCCAAGTCCAAGTCCATGGGTCTCAGCCAGAAAAACATGGATTGCCCTCTCCAGGTTGGGGACAAGCCCCTGCCTCAAGTGGAGGAGTTTAAGTATCTCGGGGTCTTATTCACGAGTGAGGGGAAAATGGAGCGATAGATTGACAGATGAATCGGAGCAGCCTCTGCACCCACCATCACACCTAGGGAGCACAGGCAAGTATCTTTTCATTCTTTTACATCTGAAAATGAATTGTCTTGCCTTGTTCCCGAAGGGGGGGGGGGGGCTCAGCAACAGTCAACCATTTTTGCTGAGCCTTCCCTGCCTGCTGCTGCAGCCATATCCTCATCTTCACCTGCCTCTCCTGTTTTATTCTCCCTGTTTGTCCGCTGGTCCCGGGAGGGAGCCATCGGGCGAGGAGGAGGTCAGTGGTTCTGGAGGACCTGATGACAATTGTGCAGCAATACCCCGGAAGGGAGAGAAGCACCCCTCATGAGCCAAAGGCTGAGCCGACAAGGAGTTCCCTGATTTCGGCATCGCAAGACCAGGTACCATTGGTGAGGCGAGTCCTGGGCCCCCCAGCGTTAGCCTCCACACCTGGAGGTCCACCAGCACCCGTCGCCTCATCAGGGGTCCTGCCAGCAGCAGCCATCACGCCTGGAGGGTTGCCAGCCTCCTCAGTCACCTTGCCTGCTGCCAGGGCCGCCACAGCAGAGTCGCCGGAGTCCTGAATGGCGGTGGAGCTCAAATCCAGGCAAGTGCCTGGACTTGAGCCTTCGACTTCTGTTTTAATACGTCAGATTCAGAGAATCCTTGTCTGGCTCAGGGTGGGAAGAATTGGGTGCAGACATCCTCTGCTCCTGAGCTCTCCTCACCAGGCTCCACTGCTGTCAGCGATTCTTCCCCGGTGTTTGTCCTTTTTCCTTCTCCCGAGGTGGTTGCATCAGGGAAGGTAGCCCAGACGATGGAGGCCGAGACGTCTCAGCTGGAGTCGCCGGAGTCCTGGACGGCAGTGGAGCTCAAGCTCAGGCAAGTTTCCTCATTTAGCCTAGAGAGATCTAGGTCTAGATCTCATTTAGCTAGATCTAGATCTCATTTAGCTTAGAGAGATCTTGCCTGGCTCTTGCTTGGGGGGACCAAGTGCAGCCGTCAGTCGCACTTTAGCTTCCCCCACCAGGCTCCACTGCTGCCGGTAAATCTGACCCGGTGTGTGTCTGTTCTTTTTCTGACTCTTCTCCTGAGGTCTCCGAGGTCCCTGCTTACCTGCCTGAGACCACTGTGGGTGCGACGCCTTCACCTGAGGCCACTGTGGGTGCTTTTCCCCAGTTTGGGGTCTTCGTGGGAGCTTCGCCAGAGCCTGGGGCCTCCGAGGGTGCTGCCCTGGCCCAGTCCAGGTCCTCCGTGGGTGCTGTTTCTTTTCCTGCTGAGGTCGTCGAGGGGGCTTCATCCCAGCCCGGGCCTCTGAGGATGCAGCTCCGCTCCAGCCCGGAGCCACCAAGGGTGCAGCTCTGCTCCAGCCTGGAGCCACCGAGGGTCCAGCTCCACTCCAGCCTAGAGCTACCGAGGGTGCTACTTTGCTCCACTCTGGAGCCACTGCAGGTGCAACCCTGCTCCAGTCCAGATCCACCGCGGGTGCTGCTTTGCCCCAGTCTGGAGCCACCGCCGGTGCTGCTTTAACCCAGCCTGGAGCCACCGTGGGTGCTGTGTCACTCCAGCCCAGAGCCACCGAGGGTGCAGCTCTGCTCCAGCCCAGAGCCACCACAGGTGCTACTGTGCTCCAGCCTGGAGCCATCGCGGGTGTTACTTTTCTCCAGTCCGGAGCCACCACAGGTGCAACCCTGCTCCAGTCCAGAGCCACCGCGGGGGCTGTTTTGCACCAGTCTGGAGCCACCGCCGGTACTGCTTTGCTCCAGTCCAGAGCCACTACGGGTGCTGCTTTGCTCCAGCCTGGAGCCACTGCGGGTGCAACCTTGCTCCACTCCGGAGCCACCGAGGGTGCAACTACATGCCAGTCTGGGACCTCCAAGGGTGCTGCTGGCCAGTCCGTGGGCATCATGGTCCCCAATCCCTTGCCAGACACCGCTGTGGTCCCCCATCCTCTGCCTGGTGCCGTCGCAGTTCCCCTTCCTCTGCCAGTCGTCGTTGTGGTGCCTCATCATCTGGTCATCCCGGTTGGGCAGCCGCCCCTGGCCACCATCTCTGTGGTGGTGGCTTAAGAACTCTGGTCGACTGCCTGACAGGCATTGCCTTTGGGTTGGGTGGTTCACATTCTCCGGCAGACCACCCGACTCTTACCACCTCTCTGTCTGTCAGGTCTGGGACTTTGGCCGACCACCAGAACTGCGTCATTCTTTGGTCTAGGGGGACCTAGGTACCCAGTTCTGTGTGGGTCCTGAGTGGGATTTTATTTTGTTTCTCTTCAATATGGGCCTTGTTGGGAAGCTACTCTATGGGTTTTTCTTGTTCCTTTTGGCTTGATTCAGTCCCTCCGTTCCTGGGTCCCCCTCCTCCCACCTGGGGTGGGGTTGTTTTGTTGTTGGGGTGGGATTTCTGTGTGGGGGGTTATTTTTCTTTTGATGTTTACATTGACATTGACATTGATTTTTATTTGAACATTCCCAAAAAAAAAGAAAGAAGAGAGCTCAAAACACAACAAAAAAAACCAAACCAGAATAAAATGTTCAAAAGGAGTGGGAAGAAGCCAACGCTTATACAGTCCCACCCCTTCTCCACACCCAACAAATTACAGTATTACTCATAGTCATCATTATCCCACAACCACATTCACCATAATACACCCATAGTCAAATTATACAACAAAAATGACACAACAATGACAATCCATATTGACAACAATACCAACATCCAACAATATTACAACAACAATAAACATACACTTCTAGCATGTTCAAATACAAACACAGACAACACCATCACCTTCACAATCACCATAACACAACAACAACCTTCCCTCACTGAAGACACAATGTAACATCACTGCCCTTCATTCTCATACTGCTCAAAAATCATTTCTTTATATGTTGATTTAAATATGTGGATGTTTGGACATTGCCTGTGTTTCTCCCCCAACCCATTCCATAATTTTACCCCACACACAGACACACAAAAACTCTTCCGTGTAGATCTTACTAAGTGCATTTTAAATTTTGTATTCCCCCGTAAATTATATTTCCCTTCTCTCTCCCTGAAAAGATTTTGTATATTGTGTGGCAAGAGGTTTTTACTAACTTTAAACATTAATTGTGCTGTGTAATAATGAACCAGATCCCATAATTTCAATAACTTAGAATGTAAAAACAATAAATTAGTATGTTCGAGGTACCCGACTTTGTGTATAACACGGACTCCCCTTTTTTGTAATATTAACAATGAATTAAGTTTACTTTTATAAGTTACCCCAAACCTCCATACAATAAGTCAAGTATGGAAGTACTAATGAACAATACAAAATATGAAGTGATTTATAATCTAGGACCTGCTTAATTTTATTTATAATTGCAATATTTTTT
This sequence comes from Pholidichthys leucotaenia, assembly GCA_020510985.1. Classification (NCBI taxonomy): domain Eukaryota; kingdom Metazoa; phylum Chordata; class Actinopteri; order Cichliformes; family Pholidichthyidae; genus Pholidichthys; species Pholidichthys leucotaenia. The sequence continues at coordinate 353,698,660 of CM035842.1, read as the reverse complement.
GCAACTTTATTTTGTATGTATCTGACATGTGGTTTCCAACTAATTTTATCATCCAGTATTACACCCAAAAACTTGATCTCCTTAACTTTTTCAATAACTACATTATCTATATGAATGTGTATATCTTCTTTATTTTTACAATTACCAAATATCATTACCTTAGTTTTATCTATATTTAGTGATAATTTATTACAATCCATCCATTTTTTTAGCTTATTTAATTCATTATTTAGAGTATGGATGTTACCCCAGGGTGTCTAGTATCCACCCCTTGAGGGGAGGGATCTGTCATGTTCTGAGTGCGGGGGTGGGGGGGGCTCCACCGGGCTCACGTTCTTTGCCTTTTTTTCTCATATTTGTACTGTGTTGTCATTTTGAGTTGTCATTTATTCTATATTGTTTCTCAGTAGGATTTATTTTCCCGTTTATGTTCATTGTGGTTTGTTTGTTACATTTTTTGAGGTTATTGGTGTTTATTCCCTGCCATCTTATTATATTGGTATTCTGTTGTGTTCTCTCTCTCTCAGGGTTGACAGCTGTCAGTGGCTTTCTGGGGTTTCACTCTGCGTGGGCGTGGCCCCGTCAGCTGCCAGCTCCGATTGCTCCCTTCTCTCTCATCTTTCTCAGCTGGTCTAGATTGTTTCTTTGTTTTCTCCTGCCTGCTTAGGTTTACGACACCTGTTGCCACTTATTTTAGTTTGGTTGTAGCCTTTTTTAAGGGGCTGTGCACCATTGTTGGGTACAGCACCCTACTATTAACTATCTTCTACACAAGTAAGTGTCCTCGTAACTTCTCCTGGTTTTTTTCTCCTAACGTGCGCTCCATGGCTAGCATTTCCAGGTGTAGCCGGCAAACCCCCTCGCCTTTGCTTTTGTTATTTTGGCTTACCTGTGTCTCTGATTTCTGCCAGTTTTTGGTTTAGCATTGTTTGTTCTTTTGTGCATTTTTTACGTAATAAATTTGCAAACTCACAGCTGGCATGTGGTACCTTTTATCCTGCCCTGAAGGGTAGTTATGACAGCTGGGAGGAGGCGGCTCATTTCAAAAAGGTGTGGCAACACGCAATCTAACGTGCATTACTAGTGCATGTGACAATCAGCTTTTGATCAGGAAAAAGGAGATCTATCGTCAGAAGCACATTGTTTAATGCTATTTCAGTGGTGTGTTTTGAAATCACGCAATTCCAGAGCTCATGAGGAAATGGCATGAGCTGGGATCTTAATTTTAATGGAGAGAGTTGTATGATATACAGTAATCGTCCATCATTTTAATTATATGGTGATTACACACTACTTTTTTTTTTATTATTCCATCCACACTCTCGTTTTAATTGCGGACCTACCATTGGAGTCTATAGATTAGGCATTAATGTAGGATTTTTTTAGGGGAATGAATGAATGAACAGGCAGCATGTGTGTGCTTCAGTGTGATGTGCGGCGGGGGGAGGCATGTCAATCTGAAGAATTTTATTCCATCCACATTTTCATTTTTATCACAGACTTATGAGGCATTAATGTGTTTATTTTTAAGGGAATAAATTAATGAACAAATAGTTACTTTTCACTGTAAAACCCCAGATTGACAGGAGATGCGTCCACATCTGCCTCGGCCATGCGCCCCAGGTTTCCAGCCAGGCTGAGGCCACCAGCACCACACCTAGGGTCACAGTTTTCCCCCAGAAAGTTCCCCAACTGCCACCCGTCAATCCCCGGCAGAGGCTTGCTTTGTGGTAGGGGTCGGTGGCGGACGGGAAGCTGTGCCAGATCTCTTCTTTCCCTCCTGCCCTGTAAGGACTGGGATAGAGAGCCACAAACCTCGGCAGACTCTCACACGAGATGGTGGAGACCCTTGGTCGGCGAAAGCAATAGGAGAGGGAGCCCTCCATCTTCCCACGGGCTTGGAGCAACTTCCGCCCCATCCTTAATGGAAGTTTATGAAAGTTTGCACAGGCATCATTCTCTTTTCCTGAAGTTTCAAATCCATTCATGTCTGTGTGTTGCATCTGTGTGCACTACATTAAACTGTTCAGCTGATTTTTCAGCTCGTGCATTTTGGCTTACACAGACACTTGGTCAGCGCAAAACCCTTCTTAAACCATCATGATCAGAGTTCACTTTAGATAATGTGCCTCTTTGCATTAAAGGGATGGACATGAGTGATTTGGATTGGATTATCCAGAACACACCTCTGAATAATTAGATCAGCCTCTTTTGCACCATATCCTCAGCAGAAAGTTCATTTCTACCCTCTTGTGATAAGGAAATGAACTCAGAAGTGCCCATAAACGTGTTTTGCATCAGTGACAAATGACTGATTGACCGCGTCTTTGTAATACAGCCCTTAAAGTCCACACTACAAAGATACCTTAAGTGTGGACTCTGCCATCCGCTTGAGTTAGAACAACTTGTAAAACTATGAGTGTATGGTTATAGTTATCTTTATTACGCTTGGTGGTGACAGCCATTTAGTCTTTAGGCACCTCACAATTCAATTCAGAACTGATTCAGAGGGCTCAGATTCAAATCTGAATTGATTCTCACAATGCATCTTGATGTATCCTTTTTCTTATTCCCACAAGTAACATAGTCCTTCAGTCAAAAATAAGCAGAATTTCTAACTTATAAATATTAGATTTCAGGCGTTGGGGTTGTCTGCCTCATGGCTGCATTTCACTTATATGCATTGAATGGACGGTCCACTGGGTTTTGCCGGTGTTTGGGTCTCTTTGTAGACTTTCCAATGTAGTCATTGGAGCCCATGTTACCAAAGGAGTATATCTCCAATAAAGCCTTGTGATTAGCTTAGCTGTTAGTCCTCTATGCATCCACCTCTCCTTCCTTCTTCACCAGTCTTTTCTCATCCCTCCAGTGTTTCAGGATGAAATTGTGCATTGATATGGTTTATTTGTCAGCATAGTATGACAGTGCTACTCCAGCAAACTGATTTGAATGCCCAAGTTAAATAAAATGAGTAGTTTGTGTGTTGAAATGGGCACCACTTGTCATGGTTTGTGCCTGAGCTGGGTAGCGAGCTGGACTCAAACATGAAGCGAGCATTAAACATGATTTATTAAACACAAAAATAACTCAGCTTGGGAGCTGAAACACAAAAACAGGCCAAGGCTTGACAGGCAAAAACTTCAGACCTGATTGACGGACAAGACAAGCAGAAGCGTGTGGGTTCATGCCAATAAGACTAATGACGCAGCACCCAAGTGAGGGGCTGTATCCCTTAAATAACAGGTGGACAAATGAAACATAATTGCAAACCAGTGTGTGCACTTAGCAAATTAACAAGGCCAAATCAGGCAATGCAAAAGGGAACTGAGAACACTGTCAAAATAAAGGCAAATCCAAAACGAGATCATGACAGGAATAACCACAATGATGACAACTCAGGATAATGATAAGAACCAGAATAAACTTAAAGGGTGAGCCTGAGCCTTCAGCCAAGCTCAGACCCAAATATAGCCCCCCACCCCCCCCCCACACACACACCCACACACACTTAAGGGGTGGATCCCAGGCACCCAAGGGTAACCCACAAGAGAAAAGAAAGAAAAACCCAAAACCCTCACAGGGTGGGCAGTGAGGGAAAAGGCCAGGTGGGCCAAAACAAACTCCCTCCACAAGCAAAGACCAACATAAAACAGGACAGGTGGTCTTCCAGAGTCCCAGGGCAACCAGAAAAGAGAGCAAGGCGGGTCAGGAGGTCCATCCAAGTCCATGGGGGCCCAGACCGGAGTACAGAACACATCGGGTGGTCTACCAGAGTCCCTAGACCACCGGACCAGAGAACATAGCAGGTTGGAGGGGCTAACCCAGTTCATGGGCCTCCAGATCTCAAAACATAACCAGTCGGGTGGTCCCCCAGAGTCCCTGGACCACCAGACCAGAGAGCAGTACAGGTCCACAGATAACTGCAGGGGCACTTTAAGCTCAGGTGAAGGTGACAAGAAAATTTTAAACTGAGGAGCTGATAACAAAGAACTCTTAAACACATGACTTAAGACAGAATCCTTAAATTCAAAAGATAAAAACATAGAGGCTCCAAGCCCATGATATAACATGGGAGCCTTCAGCTCTGAGAGTAGTAACATTAGAGTCTTCTGCTCAAAAACTGATGACTGAGGCTTGCCAACCCCAGTAACCAACAATTTGTGCGCGCTGGCCTCTGGATGGGATGGCTGGGGAGTACTGACCTCTGGATGAGATGGCTGGAGAGCACTGACCTCTGGATAAGATGATCGGAGAGCGCTGACCTCTGGATGACACGGCCGGTGAGTGCTGACCTCTGGATGAGATGGCCGGAGAGCGCTGACCTCTGGATGAGATGGCCAGGGAGCGCTGGCTTCTGGATGAGATGGCTGGGGTGCGTTGACCTCTGAATGAGATGGCTGGGGTGCACTGACCTCTGAATGAAACAGGTGGGGTGCACTGACCCCTGGGATGATGGGTGGAGGTCCACCGACCTCTGGGATGACGGGTGGAGGTCCACCAACTTCCAAGATGACGGTTGGAGTGTGATCCTCCCATGATTCCCTTCCTGACACAGCTACCTCGGACAGGGAAGAAAGCCAGGGGGTGAGTGAGGCATCACCACAATCACCAGGAGCTAGGCAAGAATTAACTAATATTGATGTTAAAAAAGTAAGGAAAAGTACTTGTCTGAGCTCCTGGTCCTCTGCTGCTGGGGTGACTGCCTCTGGAAGAGCTGCAGGAACAGCAGTATGCACCTCAGGCAGAGCAGGAACAGGGATAGCTGGAGCTGTGGCGTGTGCCTCAGGGACAGCAGGAGCCATTGTGTGCACCTTGGGGACAGCGGAAGCCATTGTTTGCACCTTGGGGACAGCAGGAGCTGTTGTGCACACCTCAGGGATGGCTGGAGCTGTTGTGTGCACCTCCGGGATGGCTGAAGCTGTGACACACACACACCGTGAGCAGCTGGAGCTGGTACTGGAGCTAGGAAGCGACATAGTGGAGGTACTGGAGCTAGGGAATGACGTGGTGCAGGCACTGGAGCCAGGGAGCAACAAGGAGTTGGAACTGGAGCTGGGTTGTGCTGTGGAGCAGGTACTGGAGCTGGAATGTTCGATGCCAGCTGGATCGGACCCGGCTGGGACACATACTCTGGAAGGAGCCACAGTTTGTAGTTCAGCATGAGCTCCTTCTGGGCGTGCACATCCTGTTGATGCTCCTCCTGCTCCTCCTCATCAACTGGACACAGGGGCACCAGCGTAGCAAGCCCAATCCAGCAGACCTCAGCGTCTTGCGATGTTGGTGTGAAGGAAGCCGCTGCTAGTGGGTCCTCTGGAACAGCAGATTCCTCCCAGACTATCCGATTTCCACCCAATATTGGCAAACACTCCGGAAAAACAGAAACAGAAGCAAGAGATGCTGGTGACGATGGATGGATAGGCCAGGCAGCAGAGATAATGGCAAAGGCTAGTTGTGAGAGCTCGGTAGCGGCCATCTGCTGCTTCCACCAAGAATCAGGAAAGACCTATCATTCACTGGTGTTAAAAAAATGAAAAGGTACTTGCCTGTGTTGCTGCTCTGCTGCTGCGGATGATCCAGACAACTCCCTCTGGGTGGCTCTGAAGATTGTCTGGTTGAGAGCTGCGGGTGTAGGGGTGGAGGGACGAGAGGAGCAGCGCCTGCTCGAATCATCCTTCCACTCGGGGCCTCCGAACGGCATCTTGCAGCCAAGAAGCTCTCTCCGCTCTGCCAGAGAGAGAACAGGCAGCCGGAAAGCTGGCTCTGGTGTAGCATCATCTCACTTTGGCTCATCAATAAGAATTATTCTTCTGCTTAAAGACATTGTTTCACCCAGGAAAAGGACAGTCAAGAACTACTCTGTCATTCCCCCAGGCCACGGCTCAACTCACATTCCTTTGTTAAAACTAGTCTAAGGAATCCCCCCTAATGCATTTCCTGTTTTGACTTTTATGGCCCCATCAACGTGGAGACATGGAACAGAACCCTGAAGTACGTCATATAGTCACTACAAAGATCCACAGCTCAATATTGCCCCCTTCTGGCAACTCTGGGACATGCCGATCTAACTAGTGAAGCTTTTCATCACATCTGTGTTAACTCAATTCTAAACCTTCTCTTCTTTTCCAGGACCATGAAAAGCAAATGGACTCTTGATGATTATTCTGGACAATCAGTAATAGGTTTGAAATATATTAATCTGTGATTTTATACATATATCTGCATGTTAAAAATGTTTAAGTGAGTGTTTATTCCTGCATGTTAATTTATAAGCACTGGGTATAAGTTACATTAATCACTAAGGTTAGCTTAGTTTATACATAAGGGTATAGAGGAATAGTCCAGTATTAAAATGTGTATTAGATTTGCCAAAATATCTCTCATATCATGTGACTGATCTCAGTCAATCTCTGCTTGACAACAGCTCTCTCAAAATTCAGACAAAAGAACTTTGTCACTTTAACTTTGTCACATTTTGTTCACTTTATTGAACTTTTGGACTAAAGTTCAATAAAGCCCGCCCACGAAGGAAGCCTATTGGCTGAGCTCCTGTCAACCCGGAAGCCCACAAAAGCTCGACTGAATTTATAAAAGGAGGAAGACCCCTCGCTTCTTCCTCTTTTCGCCTCTCTTGTCTCTTTTGTCTCTTGCCCATTGTTCTGTTCACTTCGTCTCTACACAGCAGAGAACCACCGGAGAACAAAGGATTTCTCCCACGTGTTGCTTTTCGCCGATCACAGAGCAGATAACTCGTAACTTTGTGTATTTTAATTTTTTCTTTTCTCTTAAACATCTGGGAATTGATTCTTTTTTTGTTTGAGCTCAAATTCTAATTAAGAGTTTAAAACTCTAATCTCTGACGTTTATTTCAATCACTTTTTCCTGTTAAACTTTCTGTAAAACCACAGTTTTAACTTTAATTTAAGTTATAATCTTGACTTTTTTTTATTTATTTTATATTGACCAACTTACACACTAGAAACTATTTTCATCTCCACAAAGTCCAAAGATCTGTTAATTTTGCTATTTAGATCAGATTTTTGCAATTATTCTCGAATTCCCTGGGAAGCCATTTGTCAACGAAGAAGGAGGCGACGCAGCACCATTACGCAGCTGAAGAACTCAACGAGCCACGAGAAAGACACCATCACGCTGGACCTCATAGTACGACAATAGACTGGGAAAGTTGTATCACCGAGTATTTGCGGGCCAAATATTCGGTTGATACTTATTTACATCGAAAGCTTCACGAGGACAACGAAAGAACGCAACTTCAAATCTTCAACAAGGAAGCACGTGAGTTGCACTTTCTTTATCCATCTGCTGAATCAAGGAGGTGAATGAGTGACAATCCACCTGAATGGTGGAGGGTCCGTCCACCAGCCAGGGTGCAGGAGGAGAGGAAGTGAAAGGAGATGTCTCGAGTGTTGTCGTACACTCGACGAATCACCCAACCGTCCAGAGGCTGCTCCTACAGGAAGGAAATGAGTGTAAAAAAATTTTATTCGCCTTTCACCGGGCTCTGTGAGTAAACTGATTAGTGTTTCTTTTCGTGGTTCGCTGCTACGCTTTACCTGAAGCGTTTGCTAAGCTAACACTATCGCTATAGCTAACGCCATAGCTAGTCATAGCACCTAACACCGACACAAAGAAGTGACTCTGTCCCCGGTGACTGGGGCTCACCGGAGGAACTAACCGATGCAACAGTTGGATGGGAGCTGGATCAGAGTTCAGGTACAGCGGTGGTAGGAGACGGGGACCAGTGGAGGACCACCGGGGCCCCAGCCGGATAAGAGCCGGAATCGGAGCCCAGTTACAGCAGCGGGGCTCGGCGGAGGAACTACTGAGGAAGACGGCGGTAGGTGGCGGGGCTAAGCGGAGGAACTACCGGGACCCCAGCTGGACAGGAGCAGGATCGGAGCTCAGCTACAGCGGCGGTGGGCGGCGGGACTCAGTGGAGGAGCTGCCGGTACCCCTGCTGGACAGGAGCTCAATTGCAGTGGGACTAGCAGTGGAGGGGGCTAGCTGAGGCCCAGCTGGATTCGACGTCAGTCGGATCCGATACCGGCAACACCAGCAGAGATTGTTTTACTGTCAGCAGGTCAGTAAAAATGCCACCAAAGAAGGAGGAAATGGAAGAGATCAAAAAATCTCTGAACTTCATGTCAGAAGAACTGACCAAAGTGGCTAGTCAGCAGGTTAAACTATTAGGGCTAATGGAAAAAGTCTGAGAATTAAAATTAACAGTTAAGGAAAAAGACAAAAAAAATAGCAGACTTGGAGCGATGCGTCGAGGATCTCGAACAATATTCTCGTATGGATGATCTAATTATAAGTGGACTAGACATTAAATATCAATCATATGCTCATGCAACAGCAGGATGAGAGGTGAGGAGGCTCCCCTGAGTGAATCAGTCTCCCTGGAAAACCAGGTGTAACGGAGTCAAAAATGTACTCTAAGTATTTCTTTTTATCAGTTATGTTTTTCTTTATATTGTGAATTTTATTTTACTTGAGTGTTTTATTTTGGCAGTACACTTCTCACATCCGCTCTTCCTGTACCTTCGAGGCTCCGGTAGTTTAGTCTTTCCCCACAGTATCGCGTTGCTTTGCTGTGGGTAAGTCGTGTTCAAAACGCTGCTGGCAATAAATGATCGTATCGTTAGTTTATCATTGGACTGTAACCTTAGTTTGTAATCGTTCTTTATTAGTTTGTCATGTCACTGTAGTGTATTTTTTTTGTTATTTGTGTTATAAATAAGAGTTTTATAGCTGTTTCGGCGCACATTAGGAGTCCGATAGTCGCCATTTTAGGGTTTGGCGCCAATATAGGCTCTATGGTGACTCCAGCAGCTTATATCATTGTGTAACCCATATTTTTTTGTAAATGTAGGAGCCTGTGTGGGATCGAGGTACAGACGGAGCATGATGCATTTTGTTTTATTTCTCTAACAGGTATGTTTATTTCTGGAAAATTTTATTATTTGAAATGTAATTTATTTTTGTATTGTGAAGTTATTTTAGAGCTCCTTTCCACACAGTATCGCGTTGCTTTGCTGTGGGAGCCTGTGTGGGATCGAGGTACAGACGGAGCGTGATGCATTTTGTTTTATTTCTCTAACAGGAGAAATAAATTGTGGAAACAGCAGTCTGGTGTCATCGTGGTCCCTATGCCGCACACACACTTGCATTAATGTTCCCGATCACGGCCGTTTAAGGGTGCCCAAAAAGAGAAGCCGTTACACTTGTGACGTGATCCGTTACACAGGTGCTTCAGTTCCTTGATAGTAGAAATATAAAGGTTGAAGCAAATGCAATTTCAGCCTGTCATGCTTTACCCAGAAAGGATAATAAAACAAAGAAATCAATTGTGATGCGTTTTGTGAACAGAAGAGTAAAGAATGACATACTGAGGCAGGCCAGAAAGCTACGAGGAACAGAAGTTTACCTAGATGAACATCTAACAAAAACTAATGCTGAAGTAGCACGGCAAGCACGGATGCTGAAAAGAGAAAATAAGATACAGGCAACATGGACAAGAAATTGTAGAGTTTGGATCAAACTAAATGGAACACCTGAGGAAGCAAAGAGTATAATAATCAGAGATCTTACTGACTTAAATAAATATAGATGAACACTGATTAAGAAAATTAAGAGACTATGATAATCCATATCCACACACACGGCAAGAATAGTTCTTTTGACATACCATGTCAATGTACTTTAAAAAAAAAACTAAACAAAACAAACAAAAAAACTTAAGACTGATTTGAGTAGACATCAATTATCCCCAGTTGGAGGAAGTCATTTGACACAGAGTGAGGAAATTCAAACTCTGAAAATATGCCATTACGCTGAACATAAACTACAAGAGTTGGAGAGTGATATTGATCCTGATAACCACTTTTTCAATAATATTCATAATCATTGTGAATATTACACTGAAAAGCAATTCAAAAGTCAAGTGCAACTAGATGGTAAACTATCAATAATACACTTCAACAGCAGAAGTCTTAACAAAAACTTTCCACAGATTCGGGACTATTTAAAACAGCTAGACAGAAAATTTACAGCTATCACAGTCTCTGAAACTTGGCTTAATGAAGAGCAAGCTCCTCTGATGGCAATAGAGGGATATCAGATGTTTCATATTAACAGACCTCAAAAAAAGGGTGGTGGTGTTGCACTGTATATTGATGACCTGTTTAGGTGTAAGCTTGTAAATGGAATGTCCTTTGCACTACCAGGGATTTTGGAATGTGTTACTGTTGAGATTGACCAAGACAAAACAAAAAATCTAATTATAAGTTGTATATATAGAACACCGGGAACTTGCATTGAGACATTCAGAGATAAATTAGTCGAGCTGTACAATAATATTACTAGTAAGAAAATGGTAGTAATTTGTGGAGATTTCAATATTGATTTACTAAATCCATATCAACAAAATGTAATTACAGAGTTCATGAATTCTATGTACAGTATAAGTCGATATCCCACAATAACACATCCCAGTAGAATCACAGTTCACACTGCTACACTTATTGACAACCTGTTTGTTAATATTATTGATAAGAAGATAGAAAGTGGATTATTGATAAATGATATAAGTGACCATTTGCCAACCTTTGCACTTATCGATGGCCACACGGGGGCCAATACGGAAAAATTTTTAAAATCGTTCAGATACAAATCACAGAATGCAATCAGTTCTTTTAAAGGAGACTTGCTGAAGCAAGACTGGACAAAAGTCTATGTATCATATGTAAATGAAGCCAATGACACATTTATGAACATTGTAACCACTCTTTATGAAAAAAATTGTACATTAGTAAAGAAAAAGCTTAAACAGAAATTTGTCAATAAGCCATGGTTAACCAAAGGATTACAAAAGGCGTGTAAAAAGAAAAAAATATTATATAAAGCTTTCCTAAAGAAAAGGACAAAAGAAGCAGAGCAGCAGTATAAAACATACAAAAATAAGTTAACATACTGTATATAATAAGATGTAGTAAAAGAGACTATTACAGTAAAGAACTGGGGAAAAACAGAGGCAATATTAAAAATACATGGACAATACTTAACAATATTCTTGGAAATAAAAACAGAAATACAAGCTACCCAACCAATTTTTCAAAAAATAATAAAATGACTCAGAGTGTGAATGCAGTTTCACCTGCAGATGAATTTAATAACTTTTTTGTTAACATTAGTCCTAATTTGGCTCGAGAAATACCCATTACGGCACCTGCAGGTGATACAATAAGCAAAAACACTGCTATAAAATACTCCATTTTCATAAAGAACACAGACGAGAGAGAGGTCATTGAAACTGTTAAATCCTTTAAAAGTAAAACATCTATGGACTGTGATGGTATTGACATGCTCTTAGTCAAAACTATTATTGAATGCTTAGTGAAACCACTGTCGTATATCTGTAACCTGTCTCTCCAAACAGGTATATTTCCCAATGCAATGAAAATAGCTAAAGTAATTCTGATATACAAGACGGGTGACAGAGGAGAATTCTCAAACTATAGACCAATTTCACTATTGCCGCAATTTTCCAAGATACTTGAAAAAATATTCTATGAGAGAATTGACAACTTCATACTGAAGAATAATTTATTGTGTGAGCAGCAAATGGGTTCAGACACAAGAGAACAACTGTATTTGCTCTAATGGAATTTATAGAAAAAATATCAACTGCCGTTGAAAATAAAGAGTATTCAGTTGGGGTATTCCTGGATCTTAAAAAAGCATTTGATACAGTGGATCATAATTTATTATTAAAGAAACTACAAAATTGTGGTATTAGGGGGGTAGCACTGTCCTGGTTATGTAGTTACTTAAAGAATAGATATCAGTATGTATGTGTTGGTAACAAAAACTCACAGTTACTGAAGGTTACTTGTGGAGTCCCACAGGGTTCAGTTTTGGGGCCATTGTTATTCAATATGTATATAAATGATATATGTAAAGTTTCGGAAAAAATTGATTTAATATTGTTTGCCGATGACACTAATTTATTATGCAGTGGAAGCAATTTGGAACAACTTTTGGATACACTCGGAAAGGAATTAGGAAAGCTTAAACTGTGGTTTGATTCAAACAAATTAACGCTCAATTTAAGTAAGACAAAATTTATAGTTTTTAACAACCATCACAACAACTTAGTATCTAAACTCAGTGTAAATGGTGTAGAGATTGAAAGGGTATCCGAAACTAAATTTCTTGGAGTAATAATTGATAATAAACTGGGAGTAGTAAATCGGGGCGGCAGTGGCTCAGGAGGTAGAGCAGGTCGTCTAATAACCCGATGGTTGGCGGTTCGAATCCCGCTCTCCCCAGATATCCTGCCGTTGTGTCCCTGGGCAAGACACTTCACCCGCATTGCCTCCAGTGCCCATAACACTGGGTATGAATGTGTATAAATGTATAAAAAAAATGTTCGGTGGTGGCCGGAAAGGCCGTTGGCGCAGATTGGCTGCCACATTTCCGTCAGCCTGCCCCAGGGCAGCTGTGGCTGCAGAAGTAGCTTGCCACTACCATTGCCTGTCTGGCGTGAATGAATAATGTACCTATTTGTAAAGCGTCTTTGAGTATATATGATAAAGCGCTATATAAAACCGATGCATTATTATTATTAAACTGTGTTGGAAGTCACATATTAATTATATTAAAGGTAAAATATCTGAATCAATTGCAATACTACACAGAGTGAAGTATTTGCTGAATCAACCAACATTATATACTTTGTATCATTCATTAATACTCCCATACATGACATATTGTACTGAAGTATGGGGAAATACATATAAAACAAACATATATCCAGTCTTTATGCTTCAGAAGAGAGCTATTAGAATAATAAACAAAGCTGCTTACAGGGAACCAACAAACCCACTTTTTCTTAAATTAAAAGCTCTCAAGTTCAAAGATGTGGTTGACTTTAAAACTGCAGTAATAACGTTTAAAGTGATCACTGCCCACAAATATCCAAAAGTTGTTCCAAATAAGGGAGAAACAATATCATTTCAGAGGAACATGTATATTTCAAAAACCTTCAGTAAGAACTACCACCAAGCAACACTGTGTTTCAGTGCAAGAAGTCAGATTATGGAACGCTTTTGGACCTGAATTAAAATCATGTACAACGCTTGGACAATTTAAACAAAAACTAAAGGAAGAAATACTCCAAACATATATACAAGATGACATGTAAAATCACATAAGGATTGTCATATCCAGTCTGTTCAGGTTACTTTATTTGTACCCGTAGGTAGATTTGTTAGTTTGTCTGTGTTGTGTTGTAGCTTAGTTTTTTGTCACATTTTGTCTTAGCTTTGTTCTGAATTGTAATCGCTCTTGTTTTGTTTTTCTTTTGAATTCTTGGATGGAATATGGGTGGGCAATATAAGCTGCGGCTTCAGCTATCACCCATTTTGGATAACTTATGTTGAACTGTATAATCAGAGGAGTTATTGTCTAATTTGACCTTGTTGGATTTTCTTTCCCCCTTTGTTATATTATTCTGTTTCTTTTTTTAATCTTTACTTTTAATCTATCCGAAATAAAGATAAAGATTCATTCATTCATTCATTCATTCATTCAGTCAGTCAGTCAGTCAGTCAGTCAATCAAATGTCTGAGATTTGAGGATAATTCAATATTTGATCAAATGCAGAATTAAGGAGACATTAACATAACTCCTCTTTTCATTAAAATTCCGTTTTTATTTTCATAAGAGTAATCCAGAACTTTTCATATAGTAATTAATTTCATTTTCCACATAAATTTGCATTGTTTTCCACAATCCGTTAACTCAAACTGATCTAAATTCATTTCAGTTAACCCTGGTTCTGCAAACGTTCAGTGTTAATCTATCATTTACGAGTTTAATTTTATAGTTAATGAAATCACTGCAATGTCTTTTAATTGACATAATGCACGGCTCAGGAGACACACACGCAGGCTCAGGGTAGATCTAATAGCTTTATTAGCAACAAGTGTGTATGAGTGTGTGTCTGCGAGATGTAAATGTGTTGGTGGTGGCGTCTGCGTCGGGCACGGAGGCAGGAGGCCGTACAGCCGGACAACCCTATGGGAGAAGCAAAGGGAGAAGGGTAACGGGCACCACACCAACACAGGAGATATAATAATGATGACTGGCTTACTTGGAAATGGCAGGTGGCTGGCACAGCAAGGGTGAAGCCCAGAAGACAGCGACCTGGAGCGCCCGGTGCAGCAGCGAGGGAACGGTGACGGAGAGGAGTGGTCCGCCGCCGGGAAATCCACCTGTGCACAGGGGAGCAGACTAGGAGAAGAAGGAGGTAAGAGATTCTTACTTGAATGCTTGCTGAACGGTTGGGATTCCTTGCAGCAAGGGAAGCGAATGAAGACTGACGGCTTCAGGCCGAAGCCCAGGGCGAGGCGGCTTAAATCCCTCGCCGCTGACGAGGTGCAGGTGTGCGTGCGGCTGGCGCCGCTGATGGGCGGCGAAGCGTGACAGTACTCCCCCCTCTAGCAGCGCCTCCTGGCGATGGTTTCTCCGGGTGCGCTCGGTGGAACTCAGTAATGAGGGACAGGTCCAACACAAATGACGAGGGTACCCATTGCCGATGTTCAGGCCCATAACCCTCCCAGTCCACCAAGTACTGCAACCCGCGACCCCGGCGCCGGGAGTCCAGGATAGAAGAGACAGGCCAGGCCGGATGACCATCAATCATCCGGGGCGCGGGCTGCGCAGCAGGAGGAGGGCAAAGGGGATCGGAGACTGCCAGCTTCACCTTGGAAACGTGGAAGGTGGGATGGATGCGGAGGAAGGGGGGAATAGCTACACGCACAGCCACCGGGTTGATAATCCTGGTGATGGGGTATGGGCCCATAAAACGCTGTGCCAGCTTCCTCCTCTCACCCTTTAAAATGACGTCCTGGGTTGACACATAGACACGCTGGCCCACCTGGTACATTGGGGCAGGTCTTCTGTGCCGGTCCGCCGTGGATTTGTTGCGCTCTGCCGTGCGTAAAAGCGCATTGCGCGCCGACGCCCAGATGGAACGGCACTGCCTGAGGTGCGCCCGAACTGAGGGGACAGTTACCTCACTCTCCTGCGCTGGGAACAGAGGGGGGTCGTAGCCCAGGGACGCCTTAAAGGGAGACATCCCAGTGGCAGAAGAGCGGGCGGTGTTGTGGGCGTACTCAACCCAGGCGAGATGGTTACTCCAGGACGCAGGCTTGGACGCAGTGACGCAGTGGAGCGCAGCCTCCAGCTCCTGATTGGTCCGCTCACACTGCCCGTTGGTTTGGGGGTGATGGCCGGAGGAGAGGCTTACCTTGGCTCCCAGGGCGTTACAAAAGGACCTCCAAACCTCTGAAGAAAATTGGGGCCCCCCGTCCGAGACCACGTCCACCGGAATCCCGTGCAGCCTGACCACATGTTGGATTAGGAGGTCCGCCGTCTCCACGGCAGATGGAAGACCTCGTAATGGGATGAAGTGCGCCGCCTTGGAGAAACGGTCTACAATGGTCAGGACAGTGTCGAAGGTGTTAGAGACTGGGAGTCCGGTGACGAAATCCAGGGCGATATGCGACCAGGGCCTGCCAGGGACGGGCAGAGGCTGGAGCAAACCCGCTGGAGGGGCATTACCTGATTTACTGGTGGCACATACAGGGCAGGCCCGGGCGTAGCGGGCAGCGTCCTTCCGCAGGCCCGGCCACCAGAAGGACCGTTGAAGAAGGTCGATCATTCGGGAGGAACTAGGGTGGCAGGTGAGCTTAGATGTGTGCAGCCAGTGGATGACCTCCCCCCGGACCGTGGACGGCACAAAAAGCCTCCCCTCCGGTCCGCCGCCAGGGTCAGGTTCCGATTCCTGCGCCTTCCGGATCTTACTTTCAATGTCCCAAGTGGCGGCTCCCACGATGCATGACCTGGGCAAGATGGTGTGGACCGCGTCCTCAGACGCCTCAGGGGCAAATTGCCTAGAGAAGGCGTCAGGCAGGCCGTTCTTGGAGCCAGGCCTGAAAGTGATGTTAAAGCGGAATCTGGCAAAGAACAAGGACCAACGCGCCTGGCGGGCGTTCAGACGCTTGGCAGATCTTAAGTACTCCAAGTTCTTGTGGTCAGTCAGGACCACGAACGGCAAGTCCGCCCCCTCTAGCCAGTGATGCCAGTCCTGCAGCGCGAGCTTGATGGCGAGGAGCTCTCTGTCCCCCACGTCGTAGTTCCGTTCTGCCGGGGACAAGCGCCGGGAGAAGAAGGCGCAGGGCCGTTTGACTCCGTCATCAGGTGACCGCTGAGATAGAACCGCCCCCACCCCCGTGTCCGAAGCGTCCACCTCCACGATGCATTGCAGCAAGGGATCGACTTGGCTGAGGACCCGGGAGGAGGAGAACTCCGCCTTCAGCACCTGGAAAGCAGCTGCGGCCTCTTCGGTCCACCGGAATGGGACCTTACGGTACCAAAATTCGGGACGAAGCGGCGGAAGAAGTTTGCAAACCCAATAAATTGTTGCACCTGTTTCCTTGATGTAGGTGTGGGCCATTCCACCACCGCTTTCACCTTCACTGGGTCCGGAAGCACCTGGTCGTGGACGATGACGAACCCGAGGAAGGACGTGGTCTTAGCGTAGAATTCACACTTTTCTGCCTTCACATATAACCGGTTCTCCAGCAGCCTTTGGAGGACCCGCCTCACATGGACCCGGTGCTCGTCCCTGGATTTGGAGAAGATGAGGATGTCATCCAGGTAGACGAACACAAACAGGCCGATGAAATCCCGGAGGACGTCATTTATAAGGCGCTGAAAGACGGTTGGAGCATTGGTCAACCCGAACGGCATCACCAGGTACTCGAAATGGCCGTTCGGGGTACGGAAGGCTGTCTTCCACTCATCTCCCTCCCGAATCCGGATGAGGTGGTATGCGCTGCGAAGATCCAGCTTGGTGAACCAAGTCGCCCCCTGGAGGGAGTGGAAGGCGGTGTCCATGAGTGGCAGGGTGTAGCGATCCTTCTCCGTGATATCATTCAGGGTGTGGTAGTCGATACAAGGACGGAGGGAACCGTCCTTCTTGCCCACGAAGAAGAATTCAGCGCCTAATGGTGATGACGAGGGACGGATAATTCCAGCACTCAGCGATTCCTTGAGGTAGGAATTCATAGCCTCCTTCTCCGGGGCCGACAGGCTGTAGAGTCGCCCAGAGGGTAAGGGTGCCCCCTGGCGGATGTTTATTGCACAGTCGTAGGGCCTGTGTGGAGGAAGAGACATCGCCTTGGACTTGCTGAATACCATACCCAGGTCGTGAAATTCTGATGGCACCAGGGAGAGATCCGGAGGCGCGGCGTCCTTGGGAGTTGGAGAAGAGGACGGAGAGCAGGCAGCGGATTGCAGGCAGGTGCTCATACAAAAGGAACTCCATGCCGATACCCTGGCGGACTTCCAATCCAGGACGGGGTTATGGAGGCGAAGCCAGGGGTACTCCAGGATGACGGGCGACACAGAGTTGGGGAGGACGTAGAAGGTGATTTCCTCCCGGTGGTTCCCAGAGATGATCACAGGGACAGGGACGGTCTGGTGTGTAACTCTCCCCAGGGAGACATGGGAGAGGTTGACCAGGGCGAGAGGAGATTTGAGGACTTGGCAACGGATGCCCAGTCGGGTTGCCAGGCTTTGTGAAATAAAGCTGCCCTCCGCGCCCGAATCCACCAGTGCGTGGGTGAGGTGCCCAGTGGGGTTGTGACAAAACCAGACGGGCAGCTTCAATTGGGAGAGGGGATTTAACCGATTGACGTCCGCGAGGCCCCCTACAGTGACTCGCGGACCTCCCCGTTTGGCTTCTGTGGACAAAGCTCCACCGTGTGTTGGCTGTCTCCGCAATACATGCAGAGACCCAACTCATGGTGGCGTTGTTTCTCCGCAGGAGGGAGCTTTGTCCAGCCCGTCATTTCATTAACTATAAAATTAAACTCGTAAATGATAGATTAACACTGAACGTTTGCAGAACCAGGGTTAACTGAAATGAATTTAGATCAGTTTGAGTTAACGGATTGTGGAAAACAATGCAAATTTATGTGGAAAATGAAATTAATTATATGAAAAGTTCTGGATTACTCTTATGAAAATAAAAACGGAATTTTAATGAAAAGAGGAGTTATGTTAATGTCTCCTTAATTTTGCATTTGATCAAATATTGAATTATCCTCAAATCTCAGACATTTGATTGACTGAATGAATGAATGAATGAATGAATGAGTGAATCTTTATCTTTATTTCGGATAGATTAAAAGTAAAGATTAAAAAAAGAAACAGAATAATATAACAAAGGGGGAAAGAAAATCCAACAAGGTCAAATTAGACAATAACTCCTCTGATTATACAGTTCAACATAAGTTATCCAAAATGGGTGATAGCTGAAGCCGCAGCTTATATTGCCCACCCATATTCCATCCAAGAATTCAAAAGAAAAACAAAACAAGAGCAATTACAATTCAGAACAAAGCTAAGACAAAATGTGACAAAAAAACTAAGCTACAACACAACACAGACTGGATATGACAATCCTTATGTGATTTTACATGTCATCTTGTATATATGTTTGGAGTATTTCTTCCTTTAGTTTTTGTTTAAATTGTCCAAGCGTTGTACATGATTTTAATTCAGGTCCAAAAGCGTTCCATAATCTGACTCCTTGCACTGAAACACAGTGTTGCTTGGTGGTAGTTCTTACTGAAGGTTTTTGAAATATACATGTTCCTCTGAAATGATATTGTTTCTCCCTTATTTGGAACAACTTTTGGATATTTGTGGGCAGTGATCACTTTAAACGTTATTACTGCAGTTTTAAAGTCAACCACATCTTTGAACTTGAGAGCTTTTAATTTAAGAAAAAGTGGGAGAACTTGCACTATTGGTGGCTGACTAAATACTTTTTTGCCCCCCTGTATATACAGTATATATATATATATATATATATATATATATATATATATATATATATATATACAGTATATATATATATATATATATATATATATATACGTATATATAAAGTATTAAAGTATTTTGCCCAAGCTGTCCCTTCATTTACTTCTTAAATGTGAAGTCCCAGACAAATTTTCAAATCTTCTTCTTCTTTCAGCTGCTCCCTTTACGGGTCACCACAGCAGGTCATCTGCCTCCATCTCACCCTATCCCTTGTGTCTTCCTCTGTAACACCAACCCTCTCCATGTCCTCCTTCACTACTTGCATGAATCTTTTCTGTGGTCTTCCTCTGTCCCTCCTGCCTGGCAGCTCCATCTTCAACATCCTTTGTCCAATATATCCACAATCCCTCCTCTGCACATGTCCAAACCATCTCAATCTTGCCTCTGTTACTTTGTCTCCAAACCACTCAGCGTGAGCTGTCCCTCTGAAACATTCATTTCTAATCCTGTCCCCCCTAGTCACTCCCAGTGAGAATCTTAGCATCTTCAATTCTGCCACCTCCAGCTCCACCTCCTGTGTTTTTGTCAGCGCCACCGTCTCCAAGCCATACATCATAGCAGGTCTCACTACCATCTTGTAAATCTTCTCTTTCACTCTTGCTGCTACCTTTCTGTCACAAATCACTCCTGACACTCATTTCCACCCACTCCACCCTGCCTGCACTGTCTTCTTCTCTTGTGCATTTTCCATTGCTTTGAGTGGTTGACTCCAGGTATTTAAACTTATCTTCTTTCACTACCACTACTCCTTCCATCTTCACCGTTGCACATGCCTCCCTCTCATTCACACTCATGTATTCTGTCTTGCTTCTACTGACTTTCATTCCTCTTCTCTCCAGAGCATACCTCCACCTCTCCAGGTTCTCTTCCACCTGCTCCCCATTCTCACTACAAATCACAATGTCGTCGACAAACATCATGGTCCACCGAGACTCCTGCTCAACCTCATCTGTCAGCCTGTCCATCACCATGGCAAACAAGAAGGGGCTCAGAGTTGATCCCTGATGTAATCACACCCCCACCTTGAATCCAATCCATCCGTCACTCCTACAGCACACCTCACCACCGTCTCGGTGTCCTCATACATGTCCTGCGCCACTCTCACATACTTCTCTGCCTCTCCTGACTTCCTCATACAGTACCACACTTCCTCTCCTGGGACTCTATCATATGCTTTCTCTAGATCCTCAAAGACACAATACAACTCTTTCTGACCTTCTCTATACTTCTCCATCAACACTCTTAAAGCAAACATTGCATCTGTAGTTGTCGTGATCTGGTGAGCGCACTCTCCCTCGCCCGTCCAGTTCAACTTTCAACTACTCTGCGGGCAATCATCTCCACCTGCGTGATGAGACACACATGTTACCTCTGACTCGCCAGCACTTAAATAGACCTTCTCTTCAACACCTCGGCACTGGCTCATTGGGTATACTACCTGCTTCAGCAGTAGGTTCTATTTTTCTCTAACCTGAAAAACCTTCTAATCATTTGTTTGCATTTCCACAGGCTGCTACCTCCTTCGTGGTGCGTCTCCAGGGTCATTGTGCACTCATCTGCCTCTTCACCATCACCACATCAGCGACCATCTTCACCAGGTCAGACACCTCACCCAGCTCCACTCCTGCCTTCCAGCATCACCTTCTGGTTCACTGTAAGTGCTGGGTTCTTCTGCCGGGCTCTCTTATACTCCAACGTGAGTGTTGTCCCATTTTCCCCTATCTGGAGTATCTGGATGACACAGCAAAAATTCATTTTATGATCCTCCTGCTGCGGGATTGGGCCCTCAGTTGACCCCAAGCCATTCTCGACAGCCCAGAGGGCCCCACTTATTCATTTGAGAGATTTTTGGCCTAATTCACTTGCACGTTTGACCGTATAGAAAGTGAGAGGAACATCATGAACTGCATAATGTCACTATGTCAGGGTAGCCAGTCTGCTGCTGACTACTCTGTGGAGTTCCAGGTCGTCGCAGCGGACTCAGGATGAAATGACATTTCGTTGTGAAACGTCTTCCTCCAGGGTTTAAACGAACACCTCCAAGAAGACATAGCGGTTCATGCAGTCCCCTCCTCCTTGGACGGCTTAATTGATCAAGCTGTCAGTCTTGACAACTGATACTGTGAGTGCGTGAAGGAGCACAAAGCCTCCTCCTACCTGCCCAGTGCGCATGCATCCCTTTCGGCTTATGACACAGCTGGAGCCGATTCCTTCTCTGAGCCTTTGAAGTTCGGCCGGGTCCGTCTGATTCCAGAAGAGCGCCAGAGGCGAAGGAGAATCAGTGCCTGCATGTATTGTGGCTCTCTCAAGCACACACTGCAGGAGTGCCATCTGAAGCCTATAAGATGCGGCCTGTCAGCAGCCCTGGGGGGGGGGGGGGGGGGTCTGACGGGTGGGAAATCCAATCATCTCCCCGGTAACTTCTCCATTTCAGCCCTCATTCAGTTGCTGGGGGTCGAGAGGAGGGCTAAGGCTTTAATTGATTTAGGGGTGGAGCAGAATTTCATCTCTGTGTGCTTTGTGTGGGATGTAGGCATCCCCATGATCAAATTGCCCATGTAAAAAGGTAGCACCATCACCGAAAAAACAGAGCCGGTGTCCATCCTTCTTTCCGGCAACCACCGGGAGACTATTTCGTCTTATATTCTCCCTAAATCCAGTCACCCGGTGGTTCTTGGTTACCCGTGGCTCTGGAAACATAACCCTATTATTAATTGGGCAAATAATTCCAGCTCTTCCTGGAGCCCGTATTGTTTGGCGTCCTGTCTGAGCTCGGCCGAGTGTTCACCTACGCTGTCCATCTCTTCCCCTCCGGTAGAGCCGCCGGACCTCAGCCTATTGCCCAAGGTCTATCATGATCTCGGAGAGGTCTTTAGCAAATCTAGAGCGCTTTCGTTACCTCCCCATCGCTCCTATGATTGTGCTATAGACTTTCTCCCTGGTGCGTGGCTGCCATCCATCCGGCTTTACAGTATTTCTGGGCCGGACAGGGAGGCGATGGAGAGCTATATTAAAGATTCTCTGAACTCCGGCCTTATTCGGCCTTCATCGGCTCCTCTTGGGGCAGGGTTCTTTTTTGTTGGGAAGACGGACGGCTGTGCATTGATTATTGTGAACTAAATGCTATAACAGTTAAGGACAAATATCCTCTGCCCCTGATAAACTCCGCATTTGAGGTCCTTCAGCGTGCGCAAGTATTTACCAAATTGGACTTGCGGAACGCGTATCATCTGGTTCGCATTCGTGAAGGGGACGAATGGAAGACGGCCTTTAAAACACACTTGGGGCAATTCAAATATCTGGTGATGCCATTTGGGCTCACCATTGCCCCCGCCATCTTCCAACATATGATCAATGACGTCCTTTGCGATATGGTCAAACAATTTGTTTTCGTTTATCTCAATGACATTTTGATTTTTTTCATGCACACCAACGGAACACGCAGTCCATGTCAGGGCCGTTTTACAGCTGGAGAATCAGCTTTATGTTAAGGCCGAGAAGTGTGAGTTTTCCATCCGCTCTACTTTTCTGGGCTTTATCGTGGCTGAGAGAGAGCTGAGGGCCGACCTGGCCAAGGTTGAGGCTGTGCTAAATTGGTCTACACCCCACTCCCACAAGGAGCTTTAACGCTTCTTGGGGTTTGTGAATTTTTATCGCCGTTTCATTAGAAACTATAGTGGGGTAGCACAGCCTCTGACGCAGCTGACCTCAATAAAAGTGCCCTTTAGTTGGTCCGATGCAGCTGAACAGGCCTTTCACAAATTGAAGGGTCTGTTCTCCAATGCTCCTATCTTGGCCAAGGTCAACCCCCAGCTCTAATTTATTTTAGAGGTGGATGCTTCTGACTCAGGGGTGGGCGCTGTTCTATCGCAGTGTTCAGCCTCAGATCAGAAGCTCCATCCTTGCGCATATTTCTCTTGGCTGCTCATGCCTGCCGAGAGGAACTATGACATAGGAGACCAGGAGCTGTTGGCCATTAAGTTGGCCCTTGAGGAGTAGAAACACTGGTTAGAGGGAGTGGCCCAGCCCGTAATTGTGTGGACCGACCATAAAAATTTAGAATATCTTCGGTCGGCCCGCAGGCTGAATGCCAGACAGGCCCACTGGGCCTTATTCTTTGCTAGATTGAATCTAACCACCTACCGGCTAATCTAATCTAATCACCTACAGGCCTGGCTCCTGCAATGTTAAACCGGATGCTCTCTCCCGCCAGTTTTTCCCCTAATCTCCTACCTCTTCCTCCCTCCCCCAATCCATTGTCTCACCCTCCTGCTTCCTCAGAGCACTCACGTGGGACATTGAGCGGAGGGTCCAACAGGCTCTATCCACAGAGCCCATACCAGAAGGGGGCCCTGACGGTTGACCGTTTGTCCCAGCTGCTCTCCGCAGCGACGTCATCAAGTGGGACCACACCAGCTTTTTTGCATGTCATCCTGGGATCACTCGGACTATCAGCCTCATTCATTGGGTGTTCTAGTGGCCCACTCTCCGGACTGACGTCCGGGATTATGTCAGCGCATGTCAAGTCTGCGCCTGCAACAAATCCGACTCCTCACCCCCTTCTGGCCTTCTCCACCCACTTCCCATCCCTCACCCACCCTGGTCCCACATTGCCCTGGACTTTGTTACCAGACTTCCTCCTTCTCAAGGTAACACTGTTATCTTCACCTGCGTGGATCGCTTCTCTAAGGCAATCCACGTGGTGTCCCTTCCCAAACTACCCTCTGCATTTGAAATGGTGAACCTCCTCACCAACCACGTCATCTGTTTACATGGTATTCCAATGGACATTGCATCTGACTGGGGCCCTCAATTCACTTCCCAAATCTGGAAAGCCTTCTGCCGCTCCTTAGGCACCACCGTCAGCTTCACATCTGGGTACCATCCACAGAGCAACGGGAAGGCTGAGCGTGCCAACCAATTCTTGGAGGCCACCGACAGGTGTGTGGCAGCCTGCAACCCAAGTTCATGGAGTACTCATCTGACCGGGGTGGAGTACTCCCACAATTCTGCGATCTCAACAGCCACCGGGTTGACCCCATTCGAGGCATCCATGGGGTACACCCCCCTTTGTTACCATTGGCAGAGAGGGATGTGGCAGTTCCATCGGTGGGGGCCCACGCACGCCGCTGTCGCTGGCTATGGAAAGCCACTCATGCTGCTCTCACCCGGTAGTTGGTTATCAGTGGACCAGGTGCCATTGAGGACAGAATCCAGGAAGCTTTCTCATCATTTCCGGGGTCCATTTCCCATCTCTAGGATCATCAACAACGTCACGGTCCGCTTAAAGCTCCCGACGGCGATGCGGATACACCCCACCTTCCACGTCTCAAAGATCAAACCCCTCTCTTCCAGCCCCCTCTGCCCTCTCCGGAAGCCGCCTCCTCCCCCTTGGATCATCGACTGCCACACCTACACGGTCCAGAGGATTCTGGACGTTCACCGTCAGGGCCGGGGGCTTCAATATCTTGTCCACTGGAAAGGCTATGGACCAGAAGAAAGGCCGTTGATTCCTGATTCCAACTTTCACGACAAGGGGGTGGTCCGGGCCTTCCACAAGACACATTCCACCAAGCCCAGTGGACTGCCAGGAGGCGCTCCTTGGGGGGGGCACTGTCATGATCTCGTGAAGGCACTTTCCCCCGCCCGTCCAGTCCAACTTTCAACTACTCTGCAGGCAATCATCTCCACCTGCATGAAGAGACACACCTGTTACCTCTGACTCACCAGCGCTTAAATAGACCTTCTCTTCAACACCTCATCGCTGGCTCATTGGATATATTACCTGCTTCAGCAGTAAGTTCTATTTTTCTCTAAACTGAAAAACCTTCTAATCATTTGTTTGCATTTCCACAGGTTGCTACCTCCTTCGTAGTGTGTCTCCAGGATCGTTGTGCGCTCACCTGCCTCTTCACCATCACCACGTTAGCGACCATCACCACCCAGTCAGACATCTCACCCAGCTCCACTCCTGCCTTCCAGCATCACCTTCTGGTTCTCTGTAAGTGCTGGGTTCTTCTGCCGGGCTCTCTTATACTCCCACGTGAGTGTTGTCCCATTTTCCCCTATCTGAGTCTCCCTCCTAATCTACTTGCTCTCGTCTCTCTCCATAAACTGAGTGCGTTGCATTAATAAAATTCAAGTCAAACTTGCTTCTCTGTGTCATAGTGTGTTTTCTCTGTTGTCACTCCCTGCAAGTGTGCTGTCAATAAATACCGATCATGACAGTAGTACTCTTTCTTGGCATGAAACCGTACTGCTGCTCACTGATTGTCACCTCTCCTCTTAACCTGGCTTCAACAACTTTTTCCCCTATCTTCATAGTGTGGCTGGTCAACTTTATGCCTCTGTAGTTACTACAGCTCTGAACATCACCTTTGTTCTTGAAAATTGGTACCAAAAAACTTCTTTCCAGTCCTCAGGTATCCTCTTACTCTCAATCTGGTTAAAAATTCCACTACCATCTCTCCTAAGGCAAGCCGTTTTAACATTTAATAGCTCGCCTGGATATGTATTGTAGATATCAATAATTCAATTTTTCCTAGTAAAAAGGAACATTTCACATATCCACAATGAAATTCTTCCTCTCTATAATGATCTTTTAAGATATCTATGACATCATTCTTCCTTGGAGAAAGACGTCACTTTTCCCCATTCATGTGTATTGGGTTTTCACTTCTAGATACGGTGGGGCAAAAAAGTATTTAGTCAGCCACCAATTGTGCAAGTTCTCCCACTTAAAAGAAGAGAGAGGTCTCCAATTTTCATCATAGGTATACCTCAACTATGAGAGACAAAATGAGAAAAAAAAGTCCAGAAAATCACAATGAAGGATTTTTAATGAATTAATTGGTAAATTCCTCGGTAAAATAAGTATTTGGTCAATAACAAAAGTTCATCTCAATACTTTGTTATATACCCTTTGTTGGCAATGACAGAGGTCAAATGTTTTCTGTAAGTTTTCACAAGGTTTTCACACACTGTTGCTGGTATTTTGGCCCATTCCTCCATGCAGATCTCTAGAGCAGTGATGTTTTGGGGTTATCGCTGGGCAACACGGACTTTGAACTCCCTCCAAAGATTTTCTATGGGGTTGAGATCTGGAGACTGGCTAGGCCACTCCAGGACCTTGAAATGCTTCTTACGAAGCCACTCCTTCATTGCCCGGGCGGTGTGTTTGGGATCATTGTCATGCTGAAAGACCCAGCCATGTTTCATCTTCAATGCCCTTGCTGATGGAAGGAGGTTTTCACTCAAAATCTCATGATACATGGCCCCATTCATTCTTTCCTTTACACGGATCAGTCGTCCTGGTCCCTTTGCAGAAAAACAGCCCCAAAGCATGATGTTTCCACCCCCATGCTTCACAGTAGGTATGGTGTTGTTTCTCCTCCAAACACGACAAGTTGAGTTTTTACCAAAAAGTTCTATTTTGGTTTCATCTGACCATATGACATTCTCCCAATCCTCTTCTGGATCATCCAAATGCTCTCTAGCAAACTTCAGACGGGCCTGGACGTGTACTGGCTTAAGCAGGGGGACACGTCTGGCACTGCAGGATTTGAGTCCCTGGCGGCGTAGTGTGTTACTGATGGTAGCCTTTGTTACTTTGGTCCCAGCTCTCTGCAGGTCATTCACTAGGTCCCCCCGTGTGGTTCTGGGATTTTTGCTCACCGTTCTCGTGATCATTTTGACCCTACAGGGTGAGATCTTGCGTGGAGCCCCAGATGGAGGGAGATTATCAGTGGTCTTGTATGTCTTCCATTTTCTAATAATTGCTCCCACAGTTGATTTCTTCACACCAAGCTGCTTACCTATTACAGATTCAGTCTTCCCAGCCCGGTGCAGGTCTACAATTTTGTTTCTGGTGTCCTTTGACAGCTCTTTGGTCTTGGCCATAGTGGAGTTTGGAGTCTGACTGTTTGAGGTTGTGGACAGGTGTCTTTTATACTGATAATGAGTTCAAACAGGTGCCATTAATACAGGTAACGAGTGGAGGACAGAGGAGCCTCTTAAAGAAGAAGTTACATGTCTGTGAGAGCCAGAAATCTTGCTTGTTTGTAGGTGACCAAATACTTATTTTACCGAGGAATTTACCAATTAATTCATTAAAAATCCTTCAATGTGATTTTCTGGATTTTTTTTTTCTCATTTTGTCTCTCATAGTTGAGGTATACCTATAATGAAAATTGGAGACCTCTCTCATCTTTTAAGTGGGAGAACTTGCACAATTGGTGGATGACTAAATACTTTTTTGCCCCACCGTATCTACAATTACATTCTTCCTATCTAGAATGAACATTGCGGATATATGAAATGGAATTCTTACTAGAAGAAACTCTTATTTCAGATAGCTACAATCCAATTGCTGCTAGTCATAATTTTCATTTTGGATATCCACAATGAAAAAACATTCCAGATATCTATAATGTAATTTTGGACATCCAAAATACATTTTTACTAGTAGAAATAATATTATAGATATCCACTGTTCTTATTATCTAAAATTCAATTTCAGATATCTGTAACTGAAATTGTGACTAGTAACAATATACTTACAGATATCTGTAAACATATTTTGGATATCTACTGAGAGATTGTTAGGACGCAATTTTAACATAAAAAGGGTTGATCAACTATCTAAAATTCTACTGTATTTTAGAAATCCAAAATAGCATTCCTCCCAATCAAAATAGCATTCTTACTAGTAACAGTAGCATTCTTCCTAGTCAAAATATAATTCTAACTAGTAAGAATGGCATTAAGTGGCCATTTTAACATTTAATAGCTAGCCTGGATATGTATTGTAGATATCAATAATTCAAGTTTTTTCTAGTAAAAACGAACATTTCAGATATCCACAATGAAATTCTTCCTCTCCGTAATGATACTTTCAGATATCGATGACATCATTCTTCTTAAGAGAAAGACGTCACTTTTCCCCATTCATGTGTAATGGGTTTTCACTTCCAGATATCTACAATTACATTCTTCCTATCTAGAATGAACATTCTGGATATCTGAAATGGAATTCTTGCTAGAAGACACTCTTATTTCAGATATCTACAATCCAATGGTTACTAGTCATAATTCATTTGAGATATCCAAAATATTTTTACCGATATCTGTAAGTATATCGTTGCTAGTCACAATTTCAAATACAGATATCTGAACTTGAATTTTAGACAGTCATAATATGAACAATGAATATCAATAATATTATTTCTACTAGTAAAAATGTATTTTGGATATCCAAAATTACATTATTGATATCTGGAATGTTTTTTTCGTTGTGGATATCCAAAATGAAAATTATGGCAAATAACAATTGGATTGTAAATATCTGAAATAAGAGTTTCTCCTAGTAAGAATTCCATTTCATATATCCACAGTGTTCATTCTAGATAGGAAGAATGTAATTGTAGATATCTGGAAGTGAAAACCCAATACACATGAATGGGGAAAAGTGACATCTTTCTCCTCGGAAGAATGATGTCATAGATATCTGAAATGATCATTATAGAGAGGAAGAATTTCATTTTCGATATCTGAAAGGTTTGTTTTTACTAGGAAATTACTGATATCTACCATACATATTCAGGCAAGGCTATTAAATGTTAAAATGGCCACTTAAACTTTTTAAAGCTTCTCAGAGATCGTGAAATTAGTTTTGACTAGTACAATCTACATTTTAGATATCTTGAAATATAATTTTTATTAGCATGAATGTTATTATGGATATTTATATTTACAATTGTAACCAGGAAGAATTTAATTTTGACTAGGAGGAAGGCAATTATAAATATCTAAAAGTTCATTGTAGATAGGAACATGGTTTGTTTTAATGTTAAAACGGCTTGCCATATGTCTCCTAAGCATCTCCATACCTCCACTGAATCAGAATCAGAATCAGAATCAGAATAAACTTTATTGCCAAGCATGTAAAAAAACACACAAGGAACTTGACTTGACATTGGTGCGCATGCGCGCGACACAACGACACGGCAGCCATAAAGGCGCCTCATCAAACAGAGATAGATAAGAAAGGGAGGGGAAGGGAGGGAACGACACAAGGGGGGAGGAGAAAAAAAACTTCGTTATCAAAATACAGCTTATTTTTAAGCAGATTGTGATTACAATGAAAAAAAATCTCTCAATAGCACAGAGCAACAACTCAGAATTCACGAGACACAAGAGAGCAGTGTACAGTATATCTTTAATCAGTTCATGAATCAATGTGTGTGCGGTGTTGAGCAGTGTTGATGATAATAAGAGAGACCCAAGGACCCTTGGCAGAAGATGTTTTGTCTGTCTGGCGCCCAGTCTTATCTGGCGCTGCAGCTGGCTGTCCAAGGCCTTGTGCTCATGATTTTGAAAAAAAAAAACACAGTCTGCAGACAGCCAGGAGGAGTTTTCATGGGGAATAATAATGCCAAATAGGACTGATCACAGAGAAGACTTGTATTTCTTCTGTAGATTCAGTACATTAATCCTTCATTGCGCAGCTTTGAACTCGTCGTGGAAAGCCCTGAGCGAACCCATGATGTAATCCACCTTACGAGACAGTTCTCCAGTAGTCGCTATCAGGGTCTTCTCCAGTTTCTCAATTTGTTGGATGCACCTCGCCTGGCCAGCATTTTGATAGGTTGAATCCATCTTCAGCAATTTGCGGTAAACCAAGACAATTCCCGTCCCAATCAGAATTATCCCAATCACCAAGATTACGAAGATAAACAAATCTTCAATATCTTCGATAGAGAGATTAGAGAGACACAGCATTTTCCAAATACCTGTGTCACGTAGATAGCCCACTGGAGCCGTTCCAGCGGGGCAAACAGCTTCCCCCGGAGCACTTTTCCTTGTTGAAAAAATAGTGTCAATTGTGTTCAAAGCCCAGCTTATTAACTCCATAATTTCTTTTCGGCGGTCGCAGTCAGACACAGACAGACAACAGCAAGCTGGGATCCAGTAGGAGGGGAGGAAAAAATCAGCAGGAGAGAAGAAAAAAGCGTCTGCTCTCTTGGGAGGGCGGAAGTACGACATACACTGGTATGTCATCTGGACCAACTGCCTTTCCATTCTTCATCCTCTTCAAAGCTGCCCTCACTTTTGCCTTGCTAATCTTCGGGACTTCCTTGTTCACCATCTTTCCTTCATCCATCCTCCTCTCACTCTCATTTTCTTTATTCATCAGCTCTTCAAAGTACTCCTTTCACCTTCTCAACACACTCTCATCATTTGTTAGTACATTACAATTTCTGTCCTTAATCAGCCTAACTTGCTGTACATCTTTTCCAGCTCCATCTGTGTGTGTCTAGCCAATCAGTACAAGTCCTTTTCCCCTTCCTTAATGTCCAGCCTCACATACAGCTCACTACATGCCTTTTCCTTTGCTGTTGCCACCTCTCTCTTTGCAGTGCACCTAGATTCCAAATACTCTTTACTTTCTTCATCTCCCTGACTATCCCACTTTTTCTTTGCTAACGTCTTCCTTTGAATACTTTCCTGTACCTCCTCATTTCACCACCAAGTCTCCTTGTCTTCCTTCCTCTGTCCACTGGATACATCACATACCTTTTGTTATGCCTTTTCCTTTGCTGTTGCCACCTCTCTCTTTGCAGTGCACCTAGATTCCAAATACTCTTTACTTTCTTCATCTCCCTGACTATCCCACTTTTTCTTTGCTAACGTCTTCCTTTGAATACTTTCCTGTACCTCCTCATTTCACCACCAAGTCTCCTTGTCTTCCTTCCTCTGTCCACTGGATACATCACATACCTTTTGTTATGTCTGAAATAAGTGATCCATGAGCCATCTTATGCCAAACAATAAACTGAACTTTAATGAGAGAAAGTCAACATAAATACATGGGCAGCAGCCTGCCTGACGTCCTCCCGTCTGACACCAGACACCGGCTACGGAAAGCCCCAAAGATCAAACCCACCCAAACTCACATATCATATTTCTCCTCCCCACCCCCCCCCAAAAAAAAAATCAAATCCCAAATTTTCCCCCCTTTTTTTTTTAAGCACAAATCTCCGAACCAAATCCTAACTGGGCACTTGGGTTGACTGCCAAGATGCCTCTCGTGTTGAGGTGGATTATTCTGCCACCTTTACCAACAGCGCGTCACTGGCTGAGGCTCTGCCGCTGGTCCCGTCACCTGCCCCCCGGCATCCTCTAGTCCCACCTCAGCAAAGTCCCAACATGTGTCCATCACGTCCATCAACGCCCTCTGACTCTGGGTATTTCCTGAGGCAGCTAGCGTGCCACCATGACACGTCGGGGAGGCAAAATGTGGCTGGATCCAGCTACGTTGTGATCTGTAGCGGTGTCGTCCAGAATGATTACAGCTTATACATGCGGTTGGGACACTTGATCCTGACCTAGTCTGGCACTCCAAGCCTGTGTCCCTTCGTCCTGTGTTTCCTGTCAAACCACCGCTTCATTTGACACTGCTGTTCAAACACCCGCCTTCTTGGCAATGCTCTGTCCATCAGAGACGTCATTGCAAGAGGTCACAAACGGCCCAGAGAGAGATGTAGTTCATGTCCCAACATGAGCTTCACTGGTGATCACCCCATCGTGGCGTGGAGAGTCGCCCTATAATGGAGTAATGTGCTTTGAAGAGCATCAGAAAACTGAAAGCCACCCGCCAGATGCGCCCTCGGCCTATTTTTTAAAGTGTTATTGAATCGTTCTAACCCCCCACCACCACCACCACCATTTGCCTGTGGATGGTAGAAAGCGGTCTTTATGTGTTCCACGCCCCTCTCTCCCAAAAATGCCTCAGACCTCGCTGAGATGAATTGTGGGCCATTGTCTGCTGTAATGGCATCCGGAACACCCCAGTGAGCCAACAGGGAAGTGAGGAAGCTACTGACCATGTCGACTGTGACTGAGCCCATGGCCATCACCTCCAGCCATTTTGAGTGCAGATCGCAGGCTACCAGCAGGAAACGTCCATTCACAGGGGCCGTGTGCAGTTTGCCACAGATGTCCAGCTGGATGTGTTTCTAGGGGCCCGCCGGATACTGTAATGGTTGCAAAGGCGGGGACGGGGGCATCTCAGTTTTCCCACTCTCCAGGCACGGTACGCAGTCTTTCACCATAACTTCAATGTCCTTGTCGATACCCGGCCATCAGACCAAGTGCCTGCAGCGTTGTTTCACTCTAACCACCCCCAGGTGGCCCTCATGACGCATGGTCAAAACGTGAGCTCTCAGCGAATCCGGGACTAATGTACAATGTCCTCTCACCACGCATAGGTCATTCCAATAGCTCAATTCATCCTTAACCCTGTGAAAAGGTGCCAGCTCCCCCAGATGAACAAACATAGTTGCGTTAGAGTTGGATCCTGCTCAGACTCCACCTGGAGTTCCTGGAGAGACACAACATTTCAGAGGGGGTCGTGTAGTATGTTGATCAGTTCCGCCTCCAGGGATTCGCAATCACTAGTTTGTCCAGTGTTGGGTGTGGCACGGGACAGGAGGTCCACCACTACATTTTCTCTGCCCAAGGTGAACTGGGTGGTGAAGTTGTATACCCGCAGCTTTTCTGTCCACCTGTGGATCCATAGGGGCTTGTGCCCGGACCCAGACATTTGAAGCAATGTTGTCAGGGCTCTGTGGTCCGTCCGCAATGTGAAATGTCATCCATAGAGGTAAATGTGCCAGCGTTTGCATGCCCAAACACATGTGAGCACTTCTCTTTTGTCCACCGGTGTACCACTGCTCCGCTGATGTAAGAGACCTTGACACGAACGCTACCAGGTGTTCCATTCCATTTTGGAGTTGAGACATGACTGCACTTATCACAGAGCCTGACGCGTCACACGTCACAAAAATGGGACATCATGGGTCAAAGTGGGCCAGCACCGGCGTGAAGGTGAGCTAAGATTTCAGTTTAGAGACGGCAGCTGAGCAGGCTGGGGTCCACTCCTACTGTGCACCCTGCTTCAGGAGGGCACAGAGTGGCTCTATTGTTTCCAAGTAATGAGGAATGAAGCGTTCATAAAAATTTGCCATGCCCAGAAACAATGAAATCTGTGCGGGGGTTGTGGGGTCCGGAAGTTGCAGGACCACCTCCATATTTGAGTGCAGAGGGTTTAGGCCCTCAGCAGGCAGACAAAACCCCACAAACTTGATGGCTTCTGCTGCAAAGATGCACTTTTCTTCATTGACACCCTGATTAAACAGTACCTCCATTACCCTCCCCAGGCACTCGTGGACAGCTCATGTCGCGCCATGTACCACAATGCTGTCCAGATACACTACCAGCACCTTGAGGCCCGCGATGATTGTGGCCATAATTTTCTGGAAACAGCTCGGGGCTGAACTGAGGCCAAAAGGCATGCGAGTGTATCTGAAAACGCCCATGTGGGTCACAAACGCCGTCAGGTTATGGCTAGCTAGGTAGAGAGGTATCTGGAAGTAGTCTTGGCAGAGGTCCAGCTTCAAAAACACTCTGGAACCGCTGAACGCCGTAGTGAGCTCTTCCATCGTGGGCAGGGGGTATTTATCCAGAATGATTGCTTTGTTAACCATCCTGAGATCGATGCATGGTCGTATGCCACCCGATTTCTTCTTTGCCACCACGATGTTGGAGATTCACAGTGAGGTATCCACTTTCTCGATGATGCCGGCGTCCAGAAGTTTGTTTAGTTCAGCAGTGACGTTGTCCCACAGGGCGAAGGGTAGCCGGCAAACAGGTTGGATTTTGGGTGTCACCTTTGAGTTGATGAGCGGTTGGTGGTTAAAAGCAGCTATGCAACCTAGGCCTGCAAATAGTGCCGGCCAGCGGTAATGCCAGGCTGGTGAGACAGTTAGCACGGCGGACCCCGTTGGGTCCGTAATGGAGAACCAAACTAGCCCAATAAGTCAGTGCCTAGCAAGTCGGCCCCCTGGCATGAAACCTGGAAGGTGAACACTGGAATCATCTTCGGGCCACACGACACTGAAAAACTAACCATTCCCGCCATGTCCATAGCCATACAAATTATTGGCCCTTGCTATAATCATTTTTTGGGGAAGAGTCTTCCTAACGTGGCCATGCTCAATATAGACCATGTAGCCCCCGAATCTACCATGAGCAGCACATCAGCCCTGGCCAGCTGCACGATGTAGCACTTTAGCGGCCAATTTTTGGCACCTGCTACACATACTATGGCTACATCCGTAGATTTTGCATCGGTCTTCTCGAAGGCGGGCGGACAAACTCTTGCAAAGTGGTTAGCTCATCTGCAGTAATAGCATTTCCTTCCTCCAGTGGGGCAGACGAATGAGCTCATTCAGTGATTAAGGGAACCATAGCCGCCACATGGTGTCTGGTCTCCCACTCCTGCCCGTGCAATGGTCCGCCTCTGTGTGAAAGTCTGCCCTGAGCAGTTAGCAGCGTTGCTATCAGCCTGTCGTCGAGGGGTTGTTTTGAGGGCTAAATGTTCATTAGCTAGTAGCTGCTTTGCCAGCTGGGTGATGGATTCCATCTGGCTAGGCATCTACATCACCTGACTTAGCATGAAATTGTCCATTGCTAGCAACAGCGTCTCCTTTAGCCACTCGTTTGAGCCATATGCTAGCTTGTCATGGATTATCTCGTCTTCCAAAGGTCCAAAGGCACATGTGCTCGCTAAGTTACAGCGCTCCATAACATAATGTTGTGAGGACTCACCCACTTTGTGGTACCAGCCGAAGAATCTGCATCTTCGAGTCGTTATGTTGCACCTTTTGCTGAAAAAACTGTCCATTAGACCCACACAATTGTCTAGAGAGTCCGTACTGCCCAGAGTGCAGAGCACCCGCAGTCCTTCCTTGCCTAGACATTGAATCTTTCGTCTCTCTTCATCAGCGTCACTCAGGCCAGTTGCGTTGACATAGATTTTAAACAAGTCAAGCCAGCGGTGCCACGGTGTAGGTGGCACGCCTGGTGACTCCAGAAACGGACGTGGTGGTCCTGCGCACGCTCCCATGATTTTACCTCTTTTTGCCAAATGTTATGTCCGAAGTAAGCGAGCCGTGAGCCATCTTATGCAGAACAACAAACTGAACTTTACTGAGAGAAACAATCAACAAAAATACATGGGCAGCAGTCCACCTGATGCCATCCCGTATAACACCAGATGCCGGCTACGGAAAGCCCTGAAGACCAAACCCATCCAAACTCACATATCACACCTTTCTACCCATTTCCCTTAATACTTTAGCTGTACTGTCCCAGTCATCTGGTAATTTTTCCCTCCTATCCAGAGCCTGTATCAACTCCTTCCTGAACTCTGTGTGACCTTCTTCCTTCTGTAACTTCCCCCACTTAACCCTTTGAGTGTGAGAATTTGCATGCCCCTAGTGGCAGAGTGCGGCACTGCACCTGCCTTCTCACTCTGACATGATCGCCTGCATTGGGAATTTGTACTGATTGTACTGATTTGCCAGTTTCAAAAGGTGGCAGACATCCGTTGGAGGACTCAGTGGATGACACGTAATACACCAAAGAAGAAGAACTCCTCATTTCCTTTTCCTGTTTGTAGCAGTTAGCCCAGAAAGCTAATATGGCCACGATCGTCACCGTCACTTTTTCGGCTTTGTACGTGGAAAATAGCCGCGGGACACAAGCGAAATGTGGGATAATTGTAAGACTTTGTAGATGTGGTAGAGATTTTAAATTACCAGCAGAACGCAAAGTTTGGACCATGATGGGTGAAAATGCAGTGGCCTCGCCACTCAACCAGCCAGCCCCCCTTTGTCAAAAGTAAGTGAGAAATTTCTGGGGTTTTTTTAAATGTACTGATTTCTTGTTCATATACTTTGAAGATAAGATGATGAGGTACCTCTGTACAAAAAACAGTGTCAAAAGACTGAACCATTTTTTGTGTAAATATATCCAAAGTCCAGTTTTGACAGAGTTATGGAATTTAAAGAGGTGCCATGACATTATGCAAATTATATGCATAAATTTATTCCTATCTGAAACTTTGGATCATATTTTACATCTTTCTAATTGACAGTAAGTCATTATCTCTCACCACTTTCAAGTTATAGCCTTGGAAATCTGAACTATTTTGCTGACAAAAAATATTTACTACTCTTGACCACTAGGGGTTATGTCACAGTTCGGCAATATACACACTCATAGGGGTAATCTTTGGCTCTGCACTTCACTGTTTTTCTCTTCTTGCCTTGCAAAGTTATCCTACAGATTACCATCCAATGTTATCTAGCTACAGTACATTCTCACCTGCCACCACCTTGCAATCTGCTAGCTTCTTCAGATTTCTCCATCTGTATAAGATGTAGTCCACCTGTGTGCACCTTCCTCCACTCGTGTAAGTCACTATGTTTCGCTCTCTTTTTAAAGTATGTGTTCACCACAGCCATTTCCTTTTAGAAAAATCCACAACCATGTGTCCTTCCACATTTCTCTCCTGAAGATCATACCTACCCAGGACCTCCTCATCACCTCTGTTCCCTTCACCTACATGTCCATTAAAGTCTGCTCTAATCACCACTGTCTCCCCCCGGGAACACTCTCTACCACTTCATCCAACTTACTCCAGAATTCCTCTTTCTCTTCTATCTGACATCCAACTTGTGGGGTACACACTGTCAACATTCCGCATCACACCTTTGACTTCTAGCTTCAAACTCATGATTCTGTCTGACTCCGGCTTTACCTCCTGAACACTCTTCACATACTCTTCCTTCAAGATTACTCCTACTCTATTTCTCTTCCTATCCACACCATGGTAGAACAGTTTAAATCCACCTCCAATGCTCCTAGCCTTGCATCCCTTCCATCTAGTTTCTTGAACACACAGTATATCTGTCATGAATTGCCCAAACGGTAGGAAGGAGAGACCCAGGTGCTGAAGTGCAGTTTGTGGTATTTATTAGAAAAACACAAAAATCCAAACTGTGCACAACCAAAAATACAAACAGAGCACAAAGCAAAAACTTACGAACAAAGGTGGCAATGGAGAAAACAGGATTTGTGAAGATAATCAACGTCTGAACGGGGAAAGAGTTCAGACGCAGACGATACTACAGACACCAGCAATACAGGAACGAAATAACCGCCCTTAAATAGGGCCAGAAACAAATAAACACAAATGGTAACAGGTGCAGGTGGAGGAGAGGGTGATGACAATCAGCTGTGAGTCATGAGGAGAGGAGATGGGGCTGACAGCTTGACAGGGGCACCGCCCACAGCCAGGGAAAAACCCAGAAGTGCTTCTGACAGCTGCAACCCCGGAGAGAGAAAGAAAGAGAAGAAAACCAGCAAGAAACAAATACAATGTGATAGCAAATAAAGACAAGTAAACCCAAATATGTAAATAACAAAAACTACAATGAACACAAACAGGAAAATAAGTCATGCTAAGAAACAAAACAGAATATGTGAAAACCAACCAAGGATAACATAACAGGGATAGAACTTAAAAAAATACAACACTATTCAAATATGGAAAGAAAGGCGAAGAGACAGAGCATGGCGGAATCCCCCCGTGCTCAGATCGTGACAATACCTACCTTTCTTCTCTCCATCATATCAGCCAACTCTCTGCCTTTACCAGTCATAGTCCCAAAATGTAATGTGCCTACTCTCACCTCCACACTTCTACCTTTCCTTTTTACTCTCTCCCTCCTAACACACCTTCCCCCTCTCCTTGTCCTCGATCTTCAACCAAAAGTAGCCCAATTTCCACCAGCACCCTGTCAGTTAACAGAACCGGTGGCGGTCGTTGTTGACCCGGGCTTTGACCGATCTGGTGTAAAATCTCATTCATCATGATCCGCATGTTTGATTTGGCAAAGGTTTTACGTCAGATGCCCTTCCTGACACAACTCTCTCCGTTTACCCAGGCCTGGGACCGGCACTAGGAGTACACTGGCTTGTGCACCCCCTGTGGCCGGGTTAGAGAACTTTTCAAATCTAACACCATCAATTTAGATGAAAAGGTGTACACCACACATACACTAGTAACCAGATAAATATCTATTTGCTCTCTCTGCGTAATTAATGGCAAATGAAAGAGACATCATCAATGAATGGGTTTATTTGGTATTAGGTATTAAAATATATTGTAATTAAATGACTTCTGATAACTGGGAGAGAGCAACAACAGATGTGCTCAGCACAAGAAGACATGATGTGATATTCCCCTGAGAAAACAAAAATCTGGCTCCACTTATCTCACTCTAACACCTTTAAGCTCCTTGAGTGAGGAAGCAAACAAAATGTCTGTTGCTCAAGTGACAGTATTGATAAGCATGCCAAAGCTCACCTACTTTTACAAAAAAATCAGGGCAGACTATAATATCCTGCAATACTGAGTGTGCTGATACAGCCTTAACTTTGGGGGAGATCTGTGAGAAGCAGTGTTTGCAGGAGTTGTTCCGTATCATCTGTCTTCATTTGATTATCCAGACAGCCAGAAAGAGGCTCGCATTGTTGTGGCTTGAAGGACTCGCCGACATTCAGATGCTGCAGCCGAGGAGTCGTTGTTTATCGAAGTCATACTGTGCTGTATCAAAGCTGAAACATCAGGAAGCTAATGCAACTCTTGTAACAAGCAGCCTTTGATGCCACATTTGATGGCAAGCAGATGTTCAGCAGATGATAGTGCTCTGCCCCATGTGTGTGCGTACAGTGCTCGCATCTCCAATTTCTTTTTTTTTCACTAAAAGCCAAATATATTCCATCTCCTCACTTTTGTCTACAGGTGTAATACTGCAGCAGAACAGAAATGAGAAGTCAGAAATGTAAGATTAAAGTTAAAAGGAGAAAGGAATGGAGATGAAAGAGGGCAAAAAAAGACAGTCCGCATTCGAAATAAGCAAGTTTTGCTGTTGCTTTTTGTCACTGCATGGAAACATTGTCGGCTTTGGCTCCTGTGGCCTTCATCCAGCAGCAAATGTGTGAAGGCAACCATCATTTAGTAAAACACCCAATAAGAATCATCCATCGATTGAAAAGCAAATTTATGAGATGTGCATTTACCCCACTGCAGTACAGTTACTTCTTAGTGTATGTATCTGATTAAAATTCAGCCTTTAGTAGGTGAATGTGCTTCACTGATTATGATCAACCTTTAATCTCTCTAAAATAGGCAGGACTCAAAATGAAATAATTTCCCACAGTGTTCTTGTGAGGTGTTCCTTATGAAAGCCTGAGTTAGAACCCAAAGAGTAAAACATGGTTTTATAAGATTTTCATCATTCTCTCCACTGCATCCCTGCTCAAAGCCGTTTTGCCAAGTTCCCCTAACAGAACTGAGAGTGCTTTATTTCATTATAATCAGGACCATCAGAGGGTTCTGTGAGTGAAGTGGTTTCGGAAGGGGGTGGTACACTTTGAAAGGTTGATTAAATCATTAAATGAAGGGCTGATTAAACTGACAGCAATGGTAAAATACAGACAACAGCAAAAATGGCAGGTGAATGCCAAAATCCATTTATTTACCCTAGAGCTCATTACTTCTGTTTTCTATGCACCAGTGATGCACCTCAACAGTGGCTAAAACTAGTGGCATTACAAAACAATGGGATGGAAGAAGGTGGAGATTTTAGAGAAAAAAAAAGTGGATTTAAAGCAGAGAGCCTGGGGTGATCCGCCATTTATCATTTTCTCTTCAAAAATGTGTCATAAAATATACTTACCAGAAAATATCCTA
The DNA here is from genome assembly GCA_020510985.1 of Pholidichthys leucotaenia. NCBI lineage: Eukaryota > Metazoa > Chordata > Actinopteri > Cichliformes > Pholidichthyidae > Pholidichthys > Pholidichthys leucotaenia. The sequence continues at coordinate 353,659,017 of CM035842.1, read as the reverse complement.
TTTCTGCAATTCAGCATAGTAGCTAGGGTTGGAATAAGATGTGATTTTTCTGTGTTAATCCAGTGAGTAACAGGTTATTTGGACTGAGTAACGTATTTACGGCTATATTAGCAGGTGTGAGAGAAAAACATGGATTTCTTGTGGCAGCAGCCCTTTGGTTCTGCATCACTGGAAGAATCAATGTGGACAGTGTTGTTGATTTTTTTTTTCTTCGCCCATGGCACACAAAGAAAAACAGACACCTGTTTGGTGGAAAAACAAGAATTAATTCTTGTTTTTGCTCATTTGTCATTGTGTTTACCCTCCGATGATTGAACTACTGAAGAAAAGAAAAGAAGAAAAGGGGACTGTACTTTCTGCAGACTTACTATGCCTTGAAACAATCTCAAATGTGACCAACAACACAAAAAAGATCTTATTCAAACATTTGTTTTGTGGGTGATAGAGCTTAGTGCATTAGACACTGCAGCAAATATCTGATTATATATTGGCACATAACTGGTTTATAATAATAATTAAAAATGAAGCACACATGGGTACAACAAGAAGTGTTGTAACATGTTATCTATTATGTTTCTGTACAGAACCTAAAGGATTTAAAGCACAGTGACTGAGAAGTTGGATGCATTCCTATTGAACCATAGTCATATGCAGTGATGTGCCTAGACATTTCAGGGAGCAGGGGCTCAACCAAAAAAGAAAAGTGTGCGTGTTGGATATTATATTGTACATATATTAGTAAGGTGGTGCCTTACACCCCTGGATGGGGGGTCACCTTCTTTGGGCGTGGGGGTCCCCGGGGTGTGCGGTGGTGGTGCTGGGGTGGGGGCTGACCAGTTGTGGGGGGTGCCTGGGGGGGCTTGCACCGGGCACGCCAGCCAGTCTCTGGCCCAGGGTGATGGGGCCGTTGGCCTTGCTGGCGTTGGCCCCTCTGGGGGGTGGGGGGTTGGCCAGTCTGGGGGCGTGGGCCCGCCTCACCGGCCACCTGGCGGCCCGGTCTCCCTTGGCCGTCCCTCCTGGAGCGGATGGGTGGCTCTCCTGTGTCATGTTGGCCTCGGACATTTGTGCTCTGTGGGGGTTGGGGGTGTTGTCCTGCTTGCTCAGGGTTTCCGGGGGGTGGGGGTGGCGGGGGTGCTGTGACCGGCTGCCCTCTTTGTATGTTCCCTGACAAACAACTCACATGCACACACTTATTTTGCGCACACTCTCATACACATGCACACAGATGCACACAACCAAATGTCTCGTCTTTAACAGGTGTGGATATCAGACTCGTGTTGAGACCTCTTCAGTGGAAGAAGTAGTCTGTCTTCTGTTTGAATTAATTGTTGGTTTGCTTGTCTTTTTTGTCTGTTCCTCTGCCTTTTTCTATTCCCCTTCCCACACCCCTTTCCCCATTCCCCATGCTGTCAGGTCCTTCATGCGAAAAATAATTTAAATAAAGTATTAAAAGTTATTACAAGAGGAGTTTACAACAATATACAGTGCATAGATACAGTTTGTGCTGTATAAAGCTCCTTTTGGCAAAGTAAATCTGTTTGGCTCAATACGGGCAGCAGATTTCTGTTCTACTTACATAGTTGCCTATCAGGACAAGGGGGAAAATTTATATACATATATATTGTCGGACACATATGTGGGTTTCATATGCTTCACATGTATATTACTGTATGTTTATTGTATGCTTCACGTCTCAGAGGAACAAAAGGACTGGACCTCCTAGGAGATAACAGGAGGATGTGAAATGTGGCCTTTTGTATGTGAAGAGATGAACTTGAGGGATTTCCTGACCACCAGTGATTTTAGGTGGAGGTGAGAAGACCTGGAAGAAGATGCATTGTGACTTGGGATTAAAAGACAAAGTGACTGTGTGCTTTGATGTCCTGGGGTATAAAAGGGACAGATGTTGGGGAATTCTTTCTCTTTTCTGTTTTTGATGATGTTGGAGAATGTGAATAAACCTGACTTGTGAAATAAACTCAGCCTCGTCCTTCCACATTCTCCACACTGGTGACCCTAAGACGTATCATGAGTGGAAGAAATTCTCCTGAGCCAGACTCGTCAGGAGCCAGCCAAACGAATGCAGCCACAGTTCAGCTACCAGACTTCTGGCAGAACAATCCGTGCTCCTGGTTTAACGCGGTCGAGGCGCAGTTCAACCTCCGGAGGATTTCGGTAGACGACACAAAGTTCTACCATGTGGTTGCAAAGCTGGACAACCACACAGCCCAGCGGGTGGAGAGCCTGATCAACCAGCCGCCGGACAGCGACAAGTACAGCGCGTTGAAGGCTGCACTCATCCGTTACTTCACCCCCTCGGTGGAGGAGCGAGCAGAGGGGCTCCTGGCACTGACTGAATTTGAAAGCGACAGGCCTGCGGACCTGATGGAGAAGCTGTTGAGGTTGAAAGACTCTGACGATGACCACTTTCATCTTCACCCACCTTTTCCTCAGGACCCTACCATCAGCGGTGAGAGTGACCCTGGCCAGTTCACCACTGTTGGCCCGACGAGACTACCGCGAGCTGGGCCAGGAGGCGCAGCGACTCGTCAACGCCAATAAACGGCGCGCAGCCACGGCCATGGCAGCAGAGCTCGGCGCAACGTCCGGAGATGGCAGGGGGCCAGAGGCTGCAGTACCAGACTCACCGACGACGGCGGCGGCAGAGGCCAGGAAACACGGAGCAGACGACGTCCTTTGTTTCTACCATCGCCGCTTTGCAGAGAGGGCACGCAAATGTATACCACCGTGCCATTTCAAGCGCTCAGGAAACGCCAAGACCGGGGGTCGGTAGCAGCTGCGGCCCTCGGAGAGGAGAACAAGCTGCTCTACTTGAGGGATGCGCACTCGGGGAGGCATTTCCTCGTGGACACAGGCTCCCAGCTGAGTTTCATCACACCTTCCTCCGCTGACCGGCTGGCGCCTTCCAGTGGTCCCGGGGTGTCAGCAGCGAACGGCTCGGCAATTAAAACCTTCGTTGAGAGGACGTTGCTTCTGTCCCTACACGGCCGTACATTCAAGTGGACTTTCGTCATAGCTGCAGTCAATTTCAACATGTTAGGGGCTGATTTTTTGTGCTCACATGGTTTGTTGGTTGATCTTGCTAACAGACGCCTGGTTAATGCACTCTGTTTATATTCTATTCCCTGTACAGCTCGAGTGGCCCCGCCAACAGCACAAGCCAACGTCACAGCTGCAAGTGGTAAGTTCCACACATTCCTCACGCAGTTCCCAGCACTCACGGTCCCAACATTTTCGGCGACCGTGGCTAAACACGGGGTGGAACATTTTATTACTACCGCCGGACCGCCCGTTTTGGCAAAAGCTCAGCGCTTGGATTCAGCTAAACTGACCATAGCGCGCGAGGAGTTCGCCAACCTGGAAAAGTTGGGCATCATCAGGCGTTCGAAAAGCCCATGGGCTTCACCGCTTCACATGGTCCCGAAAGCTGATGGCTCATGGCGACCTTGCGGTGATTTCCACAGGTTGAACAACGCTACAGCGCACGACCGCTACCCTATCCCGCACATCCAAGATTTTTCAGTTCATTTGGCGGGGGCGCGCGTTTTTTCTAAGATAGACTTGGTACGCGGTTACCACCAGGTCCCAGTGCTCGCTGAGGACATACCCAAAACAGCCGAAATAACTCCTTTCAGGCTATTCGAGTTTTTGCGCATGCTGTTAGGGCTTAAAGGCACGGCGCAGACGTTCCAACGCATGATGGACGCGGGATTGCACGATCTCCTCTTCGTGTTCGTCTACCTGGATGACATATTGGTAGCCAGCGCGTCCAAAGACGAACACGAAAACCACCTCACGGCAGTTTTCCGGAGGTTGGGAGAGCACGGGTTAATAATCAACCCAGCGAAGCGTCAGTTCAGGGTGACGCAGATTGATTTTTTGGGGCATCGCGTCTCTCCAGAAGGAGCGGTTCCTCTGCCTGACAAAGTGCGCGCAGTAACAAATTTTCCCCAGCCACAAACGGTCAAAGCGTTACAGGAGTTTTTGGGAATGGTGAATTTTTATAACCGTTTCCTCCCCCGCGCAGCGCAGCTCATGCAACCATTGTATGCTGCACTAAAAAAATAAAAACCCACAAATAAAGTCGAATGGTCTCCGGAGCGAGAGCGCGCATTCTCTGAAGTCAAAACAGCCCTGGCAAACGCTACGTTGTTAGCACATCCAGTCCCAATGGCCCGCATGGCGCTCACTACTGACGCGTCAGATGTGGCCATAGGGGCGGTCGTGGAACAGTATGTAGCCGGAGCCTGGCAACCGCTCGCCTTTTTCAGCAGGACCTTGCGCAATAGTGAACGAAAATACAGTGCATTCGACAGGGAGTTATTAGCTCTCCACTTGGCCATTCGCCACTTCCAGTTCTGGCTGGAGGGACGCCGTTTCACCGCGTTTGTTGACCACAAGCCGCTGACTTTCGCGATGGCCAAGATTTCAGAACCTTGGTCGGGCCGGCAGCAGAGACAGCTGGCCGCGATCTCGGAGTTTACTACCGATATCCAACGTGTGGCGGGTAAACTTAATGTAATGGCAGACTGCCTCTCGTGCACCGTGGTGGCTCCAGCCCGCGTAGGGGCAGATTTTGCAGCCATGGCCGCGGATCAGGTTAGCGACGCGGATGTGCGAGCGCTCCAGTCTGGACCAACAGGGTTAAGGCTGGAGAACAGGGTGCTGCAAGACGGTATGCCCCCCCAATCTGCGATGTCTCCACTGGGCGACCGCATCCTGTGGTACCGGCCGTGTGGCACCGCAACGTTTTTGACTCGATCCATTCTCTGGCGCACCCGGGAGTGCGCGCGTCGGTCAAAATGGTGGGAGAGAAATTTGTATGGCCGAGCCTGCGCAAACAAGTTAGAGAGTGGGCGGCAGCCTGCATGGCTTGTCAACGAGCCAAGGTACATAAACACACGAGAGCTCCCTTGGAGCCGTTTCACATTCCGGCTAAGAGGTTTGATCATGTTCACGTGGACCTCGTAGGCCCCCTCCTGCCCTCACAGGGGTGCACACATCTTCTGACAATGGTTGACCGCACCACGCGCTGGCCGGAAGTGGTCCCACTGTCATCAACCACAGCCGAGGAGGTGGCGCGCACGTTTTTAACGGCATGGGTAGCACGTTTTGGAGTCCCGTCGGACATTACGTCCGACAGAGGCCCTCAATTTGTTTCCGAACTTTGGTCAGCGATGGCCCGCAGCCTGGGGGCAACGATCCACCGCACGACCGCATACAATCTGCAGGCTAACAGGTTATGCGAACGTTTTCACAGGTCATTGAAGGCAGCCCTCAGAGCGTCGCTTACGGATGCAAATTGGGTGGACAGACTACCATGGGTTTTATTGGGGTTGCGTTCTGCACCTAAAGAGGATTTAGAAGCCTCACCAGCTGAGCTAGTTTTCGCACAGCCACTTCGGCTGCCCGGGGAATTTCTCCCAGATAACCCGGTGCCAGAGTGCTCCCCAGCTCAGCGGTTACAGAGTAGCACGGACTTGAGCACGCTACCTGGCCCCGTTCACCACAGTTTTCTGCGCGTTTTTGTGCCTAAGGCTTTAAAAAATGCGGAGTTTGTTTTTGTCAGACATGATGCCCATCGCCCAATGTTACAACCACCTTATGATGGACCATATAGAGTGCTGGAAACAGGGGATAAGCATTTTTTGCTAGATTTGGGGGGCAGAAAAGAAATGATTGGCATAAACAGGCTCAAACCCGCTTTTGTGGTCGCTGACGAAGGTGTGCAGTTGGCTAAGGCTCCTCGGCGTGGCAGACCCACTAGAGAGCATTCCCCAGAACACCCACAGAGATTGACTAACAGTTCTCATCCTCAGACAGCAGCTCCCCAGCAGGAGGGCGCCGCGGAGGTGGTAAAGCCTGCTTACAGCAAATACGGGAGAAGACTGAGGCCCAAGCAGCATGTGGACTGATGTGTAGTGATTTTATTATGACATGCAAACTGTTATTACGTTGTCCATCTTAGACGTTTGGGGGGGTCATGTGCGACACATATCTGGGTTTCGTATGCTTCACATGTATATTACTGTATGCTTATTGTATGCTTCACGTCTCAGAGGAGCAAAAGGACTGGACCTCCTAGGAGATAATAGGAGGATGTGAAATGTGGCCTTTTGTATGCGAAGAGATGACCTTGAGGGATTTCCTGACCACCAGTGATTTTAGGTGGAGGTGAGAAGACCTGGAAGAAGACGCATGGTGACTTGGGATTAAAAGACAATGTGACTGTGTGCTTTGATGTCCTGGGGTATAAAAGGGACAAATGTTGGGGGATTCTTTGTCTTTTCTGTTTTTGATGATGTTGGAGAATGTGAATAAACCTGACTTGTGAAATAAACTCAGCCTCGTCCTTCCACATTCTCCACAATATATATATATATATATATATATATATATATATACAGTGGGGCAAAAAAGTATTTAGTCAGCCACCAATTGTGCAAGTTCTCCCACTTAAAAGATGAGAGAGGTCTCCAATTTTCATCATAGGTATACCTCAACTATGAGAGACAAAATGGGGGGAAAAAAATCCAGAAAATCACATTGAAGGATTTTTAATGAATTAATTGGTAAATTCCTCAGTAAAATAAGTATTTGGTCAATAACAAAAGTTCATCTCAATACTTTGTTATATACCCTTTGTTGGCAATGACAGAGGTCAAACGCTTTCTGTAAGTCTTCACAAGGTTTTCACACACTGTTGCTGGTATTTTAGCCCATTCCTCCATGCAGATCTCTAGAGCAGTGATGTTTTGGGGCTGTCGCTGGGCAACACGGACTTTCAACTCCCTCCAAAGATTTTCTATGGGGTTGAGATCTGGAGACTGGCTAGGCCACTTCAGGACCTTGAAATGCTTCTTACGAAGCCACTCCTTCATTGCCCGTGTGGTGTGTTTGGGATCATTGTCATGCTGAACGACCCAGCCACGTTTCATCTTCAATGCCCTTGCTGATGGAAGGAGGTTTTCACTCAATATCTCACGATACATGACCCCATTCATTCTTTCCTTTACACGGATCAGCCGTCCTGGTCCCTTTGCAGAAAAACAGCCCCAAAGCATGATGTTTCCACCCCCTTGTTTCACAGTAGGTATGGTGTTCTTCCTCCTCCAAACACGACAAGTTGAGTTTTTACAATAAAGTTCTATTTTGGTTTCATCTGACCATATGACATTCTCCCAATCCTCTTCTGGATCATCCAAATGCTTTCTAGCAAACTTCAGACGGGCCTGGACATGTACTGGCTTAAGCAGGGGGACACGTCTGGCACTGCAGGATTTGAGTCCCTGGCGGCGTAGTGTGTTACTGATGGTAGCCTTTGTTACTTTGGTCCCAGCTCTCTGCAGGTCATTCACTAGGTCCCCCCGTGTGGTTCTGGGATTTATGCTCGCCGTTCTCGTGATCATTTTGACCCCACGGGGTGAGATCTTGCGTGGAGCCCCAGATCGAGGGAGATTATCAGTGGTCTTGTATGTCTTCCATTTTCTAATAATTGCTCCCACAGTTGATTTCTTCACACCAAACTGCTTACCTATTGCAGATTCAGTCTTCCCAGCCTGGTGCAGGTCTACAATTTTGTTTCTGGTGTCCTTTGACAGCTCTTTGGTCTTGGCCATAGTGGAGTTTGGAGTCTGACTGTTTGAGGTTGTGGACAGGTGTCTTTTATACTGATAACGAGTTCAAACAGGTGCCATTAATACAGGTAACGAGTGGAGGACAGAGGAGCCTCTTAAAGAAGAAGTTACAGGTCTGTGAGAGCCAGAAATCTTGCTTGTTTATAGGTGACCAAATACTTATTTTACTGAGGAATTTACCAATTAATTCATTAAAAATCCTTCAATGTGATTTTCTGGATTTTTTTTTTCCTCATTTTGTCTCTCATAGTTGAGGTATACCTATGATGAAAATTGGAGACCTCTGTCATCTTTTAAGTGGGAGAACATGCACAATTGGCGGCTGACTAAATACTTTTTTGCCCCACTGTATATACTGTATATTTGTATATACACTACCGTTCAAAAGTTTGGGGTCACTTAGAAATTTCCTTATTTTTGAAAGAAAAGCACTTTTTTTCAATGAAGATAACTTTAAACTAATCAGAAATACACTCTATACATTGCTAATGTGGTAAATGACTGTTATAGCTGCAAATGTCTGGTTTTTGGTGCAATATCTACATAGGTGTATACAGGCCCATTTCCAGCAACTATCACTCCAGTGTTCTAATGGTACAATGTGTTTGCTCATTGCATCAGAAGGCTAATGGATGATTAGAAAACCCTTATGCAATCATGTTAGGTCTGCAATGCTGTAATTGCTGCAAATGGAGGATTCTTTAACAAAAGCAAAGTTTGAAGGAAAAAATTATTATTTCAAATACAAATCATTATTTCTAACCTTGTCAATGTCTTGACTATATTTTCCATTCATTTTACAACTCATGGTGGTAAATAAGTGTGACTTTTCAGGGAAAACACAAAATAATTGTCTGGGTGACCCCAAACTTTTGAACGGTAGTGTATATATAGGTGTCATGATTGGATGCACAGTTAGGACTGTGTCCACGCTTTATGTTCATTTATGGGTTTGTTTTCATTGTATTATTATTATTATGAGTGAGTTTGTTTATGATTTAGACCCTTGTTTATTGTTATCATGTCTTCCCCTGTCGTATGGTGTCTGTGTCTTATGTTTGTCCTTTTATATTTTATTAGTTTTTTGGGGTTTTTTGCCCCTCATGGATCGTCACCTTATCGTGGTGGGGGGTTTGCATGCCCTAGTTATCCCAGGAGCTATGTTGTCCGCGGCAGTTTGCCTCTGGTAGGGTCACCCAAGACAAACTGGTCCTGGGTGAAGGGCCAGACTAAGAACGAGTCAACAGACTCTCATGATAAATACTAGAACAAGGATTCAGTGTACCCCGCCCAGTATGGGGTTACCGGGGACCCACTCTGGAGCCAGGCCTGGGGGAGGGGCTCAATAGCTAGCATCTGGTGGCTGGGTTTCCGGCCATGGGACCCGGCCGGGCTCAGCTCGAAGGAGTTACATAGGTCCGCCCTCCAGTGGCCTCAACACCTGCAGGAGGGATCATGGGGGTCTGGTGCTATGTGGATCAGGTGGCAGTCAAAGGAGAAGACCTTGGCGGTCTGATCCCAAACTTCTTAATCTGGCTTTTGGAATGTGGATTGTCACCTCTCTGGTGGGGAAGGAGCCTGAGCTGGTGCATGATGTTGAGAGATACCGGCTAGATATAGTCGGCTCACCTCAACACACAGCTCCGGTTCTGGAACCAGTCTCCTGGAGAGGGGCTGGAGCTTGGCCTACTCTGGAGTTGCCCTGGGCCAGAGGACACAAGCAGGGGTGGGTATTCTTGTATCCCCCCACCTTGCTGCCTCTATATTGGAGTTTTCCCCAGTGGACGAAAAGGTTGTTTCCCTGCGCCTTCGGGTTGGGAAACAGGTCCTGACCATCATTTGTGCCTATGCACCAAGTGATGGTTCAGAGTACCAACCCTTTTTGGAGTCTCTGACTGGGGTGCTGGAGAGTGCTCCTCTTGGAGACTCCATTGTCCTACTGGGGGACTTCAATGTGCACGTGGGCAACGACAGTGAAACCTGGAAGGGGGTGATTGGGAGGAACGGCCTGCCCGATCCAAACCTGAGTGGTGTTCAGTTATTGGACTTCTGTGCTAACCACAGTTTGTCCATAATGAACACCATGTTCAAGCATAAGGGTGTCCATGTGTGCACTTGGCACCAGGACACCCTAGGTCGCAGATCGATGATCAATTTTGTTATCGTGTCATCAGACCTGCGACCGTATGTCTTGCACACTCGGGTAAAGAGAGGTGCAGAGCTGTCAACTGATCACCACCTGGTGGTGAGTTGGATCCGATGGCAAGGGAGGATGTCATTCAGACCTGGTAGACCCAAACGTATAGTGAGGGTGTGCTGGGAATGTCTGGCTGAGGCCCCTGTCCGGGAGGTCTTCAACTCCCACCTCCGGAAGAACTTCAACCACATTCCAAGGGAGTCTGGAGACATGGAGTCTGAATGGGCCATGTTCTCCACCTCCATTGTTGAAGCAGTGGCCCAGAGCTGCGGCCGCAAGGTTGTTGGGGCATCTCGTGGTGGCAACCCCCGAACCAAGCGGTGGACATCAGTCATGAGGGGGGCCATTAAGTTGAAGAAGGAGTCCTATCTGTCATAAACTCCCCGTGCGCTTTTCCCAGCATACGGAGGAGGGGTGAAAGGACGAGGATTTAAACGCAGGGTAATGCACCACACACATTTATTAATACAAATACTGACACATAGTTACAGTTATTGCTCCCTCAGAAGCTTAAGGAGTCCTCAAGGACGCTCTACAGTTTCCAGGTGAGAATGACCGGGGAACAAACACACACACAGTGAATACTCACAGAACAGGAGCTGTCCGAGTTAGTCCCAAAAAGGCACAGAGAGAGAATAGTCCTTCAGCGACTTAGGCTATCATACAGCGATTAACGAATGTACTGTATGTCTAGCACAATGACCCAGCAATGCGTGACTGGAAAAAGGCTCCTAAAGTACATACATTGCTGGGGATAGTAAATTGGAGGCACCTGGGCGAGGCCCTGGAAAGATGATCAACGGGGCTGGGAACAGCTGATGGTGATCAGTGAGGGGGGCGTGGTCAGACCAGCAGACTGTCAGCAGACATCCAACTGCCAGCCCCAGAGCAGTGGCTATGGGCACAGTACAAACTGAAAATACATACTAAACATGCATGCACAACGGCCCCATGACCCACAGAGAGATCAGGACCAAGCCAGGGAAAACCAAGCCGGCTTGGTTCCTGACATTATCCCGAAGCAGCTGAGGTGTACCGGCAGGCCAAGCGGAGTGCAGTTCGGGTGGTTGCTGAAGCAAAAACTCAGGTATGGGAGGAGTTTGGTGAGGCCATGGAACAAGACTTTCGGTCGGCCTCAAAGAGATTCTGGTTCCTGAGATTCCTGAGATTCAGGGAGCAGTGTGGACAGCTCCCTGTCCACATTGTGTATGGTGCAGATGGGGTGCTGCTGATTTCCACAAGGGATATCTTCGGGCGATGGAAGGAATATTTCAAGGATCTCCTCAATCCCACTGATACGCCTTCCACAGAGGAAGCAGGGCTCATGGACAAGGGGGACGACTCGCCTATCACAGGGGCTGAGGTCGCCAAGGTGGTTAAAAATCTCTTTGGTGGCCGGGCCCCGGGGGTGGATGAGATTCCTCCGGAGTACCTCAAGGCCCTGGATGTTGTAGGGCTGTCATGGTTGACACGCCTCTGTAACATTTCGTGGAGGTCGGGGGCAATGCCTTTGGCATGGCAAACCAGGATGGTGGTTTCTCTATTCAAAAACGGGGACCAGAGGGTGTGCTCCAACTTCAAAGGGATCACACTCCTCAGCCTCCCTGGGAAGGTCTATGCCAAGGTATTGGAGAAGAGAGTCCAGCCGTTGGTCAAACCTCAGATTCAGGAGGAGCAATGTGGTTTTCATCCTGGCCATGGCACATCAGACCAGCTCTTTACCCTCTCGAGAATCCTCAAGGGTTCGTGGGAGTTTGCCTAACCAGTTTACATGTGTTTTGTGGACTTAGAGAAGGCATTCTACCACGTCCCTCGTGGTTTTTTGTGGGGGGTGCTTTGGGAGTATGGGGTATTGGGCTTGTTGTTATGAGCTATTCGGTCTCTGTACAACCGTTGTGAGAGTTTGGTTCGTATTACCAACACTCGATCAGACTCATTCCCAGTGAGAGTTGGACTCTGCCAGGGCTGCCCTTTGTCACCAATCCTGTTCATAATTTTTATGGACAGGATTTCTAGGTGCAGCCAGGAAACGGAGGGTGTCATGCTTAGTGACCACAGGATCTCATCTCTGTTGTTTGCAGATGATGTTGTCCTGCTGGCTTCATCAAGCAATGACCTACAGTTCTTACTGGGATGGTTTTGCAGGTGAGTGTGAAGCAGCTGGGATGAGAATCAGCACCTCCAAGTCCGAGTCCATGGTCCTCAACCAGAAAAAGGTGGCTTGTCCTCTCCGGGTTGGGGACAGGCTCCTGCCCCAAGTGGAGGAGTTTAAGTATCTCGGGGTCTTATTCACGAGTGAAGGGAGAATGGAGAGTGAGAGGTTGACAGACGGATCGGAGCAGCATCTGCAGTGATGCTGATGTTGTACTGTCTTTTGTGGTTAAGAGGTTGCTGAGCTCTAAGGCAAAGCTGTTGATTTACCAGTCAATCTACATTCCTACCCTCACCTATGGTCACGAGCTTTGGGTAATGACCGAATGAATGAGATTGCAGATACAAGCGGCTGAAATGAGCTTTCTTCGGAGGATCACTGGACTCACCCTCAGAGATAGGGTAAGGACCTCAGTCATCCGGGAGAGGCTCAGAGTAGAACCGCTGCTCCTCCACATTCAGAGGAGTCAGTTGAGGTGGTTTGGGCATCTGATCAGGATGCCTCCTGGACGCCTCCCACTTGAGGTGTTATGGGCACGTCCCTCTGAGGAGATCCCGGGGCAGACCCAGGACTCGCTGGAAAGACTATGTCTCCCAGCTGGTCTGGGAACACCTTGGTATCCTCCCTGAAGCACTGGAGCAGGCAGTTGGGGAGAGGGAAGTCTGGTCTTCTCTGTTTGAATTGCTGCCTCCGCGACCCGGACCTCCGGAAAAGCGGTAGAAGATGGATGGATGGATGGACGGACGGATGGAGATTTTTGTATGGTACCCTGCATGTTCTGTTTGTCTGTCTCCCTGTCATGAGCTGAGTCTGGAGATCTCGCCAGACTCGGCCTCATGGCTTTTTCTGCTCATTTACTCATCTTTTGCATTTTTGGGTTTATGTATTATTGTCTACTTGCCATTTTTTTGTTTGTATTTATGTTATAATTTTATTTTTTGTACTTATTTATAATTATACTGTGACATGTTATTTTGATTCGTTATCTCAGCATGATCCTTTTAACTTGTTGACAGCTGTCAGGGGCGTGAAGCTTCATATGGGCGTGCCCTGTCAGCTGTCAGTGTGGGTTTGCTTCCCTATCACTGCCTCAGCTGATCCCAATCATGCATCATCACGTTCTCCTGCTCGTTCAGGTACCCACACCTGCTGTTTGTTATGTTAAAAGTTCTTATCACTATTTAAGGGACTGCACATTTTGTCCAGTGCGGCACCCTACTACCAACTACCTACTTTCAATTCACTACACGCAAGTCCCTTGTTTTTTTCCTACATGTGTTCCTACTTGTCTGCAGGTTTAGCCGGCGATGCCCTCGCCTTAGTAGATTTTGCCATTTCTGCTTGCTTGCATTTTCCACAGTGCGGACTCCAGGTTAACTGGCGATTTCCATTGCCTTAACAATCTGTTATTTTTCACTTGCCTGCATTTTCTTCCTTCTGTTGTATTGTCACTTTGTGTTTTCCCAATAAATTTGCAAACTCACCGCCGGCGCGTGGTACCTTTTTCCCTGCCTACAAAGGTGATTATGACACTCCCTGTCTGTGAGTGTGTCATTGTGCTGCCCCTCCCATTCTGTGAGTCTACCTGTTGCCCTGATTACCTTCCCAGTTGTTCTGTGTTTCCCCAATTACAAGTTCCCTATTTATGCCTGTCCCCGTTAAGTTCAGTTAAGATCTGTTAATAAATTACTGTTCACACCTGACAGTGCCTGCACCTCTGAGTCCTCCTTCTGCATTTTCATCTACCCGGAGGGCAGATCGTGACAGTATGCCCTCACCAAAATTGGACTCAGCAGGCAGGAGGAGGCTGGTGGCCGGGGTGGCCGATGCGGACAAACTGTGGGAAGTAGAGATGATCGAGGGGTTTGCCTCAGATGCCTATTCTTCCCCCATGCCGGAGGAGGCTCTGCGCAGCTTTAATTCGGCGGCTGCAATTATGGGGGCATTTCTGAGTCTGTGGCGCTATCCCCACCTGACAGAGCTGCTACAGTACATCACAACCCTCTGTCAGATGTATCGAGTGATTGTAGGAGACTCACCGGCAGTGCTGCAGACGAGGAAGCAATCCCAGATTCCAGTGTTTTCTCCACCTCACCATGTTCCAGCTGCGCCAGCCTCATTCCCGTCTTCCAAGAAGCAGCCTGCCATTCCACGAGCTACTTGGGAGATGTCCGTCACTGAGAGGGAACAATACCGGGGGTCCTGCTTGGTGTTTGGCAGTCCTGGGTGGAAAAAGAGCTCCGAGAGACGTCCTCACTCTCGGAGCCCCACCCTCGCTCTGGTTTGCCTCTCCCCAGTTCTGCCTGTCACCGAGGCTCCAGGGGTTGCTCCTCCATGTTCCTCAAGGGGGCCCATAACCACTGAAGCCATGGAGAAGGAGGATGCTGGGCCTGCTGCAGCAGACTCCATCATGCCCGGGGAATTCAGGCAAGTGGTTTTTCATTCTCTATTACCCAAACATGAATTATCTTGCCTGATTCCCAGTGGTGAGGCTCAGATTCTGCAGTCCGCTGAGTCCTCGCCGCCTGCTGCAGATAATTTGTCCTCACCTGTTCCCTCTGTATCTCCTCCAATGTCTCCTGAGTGTCCGCTGGTCCCGGGAGTGAGCTGCCGGATGATGGAGGACCCTGCAGCCCTGGAGAACCTGGTTCCAGCCCCACAGCCACAGTCCCGACAGGGGGAGAGTGCTGCCAGTGACCCGAAGCCTGCACCAACAATAGAGCATCCCCTGGCTTCAGCTATGTGGGATCCAGCGCCAGCGGTGAGCCGACCTCCACCTGTCATGCTGGACAAGCCACCTGGAGGCTCAGGGACTGCACTTTCCATCATGCCTCCTGCGGGGGCCGCCACAGTGGAGCCAGAATTGGACGTCTTGAGAGCCGGGTTCATGACCCCTCTGCATGGATCGACAGAGTCCTGCCTGGCGGTAGAGCTTGAGCTCAGGCAAGTGCTCTATTTTGTTTTCACTCTGTCTGTTTTGGAAAGATCTTGTCTGGCTCTTGGTGGGGAGGGCCAGGTGCAGCCGTCAGCGGCACCTGAGCTCACCTCCCCGGGCTCCACTGCTGACGGTGACCCTGTGTCCATTTTTCCTAGGGTCACCGTGGAACGTCCAACTTCACCAGAGGTCTCCGTGGGTGCTGCACCCCAGCCCGAGGCCTCCATGGGTGCGGCGCCCCCTCCGGTCGAGATCTCCATGGGTGCTGCTCCCCCTCCATCTGGGCCATCATGGGTGCTACGCCCTAGCCTGGGCCTATCGTGGATGATGCGCCCCAGTGTGAGTCTCTTGTGGGTGCTGTGCCCCAGCTTAGGTCCGTGGAGTGTGCTGCATTCCAGCCCGGGGGCCACCGTGGGTGCGGCTCCTCAATCCAAGGCCACCATGGGTGCGATGCCTCAGTAAGAGGCCGCTGCAGGTGCGACGCATCAGTCCGAGGCCACCGCAGGTGCTACTGTCCCGCCCTCTATGGCCTCCAAGGGTGCTGCTGTCCTATCGTCTATGGCCTTCAAGGGTGCTGCTGTCCTACCATCTCTGGTCTCAGAGGATGCTGCTGTTCCGTCGCCTATGGTCTCTGAGGGTACTGCTGTCCCGCCATCTATAGTCTCCGAAGGTGTTGCTGTTCCTCCACCCAGGGCCGCCACAGGTGCAGCTATGCCCCAGCCCGGGGCTGCTGCGGGTGCAGCTATGCTCCAGCGCAGGGTTGCCATGGGTGCAGCTATGCCCCAGCCCGGGCCCCCCACCCAGGGGGTCAGGGGACCTTTGCCAGCCACGGCCAAGGTCGTGGAATCCTCGCTAGCCACGCTGGAATTCTAGGAAGTTGGGAGACTCTTGAAAATTTGATGACAATCCATAAGAAACTTTATTTTAGTTATGCTGTTAACTGCCACATACTCAAACACAAGCCAACAATGAAATGAAAATGAAATGTGTTTGAAAACATAACCTCCTTAGCAGAGGTAAAACGCTTATGACTACAGTGTTTTTTACCATAGAGTCTTTAGCATATGTGGTTTTGAGAAAGCTGTTTTGGTTCATAAATACCTAAACCACCAGAAACCTTTTTGTTCCTGTGAAACTCAGGGTACATATTGCTTAGCTTAGCTTACTACTCCTGCAGGGTGAGGGCTGGGTGGCCATCACCATGTATAGAGCCAGTCAGGCCAGTGCATGCTAACATTGATGGTTTTGGGCCAGCTCAACAGTCAAAAGTGACTCCGAGCTGGCGGAGGTCTGTTTCCACCACATCGAACAATCTGGTGCCTGGCTTACCCCAAGGTCTTTTCCACCCTGAGGCCCTGGGGTCGAACATGAGGATGGCTTTTGTTGGGTGTTCTGGTCGGAGGTGGAGGACATGGCCAAACCAGTGGATATGCCGCTGTGTAATAAGGTGGGATGCTGCAGGATGATGTGTGCGGGCTCGGAGCGCGTCATTAGAAGTGCACTGGGGCCACTTGATGTTCTCAATGGTTCTGAGGGCCCGACTATTAAACCCATCCACTCTCGAGGCCAGAGTCTTATTCAATGGCCATGTCTCTGACCACAGAGTAGGATAGAGAGAATTAACACATTGTATATGCGGAGCTTCTTCTTTCGGGAAATAGAACATTGGCACCAGAGAGGTTTCCATAGTGCCTGCAGGGCTGATGCAGCGAGGCCACGTCTATGGTTGACCTCTGGTTTCATGTACCCATTGTTGGTCACTGTGGAGCCCAGATACACAAAGGAATTGACAAACTTGACAGCATCATTCCCGAGCTGTAACGGGGGTGGGTCCGGTCCACTGCTGACATGTATTAGCTTAGTCTTCGTCCAGCTCACCTGAAGGCCCAGCTTTGCTGCCTCTTCGTGGTAGACAACTAGTCTCTCAGCTGACTGTAGGATGGGCTGAACAGGATGGTATCGTCAGCATATTCAAGGTCAGCCAGATGGTAGTTGCCAAACTGCATGCCAGGGACCCTCTCGCAGACTTTATCAGATAGTCTATGACAGAACTGAAGAGATCAGAAGCAGCCACACAACCTTGTCAGACCCCACTGTTGATGGGGAACCAGCCAGACTCCTTTTTGTTCACACGGACACAGCTCTCCAAGCTGCTGTAGAGCTGTTTAAACAGGGCAACAATCTTGGGTGGGGCTCCGAGAGTCCGCAAAATACTCCATATTGACAGTAACATTTTCTCCTATAGGACTCCTTTCGATTTTTTTCCCCAATAACAATAAAAAGGGCTGCAGTTTTCCTTAAGTAATAATAATCATAACACCAGACTTTATTGATCCCTGCTAGGAGTTGTCTTTTAGCTAAACCCTCGCCACTGGCTATCCCACTGCCTCAAGTAAAAGAAAGTAGAAGAGAAAAAGAGAATCTTTTTTTGTGTGTTATTGGGCTTCAAGGAACACAAGGATCCCCAGTGCTCATTCAAAGACACTTGACAGTTGGGAGTGCTGAAAGAAGAAGAGAAATTCAGCTCTCTGGGTGCTCATTTGAAGAAAAACAAAAGTGACATAGATTATTTTCTTGAGGAAAATGGAGCACAATTAGGGAACTCTGTGAAGTGGCATTCAGAGGAATGCTGTAGAAATGTTGTTTGTTCTTGCTGTAATTGCTGGGTGTTTAATATGATTGCAGCCATTTATTTTCAAGGTGCATTCCCTAGCAGAGCTCTGAGCATGTGTGTGTGTATACATTTATGTCTGTGTGTGTTCAAAAACAATTAAGATGTACTTTAGATTCATTTTTGACTTGCAAATCACTGCAAGGTGAAAGCTGTGGGTCGCATCAGCAAGTTAGACATGTAAACCCATCCCATCTCTCAATTCATTTCACTTTCTGCAAGAGAATGGTGCAGAACTCAATAATAACAATATGCAAAAAGCCCCCAGAATCTAATTTCTCCCCTATCCATCTGAATTACAATGCCATCATTATTATTCCAATGTTGGAATTATACACTCCATCAGCTGGAATAAGCAGTTTCCACCGATGAGCTGGTTTTGTGTGTGTGTGTGTGGGTGTGTGTGTGTGTGTGGGTGTGTGTGTGTGTGTGTGTGTGTGTGTGTGTGTGTGTGTGTGTGTGTGTGTGTGTGTGTGTGTGTGTAAAGTTTGTGAGGAGGGCCACGCATTTTCACACTTCAGTATCCTCATTCTCACAGTTAAAGGTCAATTTCACGGGTCTGCAGTAATTATACCAAGTTTACAGTCCGTGTCAAAAAATGAGCAACTGCCAAATGTGCAAAAAACCATGTTATGTGACACAAAAAAGAAAACTGGATACTCTAAATGAGATGGGTTTTCCACTGGGAGAGGCAGCATGTTTAGATGTCAATACATCAGTTTGAAAACAAAATGAAAGTAGGATGACACACTGTCGTCTTTGGCCAGCTGCGCTTACACAAGGACAGAACCTGTTGTTGTCAACTTGTCTTCACTTCAGATTTGCATGCATGGTGACGTTGTGAGAATCTTGCAGGCCACATCATAGATAAATGTATACAAGTTTGCCTGATTAAAAAAAAAATAACTGCCTGCTTGTTGTCAAGGTCTCTGGTTGGGTGCTTGAACGTTTTTCCACATTCTGATACGTTTTGCTGATGGTTTCCATTTTCAGCAAGAAAACATTTAATTTATGTCTTATATTTAATACGAGGGGGAAAAAAATCCCTTCCAGGCTTTTAACTGCTGCAGTAATGTAGGTACAGTATAGTGTGCAAATTCTGCTAAAGTGGGCATCAGGTTCATTTTTGGTCAGAGATGCAACATAGTTTTGAAAACATAGTAGGATACAATGTTGACGCTTTGTGTTAAAAAGCACTGAAGAAGCTCATGTTGAAGCTGAAACGACTTTAAAACTTCAGTGTCCAGTGTTTCTTGCTATGCTCAGGGTGATAGTGAGGCTGAAGAAAATGTCTGTTCCCAGCCAAGGATTATTCCAATACACTAAGTCCTATAAAACTTCAACTTTTTCTTATTTTATTTAGCACTGAGTAAGCATACAGATTTGATTTTTCTACAATGGCACACCACTATTGCAAACTGTATATGGAAACTTTGTGTACCCTTTGGCTTTTGTACCACACAATAATAGTCTATTTTCTTTTAAATACAAAATAAGTCTGCCAATAAACAGGCAAAAATAGATCCTAAACACCTCACCTCAAAATGTGATCATATGTACCCTCTCAAAGACAGTGATATCATTAAAGGCAACCAGGGTTCAAATGCTCTTTTTCATTTTTTTTTCACTCCAACATTAACAGTTCACTTCCAGATTGAAGATTCACTTCTTTTACATATTAAATTAACTTTTGCAGGTGCTTAAAATCACACTAATAATCGGGGTTTGGTTCAGGTTGAGTAAAAAGTTAGGGTTAAGGGTTACAGGCAAAAGTTCTTATCTTCAGAGAGAAGAATCAGTTTGTTTTAAAATTTCACAGCCCTCACAGCCCCCACCCCTCCCTTCAGGAACACAATGCATGGCCATGCAGAGATTGCACTTGAGAAACAGGAGTTTTAAAATGAACACCTGACAAAACAAGTATTACAACTTTTCTGTATTTTGATTAGTAAGGACAAATGCAAATTCTCCCAAATTCATACTTTAGAGTGAAACAATGAGAGATGGAGACTCTGTCCGTGGGAGTAGGGAGCTTTGCCCACTGCAAACTGCAGCTTGGTACACCACAGCCAGAGGTCCTTGGGACAAGGTTGAAATGTGGTGAGAAAAAAATATCCATGATTGACCGCAATAGTTTCCACTAGGGGTGTAACAGTACATGTATTCAAATTTGGATTTTTCGGTACAGAGGCGTACCGAGGTACAGACACGGACTATATTGAGTGGCGGACAGAAAGTCTAACTGTCATAACACGCCGCCTCCTCCTCCACTCTGTTCCCTATCAATGGCAGCCTGTCAGCGGGCCTCTGCTGTTCTCCGACATGGGGATGAACAACTGAAGTTGGGCTTCTTCTAAACACCACACCGGTAAGGTTAGTGAGTTTTAGTGAGTAAAGTTAGCGCTTCTTATTTTCACTGAGCGACTGTCTCAGCTTTAGAAAACTGAATAAACTGTTAGCATGTGCTAACATTACCTGTCAGACAATAATCTCTCTTGGATGATGGTTGCTGATGGCTGAGTTCAGTTCTGCTGGTAACGTGTTAACTGCAGGAAATGAGTGAATTACATGAGTCCCTTACTGTTTTTCATCTTTTCTATTATTGTTGCGGTAATATAAGCCCTCATTCTGAATATTAGTGCAGCTCAGGAAATTAGAATACCATGATTTGGAATTTAACAAAAAGAACCATAATTATCACAGGTAAATTAAAAGTTTAAATATTTCACTGTACAGTATGTGTAGTGAAGGCTCACCTTCCTGCACTGTAACTTAAAGCATTTGTAAACTGATATTTCTTTGATTTTTCATCTGAAGCCTAATTAATTAAACTATTAATCTTATAGATGTCATGGCGGCCTCTGGGCCGTCATTGGCGTCATCAACTCCAGCTGCGCACAGACCAACAGGTGTGAATCAACGGCTGTCAAAAGCCAGCGTCGCTGACAGCCCGGCACGGAGTCGTCTGTCTTCCTCAACGGAGAATGAGCCTGAACTCCGCTCTCTGGTCTCGTCAAGAATCTCTCTTGTCTCGTCTGGAACCTCGTCTGTCTCGTCTGGAACCTCGTTTGTCTCGTCAAGAACCTCGCTTGCTTCAGCTAGGACTTCTTCTCAGCAACAAGCAAGTAAGAGGACAATTTGTTATTCAACTCCAAATCTATACCCCTGTGCACAGGTGGACCTCCTTGGCGGCGGACCTGTGTCCCCAGCTGACGGGGTAACGCCATCACGCACACGTAGCGGTTCGCTACCACCACGACTACCGGTACGTCTTGCTCCTCAGTTGCCAGAACTGTTGTTATATCAGTTGCAGGAGTATTGGCCTACGCTATCGGTGGAATCTCTGTCATCAGCATCAGCTGTATCATCGTTGCCACTTTCTGTGGAGTCACTAACCTCGTCATTGTCTGGATTATCATCATCCCGGTCTGTGGAGTCACAGCCGGCGTCATCACCAGGACTGCCATTGTCACAGCCACGGGTGGTAACCCCAGCACGTTCACAGACACCTTCACCTCCACGCTGCACGGCCGCTGGAACTCAGCAGGGCGAAGCCTGTGCTGCACTCAAGTAAGCCTCATTACCTGTAGCTCTTCACGAGTGTGGAACATTAGTAATTGTTTTCTGCTTATATGTTCCAGGGTTGCTGGGTCTCCGTCCAGGTCGCTCAGCTCCAGTGACCAGAGCACTATCCACACACTCACACTCGCATTATACGCTCTCACTATTAAATAAAGATTATTGTCACTATCTGCTCGTGTCAGTGTCTGTCTCCTGGGTCCCTAACCATGTCAGTACGACTCCGTCACGTTGACCCAGCGGACAGCTCACTGTCGCGCCAAATCAACACTCTTAGCGCCCGGGTAGATTTACTTGCACACCAACAGACAGTAGTCTTAAATCAGTTAACTGTAATAAATGGTCGGCTGGATCGTCTGGAGGGACACCAGACGTTTCCCCCCACCGCAAACAGTTCTGCCTCTGTGGGCTTAGCATCTGGACAAGCTAACACCTCCTCGCCCTCTCGCCTCACCCCTATTCCCACACCTGCCCGGTTCAGCGGAAAACTCGGGGAAGCTCGTGGATTCATATTGCAATGTGAGTCAATTTTTCTTCGCGTTCCGGGGGATTTCACTCTTGATTCTAGCCGGATTGGCTACGTCATAAATTTGTTAGCAGGAAGAGCTTTGGACTGGGCGTATTCAATAATGGCGAAACCAGTTATTCCCTGCTTACTTACCAAGAGTTTGTGAATGAATTTTTGTCTGTGTTTGATCATACGGATAGAGGTGAGGTGTTGACAGAACGGTTGCTGAGCTTACAACAGGGGAAAAGATCAGCTGCTGATTACGCTATTGACTTCCGGGTCCTGGCTGCAGAGATTGGGTGGGGGGAGCCATCATTATGTGGTATTTTTCTACGTAGTCTTAACGATGAGTTGAAGGATGAGTTAGCGGCACGGGACAAACCGGACAATTTGCGGGATTTGATTGCCCTAGCGGTTAGTCTTGATAGCAGATTAAGGGAGCGGGCGGCTGAACGGCGTTCTACTTCCCGTTCGGTTAAACCCCGCCCTCGCCTCCCCAACTCTCCTCCTCTCGCTCTACCCGCGTCAGAGGAACTTCCAGTTCAGGAAGCTATGATCATTGGCCGGTCAAAAGTGTCAGCAGCTGAGAAACAACGCCGCAGGGATCAGGGCCTTTGTTTCTACTGTGGGAAAGAGTCACATGGGGTTTTTGAATGTCCCAATAAGTTAAAAGGGAAGGCCCGTGGATCGCAGTAGGGGGATTCACGGGCAATAACTCAGAGGAACCCCTCACTTGTTGTCGATTACCTCTTAGACTCATCCATTTACATACAGAACACTCCACATTGGCGTTAGTAGATTCTGGAGCTGAGCAAAATTTTATTTTCTAGAGACCTGGCAACCCGGATGGGCCTTAACTGTCAGACTCTAGATCCCCCTGTCAAACTGATCACCTTGTCTAAAGCGTCTTTGACCACCATTGCTCATCAGACGGGTCCCGTGTCAGTTATTGTATCAGGAAATCACAGGGAGGAGATTCAGTTTCTAGTACTGCCCGTTTCTTCTTCGCCCGTTATTTTGGGGTACCCCTGGCTGCGCCTACATAACCCCACCATTGACTGGCAAGCTGGGAGAGTAACGGCATGGAGTACGTTCTGCCTTAGTGCCTGCCTCCAATTGGCGGCATGCGCCCCATCCGTCAAGGTGCCTCTGCCTGATTCATCTCCACCGGACTTGTCCAAAGTGCCAGAGGTCTATCACGATTTGGGGCTAGTATTTAGCAAGTCTCGGGCGTTGTCTTTACCCCCTCATCGCCCTTATGACTGCGCGATCAACCTAAAGGCTGGGGCCCCTCTTCCTGCTAGCCGCCTGTACAGCTTGTCAGCCCCGGAGCGCGAGGCTATGGACACATACATTAAGGAGTCCTTGGCCTCTGGTTACATCCGCCCGTCGTCTTCGGCAGTGGGAGCTGGATTTTTTTTTGTTGGGAAAAAAGACGGTTCTCTACGCCCCTGTATTGATTTCCGGGGACTGAATGAAATAACTGTAAAAGACAAATATACCTTGCCTCTGATGAACACTGCTTTTGACTCCCTCCAGGGGGCGTCCTGGTTTACTAAACTGGACCTTAGGAATGCCTACCATCTAGTGCGCATAAGGGAAGGAGATGAGTGGAAGATGGCTTTTTGGACCCCCAGCGGACATTTTGAGTATCTGGTAATGCCGTTTGGGTTAACTAACGCTCCAGCCGTCTTCCAACGACTGATAAATGATGTACTACGGGATTTTCTGAACTCGTTTGTTTTTGTTTATCTCGATGATATTCTCATTTTCTCCCGCACACTAGAGGAACATCGGGTGCATGTGCGCAGGGTACTGCAGCGCCTCCTGGAGAATCAGCTATTCGTCAAGGCTGAAAAATGTGAGTTCCACACTGATCAAACCTCTTTCCTTGGGTTTATTATAGCTCGGAACCAGGTGCTCCCTGACCCAGCCAAGGTCAAGGCAGTTGTGGATTGGCCTGCACCCACCTCCAGAAAGCAGCTTCAAGGTTTCCTGGGGTTTGCTAATTTCTATAGGAGGTTCGTGCCTAATTTTGGCAATATTGCCCGTCCCCTGACTGCTCTCACCTCTCCTAAGATCCCGTTTTGCTGGAGTAAGGAGGCAGCTGGAGCGTTTGTAAAACTCAAGAGGGAGTTCGCCTCGGCCCGAGTCCTTACTCAGGTGGATCCGAAGCTGCAGTGCTTGGTGGAAGTGGATGCTTCTGATTCGGGAGTTGGAGCGGTACTCTCCCAACGTTCTCCTGAGGACGGTAAGGTTCGCCCTTGTGCTTATTTCTCTCACCGTCTTACTCCTGCAGAGAGGAATTACAGCATCAGAGACAGGGAGTTACTGGCAGTAAAACTCGCCTTGGAGGAATGGAGACATTGGCTGGAGGGGGCTGCTCAGCCGTTCGTGGTTTGGACTGATCATCGCAACCTGGAGTACCTCAGGACGGCGAAGCGCCTGAATGCACGCCACGCCCGCTGGTCCCTCTTCTTCGGCCGTTTTAACTTTTCCATCACGTACCGGCCGGGAAGTAAGAACGGTAAGCCGGATGCCTTCTCACGGCAATTTGACACACCATCCTCTGAGGACCAGGAGACTCCTATCCTGCTGCCTTCCTGCGTCGTGGGCGCCCTGTCCTGGGGAATCTGCAAGACGGTTCGCCAGGCTCAGAAGACCGAGCCGGATCCCGGGGGGGTGGGGGGCCGGGCCGCTTGTTTGTTCCACGCGCTATCCGGGGCAAGGTGATTGAGTGGGGTCACGCTTCCAAGTTGGCTTGTCATCCTGGAGTGGGTCGGACCGTGGATCTCCTCCAAAGGGCCTTCTGGTGGCCAGGGTTACGGAAGAACGTTGTTGATTACATCCGGGCCTGCGCTCAGTGCGCCACCGGGAAGACGACGTCATCTCCCCCGGCGGGTTTGCTACACCCTTTGCCGGTTCCTTCACGCCCCTGGTCTCACGTAGCTATGGACTTTGTGACTGGGTTGCCCATTTCAGATGACTACACCACGGTTTTGACCATCGTGGATCGGTTCTCGAAGGCAGCCCATTTTGTGCCACTTCGGGGTTTGCCTTCGGCCCTGGAAACAGCGGATCTCCTTGTGCAACATGTGGTCCGCCTTCATGGCATCCCTGCTGACACTGTGTCAGATCGAGGGCCTCAGTTTGTATCACAGGTTTGGAAGGCCTTCTGCGCGGCACTGGGAGCCACAGCCAGCCTCTCCTCTGGTTATCACCCTCAGAGCAATGGCCAGTGCGAGCGGGCTAATCAGGAGCTTGAGGCCGCCCTACGCTGTGTCATCTCCTCCTGCTCATCCTCCTGGAGCAAGTTCCTTCCGTGGATTGAGTATGCTCACAACGCCACGATCTCCACGGCTACGGGCGTCTCTCCGTTTAAGGCATCATTCGGATTTGACCCTCCGCTGTTCCCGGAGGAGGAAAAGGAGGTAGCGGTTCCTTCAGTCCAGGCACACATCAAGCGCTGCCGGCGAGTTTGGCTCCTCGCCCGCCAAGCCTTGCTGAAGACTACCAAACGCAATATCCAGGTGGCCAACTGGCATAGGAGACCCGCCCCGGACTATAAGGTGGGTCAGAAGGTCTGGTTGTCAACCCGGAATATTGGTGTACCGGCCGAAAAACGGAAGCTCACTAAGCGCTTCATTGGCCCTTACACCATCAATCGTATTATTAACCCTGTGTCTGTGCGCTTGTCTCTCCCCTCTTCGATGCGTATCTGCCCCACCTTTCATGTCTCCCAGGTCAAACCATACGTCTCGGATCCCCTGTGGCCTGCTCCCGCGGCTCCCGCACCCCCGAGGATGATCGATGGCCATCCGGCCTGGGGGGTGACTGCCATCCTGGATGTCCACAGGCGGGGCCGTGGTCTTCAGTATATGGTGGACTGGGAAGGCTTTGGACCGGAGGATCGCTCTTGGATTCGCCCAGCATTGATCCTGGATAAACAGCTGATTCGCGATTTTCATCGGGCCAATCCATGTAGGATTGGGCAGGTGCCTGGAGGCACTGCTAGAGGGGGGAGTACTGTCATGGCGGCCTCTGGGCCGTCATTGGCGTCATCAACTCCAGCTGCGCGCAGACCAACAGGTGTGAATCAACGGCTGTCAAAAGCCAGCGTCGCTGACAGCCCGGCACGGAGTCGTCTGTCTTCCTCAACGGAGAGTGAGCCTGAACTCCGCTCTCTGGTCTCGTCAAGAATCTCTCTTGTCTCGTCTGGAACCTCGTCTGTCTCGTCTGGAACCTCGTTTGTCTCGTCAAGAACCTCGCTTGCTTCATCTAGGACTTCTTCTCAGCAACAAGCAAGTAAGAGGACAATTTGTTATTCAACTCCAAATCTATACCCCTGTGCACAGGTGGACCTCCTTGGCGGCAGACCTGCGTCCCCAGCTGACAGGGTAACGCCATCACGCACACGTAGCGGTTCGCTACCACCACGACTACCGGTACGTCTTGCTCCTCAGTTGCCAGAACTGTTGTTATATCAGTTGCAGGAGTATTGGCCTACGCTATCGGTGGAATCTCTGTCATCAGCATCAGCTGTATCATCGTTGCCACTTTCTGTGGAGTCACTAACCTCGTCATTGTCTGGATTATCATCATCCCGGTCTGTGGAGTCACAGCCGGCGTCATCACCAGGATTGCCATTGTCACAGCCACGGGTGGTAACCCCAGCACGTTCATGGACACCTTCACCTCCACGCTGCACGGCCGCTGGAACTCAGCAGGGCGAAGCCTGTGCTGCACTCAAGTAAGCCTCATTACCTGTAGCTCTTCATGAGTGTGGAACATTAGTAATTGTTTTCTGCTTATATGTTCCAGGGTTGCCGGGTCTCCGTCCAGGTCGCTCAGCTCCAGTGACCAGAGCACTATCCACGCACTCACACTCGCATTATACGCTCTCACTATTAAATAAAGATTATTGTCACTATCTGCTTGTGTCAGTGTCTGTCTCCTGGGTCCCTAACCATGTCAATAGACCCAGCAAGGTTTCAAATAGGATGGTCCAGCTTGTCATTTTCTCCTTGATTTTAATGGAGTTGAATATTATTCAAATTATTATTCCAGTTTGCTTTGAACAGTAGAGTTACAACAGCAGAAGCAGATATTTGAGTTTTATTTCTTTAATTTTTGGGTTAAAAGACCAAACTTTAATGTCTGTTATTTGTTTAATTGTGTTGCTACAAACAGGAGGAGAGTTGGGGCAGGGTTGGCAGCTCTGTCCCGTAAAAACCTACCGCTACAAATGCCAATCATACTAAGGCTGGGCCCTCACGGGCATGGCATCAACCTCATCCCTGGTGGCATGCTGGCAGGCATAATGACAGGGCTCTCCCAAACTTGCTAGGGAGGGGTTCCCCTGATCCCCCACCAATGCAGCCGCCATCCATTGACATCATCTGAAACCCCATTCGCATCACCACCTGGAACATCCTGACCCTAAACAAACCCAGCCACCCTCAGCTTCTTGCCTCCAAGCTCACCCATCTCAATGTCTCCATTGCTGGTCTCCAGGAAGTCAGGTGGACACAAGACAGTGAGACAACAATAGGTGAATACAAGATCATATGGAGCGGCAACAACACCCACCGCACCCAAGGCGTGGCCATTGCCATCCACCAATGGTATGTGTCTTCCCTCACCACCTGGAAGTCACTGGATCCCCACTTGCTGTATGCTCGCCTGCGACACTCTTTTAGCTACCTTTCCATCTTCGTGGTGTACTCCCCCACGAACGTCACCAACGACCAAGCCAAGGATGCATTCTACAAACAGCTGCACAACGAGCTACGCTTCATTTCCCGTGACAACATCACCATTGTCCTAGGGAACATGAACGCCGCTGTGGGCCCCGACAGGAGCGGCTTGGAACACATCATCAGACCATTCCCGTCTGACGTCACCAACGACAATGGTGACTGCATGTCCAAAGTGTGCACCACGCACAATCTGAAGATCCTAGGCACCTGTTTCTAGCATCGTCAAATCCACTGCACCACTTGGTACTGTAACACTGGTGCTACATCCAAGACCATTGACCACATCTTGGTCAATGGGCACTGGAGAATTGCCACTGACTGCCGTGTCTACCGCAACACTGAGCTGGGACGGACCGACCACCAACTCTTTGCCGCCATTGTCCGCCTGCACCTACGCCGCAATGCCCCTCCTGGCCCTGCCCGTCGCTGCTCCCAGACAACGAGAAGCTTTACACCCCTCCATTTGCCCACTGCTACTCCATCGAGGCCATGAACCATTTTGCTGCCCTTAACCACCCATAGAGTCTTGAGAATGCCTGGGAGTAGATTACCACCACTCTCACTCTGGCTGCCACAAACGTCCTTGGTGATCACCGCCAGAGGATTCACCCATGGATCTCTGATGCCTCCCTGAAGCTGGTCAATTGATGCCATAAAGCCAGAACTCCAGGGGAAGGATAATTACCACAATCTGAATATAGAGAGATGTTGCAGCCTCCAGCACAATGAAGCCACTTGGCTCCACTTTATCGCCGACAAGGCCAACAACAGCTTCCAAGCAGGGAACCTCCGGTCTGCCTAACAGTCTATCAAGGAGTTGTGCCAAGCCGGCAAGAAACGGCAGTTGTTGTCCCCCTGCTAGCTGCCGATGGCATAAGCCTCATCAACGATCCGACGACCAAACTCCAATGATGGCGAGAGCACTACATGAGCGTCCTCTGCAAGCCCCCTCCTCCCACCTTGGATAAGCTGCAGCAGTATGCCGATGCCAGTGTTGATGACAACTCAATCAGCCTAGCCCCGCCCTCAATCAGTGAGTTGTCAGACACCATCAAGAAGCTCCCCTCTGGGCAAGCCCCCGGCGCTGATGGAGTTATGGCAAAAATGATGAAAGCAGCCCTCACCTCTGTCATCCCTCAGCTGGAATGTCTGTGCCACTTCATCTGGGCAGAAGAAAGCGTCCCTGGGGAGTGCAGGGATTGGGTCATTCTGTCCTTCTACAAGAGCAAGGGTAACCACCGGAGCACAGTCAGCTATCGTCCCATCACGCTGCTGTCCATCACCAACAAGGTAATCACCGCTGTCATCCTGAGCCGCATTCGTCCCCTGCTCCTTGCTAAGCGCCGCCGCCAGCAGGCGGGCTTCACCCCTTGCAGGTCCACAGTGGACTGCATCTTTCCCTTGAGTGTCGTGGCGCAGCAATGGAGGGAGTATCCCTAACCTCTATATGCAGCCTATGTCAACTTCAAAGCTGCCTTTGACTCCCTAGACAGGAACGCCCTCTGGCAACTGCTTCATGGCATTGGAGTCCCGTCCAAGTACATCAACATTCTCTGGGAATTCTATACCAACACATGTGAGACCCTTTTGTCACCACCTCTGGAGTCCGGCAGGGATGCGTCACCACGTCAAAACTCTTTAATGTTGTGGTTAACTACTGAGTCAAGAACGTGACTGAATGCTGCCCCAATCTCGGAGTTGACCTCCACTCCCACTTTACAGACCTGGGCTACGCGGATGATGTGGTGCTTTTCACCACGCATATAGACATAATCACTGAGCTGCTTGTAGAGGAAGCATCACTCCTTGGCCATTCCCTCAACTGGGCAAAGACAAAGATCCAGTCACTGCTACCACCACCGACAAGTAATCACCATCAAAAACAAGCCAGTTGAGATTATCAACGACTGTGTCTACCTCGGATCTAAGATCACCAGCTCCTACTCATTAGACCCAGAGATTACTCGCCACCTGCAGCTGTCTCACAGTGCTTTCGGCCGTCTCCAGAGAGTCTGGCAGAGCAGGAAGAGCTGCACAACCACAAAGTTGTGAATCTTTAACACCTGCATGATCCTTGTCCTCCTTTACAGATCCAAGACCTAAACCCTCTCTACCACAACCACCCACCATCTGGATACATTCCATTGGACCTGCCTCTGTAATATCCTCGGCATCCAATGGTTCTACCACACCACAAACAATGAGGTCTACAGGAGGGCTGGCTGCCCTATCCCCATCTCCACTGTCATCAGAAGAGGGAGGCTGTGGCTCCTCGGCCATATGGCCAGGCTGGAAGACGGGACACTGGCCAAGCAGGCCCTCTCCACCAGCACTCGTTTGCCCCCCCCCCCCCCCGCAGGGCTGGCATTGCCCCCGAGGTCAGCCTAGACTCTCCTGAACGACCCAGGTTGCAATGATAAGACCTCTGGCTGACCTCATCGCCCTAGCCCAAGATCGCCCTGCCTTCAGACCATTGGTCCCAAAGGTCACTTAAGTGGCCAGGCGAGGATTAAGTAAGTTAAGTAAGTAAGCTACAAACACTTGTTTAAGCTGTCAAGTTCAAGTTTCCAACTCATGTTTCATGGGTTATTATATGTAGAGGGGATGTATTGGAACAAAATTCTTTGCAGTTATAGGACAGTTACCATGGCAACACAGCACTGAGTGGTAATCACAGGTGACAGCTTTATTGTGTATGCAGCAAAACATAAAAATCACACAAAATATTTAGTCACAGCGGTGCACAGAGTACGTTTTTTTACTTTAGATGTTAATACCACACCATTCACTTGACTGTAGTGATGTGTGGGTAAAGACCAAGGAGCACATAGTAAGAACTGATTCAAAGCCTTTAATTATTTATTTAGTTTTTTTGCCAATTAATCAAGATGGAATGATAAGATTAGCTCTCCACAATATAAGCAGGTACTCTGTGTACTGCTGTGACTGAACACTGTGTGCATTTTTTGTGTTTTGCTGCATATACACCCTAATTCTGCCACTCATTTTTGCCCCTCAGTGGTTTTTAGCTGGCATGAGTTCCGTTTGGTGACATCATACGGATACCCTCTATTACCTCCGCCAAGGAGGTTATGGTGGTTTGTCTGTTTGTCTGTCTGTCTGTCAGGATTACACAAAAACTATTGGGTGGATTTTGGTGAAAATTTCAGCAAAAGCACCCCTTGGGCCAAGGATGAATCCATTAAATTTTGTTGATCTGAGAGTGCATACCTCCACCAAGGACCTTGTTTGTATTTGTGCAGCAGGATTACACAAAACTACTGAATGGATTTGGATGAAATTTTTACAAGAGGTGGTCCTTGGCCTAGACAGGAACCCACAACATTTTGGTGGTGATCTGAGAAGACATACCTCCACCAAGGCTCTTCTCACAGTGTGTTCGCAAGAATCCTCCAAAACTAGTTGATAGACTTCGATGCAATTTTCACCAGAACTGGCTCATGGCCTACACACAAATCCATTACATTTTGGAGGTGATCCATGAGGGACATTAGGAGCCTTGGCAGAGGTATGCGCATTCTGAGTGCTTTTCTAGTGTTATTTAGCCATGGGAACTTTTTTATAATAGGCTGTTCAAATTTCTATTGTTGCACTTGTCTGCATCGTTCATTTCCTAAAAAGAGAATTTATTTATTTTATTTTTATTTTGTTTATTTGAGAATATTTTATTTATTGCAGAATATACTGCTAGCAGCTAGTATTTTTTTTTGTCAGTAAAGCTGTTTCTGCTTATAAAAAAAGATAAGCAGCTTTATGTTTTGCAATTTGTTTCCTTACTGTACCAAAAATGAACAGAACCATGACCTTAAAATCAAGGTACGCATCGAACCTTGATTTTAGGCATACCATTACACCCCTAGTTTCCACACACTAGGCTGTTTGTGTTATTTATAACCTGTTGTAGATGGTGTGTATTATTATTCTAAATCAAACTAGATTGAAAGCTCAGTTTGCTTCTCTGAATCCCAAGGATCCCACGATGCATCCAATGTTCCCCTGTCCTAGCTACAGATAAACATGGGACTGGAATTGCGACAGAACAGCCTGAGCATTGTGAGTGAAGATGTCGGTGTGTGTGATGGTCAGAGTGGACAGAGGGCCCACGCCATATGTACACTACCGTTCAAAAGTTTGGGGTCACTTAGAAATTTCCTTATTTTTGAAAGAAAAGCACTTTTTTTTCAATGAAGATAACTTTAAACTAATCAGAAATACACTCTATACATTGCTAATGTGGTAAATGACTATTATAGCTGCAAATGTCTGGTTTTTGGTGCAATATCTACATAGGTGTGTAGAGGCCCATTTCCAGCAACTATCACTCCAGTGTTCTAATGGTACAATGCGTTTGCTCATTGCGTCAGAAGGCTAATGGATGATTAGAAAACCCTTGTGCAATCATGTTAGGTCTGCAATGCTGTAATTGCTGCAAATGGAGGATTCTTTGACGAAAGCAAAGTTTGGAGGAAAAAATTATTATTTCAAATACAAATCATTATTTCTAACCTTGTCAATGTCTTGACTATATTTTCTATTCATTCTACAACTCATGGTGGTAAATAAGTGTGACTTTTCATGGAAAACACAAAATAATTGTCTGGGTGACCCCAAACTTTTGAACGGTAGTGTATATATTGTGGAGATGAAATAACCAGACCGAACTTTCCGAGGAAACGAACTTTATTTCACTCTCACATCTTCCAGAATCAGAACATTAAACATTTGAAGCAGGGACTCTCTCTTTTATATCCCAAAACTCACACCTCCCTGCTACCTGAGGTCCTACATTCACCATTCACTCCCCCAAGACAATTCCCCTTACCCCCCAGCCCTTTGATCTCCATGCTCTCTCAGTCTGAGAGGAAAACTACTGAACTCTACAGCATGGGTCCCCCACACTGCCCCCTCCCCCCAGAGTCTCAGACTGGGTGTTAACTCTCCCGTCCTCTCGGCTTCGGTCTCCGCCCATAGCTGCTGTAACGGGGGGTCCTCAGCTCCGCGACGCTGCTGTGCTGGTGGGGGGTTCCTGGG
Organism: Pholidichthys leucotaenia; assembly: GCA_020510985.1. Lineage (NCBI taxonomy): Eukaryota > Metazoa > Chordata > Actinopteri > Cichliformes > Pholidichthyidae > Pholidichthys > Pholidichthys leucotaenia. Next base: position 353,626,506 of record CM035842.1, on the reverse strand, counting down.
GGTGCATCCGTCTGTGGGGGGACAATGGAGGGGGGAAGAAACATTCAGCATGCTTGTGTGACTGCTGTGATGAATCATTTACCTGGGGAGCTCTCAGTGGGGGTCTTCCTCGCCGAGGAGCTCGAGCCAACGGCAGCTGCTCGTCTGCTACAACAAAGGCGGGCTTAAGCCTGTCTATATAGATTCTCTCCCGGCAACCCCCCAGGTCTAACACAAAATGTTTGTCCCCAGTTTCCAGCACTCTGAACGGGCCATCGTAGGGTGGGCGTAATGGGGTCCGGTGGGCATCGTGCCTGACAAACACGAACGCTGCATCCCTCAAGGTTTTTGGCACAAACGCGCAGGGAAAACTGTGGTGGGCCGGGCCAGGGAGCATCCGTGCATCTGCGCTATGCTGCGAACGCGGGGACGGATGGGTGTTCGGCGCGGGGTTATCCGGTAAAGACTCCCTGGGGAGCTGCAGGGGCTGCGTAAAAACCAGCTCTGCTGGGGAAGCCGCTAAATCCTCCTTCGGTGCAGAACGCAACCCTACTAGAATCCACTGCAACAGGTCCACCCAATTTGCATTCGTAAGCGAAGCCCTGAGCGCTGCCTTCAGTGACCTATGGAAACGCTCGCATAACCCATTGGTCTGTGGGTTGTACGCGGCCGAGCGATGAATTGAGACGCCCAGGCTCCGGGCCATCGTGGACCAGAGGTCAGAAACAAACTGCAGGCCCCGATCGGACGTGATGTCCGAAGGGGTGCCAAAACGTGCCAACCATGTTGTCAAAAAGGCGCGTGCCACGTCTGCGGATGCGGTGGAAGCTAGTGGGACTGCTTCGGGCCATCGCGTGGTGCGGTCCACCACTGTCAGGAGGTGCGTGAACCCCTGCGATGTCGGGAGGGGGCCGACGAGGTCCACGTGAACGTGGTCGAACCTCTTAGCCGGGATATGGAATGGCTCAAGGGGGTGCTTTGTGTGCCTGTGCACTTTGGCTCGTTGGCACGCTACACAGGTTGCAGCCCACTCTTTCACCTGTTTGCGCAGGCTCGGCCAGACAAACTTTGCTGTCACCATTTTGACTGACGCACGTACGCCTATGTGCCCCGGGGAGTGAACCGACTCAAAAACGAGGCGTCGCCAAGCGCGTGGTACCACCGGGTGCGGGCGGCCCGTGGAGACATCACAGATTGGGGGGGGGTGCCCCGTCTTGCATAACTCTGCTCTCCAGCCTTAACCCTGTTGGTCCAGACTGGAGCGCACACACGTCCGCATCACCTATCTGCTCCGCGGCCATGGCCGTGTAATCTATCCCTACGTAGACTGGGGCCACTAATGCGCGCGAGAGGCAGTCTGCCACCACGTTGAGTTTACCGGCCACATGCTGAATGTCGGTCGTAAACAGCTACAATGCTCCGCACTGTGTGTCTATATATATTTATATTAATATGTACACATGTATACTAGCTGCTCTTGTTTTGTTTTTTTTTGTTGTTTGTTTTTTTCCTTGCCTTCTGATTGTTGCTCTGAGTGTTGCTATCCCTGTGCTGTTGCAATCCTGGAATTTCCCCATTGTGGGACTAATAAAGGCTTATCTTATCTTATCTTATCTTAAACTCCGAGATCGTGGCCAGCTGTCTCTGCTGCCGGCCCGACCATGGTTCCAAAACCTTGGCCATCGCGTACGTTAGCGGCTTGTCGTCCACGAACGCAGTGAAGGCGCGCCCTTCCAGCCAGAACTGGAAGTGGCATATGGCCAGGTGGAGAGCCAGCAACTCCCTGTCGAACGTGCTGTGTTTATGCTCATTGTCGCGCAAAGACCCGCTAAAAAAGGTGAGCGGCTGCCAAGAACCGGCGACACACTGCTCCACAACGGCCCCTATGGCCACGTCTGATGCGTCTGTAGTGAGCGCAATCTGAGCCACCGGGTCTGGGTACGCCAGCAGTGCAGCGTTTGCCAGAGCTGTTTTAACCTCGGAAAACGCTTGCTCCCGCTCAGGAGTCCAGTAAACTCTGTCTGCCGGCTTCCGTTTCTTAAGCGCGGTGTACAACGGCTGCATGAACTGGGCTGTGCGGGAGAGGAAACGATTGTAGAAGTTCACCATCCCCAAAAACTCCTGCAGCGCCCTGACCGTCTGAGGCTGGGGAAAATTAGCCACTGCGCGCACCTTGCCCGGCAAGGGTACCGCTCCCTCCAGTGAGATGCGGTGTCCCAAAAAAATCGATCCCCGTCACGCCAAACTGGCATTTCACCGGGTTGATTATTAACCCGTGCTCCTCCAACCTCCGGAAAACCGTCCTGAGGTGGGTTATGTGTTCGTCCTCGGATGCGCTGGCCACCAGGATGTCATCTAGCTAGAGGAACACAAATGGCAGATCGCACAACACCGCATCCATCATGCATTGGAATGTCTGTGCCACGCCTTTTAACCCGAAAGGCATGCGTAAAAACTCAAACAGACCAAACGGGGTTATTACTGCCTTTTTAGGTATGTCCTCCACGCGCACCGGGACCTGGTGGTAACCACAGACCAGGTCTATCTTAGAAAAAATACATGCCCTGGCGAGGTGAACAGAAAAATCCTGAATATAGGGGATCGGGTAGCGGTCGTGTGCTGTGGCGTTGTTTAATCTGTGGAAATTTCCGCAAGGTCGCCACGATCCCTCGGCCTTAGGGACCATATGTAGTGGGGATGCCCATGGGCTGTTTGATCATCTGATGATGCCCAGCCTTTCCAAGTTGGCAAACTCCTCACACGCTATGGCCAGTTTAGCTGTGTCCAGGCACCGAGGTCATGCAAAAACAGGCGGCCCAGTGGTGGTAATAAAGTGCTCCACCCCGTGTTTAGTGATGGCCGCCGAAAACGTCAGGACCGTGAGTGCTGGGAACTGGGTGAGCAGTGTGTGGAACTTACCACCTTTGACATTGGCTAGCGTTGTTGGCCCGGCTCCTTGAGCTGTACAGGGGAGAGAATCAAAAGACATTGCATTAATCAGGCGTCTGTTAGCAACATCGACTAGTAGCCTGTGTGCACACAAAAAATCAGCGCCTAAGATTGGGAAGCTGCATGCCGCTCTGACGAATGTCCACTGGTACGTATGGCCATGCAGGGATACAGTCAGTGTCCTCTCACCAAAAGTCTTAATGTCTGAGCCGTTTGCTCGGGGCCACTAGTTCCCGCTAGCCGGTCAGCGTAGGATGGCAGTATGAGGCTCTTTTGGGAGCCAGAGTCCACGAGGAATCGTCTCCCCGAGCATGAGTCTGTCATATAGAGCAGCTTGCTTTCTTCACGGGCGGTCGCAGCTGCTATCAACTGCTGGTCCTGGCGTTTCCCGAATGCTTGAATTGGCACGGTGGCACGCATCAGCGTGCGTCCTCTCCAAAACAGCGGTGGTAGGAACAGAGCGCATCTCTCTGGTGCTTCCTGGCCCCGGCTGCCACTACCATCACTGGCTCCTCGCTTCTGCTGGCCGTCTCGCTGAGTTCCGATGCCGCTGCGTTCACTGTGTGGGATCTGGTGGTGAGGATGATCTGATCTGCCTCCTGGGCCAGCGCACGGTAGTCACGCGCAGCCAGCAACGGCAAGTTGGCAAGGACCGCTCTGGCCGCCGTTGGGAGGTTCCGGAGGGAAAGGTAGGCAAAGAGAAAATGCCCGTCTTCCGTGCCCATCAACACCAACACCTTCTCCATCCATTCGACCGCCGACCTGTCTCCCAACTCGGAGCGCGTCAGGAGTCTCTCCGCTTTCTCGCAATCCGAGAGCGTGTAGCGCCGGGTCAACGCGGCTTTGAGAGTCCCGTATTTGTCATGGGCTGGGGGCTGTTGGAGCAGGTTCGCTACTTGCTGAGTCGTGCGAGCATCCAGCGCTGCGACCACATAGCAATACCTGGTGTCATCTGCCGTTATTCCCCGGAGCGCGAACTGGGCCTCGGTGTGGAGGAACCAAGACTTCAGGTCGTGCAGCCAAAAGTCCGGTAGTTTGACCGAAACAGCACATGCATTGCCGGGGTTTCCCGTCCGGGTCGTTTCCGGGGTGTTCGCCTCGTGTTCCATTCTGCATCAAGGGTCACCAGTGTGGAGATGAAGATAAGATAAGATAAGATAAGCCTTTATTAGTCCCACAACGGGGAAATTCCAGGATTGCAACAGCACAGGGATAGCAACACTCAGAGCAACAATCAGAAGGCAAGAAAAAACAAGCAAGCAAGAGCAGCTAATATACATATGTACATATTACTATAAAATATATATACACACACACACACACACACACACAGACACACAGTGCAGAGCATTGTAGCTGGATGGAATAAATATATGAATATATGAACACACAGTGCAGAGCATTGTAGCTAGATGGAATAAATATGTAAATATATAAACACCCACAGTATGGAGCATTGCAGCTAGGTGGAATAAATATGCAAGTATATAAACACACACAGTGCGGAGCAATGTAGCTAGATGGAATAATATGTAGATATATAAAAACACAGTGCGGAGCATTGTAGCTAGATGGAATAAATATATAGATATATAAATATAAACACACCCAGTGCAGAGCATTGTAGCTAGATGGAATAAATATGTAAATATATAAACACACACAGTGCAGAGCATTGTTGCTAGGTGGGATGAAACAGCATAACCGTCTATTTAGTTATCCTACATGGTATGATTATGTGCCCATACATATTCTCACCCTCCATAGCGACCGGTATGTTCCTAGTTGTATGCCGGAGAGGACCATTGTGTAAGTCTATTGCATCTTTTGCATTCAAAAAAAAAAAAAAAAAACAAAAAAAAAAACAACTATTAGTTTGTTACGTCTTTTTGCTATCTCTGCGAGCAGCCCTGCTTAGGTTGTACAGTCTGACAGCCGTTGGTAGGAAGGACCTACGAAACCTCTCGGTTGTGCACCTGGGATGATGTAGTCTGCTGCTAAATGAGCTCCTCAGTGCATCCAGTATGTCCTGCATAGGGTGGAACTCGGACTCCAGCAGAGATGACAGTTTAGCCACCGTCCTTCTCTCTCCTATCTCCTCCATCGGATCAAGGCGTTGCCCCAGGACAGAGCTAGCTTTCTTAATCAGTTTGTTCAGTCTCTTCCTATCGGCTGCAGTAATGCCACTGCCCCAGCAGACCACTCCAAAAGTGATGGCTGATGCCACCACCGTGTCATAGAATGACTTCAGCAGCGCCCCTTGTACACCAAAAGACCTGAGTCTCCTCAGCAGGAACAGCCTGCGCTGTCCCTTCTTGTAGAGTGCGTCAGTATTGTGTGACCAGTCTAGTTTATTGTTCAGATGAATACCCAGGTACTTGTAGGATGTCACCATCTCGATGTCTGTTCCCTGTATATTTACTGGTGCTGTGAGGGGCTGCCCATGCCTGCGGCAGTCCACCACCAGCTCCTTAGTTTTCCTCGCGTTGATCTGGAGGCAGTTCCGATGGCACCAGTCCACAAAGTCCTGGATAAGCCCTCTGTACTCAGCTTCATCTCCGCTGGAGATGAGACCAACGATCGCAGAGTCATCAGAGAACTTCTGTAGATGGCAATGTGTTGTGTTGTGTGAGAAGTCCGCAGTATAAAGAGTGAACAAGAAGGGAGCCAGCACCGTTCCCTGGGGGGCCCCCGTGCTACTGATGATCGTGTCGGAAACACAGTCCCGGGTTCTCACAAACTGAGGCCGGTTCGTGAGGTAGTCCAGGATCCATGATGACAGGTGCTGGTCCACCCCTGCGCGCAGCAGCTTGTCCTTCAGGATCATCGGTTGGATGGTGTTGAAAGCACTGGAGAAGTCAAAGAACATGATCCTCACCATATTCCCGGGCTTCTCCAGGTGGGACAGAGAACGGTGAAGGAGGAAGATCACCGCATCCTCCACCCCAATGCCATGCTGGTAGGCGAACTGGAGTGGATCCATCGCTGGTTCCACCAGGGGGCGGAGATGAGCAAGGAGCAGTCTCTCCAGGGTCTTCATCAAGTGGGACGTCAAGGCCACCGGGCTGAAGCTGTTCAGGTCTTTGGGGTGGGAAGTTTTTGGTACAGGTACCACACAAGATGTTTTCCACAGCTGTGGTACCCTCCCCAGTTTCAGGCTCATGTTGAAGATATACGTCACAATCCCACACAGCTGGTCTGCACAGGACTTGAGGAGCTTTGCGCTGATGCCGTCCGGTCCCGACGCCTTCCTCGCCTTGATCTTCCTCAGCTCCGTCCTCACCTGGGTCTTGGTCAGGGTCAGGATGGGGGGCTGTGTGTTGGGAGTGGGGGGGGTGTCGGTGGAGTGGGGAGTGGGTAGCAGGACTTGATTTCTTAGAGGCAGCAGTGGTTGTTGTGCAGACAGGGGGGAGGGCGGTTGGTCAAATCTATTGAAAAACAGATTCAGGTTGTTCGCCCACTCCCTGCCCCCCGTGGCCTGGGGGGAGGTATTCTGGAGCCCCGAGATGGTTTTGAGGTTTCTCCAGACCCCGCTGATGTCGCTCTGTTGCAGCTTGTCCTCCATCTTCTTCCTGAAGCTGTCCTTGCCTTCTCTGATCTTTCTCCTCAGCTCCCTCTGTACGGACTTCAGCATCTCCCTGTTCCCCGACCTGAAGATCCTCTTCTTCTCTCTCAGAAGTGTTTTTATCTCAGGGTTGATCCAGGGTTTGTTGTTTGAGTGACGCCGTATGGTCTTGGTGGGAACGGATTTGTCCACACAGAAGCTGAGGTAGCCCGTGAAGGTGTGAATGAGGCCATCGATGTCCTCACCATGTGGATCGCAGAGCTGCTTCCAGGCAGTGGCTTCAAAACAGTCCTTTAGAGTGTCCATTGTCTCCTCAGACCATAACTCCACAGTGTGCATGGCCGGAGGTTGTCTGTGCACTAGGGGTTTGTACACCGGTCGGAGATGAACCAAGTTGTGATCCGATCTCCCAAGTGGGGGGAGTTGTGATGAGGTGTACGCCTCCTTAGTGTTTGCGTAGAACAAATCCAGTGTTTTATTGTCTCTAGTGTGGCATGTGACATACTGGGTGAAAGTGGGCAGAATGGGAGACAGTGAAACGTGGTTGAAATCGCCTGAGATGAGGAGAAGAGCATCTGGGTGTTCTGTCTGCAGCCTGCTGGTTACTGAATGGATGACGTCACGCGCTGTCCCAGCGTTCGCCGTCGGATTTGCATAAACAACAATGCAGATCACGTGTGAGTGTTCTCTCGGGAGATATGTAGGCCTCATGCTAACAGCTAGCAACTCAATGTCTTTGCTGCAGTGTCGTTGTTTAACAGTGATATGTCCCGGTCTGCACCAGTTGTTGTTAACATACATGATCACTCCACCGCCCCTAGTTTTGCCACTCTCTGGTGTTCGGTCAGCTCGTATCGTGTGAAAACCCTCCAGCTCAATGTTAGCATCTGCTGCTAGTTCAGTTAGCCACGTCTCAGTAAACAAAAGGAGAGAGCACTCCCGGTAAGTGCTATCATAACGGGAGATAGCCGCTAGCTCATCTAACTTTCCCAGTATCGACCGTACATTTCCCATGACAACAGATGGAAGGGAGGGTCTGTACCTTATATTTTTTGTCCTCCGCCTTACTCCAGCCCGGCAGCCGCGGCGTTTTCGCCTCAGTTCTCTCGGTATGTCGAGTTTTTCCAGTGGGACCGGGTGGCGGTTAAATGCTAGCAGCTCTTCCCTGTTATATCGTATCCTGCTATAAACAGTGGCTCCGTCCACCGGCTCAGGAGACATTTGGGATGATCTGTGTGTCCGTGATATAAGTGGGGTGAAAAAAAAAAGTGATCAAAAGAGAGAGGAAGGGAAAAAAAAACTCGGAATCGAGCCGCTGTTGCAAAAGGCAGCCGACTGGTGTGGCGCCGAGAGGAAAAAAAAAAAAAAAAAAAAAAAAAAAAAAAAAACAGAAAATGAAATAACCAGACCTAACTTTCCGAGCAGACAAACTTTATTTCACTCTCACATCTTCCAGAATCAGAACATTTGTAGCAGGGACTCTCTTTTATATCCCAAAACTCACACCTCCCTGCTACCTGAGGTCCTGCATTCACCATTCACTCCCCCAAGACAATTCCCCTTACCCCCCAGCCCTTTGATCTCCATGCTCTCTCTCAGTCTGAGAGGAAAACTACTGAACTCTACAGCATGGGTCCCCCACTATATTATATATATAGTGGCAGATATGAGGTGGGGTGGGTCTCATGGAGAGATGGACGGAGCTAATTAAAACACAGAGCTCTGGTTCTACCTGTATGTTCACTTGCACTTTGCTTTGACTGTGGATTAAACTCTCCAAACGAACTCTGCCTGCTCGCCTTATTTTTCCTGCATGCAACGTCAGGGTCAATTGGTGACCCTGACATTGGACATGTTATCTGATGGAGATGGTGTGCTGAGCACTTCGGCACCTAGACAAGCTCTCGTTATTCCCCCTGGAGTTTTTGCAGCTACAATTAAGCTGCCGGAATTTTGGTAACATGACCCAGACCCGTGGTTTCAGTACATTAAGATAAGAGATAAGATAAGATAAGCCTTTATTAGTCCCACAATGGGGAAATTCCAGGATTGCAACAGCACAGGGATAGAAATACTCAGAGCAATAATTAAGAAGATACGAAAAATATAAATAAGAGCAGTGGATATACATATGTACACATAAATATACAGTATAACTATATATACAAAGTGCAGACCATTGTAGCAAGATGGAATAAACAGTATAACCGTCTGCTTAGTTATCCTACATAGTATGAATATGTACCCATACATATTGTCACCCTCCGTAACGACTGATATTGTCCTAGTTGTATACTGGAGGGGACCATTTGTGTAAGTCTGTTGCGTCTTTTGCATTCAATACTATTAGGTCGTCACATTTTTTGCTATCTCTGCGAGCAGCCCTGCTTAGGTTATACAGTCTGACAGCCGTAGGTAGGAAGGACCTGCGAAACCTCTGGGTTGCGCACCTAGGATGATGTAGTCTACTGCTAAAGGAGCTCCTCAGTGCATTCAATATGTCCTGCATAGGGTGGGACTTGGACTCCAGCAGAGATGACAGTTTAGCCACCATCCTTCTCTCTCCTATCTCCTCCACTGGGTCAAGGCGTTGCCCCAGGACAGATCTAGCTTTCTTGATCAGTTTGTTCAGTCTCTTCCTATCGGCTGCTGTAATGCCATTGGCCCAGCAGACCACTCCAAAAGTGATGGCTGATGCCACCACCGTGTCGTAGAATGTCTTCAGCAGCACCCCTTGTTCACCAAAAGACCTGAGCCTCCTCAGTAGGAACAGCCTGCGCTGTCCCTTCTTGTAGAGTGCGTCGGTATTGTGTGACCAGTCTAGTTTATTGTTCAGATGAACACCAAGGTACTTGTAGGATGTCACCATCTAAATGTTTGTTCCCTGTGTGTTTACTGGTGCTGTGAGAGGTTATCCTTGCCTGCAGCAGTCCACCACCAGCTCCTTAGTTTTCCTCGCGTTCATCTGGAGGCAGTTCCGATGGCACCAGTCCACAAAGTCCTGGATAAGTCCTCTGTACTCAGCTTCATCTCCGTTGGAGATGAGGCCAACAATCGCAGAGTCGTCAGAGAACTTCTGTAGATGGCAGTGTGTTGTGTTGTGTGAGAAGTCCGCAGTATAAAGGGTGAACAGGAAGGGAGCCAAAACCATTCCCTGGGGGGCCCCCGTGCTACCAATGATCGTGTCGGACACAAAATCTCGGGTTCTCACAAAGTGTGGCCGGTTAGTGAGGTAGCCCAGGATCCATGATGACAGGTCCTGGTCCACCCCTGCGCACAGCAGCTTGTCCTTCAGGATCATCAGTTGGATGGTGTTGAAAGCACAGGAGAAGTCAAAGAACATGATCCTCACCGCATTCCCGGGCTTCTCCAGGTGGGACAGAGAACGGTGAAGGAGGAAGATCACTGCATCCTCCACCCCAATGCCATGCTGGTAGGCGAACTGGAGTGGATCCATCGCTGGTCCCACCAGGTGGCGGGGGTGAGCAAGGAGCAGTCTCTCCAGGGTCTTCATCATGTGAGACATCAGGGCCACTGGTCTGTAGCTGTTCAGGTCTTTGGGGTGGGAAGTCTTTGGTACAGGTACCACACAAGATGTTTTCCACAACTGTGGTACCCTCCCCAGCTTCAGGCTCAGGTTGAAGATGTGCTCCACAATCCCACACAGCTGGTCTGCACAGGACTTGAGGAGCTTTGAGCTGATGCCGTCCGGTCCCGAGGCCTTCCTCGCCTTCATCTTCCTCAGCTCCGTACTCACCTGGGTCTTAGTGAGGGTCAGGTTGGGGGGCTGTATGCTAGGAGTGGGGGGTGTTGGTGAAGTGGGGTGTGGACAGCAGGTCTCGATGACTTTAGAGGCAGCAGTGGTTGTTGTGCAGTCGGGGGGGAGGGTGGTTGGTCAAACCTATTAAACAGGTTCAGATTGTTCGCCCACTCCCTGCCCCCCGTGGCCTGGGGGGAGGTATTCTGGAGCCCAGAGATGGTTTTAAGGTTTCTCCAGACCCCGCCGATGTCACTCTGTTGCAGCTTGTCCTCCATCTTCTTCCTGAAGCTGTCCTTGCCTTCTCTGATCTTCCTCCTCAGCTCCCTCTGTACGGACTTCAGCATCTCCTTGTTCCCTGACCTGAAGATCCTCTTCTTCTCTTTCAGAAGTGTTTTTATCTCAGGGTTGATCCAGGGTTTGTTGTTCGAGCAACACAGTATGGTCTTGGTGGGTACGGTGTTGTCCACATAGAAACCGATGTAGTCCGTGATGTTGTGAGTGAGGCCATCGATGTCCTCACCATGTGGATCGCAGAGCTGCTCCCAGGCAGTGATTTCAAAATGTTCCTTTAGCGCGTCCATTGCCTCCTCAGACCATAATTTCACTGTGCGCATGACCGGAGGTTGTCTGTGTACTAGGGGTTTGTACACCGGCAGGAGATGAACCAAGTTGTGATCCGATCTCCCGAGTGGGGGGAGTGGTGATGAGGTGTACGCCTCCTTAGTATTTGCATAAAATAAGTCCAGTGTTTTATTGTCTCTAGTGTGGCATGTGACATACTGGGTGAGCGTGGGTAGAATGGGGGACAGTGAAATATGGTTGAAATCACCTGAGATGAGGAGAAGAGCATCTGGGTGTTCTGTCTACAGCCTGCCAGTTACTGAGTGGATGATGTCACGCGCTGTCCCAGCGTTCGCCGTCGGATTTGCATAAATAACAATGCAGATCACGTGTGAGTATTCCCTCGGGAGATATGTAGGCCGCATGCTAACAGCTAGCAACTCGATGTCTTTGCTACAGTGCTGTTCCTTAACCGTGATATGTCCTGGTCTGCACCAGTTGTTATTGACATACATTATCACTCCTCCACCCCTTGTCTTCCCACTGTCTGGTGTCCGGTCTGTCCGTATTGCGTGGAAACCCTCCAGTTCGATGTTAGCATCTGTTGCTAGTTCTGTTAGCCACATCTCGGTAAACAACATCAAACTACTCTCTCTGAAGACACTCTCATAGCGGGAGATAGCTGCTAGCTCATCAGTCTTATTGAGTAGCGATCAAACATTCCCTATAATGACGGATGGGAGGACGGGTCTGTACCTTATATTCCTCGCCCGCCCGTCTTACTCCAGCTTTACATCCACGGAGTTTCCATCTTATTTCTCCCGGTATGTCGAGTTTTTGTGTTAGCATCGTGGGCCGGTTAAGTGCTAACAGCTGGTCTCTATTGTACTGCCTCCTGCAAGAAACAGTGGCTCCGTCCACTGGCTCAGGAGACATATGGGCGATCTACGTGTTTGGATGGAATAAAGGTGACGCTGGATCAGAAAGATTGGCAAGAGAGCCAGATAGTAAATAGAAATAAGCAGAAATTGATCAGCAGTTCAACCTCCGGAGGATAACGGTGGATGAGACAAAGTACTCTCATGTGGTTGCAACTTTGGATTCTTCTACTACCCGCCGTGTGATGGGTTTGTTGAGGGACCCACCAGCTAACGGGAAGTATGAAGTTTTGAAGGCTCAGTTGCTGAGATTGTTCCAGTTGTCGGACACTGAACAAGCTGAGCATCTTTTCTCTCTCAATGGTGGTGGAGACAGCAAACCCACTGAACTGATGGAGAACATGCTGGCACTCCTGGGGTCTGGTGATGCTTCTTTTCTTTTTGTTCAACTGTTCCTGTGGCAGTTACCACCTCCGGTGTGTACGGCCATCACCAGCTCACCTCTACTACACACTAAGGACTATCGAGGACTGGTGGAGGAGGCGGACATGCCATGGGTCTCCCGCAGTTCCAGTTTCCATCAGAGGACAAGGACGCAGCAGTGTGGCAGCAGCGTCGACTCGCCAGAGAAAGGGGGATGAGCTGTGTTTTTACCATCGTCGGTTTGGCATTATGGCCAAACACTGTGTGCAGCTCTGCTCTTTCTCGGGCCAGGGAAATGCCAGAGCCGGTGCTCAGTAGCACCTGTGGGCGCTGGTGACAGAGAAGAGCTCCTATTCATGGAGGATACACTGTCTGGCAGGCACCTGCTTGTGGATTCGGGTGCACAGAAGAGTGTACTGCCATCGTTGGCTGCAGACAAATTAAGCGGAAGTCATGGTCCACCGCTGGATGCTGCTAATGGGACCCCCATTCGTACTTTTGGCACCAGGTTTGTGACTGTGTGTGTTAATGGATGACAATTTGGATGGGATTTTGTAATGGCTTCTCTTTCTGTGCTGATACTTGGAGCAGATTTTTTTGTGTGATCATAGACTGTTAGTGGATATTGCTAAAACGCAGTCTTCTTTTACTACATTTCCATGCACGTTAGGTAGACCTGGGCCGTTTGCTCTTGATAACATTTTTGCTTCAGGGGACATTCATCAGAGACTTCTTGCTGAGTTTCCATCCCCGACGGTTCCAACTTTTTCTGCTGTGGTGGCTAAGCATGGGGTGGAGCATTATATTCCTACTGCTGGCCCTCCGGTTTTTGCACGTGCTCGCTGTCTTGATGTTGCTAAATTGGCGACAGCTAAGGAGGTGTTTGCTACGATGGAACAACTTGGCATTGTGTGCTGTTCCAACAGCCCATGGGCTTCACCTTTACACATGGTGCCTAAGTCTGACGGTAATTTGTGGCCATGCGGTGATTTTCGACGCCTTGATAACGTGACTGTGCATGACCGATACCCCGTACCACATATTCAGGATTTTTCTGTTTGTTTGGCAGGGGCCACTATTTTTTTCTAAAGTGGATTTGATTTGAGGCTACCATCAGGTTCCGGTTCATGTGGAGGATGTGCCTAAGACTGCTATCATTACTCCCTTTGCACTTTTTGAATTTTTGTGGATGCCGTTTGGTCTGAAGGGGGCTGTGCAGACGTTTAAGCAGTTGATGGACTCTGTTTTGAGGGGAATGTCATTTTTATTTGTTTATTTAGATAACATACTGGTAGCTAGTGTTTCAGTGGATGAGCATTTGTTACATCTACGGCAACTTTTCCAGCGATTAGATGAGCATGGTTTGATTATTAATCCTACCAAGTGTCAGTTTGGCCTGTAAGTGATTGATTTCCTGGGCCATCGCATTTCGGCACAGGGGGAAATTCCACTGCCAGCAAAGGTGGAGGTGACTGCAGTTTTTCCACGACCCAGTACTGTTAAATTCCTGCAAAAGTTTCTGGGTATGGTGAACTTTTATAATAGATTCATTCCACACAAAGCTCAGTCGTTATGTCCTCTTTATGAAGCATTTAGGGAGAAAAAGTGCAGCGAGGCTGTGGAGTGGTCTCCAGAAATGGTTCAGGCTTTTGAGGGGGCTAAGGCCACCCTCACTAATGCCGCTATGCTGCCACACCTGTCACCTACAGCCTCCATAGCTCTTATATCCGATGCTTCTGATTTTGCTGTGGGGGCAGTGTGTGTGCAATGGGGTGCCGGCATTTGTCAACCACTCACCTTTTTTAATAGAAGACTTTGTGACAATGAACGGAAGTATAGTACATTTGATCGTGAGCTTTTGGCTCCTTTTCTGGCCACTCGTCATTTTAGGTTCCTGCTAGAGGAGCGTGAGTTTACTGCTTTCATAGATCATAAACCCCTTACTTTTGCTATGGCTAAGATTGCAGAACCCTGATCAGAGTGGCAGTAATGCCAGTTATCTGCTATTTCAGAGCTCACCACAGATATTTGTCATGTGGCTGGTAAGGATAACCGGGTAGCTGACTGCCTTTCATGAGCTCAGGTAAACTCTGTGCATTTGGGAGTTGATTATGATGCCATGGTGCCAGAGTAGCTTTTGGATTCAAAAGTTCAGAGGTTACGGACAGCTGTGATGGGACTTTGTCTGGAGGAGGTGGCACTGCATGGTGGGGCCAGACTCCTTTGTGATGTCTCGACCGGCCCACCCCGTCCTGTAGTTCCCGCTGGTTGGCGCCATCGGGTTTTTGATATTATTCACAATCTTTCCCACACGGGGGTAAAGGCGTCAGTTAGGCTTGTGGGAGCCAAGTTTGCATGGCTGGGTCTCCGTAAGGATGTTAAGGGGTGGGCAGCTTCCTGTGTGGCATGCCAGCAGGCTAAGATACATCTTCACAAAAGCTCCTCTAGAGTCATTTTTAATGCCGGAAAGGAGGTTCGACCATGTCAATGTAGACCGAGTTGGTCCGCTTCCTCCTTCTCAGGGTTTTTCATACCTCCTTGCTATGGTAAGATAGGACAACTAGATGGCTGGAGGTTGTACCTCTGTCATCTACTACATCTGCAGAGGTGGCTCGGGCCTTTATTTCTACTTGGGTGGCCCGTTTTGATACTCCAGATATAACATCAGATAGAGGCCCAGTGTCCAGATATAACATCAGATTCATACCCAGTGTCGTGGACACTAGAGGCAAGGTGGGTAAAGTGTCAGGGACACAATGGCAGGATGACTGGGGGGAGCGGGATTCGAACCTCCAACCTTCTGGTTATTGGATGACCCGCTCTACCTCCTGAGTCACTGCCGCCCCCATAGAGAAAGAGGGAGAGAGATTTTTGATTTTTCAACACACCTTTGTCACAAGTTCAACAGAAAATCACTCCAACTAAAAGGGGGAATGAAAAGAAAATTAATTCACTGACAAGAAATCAAAGACACAAGCAACTAAACTAAAACAAACAAAAATTTGCTTCTCATCAGTGCCACGCCATAGGTAAGTTTCCCCTCCTTAACACAACAGAGGATGTGCTTAAAGCACCACATTGACATAATGCACGGCTCAGGAGACACACACGCAGGCTCAGAGTAGATCCAATAGCTTTATTAACAACAGGTGTGTGTGAATGTGTGTCTGCGAGATGTGAATGTATTGGTGGTGGCGTCTGCGTCGGGCACGGAGGCAGGAGACCGTACAGCCGGACAACCCTATGGGAGAAGCAGAGGGAGAAGGGTGACGGGCACACACCAACACAGGAGACGTGAAAATAGTGATAAGCTTACTTGGAGTTAGCAGGTGGCTGGCACAGCAAGGACGAGGTCCGGTAGACAGCGACCTGGAGCGCCCGGTGCAGCAGCGAGGGAATGGAGATGGAGAGGAATGGTCCGCCGCTGGGAAATCCAAAGGTAAGGGCTTCTTACCAAGATGTTTGCTGAGTGGTAGAGGTTACTCACAGCAATCGTGACGAGTGAAGTCTGACGGCTTCAGGCCGAAGCCCAGGGCGAGGCGGCTTAAATCCCTCGCCGCTGATGAAGTGCAGGTGTGCGTGCAGCTGGCGCCGCAGATGGGTGGCGAGGCGTGACAGTACTCCCCCCTCTAGCAGCGCCTCCTGGCGATGGTTTCTCTGGGTGCGCTCGGTGGAACTCAGTAATGAGGGACGGGTCCAACACAAATGACGAGGGTACCCACTGCCGATGTTCAGGCCCATAACCCTCCCAGTCCACCAAGTACTGCAACCCGCGACCCCGGCGCCGGGAGTCCAGGATGGAGGAGACAGGCCAGGCCGGATGGCCATCAATCATCCGGGGCGCGGGTTGCGCAGCAGGAGGAGGGCAAAGGGGGTCGGAGACTGCCAGCTTCACCTTGGATACGTGGAAGGTGGGATGGATGCGGAGGGAGGGGGGAATAGCTACACGCACAGCCACCGGGTTGATGATCCTGGTGATGGGGTATGGGCCCATAAAACGCTGTGCCAGCTTCCTCCTCTCGCCCTTTAAAATGACGTCCTGGGTTGACACATAGACACGCTGACCCACCTGGTACGCTGGGGCAGGTCTTCTGTGCCGGTCCGCCATGGTTCTGTTGCGCTCCGCCGTGCGTAAAAGCACATTGCGCGCTGACGCCCAGATGGAGCGGAACTGCCTGAGGTGCGCCCGAACTGAGGGAACCGTTACCTCACTCTCCTGCGCTGGGAAAAGAGGGGGGTCATAGCCCAGGGACGCCTTAAAGGGAGACATCCCTGTAGCAGAAGAGCGGGCGGTGTTGTGGGCGTACTCAACCCAGGCGAGATGGTTACTCCAGGACGTAGGTTTGGACGCAGTGACGCAGCGGAGCGCAGCCTCTAGCTCCTGGTTGGTCCGCTCGCACTGCCCGTTGGTTTGGGGGTGATGGCCAGAGGAGAGGCTCACCTTGGCTCCCAGGGCGTTGCAGAATGACCTCCAAACCTCTGAGGAAAATTGGGGCCCCCGGTCCGAGACCACGTCCACCGGAATCCCGTGCAGCCTGACCACGTGCTGGACTAGGAGATCCGCCGTCTCCAGGGCGGATGGAAGACCTCGTAGCGGGATGAAGTGCGCCGCCTTGGAGAAGCGGTCTACGATGGTCAGGACGGTGTCGAAGGTGTTTGAGACTGGGAGTCCGGTGACGAAATCCAGGGCGATATGCGACCAGGGCCTGCCAGGGATGGGCAGAGGCTGGAGCAAACCCGCTGGAGGGGCATTACCTGACTTACTGGTGGCACATACTGGGCAGGCCCGGGCGTAGCAGGCAGCATCCCTCCGCAGGCCCGGCCACCAGAAGGACCGTTGAAGGAGGTCGATCATCCGGGAGGAGCCAGGGTGGCAGGTGAGCTTGGATGTATGAAGCCAGTGGATGACCTCCCCCCGAACCGTGGATGGCACGAATAGCCTCCCCTCCGGTCCGCTGCCAGGGTCAGGTTCCACTTCCTGCGCCTTCCGGATCTTGCTTTCTATGTCCCAGGTGACGGCTCCCACGATGCACGACCTGGGCAGGATGGTGTGGACCGTGTCCTCAGACTCCTCAGGGGCAAACTGCCTAGAGAGGGCGTCGGGCAGGCCGTTCTTGGAGCCAGGCCTGAAGGTGATGTTAAAACGGAACCTGGCAAAGAACAAGGACCAGCGCGCCTGGCGGGCGTTCAGACGCTTGGCAGATCTCAAGTACTCCAAGTTCTTGTGGTCAGTCAGGACCACGAACGGCAGGTCCGCCCCCTCTAGCCAGTGACGCCACTCCTGCAACGCAAGCTTGATGGCGAGGAGCTCTCTGTCCCCCACGTCGTAATTCCGTTCTGCCGGGGACAAGCGCCGAGAGAAGAAAGCGCAGGGCCGTTTGACTCCATCACCTGGCGACCGCTGAGATAGAACCGCCCCCACTCCTGTGTCCGAAGCGTCCACCTCCACGATGCACTGCATCGACGGGTTGACTTGGCTAAGGACCCGGGAGGAGGAGAACTCCGCCTTCAGCGCCTGAAAAGCAGCCGCGGCCTCTTCGGTCCACCGGAACGGGACCTTAGGGGACGTGAGGCGGGTCAGAGGGCCGACGATGGTGCTAAAATTAGGGACGAAGTGGCGGTAGAAATTTGCAAACCCGATGAATTGTTGCACCTGTTTTCTCGATGCAGGTGTAGGCCATTCCACCACCGCCTTCACCTTCACTGGGTCCGGAAGCACCTGGTCATGGGAGATGATGAACCCGAGGAAGGATGTAGTCTTAGAGTAGAATTCACATTTTTCGGCCTTCACATACAACCGGTTCTCCAGCAGCCTTTGGAAGACCCACCTCACATGGACCCGGTGCTCGTCCCTGGATTTGGAGAAGATGAGGATGTCATCCAGGTAGACGAACACAAAAAGGCCAATGAAATCCCGGAGGACGTCATTAATTAGGCGCTGAAAGACGGCTGGAGCATTGGTCAACCCGAACGGCATCACCAGGTACTCGAAGTGGCCGTTCGGGGTACGGAAGGCTGTCTTCCACTCATCTCCCTCCTGGATCCGGACGAGGTGGTATGCGCTGCGTAGATCCAGCTTGGTGAACCAAGTCGCCCCCTGGAGGGAGTGGAAGGCGGTGTCCATGAGTGGCAGGGTGTAGCGATCCTTCTCCGTGATATCATTTAGGGCACGATAGTCGATACAAGGACGGAGGGAACCGTCCTTCTTGCCCACGAAGAAGAATTCTGCCCCCAATGGTGATGACGAGGGACGGATAATTCCAGCACTCAGCGATTCCTTGAGGTAAGAATTCATGGTCTCCTTCTCCGGCGCCGACAGGCTGTAGAGTCGCCCAGAGGGTAAGGGTGCCCCCTGGCGGATGTTTATCGCACAGTCGTAGGGCCTGTGTGGAGGAAGAGACATCGCCTTGGACTTGCTGAAAACCATACCCAGGTTGTGAAATTCTGATGGCACCAGGGAGAGATCCTGGGGCGCAGCGTCCGTAGGAGTTGGGGAAGAGGACGGAGAGCAGGCAGCGGACTGCAAGCAGGTGCTCATGCAGAATGTACTCCATGCCGACACCCTGGCGGACTTCCAATCCAAGACGGGGTTATGGAGGCGGAGCCAGGGATACCCCAGGATGACGGGCGACACAGAGTTGGGGAGGACGTAGAAGGTTATCTCCTCCCGGTGGTTCCCAGAGATGATCACAGGTACAGGGACGGTCTGATGTGTTACTCTCCCCAGGGAGACATGGGAGAGGTTGACCAGGGCGAGGGGAGATCTAAGGGCTTGGCAACGGATGCCCAATCGGGTTGCCAGGCTTTGTGAAATAAAACTGCCCTCCGCGCCCGAATCCACCAGTGCGTGAGTGAGGTGCCCAGTGGAGTTGTGACAAAATCGGACGGGCAGCTTCAATTGGGAGAGGGGATTTAACCGATTGATGTCCGCGAGGCCCCCTACAGTGACTTGCGGACCCCGCCGTTTGGCTTCTGTGGACAAAGCTCCACCGTGTGTTGACTGTCTCCGCAATATATGCAGAGACCCAACTCACGGCGGCGTTGTCTCTCCGCAGGGGGAAGCTTTGTCCAGCCCGTCACCATCAGCTCCGACTCCTCGGGGCGCGACGGTGGTGGCGTCGCCAGCGGGCGAGCTTGGTACTGGCGCGACGAGGCACCACGAGAGCGAGAAGAAGACGACTTCCGCCCCGAGGAGCACTCGCGCAGCCTGTTATCCAAACTGATGGCTAGGGACGTTAGCTCCGCTAGAGTCTCCGGGATGTCCCGCCCAGCCAGTTCATCCTTCAGATCATCATTGAGACTGCGGAGGAAGAGGCCGCAGAATGAACGTTTATCCCAGCCCAATTCCTCCGCCGCTACCCGGAAGTCGATCGCGTAGTCCGCTGCCGACCGGCTTCCCTGCTGGAGGCTGAGAAGCCGATCGACCTCGACGGTCTCGGTACGAGAATGATCAAAGACCTCCAGGAATTGTCTCACGAATTGGCCATAGGTGAGGGTGGCGTAACTGGGCCTCGCCATTACGGCGTACGCCCAAGTTAGAGCTCGCCCCTCTAGGAGATTCCCTATGTAGCCAATTCGGCTATGATCTGAAGGAAAATCTCCGGGCACACGGTGGAATACGGACTCACACTGCATTATGAACCCCCGTGCTCCGCCGAGCTTACCGCTAAAGCGGGCGGGGGTCGGAATGGGTGTGAGCCGAGCCGGTGCTACCAGAGCCGGCTGGACGGCCGCTGGAGCAGCAGGAGCCGCGCCGCCCTGACGAGCCGGGGGGAACGGCTGTTGGGGGTCCAAGCGGTCCAATCGGTTAGTGATAATGGCTAATTGATTTAAAATCACCTGTTGCTGGTGAGCTATTAGGTCCACTCGAGCCTCGAGAGTGGAAAGTCGGCGTGTGAGCCCGCCGTCTGCCGAGCCGCTGTGCTGAAGCCGTACTGACATAATGCACGGCTCAGGAGACACACACGCAGGCTCAGAGTAGATCCAATAGCTTTATTAACAACAAGTGTGTGTGAATGTGTGTCTGCGAGATGTGAATGTATTGGTGGTGGCGTCTGCGTCGGGCACGGAGGCAGGAGACCGTACAGCCGGACAACCCTATGGGAGAAGCAGAGGGAGAAGGGTGACGGGCACACACCAACACAGGAGACGTGAAAATAGTGATAAGCTTACTTGGAGTTAGCAGGTGGCTGGCACAGCAAGGACGAGGTCCGGTAGACAGCGACCTGGAGCGCCCGGTGCGGCAGCGAGGGAATGGAGACGGAGAGGAATGGTCCGCCGCCGGGAAATCCACCTGTGCACAGGGGAGCAGACTTGGAGAGGAAAAAGGTAAGGGCTTCTTACCAAGATGTTTGCTGAGTGGTAGAGGTTACTCACAGCAATCGTGACGAGTGAAGTCTGACGGCTTCAGGCCGAAGCCCAGGGCGAGGCGGCTTAAATCCCTCGCCGCTGATGAAGTGCAGGTGTGCGTGCAGCTGGCGCCGCAGATGGGCGGCGAGGCGTGACACACATAGCCTCAAAAGCTCCCACATTTTGCATCAAATGATTGTAATTATAATCAATCATTAAGTCTTGATCATGTTTACCAGCATGTCTTCTATATTACAGTCCAGATATATACTCCAAACACACACACGTGGACAAAATTGTTGGTACCCCTCTGTTAATGAAAGAAAAACCCACAATGGTCACAGAAATAACTTGAATCTGACAAAAGTGGTAATAAATAAAAATTCTATGAAAATTAACCAATGAAAATCAGACAATGCTTTTGAATTGTGGTTCAACAGAATTATTTTAAAAAACAAACTCATGAAACAGACCTGGACAAAAATGATGGTACCCCTAGAAAAGATTGAAAATAGGCCATAGGGACATGAACATGATCATAGGGACATGTTCAACCAAGATGTGTCCTCTAATTAACATCACAGGTGTCTACAAACTTGTAATCAATCGGCCTATTTAAAGGGTGACAAGTAGTCACTGTGCTGTGACCATTGTGGGCTTTTCTTTCATTAACAGAGGGGTACCAACAATTTTGTCCACGTGTGTGTTTGGAGTATTTATTCCTTTAGTTTTTGTTTAAATTGTCCAAGCTTTGTACATGATTTTAATTCAGGTCCAAAAGCGTTCCACAGTCTGACTCCTTGCACTGAAACACAGTGTTGCTTGGTAGTAGTTCTCAGACCCCAGGGCAGACCCAGAACTCACTGGAGAGACAACGGTGTTCCCAGTTGGTCTGGGAACACCTTGGTATCCTCTCTGAAGATCTGGAGCAGGTGGCTGAGAAGAGGGAAGTCTGGGCTTCTCTGCTTGAACTGCTGCCTCTGCGACCCGGACCTCTGGAAAAGTGGTAGAAGATGGATGGATGGATGTCATGTATGGGAGTATTAATGAATGATACAAAGTCTATAGTGTGGGTTGATTCAGCAAATATTTCACTCTGCGTAGTATTGTGACTGATTTGCATGTTTTACCTTTAATATAATTAATATGTGACTTCCAGCACAGTTTGTTATCAATTATTACACCAAGGATTTTAATTTTGGATACCCTTTCAATCTCTACACCATTTATACTGAGTTTAAATACTGAGTTGTTGTGATGGTGTGAAATAACGTTATCAATAAAATTTAGCCACCGCTGTGTCGCCCTGGTTTCAAGTGTGGGTGGTGTTTTGTGCTTGTATTGCTAAAGTATAAAAGGAAGCACTACAATGGGTCTCAAATATTTGTAATGTGCTCTATTACTGAATGAGTTTAAAGATGAAATACTATACACATATAAACTAAATTCTAATGGTGACTGAACAACTCCCATTCCCCAAGGTGCAATATACACTATTATGACTATAACTCATAAAGGATCACAGAAATGATCTGATAAAAATAAATAAACAAGCAGTTTATTTTATGGTGGCTACTATTGGATGTGCCATTCATTTTCAATTACTCTGTAATTAATATTCACACACAAATCTCAGTTCAGTCCCTTTCATATTAAGTGGAAATTGTGCTACTTTAAATGTGGCACTTAGTCGGATCCGGGAAAAAAATGCTTTTTTTGTGTGCATGGAAAGAAAATCCTACAGACACATATAGCGCGATTGTCTGCGAGTGTGAATGACCTCTTCCATGAGCAAATGTACGTTTTTTGGTCCGTGGCTGTTTAAATTGAATTCTTTCCTCCCGAAAATATCATTTTTGAATATGAATTACAGCTAAATGGGAGCAGTTTCAATGCCGACATTTCACATCCTAATATACGTGTTCTATACACCATCGGCTTTTGCGTATCCGACTACCTCGCTTTAAAAAGCAAAAGATTTGACTATAAATATGATGTGTTGTTTACCTGTCACAATACATTGGTGTCAAAACGTCGCCATTCTGAGCAGATCCTGTTTGGACTCTACAATGAAATACACACAAATTAAGTACATGCACAGCACGAAAGTGTAACATGTAAAAAAATGAATAAAATAAACTTTTAACCAGGATTACAACTAGCTTATTTCATCAGATATTGTCAACACAAAAAAACAACATACAAGGACGGACATAGCATTGAGCTAGGTCATCGTTTAAACACGATTAAGTTTTCGTCTGTCCTAAGTGAACTTTCAACTGTTGGAAAAAATAACATAAAGCATGACTATCACATCACTCACCGTCCTGTATATCACAATATCACGGCTTCAACTGCTGAAGTTGGGTGCGTCGCGGCTGCACATTCAATTCAATTCGGGTGGCTGGGTCTAATTCCCGGTGCGTCTCCGTGTAATTTCTGGTGCGTCTGTTTGTGCGCACCACTGCAAGCTCAGTCTGCTTCCCTCTGCATTCTCTCATCAGCCGAAACGCACAGGAAACTCTGCTGGACTGCGGTGTTAGATTTCTGCTGATTTCTGTTAAGCCATTCTATCGTTGTGGTTTATAATATCACTTGTTCGCGGGCTCACTGACGAAAAATTGCAAATGGCGACCAGCAAGCGATTGAAAGTCAGCGTAACGCCCACTCTCATGACGCTACGTCCAGACCAATGAATGGCCAGCAGTGGCGTGGCGAAACGGTGCCGGTACCCTTCGGACCTGCTTTTAACGGTGTCGAAAATAGTGTCGATAAAACTGGAACAGTTCCGAAAAAGCGAACTGTGAGGCCTTTGGGTTCCAAAAGGAAAATCGGACAATGGAGCCCGAACGGTACTAAAGGAGGCCTTTGAGTTCCAAGTGGAAAAGTGCCTCAAGTGTCCCAGTGTTGTAACCTTTGCAGAAAGGAACTTTTTTAAAACAGAAGGTCCTAAAACACTGCCTACATCAAAATGGGTCCCAAACACAAGTGGTTCCTTTAAAAGCCAAAAAAGCAACAAGGAAGCCTGGGGAGAGTTGTTTTTAAAAAGTCCCCAGATTTCCAAAACACTTTGATAAAACTGAGGAAGTTCTGGGAGTTTTTGGTTCTTTAAGTCCATTCAAAACAATGACTCCTCTAGTCCCAACCTCCCACAGTGAGCCAGGACAGCTCTGGCAATAGGTCTCCACGCAAGATCAAGAGGGCCACTCAGTAGTCACTGAATGAACTGCAGGTGAAAGACTGCTCCCCTACTGGCCAGATGAATGAGTCCTTGACCACATTCTTCCCTAGGTAAAAACAGGATGCTCTGTGGAACCCAGTGAAGGCGGTCCCAGAAAAAGTCTACAATTATAGATTGTATTTTGGCCAGCAGGTTGGTTGGAGGGTCCACACAAGACAGTCGATGCCACACCACTGAAGCAATCGAGTTGTTCATGATTAAAACGTGTTAAACTTAATTTCTGACAGTTAATAGAATCTTTTCAGCTAACCAACCAATAATCACAGAAGAAATATTATTTCTCAGCTAAACTTTTATTGAAACACGCAGGGAGTCAGTGAACACGGCCATGGGTATCCCAGCCCCCTCTGGTGAAAAAGACCCAGAACAAAGAACAGCACATCTACAAAAAGGCTTCCAGTTAGTGGGCATTTCCCAGTAACTTTCCAACAATACGCTGGCCATTGTCCAAACTAGTGAGAACCAGTCCTTTCAGGGTCCAAGTGGTTTCAGGTGTTGTCGCAGCTCTTTATGACTTCCTTCCTTTTGGTTCCTGTCTCTCCAGATGTCTCCTTTTTCCCCATGCCCATATACAGAAACAGCAACAGAGCCTTTCCTGTGGTGCTTATATGTGTGTGTGCATGTGTGTGTGTATGTATGTGTGCACATGTGGATCTAAAAGATATGTGTATACAAGCACTTTGTGTAATATCTAACTAACTAATCTTCACTATTTATTACAACGATTTCCTCTCTTGACTTCATTTTCATGGAGTCAAAAACTATAATAAACAGGTAGCAGACACCTGATGTTATTTTCATGTGTGATGAGTGAAAAACCTATAAGCAGTACGGTATATACTTTCATGAGTAATTATTGTAATGCATTTTCTTTTCTGTCTTCATTCTTTGAGCATTTATACAGGAAAAATTCTCACCTTGTTTCTACTGTCTTTGGCAACCATAAAAATGAGTCATCATTTACAAACATTCAGTATTGCAATTTCAATGTCAAAAATGAAAACTTAAAAACCTCCAATAATGTATTTACACAATTTTCAGCTGTTACATCATGCTTTAATCATTATAGGCATATTGTCAATACCAACATTTTTTCTTGCAGAGACACTGGTAGACATGATTTAAACCTGACTGTCCTCATCCCTTGAATCCTTGTCGCTCTCCTCCTGCTGAGCTAATATGAGATAGTGGCGTGCAACAGCAGCATGTACTAGTTTTTTTTGTTTTTTTGTTTTTTTCCCCAGTAAGGCCTCTACAACAGGGAATGCAGCAACATCCTACACACAAAGATGACAATTCTAATCATAAGGGATACAGTTATGTTTTTTTATCAGTCCTGCCCACAGTCCAAAGAAGGATTGTAGCCAGCAAGAGAAGACATCGGGTTCATACCCAGTATCTTGGTCAGTCCTATGAATATTCTTTCCAACCGCTGTCCAAGCAACTAGTGCGAGTGTGACCTTTTGGCCAACGCTCTAATGTTTAAATTCAACTGGTATATCCATTGCTCAGACTGCATCATGTGGTTTGTATTCCATGTCCCTCTTTCAACGCCCTGACTGTCTGACTTGATCCACATATATCATGATAGCGTGGTCAGTCAGTGATACAGGGGCGCAGACACCTCCCAGTTAGAGGACAGGTGTGAGTAGACCCTATGCCCACAGAGCCACCATCCTTCATTTAGTTCAAAGGTGTTGTTCTGCCCACTGACACTGGGACTACGACTACAGAGGATGGTTGGAAGGAACTGTGTGAAATGTTCCTAAGTCCTGAGCAGGAGAAATTTGTTTTATTTGTCCTACTAGCAAGGAACTCTGCATATCCCCACCAATAGTTAGTTGTGACTACATGGCTGTAATGATGTGGATCAGGTAACCAATCATATTCCAAATGTTTTACATATCTTGGTGTGTGTTTGAATATAATGCTATTGCTTAAAAAATAACTCTAGTAAGAGTGTTACAATTAGAATTGGGATGAATATTAGACCATGCCTATACTCTCTAAGGAATCTTTTCCAAGTGTGGGGCACCCCCACAACAGACTGGAACAAGCAGAGCGCTCAACTAGAGCAATTAACATAACAGTGAAATGTGTGTATTAATGTCAACAGGCAGCCTCGCTTTGTCTAGCTCTTTCCTGCTCAGTACTGTGATGTTAATGTGTCATTCATGCATTGTGTTCATGCTTCCTGCTCTTACTGTGATGCAAATGTCCCATGCCTTTCATGTATTGTCTGTAACTGGGTATATAAGCTGACTGAAATTCATGTTCACTCTCTCTGACTACTGCTGCTGACACGCATTCTGTGTCTCCTCACGAGAGCCTGAGGACCCGCTCCAGCCCTCCTGCACAGGGCTGGGGTGAGTTCTATGATGGCGGGATGAATGATAATAAACTTCCTTTTAAACTCTCAGTTCGCTGCATATTATTCTTCCGCCACATTGGTGACCCCGAGAATGCACATGTTTTGTGCAACGCAACCTTCTGGTCTGGACAGCTACACTGGTGACCCCGAAGAAAGCACACGCTTTGTGCAGCAACCTTCTGACCTGGACATCCACGCTGGAACCGGCCGAGGGACACAGAGATCGTTTCCTCCCTCTCACCGCTCCAACGCATCTGCATGAGCCCGAGGGACAAAGATCGTCTACTCCCTCTCATCGCTCCTCCGCATCGACACGAGCCCGAGGGACAGAGATCGTCTCCTCCCTCTCACCGCTCCAACGCACCATGGCCCAACACAGCGAACTACGCAACAACTACAACAGGGATGATTATCGGCACCGACTACGCTGATCTCCAGCAAGCTCCCTGATCCTGACTCGCCTCTACAGCGGACCCACCCACGCACCGAACCCCTGCACACGCACCGGGGGGTTATGAGGACAGCACACCACGCACGGGACATACCGGCTCTACACAGACCGCCAGCGTCCTTCGCTGCTGCACACAGAACCTTCAGGGCTGATCACACACCTGAAGCATCACACGCAGCTCGCTCACAGGATTTTGTATGGGTCTCAGCCATGGCGCACAAGGGGAATTCAGCCGTCAGCTGTTCCCGAGGGCTTTAGGGCTGCGCCCGCACCTAAAGTCAACACGCCAAGTCCCTCTGCTTTTGTTTTTTTCTCACAGCCGCTACGCAGCCTCGCAGCTCCTGTTTTTCTTCATGGCCACTATTAATCCTCGCAGGACTTAACCACGAGAGGAGTCAGAGAAAATTTTCTTCTTACAGCTGCTGTGGACCTCCGCACGTTCAACGGGACAGCCCCTCAACATCGCAGATCCACAGGCACTTTTTGCGCAGCCCAGACAATTTCGCCGTCCCGGGCCGGCACTTGCTACCCCCACCTCCCTCCCTCCACCGCCGCCTGCAGCGAGCCTCCCCCGCAGCAAGCCTCCCCCGCAGCTCGCTCCCAAAGCCGGACTATCGAGGCCTCAGCTTCCCGCTGAGTGCTCTGGGGGGGAGTGTGTGGGGCACCCCCACAACAGACTGGAACAAGCAGAGCGCTCAACTAGAGCAATTAACATAACAGTGAAATGTGTGTATTAATGTCAACAGGCAGCCTCGCTTCGTCTAGCTCTTTCCTGCTCAGTACTGTGATGTTAATGTGCCATTCATGCATTGTGTTCATGCTTCCTGCTCTTACTGTGATGCAAATGTCCCATGCCTTTCATGTATTGTCTGTAACTGGGTATATGAGCTGACTGAAATTCATGTTCATCCTCTCTGACTACTGCTGCTGACACACGCATTCTGTGTCTCCTCACGAGAGCCTGAGGACCCGCTCCAGCCCGCCTGCACAGGGCTGGGTTGAGTTCTATGATGGCGGGATGAATGATAATAAACTTCCTTTTAAACTCTCAGTTTGCTGCATATTATTCTTCCGCCACACCAAGTACATTTACTCCAACATAATATTGTCTATGTGTCCGGAGGGCCTGTTCCAGGGTGGCCGTCTGTCTGGCCCTGGGGGGTGGGGGTGAGGGGTGGGGGTTAGTTGGGGGGGCTGTGGGGTGTTAGGCTGTGGCCCCTGGCCGGCTGACCTCACCCCTCGGGGGGGGGGGGGGGGGGTCTAGGTCTGGCCCTGGGCCCCTGGTGCTGGGGAGGGGGGCGTACTCCTCCCCCCGGGCCGGGGTCGGGTGTGCGCCAGTGGTGGGGGTTGTCCTCGTTGCATCCTTGCGCGGCGGGGTCGTGTTTTCCCTGGGGCCCTGGTGACACCCTGGGGCTGGTGCCTGCATCCTGGGTCACCCTCCCCGTCCCTGGGGTCTGCGGGTGTGGGTGTGCTTGTGTATGTGTGAGAGTGGGTGTGAGTGTGGGCTTGAGTATGAGCGGATGTGGAAGTGGGTGTGTGTTGAGTGGGCAGGTGGGGCTGTGTGTGGGTGTAGGTGGGTGTGTGTGATGGTGGGTGGAGGTACGTGTGTGTATGGAAGCGGTTACTTATGGGTAGATGTCTAGGGGGTGGAGGATGTGTGCATGGGTAGGAGAACTTTGTTGGGTGGCAGGGGTTGGGCAGTCCATCTAGTGGCATGGGGGCTGGCGTTTCGGGGCCTGCTTGTCCAGGCCGCCCTGCTGTTGTGTTACGGGGTGAGGCGCTTTGTTGCATCGCCCCGGTGTCATTGGCAGCAGGTGTGTGTTGGTGCTTGGGGGTGGTTGGGGGGTCATTGGCGCGGGTTGATGGCCATGTTTCCATTGGGTTGCTCCAGGGTGGCTGTGGTTGCAGGGCAGCCTGCAGCTGTCGATGTGCATCCGTTTTACTGATGCACTGATGTTTTACTGTTTTATGTGCCTGTGCTTTTATTTTGTTTTTTACCATGTTAAGCACTTTGTGACTCTGTCTGTGAAAAGTGCTCTATAAATAAACTTATTATTATTATTATTATCTGGGGTGGGTGGTCGTGGGCCTGCGTGGGCGCTCGGGGGTGTTGCCTGGCGTGTTGGGCACCATGTGGGTCCGGCCCATTGTTCACTATTGTGACTGTTGTTGTCCATGTTTGTGTGTGTAAGATGAGTGGAGATATGTTTGGCTGCCCCATCATGTTAGTAGTGCTGGGAGCACCGGGGAGTGATGCTGGTGGGTCCTGGGCTGCTTCCACTGGCAGCCCTTGCCCTGGGTTGGGATTTGGGAGCAATGGGTGGCCTATTGAACCAGTCTGCAAGCTGGCTTCTCGGGGGGGGGGGGGACCTCGCTTTTAGACCGCCTACCTCCCAGTCTTATTTCCCGCCCTACCCCTACCCCTGACGCTGGGTGGAATATACATTGTTACATTTAGGGCTTTGGGGTGGGGGTGTGCTGCACTGTGTCAGTGAAGGGGATACATTTGCTGCGTGGTGGGGCTGCACTCACCTCAATTTTAATTGCATTTTAGACGGCTGAGGGGGTTGGGGGCCCTGCTGCCCATCGCAGTGGCTAGCAATGCTCCAATCACTATTCCCCCAATTTTAATTGCACTTTGGTAGTCCACACATATACACACAATTATATCATAACCTATACACACCCATCATGTTCTGTGCGGGGGGAGGGGGTGGGGCTCTTCCCCCACCCCTGTTGCCCTGCTCTTGCTGGGGGCATGGGAGTCTAGTGGGGAGCCTGGGACCTATAATGTTGTCAAAATCCCTGGGTGCTACTGAATATATAGATACAACCAAGGAAGTGAGAGGGGGGCTGAATATGAGTCTAAGTGAGAGTGAGGGGGTGATGAATAGAGGTGGTAATGGTGGGTCGGTTTTGTGCATCGCTTTGCATGCCGGGTGGCATCTTCGGGCGCCCGCGGTGGTCTGCTGATTGTTCGCTCAGATGGGCGCCGGGGGTGGGGTCTGCTTCTGTGGCCTGCGCCGGCGGTCTCCCTGGTCACTGCCTGGCACTGGTGCGTGTTCAGGCTCGCTGCATCTGCTTCGCAGCTGCCTTATGAAACAAAGGTGAATGAGGAGTGAATTTGAATGGGTAGAGAAGTGAGAGAAAATGGGTCGGTCTGGGTGAGTGAGTGAGTGAGTGAGTGAGTGAGTGAGTGAGTGAGTGAGTGAGTGAGTGAGAGGGGTGTGCATAGGAGCATGTGGGTGTGAAGATGTGGGGAGGGGTGTGTCTGTGAGTCGGGAGGTGCTGGATTAAGGGAGGTAGTGCCTCTCAGCAACGTGGGCTCCCCTGGGCGGGGGGACTTCTTTGGACGTGGGGTCCCAGGGGTGTGCGACAGAGGCGCTGGGGCGGACCCGCTGTGGGGGTGCCTGGGGGGCTCGCGCCGGTGGCCACGGGCCGGTCTCTGTCCCGGAGGGTGGGGTTGCTGGCCTCCTGGTGCCTGAGGGCGGATGTTGGCCCCGCTGGGGCGGGGGGGGGGGGGGGGGGGGGGGCTCAACGCGCCGGCAGCTGAGCAGCCTGGCCTCCCTTGATCATCCCTCTGGTAGCGGATGCCTGGCTTTCCTGGAGCTTGCTGACCTCGGGGCTGGGGGTTGGTGGCGTTGCCTTGCCTGCTCGGGGTTCCCGGGGGGAGGGCTGCTGCGACCGGCCCTCCGCTCGTATGTTTCCTGACAAACCACTCACATGCACACTTATTTTGCACGCGTTCTCATGTATATGTACACAGACATACGCGCACAAGTGTCTCTCGTTTAACAGGTGCAGAAACCAGACTCGTGTTGAGACATCTTTGGTAGAAAATAGTTTGTCTTTTGTTTGTTTTAGTTGTTGGTTTGTTTGAGGGGGGTTTTTTTGTTTGTTTTTTTAATTTGTTTTTTTTTTGTCTGTTCCCCTCCCTTTTCTTTTTCCCTTTCACACACTTCCTTTCCCTCTTCCCCATCCTGTTGGGTCTTCCATGGGTAATTAGAAGTTATTACAGGAGGAGTTTACAACAATATACAAGACACAGTTAGGTACTGTATAAGCTCCTCTTGGCAATGTAAATCTGTTTTGGCACAATAAGGGTGACAGATCCCTGTTCTGTTTGCCTAGCTGTCTGACAGGACGGGGGGGGGGGGACTTACCTTTATATAAAGGCAAGTACATGTAAATTGAATGTTATGTCATTGTTCAAAATTCAGAGAATTTCAAGACAAAAAAAAGAATTTTGCATCATATAAAGCGAAAATACCTGTACATGTAAACAAAAACGTATAAAACAACATGTGGCCATAATTCAAAAAGTTGACCTGATTGAGCAAAACCAATGTGATTTTTGGATTCAGCACATCAAAATTGTCCTAAATCAGCTAAAGAGAGACAATAAATTTGGTGTTGACCAGTGTAATGAATCACCACTGGGATAGTGGCCTAGACGTAGAGCATTTATTTGTCTTACAACCGGGAGGTCGGGGTTCAAGTCCCACCCGGGTCATACAAAAATGGAACTTCCTGTCGTCCAGCTTGGTGCTCAGCAAAAATGGAACAGATGAGGGACGTGTGTCTGGCACTGGCTCAGGAGAAAGTGGGTTGTCTAATAACCAGAGGGTTGGTGGTTGGAAACCCGCTTTCCCCAGTCATCCTGCCTTTGTGTCCCTGGGCAAGACACTTTACCCACCTTGTCTCCAGTGTCCATGACATTGGGTATAAATGTTTGGTAGTGGTCGGAGAGGCCATTGGCTTGGATTGGCAGCCACGTTTCTGTCAGTCTGCCCCAGGGCAGCTGTGGCTACAGTAGTAGCTTACCACTAATAATGTCTGTCTGGAGTGAATGAATAATAGAGATTCAAGATTGAAAGGCTTTATTATCATGTGCACAGTTAAGAAATGCAACATTTCCTGAGGAATGAAATTCTTACTCTGCTCTTCGAACGAATGCCAAGGTAATAGATACACATCAACACTAATAAGGTAATAACACATCTAATACTAATGAATACTAATAACACACACACACCAATAACGCACATTAGGCGATTAGGACACCTTAAACACACCTTAATACAAAGTACTAATACTAATAATACTAATGAATACTAATAACACACATTAGGCAGTCAGGACAGTTAAAGCAGTTAAACTAGAGGAAACAAGAAGAATGAAAATTGAAAATTCACTGTATGATTATAATGGACAATGATATATTAATACCAGAGATGAAATAAACCTGAGCTGGCATAAGCCTATGTACAATGTGCAAATGAGCACCCAATGTGAGAATTTCTCTAATGATACCCAGTAGACTGTACAATGATAAATTAACAGCAGAGATGATATGGACATGAGACAGGGTGAGACTGTCTACATTGTGCAAGTGAGCAATGTGCAAATTTAGCAACCAGTGTGTGAATTCTTATTTGCAAAACTGCGTCCGGAGTTGTTATTTATTCAGGAGTCTGATGGCAGTGGGAAAGAAGGAGTTTTTTAGTCTGAATGTCCTGCATTTCAACTTCTGTGCCTCCGACTTGAGGGTAGAAGTGTGAACATTCTGTGCTGGGAGTGGGTGGGGTCCTGGAGGATGGCGGCAGCTCTCCTTTGGACTCTGCGGTGGTAGATGCTCTGCAGAGAGAGGAGTGGAGTCATGATCTTCTCCACTGTCTTCACCATTCTGCAGGCATTTGCAATTCAGGGCAGTAGTGCTGTCGTACCATGCAGTGATGCAGTTGGTCAAGATGCTCTCGATGATGCAGCTGTAGAAATTGTTGAGGATCTTGGGGGACATGCCAAACTTCTTCAGCCTCCTCAGAAAGTACAGCTGTTGTTGAACTCTCTTAGCCAGCTCTGTGGTGTTAAGTGCTCACTTAAGGGCCTTGCTGATGTGGTGTTGCTGTTTGTCCTCTTGTAGTCTGTGATGTGCTGCAGGCCTTGCCACATGCACCCCGGGTCAGGACTGATGTAGAGACTGTCCAGCTTTTCTCTGTACTGCCTCTTTGCTGTTGTTATAGCCTTCCTCAGTCCATACTTTGCAGCTTTGTACTCGACCTCATTGCCTGATTTAAAGGCAAGAGAGAAAGCATGCAGCATCTGACGTACCCGACTGTTGATCCAGGGCTTCTGGTTGGGAACTTCCTGACTTGTATGGTGGGTACGATGGTATCAACATATGTGCTGATGTACCCAGTCACATACTCAGCATAGTCCTGTATGTTTACAGAAGAGTCCTCCCGGGTGGCTGCAGCTTTAAACACATCCCAGTCTGTGCAAGCAAAACAGTCTTGCAGGGTGCTCTCAGCCTCTGGGGTCCAGAGTTGAATTTGTTTAATAACAGGGTTTGTTTGTTTCAGCTTTTGTCTGTAGGCCAGGTACATAAACAGGGAGATGTGATCTGACTGTCCGAAGTGGGGACGGGGTGCCACTCTGTATGCACCGCATATGTTTATGTAAACATGATCCAGTGTATTCTTATAGCGGGTGAGATATGGACTCACTAAACACTTTGAGATGTCACCCGACATGTAAAGTGCCATGTAAATCTAATTCATTATTATTATCATCATCATCATCATCATCAACTAGGCCACCACTCTGGTGGGCCCAAGCTATGGCGAGTGTGACACAGGGTGGTTACAGGCTGGGTGGTCACTTCCGCAGGGTGGTCACAGGGTGGTCACTTCCGCTCTTCAAGGAGAGTAGACGCTTCTCTCTTTTCTCTCTGCTCTAGCTCCCCACTTCCCTAACTAACTGGATCCCAGCTTGCTGTTGTCTGTCTGCGTCTACTGCTGATTATCGAAAAGAAATTATGGAATTGATAAGCTGGGCTTTGAACGCAATTGACACTATTTTTTCAACAAGGAACAGTGCTCCGGGGGAAGCTGTTTGCCCCGCAGGGACGGCTCCAGCGGGCTATTTACGGGTGACAAGTGTTTGGAGGATCTTGTGCCTGAGTAATCTCTCTATCGAAGATATTGAAGATTTGTATATCTTCGTAATAATGGTGACTGGGATCGTTCTGATTGGAACTGGGATTGTCCTGGTGTACCGCAAATTGCTGAAGATGGATACAACCTATCAAAATGCTGGCCACGCGAGGTGCATCCATCAAATTGGAAAAATGGAGGAGACTTTGATAGCGACAAATGGAGAACTGTCTCGGAAGGTGGATTACATCTACGCTTAAGTCTATCCACGACGGACTCAAAGCCCTCGCAATGAAGGATTAAGCACTGAATCTGCAGAAGAAAATAAAGTTCTTTCTCTGTGTTCAGTCTATTTGGCTCAATTTCCCTTACAAAAATCCTCCTGATAATCCCCAGTCTTTGTTTTTCAAAACACTGAGCACACGGCCTCTGGACAGTAGCTGCTTGGGACAATTGCCAAGGACAATTGCTGCAGCCAGACAAAACATCTTCTGCCAAAGTGTCCTTGTGCTCATATTGATACAACATTGCTTCAACACTACATCCACACTGACCCAGAAACTGACAACAAGATAACATTCACTGCTCTCCTTGTGTCCTGTGGACTCTGGTCTTGAATGTGCATCGTGGGCTTTTTTTGTCTTTGTAATCATAATATTGATTACTTATGGTCAATATTCTGAATTCAATGATTTTTTTGCTCCTTCCTATTGTATGATTTCTTATCTGTACCATCCTATTGGCAGGCGCGTCCCCGATGCAGCCGTGTCACTGGAAATGCAGGTTCATTTTCTGTGTCAAGTCAAATTCTCTCATATGTTATCAGTGATCTGTTAATGTACTTGGCAATAAATCTTTTTCTGATTCTGATTCTGATTCTGATTCTGAAGGCGGAACGCAAAAGACCAGGGCTGCTGCCAACCAGCCCCTTATAAACACCATGACGTGATGACATCACTCGTGTGTGCGTCTCCACATTACGTGGTGGTATTCCCCATATGTCAGAAAGTGCATAGATGTGATTCTAGATTGCTTAGTTCATACACAAACCTTTAAAGAATCTCTAATTTTTGGTCTTATTTCACTGTCACTGCTCCCATCAGTAGATACTGATACAAACCAAATATCAAATGGACAGTGTTTAGCAACGAATTAACAAAAGTTTTCTTTAGGAGCTGGTAGAGACCAAAGAAGAGCTATAAGTTGAAATCAGAATGTCAGCATTCCTCTTGAGTGATCTCGGTCTGCCTGATGGTAGCGTAACATCGGGGCTGTGATAAAGGGGCAGGAGTTCCCGGTGTGCTTGCGCTGTGGAGGATTCAAATACTGTATCTGTGTGTTCTAAGCATTATTCATGTGTGCCAATATAACTGGGTAATAAGACCACTTGTGATAGAGCTGTTTCCCTCTATGTGCCAAATCAAGTGTCTGTCACCATGAGCGAAATGAGGGCCTGTGTAAATGACCTCCCCTCCGTTCTGTGTTGTGAGCCTTTGTATAAATAAAGCCTGTTTCTTCACAGTCATCTCTCCTTATTGTGTGAACCCTTGCAACGTCACACTGGTGTCAGAAGTATGGTCACAGATTAGATAGAAGCCAGAATCAGGATGGAGATTCGGCAGCTCATCGCTCAGCTGGAGATGGACAACACAGCCGACACATCGACCCCCGAAGCTGCTCACCGTGATGAATGGAGAAGCGGACCCGACGGGGCCAGCATATCCCATCTTCTGCCTTTCTCAAGACAGGGCGGACCAAGCAGAGCAAACCAGCCCCGCTCCCTGCCCTTTTCAGGGCAGGATGGGCCAGCGATTCCACTGCGACCAGGGGTGGCGATCGACCAAGAGGCGACCATCTCACCAATCTGCCAACGGGCAAAACTCCCCCGCTTTGGCGGTGAAACCCTGTTGGACGACTATTTGGTCCAGGTCGAGGTGGCTGCTGCGCTGAACGGCTGGACACCCAAAGAGACCGCCATGCAGGTCGCGCGGGCCCTGGAGGGCGGGGCTCTCTGCACACTGTCTGACCTCCGGCCTGAGGAACGTCGCAGCTGGCCAGGGCTATAAGGAGCGCTACACGGAGAACTCCGGAGGCGGTTTGGGAGAGCGACCAATCCTGAGCATGTCCAGGAACAGCCGGCCAATGGCCGGCGAGGCAGCCGAGAGAGCCTGGTCGCCTACGCAGCAGACGTAAGGCTACTGACGCGGCATGGCTACCCGGATTTTGAGCCAGGGGTGGTGGAGAAGCTCGCCTCCCAGCACATCATCCAGGGGCTCAGCCCCACCCGGCTCCAGGACCGCATCCGGATTCACACCACAAGCAGTTGGGAGACGGCTGTGGCAGAAGCGGAGCAGGTGGGACCGATGATGGATTATGCAGCTGATGTGTTGTCGCCGAGGCAGAGAGCTTTCCAGGCCACAGCTGAGAGCGAGAAGGAGGAGAAGGAACTGCGTGGGACCACAGCGGCGCAGCCAGTGAGAAGATGACAATGGCGGCGTGAGGAAGGGTGCTTCCGCTGCGGGCAGCCAGGACACGTCGCACGGTACTACCCGGCACCCACCCCATGACAAACTGCCCCCTCGCTGGCTTTAAACTAGAGTGAGGTGGTACGGACGGGGACCTGCCGCCTTCCACAGACGTTTTCCCCGATGAACTGTCACCACATTTGGGCCGAATTGGACACTCGCTAGGGATGTATGTGCAGTGCAGCTTGGACAGCATGCTGATCCGGGCCCTGATCGACACCGGTTCTACCATCTCCCTGATCCGACCCAGAGTGTTGCCCGGTACGGACGAGGCAGGACCACAGGAGTGGGAACCCACTGGGCGCTGCATCACCACAGCCACCGGTGAGCATGCCAGACTGGCGGGGCAGAGAGTTCTTGTGGTGGGGGTGGCCGGCCAGAATACAAACCACCCATTCTGGCTGGCTGACATCCAAGATCCCTGCATTATTGGACTCGATTTGCTTACAGCATGGGGATCAACAATTGACACCACCAGATCGACTCTCTTGCTGGGGGCTTGGACCATCACACTCTGCAGCGAGACCCAGAGGAGGAACCTGGGGACCTGCGTGATTGAGGGGCCGCCAGAATGGACCGAACTGGGCGGGTCGCCCCCCAACTAAACACAGCAGCACCACCAGCACAAGCAGAGGGAGCACAATCCCTGACAGACAGCGGGGGGGGGGGGGCACAGCGGAGCAGATCAATGTGTCAGCAGAAACAGCAGGCGGTGGAGGAATTGTTCCAGCAGAGCTGCAGCAGACTAGAATTGGAACAGACACCAGCTGCAGGAGCTGTTGGACTGCTACATTGATGTCTTTGCTGCCAAGGATGAGGAATGCACCCGAACCTGCTTGGTGCAGCACCAGATCGACACCAGTGAGACCTGGCAGATCCAGCTCCACCCCCGCCATCTGCCTTTTTTAAGGCAGGTGGCGGCAGAACAAAAAATACAGGAAATGCTGGAGGCAGATGTTATTGAGCCGTCCAGCAGCCCCTGGGCAGCGCCGGTGGTTCTGGTTAACAAGAAGGATGGTTTGTGTTAGTTCTGTGTGGATTACTGGTGCCTGAATGACGTCACCCTCAAGTATTCCTACCCTCTGCCACACATCGTTGACGTGCTGGATTACATCACCGGCTCCAGCTGGTTCAGCTCGTTCAACCTCCGCAGCAGCTATTGGCAGGTAGAGTTGTCACCGGAGCTCCATCAGAAAACAGCCTTCTCCATCAGGCAGGGACTGTGGCAGCTCAAGGAGATGCCGTTTGGACTTTGCAATGCCCCGGCCACCTTTGAACATCTGATGGAGCGAGTGCTGGCTTACGTGCCCCAGAGCTGCTGCATTGTTTATCTGGATGATCTGCTGGTTCATGCAGCTGACTTTGATGGTGCCCTGTCCAACCTCCGGGTAGTATTAGATGCCGTCTGATGAGCTGGGCTGCAGCTGCACCCACAGAAATGCCATTTATTTCGGCGAGAAACCACGTTCCTGGGCCACGTCATCAGTGCAGCGGGAGTCACCACTGATCCAGAGAAAGTGGCAGTGGTGGAAAAACTGGCCGGTGCCGCAGGACGTGGGAGAGTTACAGAGTTTTTTCAGACTGGTCTCATATTATAGGTTTGTGAACAATTTTACCACCATCACCAGCCCGCTGCATCAGCTGATGCAGAAGGGCCATGCATTTGAGTGGAGTGAGGACTGTGCTGCTGCTTTTTCCCAGCTTCACTGGGCACTCAGAGCCCCCGTGCTGCAGTATCCCGACCCGAACCGCCCCTTCATTGTGGACATGGACGCCAGCAACCAGGGCATAGGGGCAGTGTTATCCCAGGAGGGAGAACATGGAGAGCGGGCAGTTGCTTTTTTCAGCCGCACTCTCAGCAGAGCTGAAAGGAATTATTACTCGCCGAGAGCTGTTGGCTGTCATCCAGGGACTTCATCATTTTCTCCTGTATGTGTACAGGGAGAGGTTCCAGCTCAGGATGGATTATGCTTCCCTGACCTGGCAACTGAATTTTAAAGAGCCGGATGGACAGTTGGCGAGATGGCCGGAGGCACTGCAGGATAATGATTTTCAGATTGTGCATCGGGCAGGCCGCCTCCATGCCAATGCTGATGCGCTCTCTCGGCATCTCTGTGCTGCAGAGAACTGTCGGCACTGCCAGCGGGCAGAGGATCAAGGCCAAGCCATCCTACAGGCTACTGCTCTCTGAACCGCTGTGAGAAGGAATAACAGTGGCGCACAGCTCCTCCTCGGATAATCAGTCACTTCTCCCCAGCGATGACATCACAGAGGCCCTCAGCGCGCAGCAGCTGCAGAGCAAGCAAGATAGAGATCCCGTTGTCTCCCGGGTTCGGCAGTGATTGGACATGGGCCAGTGGCCCGCCTGGGAGGCTGTGTCCACGCTGGACCCAGAGACCAAGGCCCTACATTCCCAGTGGGCCAATCTCCACTGTCACGAGGGTGTTGTGTTTTTTCAGCAGTGGCAGGCTCCAGCTAGGCAGCGTCATGTCTGGCATCTGCTGGTTCGGCGGTGGCGGCTCTGCCCCAAAATGCTCCAGTTGGTCCACGGGTCGGTGGGGGCAGGCCACTTTGGGGTGACGAAGACTCTGCAGCATCTTCAGGCCCAGTTCTACTGGCCGGGATGTCGCCAGGACAGAGCTCCATGTCCACCGCTGTGACACCTGCACAGCTCAGAAAGGGCCAACTCAGCAATCCCACGCCCCCTTGCAGCAGTACCGGATGGGAGCACCCATGAAGTGGGTAGGAGTGGACATTCTGGGTCATTTCCCGACCACGGATCGAGGGAACCGCTACGTGCTGGTCGCAATGGATTATTTCACCAAATGGCCAGAGGCATATGCAGTCCTTGATCAGAGCACCACCACCACAGCATCAAAGCTGGTGGCAGAGATGTTTTGTTGGTTCGGTGCACCGGAGGAGCTGCATAGCAATCA
The DNA here is from genome assembly GCA_020510985.1 of Pholidichthys leucotaenia. Taxonomy (NCBI): domain Eukaryota; kingdom Metazoa; phylum Chordata; class Actinopteri; order Cichliformes; family Pholidichthyidae; genus Pholidichthys; species Pholidichthys leucotaenia. Next base: position 353,587,583 of record CM035842.1, on the reverse strand, counting down.
GGGATGGAACTTCGAGGCAGAGGTCTTCGGGGAGATCTGTAGGCGGCTGGGCATCTGGAAGACCTGGACTACCCCATTGCATCCACAGAGCGATGGCCTGGTCGAACGTTTCATTTGGACTCTAACCACCCAGCTCACCATCCTAGTGGACCAGCGACCGCGAGACTGGGACCTGCATCTGCCCTTGCTTCTGTGGGCGTACCGGACAGCAGTTCAGGAATCCACCTGGTGCACCCCTGCAGCACTAATGTTTGGACGCGAGCTGCACACACCAGTGGATTCGGTGTGCCCCCCGGAGCCAGAAGTGGGGGGCAAACCAGGGTTGGATTATTTGTTTTGCCTGAGAGAACGTCTCGACATGGTGCAGTCGAAGCGGGCATACGACTCCCACTGCCAGGGGAGGGACTTTGCATCAGGGGATCGAGTCTGGGTTTTCTGCCCGGAGCACAAAAAGGGACTGTCGCCAAAACTGGTGAGAGATTGGTCAGGACCGTGCATGGTCCTACAGAGACTGTCGGATGTAGTGTACAGGGTGAAGCTGCACAAAAGGAACCGGGTCATGGTGCTTCACTGTGACTGTCTCGCCCCGTACCAGCCATGTGCCCCACGGGTGATCGAGCCGAAGGCTTCATCCCAACCAGATACCCCGGCCGAGGCGCAAATGGACAACAGGCCTGTGCGTGCTGGTCGCCACCAACGGCAGCCGCCCTGACACCTGGATGGATTTGTGTTGGACTTTTGAGTTGGACTTTATTATTCTGGGGACAGATACCAGTCCAGGGCGGGACAGTGTAACATCGGGGCTGTGATAAGGGGGCAGGAGTTTCCCGGCATGCTTGCACCACGGAGGATTCAAATACTGTATCTGTGTGTTCTAAGCACTATTTGTGTGTGTCATTATAACTGGGTAACAAGACCACTTGTGATAGCGTTGTTTCCCTATATGTGCTAAATCATGTCTGTGTCACCATGAGCGAAATGAGGGCCTTTGTAAATGACCTCCCTTCTGGTCTGTGTTGTGAGCGTGTGTATAAATAAAGCCTGTTTCGTCAGTCATCTCTCCTTATTGTGTGAACCCTTGAAATGTCACAGTATATTCTGAGATTATTTTTTCTCTTTTTTCATTTAGGTGTAACCATGTTTTGCTCATTTTTTCCTCTCTCTCCCTCTGCACACCTTCTGCTCTTGGGCAATAAACTCAACTGGTTGCCATCAACTCATCCACTATACACTATTTAAGCCGGCTTAGGCTATTGGATAGGGTGTTAACCATAGCTTGTAGAAGACTGAAGTTAGTCTTGGATTATTAATCAGCCAGTACATCTGTTTTGCTTTGAGCCATCAGTTCTAAATGAGAGGAAACTCTGAATCAGTTTAACTTCCTGACCTTCGAGACTGTGGTGGACAGGTGGACACTGAACAAACTGTTATCCATCATGGACAATCCTGATCACCACCTCCACCTCACACTGCACAGACAGCGGAGCACTTTCTCCAGCAGACTGCTATAGCTCCGCTGCCGAACGGTCAGGTACCGGAAATCTTTTTCTGCCACATGCCATTTCACTGTACAATAACTCACTAATGATGAATTTTGATGATAACAATGCTGCCATATGGCACTTTATAGTCTAATTCGTACCTCACATTGCACCCTGTGCCTCATAATCCTTTGTACAGTAGGTACTATCCATAGATTCATAAGGATCATCATCTATTCAACCCAGTAGTAGCCTATGTAGTATATAAAGTTATCTAAGCATTTTTACTTCCCTGGGCAACTCCTTTTCTATTATGCTGTGTGCATTTCGGTTGGTTTGGGTCATCTTATTGAGTCATGCTGCCGTTACACTAATTTCCCAGTTTGGGATCAATAAAATACATCTCTTATGCTAAACAAAATTCTTCAATTTTTGTCTGCATTTGGGTTCAGCTTGTAATGATTTTTCTTCACATTTACTGAAATAGTAGTAAGTAATGTGTTTATAAAAACATGGCAAAAGTTTAATATCCTCTTACACTAGCATTCCAAATTATTATGCAAATTGTCATATTCCCTCTGCGTGCTCTTCCATTTGCGCACGGAGGAGAGAAGGAGAAATGAGGATTTACATGCAGGAGTTCACCACACACACATTAACAATCAGTGAGGGAGCTATACAGAATGATGGAGCAGCTCGGGCTAAAGAAAGAGTCCCAAAGATGCTAGGCTGTAAAGGAAAGCGTAGCAGCTGTGCCGCACAGGGAAATGCCAGGAAAAACTCACAGTCCAAAGCAGTTTGGTCCTCCAGGGGGGCGGCAAGCGTACTCCGAATAGTCCTTTGTAGACTAACGGTTGATGGCAGAGGAAGCCATCTAACACATTCAATGGGCTAGTGGCGTCTGTACAGCAAAGAGCTTTTTTTGTACAGACCCCACTGGCGTGGTGAATGCAGAACACCTGGGCGAGGCGCGGGAAGGATGATTAGCGGAACTGGGAACGGCTGGTGGAATCAGAGGGAAGGTGGAAGGCATGGCTAGACCGACAGCCTGTCAGCAGCGTTACATGTGTAAAGTTACATGTTAACATTGGGCTCCTTCTTTGATATAACCTTTACAATTCTTGCATCCATTGAACTTGTCAGTTTCTAGAAAGTTTCTGTTTGAATTTCTTTGCAAGATCTCAGAATAACCTCCTACAGCTGCTGTTTTGATGTGAACTGCCTCCCACTCTCAGATCTTTTTCTTGAGGATGCTCCAAAGGTTCTCAATAGGGTTGAGGTCAGGGGAGGATGGGGGCAACACCATGAGTTGGGTCCTTTTATGCCCATAGTAGCCAATGACACAGAGGTATTCTATGCAGCATGAGATGGTGCATTGTCATGCATGAAAATTTTGCTATGGAAGGCACAGTTCTTTTTGTACCATGGAAAAAAGTGATCAGTCAGAAATTCTATATACTTTGCCGAGGTCATTTTCACACCTTCAGGGACCCTAAAGGGGCCTTCCAGCTTTCTCCCCATGATTCCGGCCCAAAGCATGACTCTGCCACCAACTTGCTGATGTCGCAGCCTTGTTGGGACATGGTGGCCATCCACTACATCCATTTGGACCATCCAGGGTTGCACAGCATTCATCAGTAAACAAGACTGAAAATTAGTCTTCATGTATTTCTGGGCCCACTGCAACTGTTTCTGCTTGTGAGCATTGGCTACGGGTGGCCGAATAGTAGGTTTATGCACAACTGCATGCCTCTGGGGGATCCTACACCTTGAGGTTCATGGGACTCCAGAGGAGCCAGCAGTTTCAAATACCTGTTCACTGCTTAGTAGTTGTATTTTAGCAGCTGCTCTCTTAAGCCAATGAATTTATCTGGCACAAACCTTCCTCATTATGCCTTTATCTGCACAAACCCATCTGTGGTCTGAATCAGCCATAAATTTCTTTACAGTATGATGACACACTTAAGTTTTCATGAAATATCTAATGTTTTCATACCTTGTCCAAGGCATTGCACTATTTGACGCTTTTCAGCAGCAGAGAGATCCTTTTTCTTTCCCATATTGCTTGAAACCTGTGGCATGCTTAATAATGTGGAACATCCTTCTTAAGTAGTTTTTCTTTAATTGGGCTCACCTGGCAAACTAATTATGACAGGTGTCTGAGACTGATATAAGTGATCCAAAGAGCCCTGACACACAATACTAACCATGAGCTTAATTGAAAAACAAAACATTGTTTATGACATTAAGATTCTATTTGTATAATAATTTGGGATGTGATGTATACTAGTCTGGATTGGATGTATGAAAGCATGTTTGTACACATCATTTAAAAAAAAATGCATTCTTAATAGTTACTTTGTTCCCAGAGGTACTGGTGAAACTATAACCCTGTTCCTGTTTGAGTGTTTGAGTGTTTCCAACACTGTAAAAAGAGTCTACGTTTGCATTACTGTTAAAAGAAAAAAGTAAAGATTTTTCATAATGAGAGATCCGCACAGCAGGGGAATGGCTGCTGTCTCATTTATTTTTAAGATTGATTATATGAGTGCTAATAAATGTTATTATATTCATTACTAATGGCTGACAAGAAAACCGTACTGAAAGTATAAAAGTACAACAAAAGCTGATCCAGTTTTAGTCATGTGCTGTAATAAATTAGTGATTCGTTTCTATGCTGAAAGGTATTCGTTAGATATGTTTTTCATAGAGAATTTCTCCTCTCGTCAAACATGTCGATGGTGCTGGGGAGTCCTCCCTTTACATAAAAGCCTCCTGGAAACGATGTTACAAAATAAGCCTTGATCAAATAAAGTGAGACATAATCACATCACAATTTAAAAGGAAATCTGCAGCACATTACTGCAATCCACAGCCTCAGTATTTATGACTCTCACCATCCATAAACATGTTAACACTCACCAGTGTGTGCAGCATATTGGACTGAATGTTGCTAACGCCTTGAAGCTCAGGTGTTTCTTCATGTATTATGCAGCATTTATATTCGAATGAGCTCGGAGAGCAAGAGGTGTGTGTTCCTGCTCATTTGCACATAAATGCACAGAGTGCAAATCTATAACACCAAGTGTTGCTTGGGTCTTCCTGGTTCCACCAAAAAAAAAAAAATATCCTCAGCTGGAGGATGGACACAGTATCTTGTGTGGTGTATGGTGTCCGATATCAGCAAGAGGTCAGCATTTAGGTTCTACAGGTTGCAGGTTGATGTTTTATCAGATGCACCCTTGGCATGCTCAAACAGATGGGATGTTATGAGTTCTGAGGCAAAGCCAAAACCTTGGGTTCTGTTTTGGCACGCTCAGGTCATCCTTGACTAGTTTGTCCAGTAGAGTGAGGTACGGTGGTGTGCTTGTTGATGAGTGGAATTTACTCAGGGGACACTGGGACAAAAATTCAGGCCGGGAATTTGACTCCATGCCAGGCCATGCTGTTGTTGACAACTATAAAACACCACCATTTGGTTACAAATTTCAGCAATGAGGAAAATTAACATTGTAGGGCTGTAACTAATGATTATTTTTGCAGTGAATTAATCTGTTGATTATTGAAACCATTGATAGATTAATCTGATTGAAAATGTGCTGCTGTTTTCTTCATCTTTTCAGAAAAACACAAGAAGGAAACGCACGTTTACGAATGTAAATGCGGTTTTATGAATGAAAGTGAACCTGTAACCACGTGACAATCCGATCCTCGGGGCAGGAGCATTATACCAAATTAATCACACCCGTGGGTGCACACCCCATATATACCCCATGCATCAATCCACTCTACCTCTTTCTGATGACTTTGAGAGCCTGCCTCCACCGACAAAGGGCAATCAATGGTTACAGGTTCACTTTCATTCTAAAACCGCATTTACATCTGTAAACGTACGTTTCATTTCAGTGACCCTGTAACCACATGACAGCCGTATACCAAATGAGTCCTGAGGAGAATGGTGGGGGGCGCCACCCACAGGTCAAAGGAGCACAATGTCCCAACACACCATAAGCACAAACACAGTCAGATGAGTTTGGCTCCTTTATTGTACTTACCTGAGTATGTACAAGTTAAGCCGGTTCCTACAGGTAACTGGAGCTGAAACAAACCTCTTTGAGCACAACGCACAAATGCCAGCTCACATGAGGGAGACTAAGATACAACTTAAGAATCTGCTGCTACCCACATACAGATGAGTTTGACTCCTTATTGCACTCAACTGGATACCTACAAGTTAAACCGGTTCCTCTAAGTAACCGGAGCTGAACAAAAAAACATTCCGAGCACAAGGCACACCTGCCAGCTCAACAAGGGAAAACTAAGATAAAACTGAGAATCTGTTGCGACCCCTAAAACAGATGAGGTGATGACTGATGAGGCCAGATTGAGCCTATAGAAGCGGGTGAATGTTGAGGAAGAAGCCCAGCCAGTGGCTGTGCATACATCCTCCAGGGGTGCACCCCTGAACAACGCCCACGTAGTGGTCACTCCCCGAGTCAAGAGAGCCACCAGCCTATCTGGTGGTCCCGCTCCAGCCTGTACATACGCGAAGCAATCGAGTCAACTATCCAATGGGACAGGTGCTGCTTAGAAATAGGCCTGCCCATCATGGATTCCCCATAGGACACAAAAAGCTTGTCTGAAGAATGGACAGACCTCGTACGGTCAACATAAAGCTTAAGGGCCCTACTGAGCACAACTATGAAGCCTCTCAGCCTCTGAAGAGATGTGCAGGGGAGGGTAGAAGGCCTCAAGCACAAGAAGGTGGGAACAAACCACTAATCCAGCCCCTTGGGCTGAAGCTGGATTGGGCCGCAGGTGAATCACCTGATCACCATCAAACCTAAGGCATGCTGCGTCCATAGAGAGTGCATTCAGTTCACCGATCCTCTTGGCTGAGACAATTGCCAAGAGAAAGCAGTCTTCCAAGAGAGCAGACGAAGGTCAGCACTTGGGAGTGGCTCAAAAGGGGGTAAGCATAGAGCCCTAAGAACTGTCAGGAGATTCCAAGTGGGCAGCAACAGACACCAAGATGGACAGCTCCGTTTCATGCCTCTCAAAAAACTACTTAGCCAAGGGAAACGTCCCATGAGACAAGCCATCATATTCCTCATGGACAGTTGACACCACCACCAGGTAGCCCCTGATAGTCAACTCCACCTGACCTAGGGCGAAGAGGTACTGGAGGCCAGACAAGACGACAGATGTGACATGTCAAGGGATTCTTCCCCTTTGTCCAACACCAGTTCAAACACTCTCCACTTCACACTGCATTGCAGCTGGGAAGATGGGGCCTATGAAGCCTGCACGGTGCCTATAACCTCCTTCTCCAACCCCAGTTTCCACAATTGCTCCCGTCCAAGGGCCATACATGAAACCTCAGGAGCTGGGAAGTCGGATGCCAACTCCCGCCCTGTGCCTGTGAGAGCATATCCCGTCTGGTTGGGAAAGGCCAAGGACAGCCCCCCCCCCCCAACATCTCGTGGCTCTCCGCCATCCATGGTCTTGTGGCGAATTTGGGCTGTCAAAATTACTTGAACAGACAGCAGTCTCGCCTTCGTGAGGAAAGCTCACAGAAGAGGCGGTAGTGGATATGCAAACAGTTCACTGGAGGCCAGGCACGCTCAGTATCTGTAGCTATTGGACCTGGCAGGCTCGAGCCCACACGAGCAGATGACGCACCCTCACATGGAGAAGGGAATCCCAGTTCGTGCTGCTGGTTGACATACAACACCACAGCTGTGCTGTCCATCCATACCAGAATTTTTTTCTGCCCTGAATGGCTGGAAGAAAAAGCCCCAGGGCCAAACGCACCACTTCCATCTTGGGATGGTTCATATCCCAAGACTACCGTGCCGGAGCCCAGTGTCCCGAACAAACCTGCCCTCCTAGACTGCACCCCAGTCTGTTTGGGAGGAGTCGATTGTAATGGTCACCCTGCAGCCCCCTTGACCCAGGGGAACACCATCTCGGACTGCTGATGAGTGTCTCCACCACCTGAGAACCACGAGGCTCCTTCAGAAGAACTAGCCTCCTCCTTTCGTCTCTGGGCAAAACCACCTTCTGAAGCGTGAACCACCTCTGAAGGGGACAAGTATGTAAAGACCCAGTGGCATCACCTGGGCAGCTGCAGTAAAGAGACCTAAGATCCTCTGGCACTGCTGCACTGAGACAGTCCTCTGTGAGAAGCAGCTCCTGATACATTCCCTGATAGTAATGCCTTCTCTTTGGAGTCAGAGATGCTCTCATGGCAACTGAATCCAGGGTGAGCCCCAAGTACTTGACAACCCTGGATTCATTCATTCATTCATTTTATTATTCATGTGAACATCAAGACAAAAAATTTAAAAACAAGGAATCAAAACCAAGAAAAAAAAATATGTAAACAGAAAAAAAAATGCCTTGTTCAAAAGGAGTGGGAAGAAGCCAACGCTTCTATAGTCCCACCCCTTCTCCATAACCAATAATTTATATCATTCTAGTCATTATCCATACTATAATTACATTCATTACACAATACCATAATATATAATGCATCTTATAATTATGCAATAGAAATAATACAACAATGATAGTTTATAGTGACAATAATGCCAACATCTAAATAATTGTAATAAGTAAATCTGGTATGTTAATTATAGACAATATTATCATCATCATAATCCCCATATACACCACCATATACCCCCACATGGCTTACAATACCAAGGCGCAATAAATAACCATATAATAATACCCATAATAGGTATCCATATATTAATTACAAAAAACAATAATACCAGCTGGTCTATATAACACTTTAAATAATTCCATCCTAGACAACAATCATAATACTAGAATATAACGGTATTATAGTAATAATGATATCGATGATACTAGTACTCAGCACACACACACACACACACACACACACACACACACACACACACCAACCATTCTTCATTGATGACACAATATTACTGTCCTTTGTTTTTATATTGTTCAAGAATCATTTCTTTATATGTTGATTTGCATATATGGATGTTTACATTGCCTGTGTTTCTCCCCCAACCCATTACACAATTTTACCCCACACACAGACACTTTTCCTAGTAGATCTTACTAGGTGCATTTTAAATTTTGTATTCCCCAGTAAATTGTATTTCCCTTCTCTCCGACTGAAAAGATTTTGTATATTATGTGGCAAAAGGTTTTTACTGACTTTAAACTTTAACTGTGCTGTATAATAATCAACCAGATTCCACAATTTCAATAAATTTGAATGTAAAAACAATAAATTAGTATGTTCAAGATACCCGACTTTGTGTATAACACGGACTGCCTTTTTTTGTAATATTAGCAATGAATTAAGTGCACTTTTATGCACTTTTAGCACTTTTGATGCTGTTTCCAAATCTATGCAGATTGTTTCCTCTATGCCATGTGTCAACACAACGGAAATAAGCTATAGACAGCTTGCTCCTTCTGTAATTGATAACATGGTGGATAGTGTTTCAGCTTCTCTGCATCAGGCTCTAGACTTGGTGGCCCCCTTAAAAAAGAAAAAGTCTAATCAGAGATTTTTAACTCCTTGGTTCAACACAGAAACTTGTAGCTTAAAACAGAAGACTCGTCAATTAGAAAGAAAATGGCGCTCTACTAATTTAGATGAAATCTATTTAGCTTGGAGAAATCATCTTTTAATTTATAAAAAATCTCTTAGAAAAGCTAGAACGAGTTATTACTCTGCATTAATAGAAGAGAACAAGAATAATCCCAGGTTTCTTTTCAGTACTGTAGCCAGGTTGACAAAGAGTCAGGACTCTGTCAATCCTAGCATCCCCTTAGAGCTTACTAGTCAGGACTTTATGAACTTTTTCAATAATAAAATTTCATCCATCAGAGATAAAATCAATCAGATTTTTCCCACAGTTAACTTAAATACTGTAACTACTACAACTCCTTCTATTGATGTCTGTCTTGATGAGTTTACTCCAATCGACCTTTGTGAGTTAGACAAAATAGTTTCCTCATCCAAACCTTCAACTTGTCTTTTAGACCCTATTCCTACCAGGTTATTTAAAGAAGTCTTCCCACTTATTGGTAGCTTTATTCTTCATATAATCAATTCTTCATTAACTTTAGGCCATGTACCGCAGGCTTTTAAAACGGCTGTAATTAAACCCTTACTCAAAAAGCCAACACTAGATCCAGGAGCTTTAGCTAACTATAGACCAATCTCTAATCTCCCTTTCATTTCAAAAATCTTAGAAAGAGTTGTTGCTACGCAATTATTTGACCACCTGCAGGGAAATGGTTTACTTGAAGAGTTTCAATCTGGGTTTAGAATCCATCATAGTACTGAAACAGCCTTAGCGAAGGTCACTAACGACCTCCTCATTGCATCTGATAATGGACTAGTTTCTGTACTTGTCCTTTTAGATCTTAGTGCAGCTTTTGATACTATTGATCATAATATTCTACTTGATAGATTAGAACACTATGTTGGACTTAATGGAACTTCGTTGCAGTGGTTTAGATCTTATTTATCTGATAGGTTCCAGTTTGTTCATGTAAATGATGAGTTTTCTTTCAGCTCAAAGCTTAGTCATGGAGTTCCACAGGGATCTGTGCTAGGCCCTACTCTTTTTAGTTTATATATGCTTCCGTTAGGCAACATTATTAGAAAGCACTGTATACATTTTCATTGTTATGCAGATGACACACAATTATACCTGTCAATGAAGCCAGATGATACTAATCAATTAGCTAAGTTAGAAGCCTGTCTTAAGGAAATCAAAGCTTGGATGACTTGTAATTTCCTGCTATTAAATTCAGATAAGACTGAAGTCATTCTTGTTGGTCCAAAAAACCTTAGAAATTCCTTTCCAAATCAAACTTTCAGTTTGGATGCAGTTACTCTTTCTCTTAATAGCTCTGTGAGGAACCTTGGAGTTATTTTTGATCAGGATTTGTCCTTCAATTCACATATTAAATTTGTTTCTAAGACTGCCTTCTATCATTTGCGTAATATTGCCAAGATTAGGAGCATCTTGTCTCAGAGTGATGCTGAGAAGCTGATCCACGCTTTTGTTAGCTCGAGATTAGATTATTGTAATTCTTTATTATCAGGCTGTCCTAAAACATCTTTAAAAAGTCTTCAGCTGATCCAAAATGCTGCAGCAAGAGTTTTAACAGGTACTAGAAAGAGAGATCATATCTCTCCGGTTCTGGCCTCCCTTCATTGGCTTCCCATAGAATTTAGAATTAAGTTTAAAATCCTTCTTCTTACTTACAAAGCTCTAAACAATCAGGCTCCTTTTTATTTAAAAGATCTGATACTACCGTATCATCCTAAAAGAGCACTACGCTCCCAAAATGCAGGATTACTTGTAATACCTAGAATCTCCAAAAGTACAATGGGAGGCAGAGCCTTCAGTTATCAAGCTCCTCTCCTGTGGAATCAGCTGCCAATCTGCATTCGGGAGTCAGACTCGATCTCTGTTTTTAAGAATAGGGCTAAAACCTACCTTTTTGATATAGCCTACAATTAGGGAGGGATCATGTGTTTCTGAACCCTCCCTTAGTTATGCTGCTAATAGGTTTAGTCAGCCGGGGGACCTCCAGTAATGCACTGGGCCTCACTCCTTTCCTCACTCTCGATGAAATATTTTTTTTTTTTTTTTGCTGGTCATTAACATTTGTTTGTTCTCTCCCATACATTGAGTCCCCATCGTGCTGTTTGCTCTCTACATGTCTGTTCTTTTCTTCTTCTCTATCCCCTCACCCCCCAGCCAGTCGCAGCAGATGACTGCCCCTCCCTGAGCCTGGTTCTGCTGGAGGTTTCTTCCTGTTAAAAGGGAGTTTTTCCTCTCCACCGTTGCCAAGTGCTTGCTCACAGGGGATCGCCTGATTGCTGGGGTCTTTCTGCAACTGTGGGGGTCCCCCCTACAGTTGCTAGTGCTATGAGATGACTGTTGTTGTGAAATGGCGCTATATAAATAAAGTTGAATTGAATTGAATTGAATTTTATAATTGTTACCCCAGACCTCTATATAATAGGTCAAGTATGGAAGTACTAATGAACAATACAAAATATGAAGCGATTTGTAATCTAGGACTTGCTTAATTTTATTTATAATAGCAATATTTTTTGCAACTTTGTTTTGTATGTCTCTGATGTGCGGTTTCCAACTAATTTTATCACCTAGTATTACACCCAAAAATTTGATCTCCTTAACATTTTCAATAATCACATTATCTATATGAATATGTATATCTTTATTTTTTACAATTAACAAATATCATTACCTAAGTTTTATCTATGTTAAGTGATAATTTATTACTATCCATCCATTTTTAAGCTTATTTAATTCATTATGTAGAGTATAGATTAGTTCCTTAATAAATAAAGAAATAATTATTTCCAGAATAAAATATATTAGTATCATCAGCGAATAATATTTTTAATAATTTAGAAACAATATATCATTTATATACGTGTTAAATAATTTGGGGCCCAATACTGACGCTTGGGGGACCCCACAGGCAATTCCCATACATCCAGACAGATATTCTCCCATCTTCACAAACTGCTGTCTCTCAGATAAATAACTTGTAACCCAATTCAGTGCCACTCCCCTAATGCCATACAATTGCAGTTTATCAAGAAGTACTGAATGATTTATTGTATTAAATGCTTTTCTAAAATCTATAAATACACCAATGGCATATTTTTGTTGATCTAATGTATTTATTATTTCCTCTGTTGCTTCCATTATTGCTAATGATGTTGTACTCTTTGCTCTAAATCCATATTGATTCTGATTAAGCAGATCATATTTATTTAAAAAGTTTTCTAATTTGTTGTTGAAAAGTTTTAACTGAATCTTTGAAAATTGTGGGAGAAGCGATACTGGTCTGTAGTTTGTGTAATGGTGTTTATTTCCTTGCTTGAATAATGGTATCACTTTTGCTATTTTCATTTTCTGCAGGAATGAGCCAGTTTGAAATGATAGATTACAAATATATGTAAATGGTTTTAATATGCCATCAATAGTTCTTTTTACTAGTGCCATATCAATACCATCACAATCAGTAGTCAATTTATTTTTACACTTTAACAACAGATTTTACCTCTAGTTCATCCACCGCTGAGAGAAAGATTGACCGAGGGTTATTTCCAATCAATGTTTCACTCACGGTGTCTCTTCCTTGGTTTGGAATTTTTGCTGCCAACTCTGGTCCAACTTTTACAAAAAATGTATTCATTCTATTTACTACCATGTTCTTATCATAATTATCACCACAATTATCAGTAAAATACTCTTGATATATTGTTTTCTTAGTTCCATTTTTCCTTAATTTATTTAATATGTCCCACACTCCTTTTATATTAGTTTTATTTTCATTTAACATTTTCCTATAGTATAATTTTTTAGTAGTTTGTATTATTTCAGTTAATTTATTTTTATATGTTTTAAATCTTTTTTTCAACTAGCAATAATCGCGCCTCGGGTAAACTTCATAGGCTACGATATTGCCATGCCAAAAAACATGCAAGTTGGGTTAATTGGCATCAACTGGGGATTCTAAATTGTCCTTAGGTATGACAGAGTAAATGGTTTGTCTGTGTTGGCCCTGCGATGGACTGGCGATCTGCCCAGGGTGTACCCCGCCTCTTGCCCAAAGATGCTGAGATAGGCTCCACCCCTCCCCAGGCAACCCGAAAAGGATTAAGCGGAAGAAGATGGATATCTTTTTTTTCAGATTCTTTAGTTCTTAATAAAATTTTTATAGAGATAATTTTTCTTTTTACAAGCATTTTGTAGTCCTCTGGTTAACCATGGGCAGCTTTTGTATTTATACGTTTTATTAATTTCTTTAATTGGACAAAATTTTTATAGAGATAATTTTTCTTTTTACAAGCATTTTGTAGTCCTCTGGTTAACCATGGGCAGCTTTTGTATTTATACGTTTTATTAATTTCTTTAATTGGACAGTTTTTATCATATAATGATTTTAAATATATCAATAAATTCATCATATGCCAAGTCCACTTCTTTATCTCTATAGACCACATTCCAATTCTGTAACATTAAGTCATCTTTTAAAGCATTGATTGTATCTTCTGTTCATATTCTTTTATAAATCTTTTTACATTGTTTGTTATTATTATTCTTACTCTCATTAACCCCATAATTAACATCTAAAGAAACAAATACAGGCAAGTGGCCACTAATGTCATTTATTAGTATACCACTCACCATATTATACTCGGTAACATTGGTAAAAATGTTGTCTATCTTGGTAGCACAGTGTGTCATTATTCTCATAGGTTTTGTAATCTTAGGAAATGAGGTTAAGTGATACATTATATCTAAGAAATCTTCAGCTGGTTTATGTTGTTTTGTTTTCATTAAATCTATATTAAAGTCACCACAAATAGATATCTTTTTGTCTTATTTTTATATACATCTTTTCCATATCATTTCCTAATTTTTCCATATCAGATCCTGGTGCTCTATATATACAACTTACTGTTATGTTTTTTTTTCTATTTTCCATCGTAATTTCAATTGTTAAACATTCCATAATTCCATTCACTGTTGATGTCATGCTGTCCACTTTTTTTTACTTTTTACATTTCTATCAACATCGAGTGCTACCCCACCACCACCATTTTTAAATTCCCTATTTTGTGCAAACCTCTCATATCCATGTAATTCAAAATTTACATCTTTTTCTTCATTAATCCATGTTTCACTTATAGTTATAATCCTAAATGGAGTCTTAAATTGATTTAAAAACTCCTTAATACTATCAAAGTTGGCATAGAGACTCCTACTATTAATATGTATTATTGTCAATGTCTGATCCAAGTTCATAATTCCATTTAATTGTTGTTCATCATAATAAGTACACTTTTTGTTAATATGATTAAAGTAGTTGTTATCTGGGTCAATATCACCTAAAATATCTTGTGGTTGATGTTCAGTATTTACAAAGGTTTCAGCTTCAATTTGACCCAATACACTTCCATTATTAAATGAGGAAGGGTGATTGGTTAACCCCTTGCACTCACATTGGCCCCCCCCCCCCCCCGCCCCGCTACAGAGGACGGACATCGTCCATCGCCACATGACGGACCGCGGGGACTGTGCGCCGCGGTCTACTACGCACAGTTGTACTAAAATATCTGCAATATATCTGCAATCCGCTACAGAGGAGTAGCGGGGCGGGGGGGGGGGGGGGGTCACGGTCCGGACGCGGCGCACGGACCGGACACGGTCCGTCATGTGGTGTTGACACACAGTTGTAATTTACCGATCGGTCAATAGTCATTTTGATTACAATTTTCAGGGATAAAGAATAATTTAGCTTATAACACTTACCTGTCCACAACAGCAGTGTCGCTGACGAACATCTCTTCTTCATTGTCAGACGAACATGACGCTGGTCCGCTTGTTACGACTCGTGGTTCTGGTCACGCGACCCGGTCAAACCATGGTTCCATTATTGTGGTTTTGCGCTTCCATGATTGCGGTTTTGGCGAACGATTTTTCAAAACAAATGAATGAATGAATGAATTTATTTATTTGAACAGTAGTAAGAAAAAAAGACTGGCGAACGCGTGTGTGTCACCCAGCGGCTTACACAAAACAGATTTTACGCACGGGACGCACGCTTTCAATCGTCGAACTTCTCTGCTTCAACTGGCTCGCTGTATTCGCAGCCGTTGGTAGGCGGGTCCTTCTTGCTAGGTTTTCAGTCATTGGTTCTTCAAAGTTTCAGAAACCCAATTCAAGGCTCTTATCAGTCTAATGAGAGGTCAATCAACTCTAAACCAATCAAAGCACTCCTTTGGCTTTCTGTTCGCGGCTGTGTCTTTAGTGGAAGAACAGAAATGCAGCTTTTTTTTTTCAGTGCGCTCTGAGACGCACAGTGTGCGTCCTAGTGCGCACGAAGGTGCGCTAGGACGCAGGACGCAGAGACGTGACCGCCCGCGGAATCCCGGAGTGCAAGAGGTTAAAGTGCTGATCATAATTTGTGTCAACAATGTACACCAAAAGAAAAGAGAAAAAAAAAATCTCCACTCATAATCTTACTGCACTGTTATTTACATAACAACCCTGGATGGAACCAGGCAGCCTTCACCACATTCAAATAGAATGTGGTGAGCCAAAATGGCCTCCATATTGCTCCTTGCTACGGCTTCTGATGGCGCACAAACCAGCAAATCGTCCAGATAATTGAACTCGAATGCCCCTCTGCCACAGTGGGCAAGTGCAGCATCCATGCACTTGGTGAATGTCTGAGGACAAGGACAGGCCGAAAGGCAGGACGTTGTAACCAAAGGCTGTCCTGTAGGAACTCTGAGGAACTTCATGTGGTTGGATTTATGGGAATATGGAAATCAGCATTGTGAAGGTCCATAGCTGTGAACCACTCGCCTGGCCTATGGCCCGAATAATGTCCTCAGCCTGAGCACCGGACAAGGGAGCACCTTGAGATACCTGCTCAACCGTCTCAGGTCCAAAACGGACGAAGACCCCTGGGTTGTTTAGTTAATTAGTTAATTCCCTCCCACAGCACGTGGGACACCATACGGTGTATAGGGTGGTGCCTATCCCATTTCTCCGACCTTATGCCACACAGCCACTGTAAGAAGCGAAAGCTACAGTGAGGGGTCAGTCCTCTAGTAGCTCTGTGCGTCACGCACCAATCCGCTTGGAGACAAGGAATAGGCAGTGTAAAAGCCTTGCCTCTCTTCTCCTGGAGACAGAGACCATATTACGTTCTTTCCCAGCAGGGCAGAGACCTCGCTGCCCAGAACTGCAGAAGGAGTGTCCTCCTTACTTTTGCTTTCAGAACCCCTTGAAGTTGGGGAATGAGATCTGAATTGTAGGCGGTATCCACACTCCAGTGTACCGACCACCCATGGACATGAGGTGCACCGACGGCAACTCATGAGGTGCGCTGTGGAGAAGGTTGACGTCAGGGGAAGTGTACCATCAGAGATGCTGGCGGGGCTTGGCAGAACCATGACCTACACACTCCCGAGAGCGCGGATTTGAGTGCTGCTGAACCTGCACTCGTTGCCGAGAGGCCCTCTGCCTCGGGTGACCCGAGCTCTGAAAGAACCTGGCTCTGTGAAATGAAACCGTAGTGGGTTCTCACACCCCTCAAAAAGTCTCCAGACGCTCAACCTGGATGGTCCTGGCCGATGAAAGGACTGCGTGCACAGTCTCACCTTCTGCACCTCATTCAATACCACCTCTGCTGCGGGCCCACCAGCCATGGTCAGCTGGCCAAAGAATTCCCAAGAGCTGCAGCCTGAAAGCTAGCTCCTTAAATCACAGTGTCCACAATCCTTACCAACTCTGGTAGGTCAGTTCCACTTTTGACTCTAGGTCCCTTATCAGACCTTCTAAATACACTAAAAGAAGTGTATTAGCATTTGCCAGCCTAGAGGCCATAGCCACAGGCTGGTAGGCGCTAGCCACTAACCCATCAGTGGCACGACACTTCTTGTTAGGGTGGCGTATAGACTTGCTGTCTGTGCCAGCAATGCAAAGGTAGGGCCCACCTTCAACGCACCATCCAAGCCTTACTCCGCAGCACCACTCAGAACACTGAGCCCAGAGTGAGGAGTGGCAGCCTCCCTTGCACGAGCCCACGACTTCTGCAGACAACTCACAAAGTCAAGATAAACCGGCAAGGAAACCTGCCTGCAGGATGCAGGACCCCTGTCCAAAGCCGAAGCCCTAGATGGAGAAGATGGAGGAGGAAGCCCAGCAGCTGATGCTGCTCTAGAGAGCAGTGCCCTTAGAGACACATTATAGAGCTCAGGAGGGTTCTTCTCAACTGAATGGTAACTGTCGTCCTCATCCTCAGAGACATCCATTCGCCCACTGGAGCCACAGCCGGCACTGATGGTCTTACCAAAGTTATCAGAGGCCATGAGAGACACTGCATCAGAATGCGGTCCCGGGCACATATGGGAGCCTGGAGCGGCATGCCCAAAAGGCGATGTTAATTTGCTGTCATATGCCCAATGGTCTTACACATTGATTTGCCGCCATATGATCAATGGTCTCATGCATTGATTTGCCACCACTGTGTTTAATGGTCTTAAGCATCTCCCCCAATTGCCTCTGCATGAAGTCCACCTGTGGGTTGTGCAGCTGGCTTTCTTCAGTCCGCTTCCTGCTGGCCTTCCCGATTCCAGCTGGGGCAGATAAGGCTGGAGGAATAGAGCCCAGGGCTGGTGCATACCAGTGTTGGGGCTATTTTCTCCTCCTTCACTCCCCGCAGAAGCCATTACTCCTCCAGGAGAACAATAGGAGAGAAAACAAGACAGTTATTCTCATTACTATCATTACACTGGTCAACACCAAGTTTTTTTTAGCTGATTTAGGACACTTTTGACGTGCTGAATCAAAAAATCGCATTGGTTTTGCTCAATCAGGTCAACTTTTTGAAGTATGGCCACATATTGATTTTACATTTTTGTTTACATGTACGGGTATCTTTGTTTTACATGATCCAAAATTCTTTTTTATTTCTTGAAATTTCTCAAACTCTGAAGAGTTTGCATGCACCAATTTATGACATGATGTCATAAATTGTCATGATGGCTGATTACTGTTGGACTCTGGAGAGAGACATCCCTGCCACTGAGCATTCTAGAGGTTCGAATAAACAGATGTTGAAGCTCGGAATTTTGAACAATAATGACATAACATTCAGTTTACATGTACTTACCTTTATCAATGTCTACTATTCAATTTACAGTAATCGAAGTTTGTAACGTTTAATCAAACAGTGTTAGAAAACAATTTTTTTCTCTTAAAAACCTGACCGAGAGAAACGGATGTCATTTCCAGATTCAGCGGTGCAAAATGGTCTTAAATCAGTTGAAAAAAACCAGACAACTTACAAAAAAATTTTATTTTTGTAACCCTGTGTTGTTGTTATCAAAAACAGACCAAAGGGCTGTTCCATGAGGTACAAGCATGCCAGCCATAAGACAACATAGAAATTTCAGATTTCAGTTCCCACCTGAACGCAGCACCACTCCCCCACAAAAGGTGAAGAGAGTGCGCCAAGCACAGGAGCGCTCAGTGACAAGACAAAGAGAACGTCTCTTTTTTGTTTTTGTTTTTTTAAGAAGACAACTGTCAGTTGAGAAAAAGAAACAATACAGAATTAACAGCAAATTGTACCATGCTGTTAACTGTTAAGTAATTCCTCCTTGACAAAGACAAGTATATCACATATTTCAAGCAGATATGCATATTGCGTGCTGTTAAGCTGTAAAAACAGTTCTTCTGCCTGAAGAGAAGGCACAAAATGCATCACAAACCTTAAGCAGGTAAGGGTAGTACATATCTCACGCTGCTAAACTTGTTAACAGTTCCGGCTGAAAAGATGGGAAGTGTATATTGCATACCTCAAGCAGGCACGAACCGTGCACACCACACTATACAGCCGCTGCAAACCTTTTCTCATTCAGCAGAAAAACAAAGCAATTCTATGTCACAGCAATGGGGCACCCAGAGTAAGGCAACCGAAACAGCACAAAGCATAATGTCAAACAGATGGTATAAACTCTTACCGACCAGGAGGAAAGAAAGAGGAAGAGTGGATGGATGCAAGGGGCGTATATGGGGTGTGCACCCACAGGTGTGATTAATTTGGTATAATGTTCCTGCCCCGAGGATCGGGTTGTCATGTGGTTACAGGTTCAGTGAAATGAAATAAAACCACAGTTACTGTGTTGCTATTAATAAACAGTCTGTGCACTTTTGGTAGTAAATACGAGCACATCCACTGCCAATCTACACTTTTTATTAAATGAAAGAAAAAAGTTGCCAATTTGCATGAAAAAGGTCAAATTTGTCAGAAAAATTTCAATATTAATCAAAAAATGTGTACACTTATGAAAAACAGTAAAGAAAATTATGAATTATGAGGAAAACACAAATTTAAGAGAAAACAGTCACAAATGGGTGAGAGTGTAGTCGGTGCTGCTGACTTAAAAGAAAATGTAGCCTATAGTTCTGGAAATTGTGTAGAAGATTATTCTTCAAGCATCTGAATACTCTTGAAAATGTTTCCCAATGAATGTCAGATATAACTAAAGTTAGAGTTAGAAAACATCAAACTGTATTTGTAGAGCACCTTTCCTACAAATTAATGTAAGTGTTTACAGAAGACTGATGAGATGACTATAAGGGAGGAACAAAAAATAAAATAAATTAAAATATAAAATAAAAAGATACAAAATGAAGGGGGAAATGAATGATGAGAAGAAAAAGATATAAGGAACACATATAAGAACTATATAAGAAAAAATATTTAAAATAACAGTAACCTGCTATAATACTATAACATAACCAGAAATATTCATGACCAACATTACTTCTGTTTTTGTTTTTTTCTCTTGTTTTCCCTCCCATTTACTCCTCACCACCTCCAGGGTTGAAGCCCCCCTCCCTGGTGAATATGTCCCTTTGCCGCCACAATCTTCTATACAGCCACGGAGGGCCTGGGCATCCCCACAGCATCAGTAAGTCCAGCCGCTGCCCCCCAGGGTCGAAACACTCCTTCCTGGCAAAAATGTCTCCAACCGCCAAAACCTGTTTTTCTTCTCTGGGCCAGACCCCGCCATCAAACCACAGGGGAACCCGTCCTGGTCTCCCGTGCCCACCACGTCATCTCTGGACCTCATTCCTGTGTTGTGCTGTCCCGCCGACCCGGTCCGAACTACTATCCCAACAATGCCGTTTGGCACTCTGCAGAACTACGCCAATTTGTCTGCTCTGCTCTCTCCTCTCTTGGGCCCAAACACTTCAACCCCCTGTGGTCATGCTCCAGGGACCGCTGAAACCCGCTCGTCGGCGTTGCTCGCCGCCTCAGGCATTTCGCAGCACCCAGTATCCTCGTCCAGGGCACTCCGCTGCACTGCCACCGTGTTCAGCTCTTGTCGTTCACCTTCGGGGATCATAGCATCGTCCTCACCGGCATCGTTCTCCGGCCTAGGCACATCAACGCAGTTTTCGATTCCCTCATTCCACGTGACTTGTCGTGTAGTCTCCGTATTCTGCTGCTCCTCACCTCCGGTACATGCACCATCACCCTTGCTGGACCCGCTCACCGACCTGGGCTCCTCACCGCTGCATTCAGTGCTCTCAGTGTTGGTGCTCTGCTGCGCTGTCCTGCAGCTGCTGCTCCTCCTCAGGGCCGTCAGCCTGCCTGGTCTCGCTTAACCGTTGTCCAGCCTCCTGCTGCTTGGCCTCCAGCAGCGGGGCTAACTCCTGCTGCGCCACCTCATCGCCGGTGTTGGTCCTGCCTAACTCGGGCTCTCTCTCTCTCTGCTCTGGCTCTGGCTGCTCGAGGGATGGGGGCAATTCTGGTTCTTGCTCATCCTCCATTTCATCTTCACCATCCGAGCTATAGTCACTCTCTGTGTCCCACTCGCTGTCCATTTCACTCTCACTGTGATCCTTGGTCGTATCCACGTCCAGAAAGCCTGTGTGAACTGGCTCTGGGCCGCTGACCGTTTGCCCACCGATTTCGAGAGTGAAACCCAGCTCATCAAACAGGTCCCACCCCATGACATTTTCGCCCGGGCATGCCACCTGAAACTGGAACACAGGAAGAGTCTTCTCGCCGTACTGCACCGTCAGCGTGATACTCCTGCTGTTACCGGAGCCCTCGTCGTCCGGCAGTTCCACCGCATCCGGGTGCCGAGGTGTGAGCCTCCGAACCCAGGCCTCACTCACGATGGAGCACGTGGCGGCAGTGGCTACCAACATGGGCACCCTCACGTCGTCCAGCTTCACCACCCGCTGCGGTCCTGACTATCCTTCGGGGCGCACGACGTTTACACCTTTTCCGCTGTCGTCAGTGGCCAGGGGCTCCTCCATACATGGCCCCGGTTCCGCTTCGAGGCCCAGCTCGGCGCCCTTAGCTTTGTTTCGGCACGAAACTAGCCTGTCAGCTAGCCTGTCCATAGGCTTTGACTGAGCCGTGAGCTCTCCCAAGCTAACTAGCTCTGTCATGTCTAGCGCCACCAGTTCCTTCATCCGCAGCTCTCTGGCCCTCGTCTGCTCCGCAAATTGCGCTTCCATGTGTTCGATGGCCTCCTTGTAGCCCTCACTCATGCCCAGCGAGTCGAGAATCCTTTGGCCCTCTGTGCTGAGGTTACGGGCCAGGAGCCCCCTCCACTGTCTCCCGCCAAGCCGAGGGAGACCCAACGAGTTGATATATTCTTCAAATTCACATCTCCACTGCAGCCACAAAATCAACGACTCACCCAGGTCTTCCAGAAACGGCAACAGTCTCTGATTAACTGATTAACAGTCTCTGATCTCTGATTATCTGAATGGATTTGGCTCCCTTCCTGTTCACCCTTTATACTGCGGACTTCTCACACAACACAACACACTGCCATCTACAGAAGTTCTCTGATGACTCTGCGATCGTCGGCCTCATCTCCAACGGAGATGAAGCTGAGTACAGAGGACTTATCCAGGACTTCGTGGATTGGTGCCACCGGAACTGCCTCCAGATCAACGTGAGGAAAAGTAAGGAGCTGGTGGTGGACTGCCACAGGCAAGGACAACCCCTCACAGCACCAGTAAACATCCAGGGAAGAGACATTGAGATGGTGACATCCTACAAGTACCTGGGTGTTCATCTGAACAATAAACTAGACTGGTCACACAATACCGACGCACTCTACAAGAAGGGACAGCGCAGGCTGTTCCTACTGAGGAGGCTCAGGTCTTTTGGTGTACAAGGGGCACTACTGAAGACATTCTATGACACGGTGGTGGCATCAGCCATCACTTTTGGAGTGGTCTGCTGGGGCAACGGCATTACAGCAGCCAATAGGAAGAGACTGAACAAACTGATCAAGAAAGCTAGCTCTGTCCTGGGGCAGCGCCTTGACCCAGTGGAGGAGATGGGAGAGAGAAGGATGGTGGCTAAACTGTCATCTCTGCTGGAGTCCGAGTCCCACCCCATGCAGGACATATTGAATGCACTGAGGAGTTCATTTAGCAGTAGACTACATCATCCTAGGTGCGCGACCGAGAGGTTTCGCAGGTCCTTCCTACCTACGGCTGTCAGACTGTATAACCTAAGTAGGGCTGCTCGCAGAGATAGCAAAAAAAAAAATGTCACGACCTAATAGTATTGAATGCAAAAGACGCAACAGACTTACACAAATGGTCCCCTCCAGTATACAACTAGGACAATATCAGTCGCTATGGAGGGTGACAATATGTATGGGTACATATTCATACCATGCAGGGTAACTACATAGACAATTATGCTGTTTATTCCATCTAGCTACAATGCTCCGCACTGTGTATATATATTTAGGTGTACATATATATATTCACTGCTCTTATTTTTTCTTATCTTCTAAATTATTGCTCTGTGTGTTGCTATCCCTGTGCTGTTGCAATCCTGGAATTTCCCCATTGTGGGACTAATAAAGGCTTATCTTATCTTATCTTATCTTATCTTATCTTATCTTATCTTATTAAGCCAGCACGCCTCCATTCTTCTCCTTGTCACCAAATGTTATATCAATTCAATTCAATTCAATTCAATTCAACTTTATTTATATAGCGCCATTTCACAACAACAGTCATCTCATAGCACTATCAACTGTAGGGAGGACCCCCACAGTTGCAGAAAGACCCCAGCAATCAGGCGATCCCCTGTGAGCAAGCACTTGGCGACGGTGGAGAGGAAAAACTCCCTTTTAACAGGAAGAAACCTCCAGCAGAACCAGGCTCAGGGAGGGGCAGTCATCTGCTGCGACTGGCTGGGGGGTGAGGGGATAGAGAAGAAGAAAAGAACAGACATGTAGAGAGCAAACAGCACGATGGGGACTCAATCTATGGGAGAGAACAAACAAATGTTAATGACCAGCAAAAAAAAAAATATTTCATAGAGAGTGAGGAAAGGAGTGAGGCCCAGTGCATTACTGGAGGTCCCCCGGCTGACTAAACCTATTAGCAGCATAACTAAGGGAGGGTTCAGAAAACACATGATCCCTCCCTAATTGTAGGCTATATCAAAAAGGTAGGTTTTAGCCCTATTCTTAAAAACAGAGATCGAGTCTGACTCCCGAATCCAGATTGGCAGCTGATTCCACAGGAGAGGAGCTTGATAACTGAAGGCTCTGCCTCCCATTGTACTTTTGGAGATTCTAGGTATTACAAGTAAACCTGCATTTTGGGAGCGTAGTGCTCTGTTAGGATGATACGGTAGTATCAGATCTTTTAAATAAAGAATTGAATAAAGAATCATAAATCACACAGCATGGAGAGCTTCTTGAGGAACAAACAACTGAACTTTATTAGGCCGAACACTCAACTACATGCAGCGTTGGCTGTGCCTGCCTGACGTCACCCTGTGGGTGGGCACGGCATCCCAGACACCCATATTCTCATACATAACCGTTACCTCCGGTAGGTGCAGATGGTGGACTCACAAAGCAGGCTGAACTCCAGCAAAACATGGTCATTTATTAACAAACACAAATGAACAAACAAAATAGCAGCATGGGAGCTGAAACACAAACAACTGAAGATATGACTGGCAGAATAGCTTAGAGGAATTCTGGGATACCAGCAAGGAAAAACAAACGGACGACACCACACCAGACAGACACTGAACACTGATATATACACCACGATGACTCATGACAGATGAGAGACAGCTGGAGAACAATCAAGGGTAGCCGGGAAGTGGCTGCAGGTGAGGAGACAGGACGGGTGGGGCTGTACAGATAATCACAAACAGGGGATGCACATGAACCATGACAATGAATATACAGGACTACCATACAGAAGTAATACAGAGAGGGCAGTGGCTAGGGATACGGAAAACATGGGGAGTTGGACTAATGCAGTGGTGTGAAAAAGTGTTTCCCCCTTCCCGATTTCTCATTTTTTTTGCATGTTTGTTACACATAAATGTTCAAGATCATCAAACAAATTTATATATTAGACAAAGATAACACAAGTAAACACAAAATGCAGTTTTAAATGAAGGTGTTTACTATTAAGGGGAAAAAAAATCCAAACCTACATGATCCTGTGTGAAAAAGTGATTGCCCCCTAAACCTAATAACTGGTTGAGCCACCCATAGCAACAACAACTGCAATCAAGCATTTGTGATAACTGCCAATGAGTCTTTTACAGCGCTGTGGAGGAATTTTGGCCCACTCATCTTTGCAGAATTGTTGTAATTCAGCCACACTGGAGGGTTTTCAAGCATGAACCGCCTTTTTAAGGTCATGCTACAGCATCTCAATTGGATTGAGGTCAGGACTTTGACTAGGCCACTTCACAGTCTTCATTTGGTTTTTCTTAAGCCATTCAGAGGTGGACTTGCTGGTGTGTTTTGGATCATTGTGCTGCTGCAGAACCCAAGTGCCCTTCAGCTTGAGGTCACGGACAGATGGCCGGACATTTTCCTTCAGGATTTTTTGGTAGACAGCAAAATTTATGGTTCCATTTACCACAGCAAGTCTTCCAGGTCGTCAAGCAGCAAAACAGCCCCCGACCATCACACTACCACCACAATATTTTACTGTTGGTATGATGTTCCTTTTCTGAAATGCTGTGTTACTTTAACGCTGGATGTAATGGGACACACATCTTCCAAAAAGTTCAGCTTGTGTCTCATCAGTCCACAGAGTATTTTCCCAAAAGTCTTGGGGATGATCAAGATGTTTTCTGGCAAAACTGAGATGAGCCTTTATGTTCTTTTTGCTCAGCAGTGGTTTTCGTTTTGGAACTCTGCCATGCAGGCCATTTTTGCCCAGTCTCTTATGGTAGAGTCATGAACACTGACCTTAACTGAGGCAAGTGAGGCCTGCAGTTCTTTGGATACATAGACACATAATCACAGAAAAAACAATAAATGGACCTAAAGTGTGGGCTTGATCCTATGATCAACCCCAAACTATGACAGTTTCCTCTAATGAACTGAAGACATGCTTTCATTGCAGAGGCCACTTCAGTTCAGTACATTAATAATATTTAATAATGAAGCATTCTTCTATCTACTTGGCTTTCTATTTACAGTGCATCTGGAAAATATTCACAGCGCTTCACTTTTTCCACATTTTGTTATGTTACAGCCTTATTCCAAAATGGATTAAATTCATTTTTTTCCTCAAAATTCTACACACAATATCCTACAATGACAACATGAAAAAGTTTTGGGGTTTTTTTTAGATTTTTGCAAATTTATTAAAAATAAAAAACTAAGATATCATGTGTACATAAGTATTCAAAGCCTTTGCCATGAAACTCACAACTGAGCTCAGCTGCATCCTGTTTCCACTGATCATCCTTGAGATGTTTCTACAGCTTAATTGGAGTCCACCTGTGGTAAATTTAGTTGATTGGACATGATTTGGAAAGGCACACACCTGTCTATATAAGGTCCCACAGTTGACAGTGCATGTCAAAGCACAAACCAAGCATGAAGACAAAGGAATTGTCTGTAAACCTCCAAGACAGGATTGTCTCAAAGCACAAATCTGAGGAAGGGTACAGAAAAATTTCTGCTGCTTTGAAGGTCCAAATGAACACAGTGGCTTCTATTGTCCATAAATGGAAGAAGTTCACAACCACCAGGACTCTTCCTAGAGCTGGCCGACTGTCTAAACTGAGCAATCGGGGGAGAAGGGCCTTAGTCAGGGAGGTGACCAAGAACCCGATGGTCACTCTGTCAGAGCTCCAGCGTTCCTCTGTGGAGAGAGGAGAATCTCCCAGAAGGACAACCATCTCTGCAGCAATCCACCAATCAGGCCTGTATGGTAGAGTGGCCAGATGGAAGTCACTCCTTAGTAAAAGGCATATGGCAGCCTGTCTGGAGTTTGCCAAAAGGCACCTGAAGGACTTTCAGACCACAAGAAACAAAATTCTCTGGTCTGATGAGACAAAGATTGAACTCTTTGGCATGAATGCCAGGCGTCATGTTTGGAGGAAACCGGGCATCGTTCATACCCACGCCAATGGTGGTGGCAACATCATGCTGTGGGGATGTTTTTCAGTGGCAGTAACTGGGAGACTAGTCAGGATAGAGGGAAAGATGATTGCAGCAATGTACAGAGACATCCTGGATGAAAACCTGCTTCAGAGCGCTCTTGACCTCAGACTGGGGTGACAGTTCATCTTTCAGCAGGACAATGACCCTAAGCACACAGCCAAGATATCTTAGGAGTGGCTTCAGGACAACTCTGTGAATGTTCTTGAGAGGCCCAGCCAGAGCCCAGACTTGAATCCAATCTCTGGAGAGATCTGAAAATGGCTGTGCACCGACACTTCCCATCCAACTTGATGGAGCTTGAGAGGTGCTGCAAAGAGGAATGGGTGAAACTGCCCAAAGATAGGTGTACCAAGCTTGTGGCATCATATTCAAAAAGGCTTGAGGCTGTAATTGCTGCCAAAGGTGCATCAACAAAGTATCGAGCAAAGGCTGTGAATACTTAAGTACATGTGATTTCTTATTTTTTTATTTTTATTAAATTTGCAAAAATTTCAAAAAAACTTTTTTTTCACATTGTCATTATGGGGTGTTGTGTGTAGAATTTTGAGGAAAACATGAATTTAATCCCTTTTGGAATAAGGCTGTAACATAATAAAATGTGGAAAAAAGTTAAGCACTGTGAATACTTTCCAGATAAGATAAGATAAGATAAGCCTTTATTAGTCCCACAACGGGGAAATTCCAGGATTGCAACAGCACAGGGACAGCAACACTCAGAGCAACAATCAGAAGGCAAGAAAAAAAACAAAAAACAAGAGCAGCTAATATACATATGTACATATTACTATAAATATATATATACAGTGGGGCAAAAAAGCATTTAGTCACAGATTCATTTAGTCATTTAGATACACTGTAAATGACCTTTTGAGGGGGTGAGGGGGGTGTCAGACCTACATGTAGGAGGCAGTGGATTTTATTCCCATCAGATGTCACCTGTTTTGGCTTGTCACACTTGGAAATGATAAAGCAGATTAAATATAAACAAACATCCGCACTGCAGTGGTTATAAATCCCCTTAAAAACAAATCTGCGTTGTCTAAAATGGTATCATTTGCCCTTTTTTTTCTTCGAAAAACCCTTACATTGTCTTACAGTTGCTTGTGAAAATCTCCCTTTTCCTGCCCTTTCAAATACCAGGATCTAATTACACCCACCCCCACCAACGCAGACAGAAGTCTGCAAGCTGGAAAATCTGAACAGCCGGTGCTTAGTCCTGATTGGTTCACCTGTTCTAATGACATCACAAAAACACTCCATCTGAACTTGAAAGTCAAAAAAAAAAAATTACAAACATGTAAAAAAAAAAATAATTTTCACAGTGTGTCACTTTAAACAAATTAAACCAGATCTACAACCTCTTCTATGGAAAGAACCATTTTGAGTAATTTGTAGACAAATCTGCACAAAACATATTTGAACCTTATAAACTGAACAGCAAGTATAAACTTGCCTGGTATCATCTGTATCATTTTCCAAATACAAAAGTTGATTTTGGCATTAAAATGAAAGTGGTAGTAATTCTCATAGCAGCCAAAATCTATCAATGCATTGAGATTTTGGGCATCTGATAGAATAGTATTTTGGACATAGTATTATTTTTGAAGACGCGGTTAAACTTCTGTTTGCAGCATTATAGTTTAAGAGAGAGTCCATACCCTCCATCTGACATGACACACCCTACAGTTACTACCAGTTTGTTTCATGACCTGCATTAATGATGGTAATTCGTGATTTCTCTTCTCAATCTGTCCTCCTTAGAGGCTAAAAAGCTTGTTTTATTTTCTCCTCAGTAGCCAGAGGGCACAATCACACAACCAGAAAGCCAATCAGGAAGCTTATTAAATGTGACACTCATTGAGCGCATTCAATATAGACAAAGGATGCTAAGGCCTACCTGCCAATTAGGAAAATGAGATCAGTCATGGCAATGGATGTGAACTCTTTCTCACTCACTTTCATGCACACCATCTTCCCAACAACTTCTTACACTCCTCGGCTTTATGCGGCGGCACCACAATTGCACACAATCCTGCACACATCAGTACAACACACACACACACACACACACACACACACACATTCTAGAAAGCTATTCATCACAATTTAGCTACACCATTAGACACTGAGAGTCAGTGGCACCCTCCCTAGGACAGCATTCCAAACACAAACAGCTACACTCCTCTCCTCCCATGACACTCATTTTCCCCTCCATTTGTCATCTGACTCGCTCACACTTTTTAATTCCTGCTAAGCTGTCGTTTTCTTTTTTGTCCCCTCCTAAAGTCTAGACTAGGCCGTTCAAGCGAATTTAAAGAGAAAGTCAATAAAAATTAAGAGTGGATTTTTTTAAAAGTTTGCTTGTTTTGGTCTGTCAGCCACAAGATTGCTTTAATAGAAATTAATTCTTAACATTGGTGTATGGATATGTGGTGTATGGATATATATATATGGATGCCGTGCCCACCCACAGGGTGACGTCAGGCGGGCATGGCCCATTCTGTATATAAACCATGTTTGTGTAATAAAGATAGAGAGTTGTTTGCTGCATGAAGCCTCGCCTCGCTCTCCGTCATTTACAGACAACATTTAGCGACGAGGAGCAAAATGGGTGCATGCTGGTTTGAGCAGCGGCTGTGGCCATTTCTAGAAAGCGCCGGTGAGCCGTTGATTTCGTGGCCACATTAGAGACGGGACTTCGAGGGGTACGTCTCCTCGTTGGGTTTCCCTCGGCTTGACGAGAGACAATGGCGGGCCCTCCTGTCTTGTAACCTCGGCGCGGAGGGCCGAAGGATCCTCGACTTGCTGGGCACAAGTGAGGACTACGTGGAGGCTGTCGAGCTCATGGAGGCACACTTCGCGGAGCGGTCAAGGGCCAGAGAGTTGTGGGCGAAGAGGCTGATGGCGTTGGTCGAGTCGGAGCTAGTTAGCTTTGGAGGGCTAACGGCTTAGTCGGAGCCTATGGACAGGCAAGCTGACAAGCTAGTTTTGCGCCTAAACGAGGCTAATGGCGTGAAACTGGGCCTCGAGGCAGAACCGGGACCACATGTGAGGAGCCCCTGGCCATTGACAAGGTAACGGCACAGAGAAGCACCAAGACCAGGGGTGCTGAGAGAGACAACCAGGAGCCGGTGTTGGAGGACGTGACCAGTGAGGGTGACGTCGAGAGCCCCGGAGAGGTGATGCAGCAGGACAGAGAGGCGACGCAGCAGGAGTCAGCCCCGCCGTTGGAAGCTGTACAGCAGGCGAGCGGGACAGTGCAGGCCGAGGACTTCGGGGAAGAGCCGCAGCCAGACACAATGGCGGCGCAGCGGAGCACCGATGCCGAAAGCAATGGGTGCAGCAGTGAGGAGCCCAGGTCGGTGAGCGAGCCCGACAACGGTGATGGTGTGGATCCCAGAAATGAACGACGAGAGCCGGGCACGGTGATGGCGCAGCGGAGCACCAGGACTGAGAGCGTTGGATGCAGCGGCGAGGAGCCCGGGTCAGTGAACGAGCCCGGTGAGGGTGACGGTGCAGGCCCCGGAGGGGAGCAACAGCAGCCGCAAGACACGGTGGCAGTGAACGGCGCCAACAAGTGGGTTTCAACGGTCCTCGGAGCACTACCATGGGAGTTCGGAGTGTTCGAGGCTGGAAGAAAAGAGAACGGAGCGGGACATTTTGGCATGGTTTTGCTGAGCGCTAAATGCCATCGTAAGAGCGGGAGTTTGGACTGGGTTGGCGGGATGGCGCGACGCAGAATGAAGGTCCGAAGACGACGTGGCAGGCACGGGGGACCGGGTCAGGTTTCCCTGCGGGTCGACAGCAGGGTTCGGCCCAGAGAGAAGAAGCCAGTTTGGAGAGGTGAAGACAGGCTGGCGAGGAAGGATTGTTTTGACCCTGCGGGGCAGCGACCAAACTTGGGGATGCCGTGGGGGTGCCCAGGCCCTCCATGGCTACTATGTGAATGGTGGCTGCCCAGAGACTATGGTGTCACTTAATTATTTGTGTAAATAATTATATATATATATCTGATGCTGGTGTGCATGTGAGTGGGTGAGTGAGAATGTGGGATTAATTTTTATTTTTCAGAGACTAGGTCCAGTTTTATTGTTTGTGTGAATGTGATAGGTTGCTTTATTACTGTTTTTCTCCCTGTTGTTAGTGTGTGAGTCGGGGTACCAGATTTGGGTGGGTTTCCTGTGTGCTTGATTTTTTTTTTGGGGGGGGGGTGTATGGATATGTGTATCTGGGATGCCGTGCCCACCCACAGGGTGACGTCAGGCGGGCACAGCCCATTCTGTATATAAACCATGTTTCTGTAATAAAGTTAGAGAGTTGTTTGCTGCATGAAGCCTCGCCTCGCTCTCCGTCATTTACAGACATAACAGGATATTCATTACAAACACCTACATTCTAGAGTGAATTAAAAAAAATTACTACTATATTCACTCCATTTAAAGTAACACTTCCCATTAGCAGAATATGACTAAAACTGTAATTGCAGTTTAGTGGTAAGTCACAGTTATTAAGGTAATTAACTGGAACCTTAGAGGTTAACCAGTCCCTCCAGGATTTCACGGGATGTTTTTATGACTGTTGCAACCCAAAAAGCCGAATTTGCAGAAGCTTTTTTAAAAAGCTGTGATAAAAGTTGCAATGTTTTGAGAGGGTTTTTTTTTTTTTCCACTAAAAGTTGTCGGAAGAATAACAAATTTTAAAGCAGATGCCTTTTCCACAGTTTACTGCAATGATATTCTATATAACACCACAAGAAAAGCACAGGATTGTCAAAAATTTCCTATTAAACATCCATCTTCAACCGTGTAATCCTTTTCGGGTCACGGTTGGAGCCTATCCCAGCATCTTTGGGTGAGAGGCAGGGTACACCCTGGACAGATTGCCAGTCCATCACAGAGAGACAGACAACCATTCACTCTCACACCTAAGCACAATTTAGAATCCCCAGTTGATGCCAAACAACCTAACCTGCATGCCTTTGGCCTGTGGGAGGAAACCAGGGTACCTGGAGTAAATCTGCGTAGACACGGGGAGAACATGCAAGCTCCACACAGAAGGATCACGATGGTCAGGGGATGGGATCAAACCCATGACCTTCTTACTGTGTTGCCAGAATGCTAACCACTGCACCACCAAGCTGCCCTCCTATTAAACAGTGATTTATAAATTAAGCAGAAACTTCTGCTATGCAGAAAAACTCTTTTGTGCAACATCAAATACAGACTTTAACACAGTTAAGTGACAATGAAATAGCTACTCATAAATTTGTCATAAAAATGATCAACACTGTCGACTATTTGTGCTGAGCACTTGAATTAAAAAGGATGAATACAATAATTATCCATTACAACAGCTAAACTGCATTGAATGCATGTTAAAGAGTATAGATTTGGAAATTATGGCAGCACCTTCATTTGAAAACTCCCTAACCGCAGCGGTTCCCAACCACTCAGTACGGAGCGCAGCAAAAAAAGAAATAATTTATTCAGTTGCTCTGTATTGTCTATCAAAGTCTGTGTTTTTCTGAAAAAAAAATACTGAATAGTCTTTCTATGCCTGACTCCTACTTGTCTATCTGTCTGCACATCTTGACACACACCTGTCTCATCAGATATTCATCTTTACCAAGAGTTTTACCGAGAAGAGGGGCAATCCTTGGGGGTTTGCCAGGGGTGCACGTTGGTCCATGTCCTGACTGGAGATTCACAGCTTTAAAGCTCATTGACAAGATGTAGTCATGATTTCACTTCTAAAGATGTATAAAATATTCAATCACTGGCTGTAGTGTTAGATTTGCTCATTTGTATGTGGTTTTACGGCATCTCTCCTCACGCGTGCCCCTGCAATGGGGTGCTTTTCAGGCAGGTGGACTTTTTTCAATACAAACCCAGCACTTCATACATGCGGTCAGGATGGAGACATGGGGAGATGTCCGCCAGCAGCCCCGGGGAGACGGAGGAAGGGATGGTGTGGGAAAACTCACGGGTGTTTTTTTTTTAAATCACACACTCTGTTTTTTGCTGATGTTTTCCGTTAATTCTCACTGTAAACACGGAAGTGAACGCAGTGCAGTGACACATTTGATTAGTTAGACTGAGTGTTTGAGCGCTACTCAGGAACAAATTTGTTTGGCCAAATTGGCAGAAGTTGATAAGGATTGGCCAAAATTGCGGGAAAGTTGCAGTGATTGGACAAAGTTGCAAGGTCGCGCATAAGATGCCGTGATTGGCTGATTTTGTGTGAATTAGTGCAATCCCAACATCTCGAAATCCTGGAGGGACTGGTTAATACTGAATTTGTCCTCCATTATAATAAAATACTGGGACCTTTCCTTAAAATCATTCCAAGCACTGAGAGTTGTACATGAATTTGGATGTTTTCCTCTTTTATCTGGACTGCATATTAAATATAAGGACACCAATACATTCCAATTATTCCTGGGTGAGCTGAAGCTCAGTTAAGACTTTTATTTTTTAATAACTAGCTTAACCTCTCCTGATCTCCCCAACAGTACCTTCTAAGCCTTTTGTCATCAACCCACTGATGAAGTGCTTCAGGAAAAAGGGACTTTTAGTCTTGCCAAAAGCTTGTTGAGACAACGTAATCTGCCCGCTAGTGTGGCAATGATGAAAAAAGAGAGGTCTGCTCACAAGATCTAATTTCAGTCTGAGCGCTGTAGGCAAAACTTGATTTGTGAGCATTAAGTATTAAAGAACACCAGCACCACCTATAGGCACCATGAGGGTCAGTGAAAGTAATGTGGAGAAACATTCAAGCCCCAGTAGGTAACCTGCTCTATATGCCCCCCCCCCACCAATGTGTGGAAATTCTCTTCACATTCTGACAACTATCAGTAAAAAAATTGGTATGAAAAAAGGAATAAAATCCCTCCTTTGAGGAACTGTAAAAACACCAGGCAATCATTTTAATTCAGACTGAATGAAATGAGTGGGCAGTCTTTATTTTTACCTGCCCACTCTCAGGTACTCTAGCTGTGCATTCACTGCACACATGTTCACTGGATCTGTGGCTTTCCCACCTCCCATTCATCGTCATCAGTGCCCCCTCACACTACCCCCCAATCGATGAAATGATTGAGCGCTCCTTGACCGCTCAATCATCGATCTCCCAATGATCCCTCAGCGATAAAAGCACTGTTGCAACATGTTCAGAGAAGAAATTTGTGCAGGACTGACAACAAGAAAGATATTAAACAGAAGTGCTAACAAGCAGCACATTTAACACAGCTTGTTGATGCACAACCCACTGGCACAAGCCCATTTGATTCATGAACTTGGGTACATCCCAAGATCTGCACAACTTAACGAGCTGGAATTCCAGCTCAAGTTGTTGCAGTGAAACTTCTAGCAGTGGGACTTGGAAATATCAACTTTTGACAAAACCGGAAATGCAGCCTGTATAATTCATAGCATGGCACCGCTCATGTAATCATAGTTCAAATACATGTACAAACAATAATAGTCAAAGAAATTGTAAAAAAAATAATAATTGTGCTAAAAATAAATTTACATTTTTGTGTTATATTTTCTACCTAATAGATCATAAAAAACAACCATGATATCTGTACATTCATTTTGTAAAACACTACAGCTGCAGAATAGCTACATTTAGGAGGTATTATAATGCAAATAGGGCAGTGCGGTGGTGGAGTGGTTAGCACTGCAGCAGCACAGCAACTCACCCTTGGCCTGGGGATCCTGGGTTCAATCCCAGCCCCTGACCAACAGTGATCTGTGTGGAGTTTGCATGTTCTCCCCGTGTCTGCGTGGGTTTACTCCGGGATTTCTCCGGTTTCCTCCCACATGCCAAAAACATGCAAGGTAGGTTAATTGGCATCAAAACTGGGGATTCTAAATTGTCCTTAGGTATGACTGTGAGAGTGAATGGTTGTCTGTCTCTCTGTGTTGGCCCTGTGATGGACTGGCGATCTGTCCAGGGTGTACCCTGCCTCTCGCCCAAAGATGCTGGGATAGGCTTCAGCCCCCCCCGCGACCCAGAAAGGATTAAGCGGAAGAAGATGAATGAATGAATGAATATAATGCAAATTAAAAAGAAAAAAATCAGACACAAGAACAACAATCCTCATAGCACTTATCTTTTATTGCTCAACACGGGAATAATAATTAAACACCATCGTGACTCCATCACATTTAAGTTGTGATTCGGTCTTCCATCCAGCAGATGGAGTACCAGGTCAGGTTATAAATTGGGGTTTGGGTACTTAAAAATAAAACCAAAGGCATTCCCACTGAATTCAAACACTGAGCGGCACCTTAAAAATCCCAATGACAGTGTCACTCTGCCAGTCATCTTAAATACGGCAGGAGCTCAAATGCGCAGGTTGTTAAAATGCAGCACTGAGGAGAGGCAAAAAAAAAAAAAAAACTGGTAGAACTCGTTCCCTCACATACACAACTCCAGTGTGGAATAATGGCTTACACATAAAATAAAACACGCCACAACAGTTGGTATGAGTCATTTTAGAAAAGAGGAAAAAAGACACAGAGACCAGGAAAAACTGGAACCAGAAAAAAAGTCCACAACATCCAAAAAATCCTTATTTAAAGCTCAGTGCTGATGTGCAGGGATTTGTAGATAAATAGAAGAACGTCTCTCTTCTCCACATCATCAGACATGATGAAGCACATCCAGCAGAAAGCCCCAAATCTGAAAGAATATATTACAGTGATCAGAAACATGGGAATAGGAAATTGTACACTTTTTCCCTTGTAAATGTACTATTCTTCCCTTTTAAGTTTGGGACTTTATTACTATTACTTCCACTTATGAGATCACTGTGGTGTGTCCATCAGGAGAATTTTGCAAAAAAAAAAAAAAAAAAAAAAACTACTGGACACATTTTAATGAAATTTCCATCACAAGCGGTCTTAAAATAAAAATGAACACAGACTTTGGGCCAGATCTGGATCAGTACCCATATTCTGGATCATTTTTCAGCCTTGGCAGAGGTATACACCATCTATGTACCCTCTACTTTATTATAAATCTGTGTTTTTTCTTGCCAGTTTGAGTTTTTCCTCTTGTTAAGTTTGTGTTTTTGTTATAAATGCACAACTTTTTTTTTTCCGTGAAATCAAATCAGTGAAATCAAAAATAACTGAAAAGGACCAAATGTACTCCAATAGAAGTACAGGCTTATAAGATAAGATAAGATAAGATAAGATAAGCCTTTATTAGTCCCACAACGGGGAAATTCCAGGATTGCAACAGCACAGGGATAGCAACACTCAGAGCAACAATCAGAAGGCAAGAAAAAAAACAAGCAGGCAAGAGCAGCTAATATACATATGTACGTATTACTATAAAATATATATATATACACACACACAGACACACAGTGCAGAGCATTGTAGCTGGATGGAATAAATATATGAATATATGAACACACAGAATATATGAACACACAGATATTATCTTCAAAAATGTAGCTGTTCAAGAGTGAAAGTATCCTTAAACTAAAAGCACAAATTTGTAAGTACATGGAGTAAATGTTACTCGTTGCTGCCCACCTCTGGACATCGGTGACTAACTCAAACACAACACAGCTCGACTAACAAAAATCTCAGAGATTTATCCTTCAGACTCAGAGACGACTCACTTTCAGGTTGCCATTCAGGCCAAATCCAGCTTCTTCTGTGTTTCTGACAGTTTGTCCTGCAGCCTTTTCTTCCTCCAGTCCAGAAACTTCCTCCTCAACCTGTTCGCCTGCCAACCAGTCAGAAACCCTACAGCGAAGGAAACCGCCACAGCCACCTGTAGTGTCCTCTCAGAGACATCTGCCATGTTCACCTTTGACTGACACACATCTGTGTCACGGCATGGAGATTTTTGTTGGTGCACTTCCTACAGGAAGTGAATCAGCCTTCTTCTCTAGTTTTTTAAAGGTGCATTAACCTACATGTTCTTTACTGCCACCTACTGACCTGGCATGTACATTTGTTGGCCAAAACATCTAGATCAGGGGTGTCCAATCATGTGCCATGGAGGGCCAAGACCCTGCAGGTTTTCTCTTCTATCCAGTCTCTTCAGCAGGTGTTTTCACTTATCAGCAATCAGTGGGAAGAAATTCAGTGGAATCTGCTGTTGAAGACACTGGTTGGAGGTAAAGCCTGCAGGGTCTTGGCCCTCCATGGCACATGATTGGACACCCCTGATCTAGATTGATCTAATTTTTGGCCAGTCACCATGTGTTCTACAGTACAAGAAGAAAGTCTAATAGAAATAAAATAACAAACAATTTAACTTGCATAAAAACTGAAAAAAGTTAATTAATAAATGCATTTGATAAAAGGGCCGCTGATTACACTTTTTTCTACATTTTAACAGCTCACACGCATGAAATGCTTGTGACATAGTTTGGTCAAATTTTCTTTCATTATTTAATTTTTCTGGCATATTTGTGAATCATCTTTTGCAGCCTCAAGGCCTGTTTGTTTCAGTGTGTAAATAACCCCCTGAAAGATTTATTATTTTAGGTTAATTACCTGATCAATCATTCATTTTTTGATATTTGCATAAATATTTTCCTATTAGTAGTTAATTTTACAAAGTACAGAGGCCTTATGCCATCCTATGCACTGATGTAAAAAGACAAGCTTTTATTTTGATAAAGGCCAATGGCAGTTTTGTTTCGTTTTCCGTGCCAGCCTATGGAATTGTTAGTAAGGCTACAGCGCTTATCAGAGACAGTCAAGTTACAAATGCTAACATTAATCAGTTTTATGGACCCATAATGAGGCACAAGCTCTTATGGTGGTCATAGTTTATGTTTATTCAACATGTACTGTGCTAAAACAAGAAAATAAACTATAAACTTCACCAAGAGTCAAGATCATTGCCATCACATATTACAGGGATCCGTACAGTAAGAGCTTCACCTCTCCAGCTAACCTGCTATCAAAGATTCCAACAGAGGAAAAGGACAACTTCTACAAATGGAAAGAAATACTCCTCTGGAGGAAAAGAACAAGGACAGCAGTCAGCTGAAGACTGTGTGGTGATAAAAAAAAAAAAGAGCAACAAGGACTTAAGGAAAAGGCTAACAAAAAGGGAGGGAGACGATGCTAATCTGCGCGGCAAGGATAGGGAGGAGCAGATCGCTACCCTTCGAAAGGTAATACAGGAATGCAAGAAAATGCTTCCAAAGGAAACAGAAAAGGGTGCTGTCAGGCAAGAACTTAAAGAGACTTTACAAAGTAATGAGAAAATGCTCGCTGAACTGTTAAAGGATGACGATGATGGTTCAGATAAAGTTAGGCGCTCCAAGCACACTGGGAATCCCACTGAAAAAATGCTAGCATGCCTGTTATGTCTGGGACTGAGGCGTGGACAGCGGATATGAACTGCACTCTGTTATGTATGTAAAATGAGGGACAGGAGTTTCATCTGTCATACAGCAAGTTCACACTTTATTTTGAGAACCAAACTATTTATACACATGGGCCATGCCCGCCTGACATCACACCAGGGACGGGTACAGCAGCACACACACACCACACTCACTACACCACAATTCCCCTCCCCCTTACAAAAATGCAAACCACGCACACTATCAAGTCCCTCCCCAATTTAGGACCCAGATCGTGCACTAAGGAATAAGGAATCACGAACTGTAGGAAAATGGTCTATCACATTCACACAGAACAACTAAAACCAGCGTTTTCTTTTTTTTTTTTTTTTTTCAAAATATACACACAAAAAATAGCTAAATTGGACCATGTCTCTAAAATAAGTAAAATAATTCCATAACACATGTACTCACATGCACACCAGCAAAGTATATGTAAATATATTTACATTAAGAGTAATTAAGTCGCACCTATGTCCACCGGCAGCAAAAGGGCAGCCCCAAATCATGCACAACCCTGGCCACTGTAGATAAGACTGGCTCAGAGGTCCCGGGCAGCCTCACGGCAAGAGTGCCCTTGGCCGCCGTCTGCCTCCAGGATCAAAACCAACCTCTCCTGTAAAAAAACATTACCCTTCACCACCAACTGCCTCATTCCTCGGGACCCACCGTGCTGCTGTCTGGCACACCGTCTCTCCGTGCTTGTCAGTCCACTCCCAACCGCTTTCAACACCACCGCAGCTGCCATCGTTGTCCCAAACACTCTGGCCTCCCGCGGCTGAACTCCGTGGAGACCCAAAGCCTGCTCATCGATGCCACTCACTGTCTGGGGCGCCTCGCCGTAACACCCGGCACCCTCGTCCAGGGTGGCCTGTGCTCCGGCATTGAGACACTGCCCAACCTCCATGGCACATGGTTGCTGTTGCTCACTCCCAGGGCTCACAGCATCGCTTTCACCGGCATCATTTCCCGACCCCGGCACCTCGCCGCTGCTCCCGGCAACCTAGCTCCAGGCGCACCGCTGTGCTGCCTCCATGTCCGGCTGCTGGTGCTCTCCCTCAGGGCTCTCAGTGTCACTCTCCGACCCGGGCGTTTCGCCGCTGCTCTCGGTACCCTCATTCCAGGCGCTGCGCTGCGTCGTCTCTGTACCCAGCTGTTGCTGTTCTTCCCTGGGACTCTCAGCGTCACTCTCTGACCCTGGCGTTTCATCGCTGCTCTTGGTACCCTCATTCTAGGCATTCCGCTGCGTTGTCT
Organism: Pholidichthys leucotaenia; assembly: GCA_020510985.1. NCBI lineage: Eukaryota > Metazoa > Chordata > Actinopteri > Cichliformes > Pholidichthyidae > Pholidichthys > Pholidichthys leucotaenia. The sequence goes on along the minus strand of CM035842.1, from coordinate 353,548,387 downwards.
CCATGCCCGACTGTCACAGAGCAACAACCCAGCAACAAACTCAGCCTGGACGGCAACTGAAGTCTGCTGCACACAGATGTGGATGCAGCCAACCCCTGCCTCCCTCCGTATGCCCAACAGAACCCAGCAGAACTGGAGCAGCCACAAGAGCCCCAGTCCGCAGCCACACAGGACCCAGAGCCTGTCCCCATGCAGCACGAGTGTTCTCGAGCTGCAGCCTCATCGCAGGAGGGAGCATAAGATTTCACGGACATGGGTACAGCCGAAGATCAGAGTGTGGAGAAAGAACGCAGCACAGAGAGAGAACACAGCACGGAGAGAGAGCACAAACCGCACTCACTTCCGATCCTTGCCCAGCATGAGCTTCCAGCAGCCACTGTGGAGCTGCAGGAGAGGGAGTTCGTGGAGAAAGGGGACCCCGTGACCGAAGATAGCCCTTTGCATGTCCCTTCACCAACAACAGTGACACATCACAGCGGCCACAACCAGCACCAGGTGAGAGGGAGAAGAAGCAGAACTCATCTTGCATCCTCGCTGAGTATCAGCCTCAGGGAGCCACCACAGCACAGCAGGATGGTGAGTTCATGGCCCAGCAGGACCCAGCAGAGCAACGCCAACCAAGGGCACATCCTGCCACTGGTGTGATGGTACACTGCCACAGCAGCAACCAGCATCACAGACGGGAGAGCAGCAGCGCCGAATGCAGCAGAACCGATCGCTACATGCACTGCTTGATTGGGTTTGGGTCCAAGGATCCGACCGCCTGGACCCACAGACGGTCCCATCATCACAGATGAGAATCATTGCACGAAAGAGGCCAGCCGCTGCCCAGATGCTTGATGGTTCAAGATGGCATGCCAGTTGTTTACGAAAGGTAGGAGCAGTTGCCTTGGATGAAGACGCAGCACTGGAGCTGATCCAGCTGGTATGGGACCCGGGCTGGGACGTTGCTGATGAGTGAGCCATGATTCCAGTGAGATGGCACCAAGGTCCACTGTGTCTGCCTCTAGGGACGCGCCCACCACGGACTCGAATGAGTCCCCTGAAGTTGAACTGTAAGCAGAGGCTGTGTTGATATGTTTAGACAGAGCACGATTGCTTCAGCGGTGGCAGAATAACCAAAACGACTGCAACTTGTGGGCACGGATGGGACGTTGGAGCCAAACCCAGTCCAGCACTGTGAGTCCAGGTCCCCTCACCCTGAGCTTCTTGTTAAACCTTTGCTTCATCCGTTGTTGTTGTTTGACCACCCTCCCTCTAGGTGAGGGCATTTCCAGCAGTGTAGCCACCAGTGGGGGGGGGGGGGGGGGCAGGCAAAGGCTCATATCATGTCCCAGCATCAGTAATGCTGGGGAGCTGCCCATTGTGGCATGAGGTGTTGCTGCGTGAGGTGTTCTAATGTAGCAGGGTGCTCTGTAGTATGGCTGAAAATAGGAGCCCATCCACTAGATGTGCCCTGAGACTGTTTTTGAGGGTCTGGTTGACCCCCCCCCCCCTCGCCTGAGGGTGGTAGAAGGCGGTTCTTATGTGTTTGATGCCCCTTTCTTTCATGAAGGCCTTGTAATCTGCTGAGGTGAATTGCGGTCCGCTGTCTGTTGTGATTGTGTCCGACACACCCCAGTGGGCGAAAAGGGAGGTGAGGAAATCAGTCACTATGTTGGTAGTGACTGAGTCAGTGGGCCACATCTCGGGCCATTTTGAGTGGAGGTTGTAGGCCACTAATAGAAAGCATTAGTGCTTGGGGGCACTATGCAGTTTGTCGCATATGTCCAATTGGACATGTTTCCACGGGGCTGATGGCCATGGCAGTGGCTGCAGGGGTGGGGACAGTGGCAGGGCAGTTTTCCCACTGTCCAGGCAGGGTACACAGTCTTTCACCATGATTTCCACATCCTTGTTGATTCCTGGCCACCATGCTGAGCCTCTACACCGTTGTTTAACCCTGGCCACACCCAGGTGGCCTTTGTGTAACATGGTCAGGATGCAGCCTTTAAGCACCTCCAGAATCACCATGCAGTGGCCCCTCGCCAGGTAGACATCATTCCAGCATGATAAATCATCCTTTACTCTGTGGAAAGGTGCCAATTCCTGGCATGTTGGCCGGCCAGCCCTCGCAAATGAAGGCGTGCAGCTGGGTCAGTGTCGGATCCTGTTCAGATGCCTCCTGGAGCTCTTGTAGGGAGACAGCATTTTGGAGTGGCCCATGCAGCATATGAATCAGTTCCAACTCCAGGGCATCTCGGTCGCCGTTCGGAGCGGGGTTAGGTGTGGCCCGGGACAGGAGGTCTGCCAAAACATTTTCTCTGCCCGGTGTAAACTGGGTGTTAAAGTTGTATGCTTGTAGTGTTTCTGTCCACCTGCAGATGCATATGGGTTTGTGCCCCAACCCCAGTGTTTCCTGCAGTGCTGTGAGGGCTCTGTGGTCTGTCTGTAGCATGAAGCATCATCCATATAGGTACATGTGCCAGCGTTCACATGCCTAAACGCAAGCCAGGACCTCCCTGTCTCCCACTGAGTACTTCTGCTCAGCCGAGGTGCGTGACCTTGAGGCAAACACCACTGGGTGCTCGGATCCTCCTTATAGTTGCGATAGAAAGGCTCCTGCAGCTGTGTTGAAAGCGTTGCACGTCACGAACGTGGAGCTTTGTGGGTCAAAGTGGGTGAGTACTGGTGGGGAGGTGAGCTGCGTCTTCAATTAACTGACAGTGGTGGAGCACTGCGGGGTCCATACCTAAGGTGCATCCTGCTTCAGGAGGGCATATAGTGGCTCTGTCATCTCTGAGTACCGAGCAATAAAACGCCCATAAAAATTCACCATGCCCAAGAAGAACGAGAGCTGCGTGGGGCATAATGGCTCAGATAGTTGCAGTATCACCTCGACGTTCAAGTGCAGGGAACTCAGGCCTAAGGCAGACAGAGGGAAACCCACAAACTCAATGGTCGTAGCTCCAAAGATGCACTTCTCCCCGTTAAGTGTGAGGTCGTGTTTTGCTAGTACCTCCATAACTTTATCAAGAAAGGCATCGTGGGAGGCCGATGTTGCGCCATGTACCACAATGCCATCCATGTACACCACTACCCCTGGGAGACTGGCGAAAATGGTAGCCATGATCTTTTGAAAGCAGCTCGGAGCGGAACTAAGGCCGAAGGGCATGCGGGTGTACCAGAATCAGAATCAGAATCAGCTTTATTGCCAAGTATATTTACAAGTAAACATACGAGGAATTTGACTTGACATTGGACGCGCACATTAGGCGCATCCAATGACGCGGCGCCATACAAGGCGCCTGTCATACAGTGGAGGTAAAGAGGGGATGAGAGGGGGAGGAAAACACAATAGGAGAGAGAAAAAAACATAGTTGTCAGAATAACGCTCGTATAAGCTCATATAAAGCTCAATGAGCCAAATTTTGACTACACAGAAAAAAAACCCTCATGCACAATTAGCAGACAATTAGCAGACAATACACAAACAAGAGTTGAGAGAGGCAGTGTATATATGAGTCAGTATATGTGTGTCAGTTCGTGTAATGTTGTGTGCATTTGTGTAGTGTAGGTGTGACAGTTGCTAGTGAACAGCAGAGGGCGCCTCCAGGCAGTAGATAGATGTTAAAGTCATGTGACTTATAAACAAGTCCGGAGTCTGTCTCTTCGCTTGCAAATGAAGGCACATGGACTGTCCCTGAGAAGTTCATCCGCTGAAAACAGCAGCTGTCTGTCGATTGCTTGGGTTAAGAGCCGCTCCTACCGCTTATCTTGCAGGAGGAATGTAAATACCGGGCACCAATGAAGATCAAATCTGCACAGCACTCAGAGAATAGAATTTCCTCACCCGAGCAATTCTGTGCTTCAGAATTTCCATGTGCAGGCTTAAACATTAACATACTCTGAAGAGCACTAGCGACTTCAAGATGTATTCCACCATCTGAATCTCCATTCAGTTCACCATGCCGCCTCGTGCCCTCCCCAACTAGTCGAATTGGTGAAGAAGCTTGCCTGGATCCGCATTTTAAACAGCTCTCCACCTTCAGTTTTGAAACAAACACCAGGAAACTCCAGAGCCAAAAATAGAATCCTGTGTCGTAGCCAATAGATGTCTTCTGCATCTCCAGTCGAATCATGCACTCAGCAGGTTCCAATTCTTGGGCTCCCCCTTGGCCCGATTCTTGTTGAAAAAATAGTGACAATAGCACGTTTAAGCCGCTACCAAATCCATAATTTCCGTTTGGATTAAGATTCAGCAGAAGAAGAGCGACTAAACACAGACAAAAACGCAACATTGCAAGCTGGGATCAGAAGGGAAAAGAGAGGATTAGAAAAGGCGTCTGCTCTCTCTCGAAGCCGGAAGTGAAGAATACTCCTATGTGGGTGATGAAGGATGTCAGGTTAAGGCTGTCCAGGTGAAGGGGAACCTGTAGGTAGCCTTGGCAGAGATCAAGTTTGGAGAAAACCTTCGAACCATGGAACGCTGCCATCAACTCCTCCATTGTGGACATGGGATATTTGTCGGGGATCACTGCTTTGTTTACCATTCTGAGGTCAATACACAGTTGAAGGCCACCCATCTTCTTCTTTGCTACCACCAAGTTTGAGATCCAGGGAGATATGTTGAGCCGCTCAATGATGCCAGTGTCCAACAGCTTCTGCAGCTCTGTTGTGACGTCGTCCCATAGTGCAAGGGGTAGCCGACGCAGAGGCTAAACTTTCATAGGCACCGTCATGTCAATGAGTGGTCGGTGGTTGAAAAAGGTGAGGCAGCTCAGCCACATGAAAAGCGTTGGCCAAAGGTGTTGCCAGGATGAGGTGACCACCAGAATGGTGGCACCCATTGGGTGGGTGATGGAGAAACCCAGCTCACTGATCAGGTCGATGCTCAGCAGATCGGCCCCCTGGTGCATCACTTGGAAGGTGAACGATGAAAAAGCCTTGGAGCCGTATCACACAGAAAAACTGACCGTCCCTACCATACCAATTCTGGTGTGGCCTTAACCGAATAAGTCTTCCGCATCAGCTGCGATACCAGAGTGGTGGCCTAGTTGGTAGAGCATCCGTCCCACAACTGGGAGGTCGTGGGTTCAAATCTCGGCTGGGTCATACCACAGACCATATAAAAAATGGTACTTTCCGCCTTCTAGCTTGGTGCTCAGCATAATAGAATGGGGAAAGGAAAGTTAACACACAGAGCTAACAGAGGGCTGACCCCCCCCCCCCCCACTGAAGCTTTCGCTACTTACAGTAGCTGTGTATCCTAGGGTCAGTGAAACAGAGATAGGCGCCGTGCCATACACCACATGGGGTGGAAGGGATTAACTTAACTTATCAGCTGCAATGGGTTTTTGAGGGAACAGCTTCCTGACTGTAGACACATTCAGAAGGGACCTCAAGGCCGCCATGCCCAGCAGCAGTAGCACATCGATGCCATCCAGTTCCACTATGCACCACCTGAACAGTGAGTATTTGGCGCCAATTGAGTGAACGATAGCTGAGCCCAGTGAGCGGGCCGCTGAGTCTGTGCAGGTTGAGTGACAGACCCTGGCAAAATGGTTTAGCTTCCTGCAGTGGTAGCCTTTGACCCCTCTGGCTCAGCAGACATTTGATTGGGTCTGATCTCTAGATGAACCACAGTCACTGCACTGCGGGCACTCACCTGTGTTGTCCTGTTTTCCTACCCTTCTTCTTTTGATTGTAGCAGGGAGGTGCAGGGCGGCGGTGGTGATGACCTTTGTTCGTGGGGTTGGACAAGATGCTTGTTGGCTAGGTGGCGTTAGCTGTGATAACTTGTCCTCTGACGCCATCTAGGATGCCAATCTCAGTCTTATCCAGTGTTAGCTTGTCTGCTGTTGAACACAGCCTACTCCACAGCCTCATGTTGTCAGTTCTCTCTGCTAGCTTATCGTGTATCATCTCTTCCATCAACCCTCCAAAATCACAGGTGCTTGCTCGGTCCCAGAGGTCTGCTACATAACGCTGGACTGAGTTACCCTCACGCTGGCAGTGCTGGAAGAAAATCACTCTCCATGCTGTCACACTGTTTTTGTCAGCGTAAAGCATGTTCATTTCAGCCACATAGTCTTTGTATGTGTCGTTAGGGCCCATAGAGTGAAGCATACATTGTCCTTTGGCACCGAGATAGTAGGTTAGCATCCCCTTTAGCTTCTTGTCCTTAACATCGTCTAAGCCGGCAGCGGGGATATAATTCTGAAACCTCTTATGCCAGCGGGGCCAGGGGACTGGCGACTTACCTGGCAGAGTGAGGAACGGCGGTCAGGGTTCTAAGCACGCTTTCATGTCAGAGTTATTAGAGTTTATCCTCATCACCATTTGTTATGTCTGGCAATGAGGCACAGACGGTGGATATGAACTGCACTCTCCTTTATTCGACACACAACTGAACTATATACAGAAGGGTGGTGCCGTGTAGTGCCACAGTCAGTTTGCCAAATGATGACGTCACCTACAGTGAGCCACCATGTCCAAACACCACAATACCTTCAAGAAGAACAGAGCAAAAAGGAAAAGAAACTTGCTAACTTTTATGAACAGTGGAAAGCTTTAGCTCGTAGGACATGGCAAGAACTCAAATATAAGCAAACAGAAAAGCACCTAGCATTCCTTGCAGAAGACCTGGAGAAAGCAAAAATGGACGCTTTGGAAATGTTTGATGAACTGAGAGTGCACAGCACACCTGATAGAGCTAGACAGACAGAGCTAAGGCTTAAAGCTGATGCTTGTGTGGCAGTAACGAGTAACATCATGAAAATACTGAATAAGAGACTGGCAGGTATAAATGGCAAATATGATGCAGAACATGAAAGACGACACTTGCATGAGCTGCTTGAGCCTGACTATGCCCAATCCGTTTATGGTTCTCCCTCCGAACTCAGTTGTCACGCCGCGCCATTCATCAGCGGCGCCACCTGCTCACACACCTGATCCTCATCAGCGGCGAGGGATAAAAGCCGCCTCGCCCGGAGGCTCGGCCTGAAGCCGTCAGACTTCGTTCCCTCACCGTCGTGAGCATTCCTTTCTTCAGCATCGCTATTCTGGGTAAGAACCCTTACCTCCTTTTCCAGTCTGCTCCCCTGTGCACAGGTGGATTCCCCGGCGGCGGACGTCTCCGTTCCATCGCCCATCCTTCGCTGCTGCACGGAGCTCTCCAGGTGGCTGTCTCCCGGGCTACGTCCCCCTTGCTGTGCCAGCTATCCTGACAACTCAAGTAAGATCTTCTCTTGCCATAATTCATCCTGTATTGGTGTATGCCCGTCACCCTCTCCCTGTGTTCTCTCCATAGGGTTGCTCGGCCGAACGGTCATCTGCCTCTGTGCCTGAAGCAGACGCCACCACCAACACATCTGCATCCCGCAGACACACACTCATACACTCCTGCTGTAAATAAACTCTTTGAACTACTCTAAGCCTGTGTGTGCGCGTCTCCTGAGCCGTGCGTTATGTCAGTACGGCTTCAGCAGAGCGGCTCGGCGGACGGCGGGCTCGCACACCGGCTTACCACTCTCGAGGCTAGAGTGGATCAAATTGCTTATCAACAGCAGGTCATCCTGAATCAATTGGTAATTATCACTGGCCGATTGGACCGCCTGGACCCCCAGCAGCCGTTCCCCCCGGCTCCTCAGGGTGGCGCAGCTCCTGCTGTTCCGGTGGCCGTCCAGCCAGCTCCAGTGGCACCGGCCCGACTCACACCAATTCCGACCCCCGCCCGCTTTAGCGGAAAGCTCGGCGGAGCGCGGGGGTTTGTGATGCAGTGCGAGTCCGTGTTTGACCATGTGCCCGGAGACTTTCCCTCAGATCACAGCCGAATCGGCTACATAGGGAACCTCCTGGAGGGGCGTGCTTTAACTTGGGCCTACGCTATTATGGCGAGACCCAGTTATGCCACCCTCACCTATGCCGAGTTCGTGAGGCGCTTCCTGGAGGTGTTTGATCACTCCCGTTCCGAGGCGGTCCAGGTCGATCGGCTTCTCGCTCTCCAGCAGGGAAACCGGTCGGCCGCGGATTATGCCATCGAATACCGGGTAGCGGCGGAGGAACTGGGCTGGGAGGAGCGCTCCCTCTGCGGCCTGTTTCTCCGCAGCCTCAATAGTGATCTGAGGGATGAACTGGCTGGACGGGATATCCCCGGAACGTTAGCGGAGCTAACCTCATTGGCAATCAGCTTGGACAACAGGCTGCGCGAGCGCTCCTCAGGACGGAAGCCATCTGCTTCTCGCCCTCGAGGAGTCCCGCTACGCCTGCCCCAAGCTCGCCCCCTGGCGACGCCGCCACCATCGTGCCCCGAGGAGTCGGAGCCGATGGTGACGGGCTGGGCAAAGCTCTCCTCGGCAGAGAGACAGCGCCGCCGTGAGTTGGGTCTCTGCATGTATTGCGGAGACAGTCAACACACGGTAGAGCTTTGCCCACAAAAGCCAAACAGCGGGGTCCGCGAGTCACTGTAGGGGGCCTCGCGGACGTCAATCGGCAAAGTCCCCTCACTCAATTAAAGCTGCCCATCCGTTTTTGCCACAATCCCACTGGGCACCTCACCCACGCACTGGTGGATTCGGGCGCAGAGGGCAGCTTCATTTCACAAGGCCTGGCAACCCGATTGGGCATCCGCTGTCAGGCACTCAAACACCCCATCTCCCTGGTCCATCTCTCCCGTGCCTCCCTTGGGAGAGTTACCCATCAAACCATTCCTGTCCCAGTCATCATCTCAGGGAACCACCGGGAGGAAATGGTTTTCTACGTCCTGCCCAACTCTGTGTCGCCCGTCATCCTGGGGTATCCCTGGCTACGCCTCCACAATCCTGTCCTGGACTGGAGGTCAGCTGGGGTGTCGGCGTGGAGTACCTTCTGCATGGGCACCTGCCTTCAGTCCGCTGCCTGCTCCCCGTCCGCGGCTCCTCCTGTGGCGGATACAGCACCCCCGGACCTGTCACTGGTGCCCCCAGATTTTCACGACCTGGGTATGGTATTCAGCAAGTCGAAAGCTATGTCTCTTCCCCCGCATCGACCATATGACTGTGCCATCAATCTCCGCCAGGGGGCCCCCCTGCCATCTGGTCGGCTCTACAGCCTGTCGGCGCCGGAGAAGGAGACTATGAATACGTACCTGAAGGAATCACTGAGCGCTGGGATTATCCGCCCATCGTCATCACCCGTGGGGGCGGGGTTTTTCTTTGTAGGGAAGAAGGACGGTTCCCTCCGTCCCTGTATTGACTACCGAGCACTTAATGACATCACTGAGAGGGACCGTTACACCCTGCCCCTCATGGACACTGCCTTCCACTCCCTCCAGGGGGCGACCTGGTTTACCAAGCTGGATCTCCACAGCGCTTACCACCTCGTCCGGATCCGGGAGGGAGATGAATGGAAAACAGCCTTCCGTACCCCGAACGGCCACTTTGAGTATCTCGTCATGCCGTTCGGGCTGACCAACGCTCCTGCCATCTTTCAGCGCCTCATCAATGACGTCCTCCGGGATTTCATCGGCCTCTTCGTGTTCGTCTACCTGGACGACATTCTGATCTTCTTTAAGTCCAGAGACGAGCACCAGGTCCATGTGAGGCGGGTCCTCCAAAGACTGCTGGAGAATCGTCTGTACGTGAAGGCTGAGAAGTGCGGGTTTTACGCTAGGACCACATCCTTCCTGGGATTCATCATCGCCCAAGACCAGGTGCTCCCGGACCCAGAGAAGGTGAAGGCGGTGGTGGAGTGGCCTACTCCCGCATCCCGGAAGCAGGTGCAACAGTTTGTTGGCTTCGCCAATTTTTACCGCCGTTTTGTCCCGAATTTCAGCTGGATCGTCGGACCACTGACCCGCCTCACGTCCCCGAAGGTCCCGTTCCGGTGGACCGAAGAGGTCGATGCTGCCTTTAAGGCGCTGAAGGCGGAGTTCTCCTCCTCCCGGGTCCTTCGCCAGGTCGACCCCGCGCTGCAGTGCATTGTGGAGGTGGACGCATCGGACACGGGAGTGGGAGCAGTGTTATCCCAGTGATCACCGGACGATGGCGCCAAGCGACCGTGCGCCTTCTTCTCCCGGCGCCTGTCCCCGGCGGAGAGGAACTATGATGTGGGGGACAGAGAGCTCCTGGCCATTAAACTCGCCCTACAGGAGTGGCGCCACTGGCTAGAGGGGGCGGACCTGCCGTTTGTGGTCCTGACGGACCATAAGAATTTAGAGTACCTACGATCTGCCAAGCGCCTGAATGCCCGCCAGGCGCGCTGGTCTCTGTTCTTCGCCAGGTTCCGGTTCTCTATCACCTTCAGGCCAGGCTCCAAGAACGGCCTGCCTGACGCCCTCTCTAGACAGTTCACCCCCGTGGAGGCTGAGGAGACGCCCCACACTATCCTGCCCAGGTCGTGCGTCGTGGGAGCTATCTCTTGGGACATTGTGGACAAGATCTGGAAGGCACAGGAGGTGGAACCTGATCCTGGCGGCGGACCGGAAGGAAGACTGTTCGTTCCGTCTGCGGTCCGAGGAGAGGTCATCCACTGGCTCCACACCTCCCGGCTCACCTGTCATCCCGGCACCTCTCGGATGATCAGCCTCCTCCAACGGTCCTTTTGGTGGCCGGGCCTGCGGAGGGATGCAGCCCGCTACGCCCGGGCTTGTCCAATTTGTGCCACCAGCAAATCGGGAAACGCCCCTCCAGCGGGTCTGCTCCGGCCTCTGCCCGTCCCTGGCAGGCCATGGTCGCACATCGCACTGGATTTCGTCACCGGGCTCCCAGTTTCCAACTCATTCGACACCATCCTGACCGTCGTGGACCGTTTCTCCAAGGCGGCACACTTCGTCCCCCTGCGAGGTCTCCCTACCGCCCTGGAGACGGCGGGCTTCCTCATCCAACACGTGGTCAGGCTGCATGGGATCCCGGTGGACGTGGTCTCGGACCGGGGCCCCCAATTTTCATCCGAGGTTTGGAAATCCTTTTGCAACGCCATTGGAGCCAAGGTGAGCCTCTCCTCCGGCCATCACCCCCAGTCTAACGGGCAGTGTGAGAGGACCAATCAGGAGCTGGAGGCTGCGCTCCGCTGTGTTGCAAGATCCAAGCCGACATCATGGAGCAACCATCTCGCCTGGGTGGAGTACGCCCACAACACCGCCCGCTCTTCTGCAACGGGGATGTCCCCCTTCAAGGCGTCCCTGGGTTACGACCCCCCGCTGCTTCCAGCGCAGGAGAGCGAGGTAACTGTTCCGTCAGTTAGGGCGCACGTGAGGCAGTTCCGCTCCACCTGGGCCGCCACGCGTCATGCGCTTTTACGCACAGCGGAGCGCAACAAGACCGTGGCGGACCGGCGTAGAAGACCTGCCCCGGCGTACATAGTTGGGCAACTTGTCTACGTTTCCACCCAGGACGTCACCCTAAAAGGCGAGAGGAGAAAGCTGGCACAGCGCTTCATGGGTCCCTTCCCCATCACCCGGATCGTCAACCCGGTGGCTGTGCACGTGGCTATTCCCCCCTCCCTCCGCATCCATCCCACTTTCCACGTATCAAAGGTGAAGCTGGCAGTCACCGACCCCCTTTGCCCTCCTCCTGCAGCGCAACCCGCGCCCCGGATGATTGGTGAAGTGTAAGAAGTGTTTAGAAGGGACTTTCTATCACAGTGACAATGCAGTGTACAGTGATGCTTGGAACAAGCTCAATCAGAGGTATGGCCAGCCATCTATCATCCAAAAGACCTTCAGAGAAAAGCTATCCAACTGGCCTAAAATCCAGTCAAAAGATGCGAAAGGACTGAGAAATTTCTCTGATTTCTTAAATGTTTGTCTGAAGGCCATGCCCCACATAAAAGGTTTAAACATCTTAAATGACATTGAAGAAAATCAGAAGTTGACAAGGAAACTGCTTGAATGGTTAACCTCATGATGGAATCGGCAAGTGACTTTTCGTCTTACGGAAGGGGTATGGGGGACCCATGCTGTTGTATTCATCTCAGACTGAAAGACATGGAGATGCAGTAATTTCCTCTGACGGAAGAGCATGGGGATTAAAGGGCTGGGGGACAAAAGGAATTGTCATGCGGGAATGAATTGTAATGCAGGGCCTCGGGTAGCAGGGATGTGTGAGTGTTGTGATATAAAAGAGAGTCCCTGCTACATGAGGTTAATGTTTTCTGATTCTGGAAGATGTGAGAGAGGGAATAAAGTTCATCTGCTCTGAACATTGGGGCTGGTTATTTCTCTCTCCACACTGGTGACCCTTGACGAATAATGGAACACGAGGCGAACACCCCAGAGATGACCTGGACGGGAAGCCCCAGCAATGCATGCGCCTTTTCGGTCAAGCTACCAGACTTTTGGCTGCACGACCCGAAGTCTTGGTTCCTCCACACCGAGGCCCAGTTCGCGCTCTGGGGAATAACAGCAGATGACACCAGATATTACTACGTGGTTGCAGCACTGGACGCTTGCATGACTCAGCAAGTAGCGAGCCTGCTCCAACAGCCCCCAGCCCGCGACAAATACGGGGCTCTCAAAACCATGCTGACCTGGCGCTACATGCTCTTGGACTGCGAGAGAGCAGAGAGGCTGCCGAAGCGCTCCGAGTTAGGAGACGGGTCGGCGGTCAAACTGATGGAGAAGATGTTGGCGTTGATGGGCACGGACGACGGGCATTTTCTATTTGCCCACCTTTTCCTCCGGAACCTCCCAACGGTGGCCAGAGCGGTCCTTGCTAACTTGCCGTTGCTAGCTGCGCGTGACTACCGTGCACTAGCCCAGGAGGCAGATCGCATCATCCTCACCACCAGAGCCCTCACAGTGAATGCAGCGGCATCGGAACCCAGCAAGATGGCCAGCGGAAGTGAGGAGCCAGCAATAGCAGCGGCAGCGGGGGCCAGGAAGCGCCAGAGAGACACGCTCTGCTCCTACCACCGCCGTTTTGGAGAGGACGCACGCTGATGCGTGCCACCGTGCCAATTCAAGCGTTCAGGAAACGCCAGGACCAGCAGTCGGTAGCGGCTGCGACCGCCCGTGAAGAAAGCAAGCTGCTCTATGTGACAGACTCACACTCGGGATACGGTTCCTCATGGACTCCGGTTCCCAAAAGAGCCTCATCCTGCCGTCCTACGCCAACCGGCTAGCGGGAACTAGCTGCCCCGAGCTGACGGCCGCAAATTGCTCAGACATTAAGACTTTTGGTGAGAGGACACTGACTGTATCCCTGCATGGCCGTACGTACCAGCGGACATTCGTCTTAGCGGCATGCAGTTTCCCAATCTTAGGCACTGATTTTTTGCGTGCACACGGACTACTAGTCAATGTTGCTAACAGACGCCTGATTAATGCAATGTCTTTTGATTCCCTCCCCTGTACAGCTCGAGGAACCGGGCCAACAACGCTAGCCGACGTCACAGCTCCAGGTGGTAAGTTCCACACACTGCTCACCCAGTTCCCAGCACTCACGGTCCTGACGTTTTCGACAGCCATCACTAAACACGGGGTGGAGCACTTTATTACCACCATGGGGCCGCCCGTTTTCGCATGACCTTGGTGCCTGGACACAGCTAAATTGGCCATAGCGCGCGAGGAGTTTGCCAACTTGGAAAGGCTGGGCATCATCAGACGATCAAACAGTCCATGGGCATCCCCACTACATATGGTCCCTAAGGCTGAGGGATCGTGACGACCTTGCGGAGATTTCCGCAGATTAAACAACGCCACAGCGCACGACCGCTACCCGATCCCCCATATTCAGGATTTTTCCGATCACCTCGCCGGGGCACATATTTTTTCTAAGATAGACCTGGTCCGTGGTTACCACCAGGTCCCGGTACACGCAGAGAACATACCAAAAATGGCAGTAATAACCCCGTTTGGTCTGTTTGAGTTTTTTACACATGCCTTTCAGGTTAAAAGGCGCGGCACAGACATTCCAACGCATGATGGATGCGGTCTTGCACAATCTGCCATTTGTGTTCGTCTACCTGGATGACATCTTGGTGGCCAGTGCGTCTGAGGACGAACACGTAACCCACCTCAGGACGGTTTTCCGAAGGTTAGAGGAGCACGGGTTAATAATCAACCCGGCAAAATGCCAGTTCAGCATGACGGGGATCGATTTTTTGGGACACCGCATCTCACCGGAGGGAGCAATACCCTTGCCAGACAAGGTGCGCGCAGTGGCAAATTTTCCCCGGCCTCAGACGGTCAGGGCGCTGCAGGAGTTTTTGGGGATGGTAAACTTTTATAACCATTTCCTCCCCCGCGCAGCCCATCTCATGCAGCCGTTGTACGCCGCACTTCAGAAACGGAAACCGGCGGACAGAACCGACTGGACTCCTGAGCGGGAGCAGGCGTTCTCTGAGGTTAAAACAGCCCTGGAAACACCGCACTACTGGCACACCTGGACCCGGCGGCTCGAATAGCGCTGACTACCGACGCCTCGGACGTGGCCATAGGGGCCATCGTGGAGCAATGCGTCGCCGGTTCTTGGCAGCTGTTCGCCTTTTTTAGCAGGTCTTTGCACGACAGTGAGCGTAAATACAGTGCGTTTGACAGAAAGTTACTGGCTCTCCACCTGGCCATACGCCACTTCCAGTTCTGGCTGGAAGGGCGCACCTTCACTCCGTTCGTGGACCACAAGCCTCTAACATACGCAATGGCCAAGGTTTCGGAACCATGGTCGGGCCGGCAGCAGAGACAGCTGGCCGTGATCTCGAAGTTTACCGACATTCAGCATATGGCCGGTAAACTCAACGTGGTGGCGGACTGCCTCTCGCGTGCATTAGTGGCCCCAGTCTACGTAGGGATAGATTACACGGCCATGGCCACGGAGCAGATCGGCGATGCGGACGTGTGTGCGCTCCAGTCTGGACCAACAGGGTTAAGGCTGGAGAGCAGGGTACTGCAAGACGGGCCCCCCCCCAATCTGTGACGTCTCCACAGGACGCCCGCGCCCGGTGGTCTCACGCGCTTGGCACCGCCGCGTTTTTGAGTCGGTTCCCTCCCTGGCGCACCCAGGAGTGCGCACGTAAGTCAAAATGGTGGGAGCGAAGTTCGTCTGGCCAAGCCTGCGCAAACAAGTGAAAGAGTGGGCTGCAGCCTGTGTAGCGTGCCAACGAGCCAAAGTACACAGGCACACAAAGGTCCCCTTGGAACCGTTCCATATCCCGGCTAAGAGGTTCAGCTACGTTCACATGGACCTCGTGGGCCCCCTCCTCCCATTGTAGGGGTTCACGCACCTCCTGACAGTGGTGAACCGCACCACACGATGGCCAGAAGCAGTCCCACTAGCTTCCACCACGTCCGCAGACGTGACACGCGCTTTTTTGACAACATGGGTGGCACGTTTTGGCACCCCTTCGGACATCACGTCCGATCGGGGCCCTCAGTTTGTTTCCTACCTCTGGTCCACGATGGCCCGGAGCCTGGGCGTCTCAGTTCATCGCACGGCCACGTACAGCCCACAGGCCAATGGGTTATGCGAGCGTTTCCATAGGTCACTGAAAGCAGTGCTCAGGGCTTCCCTTATGGATGCAAATTGTGTGGACCGGTTGCCGTGGGTTCTATTAGGGTTGCGTTCTGCACCAAAAGAGGATTTGGCGGCTTCCCCAGCAGAGCTGGTTTTTTTCTCAGCTGCTGCGGCTCCCCGGGGAATTTTTACCAGATAACCCCACGCCGAACACCCATCCGTCCCCGCGTTCACGGCATAGCACAGACTCAGGGACGCTACCTGGCTCAGCCCACCACTGTTTTCCCCATGCTTTTGTGCCAAAAACCTTGAAGGACGCGGCGTTCGTGTTTGTCAGGCACGATGCCCACCAGCCCCCATTGCGCCCACCCTACGATGGCCCGTTTAGAGTGCTGGAACCCGGGAACAAACATTTTGTGTTAGACTTGGGGGGTCACCGGGAGAGAATCTGTATAGACAGGCTTAAGCCCGCCTTTGTGGTGGCAGATGAGCAGGTGGTGTTGGCCCGAGCTCCTCGGCGCGGAAGACCACCCCCCTGAGAACTCCCCAGGTAAACGATTCATGAGAGCAGTCACACAAGCATGCTGAATGTTCCCCCCCCCCCCATTGTCCACCAACAGGCGGACACACCCCCAGGAACCCCCCACCGGCACAGTGGGGGGTTCCTGGGGGTCTTCCGTGGAGACGAAGACCCCTCATTACAGCAGCTATGGGCGGAGGCTGAAGCCGAGAGAACGTGAGGGTTAACACTCAGTCTGAAACTCTGGGGGGGGGGGGGCGGTATGGGGAACCCATGCTGTGGTATTCATCTCAGACTGAAAGACATGGAGATGCAGTAATTTCCTCTGACGGAAGAGCATGGGGATTAAAAGGAACTCCGATTATATTGGCATGTTAGCTCTATATGCTTTATTTTTATGTTAGTAACATAACTATAATATAATTTTTTTGAAAATAATTCCCAGTTTTATATATTTTTGAAAGACTTTATTACGATGTAAATCGCCATTTTTGTTTACGTCGCAGTGCATTCTGGGTAGTGACGTAGAATGGTTGCAGCCATTTTTTCTGTCTTATACAAGCCAAGAAGCGAAGCTACTAACTAACTAACTAGTTAGTTAGTAGTAGTAGTTAGCTACTACTAACTAACTAACTACACTCAAATGCACGCTCAAGCGTGCGTTTGAGTGATATAGAGCTTTATCATAGCGTGATAAATATATATATATCAGCTTTATCAAGCGTGCGCTTGATAAAAATTCGAACCGTGACTAAATTCGAACCGTGATTCGCTTGAACGTGCGCAAAGCGTGCGCAAAGCGTGCGCTATAGCGCGTGATCACAGACATGTCTCAAGCACACGCTTTGAGCGATATAGTGCTTTATCATAGCATGATTAATATACTGTATATGTCAGCTTTATTAGATTAGATTAGATTAGATTAGATTCAACTTTATTGTAATTACACATGTATGAATACACGGTAACGAAACACAGTTTAGCATCCAATCAGAAGTGCAAAGGACAGCAGTGCAGTATATACAGTAATTGACAGTATGTTCAATTTAATTCAATTCAATTCAATTCAATTCAACTTTATTTATATAGCGCCATTTCACAACAACAGTCATCTCATAGCACTATCAACTGTAGGGGGAACCCCCACAGTTGCAGAAAGACCCCAGCAATCAGGCAATCCCCTGTGAGCAAGCACTTGGCGAAGGTGGAGAGGAAAAACTCCCTTTTAACAGGAAGAAACCTCCAGTAGAACCAGACTCAGGGAGGGGCAGTCATCTGCTGTGACTGGCTGGGGGGTGAGGGGATAGAGAAGAAGAAAAGAACAGACATGTAGAGAGCAAACAGCACGATGGGGACTCAATCTATGGGAGAGAACAAACAAATGTTAATGACCAGCAAAAAAAAAAAATATTTCATTGAGAGTGAGGAAAGGAGTGAGGCCCAGTGCATTACTGGAGGTCCCCCGGCTGACTAAACCTATTAGCAGCATAACTAAGGGAGGGTTCAGAAACACATGATCCCTCCCTATCCATCCATCCATCCATCTTCTACCGCTTTTCCGGAGGTCCGGGTCGCGGAGGCAGCAGTTCAAGCAGAGAAGCCCAGACTTCCCTCTCCCCAGCCACCTGCTCCAGCTCTTCAGAGGGGATACCAAGGCGTTCCCAGACTAGCTGGGAGACATAGTCTCTCCACCGAGTCCTGGGTCTGCCCCGGGGTCTCCTCCCAGTGGGACGTGCCTGAAACACCTCAAGTGGGAGGCGTCCAGGAGGCATCCTAATCAGATGCCCATACCACCTCAACTGACTCCTTTCAATGTGGAGGAGCAGCGGTTCTACTCTGAGCCTCTCCCGGATGACTGAGCTCCTCACCCTATCTCTGAGGGTGAGTCCAGCAATCCTACGGAGAAAGCTCATTTCAGCCGCTTGTATCCGCGATCTCGTTCTTTCGGTCATTACCCAAAGCTCGTGACCATAGGTGAGAGTAGGAACGTAGATTGACTGGTAAATCGACAGCTTTGCCTTAGAACTAAGCTCCCTCTTCACCACAACAGACCGGTACAACGTCCGCATCACTGCAGATGCTGCTCCAATCCGTCTGTCGATCTCTCGCTCCATTTTCCCCTCACTCGTGAACAAGACCCCAAGATACTTAAACTCCTCCACTTGGGGCAGGAGCCTGTCCCCAACCCGGAGAGGACAATCCACCTTTTTCCGGCTGAGGACCATGGACTCGGACTTGGAGGTGCTGATTCTCATCCCAGCCGCTTCACACTCAGCGGCAAACCGTCCCAGCAAGAGCTGTAGGTCATTGCTGGATGAAGCCAACAGGACAACATCATCTGCAAACAACAGAGATGAGATCCTGTGGTCACCAAGCATGACACCCTCCATTCCCTGGCTGCGCCTAGAAATCCTGTCCATAAAAATTATGAACAGGACCGGTGACAAAGGGCAGCCCTGGCGGAGTCCAACTCTCACTGGGAATGACTCCGACCGAGTGTTGGCAATACGAACTAAACTCTCACAATGGTCGTACAGAGACCGAATAGCTCGTAACAACAAGCCCGATACCCCATACTCCCGAAGCACCCCCCACAAAAATCCACGAGGGACGCGGTCAAATGCCTTCTCCAAGTCCACAAAACACATGTAAACTGGTTGGGCAAACTCCCACGAACCCTCAAGAATTCTCGAGAGGGTAAAGAGCTGGTCCGATGTGCCACGGCCAGGACGAAAACCACATTGCTCCTCCTGAATCCGAGGTTCGACCAACGGCCGGACTCTCCTCTCCAGTACCTTGGCATAGACCTTCCCAGGGAGGCTGAGGAGTGTGATCCCTCTAAAGTTGGAGCACACCCTCCGGTCCCCTTTTTTGAAGAGAGGAACCACCACCCCGGTTTGCCATGCCAAAGGCACTGCCCCCGACCTCCACGCAATGTTGCAGAGGCGTGTCAACCATGACAACCCAACAACATCCAGGGCCTTGAGGTACTCGGGGCGAATCTCGTCCACCCCTGGGGCCCGGCCACCAAGGAGATTTTTAACCACCTTGGCGACCTCAGCCCCTGTGATAGGCGATCCCTCCCTAATTGTAGGTTATATCAAAAAGGTAGGTTTTAGCCCTATTCTTAAAAACAGAGATCGAGTCTGACTCCTGAATCCAGATTGGCAGCTGGTTCCACAGGAGAGGAGCTTGATAACTGAAGGCTCTGCCTCCCATTGTACTTTTGGAGATTCTAGGTATTACAAGTAATCCTGCATTTTGGGAGCGTAGTGCTCTGTTAGGATAATACGGTAGTATCAGATCTTTTAAATAAAAAGGAGCCTGATTGTTTAGAGCTTTGTAAGTAAGAAGAAGAATTTTAAACTTAATTCTAAACTCTATGGGAAGCCAATGAAGGGAGGCCAGAACCGGAGAGATATGATCTCTCTTTCTAGTACCTGTTAAAACTCTTGCTGCAGCATTTTGGATCAGCTGAAGACTTTTTAAAGATGTTTTAGGACAGCCTGATAATAAAGAATTACAATAATCTAATCTCGAGCTAACAAAAGCGTGGATCAGTTTCTCAGCATCACTCTGAGACAAGATGCTCCCAATCTTGGCAATATTACGCAAATGATAGAAGGCAGTCTTAGAAACAAATTTATTATGTGAATTGAAAGACAGATCTTGATCAAAAATAATTCCAAGGTTCCTCACAGAGCTATTAAGAGAAAGAGTAACCGCATCCAAACTGAAAGTTTGATTTGGAAAGGAATTTCTAAGGTTTTTTGGACCAACAAGAATGACTTCAGTCTTATCTGAATTTAATAGCAGGAAATTACAAGTCATCCAAGCTTTGATTTCCTTAAGACAGGCTTCTAACTTGGCTAATTGATTACTATCATCTGGCTTCATTGACAGGTATAATTGTGTGTCATCTGCATAACAATGAAAATGTATACAGTGCTTTCTAATAATGTTGCCTAATGGAAGCATATATAAACTAAAAAGAGTAGGGCCTAGCACAGATCCCTGTGGAACTCCATGACTAAGCTTTGAGTTGAAAGAAAACTCATTATTTACATGAACAAACTGGAACCTATCAGATAAATAAGATCTAAACCACTGCAACGAAGTTCCATTAAGTCCAACATAGTGTTCTAATCTATCAAGTAGAATATTATGATCGATAGTATCAAAAGCTGCACTAAGGTCTAAAAGAACAAGTACAGAAACCAGTCTATTATCAGATGCGATGAGGAGGTCGTTAGTGACCTTCGCTAAGGCTGTTTCAGCACTATGATGGATTCTAAACCCAGATTGAAACTCTTCAAGTAAACCATTTCCCTGCAGGTGGTCAAATAATTGCGTAGCAACAACTCTTTCTAAGATTTTTGAAATGAAAGGGAGATTAGAGATTGGTCTATAGTTAGCTAAAGCTCCTGGATCTAACGTTGGCTTTTTGAGTAAGGGTTTAATTACAGCCGTTTTAAAAGCCTGCGGTACATGGCCTAAAGTTAATGAAGAATTGATTATATGAAGAATAAAGCTACCAATAAGTGGGAAGACTTCTTTAAATAACCTGGTAGGAATAGGGTCTAAAAGACAAGTTGAAGGTTTGGATGAGGAAACTATTTTGTCTAACTCACAAAGGTCGATTGGAGTAAACTCATCAAGACAGACATCAATAGAAGGAGTTGTAGTAGTTACAGTATTTAAGTTTACTGTGGGAAGAATCTGATTGATTTTATCTCTGATGGATGAAATTTTATTATTGAAAAAATTCATAAAGTTCTGACTAGTAAGCTTTAAGGGAATGCTAGGATTGACAGAGTCCTGACTCTTTGTCAACCTGGCTACAGTGCTGAAAAGAAACCTGGGATTATTCTTGTTCTCTTCTATTAATGCAGAGTAATAACTCGTTCTAGCTTTTCTAAGAGATTTTTTATAAATTAAAAGATGATTTCTCCAAGCTAAATAGATTTCATCTAAATTAGTAGAGCACCATTTTCTTTCTAATTGACGAGTCTTCTGTTTTAAGCTACGAGTTTCTGTGTTGAACCAAGGAGTTAGAAATCTATGATTAGACGTTTTCTTTTTTTAAGGGGGCCACCAAGTCTAGAGTCTGATGCAGAGAAGCTGTAACACTATCCACCATGTTATCAATTACAGAAGGAGCAAGCTGTCTATAGCTTATTTCCGTTGTGTTGACACATGGCATAGAGGAAACAATCTGCATAAATTTGGAAACAGCATCATCTGAGAGGCATCTACTGTAATAATATTTTTCTTTAGGAGCCAAATAGTCAGAAATAGTAAAATCAAAGGTTAATAAAAATCAAAGGTTAACAGACAATGGTCTGACAGTACAGGGTTATGAGGAGACACTACAAGATTTTCTATTTCTATGCCATATGTCAGAACAAGGTCCAATGTATGGTGGAGGTAATGAGTAGAATTTCCTACTTTCTGAGAAAACCCAATCGAGTCTAATATTGAATTAAATGCCACATTAAGGCAGTCACTATCTACATCCACATGTATATTAAAGTCCCCTACTATAATAATATAACCGGGTGGCTTCCGGTTCCTGTAGGGTGAGGATGCACAAGTTGAGGTTCCCAGTTTCGTTTCTGTTTAAAACGCAGTTAAACACAGTTTAGAGCTGGCGTTTTTGAGCTTTTTTTGTTACTACCGCTGGAAAATAAACCTGTTCGTGCCAAAAAAGGAGAAATTGCCAGAAGTAACTGGTGAAGCAATCGAGCCCCTCACCCTCAGGGAGAACAAAAGACAGAGAACCACGAGGGCCGCAGCGGAGAGAGAGGACGTTGTGGGAATTTACAGCGGCAGCGCACGGGACCGAATGACACCGGGAGAGTGACCAGCTGGCAGCGACGCCGTAGTGCTGGATGAGAGGCGATAAAACAGATAAGTAAAGGAACGTGCTCACTGTCTGTGTGTGTGGTGAATGTTTGTTAGCCACGGTGCGTTCACGGGAGGCTAAGTTGTGCTGCATTGTATGCTGTAGGTTTCCCCTGGACAACAGAAACCAAAGAGCCGCTCCTCTTCTCTCCACTTGTCACCTGCCTGCCACCTCTACTCGGCCACGGAGCATTCCCTCCTCGAGGCGTACAAGAGGGCCTTGGATGAGCCCGGACAGTTCGGTGCTTAACTTCCAGGCTAAGGAGGATGTTAGCGGGAGTTCCTGGCTGGACAGTCAGTGAATGCATCACGCTCGATTGAGGACGCTCAGGTTTTCCTCTTGTAGCGCAGGAAGTGACTCTGGTTGAAAGAATTGTATTGCTTCTTTCCCTTATGTGCTTTTTCAGGGTATTCATGCTATATATAATATTTATTGTGGGGTAGTCTCTTATCTTGGGCACTTTGGGAATGTATGGTTTCTATGAGAGTGTATGACTTCAAAAAAGATGGCTGCCACCGGAGTGAGGAGTGGTCTGATGGGACACTTTCTGCCTATATACTTATTCTTATTACTGTCTTTGTGTCTCTGTAACTGCAACAAGAAGGGTTTTCAGGCCAACTCAACTAAAGGTGAAGCTAAAAAGTTTTATTTATATGGATTTGGACATGGACATTTCACCCTGTACGCTATCTGGTCTGCAAAAGCCCTGAGAAAAAGCTCCCAAAACAAGGCAAACATGACGGGTAAGCAAATATCACAATATGGCATAGGCTATACAGTTAAAGTACTGTTAGTACTGCTACTTCTGGCAGGGGATATTCACCTTAACCCTGGACCTGCCACTATTAAACAGCAGACCACTGGGTTAGCACAAACATCTGAGCTGGCGAATTGGTTGTTTCTATCTACGGCCCTTCATAGCGAGTCGGGTGAGTCGAATTGCACTGAACAGACTCACATATCTGATCCTGCTGTAAACAGCTGCGCTACGTCCAAACTTTTGGAAACAGGAGCGGTTAAACAAATTGCAAATGAGGCGAGATTCGAAAACCGTGCTGTACAAAAGCAAAAACAACATCTATTTTTCCAAACTGTTAATCATGCACGAGTTCTTTGGGACGCAAAGGCTAAACCAAAGGGGATCCTCGGCGGACATCTAAACATACGAAGCATAATCCCCAAAAGAGATGAGATTTCGGTGTTGCTGTCTGACTCAAATCTGGACTATCTTTGTCTCTCAGAAAGCTGGCTACACAGTAACATTGACACCAATAGGATCGATATTGTGGGCTATCAGTGTTTTAGAAAAGACAGGCAGCCAGGGAGGGGAGGGGGTGTTTTAATTTACATCAAAGAGAAACTTAAATGTCAATTGGTTGATTTGAATACTTCACTTGAATGTTTAGCTGTTAATGTATGCCTCTCACCGGTAATGAATTTCAACATCGCAGTATTGTACAACCCACCCTCACACAATTCTTCTTTTTATAATGAATTAAGTGATCTGGTTAAACAACTTGAGAGGAGCAGAGAAACCATATTTTATGGTGACTTCAATATCAACTGGTCTGATAATAAGGAAAAACAGAAACTGAAAAGCCTCATGACTAAATTTAATTACAAACAAATGATCAAAGGACCCACCAGGATAACCAAACAATCGAGAACACTTATTGACATGGTATTCGCTAATAAACCAGAACGAATAACCAGAACCTATAATCTTGTAACTGGTCTCTCAGATCATAACATGGTTCTTGCTGTCAGAAAACTCACTAAAAAGCGACTACAGTATTTTGGAGGAGTCGATATTGACAAATCAAATTTTATTATTCCCAAATCAAAAAATGAGGAGTTTGAACATTACTTAGAGAATCAAAATTGGGAGCAGCTCATGTCTATATATGAAGTAGATGATTGTTGTAATTTTATAACAGCAACAATTACTAAGTCCATAGAAAAATTTACAAAGCAAATTAAAAGTAGACAACAGAAGATTAACCTACCATGGTTAAATAATGAAATAAGAAAACTTATGAAGAGGCGAGACTCTGCATTGAAAACATCATTAACCTCTAAACTGCAAAATGATCACCTTGTGTACAAAAGTTTAAGAAATAAAGTGGTACAAGAGCTGCGAAAATCAAAAGTATCTTATTACAATAAACTGATAGATCATGCAAAGGGTAACAACAGTTCCCTATGGAGGCATTTAAATAACTTAACTAATAAAAAAAAAATGTTCAGAAGGGGGTAAAGGAACTTAGAATCAATGGCAAGACCATCAGTGACAAGGCTACATTGGCAAATGAATTTAATTCATATTTTGTGGGCTCTGTGGAAGACTTAACAAAAAACTTTGTGCTGCCAAATGTGCTCAACAACACAAATTCAATACTTCCAACAGATTCTTTTCATGTCGATGAGGTAAATGAGGAGTTAATTGCTGGTATTGTCAAAACACTGTCAAACTCAAAAACTAATGATATCTACAACATGAGCACCTCCTTTCTCAAAACGCACAGCAAAATATTAATCAAACCACTGACTCATCTCATTAATCTCTCCATTAGGTCTAGTACATTTCCTTCTGGCTGGAAAAAAGCTGTCGTCATACCAGTTCATAAATCAGGCAGTAAAGACGATATATGCAATTACCGCCCAATCTCTATTTTACCAGTCCTGTCTAAGGTTCTTGAAAAAGTTGTAGCTACACAGCTGATAGACTACTTACAAGACAGTCAACTTCTTCATCCACATCAATTTGGTTTTAGACAAGGATACTCAACAGAAACAGCAAATTGTTGCCTTATTGAAAATGTCAAACAGTCCTTGGACAGGGGTAATGTGGTAGGAGCTGTTTTTCTAGATCTCAAAAAGGCTTTCGATACTGTAAACCACAGTTTGCTTTTATCCAAAATGGTATCTTTTAACTTCTCTCCAGACACATTAGACTGGTTTGCATCTTATCTCCAGAATAGAGAACAGTGTGTAAAAGTTCACCAGGATAAATCCTCACTTTTAAACAACCGTATGGGTATCCCACAAGGGTCCATTCTTGGTCCTTTACTTTTCAGCATTTTTATTAATGACTTGCCGCTACACTGCTCTGCTGCAACATGCCAACTTTATGCAGATGATGCAGTTATTTACACAGCTACCAAGACTCCAGCACAGGCTGCAGATGTGCTGTCTACAAGTACGTATGGTTGATGTCCAAGAGTGGCTCCTCCAGAACCATCTATTGCTGAACCTTCAGAAAACAGTTTCAATGTGCTTTTCAATCAAAAAATATAACCTGCAATGTTTTAAAGTTAATATACATGATCATGACATCAGTTTAGTTACAGAATTCAAATACCTTGGCGTTGTACTAGATCCTCAACTCAAATTTAATCTTCATATAAAGAAAATTTCAAAAACAGTAAAAAAAAATCTGAACTGCTTTAAATTAATTAGATATTACATACCTTACGAACCTGCTGTACTGTATATGCATTCTATGGTTTTTTCTCATATATCATACTGTTTGACAGTCTGGGCTCAAGCAGCCCCTTCCACAATAAGACATATAGGTTCATTATATAATCAAACCCTAAAAATCTTGGACGAAAAGCCCATTAGGTGGCATCACTGTAATATTTAAAAAAAAAATACAACCTATTGAGTTTTGAGAGTTTCATTGACCTCTGTTTACTGAAATTAACTTTCAAATGTTTCCATAAATCAGCACCTGAGCCACTTGCTGGTTTCATCCAAAGACAGGACAGCAGCAAAGCCACCAGGAGTTCTGTTAACAATAACTGTAAAATATTCCACCGCAGAACCACATTTGGACAAACAGCTTTCTCTATAAAGGGCAGTCACATCTGGAACACAATGCCAAATGAAATTAAAATAATAACGGACTTTAAAACATTCACTAAAAAGGTTAAAAACTGGCTGAAAAATAAACAAGAATGTACCCATGTATGAAATGATTGTCTGCAGGGTGAGAGTGAATGAAGGGAAGGAATGAATGTGTTTGTTTATAGTGAGTGACGAAGGGAGGGAGGCCTGAAATAGGCAAATGTGTGTCAGGTTGTTATATTTGTGTATTTATAATATTTATAATATTTATAATTGTGTATTTATAATGTATTTATGTTTTTTGCATTGATGTATGTGGTTATTGTGTATTCCTTTTCTTTCCTTGTTTTTTTTCTTTTCTTTCTTTTTTTTTTTTTCTTTTTACTTGTTTCTCCTTTCTAAAGCCCATCCAGGGACAAGAGTTGCAAATTAGCTAATAGCTATACACTCTGTGCAACACATCAGATTGATTGTCATTGATTAATTGTCTATGTTTATTGCACTGTCCCTGTCAAATAAACAAATCTATCTATCTAATTATTCTATCAGATTTCAGCACTAAATCAGCTAAGAAATCAGCAAATTCGGATAAAAATTCTGAGTAGGTTGATGGGGGATGATAAACTATGGCAAATAAAATTGGGTTTAACCTAAAATTGCTAAAGTGCCCAATAATGAGGACCAGGCCCTCAAAGGAATTATAACATGTTTTTTGCTTTACATTAACTAGTAATTTGGAATGGTAAATTGTTGCTACTCCTCCTCCGTGACCAGAACTTCTGGGATTTTGACAGTTTAAATAACCAGAGGGAGTTGATTCATTTAAACCAACATAATCCTCTTGCCCTAACCAAGTCTCTGTAAGGGAAATTAAATCAATCTGATGATCAGTTAACAGATCATGGACTAACAGAGACTTGGGAGTTAGAGACCTAATATTTAATAAACCACATTTAATTTTTAAATTATGAGGAGGAACAGAGGCCAAATCATTCAATTTAGAGGCTTTATGTTTAATTTGAGTTTTACCAATATTTTGCTTAATCACTTTGGGATGCTTATATATTATATTTTTATTTACTTTGGAGGGAGCAGACAATGATTCTCTGATGGGGAAGACAGGGGCTAAGTTGAGGGGTGGCGGATGAAGAGGAGCTGCAGAGAGGCGTGTAAGACTGCGACTCTGCTTCCTGGTCCCAACTCTGAGTAGTCATTGTTTTGGAAATTTGGATAAAAAAGATGCCAGATTGTTAGATAAATGAGAAGCACCATCCAAAGTGGGATGAATGCTGTCTCGTCTCATAAGACCAGGTTTTCCCCAAAAAGAGCTCCAATTGTCAATGTAGCCCACGTTATTTGCAGGACACCACACAGACAGCCAGCGGTTCAAGGATGACGAGCGGCTAAACATGTCATCACTGGTCAGATTGGGGAGGGGCCCAGAGAATACTACAGAGGCAGACATCGTTTTTGCAAAGTCACACACCGATTCTACATTAAGTTTCGTGACTTCCGACTGCCAGAGATGGATGTCATTAATGCCAGTGTGAATAACAAATATGGAGTATTTACAGTTACTTTTAGCCAGCATTTTCAAATTTGACTCGATGTCGCCTGCTCTGGCCCCAGGAATGTATTTGACTATGGCCGCTGGAGTCTCTAGGTTCACGTTTCTGACTACAGAGTCGCCAATGATCAGAGTTTTTTCCTCAGCGGGTGTGTCGCTGAGCGGGGAAAAACGATTAGAAACGTGAACAGGTTGGTGGTGTACCAGGGCTTTGCGAATAGGCTTCCTTCTCACCATCACCCACCCAGTCTCCTCGCTACTGAGGAGAGCCGGAGGACCGCTAACAGGGGGGCCTAAGCTAGCTAGCTCCACTGCAGCTAAGGGGCGTCCGTCAAGAGTAACTGGCGCAGACGGTGTTTCAATGCAGCGGAGCCGGGATTCCAAATCAGACAACCTCGCCTCGAGCGCCTCAAAAAGACAACATTTATTACATTTACCGTTATCACTAAAAGAGGCAGAGGTGTAGCTAAACATCTGACAGAGAGAGCACACCAGAGGAGGAGAGGAAGGAGAGCTAGTAGCCATTGCTAGTGGCTAACCCAAAGCTCAGGAGAGTGAGGAGAGCAAACCACACAGACAGACAGCAAAACAGGAAGTGACGATACGTTACCACAAGGAAGTGACGATCAATCCTGTGATTGATCGTCGCAGGATTAATTTAAGCAAATATATGCAAATATATGCAGCAGTGCAGAAAGTTAAGAGTACTGTTATGTGCAAATAATGTACAATAAGTTAGATGGGCAGTTATGTACAGGTGAGGATGGTAAGAGAGTCAGCGGGGAACTAAGTTCAATAACGTGACAGCTGTTGGAAAGAAACTGTTCCTAAACCTGCTGGTTCTAGTCCGAAGGCTTCTGAAACGCCTTCTGGAGGGGAGAAGCTGGAACAATCCATGAGCAGGATGGTTGGAGTCCCTAAGAATGCTGCGTGCCCGGCGCAGACATCTTTTCCTGTAGACGTCCTCTATAACTGGAAGTGTAGTCCCTGTGATGCATTGGGCGGTTTTCACCACCCGCTGCAGCGCCTTACGGTCAGCGACAGAGCAGCTCCTATACCAGACTGTGACACAGTTGGTCAGGGTGCTCTCTATCACGCAGCGGCTTTATCAAGCGTGCGCTATAGCGCGTGATCACAGACATGTCTCAAGCACACGCTTTGAGCGATATAGTGCTTTATCATAGCGTGATTAACCTGTTGCACTTCGGTGTACCACGGGCGGACACGTCTCTGCGTCCTAGAGCGCACGAGGGCGCACGAGGGCGCTGCGTCCTAGAGCGCACTGAAAAAAAAGCTGCATTTCCATTCTTCCACTACAGACACAGCCGCGAACAGAAAGCCAAAGGAGTGCTTTGATTGGTTTAGATGTGATTGACCTCTCATTCGACTAATAAGAGCCTTGAATTGGGTTTCTGAAACCTTGAAAAACCAATGACTGAAAACCTAGCAAGAAGGACCCGCCTACCAACGGCTGCAAATACAGCCAGCCAATTGAAGCACAGAAATTCGAAAGCTGTTTTGTGTAAGGCTGGGTGACACACAGGCATTCGCCAGTCTTTTTTTCTAACGACTGTTCTTATTTGTTTTGAAAAATCGTTTGCCAAAACCGCAATCATGGAAGCGCAAAACCGCAATAATGGAATTATGGTTTGACCGGGTTGCGTGACCAGAACCACGAGTCCGTAACAAGCGGACCAGCGTCACGTTCGTCTGACAATGAGGAAGAGAAGTTCGCCAGCGACACTGCTGTTGTGGACAGGTAAGTGTTATAAGCTAAATTATTCTTTATCCCTGAAAATTGTAATCAAAATGACTTTTGACCGATCGGTAAATTGCAGCTGTGCGTTATCGCAACATGAGGTCCGTCATGTTGCGAACAGCCCCACCGTCATGTTGTGAACGCCCCCCACCCCCGCTACTCTTCTGTAGCAATTTGCAGATATATTGCAGATATTTTAGTGCAACTGTGCGTAGTAGACCGCGGCGCACCGTCACCGCTTTCCGCCATGTAGCGATGGCCGATGTCCGTCCTCTGTAGCGGGGGGGGGGGGGGGAATTGTTATCTTCTACATTGCAAATATTCTAGTATAATTTTTAGTGCACTGTAGGTTATTTTTTTCTTGTAAAAAAAAGCCACACATTTTTTACGTGGCATGCTTCTTTGTGTGTGGGGGCTTGTTTGTTCATTCATTCATTCATGAATGAATAAACAACCCCCCCCCCCACACACACACACACACAGCCCTTCACCTTTCATTACAGCCCAAGATGAAGCTTCTATATTGAATCATTCAAAAGTTACAGACGTTTTTCCAAACTGTGCCATTTGGCACAATTTGGCACAGTTCAAAAACGCCTGGGAACAACCTAAGAAAAAAGCTGTGTAATATATTCATTTTTTGTGGTATTGTTAAAAAATTTTGACCTCAGCTGGATAACACTTGGTTCTACATTTCTGATGCATTTTCCAGCCAGTATCTGAAGCTGTGTGTTATTTGCAAGCATTTGTATCCAAAAAAACACCCAGGCGAAATTTATTTTCTTCAAGTTCAGTATGTTTAGATGACTGTTACTCAGTGGCAGGAGCACTTAGAGAGATTATGACTGTTTTGCCAAAAAATTCAAAGTGTTTTCTTTTAAATGAGACCAACCCCATGAAGATGCTGCAAAGGGTTGAAGAACAACTTTTGATTTACTTTGGGTATGTTATTTTTTGGCGTTTTTAGGGAAATTGACCAGAGTGCAAGGGGTTAATATACGTATATGTCAGCTTTATCAAGCATGCGCTATAGCGCGTGATCACAGACACTCAGAGTGACGGAAATGTGGCTGCCAATCTGCACCAACGGCCTCTCCGGCCACCACCGAGCATTTAAACATTTTTACACATTCATACCCAGTGTTATGGGCACTGGAGGCAATGCGGGTGAAGTGTCTTGCCCAGGGACACAACGGCAGGATATCTGGGGAGAGCGTGATGCAAACCGCCAACCATCGGGTTATTAGACGACCTGCTCTACCTTCTGAGCCGCTGCCGCCCCACTTTTTCCTCAACTTTCCGTCTTTAGGAAAGCTATGGAGGCTTACCCCGCTCTCTTTATTTCCCTTTGATTGAAAATTACATCCAAAAGCCGCGCAATGTGGCATTTTCACTGACAAATGGCAGTAGTTAGTAGCTTCGCTTCTTGGCTTTTATAAGACAGAAAAAACGGCTGCAACCATTCTACGTCACTACCCAGAATGCATTGCGACGTAAACAAAAATGGCGATTTACATCGTAATAAAGTCTTTTAAAAATATATAAAACTGGGAATTATTTTCAAAAAAATTATATTATAGTTATGTTACTAACATAAAAATAAAGCATATAGAGCTAACATGCCAATATAATCGGAGTTCCTTTTAAAGGGCTGGGGGACAAAAGGAATTGTCATGTGGGAATGAACTGTAATGCAGGACCTCGGGTAGCAGGGACATGTGAGTGTTGTGATATAAAAGAGAGTCCCTGCTACATGAGGTTAATGTTTTCTGATTCTGGAAGATGTGAGAGAGGGAATAAAGTTCATCTGCTCTGAACGTTCGGCCTGATTATTCCTCTCTCCACAGGAAAAGACTTTCCCAGTTTTAAAGAGTTTGCCAAGTACATGTTCATGGAGGCAGAAACCGCCTGCAATCCAGTCACTTCTCTCTTTGTTCTCTATTCAGCTGAATCCTGCAATGACAAGGTGAGCACAAGAGTCAACAAAAGAAACAAAGCCAGTGTCTTAAACACACAGTGGTGGACAATAGCAATCGGACAACAACAAAGGAAAAAGTCAAGATCCCATGCATGTTATGCTAGGATAATAATTATCAGCTCTGCAAATGCCCAGACTTCCTGAAAAGGACACTGGAATACAGGAGGACCTACAGTATGTTACAAAAGTGAGTACACCCCTCACATTTTTGTAAATCGGAGTGGTGGCTCAGTACCGGAGTGGTGGCTCAGTTGGTAGAGCATCGGCCCCACACCCGGGAGGCAGGGGTTCAAATCCCGGCCGGGTCATGCCGAAGACCATATAAAAGTGGAACTTCCTGCCGTCCAGCTTGGTGCTCAGCAATAATGGAATGGAGGAGGGAAATTTGTGGCAGCGCCTTGCATGGCAGCGGCCCTCTGATTCTACACTTGGGGTGTGTGTGATTAACACAGTAGATAGGTAAAACACAATCTCGTTCTACTGTACATGATTGGTTGTACAGTTGAATGACAATAAAGGGTGATTTAATTTAATTGATTTAATTTAAATATTTTATTGTATCTTTTCATGGGACAACACTGAAGATATGACACTTTGATTCAATGTAAAGTAGTCAGTGTACAGCTTGTATAACAGTGTAAATTTGCTGTCCCCTCAAAATAACTCAACACACAGCCATTAATGTCTAAACTGCTGGCAACAAAAGTGAATACACCCCTAGTGAAAATGTCCAAATTGTACCCAATTAGCCATTTTCCCTCCCCTGTGTCATGTGACTCATTAGTGTTACAAGGTCTCAGGTGTGAATGGGGAGCAGGTGTATTAAATTTGGTGTTATTGCTCTCATACTCTGTCATACTGGTCACTGGAAGTTCAACATGGCACCTCATGGCAAAGAACTCTGCGGATCTGAAAAAAAAAAACAAAACAATTGTTGCTCTACATAAAGATGGCCTAGGCTATAAGAAGATTGCCAACACCCTGAAACTGAGCTACAGCGCGGTGGCCAAGATCATACAGTGGTTTAACAGAACAGGTTCCACTCAGAACATCAGAATAGGCCTCGCATGGTCGATCAAAGGAGTTGAGTGCACATGCTCAGCGTCATATCCAGAGGTTGTCTTTTTAAAATAGACATACGAGTGCTGCCAGCATTGCTGCAGAGGTTGAAGGAGTGGGGGGGTCAGCCTGTCAGTGCTCAAACCATATGCCGCACACTGCATCAAATTTGTCTGCGTGGCTGTCATCCCAGAAGGAAGCCCCTTTTAAAGATGATGCACAAGAAAGCCCGCAAACAGTTTGCTGAAGACAAGCAGACTAAGGACATGGATTACTGGAACCATGTCCTGTGGTCTGATGAGACCAACATAAACTTATTTGATTCAGATGGTGTCAAGCGTGTGTGGCAGCAACCAGATGAGGAGTACAAAGACAAGTGTGTCTTGCCTACAGTCAAGCATGGTGGTGGCAGTGTCATGGTTTGGGGCTGCATGATTGTTGCCGGCACTGGGGAGCTACAGTTCACTGAGGAAACCATGAATGCCAACATGTACTGTGACATACTGAAGCAGAACATGATCTGAAACTGGGCCGCAAGGCTACAGGGTAGTATTCCAACATGATAACCACCCCAAACACACCTCCAAGATGATCACTGCCTTGCTAAAGAAACTGAGGGTAGAGGTGATGGACTGGCTAAGCATCTGTCCAGACTTAAACCCTATTGAGCATCTGTGGGGCATCCTCAAATGGAAGGTGGAGGAGCGCAAAGTCTCTAACACCATGATGTCATCATGGAGGAGTGGAAGTGGATTCAAGT
This sequence comes from Pholidichthys leucotaenia, assembly GCA_020510985.1. Lineage (NCBI taxonomy): Eukaryota > Metazoa > Chordata > Actinopteri > Cichliformes > Pholidichthyidae > Pholidichthys > Pholidichthys leucotaenia. Next base: position 353,515,580 of record CM035842.1, on the reverse strand, counting down.
GGCAACCTGTGAAGCTCTAGTGAACTCCATGCCCAAGAGAGTTAAGGCAGTGCTGGAAAATAATGGTGGCCACACAAAATATTGATACTTTGGGCACAATTTGGACATTTTCACTAGGGGTGTACTCACTTTTGTTGCCAGCGGTTTAGACATTAATGGCTGTGTGTTGAGTTATTTTGAGGGGACAGCAAATTTACACTGTTATACAAGCTGTACACTGACTACTTTACATTGTATCAAAGTGTCATATCTTCAGTGTCGTCCCATGAAAAGATATAATAGAATATTTACAAAAATGTGAGGGGTGTACTCACTTTTGTGCAGTACTGTACGCCAAAGACAACAAACTGTGTTATGGGTGCCTAAAACCCAGTCACGGCGCAAAGGAATGCTGGCTCCGTCACACGTGGCTTGTGCAAAGGACAGCAGCCTACCTGTCTTCATGACGACAGCTACGGAGAGGGTGAAAACAAGGTAAACTAACTAACTAACTAACTAACCTGCACTTATATAGCGCTTTTCTAGTCACAAAGACCACTCAAAGCGCTTTCATTAATACTAACCCTCTATTCTAAGGGCCTATAGGAAACAGATATCTAGGGACAATTTAGAACAGCCAATTAACCTAACATGCATGTCTTTGGCATGTGGGAGGAAACCGGAGAAATCCCGGGGTAAACCCACGCAACACGGGGACAACATGCAAACTCCACACAGATCACTGTTGGTCGGGGGCTGGGATCGAACCCACGATCCCACGATCCCCACAATCCCCCGGCCAAGGGTAAACTGTGCTGCCGCAGTGCTAACCACTGCGCCACCGTGCAGCCCTTGTTTTCCTTGTAAAGGAAAACAAGGGAAATCCCATGCAACACAGTGAAACGAAACCAACATCTACTCTGTCCGTCAATGTCACCAGCCAAGGTCAGTCGGCAAACACCTCCATGATAGTGCCAGTGCGGGTCTCCAACGACAAGGATCCATCCAGAGAGAAACTTGTGTATGCCCTGCTGGATACACAAAGTGACACAACATTCATTGAACAAGATGTAAGTAATGAACTGCAGCTAACTATTTGCCTAATTAAACTAAAACTCATCACCATGATGGGAGAAAATATGGTTTTGAAAAGCAAAAGGACATCAGGCCTGCATATGAGAGGTTTCTGTCACGGTGGCCCTCGCGAGCCACCATAAGATGCCAACAAGTCACCGGTGAGTTTGCAATGATGTTTTATTAAGGGTAAAGGAACAGAGGATAACACAAAGTAATGGAAAGGAACGAGTCTCGATGGGCTAAAACACACTATGACGAAAAACAGGATCACAACAGAGTAACTTACAATTGTAGACGATGAAAAGACTGCGTCTGAGCCGGGGAATGCCCAATGCGTCAGACCATGAGGAGTCTTGACGGGAGTTTAACAGAGACTGCTGCATCGGGCTGCATTCAGCGTCCGCCTTTTATGCCGGATGCTAATGAGCCCTGAATGCAGCACAGCTGTTCGGCTTTGACAGCAGGAAGCTTCCCCAAGCGCTGTCACAATAAGAGCCCGGGGAGCCAGAGGGGAAACACTGCTGTCAAAGCCTGAAGAGGATTATGTATGACCCGAGCGCGGACGAGATCAGCGCTCGGATCATAACAGTTTCAATTCCACTGCGCACATTAACCTGCCCCCTGCTTATGCCAAAGACCGTATACCTGTGAACAGGGAGCATATTCCAATGCACAAAACAGCCAAAGGATGGTGCCATCTCACCTCAATAGCAGACCAGATATCGCTGCTGCTTAGTTGTGAAGTGGGGCTACTGATCAGCTACAATTGTCCAAGAACTTTCGCACCCAGACGGGTCATAACAAGAAAGGATGATGAACCTTTTGCTATCTAACAGACGTAGGGCTGACTATTGTCAGCTGTTCGGCACCTCACTCTGATTCCCTGTTCACCAGCCAATACCATAGAGTAACCGTGAAGGAGCTACCTGCCATGACTCCTTTGGATGCCCTCAGAATTCTCGAGACTGGCTTCAGAGAAACTCAGGGAAGTTATGAAACAGTCTCTCAGGAGTATTTGATCTTTCTTGAGAAGTTAAAGGAAAATTTAAAGAAAAATGAACATGCACATTATGAAATGCCCCTCCCATTCAAGGAAAGGCCATGCTTACCTGCAAACAAGCAACTTGCTGTTGTCAGGTAATGTCTCAACTGTAACAGATTAAGTGGGTCAGACATGGTTAACCCAATAGCTTCATTCTCCTTTAATGCACTGACTACAGTTTTATGCATTTGATAGAAATGGTTTCATACTGTTTTTTTTTTAATGTTTTGGAATGTGTAATTAAGGCTCTTGCATATGTTTTGATAGACAAGGAAGGCCGTAAGTTAATTTTGGATTGCTCTATCTGTTGGTCACGCCTTTTTGCTCCATGATCTGTTGTTTATGCCTTAGGGATCCAGTAGAGGGAGTTAGCACTCTGCATCTCAATACAGACGAGTGAAGGCAGCAGATGCGTGTGTGATCATTTCTGCTTCCCTCACTACCTTTTTCCCTATTTAAAGCGTACCTATGGTGGTCGTGAAAAAAAAGATATTATATTGAGCCCCTGTCTCACGTTCTAGTTCAAGTTTAAGTTGAAATTCACGTTCAAAGCAATTTGATATAAATCCATTGCTGATGTGCTGGTTCAGCTATGTCAGCAAAACATGGGTACAGCCATACTAGCGGCTACATGAACTTCCAGGACGCTTCCTGTGATGTAATTTCGTGGCTACCGTGATCTGGATCAGTATTGGCTGAGCCTCGAGTACCCGGATGTGCAGCGGCTTTGGGGATATTTAAATTCAAATTCAAACGTTTATTTCAAACTCAAGGTTCATATTAAATGCAGAACTAAAACGAGTAGAAAATAAATAAATAAATGCTTAAATTCAGCGGGCCGTCTTTTGTGATCTGAGCTCGTAAAGGCCAATGATTCTAATGCGATCTGAGTACCCGGATGTGCAGCGGCTTCGGGGATATTCAAATTCAAACGTTTATTTCAAACTCAGGGTTCATATTAAATGCAGAACTGAAACGAGTAGAAAATAAATAAATAAATGCTTAAATTCAGCGGGCCGTCTTTTCTGATCTGAGCTCGTAAAGGCCGATGATTCTAAAACTATGTGATCTGAGTACCCGGATGTGCAGCGACTTCGGGGATATTCAAATTCAAACGTTTATTTCAAACTCAGGGTTCATATTAAATGCAGAACTAAAACGAGTAGAAAATAAATAAATAAATGCTTAAATTCAGCGGGCCGTCTTTTCTGATCTGAGCTCATAAAGGCCGATGATTCTAAAACTATGCGATCTGAGTACCCGGATGTGCAGCGGTTTCGGGGATATTCAAATTCAAATTCAAACGTTTATTTCAAACTCAGGGTTCATATTAAATGCAGAACTAAAACGAGTAGAAAATAAATAAATAAATGCTTAAATTCAGCGGGTCGTCTTTTCTGATCTGAGCTTGTAAAGGCTGATGATTCTAAAACTATGCGATCTGAGTACCCGGATGTGCAGCGGCTTCGGGGATGTTCAAATTCAAATTCAAACGTTTATTTCAAACTCAGGGTTCATATTAAATGCAGAACTGAAACGAGTAGATAAATAAATAAATAAATGCTTAAATTCAGCGGCTTGTCTCATCTGATCTGAGCTCCTAACTGCCGCAACACGGAAGATGATTCTAAAACTATATACAGAGTAGCAGACACTCAGTGCTCTTGTAAAAACAAAAACATACAATGCGATATGGATATCGCAACATGGCGGAATGTAAAGCCTTTGGATGTCTGAATAATAAGCGAAAAAAACAAAGAAACACTTTTTTTGTGTACCCAAACCCAGCTCACCTTGTCAGAAGATCGGAGCGGAAACAGGGCACAGACGAATAATTTCAGACGAAATTGCGTTGTGTGTGAGGACCACTTCGTCACTTTAACCCTCAGAAGACCTTTCTGGCTCAAACATGTAGCCATGTCGCCCGAATTCTTCCGCACAGTCAGAAAATTCGGCCATAATAGAACAAAAACAACGGACAACAGCACCGTAATCACGGGGAAACGCTGATTATTGTCTTTTCGTATCCACGAAGTGACGTCACATCCGCAAGTGTCATGGCTGCGCCCACAGTTTTCATTGGCTGCCCATGGCCAAGGTCCTATTTGAATATATGTCTGGTGGTACATGGCTGGCAAGAATTATTTACCAAAATAAGAAATACTTTTTCATAATGTTTTCAAGTTAAATGCATCTTCACGACCACCAGAGGTACGCTTTAAGGGTACAACATTTGGAGGGACCGCTGGGATGGTTTGGCTGGAGGAGTGTTAAAATCCTGATTCTTTGATTGAAGGATCCAAGAATAAGCCGGAGATTTCTTCAGTTTAAAGATGCAACATTTATTTAGAGGTCACATGTAAAGCAAGCGGCGCTGGGTTCAGCGTGATGCAGCCCCGTCAGGAGCGTCGCCAGACTGACCGCGACTTCCGGGTGCAACTTACATTCATCTTCTCGGGTTGGTTAGACCAACCCTGTACAATAGGATGGGCTTGTACGCAACCGTCTGATTGGTCAGTTTAACTCTGACGTGAACAGGCCATCCGCTATTCACATTAACTGTCCCCTAAAATGTACTATCAAAAGTGTGTGTGTGTTGTTTTGGGTGTATAACTAATGTAATAGACCTGACTAAAAGAAGTGAGAGAGAGAGAAGAAAGAGGGCTCTATAGCTCTGCCTAATTCCTGTTTATCAGAGTTTAACACAACAAATTTGTTCATTTTTTTTTTTCATATATATTTTTTCGTATATTTTTTTATATATTTCTGCAAAGTGTGGTTAGTCTGAGTAAATAACTGCATATATTCCTGTATATATTTGCATCCTTTTATAGAAACGTGGACAGACTGTAATTTACTGTACATACTCTGTTGTCATTGAATCCTTATTTAAATCCTCCACCTGAACAACGAGAGCAAGTTTTTAGCCAAAGTGAAATTCCTTGTATGTGTTGTGCATACTTGGCCAATAAAGCTGATTCTGATTCTGATTCTGATTCTGATAAGAATGTAAAGAGAATATGTATAGAATATGTGTAGGGCATAATGGGAGATTACCTACAGAATTATTATTTTGGCACTCTAACTTTTTATAACCATTTCACTCCCCCCTTTGACATGATTTTATCATGTCAACCATACATGGTGTGAGAGACGCTAGCGGTTAGCAGATGGTGAATAAGGTAGGTCCCTACATTGTGTGTCAACCCAGTCAGTCAACCCAAGATAGGCTTGCACCATTGGTTCTGCTACCCTTGCCTCCCCACTTGTGGACACCCCAGCACAGTGCAGTGATGTCTAAGAGGGCGTACCGAGGCAACTCGTCCTTGTCCAGATGAACTGCAGTCACGTAATTGTCCTTGTTCACCAAGTCCTGCACCCCCACCGAGGTCCCCTCCTGATCATCATGTGAATAGTTCTTTGTCCGGTGGAGTGGATCATGTGGAGGTCATAAGGTCGAACAGGGTCAATCCACGAAGCCCACAAAACCGTTTGTCCACTGGTTGACCTTTGCCAGGGCTCGCATCATTCAGCTGCAGTCATCACATGGTTGCAACAGAGGTTTGACCTTCCTCTATGTCTGCTTCCTGTATCTGCAGCTGTGGAGCACAGTGCCATCTTGTAGAATCAAAACAACTGTGTGCCCACGCTCTCAGAGGCACATCTTGTCCCATGAGGTTTATAGGAAAGTCTGGTGGATGCAGCACAAAGTAGACAACATCCAGTCCAACCAGTGAACAGTTCAGTGCTGCTGTCCCAGGGATGCCACCCACCGGTAGTTGGACAGAGGTAGAGATGCTGGTGTTGATGAAGCTCGAGCCCCTGTGCCCACCGTAGCTTCCACTGTGAGGAGTAGCGTTGGAAAATGCCGTCTCCTCCGTGTGGCTGATCTGGCTTCACCTCGGATGCTGGAGGTGCGGTGGGTGCGCATGGATACCAGTCCATCCTTCTTCTAGGGACTGAAGTCATACAGTCACTAGCCCTACGACCTCTTTCTACGTCGCAGGCATACGTTGTGATGGTCTGGTGTCCCCCCCCCCCCCTGCATGCACGCACCCTACACCTTTGCTTGGGTGTCAATACAAAGGGCTCGGACAGGACAGGATCAATAATGGCCTGAGGGGTTGTCACCACAATGGCTGGAGCCTGTACCGTTTTATCCTTATTCACTACATCTGTAGTTGACAATGTGCTGTTGTATCTCCCATTAGCCTTGAGTGTGTGATTTTCGGCTATATGCAAGCTATGGGCAGTGATGGTGTTGTGATGAGTGTGCTGGGTAATGGGAGCTATGTGTTCAGCAGTAGATTTGTTATGGTGAGTGAACTGGGTGATGAGAACTATGTGTTGCAGTGTAAGTAGGTAGTAAACAAAATCGTTCAAAGTTAGGAGACAACCTTATCCATGCTTGTTGTATTCAGGCCTCTAGAGCTTCTAACCTTCACAATTATCCTAACTGCCTAACCGTAATTAGCATGATGGAAATAAATACGCAAGAATACTATAAGTCTCACACCCCTATGTGTGTATGGTGAGCTATGTATGATTTATGTATTATCGGTAGCACATTGTGTTTACAAATAACCCGTGATAGCACAATGGTCTTCCTCATCATCATCATCCATCTTGGGGTCTTCAGCTCCTCCTCTGGACTCAGCAATTGGTTTCTATGAGGAGGTATGAGATATGCAAGATTTGCTGATGACTACTACTGTGGAAAATTGCATTTGGAGGTTTAGCTCATTTATCAATATATGTGATCCTGGCATACAATGAGCACAAAAAGTTAGAGCTTCGTTTATTCCTGCAGGCCCTGCATCATCAGGGTGTTTCCTACAGGACTGATGACGCTATGACATCTGCTGCTTTTGGTTTTATGACCTGGTTAACACCTTTCTGGGCTTCTGAATATATGGTCTATAGTGTCATACTCTGCTCCTTTTGTTAGATCTATATCGGTTTAACCTTTTACCATAATAAATTTAGAATTTGCTTCAAATTTTTCTCATCCCCTCGTTTGTTAATGCTTGGTCATGATGTCAAGATTGGTCATATAGGAGATTTCTGGGCATCAATGTGCACAGCCTTTTGTGCTGTGGTTACCCAGTTAAGAGACAATGCGTATGTTTCTAATTTTGGAGAATATTTTATCTTAAGGTCAGGTGTTGGTTTTCCATGGATGGCTATATTCCCCAGTAGAAGTGACAAAATGTCCAACATTTTCTAATCCATGTGTTTGGGTCTAACCAGCGGGATGTGTGGAACCCCCCATAGGTTGAAATGTCTCTTATCCTCTTCAATTAGGACAATGGATGCTTCCACACATTTCCTTGTTTACCAGTCCAAGTTTTATGACCAATCTGGAGGATGGATTTGCAAATAATGGTTGTTCATAATTTGGATCAGATCCATTCAATTGCCTATAGTACATGGCATACAATGCTACTTTTACAGATGTTTTTTTTCCACAATATCTTTATTGAACCTTTTTTTTTTTAAACAAACATGACACAAACAATCAAACACTAACACTAAAGTACTACAAAAAAAAAATGCACTAAAAACACCAACAACCACCAACAAAATCAAGTCTTCAACAATGCTCCTCTGTTTAGTCTAGACAATCCATTACATAAGTATACATATTATGTTCACCAGTTTGGAATTTACAAGGTCCACACACATCATTCACCTTCTTCTTCAAGAGTTATGTTTAAATTTTTTACATGATCAATAAAAGGTCTCCATATATTCTCAAACACAATTTCCTTTGATTTCAGTATATATGTTATTCTTTCTAATGGAAGGTTTGTTAACATCTGTCTAACCACTGAGTCACATCTGGTCTATGAGTCTTTTTCCACAGTAGTGCAATACATTTTTTGGCATTAAGCAAACTGAGGTCTATGAATGTTCTTTCACTTTTATTAAAGTTATGCTTTTCTGGGTACAGACCCCCACAAAAACGTTTAGGATTCAAAATGATTTGTTTTGAGATTATTTTTTCAATTGTTACCCTCACCTCTTCCCAAAACATTCTTATTCTACATTCCCATACACAATGAAATAGGGTTCCTTTACTTTCCATGCATTTTGTGCATGTATCTGGTATATTTTTGTTATATCTATTTAACTCCTCCGGTGTAACATACATCCGCATTAACCATTTGAAATGTATCAATTTAAGACGTACATTTATTGATTTGGTTTGGGCTTCTGTACAAGCCAATTCCCATTGTTCCTCTGAAATTTCAATTTGCAGATCTTCTTTCCAGTAGTTTAATCTTTTCTGTGAATTTTCACTTGAGGATAGTGTCAATGAGTTATAAAACTCTGAAATAATACCCTTTCTTTTACTATCTTTCATCAACATTTTTTCCAAGGATGAGTAAATAGGTCGAGTGAGAGCTTTATTTTGATTTGATCGAATAAAGTTTCTAAGTTGAAGATATTTAAAAAAAAATGTGTTCTATTAAGATTAAATTTGACCCTCAGCTCTTCAAAAGACATTATGTTATCTGCACATGGCAAATATAAATCTTGAATCTTTTGAATCCTTTTTAAATTCCATACTTTAAATACAGCGTCCGCTCTTCCTGGTTTAAAATATTGATTACCCCATATTGGGCTAAATGGTGACAATAACTGTGGTTCTTTTAAATAATTTTTAGCTTCACACCATATTTTGATCATATGCTTTACATATGGATTTTTAACTTGTTTTTGTAATTTTTTTGCCGAATCTGAGTATATGAATATGGGAAGAGGTAAAGGTAAATTGTATGATTCCATTTCAGTCCAGTGAGGGAGATCATTTAATGAAAAATAATATGTCATAGACCTCAGTTGTGCCGACCAATAATACAACATAAAATTTGGACATTTCAGACCTCCACGATCAAATGGTAAATATAATAAAGACAGACGTAATCTAGCCCTCCTGTTGTTCCATATAAATTCCACTAACTTTTTTTAATTCTTGAGAATAAATCTAAAGGTGGTGGTAAGGGAATGTATTGAAATAAATAAAGTATTTTAGGTAAAATATTACTTTTAAGTATACTGATTCTCCCGATCATCGACATTTGTAGTGACATCCATCTCTGAATTGACTCATTGATATCTGTCATTAAGGCTTCATAGTTGACACTGGCGACTGATTCTAGCTTAGGCACAATTTGGATTCCTAAATATTTAAACTGATTTACAACGTTGAATTGATTTACCTCAGGGTCTGGGTAATTTCTCTGGGTCTCATTTAGCATTAATATTGAAGATTTAGTTTTATTTATTTTATATCCTGATATTTCCCCAAAATTCTTTATTAAATTCAACAAGGTCGGAATTGATTTTTTTTAGATTCGACATAAACAAAATTATGTCATCGGCGTACAGGGAGATTTTATGTTCTGTTAGTCCAACTTTAATTCCATATATTTGTGAATGTAAACGTATCGCCATCGCTAAAGGTTCAATTGCCATAGTAAACAGTAAAGGTGAAAGTGGACAGCCTTGTCGACATCCTCTATTGATTTTTATTGATTTTGAAATATTGTTATTTGTTAGGATTTCTGCTGTAGCATTATTGTATATTATCTGAACCCATTTTATGAAATTATTTCCAAGTCCAAACCTTTGTAAAACTTCAAAAGAAAGGGCCATTCGACCTCTATCAAAGGCCTTTTCGGCGTCCAGTGATAGGAGAGCTGTATCCGGTGCTTCTTTATTAAAATAAATAATATTAAATAGTCTTCTTACATTATGGAAGCCCTTGTCTTCCCTTTATAAAGCCATTCTGATCTCGATTAATAATATTTGGTAAAATTTCTTGTATTCGTCTTGCTAAAATTTTACAGATTATTCTTAAGGTCGGCATTTAATAGGCTTATTGGTCTCATATTTTCACATTTATTAGAGGGCTTACCTGGTTTTGGCAACAGTATAATTAAGGCATTATTCATGTATGATGGTAAATTATTATTTGAAATGCTTCTAAAACCATTTCCAAAAAAGGTTTTATTAATTTATTCTTAAATTTTTTATAAAGGTCAACTGGAAGACCATCTGGTCCTGCACTTTTTCCTGATTTCATATTATCAATGGCTAGCCCAACTTCTTCTTGACTAATTTTAGACTCCAATATCTCCCTGTTTTCATTTGGAGTACACGGTATAGATAGTTCGTTCAAAAACCCATTTAGTTTTGTTAAATCAGATTCATTTTTGGTATCATATAATTTTTCATAGTAATCTCTAAAGGCTCTGTTAATTTCTAAAGGATCTATAACTACCTGTCCGTTACTTATAATACTGGTAATTGGTGTTTTAATTTCTAATTGTTTAATCTGCCATGCCAATAATTTTCCTGATTTTTCACCTTGTTCATAAAAAGATTGTTTCAATCTTAGAAGACTCGAGGCAGCTCTATTCGCTGATTTTTTGTCGTATTCAGCTCTCAAAATCAGTAATTCATTCTCCAACCTTGGATCACTTCCTGCATACACTTTTTCATGAAGATTTTTATTTTATGTTCCAATTGGGCTCTCTCCTCTCGAGTCTTCTTAGATTTTGAACCTGTATAACTAATAATATGTCCCCTAATAAAAGCTTTGAAAGCCTCCCACTTTACACATGCTGATGTTTGTGTAGTATTGATATCAAAGAACTCATCTATCTGTTTTTCTATGTACTTGACAAATTCCTCATCCTGAAGCCATTTATGCTGAAATTGCCATCCTACCTGATTCCTTTGTCAATTTCTTATCTACATATACTATACAGCAGGGTGCATGATCAGAGATCACGATGTTATCATAAAAAGCAGTTTTTGAATCTTGGACCTTAATTCTGTGGAAATCAAAAATAATCAATACGTGAGAATGTCTTGTAGGTACTGGAATAACAAGAGTAGGCTTTGACTTGTGGTTTCATTTCTCTCCATATATCTAGCAATCTCAATTCTTTCATAAAATGATTAATGGTCATCCCTACATCCATTGTGCGTACAGTCCAGTCCTGTTGATCTATCTATACTGGGATTCAATGTACAATTAAAATCCCCTGCTATTATATGTTGCCCTGTAAGTGATGATAAGATAAGAAATAAATTAGCAAAGAACTTTTGATCATCTATATTGGGACCATATAGGTTCACCAAATTTATATTTTCTAATAGCAAAGATCCTTGAATGATTACATATCTTCCAAATTTGTCTCCAATTACATTTTTCACTTGAAAATGGACTGATTTATGTATGAGAGTCATAACTCCCCTGGCTCGGGATGAAAATGATGAGGTGAAAACACTTCCTTGCCATCTACTCCTAATTCTTTTTACATCCTCCTCTATTAGATGAGTTTCTTGTAAAAACACAATTTTTGAACCCATGTCTTTTATTTTATTCATAACTTGTTTAAGTTTTTTTAAATTTTGTAGACCTCTGCAATTCCATGAAGTTAAATTAAGATTAACGCTTTGGTTTATGATCAATAGGGAGTTTGGGATTACCTTGCAGTGTAAACATGCTCATACAGAGAAGCAAAAAAATGAGTGGTTGAACATTCATCCTACAAACTACACACAAACAAATTCCCCCTTCCCACACTTGTGGCAAACCCCCCAAAATCAAAAGAAAAATTCCGTCTCCCGATATAGCCATCGACTGCTCCACATCCACGAGGATCAGCCTAAGCCACTCCTTCTTCATCCTCCCAATCACCCTAACTCTACTGCTTTTAATGACGTAACATTAACTCTCCTCTGTAGTTTTCCAACTTAACTCCAAAATTTTTAGCAACTTTGTACATCATAGTTTTGTTTTGTTTGTTTTTTTAATTATATAATGCAATCTATATTTTGTAAACTTGCTATTTGCTTCAAGTCAGTCAGATGCCTGTGCAAATGCTTAATTATTCTACCTTATATTTTGTTCATGCTTAGCTCCCACCAGTCTCTTCTTCTTGGATCTTCTTGATAAACTCCTGCGCCTCCTCTGGGGTCTTCAAGATGTGGGTTCTGCCCCCATACGTGGTCAGCAGTCTCGCAGGATAGGTTACACCATGACGAATCCCAAGGTTGCGCAGCTCCTTACGTACGGGATCATACTGCTTCCTCAATTGTTGGATTCCTGTGGCCCAATCTGGGTAGAACCGCACCTGCTGATCCTGGTGTTTAATCTCTCCTTTAGCTCGTGCTGCGTTGAAGATCTTCATCCTGTCTCTGTTGCTGACAAACTTCATAATTAAGGTCCTCGGTGGTCCCTTATCTCTCCGTGGGCCAATACGATGCGCGCCCTCCAAAACCACCGCCGGCCGCAGCTCCGCACTGCCCAGCGCCTCCGGAATCCACTTTTCCAGAAAGGAACACGGGTCCCGACCTTCGGATTCTTCCGGTAGACCCACCAGCCTCAAGTTGTTCTGTCTCGACCGGGATTCCAAATCCAGAATGTTTTCTTCCAGACATTTATTTTTTTTTTCCAAAGTGCGCACCTTTAATTGGAGACAATTGACTTCATCTTCAGCACTGGAAATACGAAGCTCCATCTGCGCCATTCGTTCCACACAGTCACCCAATTCCTTTCTCATTCCTTCCAACGCTGCCATAATCCCATCAAATCTAGAGGAAAAGTCCGCTCTCATTGAACTCATAGCCGCCAGCAACGCACCTGTGTCGCTTCCCGCAGCTCCCGCGCCGTTGTTAGCTTCCTTCGCCATATTTGGTGCTTTCTCTGCTGCGTCACAGACCTGAAAGTCCGTTAATTTGGACTGTTTCTGCGGCTCGCTTTTTCCTCTACTTGGTTTTCCAGCCTTAGGCTTCACCGACATATCCTCGCTCAAACGCTGGGATACGTTCTGTCCCAAATGAGAGAGTTATTTGCCGATTTTTTTTCTCCAGAAGCAGAGCAGAGTGAGACGTGTCCTTCTTACGTGGCAGCCATAACCGGACACTTTTACAGATGTTGATAGGTATTCTACTAGTAGCTTGCCATTTGCAGAATTTAACTGTTACTTTTTCTGACTTTGAAAAGTCCTGTATGTCATTACCCTGAGTTACTACTTTACATGCACCTGCACCATACAAATTTATTTGAAGTACCTTGAACCTCAGAGTCAGGTAAATGGAAGATGTCTGTCATTTTTTTAATAATTTAATTTTTGCTAATTTTCTGTATATGTGTAGAAGTGAGTCCATTTATCTGTTCTAGTTTTAAGCATGCAGTCCAGTTTTTCCATGGTGGGTGTGGACCATGGGCGCCTCCCTCCTAGCCAGCAGCCGGTTTTGCCATCACTTAGTTTCCATTGTGGGGCACGCTCCCTCCTCCTCCTCCTCTGCTGTCCTCCCCCTCCTCCTTTTGGCTTCCTTTAATAAAAGAAACAGATTCATGGGGAGCATCAGGCTCCCCGTGTGTCAGCCATTCCATAAATAAGTGTGGGTTTTTCCTTCAAATTTTATTTTCCTTTCTTATCTAGATTTTCAACTTTGGGTCAAGAAAGGAACTGGTTCAAAGCCTTTATTTAATTTTTGCTAATTAATACAAGATGGAATGATAAGATTAACGCTCCACAATGCAAACAGATATTCTTTGTACTGCTGTAATTGAATGCTGTGTGGATTTTTTGTGTTGTACTGCATACACCTTCATGCTGCTACTCATTTTTGCCACTCAGTGTTTATCTGCCAAGAGTTCTGTTCGGTGGTTGTCTTGTGTGTAATTGTATAATCAGAGGAGTTAATTTGACCTTGTTGGATTGATATATTGTTCTGTTCCTTTCTTTTAATCTAATCTATCCGAAAAATAAAGATTCATTCATATTTATACGGTCTTTATGTAGCTACTCAATAATTTGCATACATGGTATCATTTTAGATGAGAAAGCACACCAACCTCTCAGCTTTATGGCTGAGAACATTGTGATCAATTAGCTTAGTTTTACTGTTAGAGTCACTCCCTGTTTGTTAAAAAAGATGCCAACTCACAAAATGCCTAATTTAAGACTTCAAGACAGCAAATCTTAAATTACCTAGTACTTTTCTATCTGTTCCTGTCCCACTGTCCCCCTTTTGAAACAGAACAGCATTAACAAAGCCGTTCTTTTTCAACATCCAAATGGGGACCATGTAGGGGAGGATACCCATTGTGTTGCTAATTGGGGGACCGCCCTGGGTGCCTTTGTGAGTGTTGTTGTGGGAAGTATTGAGCCCAGTGGTCCCGTGGTGGCCTCTGTCTCTATTATTAAACCTCTGACCATCTCCTGTGGCCCTGCAGCTGATACTGATAGGGCAGATTAGGTGGGGGGGGGGGGGGTCTGGTTAGGGTCCATATTGTTGTGATGTGAAGTCCTGGGGTGCATAGATAGAGTTTGGTGGGGCATGGGTATGGCTTTTTCTAAAAATAGTTCAGTTTGCTCAGTATGTGATTTTGGCACCTCTCTGATAGGGCTTTTAGTAAATGAGACTGCTGGTCAATTATACTGAGATGTGATTTTAGCGGTAGTTTTAGCACCAGTTATGCAATCCTTAATTCTCGTGAACACGTGCTGACTACAACTGATTCACGAATACTGTTTATGCACACTTAGAGAATATATGAGTAGTTTACTGAATCTGGAATGGCTTGTTAGCACCAACACAGCTTCCTGACAAAATATGTATGGCTTACGCAGACTAACATTTAAATGTTCATGAATGAGATTCAATATTTGAGACTATGTCTGAAGGTAAATGGAAGCAACAATATAATTTATTGTACTTACGTGTGCTCAGTTGATCCTCTTTGACCCATCTTTTGATGTCCCTTTGTTTTGCATTCTTTTACTGTTGTTGTGGAGGGAGGAGGGGGTCGCTAAGCGATGGCATGGAGGGGGAGGGTGGACGCAGCCAATTCCAGGGGGCCTGAAGAGGGTCCCACACGGTCGCTGGGGGAGTTATGATCCACAGCCACCAATATCGTCTCAGATTAATAGAGAAACAGACAAGCTGTTAAACAGCGTGTTTTTGTCCTTTTCCATTTTATCGTGTTTATTGATTATTTTGCTTTTGTTCTCACTGTTGCAGCATAAGTCTCTTATTCTTACGTTTTTTCTTTCTTTCTTCCAATCGTTTCTCCATATTTTCTCTTGTGTCCTGCACAAAACTTTAACAATTCATCAGCTTTCAATTTTTCTCTAAAACCAAATTTCCCTTTCCATTTTCTGTCCACTCTCACTTCCACAATGCTCATCCCACAACTCCTATCTATTTATTTAAATATTCATTCATTCATTTATTTTTATTTTATTTTATTTATTTATGTATTTACTTATTTATTTATCTATTCCAATTTGCAATTTTCCTCTTTTCTTTATTTAAGTTACCTCACCTTTATATATTGTCCACCTAGGATTTTTCTACACTTTTATTGTATAAGTAGGAATAACTCTTTTCCCCCCCTCTGCCCAATTTAAAGTTGAGCCTTTTCTCTCCTTCTGAATGGGCATGGTTTTGCCTCACTACATCAAACCCGCATAGGCGGGTGAGGGAAGACTTTATTTTGCCGTGCACAGACTTAAAGCTTTCCTTTCAGCCAGAGAGATAAGGTTTCAAATTTATTAGGAAGATTTGAAGCCCTATTTAGCAGTAGATTTATGAAAGGATGCACTTCCTACATTTGGCCACACGATGGAGGCACTGTGCCGCAGCTTGAAGGCGGTTCAAGATGGCATTTACTCGCATATGCACACTGAATGCCACATGGCCGCCTCTGCCACGTTCAATTGTGAACGCACAAGATGGCCCCGGAGCCTATTGTCCACAAACCATGACTTGTTCTTCAAAGAAACTGGAGCGCTGCCTCCTTAACTTCAGCTGTAAACATGCCAGAATAACCTTACAACTTTAATTTAGCGCTCCATTTTAACACTGTTACCTCAAATAATCTCCTTTCAGAAACCTTTTTTTTATTATTACTTATTTTGTACCCGTAGGTAGATTTGTTTTGCAGTCTGGTGACAAGCCACCAGCTGCTGGTCGCTGCGTGCGCAAGCGCCCTGTATCCCTAACCTGCATGTTTTTGGCATGTGGGAGGAAACTGGAGAAATCCCGGAGTAAACCCACGCAACACGGGGAGAACATGCAAACTCTACACAGATCACTGTTGGCCAGGGGCAGGGATCGAACCCACGATCTCATGATCCCCGCGATCCCCCGGCCGAGGGTAAAAGTGTGCTGCCGCAGTGCTAACCACTGCGCCACCGTGCAGCCCGTTCAACCTGTTTAAACAATCTCAACTCCACTCAAGAGTGGCTGGCAAATTACCTCCCTCCTTTGTGAAAAAGCACACACTCGCCTTTGTTCCCCACACAGCCCAAAGAGCGCCATTAGTTAAATCATAATATGGGAAAAGGTTAATAGATATTCCCAACCCCATTATTGGTCAAACCACACATTAAACCCCTAAAGACACAGAATTAACAGACATCAGTATGCACACTAGACACTACAATACAAGCAGTAGCTATTTTTATTATTATGGCCAGTCGCTCACTAAGGAATGGTTAAGAGATTCTTGCGCTGTACCTTAAATTATTAATAAAAGGTTGGGGTTTTTTTCTCATTACCGGCACCAGGCTAGCCCTGGTTCCCTTATTTGAGGAGATGAACATGGTTGATTTCGCTGTTCCCTAAGTCTCGTTATTTCGGAACAGACTGCATCTGAAATACTTCAGTTCCGGCACCAGGCTAGCCCTGGTTCCCTTATTTGAGGAGACGAACACAGTTGATTCTGTTGTTCCCTAAGTCTCATTATTTCAGAACAGACTACATCCGAAATATTTCAGTACTGGCACCAGGCTAGCCCTGGTTCCCTTATTTGAGGAGACAAACACTGTTGATTCCGCTGTTCCCTAAGTCTCATTATTTTGGAACAGACTGCATTCAAAATACTTCACCCACGTGGCATCATTCCTTAACGGCATCGGGTCAGACAGTTAAATCCCCCCCGGCATCAGGCTAATCCTGGCTATTTTTAATTTGGAAGATGGGCACGGCCATTGCCCCTAAATCTTATTAAGTTCTGGGTGCAGACTGCATCCCAGAACCTCACCGATCTGTCCAACTTTAAACAGAGGGCATTTTCACTGGGGCTTCGGCAGGTACCCCAGTACAAGCGGTACCCTGTCTTAAAGCTCAGTGCTATACTGATTTAGACAATCGTGGCTTCGCTCCCCAGCAGCATCAGGTCGAACACTTTAAATGGCTCCCCCGGCATCATGTCACTAACCCTGGCTATTTTCATTTGAGGAGACAAACCCGATTGATTATTGGTCACCCTGGCTCCCTAACTCTCATTATTTTGGTTCAGACTGACTCCAAAATGTTTTATCATTTGATGGACCATACACCCGTGAATTGTACATCCATGATCACAACTATCCTACCTCAGACTGAAAATAGGACATGTGCACTTTCCTTTGAAACTATCTGACTATTTGGTTAGACTTTTCATGTGACTCCCAACTAAATTATAAAATTTGGAGAGCAGATATACCCCTTATTCAGACAACTGTAAATTTAGTATGGCCAAAGTGCAGAAATTCGTGCAAAAAAGGTTTTCTGCTTACCTTTTTGTTCAGGCGCCAAAGTCGTCTACAAAAGGGTCCTTCTGATCTGTTCCGGCCTCGTCTCAGAATAGTTCAATCCGGGTCACGGCACCAAATTGTTAAAATCCCGATTCTTTAATTGAAGGATCCAAGAATAAGCCGGAGAATTCTTCAATTTAAAGATGCAACATTTATTTAGAGGTCACATGTAAAGCAAGCAGTGCTAGGTTCAGCGTGACGCAGCCCCCTCAGGAGCATCGCCAGACTGACCACGACTTCCAGGTGCAACTTACATTCAGGTTGGTTAGACCAACCCTGTACAATAGGATGGGCTTGTACGCAACCGTCTGATTGGCCAGTTTAACTCTGACGTGAACAGGCCATCCGCTATTCATGTTAACTGCCCCCTAAAATGTACTATCAAAAGTGTGTGTGTGTGTTGGTTTGGGTGTGTAACTAATGTAATAGACCTGACTAAAAGAAGTGAGAGAGAAAAGAAAGAGGGCTCTATAGCTCTGCCTAATTCCTGTTTATCAGAGTTTAACACAACATATTTGTTCATAAGAATGTAAAGAGAATATGTATAGAATATGTGTAGGGCATAATGGGAGATTACCTACAGAATTATTATTTTGGCTCTCTAACTTTTCATAACCCTTTCAGGAGTGTCCCTAAACAGTAGTGGAACCCTCTCGTCAATCATCCTTCAAATTTCCCAGGCATCAGAGAAGTTCAGTCCAGTAGTTAAAGAGGTCTCCAGACAAGTTGGCACTCTGCATCCTGAAGTGAGCAAAAGTGACCACTATGGAGCGGCAAGAAACCAGTAAGGTCTACTAAAGCCTCATTTTGCTGCCAAAGCTAACTTCTCAGATAAAATGGAGTCAGAATGTGAAAAGTTGCAGCTGGAAATTAAAGGAGCACTGTATAAACTGACCGTTGAGCAACTGATAAAGGTATGCAATGCACTACAGATTTCAGGGCAAGCCAAGGAACATGTAACAGGCAAAACTCACAGTAAAGTGATCACACACATAATAACGTACCTGGAACGGGAAGAGTTGTCTGAGTTAGAGGACAAAGGCGTGTCAGCCCTTCTTAATATTCAGGATATAATTGACAAAATCCAAATGGCATCAGTAAATGAGCAGGAAAATGAACTGGGAGAAGAGATAGTGGCTGTGTTATTACAAGAAAAAGAACACTCAATGCATGATCAAGTGGACACGAGCACGATACTCCCGGAAAAAGCAAGCACACCACTGGGGAATGTGCTCACACTGTCCTCTAGTGGTAATATGTGGCGAAAAGATTTTAAGATATCAGGCCAGATTGGTGAGCTGGGGCAGAGATCGGTTAACTTTCTCAAGCCTTATCAGACAGATTGAAAGTGGACTTAGTAAAGGCTACCCAGAACTAGAGATCATTGATGCTGTTATTCATGCCATCACACCAAACCTGCAGATAAGAAGTTACCTAGAAGGAAAAGACAGACTGACACTCCCTGCCCTTCGACGTATTCTTAGATGCCATTATCAGGAGAAAGGGGCTAAAGACTTATATAGACAACTAACGAGTGCGCATGTGCCGGCATCTGTAAACGTCACGTCAAAGCGTTATCTTGTCCACTTCTGTTTGTTTTTATTAACTTCGTTTTTAATTTTTTATCTCTTTTTACTGATATTTGCTTTTTACTTAGTGTTAGCTTAGTGTTGGCCTAGCAGAAATCCTGATCAGACACACAGGTGAATCAGACCTTGGGCAGGGCTGTTCACCAGGCTAGGCTAACCAGTTTTGTTTTGTTTTTTTTTGCTGTTTTTAGCTGTTTTTAGCTAGCTAGCTATCCACTTCTCACCTGGAACGTCATAACTCCATCCCCGACATGTGTCAGCTGTGTGTCCCTCCTTAAGAAGGTTTCTGAGTTGGAAGTGAGACTCTCCAACCTCTATAAGATTTGGGAGGCTGAAGACCACCTAGACACTATAATCCTCAGGCCAACATCGGCCCCGGCAATCGACTCGCAGCTGGCAGAGATGGCCATGATAAGAGGCTACTTACCTGGGTGAATTTATCACATTGCCATCCACTTCCACCCCTGCTCCAGTTTCTTCAGATGTCCAGGACCCCAGCAATAAACACTGGCTTCAGCTCGGAGCTAAACCCAAAGCCCCAGGTGTTTTTTTTTTCATCCTCAATGCACACTCTGGACCTTGGTTGGGCCAACTAGCAAACATCAGCGATTGACCAGACATGGCCACACCTCCTCTCTTCCCTTGCTACTGGAAAACAGATTCGACATCCTTTCCCTGGAAGAGTTTCCCTACCTGGATGTCAATCATCCTCCCATGGCTGCCCCTCCTCCTCCTCCTCCTTCAGTGGCGGCCCAAACCCGCAAGCCCCGGATTAAAACTACTTTAGGTGTGCCAAACTATACACCAGCTCCAAAAAAAAGAGAGCGCATCACCCCACCATCACAACAACAGCATCGGCAAAATTATTCACCACTTCAGAAACCACCGACAAAGCCCCCCCAGATGACACTGGTAATTGGTGACTCGATTATGAGGAACATCAGAAGCAGGTACTGTGTCACTAAATTTTTTCCTGGGGCTAAAGTGTCAGACATTGAGGCTCTTACCCCTGACCTATTAAATGAATTCCCCCACGTTAAAACTGTCATTGTACATGTTGGATGCAACAGCATCCCAGATGAAGCATCTGAGATCTTAAAGAGTGACTTCAGGAGCCTTCTGTCCACTCTTATGAACTGTGGCAGACGTGTGTTTATCTCTGGGCCTTTGGCGCCTTTCAGACGAGGTTGCAATTATTTTAGCAGAACTCTCAGCCTTAATAGCTGGTTGTGTTCTACATGTCCTACTTTTAACATTGGTTTTGTAGACAATTTCAACCTGTTTTGGAACTGCCCATCACTTATGAGGCCAGATGGCATCCATCCAAATAGACTTTGTGCACGTGTTTTAAGGGACAATCTGTTCTATTCCATTCAACGTTTTTTAGTACAGTGACTGAAATTTGGTGCATTAACTCACCCCAAAGTTCCTGGGTCTGCCAACCAGCCCTTCTTTGCTTCCACTTCTCATATTAATCCTGTTAATCCAAATAATCCTCACTGTTTAGATCAGTCTTCAATTCATTACCCCATAGAGATTGTGTCTGTCTCCCGTTACCCAAAATATTATAACCCAAGACAAATACAACATAACTTGATAAATACACACCTTTCTGCAGCTCCTCCTCATCCGCCACACCTCAACTTTGCCCCTGTCTTCCCCCTTAGAGAACCTTTGTCTACTCCCCCGAAGTTAATAAAAATATAATGTATAAACATCCCAAAGTGATTAAACAAAATGTTGGTAAAACTCAAATTAAACATCAAGTCTCTAAATTTAATGATTTGGCCTCTCTTCCTCCTCATAATTTAAAAATTAAATGCGGTTTGTTAAATATTAGGTCTCTAACTCCCAAGTCTCTACTAGTTTATGATCTATTTTACGATCATCAGATTGATTTAATATCCCTTACAGAGACTTGGCTAGGGTAAAATTAAAAGATTTTTCCAACTTCATGGAGATGGTCACTCAAAGGTCTTAAAGGAAAATATCTAAATTTAAAAAAAAAAATGGAACGGCAAGTTAAATAAAGTTTAACAGGGAAAGGGGTATAAAAATAAACGTCAGGAAAGAAAAGAATTAATTCCTAGACGTTTAAAGAAAAACATTAAAATACACAGAAGTTTACACAAACGCAATATTCCGTGTTATCTGGTTTGCAGTGTTCGTAGAAAAAGCATGTGCGAGAAGTCTCCTTTGTTCTGTGGCAGTGAAGAGATCTCTTCTGCAGAAGTGAAGAGAAATGAAGTCTTTGTTCTCCCATAGTGATCTGCTGAGAAGTGCTAGTAGAAGGAGAGGAAGAAGAAAAGGGGCTGAAAAGAGGGTGTCTCTCCTCTTTATCTGCGGACAACTTTCGCGGGTTTCCAGGAATTGGCAGGAGCCCCAGCCAATAGTCTTCCTTCTTGGGCGGGTTTTATGAACTTTAGTCCAATGAACAGGCTTTTGTCTGTAAGGAACCAATGGAATGAAAGAGCTGGAGCCCAGCATATGCTGGGTGATGATTGGCTGATACCGGTCCTCACAGGCTGACATATTTTAATACTGAGGATTCATCAATATACTTATGTATAAAATCTAACCTACTTCAGTGATTCATGCAACTTTATAACTAGTGTTTTTAAATTAACATGCAAGAATAAACATTCATTTAAACATTTTAACATGCACATATTTAAATTCAAGGATTAATATATTTTAAACCCATTATTGATTGTCCATACCGAACATCAGAGTCCATTTGCTTTTCCATGGTGTCCTGAAAAAGAGGATAATCTGAGAATTGAGTTTTGTAACATGAATGCAAGTCAAAAAGGTTCACTGGTTAAATCCAGCATGTCCCAAAGTTGTCAGTAGAGGGCAATGTTGAGCTGTGGATATTTTTGTAGTGACCATATGAGGCACTCCACAAAGGTCTGTTCTTTGTCCACGTTTTATTGGCCAATAAAATGTTCAGGAGAAAGTGTATAAGGAGGAATTCCGGAGACTGGTTTAATAAAGGAATGTTAGTTCAGCTGTGGTCCTGGGATGAAAGAGCAGTTCTTGACTGTCCTTTTCCTGTGTGAAACAATGTCTTTAAGCTGAAGAATAATTTTATTGATGAGCCAAAGCAAAATGATGCTACATTAATGAAAAGCAAAAATCATGTTTTAATTCCTTTGAGGGCCTGGTCCTCAGTATGGGGCATGTTAGCAATCTTAGCTTAAACCCAATTTTCTTTGCCATAGTTTACCATCCTCCCTCAGCCTACTCAGAGTTTTTATCCGAATTTGCTGAATTTTTAGCTGATTTAGTGCTGAAATCACATAGAATAATTATAGTAGTGGATTTTAATATACATGTTGATGTAGATAGTGACTGTCTTAATAAGGCATTCAATTCAATATTAGACTCAATGGGGTTTTCCCAGAAAGTAGAAAATTCTACCCATTATCTCCACCACACATTGGACCTTGTTCTGACTTATGGTATAGAAATAGAAAATCTGGTAGTGTCTCCTCATAATCCTGTACTGTCAGACCATTGTCTGTTAACCTTTGATTTCACTATTTCTGATTATTTGACTCCTAAAGAAAAATATTACTACAGCAGATGTCTTTCAGATGGCATTGTTACCAAATTTTTGCAGATTGTCTCCTCTATACCATGGGTCAACACAACGGAAATAGAAGATGGAGAGCTTGCTCCTTCCATAATTGATAGCATGGTAGATAGTGTTACAGCCTCTCTGCATCAGACTCTAGACTTGGTGGCCCCTTTAAAAAAGAAAAAGTCTAATCAGAGATTTCTAACCCCTTGGTCTAACACAGAAACTCGTAGCTTTAAAAAGAAGTCTCGTCAATTAGAAAGAAAATGGCGTTTCATTAATTTAGATGAATTCTATTTAGCGTGGAGAAATCATCTCCTAATTTATAAAAAAAAATCCCTTAGAAAAGCTAGAGCAAGTTATTACTCTGCATTAATAGAAGAGAATAAGAACAATCCCAGGTTTCTTTTCAACACTGTAGCCAGGCTGACA
The DNA here is from genome assembly GCA_020510985.1 of Pholidichthys leucotaenia. NCBI lineage: Eukaryota > Metazoa > Chordata > Actinopteri > Cichliformes > Pholidichthyidae > Pholidichthys > Pholidichthys leucotaenia. Next base: position 353,492,264 of record CM035842.1, on the reverse strand, counting down.
AAGAGTCAGGACTCTGTCAATCCTCGCATCCCCCTAGAGCTTTCTAGTCAGGAATTTTTGAACTTTTTCAATCCTAAAATTTTATCTATTAGAGATAAAATCAGTCAGATTCTTCCCACCGTAAACTTAAGTACAGCAACTGCTACAATTCCTTCAACTGATATCTGTTTAGATAAGTTTACTCCAATTGACCTTTTAGAGTTAGATAAAATAATCTCCTCATCCAAGCCTTCAACTTGTCTTTTAGACCCTGTTCCTACCATGTTGTTTAAAAAAGTCTTCCCATTTATTGGTAGCCGTATTCTTCAAATAATCCATTCTTCTTTAACTTTAGGTCATGTACCGCAGGCTTTTAAAATTGCTGTAATTAAACCCTTACTCAAAAAGTCAACGCTCGATCCAGGAGTTTTAGCTAAGTATCAACCAATCTCTAATCTGCCTTTCATTTCAAAAATCTTAGAAAGAGTTGTTGCTACGCAATTATTTAACCACTTGCATGGAACTGGTTTATTTGAAGAGTTTCAGTCTGGGTTCAGAATTCATCACAGCACTGAAACAGCCTTAGTGAAGGTCACAAATGACCTCCTTATTGCATCTGATAATGGACTCGTTTATGTACTTGTCATTTTAGATCTTAGTGCAGCCTTTGATACTATCGACCATGATATTGTACTTGATAGATTAGAACACTATGTTGGACTAAATGGAACTTCACTGGCAGTGGTTTAGATCTTATTTATCCAATAGACTTCAGTTTGTTCATGTCAATAATGAGTTTTCTTCCCACTCTAAGCTCAGTCATGGAGTTCCACAGGGATCTGTGTTAGGCCCTACTCTTTGTAGTTACCTCCGCCAGGCCGAAAAGGCCAGGGGGAGGTTATGTTTTTGCCGGGGTTTGTCTGTTTGTCTGTCTGTCTGTCTGTCTGTCTGTCTGTTGGTTAGCAAGACAACTCAAAAAATCTTGGACGCATTTCCATGAAACTTTCAGGCATTGTTGGAAATGGTACAAGGAAGAACTGATTACATTTTGGGGATGATCCGCATCACCGTCTGCATACAGGAATTTTTTAAAGCATTTTTCCACACTGTGACATATGGCCATTTCCAACATGTGCGCAGGCGCAATGGAGGGCGCTGGGCGTCGTGTCTGACCAACACAAACTCCGCCTTCTTCAACGTTTTAGCCACAAAAGCATGCGGAAAACACTGGTAGCCTGGGCCCGCCAGCCATAGGCGCTGCGCACATTGCGCTGCTTGTCGTGTCTTACCAACACAAACTCCGCGTTCTTCAACGTTTTAGGCACAAAAGCACGCGGAAAACACTGCTGGCCTGGGCCCGCCAGCGTGCCCGCTTTTTCCGCGATGCTGCAAAACCTGACACGGCCACCTGTCCGCCGCCCGATTATTTGCCACAAATTCCCCGCCCAGCTATAGGCGCTGCGTGAAAACGACCTCTCTGCCGGGGAAGATTCTAAATTCTGTTTTGCCGCGGAGCGCAACCCAATATAATATAAAACCCACGGCAACCTGTCTAACCAATCTGCATCCGTCAGTGGAGGAGATGGACACACCAACACTTCAGTTTATTACCTCCGCCAAGGAGGCAATGCTTTTACAACCGTAAAACGGGGCTATAAGGGACGGCGGGGTAATATGGGACACTTTTCTAAATGTAATTCTGCTTTTTTAATTTTGCTTCCGCCTAGATTTGATGAAGGATTCATGGATATTTGACAATAAAAACACAACTCAGTGTCCTGCTCAAAATAAAAAAAGCACAATTACATTTAAAACATTTCCCAGAAAAGTGTCCCTTATCAACCCGCCGTCCCTTATAGCCCCGTTTTACACTACTGAACCACTAATCCTATCACTATCACATTGATTGTCATTCATTAATTGTCTGTTTATTGCACTGTCCATGTCAAATAAACAAATAATCATTGTGAATCCAATTGCTAGTCATATCTTTTCATGCTCAGGGAATCTGAAAACGTACACACAAACACTGTATGGGGGGAACTGTGCCGCTTGGCGGAGGTCTGCGCTCTCGGAGTGCTTTTCTAGTTTATATATGCTTCCGTTAGGCAACATCATTAGAAAGCACTGTATACATTTTCATTGTTACGCAGATGACACACAATTATACCTGTCAATGAAGCCCGATGATTGTAATCAATTAGCCAAGTTAGATGCCTGTCTTAAGGAAATCAAAGCTTGGATGACTTGTAATTTTCTGCTATTAAACCCAGATAAGACTGAAGTCATTCTTGTTGGTCCAAAAAACCTTAGAAATACCTTTCCAAATCAAACTCTTAATTTGGATGCCACTACTCTTACTCTGAATAGTTCTGTGAGGAACCTTGGAGTTATTTTTGATCAAGATCTGTTTTTCAATTGACATATTAAGTTTGTTTCTAAGACTGCCTTCTATCATCTGCGCAATATTGCAAAGATTATGAGCATCTTGTCTCTTGATGCTGAGAAACTGATCCACGCTTTTGTTCGCTCTAGATTAGATTATTGTAACTCGTTATTATCAGGTTGTCCTAAAATATCTTTAAAAAGTCTTCAGTTGATCCAAAATGCTGCTGCAAGAGTTTTAACAGGTACCAGAAAGAAAGATCATATCTCTCCGGTTCTGGCCTCCCTTCATTGGCTTCCCATAGAGTTTAGAATTAAGTTTAAAATCCTTCTTCTCACTTACAAAGCTCTTAATAATCAAGCCCCTTTTTATATAAAAGATCTGATATTACCCTATCATCCTAACAGAGCACTATGCTCCCAAAATGCTGGATTACTTGTAATACCTAGAATCTCCAAAAGTACAATGGGAGGCAGAGCCTTCTGCTATCAAGCTCCTTTCCTGTGGAACCAGTTACCAATCTGGGTTCGGGAATCAGACTCAATCTCTGTTTTTAAGAATAGGGTAAAAACCTCCCTCTTCAATATAGCCTACGATTAGGGAGGGATCTTGTGTCTCTTAACCCCCCTTTGTTTTGCTGTTAATAGATTTAGACTGCCGGGTGACCTCCAATAATGTACTTGGCTTCTCTCCGTTAATGTTTGCTGTCTTTATGTCTGTTCTTTTCATCTTCTCTATCCCCTCACCCCCCAGCCAGTCGCAGCAGATGACTGTCCCTCCCTGAGCCTGGTTCTGCTAGAGGTTTCTTCCTGTTAAATGGGAGTTTTTCCTCTCCACTGTCGCTAAGTGCTTGCTCACAGGGGATCGTCTGATTGCTGGGGTCTTTCTGCAATTGTGGGGTTTTCCTTACATTTGAAAGTGCTATGAAATGACTGTTGTTGTGATATGGCGCTATATAAATAAAGTTGGATTGAATTGAATTAAACTGAATTAACTTTGGAAGCTCAGGGCAGTAAAGAAACCCCTCAAAACTTTCTGATAAGGACAATGGACCTGAGGCAGAAAATCTTGCTTGCTTCTCAGGAGGCCGAAAGCAGTTTCAAGTATGATCCAGCACTAGTCCAGAGTCTTTTTATGCACACTGTCTTAATAGGTCTGCAGAATGACAATGTTAGAAGTGACCTACAGCCCTACCTCCTACAGACAAACACAGCAGATGAACTGTTAATGGAGAAACTTAACCTTGCTTGCAACAGCGAAAAGGAAAGACAGGACAAAAAGAAACATGCTGCTCCATCTAAAGTAACGAATGTGAACACTGCACACTCAAGTGAAGCCCAGGTTGAAAAGAAAAATACAACCCAACAGTGCACAGTGACTTTGCCCCCAATCTGCTATCTGAAATTAAAGAAATGCGCTCTGATATGGTGCTGTTAAGACTTGAAAGCTGAGGTCTGCCAGATTTGAGAAACCATGCAAAAGTCAACCCCTGCCCCACCGCAACCTTCATCACAAAGCAAAGGACCCGCACATGTGTCTGCCACTTACCCAGTGTTTTCCTCCCCTCAGTCATCATCCTATGAGCCTGAGTCAAATGCTATGCCCCCCTATTACCAGCAGCCACCAGTCCCACAGTACAATTACCAGCAGACCTACAGCTAGGGGCAGATGCAGGGAACAGCCCAGCTCCAGCAAAGGTTCGCACCTCAGTGGTATTACCCAGCACCACGGTTTCTCCTGTACTCAGACTGGTGAAGACTACTGTCAACACTGCTTCAGGTGTGGAAATAATGAGCATTTCAGAGCAGGTTGCAAAGTGCAGAGACCATCAGAAACCATACGAAAGGGCTCTTTAAACTAAACAGGGTTGCTCCCACAGGGCATGGGGCAACCAGCAAAACAAGTAAGTCCCAGTTTTGTGCAAACTGTGAAAGGGAAGAAAAACAGAGGGAAATTTAAATGCTGTTGTGTGTGTACATCAACACTATACTGTTCAAAAGAATGCCAAAAGGCTAATTGGCCAGTACATAAAGATCAATGTAAACCACACACGTGCATAGTTGTGAAAAAGAAGATAACTCAGCCATGTGAGAAAGTTAAGTGTCAGGAAAACACTATACCAAAGACAACACCAACTGTCAGAGAGCTGGTAGGCAAAAGGTGTCTCATAAGGTGTTTCGTAAGCAGACAGAATGTCCAAGCACTTTGGGATACAGGCTCACGGTCTGTGCCATAGATGAGGTTTGAGAAAGAAAATTACTTACCTGATGTATCATTAAGAGATGTCACAGAGCTTATCGATTCATGTGATCCTCTGCACCTTGAAGCTGCTAATCGTACAGAAATGCCCTATATTGGTTGACTTGAAGTACCCTTTAAACTCACAGCTAATGATAATGAGTTAATGATGCCCATATTGGTGCTTAAAGGAGAATAACAACAGTGTCCTATCATAGGCTACAATGTTATTGAGCGATTAGTGTTGGATAGTGTACAGGGCAAGAAGAAGCCAGGTGGCAAAGAAAAACTGATAAAGGCAGTTAGAAAAGCTTTTCCTTACCTCAGGAAAAACAAAACAAGAATCTTTATCAACGCAGTGAGTATTGGGCAGACAGTTGAACATAATGTGAGGACAACAAACGAGAGGGTAAGTGTACCTAAAAACAGCTCATTACAGATTGAGTGTACAGTAGAGTACAAGCCCCACCTTTTAGAGAGAACAAAAACCTGATTTTTAAGCCTAATGAGAACCGTTGCTGGCCTGAAGGATTAGAGTTTTGTGACACCCTGGTTTCAATAAAGGCAGGTAGAGCCCCAAAAATCTTTGTTAGTGTGCAAAATCCCACAAGTCATGACATTACACTGCCTGGAAGGACTGTTATTGGAACTGTGCAGCCTGTGAGATCAGCCTACCCTGTCAATCTGTTCAAAACTGAAGAGCCACCTGTATCTGTCCACCATGTCCAAGCTCAGACATCCTCCAAAAGCACATCTGCCCATGAGCAATGGGACCCTCCTGTTGACTTGACCCACCTCAATGAAGAGCAGAGACAAGTCATCAGCCAGATGTTAAGGGAGGAATCAGGCTCATTTTCCCCCACTGATGACGACATAGGTTGTGGCAGCAATCTGCAAATAAAGATTTCGTTAAAAGATATTGAGCTAGTATCAAAAACTTATCTCTCTGTACCACAACTGTTATACAAGGAGATGAAAGACTACTTACAGGATTTGATAGCAAAAGGATGGGCTGCACGGTGGCGCAGTGGTTTAACACTGTGGCAGCACAGTTTACCCTCGGCCGGGGGATCGCGGGGATCATGAGATCATGGGTTCGATCCCAGCCCCCCGGCCAACAGTGAGCTGTGTGGAGTTTGCATGTTCTCCCCGTGTTGCGTGGGTTTACTCTGGGATTTCTCCGGTTTCCTCCCGCATACCAAAAACATGTAGGTTTAGGGCGCTCGCACACGCAGCGACCGGCAGCCGGTGGCTTGTCACCAGACTGCAAACCAAATCTACCTACGGGTACAAATAAGTAACAAAAAAAACAAACAAAACAAAAACAAAAAAAAAGGATGGGTTGAAAAGTCCACATCATCCTATTCTTCCCCTGTCGTCTGTGTAAGAAGGATGGTACCTTACGCTTATGTATAAACTACAGAGAGCTCATCAGAAAAACTCACCCAGACCGCCACCCAATACCGAGAGTGCAGGACATTATGGACAATCTGGGAGGAAACACTCTTTTTACTGCTTGACCAGGGAAAGGCATATCACCAGGGATTTGTGGCCAAAGACAGTATATACTTAACTGCTTTTGTGACCCCCTGGGGATTATATGAGCGGATCAGGATTCCATCTGAACTCATGTCAGTACTTGCCACGTTTCAGCGTAGCATGGAAGAGTGCTTGGATGGGTTAAGGGATGAAATATGTGTGCCTTATCTTGACGATATCCTTGTTTTTTGCAGGACATTTGCAAACCACGTCAATGATGTCAGAAAAGTGATGCAACATTTGAGAGAGCATGGAATAAAATTGAAACCCAGAAAATGTGAACTGTTTAAAGCTAAAGTGCGATACCTTGGGAGGATTGTGTCTGTTGAGGGGAATCAGATGGACCCAGCTGACACTGCTGCTGTAATGTCCCTGGAAGACAGACCACCAGGTACTATAGGTGAGCTGCGAGCCATTTTAGGACTGTTCAGTTATTATCGGCAGTACATCCAAGACTTTTCATGTATTGCTAGCCCCTTGTACGACCTCCTTAAAGTCCCTGTACAGGCTGACACCATGCAAGCAGAAATAAAAACAGAAAGTGGCTGTCATGAGCGGCCCGTTCATGGGGCAAACAGACAACACCAAATGCAAGCAGTGAGTTTGCATATTTAATAAATGACACGTACAAAAACGCACACTACAGAACAGATGAGTGAACTACGACATCCCAGCGGAGCTGGACATATGAAGACAGAAATAAGGAAACTACGAATTCTCTTACGATACAGAGAACCACGGAGACGGGAACACCGTTTCAGGGCAGGGACAGATGAATAAATGACCCAGTGATTAGCAAACGGAGGAACAAGGGTTAAGTAAGCAGTGAGAGTGATTACACGATTTGAATCATCTGTGAGTCATGTGAGGAGAGGAGATGGGACTGACAGCTTGACAGGAGCACCGCCCACTACCACAGCAAAACCCGGAAGTGCCTCTGACAGCTGCAGCCCCGAAGAGAGAGAGAACTACAATAAGGGCAACTAATAAACTGAAGGATAAATACAGATAATACCAAATATATAAATAACAAGACTGTGATGAACGTAAACCAGAGAATGAGTATAACTAAGAAATAATACAAGATATATGAAAACCAACCAAGGATAAAATGACAGAAAACAAAGAACCCAAAAATACAACAAATGCACAAGTATGGAAAAAGACAATGAGACAGAGCACAGCGGAACCCCCCGTGCTCAGATCATGACAGAGCCCCCTTCTCAAGGGGTGGAATCCAGACACCCAGGGTAACATCAAAAGAAAAGGAAAAGGACCCACCCTACAAAAAACAAGAAAACAAAACCCACCCTGGACAGGAGGAGGGGGACCCAGGTACGGAGGGACCGAAACAAACTAGAAAAAATACGAAAAAGGCTCATGACTCATACCCAGAATAAGAGGCACAGAAAACAAATGATATGGGAAGACTAAATGTCCAGTTTGGGTGGTCTTCCTGAGTTCCTTAGCCACCCAAGCAACCCACAGAGTTTGTCAGGCAGTCTCCCTGAGTCCCTTAGCTACCCAAGCAAAATGGAAGCGTTCGTCGGGTGGTCTCCCAGGCCTCCAGGGCCACCTAAACAGCTGGCAGGGTTCACCAGGTGGCCTTCCAGCATCCCCAAGCCAACGGACCGCAGAGCACAACACACCCCCTCCTGGAGGCGGAAGTTGGAACCAAAGCATACTGCGGACCAAAGGATCTAAGAGATGGGAGCCCGGCAAGGAAGGTGGCTGACCAATGGGGAAACTGGACGGGGAACCCTCTGCGACCTCGGGTAGAGGAGAGGGAACCACGATGGCTTCAGGCAGAGGAGGGAGGACCACGACAGCCTTGGGCAGAGGGAGAGGCGACCATGACGGCGTTAGGCTGAGGAGGGGGAACCATGGTGCTTTCAGACTGGGACATGGCAGCACCCGCAGCGATTCTGGGCTGGGGCGAAGCAGCACCCACGGCAACCCCAGGCTGGAGCAAAGCAGCACCTGTGGTGGCTCCGGGCTGGAGCAAAGCTGCACCCGCGGTGGACCCAGACTGGAACATGGCTGCACCTGCGGTGGTCCCGGACTGGGACATGGCTGCACCCACAGTGGCCTCGAGCGGAGGATGAGGACCCACAGCAACCTCAGACAGAGGAAGAGGACCTATGGCAACCTCGGACAGAGGAAGAGGACCCACGGCAACCTTGGACGGAGGATGAGGACTCACAGCAACCTCGGATAGAGGATGAGGACCCACTGCGACCTCAGACAATGACGGGGGACCTGTGAGGGCCACAGGTGAAGGAGGGGGACCAATGGTGACCTCAGGAAAAGGAGGAGGACAATCATCAATGGGCCCAGATGATGACTCGAGCAAAAGAGAAGAAACACACACCGGGTTACTACCACCGGCAGCAGTAGAGCCCAGTAAGGAGAGCTCAGAGGTGGTTGGCAGCTGCGACTGGCTCTCCCCACCATGAGCAGGACAAGAAATCTCTAGATCTGATGATGTGAAAACGGAACAGAGCACTTGCCTTGTCTCGGACTCCACCACCATCCAGGACTCCGGCAATCCTGGCAGGGGCATCTCGAGTTTCTCCATTTGGGCGACCTCTCTCAACATGGTCACCTTGAGGGAAGGACAGAAAGAAAAAAACAGAGAAGAATCACCGGCAGCGGCGGAGCCCAGCGAGGAGAACTCAGGTGCAGAGGACATTCTGCAGCTCATTCTCCCCACCATGAGTCAGACAAGATTTCTCTGAATCTGGGAAAGGAGAAACAGAACAGAGCACTTGCCTGGACTCGAGCTACACCACCGTCCAGGACTCCAGCCAACCTGCTATGGCGACCTCGGTAGCAGGCGTGATGGTAAGTGCAGCTCCAGAACCTCCAGGCAGGGCAGCCGACGCAGGTGGCTCATCCGGCATGGCAGCTGGAGGTCACGTCACCGCTGGCACTGAATCCCAGGCAGCTGAAATTGGGGGACGTTCCATTGTCGGCATACAGGTTTCAGGTCACAGGGGGTACTCTCCTCCCATCCGGATCGTGGCTGCAGGGCTGGGACCAGGTTCTCCAGGGTCGCAGGCTCTTCCATCATCTGGCGGCTCCATCCTGGGACCGGCGGACACTCAGGGAAGAATGGAAGAGACACGGGGCTAGCAGGTGAGGAAGTAGTGTCAGCAGCAGGCAGTGAGAGCTCAGTGGGCTGCAGCGACTGAGTCTCACCACCAGGAATCAGGCAAGAATGTTCAGTAGAGAGTGAAAGAGAACGGAGAAGTATTTGCCTAAATTCCTGGGGTGTGATGATGTCAGCTGCTGTTGGATCAGACAATGTCTTCCCTGGAATGGCAGAGGTCATCTGGCAAGGCGCCGGAGTCCAGGGACGCTGGGTCGTCGATGCAGACTTCAACATAGATAAGCCCCTAGCCCCAAGGAGTGGAGCCAGAGAATGCCTCACCGATGGTGCCGGGTCCCGTGTTGCCAAAACCAGGGGACGCTCACTCATCGGTGCAGGCTTCAGGACACTGGAGGTGCTCTTCTCTCTCACTGGGCATGGCTGCAAGGACGGACCAAGACCCTCAGGATCCTCAGATCCCTCCGTCATCCGGTGGCTCCCTCCCAGGACTGGCGGACACCCAAGTGAAACAGGAGAAGCAGATGAGGGAAATGTTCCAACAGCTGGCAGTAAAGACTCAGCAGAATGGAGCTGCTGCTGACCCTTCCCACCGGGAATTAGACAAGACACTTCATTGTGGGTTATGAGAGAATGAGAATGAACTTGCCTCAATTCCCGGGGCATGATGGTAGCAGCTGCAGCGGGACCAGATGAAACCTCTCCGGGACCAACAAGGGTCGTCTGGCTGATGGGCGTGGACACAGGCACCTGACAGGATGAGCGAGTCTTCCGCATCCGGGGATGCTTCTTCATCGGCACAGGTAAGGCAGAAGAGGAATTTCTCACCCACTTACAGAGTTTATGTTGGGACTCCAACGTGGTGGTGAGGAGTACTGTGAGACCTGGGTAGCTCCAGAGGCTGGGATATGCCTCAGCTACCCGAGCCGTGCTGTCTAAATGTCCCAAGCCTCCTCCGGAGTGTGGGAGGTGCGAGCCCCAGAGACAAAACCCACAATCAGTTCTGCCGCCCCACACTCCTCCTCGCTCAGTCCAAAAACACAGAAGTCCAGGGTGGCAGACATTCCAAAAAGCCCTGGACTAATACAAAAATATGGCAGGGAACGTAAAGGAAAAGAAAAAAGCACACTACACTGCTGCTGGCATCTGAATTGGCTGAGTCATTCTGTCGTAAGTGGCCCGTTCACGGGGCAAACAGACGACACCAAATGCAAGCAGTGAGTGTGCATATTTAATAAATGACACACGTACAAAAACACACACTACAGAACAGACAAGTGAACTACAACATCCCAGCTGAGCTGGACATATGAAGAGAGAAATAAGGAAAGTACAAATTCCCAGCTGAGCTGGACTTACAATACAGAGAACCACGGAGACAGGAATGCTGTCTCAGGACGAGGACAGATGAATAAATGACCCAGCGATTAGCAAACGGAGGAACAAGGCTTAAGTAGGCAGTGAAAATGATTACATGATTTGAATCAGCTGAGTCATGAGAGGAGAGGAGATGGGACTGACAGCTTGGCAGGAGCACCTCCCACTTCCAGAGCAAAACCTGGAAGTGCCACTGACAGCTGCAGCCCCGGAGAGAGAGAGAACTACAATAAGGGCAAATAATAAACTGAAGGATAAATACAGATAATACCAAATATATAAATAACAAGACTGTGATGAACATAAACCGGAGAATGACTATAAGAAATAATACAAGATATATGAAAACCAACCAAGGATAAAATGACAGGAAAGTAAGAACCCAAAAAGACAACAAATATACAAGTATGGAAAAAGACAACGAGACAGAGCATGGCGGAACCCCCCCCCCCCCCCCCCCCCCCGTGCTCAGACTATAACAGTGGCACACAAAACAGAACAACAGAGGAGCCCCATCTAATACTCCAGTCGAATGAAAGGATGTGCATCAGTCAACGTTGGAGCAGTTGATAGACTGCCTTCTAAAGCCCCCTGTTCTTGGCTTTCCAGAGTTTTCACAGCCTTTTATCCTTCACACTGATGCGTCCAACCAGGGACTGGATGCTGTATTGTATCAGAGACAGAGCGGGAAGCTTCGAGTGACTGTGTGAACTGCAGCAGAGAAAAATTATCACCTGCACTCAGGCAACTTCTTAGCACTCAAATGGGTAATCATAGAGAAATTTTGTGACTACCTTTTTTATGCACCATTCTTCACCATGTACAGCAACAATAATCCACTGACCTATGTACTGTCTACCTCCAAACTGAATGCAACTAGGTGCCGTTGGGTGACAGAACTTGCTGATTTCCACTTCACAATCAAATATCGCCCTGGCAAGGAAAACATCGATGCAGACAGCTTGTCCAGGATGTCTTTGGATATTGAAACGGTTATGAAAGAGTGCACAGAGGAAATGTCATATGATGTCATCAATGCAGCTGCACAAGCGGTAGAAAACCAAGATGAATCCGGTGTGTCTTGGTCCATAGGTGTCTCAATTCAGTATGCAACAGTAGATGCAAAGACAATCTTGATCCCCCTTTCAACCAAACAAATCAGACATGACCAGAAAAATGATCTGACTATTGGACCAGTGGTTTGATACAAACTGGCAGGAACAAAACCAACTGGAAAAGAACTAAAAGAACTCAGCCCACAGATTACCTGTCTCCTAAGAGACTGGGACAAACTGGAGACTAATGATAGTGGTGTGTTGTACAGAAAAACTTCAAACAGACAACAACTGATGCTCCCCGAAAAACATAAAAGTACAGTGTTAAAGGAACTGCATGATGAGATGGGTCACCAGGGTGTGGACAGAACCACGCCACTAATAAGGGACCGCTTTTACTGGCCGTATATGCAACGAGAAATAGAGGCGTATGTTACAAAGAAATGTGCGTGCCTGAAACAAAAGAAGCCAAGCCATGAGACAAGAGCACCCCTAGCAAGCATTGTTACTACTCAGCCATTCAAACTTGTGTCTGTTTACTTCCTGCATCTGGACAAGTGCAAAGGTGATTATGAATATATTCTTGTAATCATCGACCACTTCACATGCTTTGCTCAAGTGTATGCTACAACTTCAAAATCAGGCAAGATTGTTGCAGATAAGATCTTTAATGATGATGCACTCAAGTTTGGCTTCTCAACAAGAATACACCATGATCAGGGTGGTGAGTTTGAAAACCAACTGTATACTCAACTAAAGAAGTACTATGATATACGAAACTAGACAACGAGTTGTGTAGCTATTGGAAGATTCTCCCTCAGTTCAACCCAGGCTGAAGAAGCGTTCATGGGGGCAGAGGGTTCGCCACTCCCGCCTCAAGTCTGCGCCATCACCCTCTACCCAGACAGCTCTCGAGGCTCTTGGAGAGACGGAGCCTGACCCTGGAGCAGCAGCTGACTCCACCACCTCCCAGGAATTAAGGTAAGTGAACTCTTGTTTTCCATTACTAAAAAATGAATATTCTTGCCTGGTTCCTGGAGAGAAATCCCTGCAGTCCACTGGGTTTTCTCCGTCTGCTGCTGAGAGGTCCTCCAGGTTTTCCCCAGCTATGCCCACCTCCGTGTCTATTGAGGCGGCTTTTCCACAATCCACAGAGGGGCCCAGGCTCACCATGGACACGGAGAGGGATGACTGTTCACCTGCTGCAGCAGAAAACATCGCACACCAGGATGACAGGCAAGTGTCATTTATTTCTTCTTCAATTCATGAGCATGTGCCTTGCCTGATCCCTGGTAGGGAGGCTCAGGAAACTCAGTCCCCTGAGCTCTCTCCACCTGCTGCAGCAAATAATTCCTCACTTGTCCTCTCCGTGTCCTCCCCATCTGTCCCTGAGCGTCTGCCAGTCCCTGAACTGAGCCACTGGAGGATGGAGGAGCCTGTGGCCCTGGAGGTCCCTGTTCCAGTGCCAGTGGAGAACCGACCCGAAGTTGCCACGCTGGAGGAGCGACCATCGTGGGTCACTTTGCCTGGAGGCACCGGGACTGCAAACACCATCATGCCTGCTGTGGAGGCCCCTGCAGCAGAGTTACAACCGCGCCTCCAGAGGACTGAGCCCAGAGCATCAACACCTGGATCGACAGAGTCCTGGACGGTGGTGGAGCTCGAGTTCAGGCAAGTGCACTCTTCTGTTTCTATCGTTCCTATATTGGAGAGGTCTTGTCTGGCTCTTGGGGAGGAGAGCCAAGTGCAGCCATCAGCTGCTCCTGAGCTCACCTCACTGGGCCCTGCCTCTGCCAGTGATCCTGACCCTGTTCTTTTGCCTGTTTTGTCTGAACCTTCTCCCAAGGTCACCGAGGAAGATCCACCTGACCCAGAAGTCTCCGCGGTTCCAGACTCACCATCTGAGGTTGTCGCTGGTGCTCCATTCCAGCCCGGGCCCACCAAGGGTGCAGCGTTGGCCCAGTCCGGGTCTCTGTTTTTCTCAGCTGTCGAGCCCCATAGCCCTCGGGGTCCTCCAGCTGAGCTTTTTCCCTGGTCAGGCATTTCCTGACTTTGTACCGCTGACGTTGAGCCCAACTCTCCAACATTTGTGTTATTTCATTTCATTTATTGTATTTGTATGAGACGTTCTTGTATGTGTTTTTGTTAATAAATGTGCCAATCTACAGTGAGCATTTGGTGTCCTATTTTGCACCCGTAAAACAGACGCGTTATGACAGACGTGGCATCCTGTCATCTGTCACTTCCATGTACAACCCACTCGGCATCATAGCACCTTGTCTCTTCAATGGAAAGAAAGTTCTCCAGGAAATGTGCCATGAAGGAACAGGATGGGATAACCTAATTCCAGAGAGATTAAAGTCATGATGGGAGAAATGACAGGATGACTTTGTAAAGCTGGAAGAAATTCCCATAGCCCGCTCCTATCAGCTAGCTAGCTCTGGAAGGGTGACTAAAGTGATGGTCCACCTCATTCCCACTTACAGACAGAGACTGAAGCTCACTAAACCTGTTGTGAGCACTACGAAGAAATGGACCAGTGAAGCTGAGGAGAAGCTGGAAACGTGCATGGAAATAACTGATTGGGGCATGTTTAAAGGAGCCACGCATGATCTGGATGAGTACACGGACACTGTGAACTCATATATCCACTTTTGTGAGGAGAGCATCCTTCCATCACGCACCAGGGTGAGGTACTCAAATGACAAGCCCTGGTTCACTGCTAAGCTCAGACAGATCAGGAAGGAGAAGGAAGCAGCGCTGAAAAGTGGAGACAGGGACTGCTACAGGGAGGTTAAATATCGGTTTAATAGAGAGCTGAGGAGAGCTAAATCTGTGTATTCTGAGAGACTCCAGCAGCAGTTCACTGCTAACGACTCGGCTTCTGTGTGGAGAGGACTGAGGCAAATCACCAATTATCGGCCTCAGGCTCCTAAAGGTCAGGATGACAAAGCCCTTTGTCAAAGACTGTCCCAACACTATGCCTGTTTTGACACCTCGTCAGCTGTGTCCAACTCCCCCCCTCCCTCCAGCTCCACAGCCTCCACGGTCCCTACTTCATCAAAGGCGGCCCCCCCTCCTTCCCCCCTGCCCTTGTCATCAGTGAGCAGGACGTGCTCAAACAGTTCTCCAGACTGAACCCGCGCAAGGCCCCCGGTCCGGACGGCGTGTCTCCCTCCACCCTAAGACACTGTGTGAAAGAGCTGGCTCCTGTCTTCACAGACATTTTTAACACCTCCCTTAAGCTATGCCACGTGCCGACCTGCCTCAAATCCTCCACCATCATCCCTGTCCCCAAGAAGCCACGGATCACTGGACTTAACGACTACAGACCTGTAGCGCTCACCTCTGTAGTCATGAAGTTCTTTGAGCGCCTGGTCCTGCCCCACCTCAAGTCCATCACCACTCCCCTCCTGGACCCGCTGCAGTTTGCCTACCGAGCCAACAGGTCTGTAGATGACGCAGTCAACCTGGCCCTCCACTCCATCCTGCAGTACCTGGACTCCCCAGGAACCTACGCCAGGATCCTGTTTGCGGACTTCAGCTCCGCATTCAACACCATCCGCCCCGCTCTGCTCCGGGACAAGCTGTCCCTGCTCAACGTGCCTGACTCCCTCTGCAGGGGGATCACCGACTTCCTGACGGACCGGAGGCAGCATGTGCGGCTGGGAAAGACTGTCTCAGACTCTGTTAGCATCAGCACCGGATCACCCCAGGGCTGTGTACTTTCCCCCCTACTCTTCTCCCTTTATACCAACTCCTGCACCTCCAGCCACCAGTCTGTCAAGCTGATCAAGTTTGCGGACGACACCACCCTCATCGGGCTCATCTCCAACGGCGATGAGTCCGCCTACAGGAGAGAGGTGGCCCAGCTGGCGTCCTGGTGCAACAACAACAACCTGCAGCTGAACGCTCTGAAGACAGTGGAGATGATTGTGGACTTCAGGAAAGTCACAACCCCTCTGCCCCCCCTCACCCTCACAGGCTTTCCCATCACCACTGCTGATTCCTTCCGCTTCCTAGGCACCACCATCACCAGGGACCTCAAGTGGGAGCCGACCATCAGCTCCCTCATCAAAAAGGCCCAGCAGAGGATGTTCTTCCTGCGGCAGCTGAGGAAGCTCAAGCTACCCACCAAGATGTTAGTGCAGTTCTACACAGCCATCATCGAGTCCATCCTCACCACCTCCATAACCGTGTGGTACGCAGGAGCCACTGCCAGGGACAGACTAAGGCTGCAGCGCGTCGTGCGCACTGCTGAGAAGGTGATCGGCTGCAAGCTCCCATCTCTCCAGGATCTGTACATCTCCAGGACCCGGAGGCGTGCTGGCCGGATCATAGCCAATCCTTCACACCCTGGTCACGTACTGTTTTACCCTCTCCCCTCAGGTAGAAGACTTCGGTCCATTCAGACTAAAACCTCCCGTCACATGAACAGCTTCTTCCCCTCTGCCATCAGACTGCTGAACACTAAGTGACTTATTGACTCTCGTGCACTATGTACAGCAGCTCAACCAGACTCATGTCAATCATCACTGTTTTCTTCTTGCATTACCAACTGCACTATATGGTTTTCCACATTATCTGCTGCTCGCTAATATATTTAAACTGCTGACTAGTATTACTCATTCTTATTCTACACTTTATTGCATGTATAGTTTATTTCTTTTATTTTATCATGTTTAATGTTGCAACATTGCACCGAGACAAATTCCTAGTTTGTGTACTACATGAACAATGGCAATAAATCTGATTCTGATTCTGATTCTAAAGCAGAATTACATCACTTCTCAGATGTCAGTATTATTGACTATGGACAGTGCACTTCTCTGAGACTGATTAATGAATAGGGGTGCATTCTTCTCCTGGGAATGGCACGCATTAATGCTGAAGGTAACAACTATACCCAGGTTAGAACTCACCGCAGCTGTTGTCTCAGTCACAGTGAGTAACATGCTTAAGGAAGAATTATGGATACTCTGACATAGTGGAGTTCTATTGGACAGATTCAAAGGTTGTCTTGGGCTACATTAATAATGATGCATGCCGCTTTCACAACTTTATAGCAAATAGGGTACAGAAAATCCATCATGTCTCAGACACCAAACAGTGGTTTTATGTACCAACTGATGATAACCCAGCAGACTGTTCTTCAAGGGGGACAACAGTGGACAAGTTGTTTTTGTCTGATTAGTTCACTGACCCTAGCTTTCTGTGGAAAAGGGAAATAGAAATGCCAGCAGAAGTGCCTATAGAGCTCCCTGTTGGTGACCCAGAAGTTAGAAAGGCTCAGACTTTTCAGACAGTGACCTCGGAACAAGTAAACCTTTTGGACAGACTCTGTAAGTTTTCATCTTGGTCTCAGGCTGTCAGGGCAGTGGTGCATCTCCTGTGGCGTGCTAAAAAGGATAAATCAAGCACTCTCTCAACAGTTAGTGAAAGACAAAGTGCGGAGCAACTCATCATCAAAGACCTGCAGAACCAAGCATACCAAGAAGAGATAAAGCTACTGAACAAATGACATCAGCTTCCAAGGCACAACAAGCTGTGTCACCTCGATGTTTTTCTGGATGTACAGGATGTACTCCAGGTGAGAGGTAGGCTTAGCCGCTGATCTTTCCCTACCCCATTCAAACCCCCCACAGTCATACCACAGGGACAACATATAACAAAACTTATCATTGCCCATTATTGTGAAAGAGTGAAACACCAGGGTAAAGGCTTCACCATCAATGAGATTAGGTCCAATGACTATTGGATCTGTGGACTGAGCAGAGCAGTTGCAACTTACATCTGTCACTGTGTTACTCGTTGAAGGCTGAGAAGGCCTGTAGAATGCCAAAGAATGAGTGATCTTCCAGTGGAACGAACAGAACCCACGTCGCTGGTCCTTTTTGGACAAAGCAAGGAAGGAAACAAGAGAAGAGGTACAGGTTACTTTTCACCTGTTTTTGCTCTAGAGCAGGTCACATCGAAATGTTAGAGGACTTGTCTACAGACACATTCATTAATGGACTGAGATGCTTTATTGCTTTAAGAGGTGCTCTTAGCTCTCTTAGCCACAGAGCGGCGGAGCTAACTGCGGAGGAGCTAACCAAGGCCCCGGCCAGATCGGAGCTCAACTACAGCGGTGAAAGAAAGGCCAGATTGGAGGTCATCTACTGCAGCAGCAAGTGGTGCAGCTAGCTGAGGCCCCGGGAGGATCAAAGCACACCTGTAGCAGCAACACCCAGCAGATCTACCTGAGGTGCTGGCCGGATCGGAGCTCATTTACAGTGGCGGAAAGTGGCGGAGGTAACTGCGGAGGAGCTAACCGAGGCCCCGGCCAGATCAGAGCTCAATGACAGAGGTGATAAGCAGCGGAGCTCAGTGGAGGAGCTAACTGAGGCCCCAGCAAGATCCGAGTTCAGCTAGATTAGATACCGGCAGCACCAGCAGAAATTATACTGCTATCATCAGGTCAGTAAAAAATGCCACCAAAGAAAGAGGAAATGGAAGAGATTAAAAAAAATCTCTGAACTTCATGTCAGAAGAACTCACCAAAGTGGCCAGTCACCTGTTCAAATTATTAGGGCTAATGGAGGAAGTCTGGGAGCTGAAATGAACACTTAAGGAAAGAGACAAAAAAACTGCAGACTTGGAACGACACATCGAGGATCTTGAACAATATACCCGTATGGATGATTAAATAATTAGTGGACTAGACATTAAATATCAATCATATGCTCATGCTATAGCAGGAATGAAAGGTGAGGAGGCTCCCCCAAGTGAATCAGTCTCCTTGGAAAACCAGGTGCTTCGGTTCCTTGAAAGCAGAAACATAAAAGTTGATGTAAATGCAATTTCAGCCTGCCATACACTACCCAGAAAGGATAATAAAACAAAGATATCAATTGTGATGCGCTTTGTGAACAGAAGAGTAAAAAATGACATACTGAGGCGGGCCAGAAAGCTACAGGGAACAGAAGTTTACTTAAATGAACATTTAACAAAGACTAATGCTGAAATAGCATGGCAAGCACGGATGCTGAAAAGACAAAACAAGATGCAGGCAATATGGAAAAGAAACTGAAGAGTCTGGATTAAACTAAATGGAGCACCTGAAGAAGCAAAGGCCATAATAAGAGATCTCACTGACTTAAATAAATATAGATGAACACT
Organism: Pholidichthys leucotaenia; assembly: GCA_020510985.1. Taxonomy (NCBI): domain Eukaryota; kingdom Metazoa; phylum Chordata; class Actinopteri; order Cichliformes; family Pholidichthyidae; genus Pholidichthys; species Pholidichthys leucotaenia. The sequence goes on along the minus strand of CM035842.1, from coordinate 353,473,420 downwards.
GATCAATAAAATTAAGAGACTACAGTAATCCATATCCACACACATGGCAAGAACAGTAACAATATTTCAATGAATTTTTTTTTAATTTTTTTTTTTTTTTGCTGGTCATTAACATCTGTTTGTTCTCCCCCACAGATTGAGTCCCCATCATGCCGTTTGCTCTCTACATGTCTGTTCTTTTCATATTCTCTATCCCCTCACCCCCCAGCCAGTCGCAGCAGATCACTGCCCCTCCCTGAGCCTGGTTCTGCTGGAAGTTTCTTCCTGTTAAAAGGGAGTTTTTCCTCTCCAATGTCATCAAGCGCTTGCTCACAGGGGATCGCCTGATTGCTGGGGTCTTTCTGCAATTGTGGGGGTTTCCCGTACAGTTGAAAGTGCTATGAGATGACTGTTGTTGTGAAATGGTACTATATAAATAAAGCTGAATTGAACTGAATTGAAGATCAGGCCTTTTGTGACATAATATGATATTGTAAGATAAGATAAGATAAGATAAGCCTTTATTAGTCCCACAATGGGGAAATTCCAGGATTGCAACAGCACAGGGATAGCAACACTCAGAGCAACAATCAGAAGGCAAGAAAAAAAACAAGAACAGCTAGTATACATATGTACATATTACTATAAATAAATATTATATATATATACTGTATATATATATATATATATATATATATAGAGACACACAGTGCAGAGCATTATGGTTGGTGGATGTGCAGCAGAAAATCTAAGCTCTCTCTCCCTCTGCGGATGCGGCGGGCCAGCTGGATGTCTTTGGGCATGATGGTGACCCTCTTGGCATGGATGGCACACAGGTTGGTGTCCTCGAAGAGACCCACCAGGTAGGCCTCGCTGGCCTCCTGTAGAGCCATGACGGCGGAGCTCTGGAAGTGCAGGTCGGTCTTGAAGTCCTGAGCGATCTCCCTCACCAGGCGCTGGAAGGGCAGCCTACGGATGAGCAGCTCCGTGGATTTCAGGTAGCGACGGATCTCTCTCAGAGCCACGGTACCGGGCCTGTAACGGTGAGGCTTCTTCACTCCGCCGGTGGCTGGAGCGCTTTTTTCCGAGCAGCCTTGATGGCTAGCTGCTTCCTGGGGGGCATTTTCCTCCAGTAGATTTATGGGCGGTCTGCTTGGTTCTTGCCATCGCTCTTTATTATTCTGTCTTATATTTCTTGCACGCCGCCTAAACTCCAGCCCGGCACCCGCGTTGTTTTCACCACAGTTCCTCAGCATGTCGAGCTTCTCCGTTACACTGGGTGGCGGTTGGAGCTAGCTAGCCAGCTAGCTCTTCCCTGCTGTATTCGTCCCCTGCTGCAAACAGTGGCTCCATCCTCCGACTCGGGAGACCCTTGGGGCAATCTGTGTGTCCGTGATATATATATAGAGTGAAAGGTGTAGAAAGAAGAAGGAAAATAAGAAAAGGGCAGTTGCAAATGGCAGCCAACTTGTGTGGCGCCGCCGGTCCGGCGGAACCGGAAAAAAAAAAAAAAACTTTAAAAAAAAAACCTCATGACTGACTTTAGTAGACGTCAATCATCCCCAATTGGAGGAAGTCATTTGACCCAGAGAGAGGAAATTCAGACACTAAAAACATCTCATTATGCTGAACATAAAACTACAAGAGATGGAGAATGATACTGATCCTGATAACCACTTCTTCAATAATATTCATAATCACTGTGAATATTAGACTGAAAAGCAGTTCAAAAGTCAAGTGCAAGTAGATGGTAAACTATCAATAATACACTTAACTTTAACAGCAGATGTCTAAACAAAACCTTTCTGCAGATTCAGGACTATTTAAAACAGCTGGATAGAAAATTGACAAATACAGCAGTCTCTGAAACTTGGCTCAATGAAGAGCAGGCTTCTTTGATGGCAATAGAGGTATATCAGATGTTTCATATTAACAGATCTCAAAAAAAGGTGGTGGTGTTGCACTGTATATTGATTAATTGTATAGGTGTAAACTTGTAAATGGAATGTCCTTTGCACTACAAGGGATTCTAGAATGTGTTACTGTTGAGATTGACCAAGATAAAACAAAAAATCTAATTATAAGTTGTATATATAGAATGCCGAGAACTTGCGCCGAGACATTCAGAGATAAGTTAGTAGAGCTGTACAATAATATAACTAATAAGAAAATGTTTGCGATCTGTGGAGACTTCAATACTGATTTAATAAATCCATTTCAACAAAATGTAGCTACAGAGTTCATGAATTCTGTGTACAGTATGAGTCTATATCACACAATAACACATCCTAGTAGAATCACAGTCCACACTGCTACACTTATTGATGATCTGTTTGTTAACATTATTGATAAGAAAATAGAAAGTGGATTATTGATAAATGACATAAGTGACCATCTGCCATTCTTTGAACTTATCCACAGCCACACGGGGGCCAATACAGAAAAAACCTTTCAAATCTTTCAGATATAAATCACAAAATGCAATCAGTTCTTTTAAAGAAGACCTGCTGAAGCAAGACTGGACAAAAGTTTATGTATCAGATGTAAATGAAGCCTATGATACATTCATGAACATTGTAACCGCTCTTTATGAAAAAAAATTGTCCACTAGTAAAGAGGAAGTTTAAACAGAATTTTGTCGACAAGCCATGGTTAACCAAAGGATTACAAAAAGTGTGTAAAAAGAAAAAATCATTATATAAAGCTTTTCTAAAGAAAAGGACAAAAGAAGCAGAGCAGCGGTATAAAGCATACAAAAATAAGTTAATATATATAATGAGATAAGATAATATAAGATAAGCCTTTATTAGTCCCACAATGGGGAAATTCCAGGATTGCAACAGCACAGGGATAGCAACACTCAGAGCAACAATGTTTGGAAGGGGAAACATCTGGAGTCGCTTGGTGCTGTCCAAGGAATGATTTTAAAGCCTATGTAATTGTAATTGTGATGCTCAGAATCGCATGAGAGAGGAAATTTCTGCTCTAAGTGATCTGTGCTCATTTGGCCTTGATTCGGCGCCCTTGCATTCATTCCTCCAGGAGAGAGAAGATAAGGCAGAAGAGAGTTGGCTTTGCTTCTCTAACCCAAACAATTAACAACCACTTGCTGTTGTCCAGCAAACTGGACTCTTCAAGGACAGCATTATCATGTGTCTAATACAGAACTTCGCCATCTGGTATGCACGAAGAGAGATAGACTCTGTGTGGACATGCTTATCTGTGTTTAGATTACATGAACATAACATCCATCCGTTGCCAGGAGGCGCCCCTTTGTTGTACACCAGCAACTGATACATCCACACTGCATTCATTCATACTGATTACATGCTGACTACACACACTGGTCTCTCTCTTTTTCTTTGTCAACGTGTGTATTGTAACTTGTCTGCTAAATGTGCAATGAGGGTTTTTTTTCTTGTAATCATAATTTTGCTCACTGAGCGCTATTCTGATAACTATGTTTTTTTTCTATGTTTTTTTTCTGTCGCCTACTGTGTCCCTACCCCTTCCCTCTTTACCCCCACTGTACTGATGAGGCGCCTTGATGGCTGCCGTGTCATTAGAAGCGCTTATTGAGCGCGTCTAATGTCAAGTCAAATTCCTCGTATGTTTTTAACATGCTTGGCAATAAAGTTCATTCTGATTCAGATTCTGATTCTGATTCTGAAAAAACAATCAGAAGGCAAGAAAAAACAAGAACAGCTAGTATACATATGTACATATTACTATAAATATATATATATATATATATATATATATATATATATATATATATATATAGACACATAGTGCGGAGCATTGTGGTTGGTGGATGTGCAGCAGAAAGTCTAAGCTTTCTCTCCGCAGATGCGGCGGGCCAGCTGGATGTCTTTGGGCATGAAGGTGACCCTCTTGGCGTGGATGGCGCACAGGTTGGTGTCCTCGAAGAGACCCACCAGGTAGGCCTCGCTGGCCTCCTGCAGAGCCATGACGGCGGAGCTCTGGAAGCGCAGGTCGGTCTTGAAGTCCTGAGCGATCTCCCTCACCAGGCGCTGGAAGGGCAGCCTACGGATGAGCAGCTCCGTGGATTTCAGGTAGCGACGGATCTCTCTCAGAGCTACAGTACCGGGCCTGTAACGGTGAGGCTTCTTCACTCCGCCGGTGGCCGGAGCGCTTTTCCGAGCAGCCTTGGTGGCCAGCTGCTTCCTGGGGGGCTTTTCCTCCAGTAGATTTACGGGCGGTCTGCTTGGTTCTTGCCATCGCTCTTTATTATTCTGTCTTATATTTCTAGCACGCCGCCTAAACTCCAGCCCGGCACCCGCGTCATTTTCGCTTCAGTTCCCCGGTATGTCGAGTTTCTCTGTTAGCACCGGGTGGCGGTTGAGTGCTAGAGATGACAAGATGTAGTAAAAGAGACTATTACAGTAAAGAACTGGAGAAAAACAGAGATAACACTAAAAATACATAGACAATACTAAATAATATTCTTGGAAATAAAATCAGAAATACAAGCTACCCAAACAATCTTTCAAAAAAAAAAAAAAAAAAACCTCAAAGAGTATGGATGCAGACTCAGCTGCAGATGAATTTAATATTTTTTATTTTTTTTTTAACATTGGTCCTAATTTGGCTCGAGAAATATTCATTATGGCACCTACAGGTGATACAATAAGCAAAAACATTGCTATAAAAGACTATCTTCATTAAGAACACAAATGAGAGAGAGGTCATTGAAATTGTTAAATCGTTTAAAAATAAAACATCTACGGATTGTGATGGTATTGACATGCTTTTAGTCAAAACTATCATCAAATACTTAGTGAAGCCACTGATGTATATCTGTAACCTGTCTATCCAAACAGGTATATTTCCCAACGCAATGAAAATAGCCAAAGTAATTCCGATACACAAGACGGGTGACAGAGGGGAATTTTCAAACTATAGGCCTATTTCACTATTGCCGCAATTTTCAAAGATACTCAGAAAAATATTCTACGAGAGAATTGACAACTTTATAATAAACCATAATTTATTGGGTGAACAGCAATACGGGTTCAGACACAAGAGGACAACTGCATTTGCTCTAATGGAATTTATAGAAAAAATATTAGCTGCTGTAGAAAATAAAGAATATTCAGTTGGGGTATTCTTGGATTTAAAAAAAAAAGCATTTGATACAGTGGATCATAAATTATTGGTATTGGGGGTAGCACTGTCCTGGTTATGTAGTTGCTTAAAGAACAGATATCAGTACGTATGTGTAGGTAGCAAAAACTCACAGTTACTGAAGGTTACTTGTGGAGTCCCCCAAGGCTCAGTTTTGGGACCATTGTAATTCAACCTGTATATAAATGATATATGTAAGGTTTCAGAAAAATTGGATTTAATATTGTTTGCAGATGATACTAATTTATTATGCAGTGGAAGCAATTTGAAACAACTTTTGGATACACTCGGAAAGGAATTAGGAAAGCTTAAACTGTGGTTTGATTCAAACAAATTAACGCTCAATTTAAGTAAGACAGAATTTATATTTTTTAACAACCATCACAACAACTCAGTATTTAAACTCAGTGTAAATGGTTTAAAGATTGAAAGAGTATCCTAAATCAAATTTCTTGGAGTAATAATTGATAATAAATTGTGTTGGAAGTCACATATTAATTATATTAAAGGTAAAATATCCAAATCAATGACAATACTACATAGAGTGAAATATTTGCTAAATCAACCCACATTACATATCCTGTATTATTCATTAATACTCCCATACATGACATATTGTGCTGAAGTATGGGGAAATACATATAAAACAAATATATATCCAGTTTCTATGCTTCAGAAGAGAGACATTAGAATAATAAGCAAAGCTGCTTACAGGGAACCAACAAACCCACTCTTTCTCAAATTAAAAGCTCTCAAGTTGAAAGATCTGGTTGATTTTAAAACTGCAGTATCCATCTATCCATCCATCTTCTACCGCTTTTCCAGAGGTCCGGGTCGCGGAGGCAGCAGTTCAAGCAGAGAAGCCCAGACTTCCCTTTCCCCAGCCACCTGCTCCAGCTCTTCAGAGAGGATACCAAGGCGTTCCCAGATCAGCTGGGAGACATAGTCTCTCCAGCGAGTCCTGGGTCTGCCCCGGGGACTCCTACCAGTGGGACATGCCCGAAACACCTCAAGTGGGAGGCGTCCAGGAGGCATCCTTATCAGATGCCCATACCACCTCAACTGACTCCTTTCAATGTGGAGGAGCACCGGTGAAACCAAAACTGCAGTAATAATGTTTAAACTGAAGAATCTATCACTGTCCACAAATATCCAAAAGTTGTTTCAACTAAGGGAGAAACAATATCATTTCAGAGGAACATGTATATTTCAAAAACCTTCAGTGAGAACTACCACCAAGCAACACTATGTTTCAGTGCCGGGAGTCAGACTGTGGAACGCTTTCGGAGCTGAATGAAAATCATGTACAACGCTTGGTCAATTTAAACAAAAACTAAAGGAAGAAATACTCCAAACGTAGATACAGAATGACATGTAAAATCACATAAGGATTACACAACATGACAAAAATATTTTTTTTTGTAAGTTGTCTGTGTTTTTTCAACTGATTTAAGACAATTTTGCATCGCTGAATCTGAAAATGACATCCGTTTCTCTCGATCAGGTCAGGTTTTTATGCTAAGTAGTAAGCAGTTGTACAGCAGTTGTACAGTTGTACTGTAAATTGAATAGTAGACATTGATAAAGGTAAGTACATGTAAACTGAATGTTACATCATCATTGTTCAAAATTCAGAGAATTTCAAGAAATGAAAAAGAATTTTGCATCATATAAAGCGAAAATACCCATACATGTAAACAAAAACGTAAAAAAACATGTGGCCATAGTTCAAAAAGTTGACCTGACTGAACAAAACCAATGTGATTTTTGGATTCAGCACATCAAAATTGTCCTAAATCAGCTAAAAAAACTTAGACAATAAATTTGGTGTTGACCAGTGTTATCATATCCAGTCTGTGTTGTGTTGTTTCTTAGTTTTGTTTTGTTATGTTTTGTTTTGTTTTGCAATTACTTTTATTTTTTTTTTACTTCTTTGATGAAACATGGGTGGGCAATATAAGCTGCGGCTTCAGCCATCACCCTTTTCGGATAATTTATGTTGAACTGTATAATCCAAGGAGTTATTGTTTAAGTTGACCTTGTTGGATTTTTTACCCCTGGAATATCATTCTGTTCCTTTCTTTTAATCTTTTAATCTAATCTATCTGAAACAAAGATTCATTCATTTATTTATTCAAAAATGTGATCAAGGCACTAATTTTGTGGGTGCAAAAATGAACGGAATGTTGCACTGAAAGAACTAGACATGGACAGGCTGAATACCTTTCTCACAGAAAAACAGTATTGTAATGAATGCACCTCATGCCAGCCATGCAGGGGGTATATGGGAATGGCAAATTAGAACTGTGAGAAGTGTCCTGAATGCCACTTTGCTACTGTCCCCTGGCAGGTTTGATGATGCGTCATTGCGCACATTGCTTTACAAGACTATAGCTATAGTAAACAGTCGTCTGCTTACTGATGATACTCTGAACAGTCCTAATAGTTTAGAACCACTTACTCCTAACCACCTGATCACAATGAAATCCACTGCTACCTTGCCCCCACCTGGCACCTTTGAAAGAGGGGATCTTTATGGAAGAAAAAGGTGGTGTCAGTTGCAGTACTTGATGAAACAATTTTGGAGATGGAAAAAGGACTATCTAAACAACATCACAGCAAGACAGTGCTGGCATAGCACTAAATGGGAACCTGCAAGTTGGCGACATAGTAATGGACACTGAGGACACTTTACCCAGGAGCCAGTGAAGACTTGGGAAAGTCTCAGAAATCATCAAAGGCCGAAAAGGACTTGTGAGATGGGCCAAAATTCTGCTTGGAGAGAGAGAACTGAATAACAAAGCTGAGCACACCAGCAAACTTTCTTTAGCTGAGCACCCAGTTTTAAGCACAATTGTGGTACACTCAAATCGTGCACCACATTCGGAAATAATTCAGAGAGACTGTCATTTTATTTTTATTTTAAGAGCATTTAAATATATTTTGAGATTGTGGACGATCAGTAATATTAACATTTGGTATGTAGCCCTGTATAAATATTTAAGAGTAAGCAGCGGAACCTTTGGCACTGCGGTCGTCCCTCCCCAGGTAAACAATGAGGGTGCGCTTCCGGCCCCCCTTTAGTGCTATCTGGAGAAAGACACGAGTGGTCCTGTGTTCTGTCTTTCTAAGACTCTTTCTTTATTTTCCAGGTCAGTATTTGGTTAAAAATGCCATAAATAAGAGCCTTAAGCTCCGTGTTACTTCTGTGTTTCGCGACGAGTAATACTGTGATGTTGGTGTGTAGCTTTGATACGTTTTTGTACAAGTTTAAGCTGCGGCCAGCGCCGGAGATCAAAGGCGAGCCCCATCGCGGTAGTGGTTTCGCGCCAGTCTAGCTTAACTTTGGGAAAGACTGTTAGTTCGCGTAGAGTGTTTTACTTTACACAAGTATATTTTGCTCCGTGTGAATGTAAAAGTCTCCTGATGCTAATTAATAGTCAGAGTTTGTCCTGTGTATATTTGCCTAGTGTCAAGTTTGTAAAATAATTTGTTAAGTCCAGGTCAGCTAATCTAAGTGCAATGTCTAAACTAATCTACGGTCATAGTTAAGTCCTATGTTTTGTCCTAATTAATGGGAGTCAGTCTAGTAATTGAAAGTCCTGTATAAGTAAATTGTGATTTTTAAAGTATGTAAATTTGAGATGTCAGATGTAGTGTAGTTCATGCACTGTGTGACTGAGAAAAAAAACATTATTTACAGTATGTAAAAGAAAATGACATATAAAGCACAAAATGTGATGCTGCCTGTAAATGAAAATGAAAAGGAAATAAGAAGTGCTATCTGGAGAAAGACACGAGTGGTCCTGTGTTCTGTCTTTCTAAGACTCTTTCTTTATTTTCCAGACTTATTTCTTTTTGTTATTGTGGCCACCTCCCCGGGACCCGTAACACAATGCAGTTATGAATTGTGATATAGTTTCCTGTCTGGTATACTGTAAATGTTCAAAGGGTTATTTTCTATAGGGAAATTATGTGTTTTAAGGTTTCCCTATTGTAAAACACTATAATTTGGTGGGAGTGTAAATAACCCCTGAAAGGTTTATTATTTCAGGTTAATTACCTGATCAATAGTTCTGAGATATGCATTTTTGATATTTGCATAGTTGTCCTATTAGTAGTTAATTTTACAAAGCGCAGAGGCCTTATGCCATCCTATGCACTGATCCAAAAAGGCAAGTTTTATTTTGATAAAGGTCAATGGCAGTTTTGTTTCCTCTTAAGGTGCCAGCCTATGGAACAGTGTTGCCAAGTCCACTTATTATATGCAACTTTGGGCTTGTTTTTCTCTAAAGTTGCTTGCAAATCTCATCAGTCGTAGGTTGCGGGTTTTTGGGCTTGTTTTGTAATGTGTAATTGCTTATTTGGGCTTGCTTTGCTGTCTGACTGTGTGACAGCTCTCCCAGTTCCCAACCTACTGGTACGTGTCCACTGGTTCCGTTGTTTTTCTGCTTCCCATTCATTGTGTATAGGAAATGCAGCAGAAAGCATATGGGTGCAGACCGGTGAAAACTGGGCTGTGGTGTGCAGAATCTCCTGTGGGTCCCCTACAGCTCATTTGCATACTCGGGACAATCGGTCGTGCTATTTTCCGTACAGTCATAAACCACAGGCAGCACTCTCTTCCTGAACTTTTTAACCAGCGGTTTTTGATGTCAAATGACGACGGATTCATTAACTGAACCTACCATTTCTCACATGAAATGAAGTTAGAAATACTTTTCGCTGGTTTATTTTAAAGACATGGAGACCAAGGACGCCATATTGTCTGGTAGCAGCGGAGAGCTGAAGACGGGTTGAGGGGGTGGAGAAGAGAAGCAGATCAGTTCGTTACCTGTTCTTGTGACGACATGAAGGAGAAATTAATAATCGCTGTTTCAGGCAACCCGATACTATATGACCAGTTCTTGTCGTCATAGAAACAACATACAAAGAAACGAGGCAAGGAGAGCAGTGGAACACGGGCTCATCCAGCCGAAGCTCACAAACCAGGCAGTCAAATTCGCCATGCATTGTGCAGGTCTGTAGGATTGGGTGAACCCAAAACCGGCAGCCACAATGACAAAGTCGCCTTTTGTAGCGCAAATATACCAGCACTATTAAAAACAAACTTATCAATCTGCTCATGGTTAATAATGACTATTCCAATATTTCCTCCTGCATTGCTCGACTCCTCCTATCTGTTACACGCCCCTTTTCCACACGTCACAGGGTCCAGTATCCAATTCCTTTCCGAAAAATCCTTACCAGTGGACATGCAGCATAAGTCACGCTCCCTCTACTTCCGCATATGGGACTTTACGGCTGTGCGCCCACCAAATGCGTTTTTTTCTGCTGTGGGCAACTATTTTCTATTCATTCTCTATATAGTTCAGTGTTTACAGCACTGAGCGCCCTTGGCACTAAAACGCAGTCAGCGGGGACTGCTTTTTGTCGCAGCGCTCAGGGCGCTGAGGGCTGAAAAAAGTTCAACTTCTTAGAGTACAGCTGTGCTTGTCAATGTCAAAACTTTCTAAGCAGCCAATCAGAATTAAGAAAGGATGGGACACAGGCTGCCGGTACAGGAAGAAGAGAACAGCCTGAACTTTGCTGCATCAAACAACCCAGTACTCTTTCAGCTGACACTAAAAGGATACTGCTATGTCCAGTTATGTCCACAAACCTGGAATGAAGACGGACGAGGATGCCATGCTCGAGCTCAAACTTTATTACACAGCATTACTGCACACTTCAACACTCAGCTCCCTGACATACCCCTGAGGATAAGCTGTAGCGAAGAGGCCATGAGATGGCCAACTCTCCCCTGTATAGGTCAGTGTGATGACATCACCGGCCGGTGTTATGTTCCCGTTATGAAATCCCTTCAAAACAGATACCATGATCAGAATTTGAAAACAAACGCTTGGAGAAATGTGTCCACATCTGTCGGGATGCCAGGTGAGTGTTGGTGCCTTTGTGACGGTCATATTTCTTTCCTACAAGTTTGTTGCGTAGATAATATGGATACTCTGTGAATTTGTACAGTTGATGACTGCAAAAAAAAAATGGAAATAGCTCTGATGTGAAATGTGATCATATACCGACAGTCATTTATGAGTATAGGAAACTGTGTGTTGAGCATATCTCAGTTGGTTTATGAAAATAGATGTAAAAATAAATAAAATTTTGGACCATGGACTATTCTACTCACCTCAGGGCAGATGGGTTTTCTGTAATTAGTCTGCTTCAGACCGGTTGATGTCATGTACCCAGACTCTTGTTTTCTTTTTCGTGCCATCATATTTTGCATCTGACCGGCGCAGTGGCCTAGTTGGTAGAGAATCCACCCCACAACCAGGAGGTCATGGGTTCAAATCCCGGCCAGGACACACCAAAGACCGTATAAAAATGGTACTTTCCACCTTCTAGCTTGGTGATCAGTATAATAGAATGAGGGAAGGAAATTTAACGCACAGAGCTACCAGAAGACTGACCCCCCATTGTAGCTTTCACTACAGTAGCTGTGTGGCCTAAGGTCAGAGAACTGGAGATAGGCGCCGCCCCTATACACCACATGGTGTCCCACATGCTGTGGAAGGGAATTAACTAACTTTAACTAATATTTTGCATCCAGAGCTGCTACCAATGCCAGCACGTGTTTCCTGTCCATCGTTATTTAGAGACTATTAAAAAATAAATAGAAAGTCTAGATGGGAAAAGAGGAAGAGCTGAGCTGTGAGTGACAAGCTGTTGCTAAGATACAGGGCACAGACTTTTTTCCCCGAGTGCAACGCACAAGCACTGTATAAAAAAAAAAAAAAAAAAAGGTTCAGGGCGATCCAGCGACAAAAAACGCGTTTGGTGGACACACAGCCTATATCAAAAAAATTCTCCATTGAAATGAATGGCAAGAGCAAAATTATCTTTTGATCCCCATCATATTTTGCCATGAGTTACATATATGATGTTTGTCAATGTAAAAGATCATTTTCCACGTAATTAAAGTTGTTGGCTGTCATATACTAACAGAGTAATATTTAGTTTTTGTTTAAACGACTAGTGGACGGCTCCCATCATCCCACATCACTAAACTATAATTGTGTTTAGTGCTGTTACTTATGCAAAATGCTCATGTCTTTTCTTTTGATTAGAGTTTTAAAAAAAATGTTTATACAGTTTTGATGTTGACTGTGTTTACTATAAATTTGCTGTTGCTTATGCAGAATGGATATGTATTTTCATTTAATTACACTTTATAAAATTTAGTTATTCAATTCTGACTGTTTACAGTCAATTCACTGCAAACAAATTTTATATATATATATATATATATATATATACAGTATATATATATATATATATATATATATATATATATATATATATATATTCACCGGAGTGGTGGCTCAGTTGGTAGGGCATCCGCCCCACACCCGGGAGGCAGGGGTTCAAATCCCAGCCGGGTCATGCCGAAGACCATATAAAAGTGGAACTTCCTGCCGTCCAGCTTGGTGCTCAGCAATAAATGGAATGGAGGAGGGAACTCTGTGGCAGCGCCTTGCATGGCAGCGGCCCTCTGATTCTGCACTTGGGGTGTGTGTGATTTACACTGTAGATAGGTAAAGCACAATCTCGTTCTGCTGTGCATGATTGGTTGTACGGTTGAATGACAATAAGAGTGATTTAATTTAATTTTAATATATATATACATACATACATACATACATACACACAGCCCCTCAGTAGACCCGCCCCTGGAAGTGGCATGCCACCAGGATCGCAGCTGGTCTCATAGACAAGAGTGCATCTTCTCCTCGCCGTCAGCCACTTCTCTTGTCCGGACCCACAATCCGAAGCCTCCTCCCGGCCATGCCGCAGCTTGTTGGCATGCCTCTACGAGCTGTCCGACAGCTGGAAGTATGCTGCGCCCTGCTTAGCCACAATGCACAGCCGCTCTTGGTCTTCCTCTGGCTGTTGTTTGGCCCACATCCGCTGTGGACGTCCCTCCCCTAGAGCCCGGAACAAGTCCATAACTCTCAGAGGAGCTCTGCTCAGCCTGCAGTGTTGCTGATTGGCACACGGTCCCTCCGTGCCCGTCAGTCTGGCCCCAACTCCTTGTAAAGCTGCTGCAGTGGTTACCGTTGTAGCTCCAGATCCTCCAGCCCACTGTGGCCAAGCTCCAGAGGAAACTGAGGCTAGCTCGGCGGCAGCAGGTGCATCACAACCACCCTCGGTACCCTCTTCCACAGTACCCCGAGCTCTGGCACTGAGACCCTCCTGCGTGGAACCTGAGTGAGGCTGGTCCTGCTTGAACGCCGTGGTGCCCGCTAAATCTTCATCCCACACAGCGTTGTCCTCCACCACCGGAACCGGACGTGTTCCGCTGGTCACAACCAGTCCACTATTCCCCAGCGTTGTCTTTGATGGCGAACCCCAGTCCATGAAACAGGTCACAGCCCATGATGTTGTCGCCCCGGGGCCGTCACGTGGAACGTGAAGTCAGCCATCACGGCCGACTTGTACCGAGCCGTTAACGCCAGCGTTCCAACTGTGCGCAGTCTGCCACCTCCATAACCATAGAGCCGCGTTGGGTTACCTCTTATTCTGTGGTGGGAAAAATGTCCTCACCGTGGCCCAATTTAAAAATTATCCCTCCACCCCCCATGTTGATCAGCAGCGGCACCTCCTCACCATCCAGCTTCACCTTGCAGAGTGTGAACCCCTTGGTACTCAGGGACAACGCATGGACAGTTGTCGGCGCGGGTGAAGTTGTTTTTCTCCGTGGGCTCTCCGGCTAAGACATACAACACACCCTGGCATAATGGTTCAAGCGTCCACACTTGCTACAGCGCTTCCCTTTTGCCGGGCAGTCCCTGACCTTGAAACGGTGCTTCATGGACCCACAACCCAAGCACAAGGGTTTTCTCGGGGCAGACCTCCAGCTGATAGTGTTGGTTTCCGCATTGTCATCAGTTGCGCTATCCTCGCTATCTGGGTTTGCTACTTGTGCTGTGGTGGGAAGCTCCAGCTGCTGCTGTGACTGATACCCACTTATCTCAGAGGTTAGCTTGTCAGCTTGTCCTCGTATGAGTCCAAAGCCCCAAGTGTGCTCAGGTTCCACTGGCCCTCAAACCCCAAATTATCCACCAGAAGCGCACATGCTCTCAGTTTATCTAGCTTACCCAGATCAAGTGCCACAATGTAGTTTTGAAAGGCAGCAAACCATCTTGGCCAAGGCACAGGTGGCTCACCCGGGAGCTCCAGGAAGGGCCAAAGTGGTGAAACAAATGCCTCCATGTTTATTCTCGTTGCCAAAATTTTTTGTATGAAATTACCTTTTGAAGGATGAGGCCGGGTGCACGGTAGAACTCAGCTTTATTAATAACAGTATGCACAATGTGACCGCTAGGCGGGGGCATCGGCAAAGAGGCTGGATAAAGATGCCCGCTGGTATTTATAGGGCGGTGCAGTGGCGGAAGAGGAAGTGACCGCCACTACACCGCACTTCATAATAAAACACAATACTAAAGTATGTTGCATGTTGGGCTTTTTGGGGGCTTGTTTCCATAGAGCTGGTTGCTTGTTTCTCTCACGAGATCTGGAAACACTGCAATGGAATCGTCAGTAAGGCTACAGCGCTTATCAGAGACAGTCGAGTTATGAACATAAACGTTAATCAGTTTTATGGACCAGTAATGAGGCACAAGCTCTTACGGTGGTCAAAGTTTATGTATTTATTCAAAATACACTGTGCTAAAACAAGAAAATAAACTGTAAATTTCATCAGCAGTCAGGATCATTGCCATCACATGTTACAAGGATCCGTACACAGTGCATGTCTCTTTAAATTTCTAAGGCCGTGTTGTGATTCCCCATGCGCTTTTACGCAGTGCACGGAGGAAGGAATTTGAAGCCCACTCACTGGAGTTAGTTGTGCATTTTATTAACGATAGACAGACAAACAGTTCAAATAACATAACTGCTCAGGATTACATGGAAGTCCTCCAGGACACTCTACAGTAACGGATGAGTATAACTGATGTAACAGACTAGACTGCAACGGGGGGACGCCAACAGTAAGTACTCACGGTTCTGGAGCTGGGCGAATAAGTCCCAAGTTTAATCCTGGCAAGCACAAACAACAAAAGCGGACAATCACACCTCCCAGTGTGGTGCAGTACCAAAGCATAGGCAGGGCATCTAGACATGAGAGACGGGCAACATACACTGAGGGGAACAGCGACAGTGTAGCACCAAACACACACAAAGGCTAAAATAGTGCCAAGCCTAATCAGGAAAGAGATCGCCAGTGAGAGTGATGAGTGGGTGTGTGTATGTGTGTAAGAGTGTGCATGGGAGGAAATGTGTGTGTGCGTGTGTGTGAACCAGAGAATGACAGTGATAATGAGATACAGCTGATACCACCGACAGGAGGAGGAGGAGGTGTGGCTGAGCTGTCAAGGAGCCGAACGGACCCCAGAGGCTCCCTGAGAGCACCTGATGGAAAATAGATAGCAAAATGCACAAAAAAAAAACCAAATAGCCACAGCGTCCCAGAACTGGGTTTGAAACCATCAAACCCAGTTCATGACCGGCTGCATTTAACTCCACTCTCTCTCTTATCTCACTATTGCTAATCTTAATTGGTTAGATCATAGTTCCATAGGGGCTGCACGGTGGCGCAGTGGTTTAGCACTGTGGCAGCACAGTTTACCTTCGGCCGGGGGATCGCGGGGATCATGAGATCGTGGGTTCGATCCCAGCCCCCGACCAACAGTGAGCTGTGTGGAGTTTGCATGTTCTCCCCGTGTTGCGTGGGTTTACTCCGGGATTTCTCCGGTTTCCTCCCGCATACCAAAAACATGTAGGTTTAGGGCGCTCGCGCACGCAGCGACCAGCAGCCGGTGGCTTGTCACCAGACTGCAAACCAAATCTACCTACGGGTACAAATAAGTAACAAAAAAAAAAAAAAAAAAAAAAAAAAAAAAAAAATAGTTCCTAGCTTGAAGCTAACTAATCTAAATTTGTCTTGAATTAAAGATATAATGCATCACTGGTGGACAGGGGTGTGTGGTTTTCGTGATCAATAGGATATGACCATCCCTGGAGTACAGTAAGCACAGAAACATTCATGAATGAGCCAAGGATAGTGGCTAAACTGTTAGCTTCAGTCAGTCACCTTGGTGGCAAACAATTCAGTGAAGCTTCATGGTAAATATATAACAAAATAAGCCAGAATTAAGTGAGATACAGTATATTATCTGTGGTGTTGAGGTTTAACACCTTTATTGTGAAGTGCAGTGTAGTGGCGGCCACTTCCTATTCCGCTACTGCACCACCCTATAAATAGCAGAGGGCATCCATTACATGGTCTCTTCGACCAGTGCACTCTGTGAAAAGAGAGCACTTGCCTGAGCTAGAGCTCCACCACTGTCCAGGACTCCGTCGATCCAGGCAATGATGTTTCTTTAGGCTAGGCCCTCTGGAGGTCCAGCTTGGCCTCGAACTCTGCTGCGGTGGCCTCCGCAGCAGGCATGATGGTGGTTGCAGTCCTCGTCCCCAGGCGACGTAACCCACGCTGGTGGCTCTTCCGATGTGGAAGCTGGGGGTCGGCTCCGCACTGGCACTAGAATCAGGTCCTCCAGGGCCACAGGATCCTCTATCTCCCGGCAGCTCAGTTCAAGGACCGGCGGGCACTCAGGGATAGATGGAGGAGACACAAAGAGGACAGGTGAGAAATTATTTACTGCAGCAGGTAGGGAGAGCTCAGGGAACTGCATTTCCTGAGCCTCCCTACCGGGAATCAGGCAAGGCATATCATCATAAATTGAGGGAGGAATTAATGATACTTGCCTGTCTTCCCAGTGGGCGGTGTTTTCTGCTGCAGCAGTGCACAGTCATCCCTCTCCGTGTCTATGGTGAACCTGGGCCCCTCTGTGGATTGTAGAGGAGCCGCTCCTGTAGACACAAAGGTGGGCATAGCCGGGGAAAACCTGGGGGACCTCTTGGCAGCAGGAGGATACACCGATGAGATGGGAGTAGCAGCAGCAGCGGAGGAGGAGGACGCTGGCGAAATGGCTGGTGAAGGAGAAGAGTAGAGAGGCTCTGCCGTGGGAACTGTCGGGCTCAGTGTCAGGGGAATGGCTGCCGAAGAGGAGGAAGGCTTCCTCCGGCGGTCCGGTGCTTGATGACACTGCCGTCATGGAGTTGGCTTGGCTGGAGCTGGAACGAGCGTCACAGACTGGCGAGGAGCGGAAACAGCGGGGACCCAGGAGCACCTCTTCTTCAGCACAGACCCAGGCTTCCCCGGAGAGTCTCTCACCATTCCACTGTTCTCACGGCTCAGCGCCGCCACAAAGGAAATCCCCTCAACTCCCTCAGCATGCTCCGAGAGCTGAGGGCACCGGCGACCTGCTGCCTCCATGAGATCCAAATACCACAATGCGTCCTCCGGGATGGAATATGTGTATGCCGTAGAGATTAGCCCATCTTGGCAGCACTCCCACCCCAGACGCATTGGGTAGGCCCGTCCACCTGCTGTGTCCATGATTGCTGCAGACAACAAGTGAGTGAGAGAAAAAAAAAAAAAAAGGAAAAAAGGAAAAAATGCACAAACTCAACAGCTGGGTCTTTTATCTGGCGGCAATATTCTGTCATGAACGCCCCTATGGGGTAGGAAGGCAGACCCAGGCACTGAATTGAGTTTGTGACATTTGATAACAAAAATAACATAAAGTACAAAAATAGTGCCAACAATACAAAAATGCAAAACAAGAATAACTTACAGGACGAGCCTTAGAGCAGGGAGCGCTCTGGAGACGTAAAAGACACTTCAGAGGCTGGGAGAAGTGGAGTGATCAGACGTTGATCCAATATTGCCGCACTAACACAGTGAAAAGGCAGTGCTTCATACACAGAAGAGAATGAGCTGCAGGTGTGAGTCACTGAGCGAGCAGGTAACCTAATTAGACCAACTGTCCACAGCTGAGCTGAGAAAGGAGCAGACTGTGAGCAGTTACAGGGAGTGTCTGGGAAAAGGGGAGGTCCAAATGTAAACAACCCCAAACATATATACAGGAAACTAACAAAATCAAACTAATCAGACATAACCGGAGTGGTGGCTCAGTTGGTAGAGCACCCGCCCCACACCCGGGAGGCAGGGGTTCAAATCCCGGCTGGGTCATGCCAAAGACCATATAAAAGCGGAACTTCCTGCCGTCCAGCTTGGTGCTCAGCAATAATGGAATAGAGGAGGGAAATCTGTGGCGGTGCCTTGCATGGCAGCGGCCCTCTGATTTTACATATGGGGTGTGTGTGATTAACACTGTAGACAGGAAAAACACAATTTTGTTCTACTGTACATGATTGGTTGTATGGTTGAATGACAATAAAGGGTGATTTAATTTAATTAATTACAATACTTAGGAATAAAGTGAGGGTATGAGCTCAGACACATGACACTGAGTTTCACATGCTGTCATCTTTAACTAACTGCTTGTCTAACATCAAACAGTGGTTAAGTGCAAACTTTTTACAGCTTAACTCAGACAAGAGAGAGACATTATCGCTCCTAAAAACAAGATCCCGCTTATTAAGCACCACATGGGTACCCTAGGTTCCTCTGTCCAAGCGAGTCTTCAGAATCTTTTTGTTAGTTTTGATTCAGCTATGTCTCTTGAGCACCACATTAATCAGTTAATTAGAAATTGTTTCTTCCATCTGAAGAATATTTCTAAGTTGAGAACCCTGGTGTCGAAGGCAAAACTTGAGGTGATTATTTATGCTTTTATTTCTTCTTGCTTAGACTACTGTAATAGTCTGTTTACCTGTCTGAGCCAATAGCATCTTCAACGTCTCCAGGTTGTTCAAAATTCGGCTGCCAGACTTTTAACTCACACTAAGAAAAGGGCTCATATTACACTGGTTTTAGCAGCACTTCACTGGCTCCCAGTTGGTTTTAGGATTCAGATTAAAATTTTAATTCTTGTTTTTAGAGCTATTCATGATCAGGTCCCAAATACATCACTGAGCTACTTAAAGGGTATAACCCCTCACACTCTTTGAGGTCCACGGATCAACTTTTACTGGCCGTCCCTCAAACTCATTTTAAAACTCGAGGTGATCAAGCCTTTCAGGCAGTGGCACCAAAATTGTGAAATGCTCTACCACTGTCTTTGCACTCAGTAGACTCTGTTGACCCTTTTAAAAAGCAGCTGAAGACATTGCTGTTTAAACAGGCTTTTTAGTTTGATTATGAATTATGGTTTTCATGTTTTTCATGTTATATTTTAATGTTTTAATTTTTTTTTATTTTATTACCTTTATTGTTGCCTTTACTGTTGTATTAGTGATTGTGTGTTTTATTTTATTGTGAAGCACTTTGTGATTCTTTCTGTGAGAAGTGCTGTATCAATAAATTTTACTTAGATGATCTCTCCTAAATTTTAAGCAATTTGGATGAATGGCCTGGAGAAGTCTGGGGCTGCTTTGCTACTTCTGGCACAGCCAGGGTGTCTTGAATGTGTGCAGGGTACAATGAAATAGGAACACTATCAACACATTCTGGAGCAAAATGTGCTGCCTAGTGTCAGAATGCTTAGTCTCAGTTGTAGGTTTTCCAACAGGATAATGACCCAAAACACACAGCTACAAACACCCAAAAATGGCTCAGAACAAAGCATTGGACTATTCTGAAGTGGCCTTTTATGAACCTTGATCTTAATCCTATTGACCATCTGTGAATTTAAAGATTCAAAGATTTTTATTTGTCAATACTTCTGTATGTACAGGACATACAGTAGAATTGAAATGCCATTTCTCTCTCTCTTAATGGTTTGCACAATATATAAGACAAGAAGGAATAAGGATGGAAAACAACAGCAACAATCTATGTACAGTAATGCTACCCATAGTGCAAATAACGGTAAAAACACAGCAATCCTATATAGAGTAAATGGTAAACCAGGGCACCTCCCAGTCCCAAGGTTTTTAGGCAGTAACAGTCCGGACTCTCTCCACGGTCCAGCTCATCACTCCTTTCCGCGAGTTTTTGTTCCTCAAACTTTAAAAAATGCTGAGTTTGTTTTTGTTAAGCATGAAGCTCTAAAACCAACGTTACGCCCAGTATACGATGGCCCGTATAGAGTGCTGGAAAATGGTGACAAACACTTTGTGCTTGATTATGGGGATAGAAATGAAACGGTCAGCATTGACAGACTCAAACCTGCCTTCTTGTTGAGAGACGAACCCGCACAGCTGGCTCGAGCACCTCGGCGAGGTAGACCCCCAAGGAAAAAGTCTCAGCCCCCAGGCAGGGAACAGATAATCTCTCTCCTTCCCACACTGCAGATTCCTCACAACAAGGTCCCAGCAGGATGCCTAAACCGACCTACAGCAGCTTTGGGAGAAGATTGAAACCCAGACTACACAGGGACTGATTACACCACTATGCAAATTTTCGCTAATTGTGCCGCAACAGTTTAGGACTGATTTATGATTATACTATGCTGTTATGTTTTCACTGAACTCTCTTAGGAGCATGGCTGCTTGAAAGTTTCTTCTGTGGCAACGGCTGTAACACGTAGTATGTCTTAGTAATTACCCTAGACTGTGAATCTTTCTGTGTTCCTTCATAGTTGTTTGGGGGGCCTGTGGTATATATCACTCATATATTCCATACCTACATTTGTTAGAGCATGTGGAAATGTTTGGGACAGAATATACAAAGGAACTTCACACCTCTGAAAGAACAAAGGAATCTCACCGCCGTGTGAAGACTCATGACGTCACAGGACGCCATGGCAACAGACTCGACACCTTTACCCCCCCTAAAGCTAGAGGGGGAGTTCCCATCACCTCCCAAGACAGGGAGAGGGGATGGCAGGACAATGGGGATTAAGATAACGGGGAGGTGTTACCTTTTTCAATGAGTGGCTCTGACGTCAGCTGTTTCAATGAGTGGTGCTATGCGTGCTTGTATTTAACCAGCGAGCGAAGCAGAGTTCTGTCTCTTGCCTTCTGCCAAGCTCTACACCTGATGAGATTTGATAGAGGAGCTATTCATTAAAAACCCTGTTTTTAATACAAAACCGCCTCGTTATTTCAGCTCCACTACAAATACCAGTAAATTGCAAGTTCATTGCGGTAATGGGGGTACATACAGTGACAGATTGGTCTACACATGATCAGTATTGCAATGACAGACAGCAGCAGGTATGGCATTTGTGCAAATGGTTGCAGTAAGGTACAAGACATAAGGCCCTTTTCTACTAGTACCCACTCAGCCCTACTCTACTCTACTCTGTTTGCTTCTGTTTCCATTGTAGGTGAGTACACCTGGGGTGGGTGGGATTTTTTTACAGCAAGGCAGCGCCACTCCCATGACATAAAACACACAACACAAGCAAAACATAACATGGTGGCTGTACAAGGCGACTCCTCAGTCTCTGGCTTTTTGTCAACGTAAAGGCCAAAAAAGACCAACAGAGAAGGGGATAGGCAGTGAGACAAAACACTCTGGAAAAGTACTGGAGCATTTAGGAAGCCATAGAGCGAGAGACATGAGGATAAGAAACTAGATCACATATGACGGTAACCTAATGATTGCTAATGCTAGTTTGCTTTAAGTACATCGTACTACATTGTAATGTCTGCAAGTTATCGCTATTAGGTACTAAAATATGTATGCTGTGTGTGTGTGTTTCAGATGGCTCTGCTGTGGGAAAATTACCGCTTCAAACCGTCGGTCTGGGCATTCAACACAGTCTCCCAGTGATGTCAACCCAGCTTCACAAACACTCAGTGGTTATAGAACTTAAGAATGTCTGCAGAAATGTTTCGCTTCCTGTGCGACAAATTGGTCTGATCTGCATGAAAATCATGGCGAGACTGTTGAGACATCATGTCATGTACCTGCTCCAGCAGCACTGAGTCTGTGGTGGTGTCATGGCAAAAACTGTTCAGCTGCCAAAACTTGATCACCAGGTTGTAGTTATGGGGTTATATTAGCAGTAAAATATATATTCAAAAGGTAAACAGTACTGAGTTAGGTATAATAAGATATATTTGGCAATTATGATACATTTTAGGCCAAAACAAACTTGATCTAGGATTAAAAGCAATTAAAATAATGCAGTCACAAGGTTACATGGAAAATACTTGATTTACTAGATACATGTAGATACTGCATAAATATACTGTATATTCTCTGCATCAACAATGTACTACACATGTATTCATGTAGTATTGCACTGGGAATTTTGACAATAAACCTTTGGAATTTTTGCAGATGTGTCTCTTTTTTCATATATATGAAGGTTACCACCAAATGACATAAATTAAATACTAAGATTGGAAAAGCTGTATAAGAACAGTCCAGCAGTCTGAGAAATCACTTTTGGTTTGGTGTAAGTCTGTCAACAGAATTATGAACTATAAAGCCGTTTGTGTTAAATCCCATTAAACCCTAAACCAGGGGTGTCCAATCATGTGCCATGGAGGGCCAAGACCCTGCAGGTTCTCTCTTCTACCCAGTCACTTCAGCAGGTGTTTTCACTGTTCAGCAGTCAGTGGAAGAAATTCAGTGGAATCTGCTGTTGAAGACACTGGTTGGAGGTAAAGCCTGCAGGGTCTTGGCCCTCCATGGCACATGATTAGACACCCCCGTCCTAACCTATTATGATAAAGTACAGATGCTAATATGGCCCAGAATTCCTCCATATACTGGTACTATCAGTCAAGTGTGCAGTGTCTTCTGCAGTGGCACATCCAACAATACAGTCTTCAGTAAATAGAATAATTGTTTTGGTTACTTTTTCTTAAAAATGAGCCATTATTTTCAACATCACTGATAAATGGTTTGTGCTGGTGACTCTTTTCCCACTGGTGTCTTAACAGACAAAACAGAAAATCATGATGCAAACACATAAGTCACTAAATTGTTTATTACAATCAGCAGCAAATTCCATATTATTCAGAATGTGCAAAATTCAAACTGTAAAAAAAAAAAAAAAAAACTTAGAATGGGTCACACACTCCAGCCACGCTGCCTCACTGAGAAGCGGCTGGATGTGGTATTCACACTGGTCCCAGTTCACCAGATCTTCAGCCTGCATCTCTGTAAATAGTGACGCACGGTCCGGTTTGGGGTGGATCGTTTTCCTCTTGCCTAGACAAAAGACGGAAATGGGTGGTGGTTAATTAATGCAAGTTTAAAACAGATTTGGGAAATACACTTGTTGCTAAAACCTGATTGCTGGGGTCTTTCTGCAACTGTGGGGGTTCCCCCCTACAGTTGATAGTGCTATGAGATGACTGTTGTTGTGAAATGGCGCTATATAAATAAAGTTGAATTGAATTGAATTGAATTGAATTGAATTAAAAGCCAGTGGTGGAATGTGACAAAGTGCTTTGTTGTTGTATTTAACCACAATTTTCATGTAGCTGCGCTTCAGTAAAGTAGATTTTACAAGGGCTGGGTTACATTTAAAATCATTTGTTTTTACTGTGGCCTCAGCAATCAAAATGAGTTAATATAAAATATGTAATATTTATAGTTATATTTTACATTTTATATAAAATGTAATTTTTATCAATAAAAGTTTAGCCACTGCTCTGTCACCGCTGTGTCGCCCTGGCTTCAAGTGTGGGTGGTGTTTTGTACTTGTGTTGCTAAAATATAAAAGGAAGTGCTGCAATGGGTCTCAAATATTTGCAATGTGCCATGTTGCTGCGCCTCAGTAGAGCAGATTTTGCAGGCACCAGGTTATGTTTAAAATAATTTGTTTTTATTGTGGCCTCAGAAATCTGAATGAGTTAATTCAGTCAGCTGACTTGAATCATTTCAATGAAGCACGTTGACTGCAAGTACATTTGAAAGTGAGTTCATGTGCTACATCAGTTTTGCAAAAACAAGAATTATATCAGTACTTCCTCCACCACAGCTAAAAAAGGGACCAGGTTGTGGACCCCTGATAAGTGAGCACCCCAGGATCCACTCTGTACATGTACAAGTACATTTTCATTCCAGGGATTTATGGTGGAAAAGAAACAGCACAACAACACTGTTCCAACACTGTTTTTTGGAAAATCCACAGAATAGGAATGTGGGTCTATTATGAGGCTTTAGGAAATTATATGAATCACTTTACAAATCACTGGTTTGAAAATGCACTTGTATATGTTGACATTTTGGATCCTGGGGTCCACTTGACCTGTATCCATAAACATAACCGGGTGTTAATCTTTTGTTTTATTACCTCCGCCAAAGGGGGAGGTTATGTGATCATCAACGTTGGTTTGTTTGTTTGTTTGTTTGTCTGTTTGTTTGTCTGTTACCAAGATAACTCAAGAAGTTATGGACGGATTTTCATGAAATTTTCACAGATTGTCACAAATGGGGTATCCTACAGATGATTAGATTTTGGTGGTGATCCAGATCACCGTCCACAAGAAAACCGCCATTACGCAAAATGCCATTTTCGTCAATAACTACTGAACCACTAATCCTATCATTGTCAATCCAATTGCTAGTCATATGTTTTCATGGTCAAGGAATCTGAAAACGTACACACAAACACTGTATGGGCGGAACTGTGGCCGCCATTACCGAAAAGGCCAGAGTTCAGGGTCCTGATGGCCTGGTGAACAAAGCTGTTTAACAGTCTTGTGGAGTGGGCCCGTAGGTTCCGGTACCTTCTCCCTGAGGGCAAGGGGCTGAAGAGGGAGTGTGAGAGATGGGAGATGTTGATGGCTCTGCGGGTCAGGCGGGTGTTGTAGATGTCCGAGAGGGAGGGCAGAGGGGCACCGATGATCTTGCTGGCTGCTTTCACTGTGCAATGTAGAGTCTTCTGGCAGGAGGCAGTGCAGCTTCCATACCACACAGTGATGCAGCTGGTGAGGATGCTCTCAATGGTGCCCAGGTAGAATGAGCACATGATGGGGGGTGAGACTCATCCTCTCCTCAGTTTGTAGAGGAAATGGAGGTGAGTTTGAGCCTTCTTGGCCAGTGATGTGATGTTGTTAGACCAGGAGAGGTCTTCAGAGATGTGCATCCCCAGGAACTTGGTGCTACTCACCCTCTCCACAGCTGTTCCATCGATGATCAGAGGGGATACCATGTGTGTCTTCTCCTGAAGTCGACCACAATCTCCTTGGTTTTTCCCACGTTCAGGAAGAGATTATTGTCTTTACGTCACTGGACCAGTTGGCTTACCTCATTTCTGTAGTTGGCTTCTTCACTGTTTGTGATGAGGCCCACCATCGTCGTGTTGTCTGCAAACTGACATAACGTTCGGCTCAGGAGACGCACACACACAGGCTCAGAGTAGTTCGAACTGTTTATTAACAGCAGGGATGTTTGGGTGCGTGTCTGCGGAATGTTAATGTGTTGGTGGTGGTGTCTGCTTCGGACCCAGAGGCAGGAGACCGTTCAGCCGGCAACCCTATGGGAGAAATCAGACACAGGGTGATGAGCGCACACCAACACAGGAGGAGAATAGGCGAGGGAGAGAAGCTTACTTGTTTGGACAGATGACTGGCGCTTCAAGGATGGAAGCCCGGGAGACAGCCACCTGCAGGGCTCGGTGCAGCAGCGAGGAGAGACGAGGGACGGGGTTGTCCGCCGCCGAGGAATCCACCTGTGCACAGGGGAGCAAACTGGAGAGATGAGGTAAGTGATCTTCTTACCGGTGACGAGGATGCTGAAGAGAATGTGGTAGAAGCCCATGAAAGGGAAATGAAGTCTACGGCTTCAGACCGAAGCTCAGGGCGAGGCAGCCTATATTCCTCGCCGCTGATGACTGACAGGTGTGTGAGCAGGTGGCGCCGTTGATGAGCGGCGCGGCGTGACAGTACTCCCCCCTCTAGCAGCGCCTCCTGGCGATGGCTTATCCGGGTGCGCTCGGTGGAAGTCCGCGATGAGCGATGGGTCCAACACAAACGACGGGGGCACCCACTGTCGATGCTCGGGCCCATAGCCCTCCCAGTCCACCAAGTATTGCAACCCACGACCCCGGCGCCGGGAGTCCAGGATGGAGGAGACGGACCAGGCCGGGTGGCCACCAACCATCCAGGGTGCGGGTTGCGCTGCAGGAGGAGGGCAAAGGGGGTCGGTAACTGCCAGCTTCACCTTCGACACGTGGAAAGTGGAATGGATGCGGAGGGAGGGGGGAATAGCCACGCGCACAGCCACCGGGTTGATGATCCGGGTGATGGGAAAGGGACCCATGAAGCGCTGTGCCAGCTTTCTCCTCTCGCCTTTTAGGGTGACGTCCTGGGTGGAAACGTAGACAAGTTGCCCAACTCTGTACGCCGGGGCAGGTCTTCTACGCCGGTCCGCCACGGTCCTGTTGCGCTCCGCTGTGCGTAAAAGCGCATGACGCGCGGTGGCCCAGGTGGAGCGGAACTGCCTCACGTGCGCCCTAACTGACGGGACAGTTACCTCGCTCTCCTGCGCTGGAAGCAGCGGGGGGTCGTAACCCAGGGACGCCTTGAAGGGGGACATCCCCGTTGCAGAAGAGCGGGCGGTATTGTGGGCGTACTCCACCCAGGCGAGATGGTTGCTCCATGACGTCGGCTTGGATCTTGCAACACAGCGGAGCGCAGCCTCCAGCTCCTGATTGGTCCTCTCACACTGCCCGTTAGACTGGGGGTGATGGCCGGAGGAGAGGCTCACCTTGGCTCCGATGGCGTTGCAAAAGGACCTCCAAACCTCGGATGAAAATTGGGGACCCCGGTCCGAGACCACGTCCACCGGAATCCCGTGCAGCCTGACCACGTGTTGGATGAGGAGGCCCGCCGTCTCCAGGGCGGTAGGGAGACCTCGCAGGGGGACGAAGTGTGCCGCCTTGGAGAAACGGTCCACGATGGTCAGGATGGTGTTAAAGGAGCTGGAAACGGGGAGTCCGGTGACGAAATCCAGTGCGATATGCGACCAGGGCCTGCCGGGGACGGGCAGAGGCTGGAGCAGACCCGCTGGAGGGGCATTTCCTGACTTGCTGGTGGCACAGACTGGGCAAGCCCGGGCGTAGCAGGCTGCATCCCTCCGCAGGCCCGGCCACCAAAAAGACCGCTGGAGGAGGCTGATCATCCGGGAGGTGCCGGGATGACAGGTGAGCCGGGAGGTGTGGAGCCAGTGGATGACCTCTCCTCGGACCGCAGATGGGACGAACAGTCTTCCCTCCGGTCCGCCGCCAGGATCAGGTTCCACCTCCTGTGCCTTCCGGATCTTTGCCTCGATATCCCACGAGATGGCTCCCACAACGCACGACCTGGGCAGGATGGAGTGAGGCGTCTCCTCCGATTCCACGGGAGTGAACTGCCTAGAGAGGGCGTCAGGCAGGCCGTTCTTAGAGCCAGGCCTGAAGGTGATAGAAAATTGGAACCTGGCGAAGAACAGAGACCAGCGCGCCTGGCGGGCATTCAGGCGCTTGGCAGACCGTAAATACTCCAAGTTCTTGTGGTCCGTAAGGACCACAAACGGCAGGTTTGCCCCCTCTAGCCAGTGGCGCCACTCCTGCAGGGCGAGCTTGATGGCCAAGAGCTCTCTGTCCCCCACATCGTAGTTCCTCTCCGCCGGGGACAAGCGCTGGGAGAAGAAGGCGCACGGTCGTTTGGCGCCATCGTCCGGTGACCGCTGGGACAGCACTGCCCCCACTCCCGTGTCCGAAGCGTCTACCTCGACGATGCACTGCAGCGCGGGGTCGACCTGGCGAAGGACCCGGGAGGAGGAGAATTTCGCCTTCAGCGCCTCAAAGGCGGCAGCGACCTCTTCGGTCCACCGGAACGGGACCTTCGGGGACGTGAGGCGGGTCAGTGGTCCAACGATGGTACTGAAGTTGGGGACAAAGCGGCGGTAGAAATTGGCGAAGCCAACAAATTGCTGCACCTGCTTCCGGGATGCAGGTGTAGGCCATTCCACCACCGCCTTTACCTTCTCTGGGTCAGGGAGCACCTTGTCGTGGGCGATGATGAACCCCAGGAAGGACGTACTCCTGGCGTAAAATTCACACTTTTCTGCCTTTACGTACAGACGATTCTCCAGCAGCCTTTGGAGGACCCGCCTCACGTGGACCTGGTGCTCATCCCTGGACTTGGAGAAGATGAGGATATCGTCCAGGTAGACGAACACGAAAAGGCCAATGAAATCCCGGAGGACGTCATTAATGAGGCGCTGGAAGACTGCAGGAGCGTTGGTCAACCCGAACGGCATCACCAGGTATTCAAAGTGGCCGTTCGGGGTACGGAAGGCCGTTTTCCACTCATCTCCCTCCCGGATCCGGACGAGGTGGTAAGCGCTGCGTAGGTCCAGCTTGGTGAACCAGGTCGCCCCCTGGAGGGAGTGGAAAGCAGTGTCCATGAGAGGCAGGGTGTAACGGTCCTTCTCCGTGATATTATTGAGGGCCCGGTAGTCGATACAAGGGCGGAGGGACCCATCCTTTTTTCCCACGAAGAAGAACCCCGCCCCCACGGGTGACGATGATGGGCGGATTATCCCGGCGTTTAATGACTCCTTCAGATATGTGTTCATCGTCTCCTTCTCCGGCGCAGACAGGCTGTAGAGCCGACCAGAAGGTAACGGCGCCCCCTGGCGGAGGTTGATGGCACAGTCGTAGGGCCGATGAGGGGGAAGAGACATAGCTTTCGCTTTACTGAACACCATACCCAGGTCGTGAAACTCCGGAGGCACCAGGGACAGGTCCGGGGGTGCAGCGTCCGTTGCTGGAGGAGGAGCGGACGGCGAGCAGGCAGCGGACTGGAGGCAGGTGCCCAGGCAAAATGTACTCCAAGCCGATACCCCAGCTGATCTCCAATCCAGGACCGGATTGTGAAGGCGGAGCCAGGGATACCCCAGGATGACGGGCGACACAGAGTTGGGAAGGACATAAAAGGTCATCTCCTCCCGGTGGTTTCCCGAGATGATGACCGGTAGGGGGACAGTTTGATGTGTCACTCTCCCAAGGGTGGCACGGGAGAGATGGACTAGGGAGATGGGAGTGTTGAGTGCCTGGCAGCGGATGCCCAATCGGGTTGCCAGGCTTTGTGAAATGAAGCTGCCTTCTGCGCCTGAATCCACCAGTGCGTGGGTGAGGTGCCCAGTGGGGCTATGGCAGAAACGGATGGGCAGCTTCAATTGAGTAAGTGATCCTAACCGATTGATGTCCGCGAGACTTCCAACAGTGACTCGCGGACCCCACCGACTGGCCTTCCGTGGACAACGCTCCACGGTGTGTTGGTCGCCTCTGCAATACATGCAGAGGCCCAACTCACGACGGCGTTGTTTCTCCACAGGGGAAAGTTTAGTCCAGCCCGTCACCATCGGCTCCGACTCCTCGGGGCGCGATGCTGGCGGCGCCGCCAGGGGGCGAGCTTGGAACAGGTACGGCGAGGCTCCACGAGGGCGAGAAGAAGAAGACCTCCGCCCCGAGGAGCGCTCGCGCAGCCTGTTATCCAAACTTACCGCTAAGGACGTCAGCTCCGCTAGCGTCCCAGGGATATCCCGACCAGCCAGTTCATCCCTCAGATCACTATTGAGGCTGCGGAGGAACAGGCCACAGAGGGAGCGTTCCTCCCAGCCCAGTTCCTCCGCCACTACCCGGAAGTCGACCGAGTGGTCCGCTGCCGACCGGCTTCCCTGCTGGAGAGCGAGAAGCCGATCGACCTGGACCGTCTCGGTTTGAGAATGGTCAAAGACCTCCAGAAAGCACCTCACGAATTGGTCATAGGTGAGGGTGGCATAACTGGGCCTCGCCATTACGGCGTAGGTCCAAGTTAACGCACGCCCCTCCAGAAGATTCCCTATGTAACCAATTCGACTGTGATCCGAGGGAAAATCTCCGGGCACACGGTGGAACACGGACTCACACTGCATAATGAACCCCCGCGCTCCGCCGAGCTTACCGCTAAAGCGGGCGGGGGTCGGAATCGGTGTGAGCCGAACCGGTGCCACTGGAGCCGGCTGGACGGCCGCTGGAACAGCAGGAGCCGCGCCACCCTGGCGAGTCGGGAGGAACGGCTGTTGGGGGTCCAAGCGGTTCAATCGGTTAGTTAATTCTAATAATTGATTGAAAACCACCTGTTGCTGATAAACAATCTGATCCACCCGAGCCTCGAGGATGGTAAACCGGTGTGCGAGCCCGCCGTCTGCCGAGCCGCTCTGCTGAAGCCGTACTGACATAACGTTCGGCTCAGGAGACGCACACACACAGGCTCAGAGTAGTTCGAACTGTTTATTAACAGCAGGGATGTTTGGGTGCGTGTCTGCGGAATGTTAATGTGTTGGTGGTGGTGTCTGCTTCGGACCCAGAGGCAGGAGACCGTTCAGCCGGCAACCCTATGGGAGAAATCAGACACAGGGTGATGAGCGCACACCAACACAGGAGGAGAATAGGCGAGGGAGAGAAGCTTACTTGTTTGGACAGATGACTGGCGCTTCAAGGATGGAAGCCCGGGAGACAGCCACCTGCAGGGCTCGGTGCAGCAGCGAGGAGAGACGAGGGACGGGGTTGTCCGCCGCCGAGGAATCCACCTGTGCACAGGGGAGCAAACTGGAGAGATGAGGTAAGTGATCTTCTTACCGGTGACGAGGATGCTGAAGAGAATGTGGTAGAAGCCCATGAAAGGGAAATGAAGTCTACGGCTTCAGACCGAAGCTCAGGGCGAGGCAGCCTATATTCCTCGCCGCTGATGACTGACAGGTGTGTGAGCAGGTGGCGCTGTTGATGAGCGGCGCGGCGTGACACAAACTTGATGATGTGGTTGGTGCTGTAGGCTGGTACGCAGTCATGGGTCAGCAGGGTGAAGAGTAGCGGGCTGAGCAAACACCCTTGTGGGGCCCCTGTGCTCAGTGTAATGGTCTTGGAGGTGTTGTTGCCGACCCACATGTTCTGTGGCCTCCTTGTGAGAAAGTCCAACACCCAGTTACAGAGAGAGGTTTTGAGTCCCAAGTGTCTGAGTTTTTGTATTAGGTGCTGGGGGGTGATTGTGTTGAATGGTGAACAGAAGTCCAAGAACAGCATTCATACATAGGAGTTCTTTGAGTCCAGGTGGGTGCGGGCTGGATGGAGAGCAGCAGAGATGGCATCATCTGTGGATCTGTTTGACCTGTATGCAAACTGAGATGGATCGTGGGAGAGAGGCAGGGTGGACTTGATGTTCTGCATGACCAGCCACTCGAAGCACTTCATTAGGATGGAGGTCAGTGCTGCTGGCCAGTAATCGTTGTAACTGGATGGGACAGGCTTCTTTGGGACTGGTATTATGGCAGCAGTTTTGAAACACGTGGGGACAACAGTTTGAATCAGGGAGATGTTGAAGATGTCAGCCATGACATTCTTGAGCTTCTCTGCACAGTCCTTCTGAACATGACCTGGTATGTTGTCTGGTCCAGCTGCCTTGCGTGGGTTGATCCTGGAGAGGGTCCTCTTCACACTAGCTGGATCCAGACTTATAGCCTGCTCGTCTGGGGGAGGAGAGGTCTTCTGTGCTGATGTGCTGTTTTGTGCTTCAAAGCGGCCTAAGAAGTCATTTAAGTTGTTAAGCAGTGCGATGTAACTCGCACAGGTCTAAGGGGGAGGTTTGTAGTTGGTGAGGGTCTGTATGCTATGCCAGAGAGACTGTGTATCTCTGGTGTTGCTGAAGTGTCTAGATATGTTCTTGCTGTACTGTCGTTTTGCTTCCTTGATGCCACGGGATAGGTTGGCCCTAGCTGTTGATAGTCCTGCGGTGTCACCGGCCTTGAAGGCTGCGTCCTGAGCCCTCAGGCGCCTGTGAATCTCTGCTGTCATCCGTGGCTTCTGCTTAGCACGAACAGTGACAGTTTTGCAGTGAGTGACATCATCAATGCATTTAGCTGTGTATGCTACAACAACAACCTCAGTGTACTCCTCTGTGTTTGTGTGTTCATTGTGAGTGGCTTCATGCTTCAAAGTGTCCCAGTCTGTAGTCCTAAAGTAGTCTTTCAGAGCATCGGAGGCCCCTTCTGGCCACACACGTATCTGCTTTTTAGTTGGTCTGATGGATCTCACTCTGGGTCTGTATGCAGGCCTTAACAAGATGGTGATGTGATCAAAGAGGCCCAGGTGGGGAAGGGGGCAGGTCTTGTGTGCTCTCTTGTGGGTTGTGTACACCAAGTCCAGCAAGTTGTCTCTTCTTATTGAAAAGTCCACATGTTACTGTTGTTTTGGTAAGAGGGCCTTTAAATCTGCATGGCTAAAGTCTCCTGTTGTGATGAGGAATCCATTTGGATGCGCTGTTTGTGTCTCACTTATAGCCTGATAGAGGTCATTTAGTGCTTTACTCCTCTCACCGCCAGTAGCAATGGGTGGAACACACATGGCGACTAGCAGGACAGCTGTAAATTCCCTCAGTATGTAGAACAGTTGGCACTTGATGATCATAAACTTCACCAATGGAGAACAGTGTTTGTGCACAACAGTCACATCTCGGCACCAAGTGTCATTGATGTAAACACAAATGCCCCCTCCTCGGGTTTTCCCTCTTTCCGTGAACACCCGATCAGCGCAGAGGCATAGCCCTTCCAGCTGAGTAGCAGAGTCCAGGATTTTTTCATTTAGCCACGTTTCTGTAAAGATAAAAACACAGCAGTTCTGCGCATCACATTGCGTAGATCTCAGGAGCTGTATGTGGTCTATTTTGTTGTCTAGTGAGCGTACGTTGGCAAGATTGAGGCTTGGAATTGGGAGTCTGTATGGGTGAGCGGCTAGCTTTGTTTGGATACCTCCACGTAGGGCTGTCACGGTAGAGAAATTTCCCCTGCGGTGACAGTGGATAGCTCAACACTGCGATATGCAGTATTATTGCAAATGTTTTTAGGACCCTGTGGTCTTG
Source organism: Pholidichthys leucotaenia (assembly GCA_020510985.1). Lineage (NCBI taxonomy): Eukaryota > Metazoa > Chordata > Actinopteri > Cichliformes > Pholidichthyidae > Pholidichthys > Pholidichthys leucotaenia. The sequence continues at coordinate 353,440,468 of CM035842.1, read as the reverse complement.
TAATTTAAACAGGGTTCATAACTTATGTGGCAAACAATGGAAGCTGTGAGAAACACGTTGCAGCTCCGCTCTCAACTTTATGTGCGTGTATGACAATTATGCAGAGCTCCGGTCTTTCTACAGGCATGAACTGCTGATTCTGTTTTTTTTTTAAAAAAAACGATCATTTCCTTAAAGCAGTGGCGGTAAATCCAGTATTTCAACTATGGAGTGTGTGGACTGGAGACTGCAGTGACATTCAGCTTATTTAAACAGGACATCCTCCGTACAGGACCCTGCGTGGCTCTTGTCTTCATGATTTTTGGATTTTTGCCGCTGTCTGAAAAATCACGTTCAAACAAGCAATGCACTACTCAGTAGTTGTTTTGCTCTTGGAGCTCAGTTCTCATGATCATAAACACTCCGCTCAGAAGGAAATAACACGTTTTGTGCCCTTTCAGTGTTCACTGTCACGGCTGTATTTAGCAAGGAGTCCAAACGCTTCCACTACTAACTGCCTGCTGGAGTCTGTCTAGAGACAGAGTGCCCCACACGGTGCTGTGAAAGCTTCCACAGTACTGGGTGCAAACATGCTGTTGGCAATAAAAATGCATTTAACATTTAACAAGTTATTTAACAATCAATGGGGTGCATAAGTGTATAACGAGATATAGCCACACACATAAAAAAAGTGAACACCACGGTTGTTGCGGTTGCTCGTTATCGTCTATGGTAGGCTTGTCCATAGCGCGGTACTACATAATTGCGGTTATTGCAACAGCCCTACCTCCACGTTTACCTCTCTTTCATCTTTTTTCGCACCATCTATGGCGTCTCCATTTGGGATGAGATGCAGCAGTTGAGTCCAGGGGTGTGGAAATCTGGCAGAGAAGTCCTAGGCCACGGAGTTCCTTCTGTAATGCGCCGGTCATATTCCCTATCTCCAGAAGACTGTGGCGACTGTAACGTGCGCAACATCATATGTGGACATTAAACACATGAATATACAGTACACTGAGGCTTAATTTAAACAACATAAAGACAGAAGGGAGGTTGCTGCATCTCTATGCACCGCCTAGAGGTGCAGTCTGAAGAATGCATGCTTCAGATCGTAAACAGCTGGAGGAGTTTGCTCATGAGGAGTGAGCCAAAGTACCTGTTGACAGGTGCAGAAGTTTCATTGAGAGTTACAGGAATCGATTGATTATAGTGATTGCATGAAACGATTGCGTAACAAAATATTAAGGGTATCATCATTTTTGTCCAGGCCAATTTCATTAGTTTTTTTTATCCCCCACCAGTCAAAGCCCAAAAGTGTCAAAGAACCCTTTGGGCAAAGACTGAAGGGGGATTGATTGATTGATTGATTGATTGATTGATTGATTGATTGATTGATTGATTGATTGATTGATTGATTGATTTTATTTGAACATCCAGACAAAAAAAAAAATTAAAACAAAAATCAAAACCAAAAAAATAAAATGTTCAAAAGGAGTGGGAAGAAGCCAACGCTTATATAGTCCCACCCCTTCTCCATACCCAATAAATTATAATATCATTCTAGTCATTATTCATCCCACATTTACATTCATTATACAATGCCATAATATATAATACACCTTATAATTAAATTATGCAATAGAAATCATACAACAATGATAATTTATATTGACAGTAATACCAACATCTAACAATAATTGTAATAATAATAAATAAATATTTCTGGTATGTTTAATATAATTATAGACAATATTATCATCATCATAATCACCATATATACCACCATATACCCTACATGGCTTACAATACCTAGGCACAATAAGTAACCATATAATAATAATAACCATAATAATAGGTAGCCATATAGTAGTTACAACAACAACAATAATAATAATAATAAAAATACCACCTGGCCTATATAATACTTCAAATAATTCCATCCTAACAACAATCCTAATACTATATATTCTAGTAATAATAATATCAATAATAATAGTACTCAGCATATACAGTATATTCAACAATAACAACCTTTCTTCATTGAAGACACATTGTAATATTACTGTCCTTTATTTTTTTATTGCTCAAAAATCATTTCTTTATATGTTGATTTAAACATATGGATGTTTGGACATTGCCTGTGTTTCTCCCCCAACCCATTCCACAATTTTACCCCACACACAAACAAACAAAAACTTTTCCGAGTAGATCTTACTAGGTGCATCTTAAATTTTGTATTCCCCCGTAAATTATATTTCCATTCTCTCTCACTGAAAAGATTTTGTATATTGTGTGGCAAAAAGTTTTTACTGACTTTAAACATTAACTGTGCTGTATAATAATCACCCAGATCCCGCAATTTCAATCATTTTGAATGTAAAAATAATAAATTAGTATGTTCAAGATGCCTGACTTTGTGTATAACATGGACTGCCCTTTTTTGTAATATTAGCAATGAATTAAGTGCACTTTTATAATTGTTACCCCAGACCTCTATACAATAGGTCAATGAAGCAATTTGTAATCTAGGACTTGCTTAATTTTATTTATAATTGCAATATTTTTTGCGACTTTGTTTTGTATGTATCTGACGTGTGGTTTCCAACTAATTTTATCATCTAGTATTACACCCAGAAATTTGATCTCCTTAACATTTTCAATAATTACATTGTCTATATGAATATGTAAATCTTCATTTTTACAATCACCAAATATCATTACCTTAGTTTTATCTATATTTAGTGATAATTTAATTTATTACAATCCATCCATTTTTTAAGCTTATTTATTTCATTATTTAGAATATGGATTAGTTGATTATAATTATTTCCAGAATAAAATATATTAGTATCATCAGCAAATAATATTATTTTTAATAATTTAGAAACTTGGAATATATTATTTATATATATGTTAAATAATTTGGGGCCCAATACTGACCCCTGGGGGACCCCACAGGCAATTCCCATACATCCAGACAGATATTCTCCCATCTTCACAAACTGTTGTCTCTCAGATAAATAACTTGTAACCCAATTCAGTGCCATTCCCCTAATACCATACAATTGCAGTTTATCAAGAAGTATTGAATGATTTATTGTATCAAATGCTTTTCTAAAATCTATAAATACACCACTTGCATATTTTCGTTGATCTAATGCATTTATTATTTCCTCTGTTGCTTCCATTATTGCTAACAATGTTGTACTCTTTGCTCTAAATCCATATTGATTCTGATTAAGCACATCGTGTTTATTTAAAAAGTCTTCTAATCTGTTGTTGAAAAGTTTTTCCAGAATCTTTGAAAATTGTGGGAGGAGCGATACTGGTCTGTAGTTTGTGTAGTGGTGTTTATTTCCTTGCTTGAATAATAGTATAACTTTTGCTGTTTTCATTTTCTGCGGGAATGAGCCAGTTTGAAATTACAAATATACTGTATGTAAATGGTTTTAATATGCCATCAATAGTTCTTTTTGCTAGTGCCATATTAATACCATCACAATCAGTAGATAATTTATTTTTACACTTTTCAACAACAGATTTTACCTCTAGTTTATCCTCCGCTGAGAGGAAGATTGACCAAAGGTTATTTCCAATCAATGTCTCACTCACGGTGTCTCTTCCTTGGTTTGGAATTTTTGCTGCCAACTCTGGTCCAACATTTACAAAAAAATTATTCATTTTATTTACTACCATGTTCTTATCATAATTATCACCACAATTATTAGTAAAATGCTCTGAATATATCATTTTCTTAGTTCCATTTTTCCTTAATTTATTTAATATGTCTCAGACTCCTTTTATATTATTTTTATTTTCATTTAACATTTTCCTATAGTATAATTTTTTAGTAGTTCATATTTTTTCAGTTAATTTATTTCTATATGTTTTATATCTTTTTTTCAGATTCTTTGGTTCTAAATTTAATGAAATTTTTATAGAGATAATTTTTCTTTTTACAAGCATTTTGTAGCCCCCTGGTTAACCACGGGCAATTTTTGTATTTATGTTTTTTTATTAATTCCTTTAATTGGACAGTTTTTTATCATATAATGATTTAAATATACCAATAAATTTATCATATGCCAAGTCCACTTCTTTCCCTCTATAGACAACATCCCAATTCTGTAACATGAAGTCATCTTTTAAAGCATTGATTCTATCTTCTGTTCGTATTCTTTTATAAATAATCTTTTTACATGGTTTATTATTGTTATTACTCTCATTAACCCCATAATTAACATCTAAAGAAACAAATACAGGCAGGTGGGCACTAATGTCATTTATTAGTATACCACTCACCATATTATATTCAATAACATTGGTAAAAATGTTGTCTATCAAGGTAGCACAGTGTGTCATTATTCTTGTAGGTTTTGTAATCTTTGGAAATAAGGTTAAGCTATACATTGTATCTAAGAAATCTTCAGTTGGTTTATGTTGTTTTGTTTTCATTAAATCTATATTAAAGTCACCACAAATAAAAATATATTTTTGTCTTATTTTTGTGTACATCTTTTCCATACCATTTCTAAATTTTTCCATATCAGATCCCGGTGCTCTATATATACAACTTACTATTATGTTTTTTCTATTTTCCATTGTAATTTTGATTGTTAAACATCCCATACTTTCATTCACTGTTGATGTCATGCTGTCTGCTTTTTTACTTTTTAAATTTCTATCAACATACAGTGCTACCCCACCACCACTTTCAATTTCCTTTTTTGTGTAAGATAAGATAAGATAAGCCTTTATTAGTCCCACAACGGGGAAATTCCAGGATTGCAACAGCACAGGGATAGCAACACTCAGAGCAACAATCAGAAGGCAAGAAAAAAAACAAGCAAGCAAGAGCAGCTAATATACATATGTACATATTACTATAAAATATATATATACACACACACACACAGACACACAGTGCAGAGCATTGTAGCTGGATGGAATAAATATATGAATATATGAACACACAGTGCAGAGCATTGTAGCTAGATGGAATAAATATGTAAATATATAAATATATAAACACCCACAGTACGGAGCATTGCAGCTAGGTGTATACATCTCATATCCATCCACCCATCCATCCATCTTCTTCTGCTTAATCCTTTTCCATGTAGTTCAAAATTTACATCTTTTTCTTCATTAATCCATGTTTCACTTATTGCTATAATCCTAAATGGGGTGTTAAATTGATTTAAAAACTCTTTAATACTATCAAAGTTGGCATAGAGACTCCTGTTATTAATATGTATTATTGTCAATGTCTGATCTGAGTTCATAATTCCATTTAGTTGTTGTTCATGATAATAAGCACACTTACAGTGTTGTTAATGTGATTAAAGTAGTTGTTATCTGGGTCAATATCTCCTAAAATATCTTGTGGTTGCTGTTCAGTATTGACAAAGGTTTCAGCTTCAATTTGCCCTAATACACTTCCATTATTAAATGAGGAAGGATGACTGGTTAAAGTTCTAATCATAAGTTGTGTCAACAATGTACACAAAAAGGAAAAAAAGAGGAAAAAAAAAACTAAAGAAAAAAGAACACAAAAATTTCCACTCATAATCTTACTGCGCTGTTATATGTGTATAAGAGCTAAGGTTTAAATTTGTCTAATTCCTCCATATCTCTAATCATTATGACTTTAGCTTCTTCTGGAGTGTCAAGCAGTTTTATCCACACCTTACAGTTCTTTGTCCATGTTGATTGCATTTTCCCTGTTTTCTGAGAGCCCTGGCTTGTCTAGCTATTTCAGAGTTCTTTTTTGTTAAATGTACGTTTACATAGACAGCCGTTCCTCTCAGATTTCCTGCTTGTCGCAGAAGATCAGTTTTTGCTTTTCTGTTGACAAATCGGATGATGATCGCTGGTTTTCCTTTACTGTCTTTTTTAGGTAACGTGTGGCAAGCTGAAATAGTCTTATTGTCCACAAGATGTTTTTAGAGTTGAAAAAAGTTAACACTTGCTGCTCAAGAGTGTGTGATTCTCCCAATGTCTCATCCTCCCCATCCTGGTTATCAACTCCAGCTGTCACATGTGCATAGGAGCGGTGTCTGGTGTTAAGACCGCTCATAATGACATCATCCATTCTTGTATACTGTTCTAATTCATCCACACGTCTTTCTAAGAAATTAATTTTCTTGTCTTTTTCCATAACTTCAGCCTTTAATTCATGCACTTGAGCCATAAGGCCAATAAGCAGAGTTTGTTGTTTTGCTATCTTAGATATTTCTTCAGACATAAAATTTAGTGAGAGTTTGATCTCCTCCAACTCCTCTCCATTTGTCTGATTCTTTTTCAGAGGCATACTGACTAGTCTGATTGGGATCAAAGAGGCGGCTCACCTGTTTGCTAGTACAGGAGCAGGAGTACATCCGATGGCTAGTGGAGGCCGTCAGCTGGCTTGTCGTCTAATTATAGCTGTTATCTGGCGGTGAGGTATGGGATTACAGTATGTTATGGGTTAGTCCATCTGTTCATCCATCCATCTGTTTCACTTTTGTGAAATCAACTCCTACAGTTTTTTCCGATTGTTCTGAAACTTGGCACCAGGGTTTGATATACAATGATGATGCGCACATTGCAATTTGATTCTCATCGGATGACCTTGAGGTCAAAGGTCAGATGTCACATTTTCCCTAAATCTTGTAAACACAATAATTACAGAAAGAGATGACGTAGGCTTTTCAAATTGATACAGTAGTTGTATATAAGATGCATCTTGGATGACTTACACCCTGATCTGACTATGGGTTTGGGGTCAAAAGGTCAAAATTAACATTCCATTTGCATCATGGTCAATGGTAAATGCTAAGCTTACTATTATTGTAAATAATAATGGGCTGCACGGTGGCGCAGTGGTTAGCACTGCGGCAGCACAGTTTTACCCTTGGCCGGGGGATCGCGGGGATCGTGGGTTCGATCCCTGCCCCCGGCCAACAGTGATCTGTGTGGAGTTTGCATGTTCTCCCCGTGTTTGCGTGGGTTTACTCCGGGATTTCTCCGGTTTCCTCCCACATGCCAAAACATGCAGGTTAGGGAGTTAAGGGGCGCTTGCGCACGCAGCGACCGGCAGCTGGTGGCTTGTCACCGGACTGCAGAACAAATCTACCTACGGGTACAAAATAAGTCAAAAAAAAAATGAATAAAGCTCGGGTCACTAAACCTGGTGCACAGCTTCACCTTGGGATTCTGACTTGCGTTTGGGGTCAAAAGGTCAAAGGTCAAGGTTAACATTCCCTATGCCAATGAGTAAAGCTAGGGTCACCAAACTTGGTACAGAGGTTCACCCTGTTACCCTGAAGGGTCATTATGGATTTGAGACTGCAAGGTCACAGGTCAACATCAAAATGGCTTATAAACTATATCTCAACAACAAAGAAAGCTAGGGTCACCAAACCTGGTACACAGGTTCACTTTGACATCATGACCTCTGACTACAGGTTTGGGGTCAAAAGGTCAAAGGTCAAGGTTGGCACTCCCTAGAATGTGTAAAGCTCTCTAAGGTCACCAAATTTGCTACACAGGTTTACCTCGGCTCCTGCCATACAACTATGGGTTGTATACTTTGTTTTATATTTGTGGATGATGGGTTTAGCATAATTTGGTTTTGCCACAGTGATTATATTGAAAAGTTGAAAACTGCTCTCCGTCAGTAAGTATTGGGATCTTCAAAGAAAACGGAGGCGGGGGATATTGCACTCGCCTCAGAGTGCTCTTGTTAAATGATTCCCTTGAATCAAAATTCAAAAGCAATGTCTGATTTTAATTAGATAATTTTCAGAAAATTGTTATTAATTTCATCAGTTTCAAGTTATGTCAGTGACTACTGTGGTATTTTCTTTCTTTAATGGAAGTTTACCAACAAATTTGTCCATGTGTGTAATATTAAAATTTGTTTGATGATCTGAAACATTGAAGTGTGACAAATATGCAAAAATGTAAGAAATCAGGAGGGGGCAAATACTTTTTCACAGCACTGTATTTTCTAACTCAGTTTTGCTTAATGTACATTTGTCATATAGCTCTGTAGATTTTGATATACATATTTTTATCTATGTAATGTAGAAATGTCAAAAATATTTTTTTCTAGATTTTATGATAAGCTGGTTCAATCAAACAGCTAATGCAAAGCTGTTTTTAATTGTTTTTAATGGACAATTTTAACTACATTTAGGTTTAATCATATCATAAAACCCATTTCTTATTGAGATGAAAGTCAAGATTACAAGCAAACAAAATAGAAATAATAATGTAATTGTATAGGTTTTAAGACAAACATTATAGTTTTCTTAGTTTTTGGTTACAGAGTTAAGTTTTAGATATAAAGCTTTTTTTCCCTTTTTAGTTTTGGTTTGAATATGCATTCTACAACAATATAAAAAGTTGTGCTTTCAAAATGTACTGAAGGGTTTTTGTTTTTTTAATTAAAACTTCATTAGACTAATCCTAGAGAACACTACCGCTCACACAGACCCTGCTGCTGTAATCAAACAACCCCAATCCACTCATCTGCTATGCTAAGCCAAAAAATCCAACGTTATGTACTGTAGGAAGGTGGCACATCACAGCTTTAGAAATCAATGAATACAAATAATTCACATCTTCCCATTTTTTGGCTCACTAAAAACATTCTTAACACATCCTCTAATGAAAGCTTTGTGTTGAAGCTTAAGGTTTTTGTGAGCCTATAAGTGGAAAAAATATGAACTGTCTGTCCTGAATGAAAAGGATTTCCCCTGACTCACTTCCAGTTATTGATGGAGGCTGAAATTGCACTGGTAATTTACAGCTCTGGACTCTAAAGAGTTTCTCTTTTACAGGTGTTAAGGTGGAGTAAGGTGTGATAATGGAGCCAGTTGAATGCAGAGTGGTCATCAGTTTCCTGTATTTGAGGCTACATAACATGGGAGACGTTCAATGAGATGAAAGAGACTCATGGGGAGGATGCCCTATTGTATGATGTAGTCAAGCACTCACAGAGACAGTTCGAGCGTAGTCGGACATCAGTAGAACTGCGCCCATTCCCGGGTGATCACAATGCCCCACTGATGAAGACACCATCTGGCAAGTGGAAGCCACCATTCTGGAGGATCGCTACATATCTGTTCACCAACGAGTTGTCATGGTCAGTGTGAGGTCTATGGAAAAAATTGTCAATGACTATTTGCACATGTGGAAGTTGTCTGCATGATAGATTCCCTGGTTGGTCACACTTTTCCAGAACAGGAAAAGTCATGTGCTCCCAGGCTCTTCTGGCCATGTGCCAAGAAAACAAGGAGAACTTCATGAACAGACTAATCACACAAGACAAAACATGGTCCATCACTATGATGCAAAGACTAAAGTCCATTCAAAGCAATGGAAACATTATGACTCATCACCTCCACAAAAGACACATGCCCAACCCTCGGTCAGCAAGATCACCTTCACGGTTTTTTGGGACCAGCATGGAGTATTGATGATGGATTTCCTGGCAAGGGATGCCACAATTACTGGGACTTACTATGCTTCACTGCTGCAGAAATTGAAGAAGGCCATCAAAACCAAGAAGCATGGCATGCTGACCAAAGGTGCCCGTCTGCTGCAAGACAAGACCCCATCCATAACTCTCATGTTGCCCAGATGGAAGTACAGTCTTGCGGTCATGAAATCCTTCCTCACCCCCCATACTCTCCCAACCTCACACCATCTGACTTCCATCCCTTTCCAGTCATAAAGTCATTTTTGTAGGGAAACCGCTTCCAAGATGAAACATTGATTTCCGAGGTCAGGTTGTGACTTCTGATGCAACAGGTGAGGTCTCCACAGCTGCATAAAAAGACAGAAGTGTGTGACCCTTGGTGGGACTTACAGCAGGGAAAATAAGTATTGAACACGTCAACATTTTTGTCATTAAACATATTTCTGATGGAGCCATTGTCATGATTTTTAGCTTACAGCTCACGTGCAGAGTGCAACAACAACGAAACAACCCCACCAGAGTATACGTTTGAGGGTTTTGATTAATTTCAAGAAATCACTCGAACTCTGCTACAGAAAATGTCACTCACCAGAGGAAGGAGTCCAGTGGAGAGATGAACAAGAGCAGTGTGAGGAGAAATGGAGAACAGGGAATAGGCTGGCCAAATTACTACTTACGTGAGTAGAACAAGAGAACCGGCAGGGACCCCAGCGGGGGAGAGACGAACCAGCAGGATGAAGCGGGTCATATAGAGGAATGACTGGAGGTGCCTGACCGGGTGGAAGATAGCTGCTGAGGAGGGTGGATGGAGGGGCAGGTGAGCGCACGCAGTCCCCGAAGACACACCCACATCGATGGCAGCAACCTGAGAACAAAGAGAGCACAAGGACGGTGAGTACAAACACTACACCAAAACTTATACAGTAATAATTTCACCACTTCTACTGTGAGGCAGTATACCCAGACGAGCCAACACTGAGCCATTGACAACATGGTCCTAATAAGCGCTGGCTGATGAGAGGCAGCAGGTGCATCCACTGTCCCAGGTGTGCTGATTGCAGGAGAGGAGAGAAACGGGAAGGAGGGGGCGAGCGCTCACCAGACCATGGCAGTGCCCCCACCTTAAGGGACACCTCCTGACGGTCCACAGGGCTTCTCTGGGTGGGCTCGATGGTAGGCCCGGACCATCCCCTTTTCGTGGAAATGTGATTTGGGGATCCATGATTGTTCTTCCGGGCCATAACCCTCCCAGTGGACCAATTACTGCAGTCCCCGGCTCCAACGGCGAACATCCAAGATCCGTTGAACAGTCGGGTAACGTGGCCATCGAGCACTCAGGGAGGAGGAGCCAGCTTGGGGGGAGAACAGAGAGGACTGACGGAGACAGGCTTGATGTTAGATACATGGAAGGTAAAGTTCACTCGGAGGGTCCGTGGGAGCCTGAGTTGGACAGTGACGTCGGTGACCACCCAGGTGAAGGGATAAGGACCCAGAAAGTGGGCGGACAGCTTCTTGGAGTTCGTCTTTAGAGGAATCTGGTCCGCCGCCAACCAGACTTGCTGCCCCATGGCATACTTAGGGGCAGGGACCCGCTTCCGGTCGGCCATCTGGCAGTTGCGGTCGGACGATCGAGTGAGGGCAGCACGAGTGGGCCTCCATATACGGCAGCAATGGCGAGCATGGGCCCCCACGGACGGCACCACGACCTCTCTCTCCGTCATAGGTAGCAGAGGCGGGGTATACCTCATCAAAGCTTCAAAGGGGATAAGCCCAGTGGTGGTGGAAACAGCCAAGTTATGTGCATACTCCACCCAGGTCAGGTGTGTGCTCCAGGTCGGGGGGTTCTCGGCTGCCACACACTGGACAGTGGCCTCCAAGGACTGGTTGGCACGCTCAGCCTGCCTGTTGCTCTGAGGATGCCATCCAGAAGTAAGACTCACGGCGGTCCTAAGAGTGCGGCAAAAGGACTTCCAAACATCCATCCATCCATCCATCCATCTTCTACCGCTTTTCCGGAGGTCCGGGTCGCGGAGGCAGCAGTTCAAGCAGAGAAGCCCAGACTTCCCTCTCCCCAGCCACCTGCTCCAGCTCTTCAGAGGGGATACCAAGGCGTTCCCAGACTAGCTGGGAGACATAGTCTCTCCACCGAGTCCTGGGTCTGCCCCGGGGTCTCCTCCCAGTGGGACGTGCCTGAAACACCTCAAGTGGGAGACGTCCAGGAGGCATCCTAATCAGATGCCCATACCACCTCAACTGACTCCTTTCAATGTGGAGGAGCAGCGGTTCTACTCTGAGCCTCTCCCGGATGACTGAGCTCCTCACCCTATCTCTGAGGGTGAGTCCAGCAATCCTACGGAGAAAGCTCATTTCAGCCGCTTGTATCCGCGATCTCGTTCTTTCGGTCATTACCCAAAGCTCGTGACCATAGGTGAGAGTAGGAACGTAGATTGACTGGTAAATCGACAGCTTTGCCTTAGAACTAAGCTCCCTCTTCACCACAACAGACCGGTACAACGTCCGCATCACTGCAGATGCTGCTCCAATCCGTCTGTCGATCTCTCGCTCCATTTTCCCCTCACTCGTGAACAAGACCCCAAGATACTTAAACTCCTCCACTTGGGGCAGGAGCCTGTCCCCAACCCGGAGAGGACAATCCACCTTTTTCCGGCTGAGGACCATGGACTCGGACTTGGAGGTGCTGATTCTCATCCCAGCCGCTTCACACTCAGCGGCAAACCGTCCCAGCAAGAGCTGTAGGTCATTGCTGGATGAAGCCAACAGGACAACATCATCTGCAAACAACAGAGATGAGATCCTGTGGTCACCAAGTATGACACCCTCCATTCCCTGGCTGCGCCTAGAAATCCTGTCCATAAAAATTATGAACAGGACCGGTGACAAAGGGCAGCCCTGGCGGAGTCCAACTCTCACTGGGAATGACTCCGACCGAGTGTTGGCAATACGAACTAAACTCTCACAACGGTCGTACAGAGACCGAATAGCTCGTAACAACAAGCCCGATACCCCATACTCCCGAAGCACCCCCCACAAAAATCCACGAGGGACGCGGTCAAATGCCTTCTCCAAGTCCACAAAACACATGTAAACTGGTTGGGCAAACTCCCACGAACCCTCAAGAATTCTCGAGAGGGTAAAGAGCTGGTCCGATGTGCCACGGCCAGGACGAAAACCACATTGCTCCTCCTGAATCCGAGGTTCGACCAACGGCCGGACTCTCCTCTCCAGTACCTTGGCATAGACCTTCCCAGGGAGGCTGAGGAGTGTGATCCCTCTAAAGTTGGAGCACACCCTCCGGTCCCCTTTTTTGAAGAGAGGAACCACCACCCCGGTTTGCCATGCCAAAGGCACTGCCCCCGACCTCCACGCAATGTTGCAGAGGCGTGTCAACCATGACAGCCCAACAACATCCAGGGCCTTGAGGTACTCGGGGCGAATCTCGTCCACCCCCGGGGCCCGGCCACCAAGGAGATTTTTAACCACCTTGGCGACCTCAGCCCCTGTGATAGGCGAGTCATCCCCCTTGTCCCCAAACCCTGCTTCCTCTGTGGAAGGCGTATCAGTGGGATTGAGGAGATCCTCGAAGTATTCCTTCCACCGCCCAACGATATCCCCAGTTGAAGTCAACAGTGTCCCATCCGCACCATACACAGTGTGGACGGGGAGCTGCTTTCCCCTCCTGAGCCGCCGAACAGTTTGCCAGAATCTCTTTGAAGCCGACCGAAAGTCTTGTTCCATGGCCTCACCGAACTCCTCCCATACCCGGGTTTTTGCTTCAGCAACCACCCGAGCTGCACTCCGCTTGGCCTGCCGGTACACCTCAGCTGCTTCGGGAGTCCCACAAGCCAACCAAGCTTGATAGGACTCCTTCTTCAGCTTAATGGCCCCCCTCACCACTGGTGTCCACCACTTGGTTCGGGGGTTGCCACCACGAGATGCACCGACCACCTTGCGGCCGCAGCTCTGGGCCGCCGCTTCAACAACAGAGGTGGAGAACATGGCCCATTCAGACTCCATGTCTCCAGACTCCCTCGGAATGTGGTTGAAGTTCTTCCGGAGGTGGGAGTTGAAGACCTCCCGGACAGGGGCCTCAGCCAGACGCTCCCAGCACACCCTCACTATACGTTTGGGTCTACCAGGTCTGAATGGCTTCCTCCCCTGCCATCGGATCCAACTCACCACCAGGTGGTGATCAGTTGACAGCTCTGCACCTCTCTTTACTCGGGTGTCCAAGACATACGGTCGCAGGTCTGATGATACGATAACAAAATCGATCATCGACCTGCGGCCTAGGGTGTCCTGGTGCCAGGTGCACATATGGACACCCTTATGCTTGAACATGGTGTTCGTTATGGACAGACTGTGGTTAGCACAGAAGTCCAATAACTGAACACCACTCGGGTTCAGATCGGGCAGGCCGTTCCTCCCAATCACCCCCCTCCAGGTTTCACTGTCGTTGCCCACGTGCGCATTGAAGTCCCCCAGTAGGACAATGGAGTCTCCAGGAGGAGCACCCTCCAGCACCCCAGTCACAGACTCCAAAAAGGGTGGGTACTCTGAAACATCATTTGGTGCATAGGCACAAATGATGGTCAGGACCCGTTTCCCAACCCGAAGGCGCAGGGAAGCAACCCTTTCGTCCACCGGGGAAAACTCCAATATAGAGGCAGCAAGGTGGGGCGATACAAGAATACCTACCCCTGCTCGTCGCCTCTCGCCCGGGGCAACTCCAGAAAAGGCCAAGCTCCAGCCCCTCTCCAGGAGACTGGTTCCGGAACCGGAGCTGTGTGTTGAGGTGAGGCCGACTATATCTAGCCGGTATCGCTCAATCTCGTACACCAGCTCAGGCTCCTTCCCCACCAGAGAGGTGACATTCCACGTACCAAAAGCCAGTTTAGAAAGCTTGGGATCAGTCCGCCAAGGTCTCCGCCTTTGACTGCTACCTAATCCACATAGCACCGGACTTCCATGATCCCTCCTGCAGGTGGTGAACCTACTGGAGGGCGGACCCATGTAACTCCTTCGGGCTGAGCCCGGCCGGGTCCCATGGGTGGAAACCTGGCCACCAGACGCTAGCCTTCGACTTCCAAACATGCGATGTGAATTGAGAACCCTGGTCAGACACAATGTCACGAGGAATGGCGTGTAGGCAAATGACATGAGTAGTGAGCAGGTCCGCAGTCTCAGAGGCAGATGGAAGTTTGAGCAGGGCGATGAGGTGAACAGCCTTAGAAATACGATCAACAATGGTGAGAATGACTGAATTACCATGGGAGGGGGGAAATCCAGTGATGAAATCAAGCGCAATGTGGGACGAAGGGTGACCAGGAACAGGCAGCAGATAGAACAGTCCAGCTGGGGGTGAAGAGTCAGTTTTGCCCCGAACACAGGTTTGGCATGCCTTGACATACTACTGGACGTCCCGCCACAGTGTGGGCCACCAGAATGCCTGTTGGATTAGGTTGGTGGTGCAGGCAATTCAGGGGTGGCAGGCAAAGCGGCTGGTGTGGCCCCAATGGATGACATCACTGCAGAGGGCGGCAGGGACAAACAGGCGGTTATGGGGAGATCCCACCGGCTCGGGGTCCCGAGACTGGGCCTGCCGGACCCTCTGTTCAATATCCCAGGTAAGGGCACCGAGGATATGGGAAGGAGGAACAATTGCCTGGGGAAGGGGGGGTACCTGCACGGAATCAAACTGGCACGATAGCGTGTCCAGTTTGGTGTTCCGTGAGCTAGGCCAATAGGTAATAGTGAAATTAGATCTATTCAAAAACAAGGCCCAGCGGGGCTGCCTGGCATTAAGTCAGCGGGCCGACATAAGATACTCTAAATTTTTGTGGTCGGTCCACATAACTATGGGGTGAATGGCCCCTTCTAACCAATGTCTCCATTCCTCCAAAGCCAACTTAATGGCTAACAGCTCCCTATCCCCCATGTTGTAGTTCCTCTCAACAGGCGTGAGCCGCCGAGAGAAAAACGCGCACGGGTGGAGCCTCTGATCAGAGGACAAATGCTGTGAAAGGTCAGCGCCCACCCCTGAGTCAGAAGCATCCACCTCAAGGATAAACTGGAGCTGAGGGTCGACCTGTGCCAAGATGGGTGTTTTGGAGAACAGGCCCTTTAATTTGGAAAAGGCCTGTTCAGCTGCTTTGGTCCAATGAAATGGAACCTTAACAGAGATCAGCTGTGAGAGGCTATGCTATCTCCCTATAGTTCCGAATGAACCTGCGATAGAAATCTGCAAACCCCAGGAAGTGCTGGAGCTCCCTCCGGGAGTGGGGTGTTGGCCAATTCAGCACAGCCTCTACCTTGGCAGGGTCGGCAATCAGCTCTCCTTCAGCCACTGTGAAGCCCAAGAAGGAGGTGGTGTTAGTGGAGAACTCACACTTCTCGGCTTTAACGTAGAGCTGGTTCTCCAGGAGCCATTGTAAAACAGCCCTCATATGGACTTCATGTTCCTCTGGCGAGCGAGAAAAGATTAATATATTTTCAAGATATACAAAAACAAACTGATTAATCATATCGCGAAGGATATCATTGATGAGCCGCTGGAAGACGGCAGAGGCATTCGTGAGCCCAAACGTCATGACCAAATATTCGAATTGCCCCATATGAGTTTTAAAGGCTGTCTTCCATTCATCTCCTTCGGGGATACGAATTAAGTGATAGGCATTGCGGAGATCTAACTTCGTAAACACCCGCGCACACTGAAGGAGCTCAAACACAGAGTTAATCAAGGGCAGAGGAAATTTGTCCTTAATAGTGATCGCATTAAGTTTGCAGTAATCTATGCACGGGTGCAATGACCCATCCTTCTTTCCAACAAAAAAGAACCCCGCTCCGAGTGGAGCCGAAGATGGCCGAATAAGGCCGGCGTTCAGAGACTCTTTAATGTATCTCTCCATTGCCTCCCTCTCCGGGCCAGAAATGTTATAAAGCCGACCGAATGGCAACCGTGCCCCCGGAAGGAGATCAATCGAGCAGTCATAAGAGCGATGAGGCAGAAGCAAAAGCACTCTAGACTTACTGAAGACCTCCCCTAAGTCATGATATGCTTCAGGGATGAGGCTGAGGTCCGGCGGCTCGACTGGAGGAGAGGAAATGGAGAGAGATGGCGAACACTCGGCCGAACTCAAACAAGAAGCCAAACAATACAGGCTCCAGGAGGAGATGGAATTTTGTGCCCAATTAATTATAGGGTTATGCCTCCAGACCCACGGGTAACCAAGGACCATTGGAGAGGAAGAATTCGGAAAGATAAAGAATGAAAGTTCCTCCTGATAGTTCCCGGAAAGAAGGACCGCGATGGGTGCCATGCATTCCATGACAACAGCGATCCTACGGCCAGATATGGTAATAATATTGCGAGAAGTGGGCAATTTGTGAGTGGGAATACCCAAATACTGAACGAGCTGGGAAGAAATGAAATTCCCTTCTGCCCTGAGTCCACTAACGCCATTACCCTCCTCTCGACCCCCAGCAATTGAATGAGGGCTGAAATAGAGAAATTACCAGGGGGATTGAAAGTGGTCCCGCCCGCCAGACCCCCCATGGCTACTGACGGGCCGCATCTTTTGGCGCCAGCAGGCAGTCATGCACCCCGTGCTTCATCGAAGCACAGTATGCGCATGCGCTGACCTTTCTTCTTCGCAGACGCTCTTCATCGGTTAGACGAAACCGACTGAGCTCCATCGGCTCGGAAGGAGAGTTAGCGCCCCCCCGTGTCAGTAGCCAGAGTGGGTACCCGCCCGCCGAACGTGCAAGAGGAGGATTTTCACTCTTTCTCGCACTCGCAGTAACGGTTGTCTAACCCCATAGCCTGGTCAATAAGACCGTCCAGGGAGTTGGGAACAGCATAAACCGTCAGGTCGTCGCGGAGGTGAGAGTTTAAACCAAAGAGGAACGTGGTGCGTTACGCAACCTCGTTCCACCCAGAGTCCGCCGCTTTGACCCGAAACTCCACAGAGTACTCGGTCACTGACCGGGTCCCCTGGTGGAGAGACAAAAGGCTGCTCATAATGTTACCCTGGCTCTCCGTATGTTCAAAAGCACGAGTAAATTTGACCACAAATTGTTCAAACATGTAAGCAGCCTCCTCCGGGCTATCGAGAATGGATGGGCACAGTCCCGGAGTAGGAGTGTCAAAAAAATGAATTTTTGCGGAGTTGCTTGGATACTCCCCTCCCACCTGCCCCAAATATGGCCGTACCTGACATAAAAACTCCTTACATTTCCCCATCTCCCTCGCGTACGGGGCTGGCGTAGGAACGGAAGTGGTACGACGAATGGTGGTTTGAATAATAGGGGCAGGAGGAACGGGAAAACCAGAGGGAGCCAGGTTAGCCAAATAGTTGGTGACCGTGCCCAGCTGCTGCGAAATAGTCTGCAGCTGCTGCATTAACACAGTCACCTGTCTTTCGGTGGCATCTAAACGGTCCAGAGCGGAATGCTTCGCCGCTGCTGCACTCGCTGAGCCGAGGTTACGGCTGGCTCGTTCTGTCATGATTTTGAGCTTACAGCTCATGTGCAGACTGCAACAACAACGAAACAACGACACCAGAGTACACGTTTGAGGGTTTTTTATTAATTTCAAGAAATCACTCAAACTCTGCTACAGAAAATGTCACTCACCAGAAGAAGGAGTCCTGTGGAGAGATGAATGAGAGCAGTGTGAGGAGAAATGAAGAACAGGGAATAGGCTGGCCAAATTACCACTTACATGAGTAGAACAAGAGAGCCGGCAGGGACCCCAGCGGGGAGAGATGAACCAGCAGGATGAAGCGGGTCGTATAGAGGAATGACTGGAGGTGCCTGATCGGGTGGAGGATAGCTGCTGAGGAGTGTGGATGGAGGGGCAGGTGAGCGCACGCAGTCCCCGAAGACGCACCCACTTGATGGCAGCAACCTGAGAACAAACAGAGCACAAGGACGGTGAGTTCAAACACTACACCAAAACTTATAGAGTAATAATTTCACCGCCTCTACTGTGAGGCAGTATACCCAGATGAACCAGCACTGAGGCGTTGACAACGTGGTCCTAATAAGCGCTGGCTGATGAGAGGCAGCAGGTGCGTCCACTCTCCCAGGTGTGCTGATTGCAGGAGAGGAGAGGAACGGGAAGGAGGGGGCGAGCGCTCACCAGACCATGACCGCTATTGACCTGAGATTTTCACCAGATATCAGTAACAGCCCAAGTAATCCATGCATACCAAAGAAATCAAAACAACTGTGTTCACAAAGCAAGTTATATTTAATGAAGTGGAATGACACAGGAAATAAGTATTGAACACATGAAGAAAAAGGGGTGCAAAAAGGTATAGAAAGCCAAGAAACGAGCTGAAATCCATTAGAATTTAGGAAGCCATCCCATCCTCCATCAGGGCAAATTAATTTCAGCTGGTTAAGTCCTGAAGGATAGCCTTTAAAAAGGTCTGTGAATATCAAACTGTCACACCACAAAGAACTCATGATGGGTAGAAGCATAGAACACTCTCTAGACCTTCGCAACCATATTGTTGCAAAACATAATGATGGCATTCAGGTTCAGGTTCAGGTTCAGGTTCAGGTTCAGGTTACTTTATTTGTACCCGTAGGTAGATTTGTTTTGCAGTCTGGTGACATCCATATTTACAAGCCACTAATTACATTCAACATAGACACAAACACAGGCACACATCTTACAAAATAGGTAAATATAAAATATGTACAATATAATTTTTATAGCTTGTTCAACTCTTTGACAGCAGCAGGGACAAAGCTGTTTTTGTAGCGCTGGGTTTTGCTTTTTGGGACAGCAAACCTCCGTCTGGAGGGAAGAAGCTGAAAGTTGCAGTGCAAAGGGTGGGAGTCATCATTTAAAATCGAGTCAGCCATCCTCTGTACTTGTCTGGTGTACAGGGATGTCAGGCTCAGCTGTGACTCACCAAGCAAACGACTGGACCATCTAACTACCTGATCCAAGGATTTCCTCTGTTTCAGTTTTATCTGACCAAACCATGACATTAAAGAAAAGGATAAAACAGATTCAATAAAAGCCCGATAAAACATAGTCATTATGGTTCGGTCAATTTGGAAGCGTGCAAGTTTCCTCAAACAATGCAAATTTTGCTGACCCTTTTTGCACACCCTTTCACAGTTCACTTCAAAGTTTAATTTACTATCAATAATCGTCCCAAGATATTTGTACGATTGTACACATTCGGTGGTCTGGCCTTTTAGTATGGTGACTTTGTGCCTGGGAGTTTTCCTCCTAAAGTCAATAATCATATCTTTCGTTTTTGTTGTATTCAGCTGCAGGTAGGAATCCTCACACCAGTGAACAAAGTCATCAACTACTGGGCCGTGGCCACTCTCACCATCCTGGAGGAGACTGACAATGACTGAGTCATCAGCATACTTTATAATGTGTCTGTTGTCATATCTGCTCCGACACATGTTTGTGTACAGGATGAAGAGTAGTGGTGACAACACACACCCCTGAGGAGAGCCAGTAGAAGAGCACTTTAGGTCAGACAATGTGCCATTGACCCTTACTCTCTGCGTCCTGTTGGTTAAGAAATCCAGAATCCAACCCACCAGATTATTGCTCAAATCAAATTGTTGCAGGAGCCTTTCAACTAAAATATGAGGTTGGATTGTATTAAAGGCAGAAGAAAAGTCCACAAATAAAAGCCTGGCGTGTGTCCCATTAAAATCCAGATGTTTAAAAAGCATGTTAAACAGAGTGACAATGGCATTCTCCACTCCTCTGTGACGCCTATAGGCAAACTGCAGAGGATCCAATGCATGTTCAGTCTGCCTTAGGACCTCACATCTGACCAGTTTTTCAAAAATTTTCATTAAAATTGAAGTCAAAGCAACTGGTCTAAAGTCATTTATCGTTTTAGGACAGCTGGATTTTGGAACGGGAACAACCACGGCATCTTTCCAGATCTTAGGCACATGTTGTGTCTGTAAGGACTTATTGAAAATGTAATGAAATATAGGACTCAGTTCATGTGCACAGGACTTTACCAGGCGCCCACATATATTATCAGGGCCCCGACTTTTGTTCACTTTTACAGCGCAGAACTCCCTTTTAACATCCTGCATCTCAATATTAAAGTGCTGATTGTCTTTGAGTTTCTGTTTCAAATCTTGGATTTCTGTGCTGAAATCAAAGGAGTCAAAACGACCATAAAAACAATTAAGAGCATTAGCCAGCTCTGTGTCTGAACTAAAACCATCTAAAAACACACGATTACTGCGCTCTGTGCTCTGAAGGCCTGCAATAGTTTTCATACAGGCCCAGGCCGAGCCAAGTTTATTTGCTGCCATCTTGCTTTCCAACTCTGATTTATAATTCTGTTTTGCTCTTAAAATTTCGGCCTTCAGCTCCTTAGTGGCAACCTGTAGCTCAGAAACAGACCCCTGTTTAAAGGCAAGTGCTTTCCTCTGTAAGCAGGATTTAACTAATTTAGTAACCCATGGTTTGTTGTTGGGGTATATTTTGACACGTTTACGTGGAACAATCTTATTTTGACAGTAAGCCATGTATGAGCATGTGAGCTCAGCCAGAGAGTCCAAATCATCCCCGCAGGCCATTATGAACCTCTCCCAGTCTGTACAGTCAAAGCATTCCTGGAGGCTGTGCTCTGAATCTTCTGTCCACACATCAATGTCTCTCGTCTCCACCTTGCCTCTTCTGAGAGCAGTTTTATATGTGGGCAGCAAATGTACACAGTTGTGATCTGAGGATCCTAAAGGAGGAAGGGGGAGTGATTTATAGGCCCTCTCTATGGATCCATAGCACAGGTCCAATGTCTTTTTTCGCCTGGTTGGGCAGGAGACATACTGATGAAAGTTTTTAAGTGTCTTCTTTAAAGAAACATGGTTAAAATCCCCAAGAATGAAGTTTGGCGCCTCTGGAGAAATTGACTGCAGCCGCTGCACCACATCAGAGATGGTGCTGGAGGCGGAGTCAGTGTCTGCCCTCGGATGAATGTACACAACTGTGATGAAAAGTTGGGGGAACTCACGAGGCAAATAAAAGGGGCGTAGTGACACAGACAGCAGCTCCACATCGGGTGTACAGATGCGCTCTCTGACCGTGACAGATGTGCAGTACTGCTTATTAATGTATAAACATACTCCGCCCCCCTGACGCTTCCCCGTTACCTCTTCCTGTCGATCTGAGCGCAGCGGGGCTCCAAAGCCGTCAATCCACAGGTCTGCATCTCGATCATGCGCAGTAAGCCAAGATTCAGTGAAAGCCATGACGCAGCAGTTCTTAAAATACTTCTGGTAACGTACATTGCCTTGAATTTCATCCACCTTGTTTCTCACAGACTGTGCATTCCCAAAAATTATCAAAGGAAGAGGAATGTTACCAAACTGACGTCTCCTAAGGCGCAATTTCACACCTCCACGCCTTCCACGTTTCCTTCTGCCGTCTCTCTTTTCACCGCTGTGTCCGTCTCTCAAAATAAAGTCCGGCAGTTGCAGTTTGGGCTCAATCAGAGACGCTGCATCAGCTGTGTTTAAGCATAGCAACACGTCCCTGGAATATTGTATTCTGCCCTCTATTCTGCTCGCCATGGAGCCGAACACGTTTACCTCAGAGACAAAGAGCCACAGCACAGATAGCAGCAGTGCGAGAGAGGAGAGGAAATTGGTTACAGGTGCATTTCTAAACTGCTGAATGTTCCAGTGAGCACTGTTAGAGCCATCATTCGGAAGTGGAAAGAACATCATTTTATCATAAACCGGCCATGACCAAGAGCTCCTTGCAAGATTTCTGACACAGGAATCAAAAGAAGAACAAACTAATCAAGAAAGCTAGCTCTGTCCTGGGGCAGCGCCTTGACCCAGTGGAGGAGATAGGAGAGAGAAGGATGGTGGCTAAACTGTCATCTCTGCTGGAGTCCGAGTCCCACCCTATGCAGGACATCCTGAACGCACTGAGGAGCTCATTTAGCAGTAGATTACATCATCCTAGATGCGCGACAGAGAGATTTCACAGGTCCTTCCTACCTACGGCTGTCAGACCGAATAACCTAAGCAGGGTTGCTCGCAGAGATAGCAAAAAAACGTGACGACCTAATAGTATTGAATGCAAAAGAGGCAACAGACTTACACAAATGGTCCCCTCCAGTATACAACTAGGACAATATCAGTCGCTACGGAGGGTGACAATATGTATGGGTACATATTCATACCATGTAGGGTAACTAAATAGACGGTTATGCTGTTTAGTCCATCTAGCTACAATGCTCCGCACTGTGTATATATATTTATATATTTATGTGTACATATGTATATTCACTGCTCTTATCTTCTAAATCATTGCTCTGAGTGTTGCTATCCCTGTGCTGTTGCAATCCTGGAATTTCCCCATTGTGGGACTAATAAAGGCTTATCTTATCTTATCTTATCTTATAATTATCCGAAGAGTTATCCAAGAGCCAAATACCACTCATGGAGAACTCCAGAAAAATCTGGCATTAGCAGGTACTGCTGTTTCAAAGAAAACAATAAGTAATGCACTCAACAAACATGGGGTCGATGCCCACTCACCTTGCAAGACTCCACTGCTGAAGAAAAAGCATGTTGAAGCTCGTTTAAAGTTTGCTGCACAACATTTGGGTAAGCCAGTAAAATACTGGGAGAATATACTAGTCTTTGGTCTTACCATCAGCCTCAGCAAGACAGAGGTACTGTTCCAACCAGCACCCGCCTCCACCGTCCCTCCCCCCTCTATCTCCATCGAGGGTACCCAATTGAAGACGGTAAACGTCTTTAAGTACCTCGGCAGCACCATCAGCAATGATGGCAGCCTGGATAAGGAGATCAACACTAGAATCTGCAAGGCCAGCCAAGCTCTTGGTCGTCTCCGAGCTCGCGTCCTGAACCAGCACAACATCCAGCTGTCCACGAAGCTCAAAGTGTACAGGGCCGTTGTCTTCACCAGCCTTCTCTACGGATGTGAGACGTGGACTGTGTACAAAAAACACCTGAAGCAGATGGAGAAGTTCCACATGAGAAGCGTACGGATTATCATGAACATTCACTGGCAAGACCGGGTCACAAACCTTGAGGTCCTGGACAGAGCTGAGATGACCAGCATCAGGTTCAGGTTCAGGTTCAGGCTACTTTATTTGTACCCGTAGGTAGATTTGTTTTGCAGTCTGGTGACATCCATATTTACAAGCCACAAATTACATTCAACATAGACACAAACACAGGCACATATGAAGCTGACTATAAACATGATAAGAATACTCAAGGCTCCATCAATCAGGGTATAAAAAGACAAAGAGATGGGAGAAAAAACCAGAGGTAAGAGAGAAGGGTCATATTAAAAGTTAAAAACTAGTCAAAGAGGTTAAAAACTCAAAGGTTAAAAACCCAATAAAATATTTAGAACCCAAGTGACATCCTACAAAAATAAGTAAATATAAAATGGAGTTAATAAATAGGTACCTAAATTATGTGCAATATATTTTTACAGCTTGTTCAACTCTGACAGCAGCAGGGACAAAGCTGTTTTTGTAGCGCTGGGTTTTACTTTTTGGGACAGCAAACCTCCGTCTTGAGAGAAGAAGCTGAAAGTGGCAGTGCAAAGGGTGGGAGTCATCATTTAAAATGGAGGTAGCCATCCTCTGTACTTGTCTGGTGTACAGGGATGTCAGGCTCAGCTGTGGCTCACCAAGCAAACGACTGGACCATCTAACTACCTGATCGAAGGATTTCCTCTGTTTCAGTTTTATCTGACCAAACCATGACACTAAAGAAAAGGATAAAACAGATTCAATAAAAGCCCAATAAAACATTCTCATTATGATTCGGTCAACAGCATCGAGGCCATGATTCTGAAAGCTCAGCTTCAATGAGTTGGTCATGTGATCCGAACGGATGACCACAGGCTGCCCAAGCAGCTCATGTATGGCGAACTCTGCTCTGGGAAGCAGAACCAAGGTAGACCACGCAAAAGATTCAAAGACTGCGTGAAGCTCAACATCAGACACACTGGCATCCTTCCCAAACAATTAGAGCTGCGGGCTATGGACAGGCCAGGCTGGCGCACCCTCACTACCCAGGCGCAAGACTACTTTGAAGAGAAGAGGTGAGCTGATGTAGCTGAAGCACGGGCACAAAGAAAGGCGTTATTACCTGGGCAGTTTCCTTGCCCCAACTGCAGCCGTGTCTGTCGATCGAGGATTGGCCTAAAAAGCCATCTCAATGTGCACGCTAGAAGAGGACTTAACACATGAGGGACGGTCATCATCGGATCGATGGGCAACCAAGAAAAAGAAGAAGATACTAGTCTGGCCAGATGAGACCAAAATTGAACTTTTTGGATGCCACAACACACAGCATGATTGGAGGAGAAATGGCACTGCACATCAGCCCAAACACACCATACCAACAGTGAAATTTGGAGGTGGGAGCATCATGGTGTGTGGGGGGTGTCAGCACATGGTACAGGGAGACTTCATATTATTGAAGATGAATGGACAAATATACAGATCTTTCTTGATAAGAACTTGTTGCCATCTGCCAAGATGCTGAAGATGAAATGACGGTGGACATTTCAGCAAGACAATGACCCCAAACACACAGACAAGGAAACTCTCAACTGGCTCCAGAGAAGGAAAATTCAATTCATTTCAACTCAGCTTTATTTATACTGCACCACATCACAACAAAAGCCATCTCGTGGCGCCACAGTGCAGAAAAAAACCACACAGTCTCAGAAAAACCCAGCAATCAGACGATCCCCTATGAGCAAGCACTAAGCGACAGCAGAGAGGAAAAACTCCCATTTGGCAGGAAGAAACCTCTAGCAGAACCAGGCTCAGGGAGGGGCAGTCATCTGCTGCAACTGGCTGGGGGTGAGGGGATAGAGAGGATGGAGAGGACAGACATAAAGAACATAACAGTAAGATGCCAAGTACATTATTGGAGGTCAACCAGCAGTATGGATCAGATAACAACAGAACAAAAGTGGGGTTAAGAGACACAAAATCCCTCCTTAAACGTAAGCTATATTAAAAAGGAAGGATTTTACCCTGTTCTTAAAAACAGAGACCGAGTCTGACTCCCGGACTCAGAGTGGTAACTGGTTCCAGAGAGAAGGGGCTTGGTAGCAGAAGGCTCTGCCTCCCACTGTACTTTTGGAGATTCTGGGCACCACAAGTAAGCCAGCATTTTGGGAGCGTAATGCTCTGTTAGGATGGTAAGGTAATATCAGATCTTTTATATATTGGGGGGCCTGATTGTTAAGAGCTTTGAAAGTAAGAATAAGGATTTTGAACTTGATTCTAAATTCTATGGGAAGCCAATGAAGGGAGGACAGAACCGGGGAGATATGATCTCTTTTTCTAGAACCAGTTAACCTCTTGCACTCCGGGATACCGCGGGCGGTCACGTCTCTGCGTCTTAGGGCGCACTGAAAAAAAAAAGCTGCAGACACAGCCGCGAACAGAAAGCCAAAGGAGTGCTTTGATTGGTTTAGATTTGATTGACCTCTCATTCGACTAATAAAAGCCTTGAATTGGGTTTCTGAAACCTTGAAGAACCAATGACTGAAAACCTAGCAAGAAGGACCCGCCTACCAACGGCTGCGAATACAGCGAGCCAATTGAAGCAGGGAACTTCGACAATTGAAAGCGTACGTCCCGTACGTAAAATCTGTTTTGTGTAAGCCGCTGGGTGACACACACGCGTTCGCCAGTCTTTTTTTCTTACTACTGTTCTTATTTGTTTTGAAAAATCGTTCGCCAAAACCGCAGTCATGGAAGCGCAAAACAGCAATAATGGAATCATGGTTTGACCGGATCGCGTGACCAGAACCACGAGACCGTAACAAGCGGACCAGCGTCATGTTCGTCTGACAATGAGCAAGAGAAGTTCGCCAGCGACACTGCTGTTGTGGACAGGTAAGTGTTATAAGCTAAATTATTCTTTATCCCTGAAAATTGTAATCAAAATGACTTTTGACCGATCAGTAAATTACAACTGTGCGTCATCGCAACATGACGGACCGCGGCGCACGGACTGGACATGGTCCATGCGCCGGTCCAGTCCGTGCGGCGCGTCCAGACCGTGAACGCACCCCCCCCCCCCCACTACTCTTCTGTAGCGGATTACAGATATTATTGCAGATATTTTAGTACAACTGTGCGTAGTAGACCGCGGCGCACCGTCCCCGCGGTCCGTCATGTAGCGATGGGCAATGTCCGTCCTCTGTAGTGGGGGGGGGGAGTTGTTATCTTCTACATTACAGATATTTTAGTATAATTTTTAGTGCACTGTAGGTTATTTTTTCTTGTAAAAAAAAAAAAAAGCCACACATTTTTTACGTGGCATGCTTCTTTGTGTGTGGGGGCTTGTTTGTTCATTCATTCATTCATGAATGAATAAACAACCCCCCCCCCCACACACACACAGCCCTTCACCTTTCATTAGAGCCCAAGATGAAGCTTCTATATTGAATCATTCAAAAGTTACAGACGTTTTTCCAAACTGTGCCATTTGGCACAGTTCAAAAACGCCTGGGAACAACCTGAGGAAAAAGCTGTGTAATATATTCATTTTTTGTGGTATTGTTACAAAATTTTGACCTCAGCTGGATAACACTTGGTTCTACATTTCTGTTGCATTTTCCAGCCCGGATCTGACAGCTGAGTGTTATTTGCAAGCATTTGTATCCAAAAAAACACCCAGGCGAAATTTATTTTCTTCAAGTTCAGTATGTTTAGATGACTGTTACTCAGTGGCAGGAGCACTTAGAGAGATTATGACTATTTTGCCAAAAAATTCAAAGTGTTTTCTTTTAAAGTGCTATGAGATGACTGTTGTTGTGAAATGGTGCTATATAAATAAAGTTGAATTGAATTGAATTAAATGAGACCAACCTCATGAAGATGCTGCAAAGGGTTGAAGAACAGCTTTTGATTTACTTTGGGTACGTTATTTTTAGGCGTTTTTAGGGAAATTGACCAGAGTGCAAGGGGTTAAAACTCTAGCAGCAGCATTTTGAATCAACTGAAGATTTTTTAAGGATACTTTAGGACAACCAGATAATAGCGAATTACAATAATCTAATCGAGAGCTGACAAAGGCGTAAATCAGTTTCTCAGCATCATTCAGAGACAAGATGCTCCTGATCTTGGCAATATTGCGTAGATGATAGAAGGTAGTCTTAGAAACAGTTTTAATATGTGAATTAAAGGACAAATCTTGATCAAAAATAACTCCAAGGTTCCTCACAGAACTGTTCAGAGTGAGAGTGGCAGCAACTAAATTAAGGGCATAATTGGAAAAGGAATTTCTAAGATGTTTTGGGCCAGCAAGAATGACTTCAGTCTTATCAGAGTTTAATAGTAAAAAATTACAAGTCATCCAAGCTTTGATGTCCTTAAGACAGGCATCTAACTTGGCTAATTGATTACAGTCATCGGGCTTCATTGACAGGTATAGTTGTGTGTCGTCTGCGTAACAGTGAAAATGTATACAGTGCTTTCTGATGATATTACCTAACAGGAGCATATATAGACTAAAAAGAGTAGGGCCCAACACAGATCCCTGTGGAACTCCGTGACTGAGCTTAGAGTTGGAAGAAAATTCATCATTGATATGGACAAACTGAAATCTATCAGACAAATAAGATCTAAACCACTGCAATGGAGTTCCACTCAGTCCAACAAAGTGTTCTAATCTATCAAGTAGAATGGCATGATCGATAGTCTCAAAGGCTGCACTGAGATCTAAAAGAACAAGAACAGAGACAAGTCCATTATCAGATGCAGTCAGGAGGTCATTAGTGACCTTGACTAAGGCAGTTTCAGTGCTGTGATGAGCTCTGAACTCAGATTGAAACACCTCAAACAAACCAACTCCCTGCAAATGGTCAGATAATTGCACAGCAACAACTCTTTCCAAGATTTTTGAAATGAAAGGCAAATTAGAGATTGGTCGATAATTGGCCAAAACTCCAGGATTGAGCATCGGTTTTTTGAGTAAGGGTTTAATTACAGCAGTTTTAAAAGCCAGTGGTACATAACCCAGAGTTAAAGAAGAATTAATTATAAGAAGAATACGGCTACCAGTAATTGGGAAGATAGTTTTAAATAACCTGGAAGGAATAGGGTCCAAAAGGCAAGATGAAGGCTTAGATGAGGAAATTATTTTATCCAACTGTAAGAGGTCGATTGGAGTAAACTTATCTAAGCAGATATCAATTGAGGGAGTTGCAGTAGTTAATGTATTTGAGTTTACGGTAGGAAGAATCTGACTGATTTCATCTCTAATAGATAAAATTTTAAGATTGAAAAAGTTCAGAAAATCCTGACTAGAAAGCTCAGGGGGGATGCAAGGATTGACCGAGTCCTGGCTCTTTGTAAGCCTGGCTATAGTGTTGAAGAGAAACCTGGGGTTATTCTTGTTTGCTTCTATTAATGCAGAATAATAGCTTGATCTAGCTTTTCTAAGAGATTTTTTTATAGATTAAGAAATGATTTCTCCACGCTAAGTACAATTCATCTGGGTTAGTTGAACGCCATTTCCTTTCCAATTGACGAGTTTTCTGTTTTAAGCCACGAGTTTCTGAGTTAAACCAAGGGGTTAGAAATCTCTGGTTAGACTTTTTCTTTTTTAAAGGGGCTACCACATCTAGAGTCCAATGCAGAGAGGCTGTACCACCATCAACCATGCTATCAATCACAAATGGAGCAGACTCTCCATCATTTATTTCTGTTGTTTCTGTTGTGTTGACCCATGGCATAGAGGAGACAATCTGCAAAAATTTAGCAACAACGTCATCAGAAAGACATCTGCTGTAGTAGTATTTTTCTTTAGGAAATAAGTGATCAGAGATAATGAAATCAAAAATTAACAGATAATGGTCAGACAGTACAGGATTATGAGGAGACACTACCAGATTTTTGATATCTATACCATAAGTCAAAACAAGGTCCAATGTATGGTGGAAATAATGGGTAGAATTTTTTACTTTTTGGGAAAACCCAATTGAGTCTAAAATTGAATTGAATGCCTTATTAAGACAGTCACTCTCTACATCAACATGTATATTAAAGTCCCCTACAATAATTATTCTATCGGACTTCAGCACTAAATCAGCTAAAAATTCGGCAAATTCCGATAGAAACTCTGAATAGGCTGAGGGAGGACGATAAACTATGGCAAAGAGAACTGGGTTCAAGCCAAGATCGCCAACAGGCCCCACACTGAGGACCAAACCTTCAAAGGAATTAAAACATAATTTTTGCTTAACATTAACTAGTAATTTAGAATGGAAAATTGCCGCCACTCCACCACCACGACCAGAACCTCTAGTTTAAATACCCAGAAGGAGTTGATTCATTCAGACCAATATAATCATCTTGCCCAAGCCAGGTCTCTGTGAGGGATAGTAGATTGATCTGATGATCGATTAATAGATCATGAACCAGAAGAGACTTAGAAGATAGAGACCTAATGTTTAATAAACCACATTTAACTTTTAAATTTTGGGGAAGAACAGAGGCCAATTGATTAATTTTATTAATTTTAGGGACTTGAGGCTGAATTAGAATTTTACCAACATTTTGTTTAATCAATTTGGGAAGTTTATGCATTCTATTTTTTTTTAAACTTTTTTATTAACTTTAGAGGGAGCAGAAAAAGGTTCTCTAAGGGAGGAGACAGGGGCAAAGTTGAAGGGTGGTGGATGAGGAGGAGCTGCAGGAGTGCGTGTGTTTTTCAAGTTGTGATGTATTTGTCCTGGGTTACAATATTTAGGGCAACGGGAGACAGACTCAATTTCTATAGGATTATAAATCAAAGGCTGATCCAAACAGTAAAGACCACCTGAATTAATGGGATCGATACAAGAAGTGAGAACAGAACCAGAAAAGGGCAGTTTGGCAAACCCAGAAGCTTCAGAGCGAGTAAACACGCCAGGTCCCAGTCACTGTACTAAAAAACACCAAATGGAATAGAATAGATTGTCTCTTAAAACACGTGCACCAAGTCTATTTGGGTGGATGCCATCAGGCCTCATAAGTGAAGGGCGGTTCCAGAATAAGTTAAAATTGTCAACAAAACCAATGTTAAAAATAGGACAAGTAAAACACAGCCAAGAATTAAGACTGAGAGTTCTGCTAAAACGATTGCAGCCTCGTCTGAGAGGTGTCAAAGGCCCAGAGATGAGCGCATGTCTGCCGCAGTTCATAAGAGTGGACAGAAGGCTCCTGAAGTCACTCTTTAAAATCTGCAACGCTTCATCTGGGATGTTATTGCATCCCACAAGCACAACGGCAGTTTGTACTTGATGGAATTCTTTCAGCAGGTCAGGGATAAGAGCCTCAATGTCAGAGACTCTAGCCCTGGGAAAAAATCGAGTAACACAGTACCTGCTTCTGACGTTCCTCACGATCGAGTCACCAATTACCAGCATTGTCTGGGGGGATTTTGTCGGTGGATTCTGACGAGGAGAGTAATTTTGAAGAAGGTGATGTTGTTGTTGCGAAGGCGGGGTGATGTTCTCTCTTCTTTCTGGAGCTGGTGTGTAATTTGACACACCCAGGGTGGTCTTTATCCTGGGCTTGCAGACATGAGCCGCCGCTGAAGGAGAGGAGGGAGGACGAGGGGCGTCCACGGGCGGACGGCCAGCGTCCAGGTGGGGAAAATCCTCCAGGCAAAGGATATCAAATCTGTTTTCCAAGGACACGGGAAGAGAAGAGGCACGGCCCATTCTGGTCGATCAACGATGGTTATTAGCTGATCGAACCAAGGTCCAGGGCGCAGATGGAGGATGAGAGGGACCAACCGAAGCTTTGGGTTTAGCCCCGACATGAAACCAGTGTTTGTTGCTGAGGTCATGGACGTCTGCGGAGGCTGGAGCAGGAGTGGAGGTAGATGGAGATGCGCTGAGCTCACCCAAGTAAGTAGCAGTATCCGCCAGCTGCGAGACGGTAGCCGGAACCGATGATCGCCCGAGAATGATGGTGTCGAGGTGGTCCTCGGCCTCCCGAATCTTGTAAAGGTTGGAGAGCCTCGTTTCCAGCTCAGAGACCTTACCGAGGAGCGATAAACAGCGGGTACATGTCGGAGAAGGAGCCATGGCGTTCCAGGTGCTGAGATGGATAAAGCTGCTTGAATGGCCCAGTCAGTCACCTGGCCTCAATCCAATTGAAAATCTATGGAACAAACTGAAGATCAGAGTTAATAGAAGATGCCCACAGAACCTTCAAGATTTGAAGACAGTTTGTGTGGAAGAATGGGCTAAAATCACTCCTGAGCAATGCCTGCGCCTAGTTTCTTCATACAGGAGGTGTCTGGAAGCTGTTATTACCAACAAAGGCTTTTCTAGTAAATATCACAGGGCAACAAAAATAATTTTTTTGTAAGTTGTCTGTATTTTTTCAACTGATTTAAGACAATTTTGCACCGCTGAATCCAAAAATGACATCCGTTTCTCTTGATCAGGTGCTAAGTAAAAACCCACACTTACTTAGTACTTACTTAGTACTGTGCATGTACAAAGGTAAGTACATGTAAATTGAATGTTACATCATCATTGTTCAAAATTCAGAGAATTTCAAGACATAAAAAAGAATTTTTCATCATATAAAGCGAAAATACCTGTACATGTAAACACAAAAACGTATAAAACAACATGTGGCCATAGTTCAAAAAGTTGACCTGATTGAGCAAAACCAATGTGATTTTTGAATTCAGCACATCAAAATTGTCCTAAATCAGCTAAAAAAAACTTAGACAATAAATTTTGTGTTGACCAGTGTATTAAATGAATTTCAACAAGCGTGTTCAATACTTATTCCCAGTGTCATTCTACTTTTTTAAATATAACTTGTTTTGTGAACACAGTTGCCTTGATTTCTTTGTATGTATGGATTACCTGGGTTGCTACTGATATCTGGTGAAAATCTCAGGTCAATGGTTCCAATTAAAATATGTTTAATGAGAAAAATGTTGATGTGTTTAATACTTATTTTCCCCACTGTATGTAACGAGAGACTAATAACTGTCAAGTTTGGTTCCTCTCAGTCCAAGGGAAATGAGTCAGGAGAAATCTTTTATGAACATCCCTTTTAATAAGGAAACCCACAGCTCGTTAAGGCTTAATATAGTCATGAAATGCAAAAAGAAGTCATACATACTTGTCTGTTTTTTTAATAGACAAATGTAAGCAGAACAAAACATTAATGTAACAAGTACTGTACAGTTTGACAAAGTAAGAGATTAAATTTAACATTTTCTGCATACAACTGTTTTTTTTTAAACATTATATGACAAAACCATAATTTCAGCAATGAGTTTGAGGAC
Organism: Pholidichthys leucotaenia; assembly: GCA_020510985.1. Taxonomy (NCBI): domain Eukaryota; kingdom Metazoa; phylum Chordata; class Actinopteri; order Cichliformes; family Pholidichthyidae; genus Pholidichthys; species Pholidichthys leucotaenia. The sequence goes on along the minus strand of CM035842.1, from coordinate 353,407,668 downwards.
ACTGCAGTGGTTGAAAAATGGTTATTAATGCTTTAGACATTTTACTTGCAGCACTTGTATCTTTTTGTCAAAATGACTGTAGAGGTACTGCATGAGGAGAGACTGTAAACCATCACATAGTTTTAGATAAAGTGTGTAAAAACAGAGGATATATTGTTTAGTGGCAGTGACTGTTTATGTGTACTGTTTAAGCTATATATGTGTTTGATACAGTTGTTTTTTTTCTCACAGTTTTGTTGAGATAATAAAATGAAACTCTTGCAAAATCTGCTTTCCTTCCTGTCATTATGAGCACTGTGTGATTATAGGCACCAACGATGTGTATGGCATCTATTGTGCTGAGCTCTGGTTTGTGGTCAAAATATTCATGATCACAAATGACTTCTTTGTCTCACTTTTGATTATGAGATATAGAACTTTTTTTTTCTCCAATCACCAGTCACTGCACACTTAAATGTTATAAAAGCTGAACATGACATTTCTATATAGATTTTTTGAAAGATGCCAGTCTAGTGATCAATGGAAAAGAATAAAACCTTTTGCTAAGAAATGGTTTTTTTTTTTTTTACTGAGATCTGATATCTAAAGAGGATGTGCTTGAAAGAGGCATTACAGGTTATATCTGTGAGCACACCAGCCCGACTCACCTGCTATTTAATTATTCTCACATTTCAACATTAACTTAGTGAATATTTTGAAAATGTAGTTACTGTAATAAAAGTTTGTGTCACTGAGTCAAAACTTTAAAGTTTCAGTTCTTTGTAAAAGTGCAGCAGCAAGACGATTTAGTTTAAATATGATATTGAAAAAAAGCACCATAGATGTTCATTAAGATCCCTGCCTGCATGGGTATTCAGACGTCTGTGATTGTGATCTGCATCAGTTAATGCTGCTCACATGGAGGTCACACTTTGACATACAGCTGCCATCTGTGAGGTGTCAAACTATTTACAAAGTAAAGCAATGTGGGTGTTCAGAAAACAAAGACACAAAAAAATGAATAGCTTAGGCTATAAACAGTCCCAAAATATATATATAGGGTCAAAAATGATCCACAGATCTGGGTCAAATGTTCGTGATGTATTGCTGATGATTTAGGGAGAATCAGCACTTGGCTCCTCAGCAAAAAATCACAACTGATTCTGCTTGAGCCGGTCGATGTGGAAACAGAGTTTGAGCGCCGGTCCCAGCTTCAGTCCTAGATACTTCATCATCATCTCACTTTTCAGTAGGAGTAGGGCATCTCCATCTATTTCCTAAAAAATGGAGATATTGAAAACATTCAGAGAGCACAAACCTCCCCCAAGGGATCACAATTCCCTTCCTAATGCGATTACACATGCAAACCATATACTGTAAATAAAGATGGACAAAATGAGAATGCTTACAAAGTGAAGGTTGCACATTTTGATCGCCCTCTGGTGGCTGGATGTAGTAAGATGATAAGCTCTGCCTCACTCCATTACTGTGTGTGGCATTTTGTCAAAAATGAACACTAAAAATGAATTTTTTTAAAAAAGGGGCAGATTTACTAACACGCTGCACCATCACAAAACCCTGTTTTGGCATTAAAAAAATACTGTCAAGATTTACTAAAGGGCACAGGGCAAAACTAGTGTTGGAAAGGCGTGGACAATGTTAATTTTGCGCCTGGCCTCATTGCGTATGTATTTGTAGGAGCTGTCATGTCAAAGCGCAAGGTGATTTAATAAGGTTTGTCGTTGTCAATCTCCTGCTAAATGCCCCAGGGTTTAACGCTCAAAAAAGTATGTCTCAATTCATCTGCACCTGACATGACAGCGATCATTGGTGCTGAGACACCAGTGAGAAGCGAGGGCGTCTGGCTGAAAAGACAGAAGCTTCTCTCTGTGCATGACTTTATTTGGCATGGCAGAACAGATTATATGAACAGAAACGATCTCACAGAGATCAGTGTTGTGCTGAACTGGACATCAGCGGACAGAGGATTTTTTTTAATTTCATTTGTTTATATATAGCCTACTACTACTACTACTACTACTACTAATAATAATAATAATAATAATAATAAATTATTTCATTTATAACACACTTTACATTTCAGGGCAAAATGTCTTCCACTCAGTTTTCTTCATTTTTTTTTTCTCTATCCATATTTCTATATTTGTTTCTTTTTGCTGTGCATAAAATGGTAATTCAGTTCCCTCTTCTCTTCTCTCTCCCAGTTCAGGATACAATAGGAAGAAAATAACAATGAGATTATTAAAAAAAAGAGCACAGACCCATAGAAACGTCCCCCGAAATTGCAACATTGTAGTAACTCAATAACAGCAGTCTCTGCTGTGGATGTCCGAGGAATAAGTGAAATCATGTGTGTTTAATTTTATTATGTTCCAGATTTGAGAAAAGATAAAATGCACATATTTATCAAAAGTCATGGACTGGGAGACCTGTAGATTTTGTTAAAACAAAGTTATTCACATAATAAAACCCCAGAGTCTCCATCTATCATCCGGATGGTTCTTGTGTTCATAAAATAGCACGTTGGTCAAATAATCAATTTATTCATGAGGAGTCCTTTTTCTAAATTATATACGAATACAAAATTTATGTATATTAAACATGGGAGTCTGCCATGTGAAATGAAAATCAAAACTTTGTAATATGACAAACAAAACTAAACTATTTTACTGGGTTTTGCGCTTAAAAAAAGCTTTAAAAAAAAACCCTCCTATATTATGCTCCTCTGAACTGTCTGTGCCTGTGTTGATGACCCGCTTCCTCATCAGCTGTGCCTGTGTGCAATTTTGGAGTGCTCTTGGTGGCTGGGTGGTCATTATTGAAATGAAGGTACCGCGTCTGTGTTCATAATTTGGCGTGCTGTTAGTAGATCACTGGCAAAAATTGGCCACTCCCTGAGTCTAATTTGCACACTCGCTAATTTGTGCTGCCTTAGTAAATCTGCCCCATAGTTTTCTATGCTCATACAGTATATAGTTCTTATCATAGTGGCGCATGTTCAAGTGTTTGTTTTTGACATCAATTTAATCTATTTAATTAGCTAATTTAATTATTAGTTATTTGATTCTATGGAAACAGGGGTGTTGTCATGACATAGTGTGGTCATGAGTGGTCGTGTTTGAGGGCGCTGCCTATGGCCCGCTATAGAGATTGTACTGGGTGGGAACGGGATGCCATAGCTCCACCTCACAGCTACTACTGCACAGACACTGGCTACAAAAGCGCAAGATGGCAACACTCTAAATCTTGTAAGTAAAGCTTAGAGCTGGGAATAATTTGTGGCATGTTGTCTATATTTATTTACAGTCTGTGATTACAAAAAGCATTTATGTTTCACTCTTCTGAACTTTAGGTGGCAGCAGGATTATCTGCAGACCACCAAACAGGAAGCAGGAAGTGGCTACACTATTAGCAGAGAGCATGAGGTCTTTGTGTGTTTTACTTATTTTTTCTCAATATCAGATGAGTATAAAACTATTTCTGGGTGGTGTTAATAGTTAATATTTTCCTAACTGAATCCATCTAGTCCAGGGATGCCAAATCATTTACCATGAAGGACCAAGACCCTGCAGGCTTTGGTTTGAACTCATTTCTTCAACAGGTCATTTCAATGATTTTTTTTCCCACTGATTGCTGATCAGTGAAAACACCTGCTTTAGTGACTGGCTGGGAGGAAAACCTGCAGGGTCTTGGATCTCTATGGCACATGATATTGTAACGTGCTGCTCGACATGGTGACGTCCCACCGGGAGATCCGAACTCACGCCTCCCGCTCCGGAGTCCTGCACTCTACCTGTGTCGCCAATAGGGTCAACCCACTTGGCAAGCCAAGTAGGGTGCTCATATTGAGTTTGCTACAATATAACATCCCTGATCTAGTCAATGGTAAGAGGGCTGGCAAATGAATTTGGTGGGGGGGGGGGGGTTTTCCAGTTAGCTCATCATATAAAAATAACATAGTCACCGTATACTGGTGACCATCAAACATCCAACAAGCATTGATTCCACCTCCCCCCCCACACACACACATGAATCTTCAAAAAAAATTCTGAGAGGGTCATAGTGATTCACATCACCCCAAAATATCTAATAGATTGGTCCTTGCTCCATTTCCAACCACAGCTGAAAATTTCATCAAAATTTGTAGATAACTACTTGAGTAAAGCTTTCAAAATACCCACACACAAACAAACAAATAAAAGTAAACAGTCATCTCGGTCAGCGTTATGGCTATAATTGGGAGAACACCGACTTTATGGTTCCTTTCCCAGTTCTGCCTGAGGGACGAGGGCATCAAAGTGTCTTACTTTGACTTAAAAGTCTTGTATAATACTAGTATAGCATGGAGTCAGATGTCTACTTGCTTCCAGAACATTGTTAACATTTATTTTCCATATCTCCCTATATATATTCAAGACCATAGTGTAGCGTAGGGGATGGATCAATTTGATTGCACCTTTCCCACATCACATTTCATTAAAAATGTGCTCTGCCTGTTGCTCGCAGGGACCTTCGTTCCAGTACATTCAACACTGACGTATCCAAGGCACAAAGTCTCAATAGTAGGTAGACTGAACTCACATGCTTCCTGAATGCATCAGCATGGGGTCCCAGAGCTTGAGGGTCGGCATCTTTGATGAAGCAAACCACGTCTTCTACACCCCAGCTTGACGGGTCCTTAGCAGCAGGACGCTTGGCTTCACCAGAGTCTGGCATCGGGCTGTAGGCTGGGGTACACAGGAGGACAGAAGATTTATGTTTAAGAAGCAAATACCCATAGAGTTTAACAATGTTACCAGACAAGAGATGAGGCCTGCAAAGAGACTGAATTTAAAAATGGGTTGATCTCTTTTTAGAAGAATTCAGAAGTAGGGGACAACTGTGGTTTTACAAAGATTTACAGATTGTAATGTATGGTCTCTGTTGCTTATTCAATGGCGTATATTGTTTATTTTGTAAATTGTGGCCAAATTTAGTGTAAAACAGACAATAAAATGAGGTTTGATTTAGGGAATTTCTTGATTCAGATCAAGGTGCTGATTTACTTAGTAAAGCCATGTAGCACTTGTTATTTTGGTACTTTCAACATGCTAGGAAACCATCAAATAAGTAAAATGTTACCAAATTTCACTAAGTATTGGCTGTGTTTCTGTCTTTGAGATAGATGTGCAGTCCTGCATATATTGGTACAGTTTCCAAACATAAATCCAGTTCTGTGAGTATGTGAGTAGTCCTCTAACAAGCTTCTGAAGTGAGACATAATTGAGCTGCAGAAGTTTCCCCTTTACTTTTGGCCAGGGTGACAATGAATATCTCTGTTAACTGCTAACAATTTCGATTTCATATCTGAAGAAGTATCTGCAAGCTAACTACAGGGGGAGAATAATGCTGCTCCTATAACTCCATAGCACTTAGCCTTAAATTTGGCTAGTCACTCAGAGGGAAATGAATGACTTTGTTGTTGGTAACAGGACATATGGGATGGTATTAATATAGACTCTTTATGTAGTAAGATAAATTGAACACTTATAGAGATGAATTGCACAGTAGGCTAAATGTCTACACAGTAGGCTATATGTCGTGTTCATCATGTAACCCACAAGTACATGATGAACATGATCTTTCTCTGAAGGTAATACAGTATTTAACAGATTATAATAATCTTGTAATATGAGTTTTCAGAATAATGCTACCAAACACTAACAATAACTGTGAGATAGGGCTGTCATGATAACCACAATTATGTAATACCGCGCTATGGACAAGCCTATCACAGAAAATAACGAGCAACCGCAACAACCGTGGTGTTCACTTTTTTTGTGTGTGTGGCTAAATCTCATTCATTTATGTGCCCCTATTGATTAATAAATAAATTGTTAAATGTTAAGTGTATTTTTATTGCCAACAGCATGCTTTCACCCGGTATTGATGGCGGCAGCACCGTGTGGGGCACTCTCTTCCCAGACGGACTCCAGCAGGCAGTTAATGGTGGAAGCGTTTGGACTCCTTGTTAAATACATCCGTGACAGTGAGCACTGAAAGGGCACAAAGTGTGTTATTTCTTTCTGAGTGGAGTGTTTGTGATCCTGACAATTGAGCTCTGACTGCGAAACAACTACTGAGTAGTGCATTGCTTGTTTGAACGTGATTTTTCAGACAGCGGTAAAAAACACGGCGACAAGAGCCACGCAGGGTCCTGTACAGAGGCTGTCCTGTTTAAATAAGCTGAATGTCGCTGCAGTCTCCGATCCACACACGCCGTAGTTGAAATACTGGAGTTACCACCACTGCTTTATCAAAATGATCGTTTTTTTTTTTTTTTTTTTAACAGAATCAGCAGTTCATGCCTGTAGAAAGACCGAAGCGCCGCACAATTGTCACACGCGCACATAAAGTTGAGAGCGCAGCTGCAGCGAGTTTCTCACAGTTTCCATCACTTGCCATATAAGTTATGAACCCTGTTTAAATTACGAGACCACAGCTTGCGGGTGAGTTTTTTAATCACACACCTTGTTTTTTTGCTGATGCATTTCATTCATCTATGAGACAAAAAACGTTGGGGACCACAGTTGGATACTATCCATTCAAAGAGTGATTCAGTCTTATTTCTTTTTTTTTTATTTCATTATTCCAGTGATTGCTAGCCATTTTCACAACCTGCATATAGACAGTATTTATCCAAAGTTAATTTTCCAGTGAAAAAATCTACACTATTTGGGTCAGAACTCCAGGTAGACATCTTTTTTTTTGTAGAACTAAAGTCCAGAGTTAAGAAACTGCAAAAAGTTTTTACCAATAAGAGCTAATTTAATCACCAATTTCTATGTTTCTAAAGATCCAGAAAATCATTTAATCATGTATTGCACAAGATAACCTTTTCAAAGTAATTTAAGATTTTTTTAAAAATGCTAACAATGTGAAATCATACAAAAAATTGTTAATGTGACCCTAATTTGCCATCTCACCATTTTTATTTCCTTCCTGGAAACTTCCTGGGCTTGATGCTTGCCTGCACACGCCTACTGTAGAGCAACTGCTGCCACGGTAACCATAAGAGTGCTTGCTATGGTACTGCGAAGTCACAAGATTGAACGCAGAGTCACTGGGATCTACTGCATAGCGTTTTGAGTCTACTGGTGGATCACAAAGGAAATCATCTGGCATTGGCGTCTCTGCTGGAAGAGGAAGGACAGGAAGTGACACTGTTAGGAAATAAGTTGGTTCCTGTAGAATCGAAAGAGGTCAATCTTTGTGTCAAACTCCTTTGCAGAGTAGGTTGGAGAATAGGATAATCCTTTGGAAAGGACCCAGATGTTCTCTTCTGCTATGGCCTTGCTCGAGATGTTGATTATGGCTGGTACCGAACCAAGTACCAGCCGTAATCAACATCTCGGGCAAGGTCATGGCAGAGAACATCCAGGTCCTTTCCAAAGGATTATCCTATTCTCCAACCTACTCTGCAAAGGAGTTTGACACAAAGATTGAATGCCACAGCATCTGCATGCTCTCCAAAACCAGGTCAGACTGCCTCCCTTTCCCATAGATTGCTTTTTAAACTCAAATCTACATTTTGCCCATTGGTTCAAAGTGCTGCATTAAATACATTTGTGAAAAAAGTTAATTTTGACAATGACAAATTATTTAAGAATAAAAAGGCACCTAAACAATGCAACCTTTCCCACAAAGAAAAAAGTGCTTTGGAAGCACTATCAAAAGATGGTGACATTGTGATTAAAAAGGCAGACAAAGGGGGTGCTATAGTCATTTGGGGCAAAGACATGTACGTATGTGACAGAGACTTTCCGTCAGTTAAATAACACAGAGTTCTACAAACCTCTGACTCATAATCCAACCAAGTTGTTGAAAGAGGAATTGGGGAAAATGCTACGTGATGCAAAAGACAATGGTTGGATCTCTGAACCTGAAGTTAAGTTCTTGTGGAATGAGAATCCAAGAATGGCGTCATTTTATATGCTACCAAAGATCCATAAATGTCTTGAAAATCCTCCAGGTAGACCTGTGATTTCTGGGAATGATAGCCTCACAGAACCAGTGTCTAAGTACAGTCATGTGAAAAAATTTGGACACCTCTTTAAATATTCAGTTCTTTATTAAGAAATGTTCACATATCTATGTCTAACCTTGTTTTTGTTTTTATTTGCATTTTTTAACATTTATTTTAGTCATTTTAAGTGGGAATGAATGCGGGGGCATCCTAAAGATGATGGGGGTTTCCTAATTTATTCCTTACTATTTGTTTAGAATTAATTTTACAGAAAATCTGAAAAAAGTATTTAATTCATTTTTAATTGTTTAGTTGTATTCCATGAATCTCCTAGTATTTTTAAAATTGATATTAAATATCCATATGTCCAAATATGTTAAAAAACACACAGGCTTATACAGGGTGTCCTTATTTTTTCACATGACTGTATACTGACTATTTCATTAAGCCATTTCCACCTTCACTTCCTGCCTATGTTCAAGACATGACTTATGTTCTGAACAAGATTAAAGAGCTACAAAATGTAGACTGTGAAACTTTTCTAGTCACAATGGATGTGGAAGCATTGTACAGTATACAAATGCTGATCACAAACAGGGCCTTGCAGCACTTGCACATTTTTTGAAGGCGTGACCTGCATCTGAAATACCACCCGCTGATTTCTTATTGTCATTAACAGAATGGACTTTGATTAACAACATATTTGTCTTTCAGGATAAGATTTTTAAACAAATAAAAGGGTGTGCTATGGGGGCATGTTATAGCCCTTCATATGCAGGTCTGTTTTGGGGTAAATGGAAAGAAGATTTTGGCTTATACCAAGAAAAGAATGTCTTTCTGAAGTACATAGTTTGGTGGGGGCGTTACATTGAGGATATTTGTTTAATCTGTTCTGGATCAGAAACAGAGTTGAAACAATTCCATAGTTTTCTGAATAACATCAACCCAAACATCAAATTATCTTTGGAATATAGTAAAGAGTGCATTAATTTTTTTTGACCTGACTATTTCTAAAGACAATCAAGGATTTCTCCATACCTCTGTATATAGAAAACCAACTGAGAGGAACACCATTTTACATGCCAGTAGTTTCCATCCTAATTGGCTAAAAGAGAATGTTTCATATGGGCAGTTCCAGAGAGTTAGGAGCATTTGTGACCAAGATGATGTTTTTGAAAGAAAATCTCAAGAAATTATGCTACGATTTCGAGAACGTGGTTATAAAAGTGCTACCCTCCATAAAGCTTACACCAGAGCCAAACAGGTGGACAGATCACCACTACTCCAAAAAAATACACCCCAACAAACAAATGATAGGCCAGTTGCTGTTACAATATACAGTACAGAGGCTGAACAAATCAAGAAAATTATAAGAAAAAATTGGGGTATTATTGAAAATGATGGTCTACTTAACCAGATTTTTCCTGAACCACCTCTGGTTAGCTTTAGAAGATGTCCAACTCTACAAGATAAACTGGTCCATAGTTATCTGAAACCAGATGGACATCAAACATGGCTGGGCTTCTGGCCAAAAGTATCTTACAAATGCCAACATTGTAATCATTGTACAAACGTAATAGAAACCAAATCTTTTTACGATGTTGTATCCCAAAAACAACTGACTATTAATCATTTCATAAATTGCAAAACAGTGTTTGTTATATAGACTGGAATATCCTATGTGTAAAGTTTTCTATACAGGAACAACCAAAGGACGTCTACAGGGCAGACTGGCAGAACACAAATATGCAATCCGTACGGGCAACATGAACTCTCCTATGGCAAGACACTACTTAGAGCATCATAACAGAGACCCATCTACCTTACAGGTCCGTGGGATTGATCATATTCCACTATCTGCAAGAAAAGGCAACAGACAAAGACTATTAAATCAATGGGAAATATATTGGATTTACAAATTACAAGCTACTAAATATCCAGGCCTGAATGGGGACCAGGATTTTAGTGTGTTTATATGATCGCCTGGTTTGGGTTTGATACTGTTTTTCTTTTACTTTGCCTTGTCTGCAGGATTTAGTGGTTATATACGTTGTATGGGCATGTTGTTTATGTTCTGAATTTCATTGGTTAGAAGGTGGTAGGGATGACATCTGCTGGATGTGGTGGGTGTCTACACTGTGCATTTTTGCACCAGGACCCCACAGCAGCCAGGTGGAGGTTTCTGATTGGTGGACCTTTTTTATAAGAACCCTCCTCTCTTCTTGATACCTGTTTGTCTCTCTGACAAAGGCATATGGCTGAAACGCATTGGAGCTTTCAAGTGATTTTAATAGGTTTATATGACCAAAGCCATTTTAATAAAGGTTTTTTTACTTTTGAAATGAGAGTGCCTTGGAGTCTCTTTTTTGGCTGTTTTACTGAATTAAAATGACTGAATTATCTTTGCAATACAAGGCGTAAGCAAGCAGAAAACTTTATTTTATTGTTTTTAGAAAAAATCTATTAAGTGATAAGATCTGTGCATGCAAATTTGGAGGGTGAGATACTGACAGACAATTTTTACGACAAAATCTGATGGATTTTATTTTTATCAGTGAAAGCCATGTTAAAGCTTGCAATATATTTCAATCATCAAGTAAAACAGTCTATATTTAAAAACAGACAAAGTCAATTATAAATCTAACAACATCAGTAGTTCAGAGAGAGAGTGTCTGGCTTCCACTGTAACCCAGACTACATTGTCAGAATTCAGGGATTAATTCAGAAATGCTTTTCCATTCCACTGGAGAAATGATTTACATATCTGTCTGGGTGGCACCACAGGGATCGTACTGGATTGTGTGTGCATGGTACGCGCATGTGCACTTTCCTTCTATGTGTCTGACATCAAATGCTTTTCTGGATTTGCACGAACAAAGAGCAACGGCTGGTCCTTGACACATGTGATTCCTTCACCAACTTCAAATACATTAAAGGGAAATCTTCAAATATTTGCTCTCTCTGACCAGGATAAATCATAGGAGAGAGAGGAAAATTATGGCTCTATGGAATAAATATTTTAATGAATAAATGTGATTGGCTCCAGAGTTTAACAAGGACAGAAAATAAGGGGGGGAAATATATTTGGTTGATTGAAAAGCTTGCATTTGTAATTCACAAGTATAAAGAGAATATGGTTAACCCACAAATAAATGTAGTGATTTTTATTCAACAAAAATAATTCTCAATCCAAGAGCAGACAACCAGTCAGGGGCTCACTGACCAAAAACAACAGTGACAGTTGTAAAGATGAAAGCCCATACAGTATGTTATCCTTGAATTAAATTTTCAACCAGAGCAGGGGGGAAAAAAACAATTCACAAAAATCTAAAAATAGACACAAGATCAACTCGTACTACAGAATCACACCAACATACAGTGGGGCAAAAAAGTATTTATTCAGCCACCAATTGTGCAAGATCTCCCACTTAAAAGATGAGAGAGGTCTCCAATTTTCATCATAGGTATACCTCAACTATGAGAGACAAAATGAGAAAAAAAATCCAGAAAAATCACACTGAAGGATTTTTAATGAATTAATTGGTAAATTCCTCAGTAAAATAAGTATTTGGTCAATAACAAAAGTTCATCTCAGTACTTTGTTATATACCCTTTGTTGGCAATGACAGAGGTCAAACGTTTTCTGTAAGTCTTCACAAGGTTTTCACACACTGTTGCTGGTATTTTGGCCCATTCCTCCATGCAGATCTCCTCTAGAGCAGTGATGTTTTTGGGGCTGTCGCTGGGCAACACAGACTTTCAACTCCCTCCAAAGATTTTCTATGGGGTTGAGATCTGGAGACTGGCTAGGCCACTCCAGGACCTTGAAATGCTTCTTACGAAGCCACTCCTTCGTTGCCCGGGCGGTGTGTTTGGGATCATTGTCATGCTGAAAGACCCAGCCACGTTTCATCTTCAATGCCCTTGCTGATGGAAGGAGATTTTCACTCAAAATCTCACGATACATGGCCCCATTCATTCTTTCCTTTACATGGATCAGTCGTCCTGGTCCCTTAGCAGAAAAACAGCCCCAAAGCATGAAGTTTCCACCCCCATGCTTCACAGTAGGTATGGTGTTCTTTGGATGCAACTCAGCATTCTTTCTCCCCCAAACATGACAAGTTGAGTTTTTACCAAAAAGTTCTATTTTGGTTTCATCTGACCATATGACATTCTCCCAATCCTCTTCTGGATCATCCAAATGCTCTCTAGCAAACTTCAGACGGGCCTGGATATGTACCGGCTTAAGGAGGGGGACACGTCTGGTACTGCAGGATTTGAGTCCCTGGCGGCGTAGTGTGTTACTGATGGTAGCCTTTGTTACTTTGGTCCCAGCTCTCTGCAGGTCATTCACTAGGTCCCCCCGTGTGGTTCTGGGATTTTTGCTCACCATTCTCGTGATCATTTTGACCCCACGGAGTGAGATCTTGCGTGGAACCCCAGATCGAGGGAGATTATCAGTGGGCTTGTATGTCTTCCATTTTCTAATAATTGCTCCCACAGTTGATTTCTTCACACCAAGCTGCTTACCTATTACAGATTCAGTCTTCCCAGCCCGGTGCAGGTCTACAATTTTGTTTCTGGTGTCCTTTGACAGCTCTTTGTTCTTGGCCATAGTGGAGTTTGGAGTCTGACTGTTTGAGGTTGTGGACAGGTGTCTTTTATACTGATAACGAGTTCAAACAGGTGCCATTAATACAGGTAACGAGTGGAGGACAGAGAAGCATCTTAAAGAAGAAGTTACAGGTCTGTGAGAGCCAGAAATCTTGCTTGTTTGTAGGTGACCAAATACTTATTTTACCGAGGAATTTACCAATTAATTCATTAAAAATCCTTCAATGTGATTTTCTGGATTTTTTTTTTCTCATTTTGTCTCTCATAGTTGAGGTATACCTGTGATGAAAATTGGAGACCTCTCTCATCTTTTAAGTGGGAGAACGTGCACAGTTGGTGGCTGACTAAATACTTTTTTGCCCCACCGTAGTTAAAGTGTGAGAGGATAATGATTTTAGAACCAGTTTCCTCTTTTTTATTTTAAGTGTTAAATTTTTCATATGACTGTGTATGATTATGTGAGTTGGGGCAGGCATGGAGAGAGGACCCAAGTTGCAGCCAATGGCCAGTTCACAAGATTTATTAACAAACAGAAAATAAAGAACAGCTCGTAGGCTGAAAATACACCTAGCTAAACTTAAACACAAGATAACTGGAGAGTAACAAACCGGATGGAATGGTAGAAGTAGTGATGGGGTGTACTGTGTCGATGCTTCGAAGCGTGTGGTAAGAAATCCAGGAAGTGCTTAGTGAGGTGTGTATCAAGGTGTGTATCGTTTATGGTGAGTGATGTCATTGATGACGTTTGAAGCCTCGCTGCATGTAGTGGTTCCGGAAGTGGTTTGAATTTTGGCTCAATTTATTGACAGATATATAAAGGCCGAACTGGAGTGGTGGACTAGTTGGTAGAGCATCAGTCCCACACTCGGGAGGCCAGGGGTTCAAATCCTGGCCGGGTCATACCAAAGACCATATAAAAAATGGTACTTTCTGCCTTCTGGCTTGGTGCTCAGCATAATAGAACGGGGAAAGGAAAGTTACGCACAGAGCTACCAGAGGACTGTCCCCCCCACCCCCACCCCACTGGAGCTTTCACTACTTACAGTAGCTGTGTGGCCTAGGGTCAGAGAAACTGAGATAGGCGCCACCCCTATAAACCATATGGTGTCCCACATGCTTTGGAAGGGAATTAACTAACTACCTATATAAAGCCCAAGGAATCTTCTCACAATCTGTGGGTAGTGTTGGAGTTTTGAGAGTTCGTGAATGACGTATTGGTTTGTTTGGTTAGATTTGCTTCTTGTTTAAATGGAGCTTTCAAAGAAAAGGTAGTTTCAGTTGTGTGGAAACAATCTTCTACACCCCAAGACAATGAAGAATTTTTTTTTTTTTAAGTAGAAATCAATAAAGTATCCCCCTACATCAGTTGCACAACCACCTTCACTGCCCTTGTGTTCATACGCATATTCACTTTCCTCTTCCTTTTTAACTGCCACAGTTTGAAAACAATTGTCCCCGTCACTATTATGACTTTTTCAAATACTGATGTAAAGGAGGAGGTTCACTTTGGTGTGTGTACTACTACCACAGAACATCAATTAGAACGTATTAGCCAAGAAACTCTTATGCACACTATTTATGAACAAGCACATTAATAAGGGGAGACAATAACACATGGTTTGAATGGGTTATCTTGTGCTCACAAGAGAAAAATGCATAGTTAAATGAAAATTCACTTATTTCTTGTTCCTGGCAGTCATTATTCCCATGCCCAAACTGTGGCAAGACAGCTTTAAGAGTATCTCATAAAGTAAAAATGACTATGAACACATCTGGTTGTCTTACAATCTTTGACCAACAGGGGGTTTGTTTATGTGTGTATGAAGCCTCGAGAAATGAACCCTTTTGCGAGTCAAGTGGCTGGGAGACTTCAGTGCTTCATGAAGATCCATTTTGCCATCTCTAGGTAAAAGGAACAAACCGGATGGAATGGTAGAGACAGGAGAGCAGGGAATAATCCACATAGATACAGGGAACTAACTCCATAACAGAATCTATGTTGCCACAAGAAGCATCCAAAACCAAACTGAACTTGAACTAATAATTACACAAGGGGAAACAGCTGGGGACACAGGAGTGGAGGATCAACTAAGTGGATTACATAATAAAAGGTAAAGTAACAAATCATGACATAGGATAAAAAACAGGGAGACCTTACCAAAATAAAATTAAACAGAACCAGAACAAGAAGTGCTTTCAAAATAAACTTCATACCAGGGAAACTAGGAATACTCCCAACAGAAAACTTGGATTAAACAGGAATAAATAATAATAATAATAATAATAATAATAGGACCAAATAACAGAGTAATACAAAGGGTGGGGCATGAGCCTAATCATAACAATAACTTCTTTTTTATACACTAAGATTGAAAATTTTGAAAAATAAATAAAGATGACTCTGTGCCTTTGGCCCTATTTGTACAAGTGGCAAGGGCAGATCGTTACCAGATCTGCCAAACCACTTCCGAAGGTAGTCAGGGATGGATTGCAACTAGGGTGCCCAGGTGTCCCGCTTTGTGTGGGAATGCACAGCATTTTGACCTTTTATCATCCATCCCGCAAACTGAGATGTTACCCTGCATTCTGATGGCCCCGAATTTTCAAGGGCTGTATGGACTGCGCCTGTTCCTAACACCTGTTTTGTTTGACAGAACGAAAAAAGCCGACACTGTAGCCGGTGGGCGATACAAAACAAACTGCATACAAGGTACGACAAGCACACTAATAAGGCACACCACACAACCCACCCAGAGGAGGGAAGAAAACGGCCATGACTGCCGCTGGAGATGACACTCCACACAACCCAGAAAGGCATTCCACCTTTGTTAATCAGTGCCCAGATGGACACAGCAATCCCCACACCGATGTCAAAACCAAATCTAATCCATACACATCAACTCCATGGGTGGAAATATGTAATGAAAGTGGGGGTTAAAGTTGGCATGTTTCTGTTCTCTGCATTCATTGGTATGATGTAGTTGCCAGTTCTGCTGTTTTCCCATTGCTTTGGGGCTTGTTTTTAACACAGAGTGTAAATGTTTTTTATGTATACTTTCCACTTGTCGAAGATGGCTTCTTCCCTTTGTTTTCAAAGCCTATGCCAGCACATGGGTGGCTAACGTCTTTTTTGTCAGTCCCCATGGTTGTCTTTTTTTAAGCAGCATACAGACAAGAAGAGGATGTAATTGTGTAGCCTCCTGCTTGTGCGATCAGAGAAGATTTGCATCTTATTGTGGACACTGGACAGGTACGTTAATGTGTTTTTGTTTTTTACCTGTGAGCACTTGTGGTGTTGCAGACTGAGGAACAATGGCAGCATCCTGCGGGATAGAGCCAAGTTCTGGTTCAGGTGTGCTGCCAGGAGGAGAGTTGGCCAGTGGAGACATCAACATCCTGGACTTCAGCTACACAAGGACACACAAGCATACACAGTAATCAGTCATGACCTCCTGATAGCTACATTTTTCAACATACTTGTACTGACAGGAATGATTTTGGGCCGTATTACAGTGTCACACTCCATAATCAATTGCCTGAGGCACGGGGCATGTTTATGGGCATTTCCAAGTTTATTTTGCTATTACAGCAGCACAAAAACTAATTTTGCGCTGGGTGCAAGGTGCAAAGAGGCTGTCCTAATGCTGTTAATTATTCAGAGGTACATTTAGGGCGTAATGTGAAATAAACCAATTGCTGTCTTTGGCTCCCATTCCCTTAATAAACAGAGGGGCAAGATCAAAGGCTTAATACTAATATGACAATGTTGAAATGGGAGGACATTTTAAACGTTTTACACTGAGGATAATACAAGCTCCTTCACAAAGTGGAAATGCATTGAAGGCTTTTAAGGAGCTTTTTAACCTCCTCCACTAAGGAGGATGGGAGACTGAGAAGACTTGATCATAATTACTCACAGATGAGAGCTGCGGGCTGCAATTCAGACATTATGCCAGTCTTTCTCTGGGTTCATGATTTTGACAGTTATAAAATTTCCTTCAGTCATATTATTATTCAGCTGAACTTCTCTTTTAATCCAAGAAAGAGGAGCCGCTCATCTTGGCCTGAGGTTCATTAAGCTGCTCTGCTGAATGCAACAACTCAAAACTGTTCGGATATTTTCATTTGAATCGTTCATTTGAATGCTCAATTCAATTCAACTTTATTTATATAGCGCCATTTCACAACAACAGTCATCTCATAGCACTTTCAACTGTAGAGGGAACCCCCACAGTTGCAGAAAGACCCCAGCAATTAGGCGACCCCTGTGAGCAAGCGCTTGGCGACAGTGGAGAGGAAAAACTCCCTTTTAACAGGAAGAAACCTCCAGCAGAACCAGGCTCAGGGAGGGGCAGTCATCTGCTGCGACTGGCTGGGGGGTGAGGGGATAGAGAAGATGAAAAGAACAGACATGTAGAGAGCAAACAGCACGATGGGGACTCAATCTATGGGAGAGAACAAACAGATGTTAATGACCAGCAAAAAAAAAATATTTCATTGAGAGTGAAGAAAGGAGTGGAGCCCAGTGCATTATTGGAGGTCCCCCAGCTGACTAAACCTATTAGCAGCATAACTAAGGGAGGGTTCAGAAACACAAGATCCCTCCCTAATTGTAGGCTATATCAAAAAGGAAGGTTTTAACCCCATTCTTAAAAACGGAGATAGAGTCTGACTCCCGAATCCAGATTGGCAGCTGGTTCCACAAGAGAGGAGCTTGATAACTGAAGGCTCTGCCTCCCATTGTACTTTTGGAGATTCTAGGTATTACAAGTGATCCTGCATTTTGGGAGCGTAGTGCTCTGTTAGGATTATACGGTAGTATCAGATCTTTTAAATAAAAAGGGGCCTGATTGTTTAGAGCTTTGTAAGTAAGAAGAAGGATTTTAAACTTAATTCTAAACTCTATGGGAAGCCAATGAAGGGAGGCCAGAACCGGAGAGATATGATATCACTTTCTAGTACCTGTCAAAACTCTTGCTGCAGCATTTTGGATCAGCTGAAGACTTTTTTAAAGATGTTTTAGGACAACCTGATAATAAAGAATTACAATAATCTAATCTAGAGCGAACAAAAGCGTGGATCAGTTTCTCAGCATCACTCTGAGACAAGATGCTCCTAATCTTCACAATATTACGCAAATGATAGAAGGCAGTCTTAGAAACAAATTTAATATGTGAACTGAAAGACAGATCTTGATCAAAAATAATTCCAAAGTTCCTCACAGAGCTATTACGAGAAAGAGTAACTGCATCCAAACTGAAAGTTTGATTTGGAAAGGTATTTCTAAGGTTTTTTGGACCAACAAGAATGACTTCAGTCTTATCTGAATTTAATAGCAGGAAATTACAAGTCATCCAAGCTTTGATTTCCTTAAGACAGGCTTCCAACTTGGCTAATTGATTGCTATCATCTGGCTTCGTTGACAGGTATAATTGTGTGTCATCTGCATGACAATGAAAATGTATACAGTGCTTTCTAATAGTGTTGCCTAACGGAAGCATATATAAACTAAAAAGAGTAGGGCCTAGCACAGATCCCTGTGGAACTCCATGACTAAGCTTTGAGTTGAAAGAAAACTCATTATTGACATGAACAAACTGAACAAACTGGAACCTATCAGAAAAATAAGATCTAAACCACTGCAACGAAGTTCCATTAAGTCCAACATAGTGTTCTAATCTATCAAGTAGAATATTATGATCAATAGTATCAAAAGTTGCACTAAGGTCTAAAAAGACAAGAACAGAAACAAGTCCATTATCAGATGCGATGAGGAGGTCGTTAGTGACCTTCGCTAAGGCTTTCAGTACTATGATGGATTCTAAAAACAGATTGAAAGTCTTCAAGTAAACCATTTCCCAGCAGGTGGTCAAACAATTGCGTAGCAACAACTCTTTCTAAGATTTTTGAAATGAAAGGGAGATTAGAGATTGGTCTATAGTTAGCTAAAGCTCCTGGATCCAGCGTTGGCTTTTTGAGTAAGGGTTTAATTACAGCCGTTTTTAAAGCCTGCGGTACATGGCCTAAAGTTAATGAAGAATTGATTATATGAAGAATAAAGCTACATGTTAAAAGAATGACAGCGAATAAGGTTAAAAAAATGTTTTTAAAAAAACTGTCATAATTAGTTAATAATGAATGTCAGCTTTGTGTGCACCTGTCGGCTCTTCTGATTGTGGTGACAGTTCTTTTCCCATTAGGGCAGACTGGTCCCGCTGCATCCAGTAGTTAAAATAAAAGGAGGATAAACTCTTGAATCGTAAACTGATGCACCGTGGGCGTAATGAAAAACTCTGCCGTGTCTTCAAATAGTTCATATTTAACTGTCCTCATTTAACAGAAAACAAGAGCTGATTGTGTGTTTTTTGTTAATTGGGATGTACGCGGACAAACGGACATGAGGTATGTTGATGTGATATGATGACAGCCACATGGATTAGTATGTAGACAGGATACTTTGTCACAGAAGAGAGCTTTGTAGTTGAATCTTCAGACTGACAGTATCCCGCCGCGCCTCCCATGTGTTGCATCCACACCAGAACGCACACACACTCCCTGTTCATTCATTCAAAATCACATTGTTATGAAATGGACCAAAATGCTGATGCATATTGCCACACCTCATTTGTCATCTGTTCACATGTAAGAAGGGTGAAATTAGACAAGAGGAAAGGTCAGATCATGTGATTCTAAAATACAACTGGACCTATGTAAAATAAAACATCCTAGCAAATATCAAATGGCAGTACTACACAAACTCTACAGTTACAGACCTAATCAAGTTGCTAATTTACATTTCTGCTCATAGTTGATTGATGACATTTCGAACAGCAAATATCATTTGGGTGTTTTAATGTGTTTTACATTGACATTTCATAATATATTGTTATAGTTACCTTATATACTCTTAAGGTATGGGGGAACTAGCTATTTTAACCCTTGTTTACTGATACAGCTCATACAGATTTGTGTGAAATTAAGCAATTAAGCAATTCCTTCCAAGTCTTCTGTCACGCGGTGACCCTCGCGGGCCACCATAAGACGCCAAAAGTCGCCAGTGAGTTTTGCATTGATGTTTTATTAACAAGAACACAAGACAATAACACAAAACTACGAGCCGCTGTGGCAAAAACATTCACTACAAGATACATGGGATCGTATGGCTACACCCAGCCACCTATGATCTTAATGAGAACATAGACATGAATAAAGACACGAACCTTGACATGAACGTGGTAACACACCAGGAATCTCTCAGGATGTTTGACGATACTGCTGCATCAACCTGCTGTCAGCGCCCGCTAATAAAGCCGGCAGCTAACGAGCAGTGATGCAGAACAGCTGATCGGCTTTGACAGCAGGAAGCCCCACCGAGCGCTGTCACAATAAGAGCCCGTGGAGCCAGAATGTAATCCACTGCTGTCAAAGCCGGCAGAGATGATGCATGGCCCAAGCGTGGACGAGATCGGCGCTCCGGTCATAACATCTTCCTGAGATATGATGTTCACAGGAATGGGGATTCCAAATTGTCCTTAGGTATGAATGTGAGAGTGAATGGTTGTCTGTCTCTCTGTGTTGGCCCTGTGATGGACTAGCGATCTGTCCAGGGCGTACCCTGCCTCTTGCCCAAAAGATGTTGGGATAGGCTCCAGCCCCCCGCGACCCGAAAAGGATTAAGTGGTAGAAGATGGATGGATGGGTATCTAGTTGGCTTGTAACTGAGGAGCATGCATTGACCATGGTGGTGGATCAGTGTGTTACATGCTCCATGAGGACATGCTTTAAACATGGAAATAAATGGAGACTTTGTCTTTGAATGAAAATATGTTAGATCTTAGTTTACCACCAGATTGCGCTACATACCTTAAAAGTTGTACATACAATTACACATACTGTATAACCATAAAGTGCAGTCTCAGAATTCATTTTTATGCTGGGTTATGATAAAATGCTGTGCAGATGATTTTGTAGGCCAGCTGTGTTCCTTTTCTAAGATTAAAGTTCATGTCCTTGTAGTGCTTCGGCGGTGAAGACAATTGTTCATCTCATGAAGTTGGGCAATCAAGTTAAAAAAGGAAGACAGCTTCAGCCCCGTACCATGTATCAACAGTAGTGCAAAATGTACAGTTTATTAGCTTTTATGTCTCTTGTAGTCAGTCATACACAGAGCACATGACGTTATGGGTTTTTTATATGCAAGTCACTGTATACCAAGTTGTTTTAAGTGGATGTTGCTAGCAACGGCTAATTTCTAAAACTGGCTATACTCGACTAAATCCCCCCACCTCATGTAATGGAAAAAAGCAAACTAATTTGAAATGTAAATTTCATTTTGAAAGTTGAAGAGTTAAAATTCCTTTTTCCACTGGGTTAGATCATTAAAATGGTGATGCATGTTAGCTGAATTTGCCTGAAAACCCAGGTTTCTTGGTTTTCTGGGTTGCTATTATGGAACTTGGTGGATTCTGATGTGACTTCATTTCGTAGGATTGTTTTCAACTTCAGATAGAAAAGGAACACACCATAACTTCACAACCTGTATAGCCACTGTTTCAGATATCATTACAACATAAAGCTCACCCTAAAGCCCGGTTTCCTGCCTCTCTTCTTTGGAACCCTAACTGGTGACAGGGTCTCCACATAGTGACTCTGGAACTCCAGTTTGCGGACAGGAGGCCGTCCCCGCTTTCTGCCAGGTATCTTACCCTGCGGCCCCGTCATGAACTGAGAGCCAAGGGTGGAAGCCTGCATCTCCGAGCTGGTTGGCAAAGTACTCATTAGACCTGAGAGAGACCAAAAAGTTAGTGAAGATAAAGCAGGAAGTGCTGAGTGGAAACTTTAGCTCTACATGTGAGATAACCCCCTCCATGCATGGTTACACATATACACACTTAAATTATAGGAAGCAGTAGAAACAAGGCGACATAAAGCTTTGTACTCCACCACACCCCTCCCCCTCTCCAGCTGCAAAGATTGTAATAAATATCATTACAGCCCTTACAGAGAGAGAGAGAGAGAGAGCGAGAGACAGAGAGAGAGAGAGAGTGTGTGTGGGGGGGGGGGGGTGCAAAAACCTACAAGCACTGGCAAATGCACACAAACAGAGGAAATGAAAGCCACAAACCTCACACAGTCAATCAATAAAGTCTGCTGCCAGACACACACACACACACACACACTCACACACACAGAGCAGTAGTTTGGAGTGTTCTCAGTGCCATTCATCCACACTCACTCTCACAATGAGCAGTCTGTCTCTCCATTTGTTTCATTCATGCAACATAATACCTTAACCTGGCAGGACCCCTGATTCTAAAGTGCAGCGTTGACTGACTGTGCTTTTAAATATTCCGCTAATTAGCCTGTCACACAGTTACTCTTTGATTTCTTTGCCACCAAAAACACACTGGCTTAACTTTACTCAACAGCACACAGACAGAGCCAAAAACCATATTGTTTTTTCCCCTTCTGACAGCAAAGACTTGCAAAAAAAAAGAGAGGAAGAAACAGGAACAGATACAAACAGACAGACCACGTGAATATGCAAGGACCCTTCCATCCTCTTCCTCTGTCATAGAATGAAACACATGAAAAAAAAAAAAGCTGCTACAAAATGAACACAGATTCCTACCATGCACACAGATGTCTGGTAATTGGTGTCTGTGTGATGCTTCACCCCAGCAGCAGGTTTGTGTATCTTCCCCAGACAGGATCAGCGTGAATCTGAGCTCTGCTGCTGCTACACACGACTGTCAAAACACCGGCAACTCCTCTCTCTCTCGCTCTCTCTCTCTCTCTCTACCCTACCCCCCCCACTTCATGTGTGTCCCCTTTGAGTTGTCATAGCAACACGCCTCTAACATCCCGCAGCAGACGTGCTGAGCTCAAAGCAATGTCTGTGTGTCTCTGTGTGTGTGTGTGTATGGGGGGGGGGGGAGCAGTAATGTAATTATAGTTGTCGCTTCTCAGTTTTTTTTTTTCTTGCAAGTGTTTAAAAAAGACCAACATGGGATTCAAGCTGTGCAGCTTTTTTGTGCTCAAAGTGGTGGGGTTACAAACTATATTCTGTACTTATTTAAAGTATAGATTTCTGTTCACAGAAAGCATATATAGAAGCTGTTCAGAGAATGCAGAAAAAAAATCTGAATGTTTACAAAGGTACAAGATGACTTTATTATCTCTAGAAGACAAATTTGTGACATTGTTGGCGCTAGTGGCAAAAATTAATAAATAAACATATAAGGCAAAATACAAAAATATTGACTTTGTTAAGGAAACATATGGCATAACATGATTAGAATTAGAGGGCATTCAAAGAGAGTATATCTCAGCCAATTCTGTTTGTTAATGTTAATGATTTAAATGTGATTTAAATGTGTCAATCGACAGAGCATCAAAAGTCATCTGTACCTGTGTATTTTCAGGTTGATTTGCTCAATATTTTTCACTGTATTAGCAACAATCTTAGAAACATTTGACAGTGTGAAGGAAAAACTGAAAATACTGTCGGATGTCAGTGGTACCCCTCACCCTGCTGGCATTAAGAGCACTGTTTGGCTAAATTTTTGCACAAAGTCACCCAAAATCAAAATGGTTTAAGAGTTTTCATAGACACAAGTGAAATTTTATACAACAGAGATGCAGACCCACACCTTACAGCCCTACCCCTATTGTAATATCATATTGTAGGCAAAATCCCTGGTTGACTTTCTGCTTCAGTTCTGATGGGACGCCATCACCTTTTTTCAGACCTTACCAATCTTGAAGGTCAAATGCACGGACAAGGTCATTGGATATTCCAGAGATGCCCCAGACCCCATTCTAGATTGTGTTAAAATGTAGTAGTTCTATTTGTCACAATAAAGTCACTATAAGCTAAAACTAATTTTGACCTTTTATAACCCTGTGACCTTGACTTTTTGATCCTAACAACTTAGCTAAATGTGGTACTCCCGTGGTCCTTGTGTGTGTCAGCTTTGGTCACCCAAGCATCATTTCCTCTTGAGTCAGAGCACAGATACACAGACAGATGGACACAGACAGATACATGGACTCAGGCGACTGCCCTACCAACCTCGACTCTGCCGGTGTGGGTAACTATGGTATCAGTACGAAAAGCCTACATCATTCCATTCACAAGTTATCACATTTGCAAGGTTTTTTGAGAGTTGACCTCTGACCCTGACCTGAGGTCGAGGTCGCTGAAATTTGAAATGACCACAGATTTTTCAAAGACAGAACTATGGTATCATTTCCTTTCTAAAATATCATGTTTACAATGTTTTTGGGAAAAAATTGACCTTGACCTTGAGCTCAAGGTCACCCAAATTTGAACTCATTCGAGATTTTTCATAGATATATGATAGATCTATGGGATTTGTATGAAAAGCCCACATCATTTCCTTCTCAAGTTATTGCATTTACAACCAGCGACAACTATGGTATCAATATCAAAAACCTTCCTCATTTCCTTCCAGAGTTAAGTTTACAAGAGTTATGGAAAATCTATACCCAATACCAAGGTCACTTGTCCAAGATTTTTTTATGGATATATTTAGTGAAAATCTGACCTCTGACCTTGATCTCAAGGTCTGAGATTTCTCTTACTACAACTATGGTATCAATTCAAAAGCCTAAGTAATTTCTTTCTCTAGTTATTGTGTTTATAAGGTAGGTGTTGATGCCACCCGCCACTGCCACCCATCCGTCCATCTGCCTGGGGGAGTGATGACAATACCCCATGAGCTTTTTACAGGCTGAGGTGTAAAAAGTGATCCAGAACATCATCTAGAACTGGATTTGGGTGTGACTGTGGAGAATTTGGGCACTAGGATAAAGTGATAAAAAAAAACAGGAATTTCATTACTATAATGTACAATTTTATCCATGTTAATGACAAGCCTTTACAAGGAATCAAATTTAAAATAGGTTATGAATATTCTACTTTACAATACAGTATATTTATTTCATTAACAGCACAAAAATTCAAGGAAATGTAAATGCTTAATTTCAATTTTTTAGGTAATATTGCTGTGATTGTTTAGACTTGTGTTTATTTTGTTGTAGGGATGTGTCCTGTGGTTTTTTGTGTTGGATTAAGATGAGTATCAAAATTGTATTTTACTCACAATGTGTCACCATGATTGACAATGATAGAACAATTAATTATCAGGCCAATGTCATTTTCAGGGCAGTTGGTTAATTTGTTGAACAAAGCAGCATTCCTACAGCTGTGATGTTTTATCATAGGTTAAAATTAGTAGATCCACTAGTATTATAATGTACTCTGTTTTATGCAGCACTGTACTGCATTTTTTACAGTAGGAACCTGTAATACACTATAATAAATGCAGTAAAATTACCATCAGTTGTAGTTTATTAAACGATAGAATTGCTCACTGTGTATAAAACCTCTAAATTAAATGTCAGCATGTTTCATGTACAGATTAGCTTTGGTGCAATAAAAATCCTATTTTTCTAAACATCAGAAGGGTACAGCAGAAGTCCTTCAGGAATCCTCTGCTGCTTTTGTTGGGTGATAAAAGATCAAATGGCTGTCAAAGCTCACGCTTCCTCCTTTTATTTATAGGCTTTCTCTGCCTCCATGTCAGCCAATGTATCTGTCATGTGTTTTTATCTATAATTAATAAAATTCAAAGTGGAAGGAAAAAAGACCAACCAAGCCAGGCTGTTTTATTTTAGTTTTTTCAAAGAGATGGATGTATTAAAAGGGGAAGGTCAGGCACCAGAGTGCTTTTTTCCCCTCTTAAGGGTTACAAGTATACAGTGGTGTGAAAAAGTGTTTGTTCCCTTCCTGATTTCTCATTTTTTTTGTACGTTTGTCACACTTAAGTGTTTCAGATCATCAAACAAATTTAAATATTAGACAAAGATAACACAAGTAAACACAAAATGCAGTTTTTAAAAGAAGGTGTTTATTATTAAGGGTAAAAAAAAATCCAAACCTACATGGCCCTGTGTGAAAAAGTAATTGCCCCCCGATAAAACAAATTAACTGTGGTTTATCACATCTTTGGAAAGCTGCGTTCAATTTCTCTAGCCACACCCAGGCCTGATTACTGCCACACCTTTTCTCAAACAAGAAATCACTTAAATAGGACCTGCCTGACAAAGTGAAGTAGACCAAAAGATCCTCAAAAGCTAGACATCATGCTGCGATCCAAAGAAATCCAGGAACAAATGAGAAACAAAGTAATTGAGAGCTATCAGTCTGGAAAAAGTTATAAAGCCATTTCTAAAGCTTTGGGACGCCAGTGAACCACAGTGAGAGCCATTATCCACAAATGGCAAAAACATGGAACAGTGGTGAGCCTTCCCAGGAGTGGCCGGCCGACCAAAATTACCCCAAGAGCGCAGTGATGACTCATCCAAGAGGTCACAAAAGTCCCCACAACAACATCCAAAGAACTGCAGATCTCACTGGCCTCAGTCAGTGTTCATGGCTCCACCATGACAAGGAGACTGGGCAAAAATGGCCTGCATGGCAGAGTTGCAAGATGAAAACCACTGCTGAGCAAAAAGAACATGAAGTCTCATCTCAGTTTTGCCAGAAAACATCTTGATGATCCCCAAGACTTTGGGGAAAATACTCTGTGGACTAAGGAGACAAAAGTTGAACTTTTTGGAAGGTGTGTGTCTCATTACATCCGGCATAAAAGTAGCACAGCATTTCGGAAAAGGAAAGTGTGATGGTCTGGGGCTGTTTTGCTGCTTCAGGACCTGGAAGACTTGCTGTAATAAATGGGACCATGAATTCTGCTGTCTACCAAAAAATCCTGAAGGAGAATGTCCAGCCATCTGTTCGTGACCTCAAGCTAAAGTGCACTTGGGTTCTGCTGCAGGACTATGATCCAAAACACACCAGCAAGTCCACCTCTGAATGGCTAAGAAAAACAAAATGAAGACTATGGAGTGGCCTAGTCAAAGTCTTGACCTGAATCCGATTGAGATGCTGTGGCATGACCTTAACAAGGCGGTTCATGCTCGAAAACCCTCCAATGTGGCTGAATTACAACAATTCTGCAAAGATGAGTGGGCCAAAATTCCTCCACAGTGCTGTAAAAGACTCATTGGCAGTTATCACAAATGCTTGATTGCAGTTGTTGCTGCTAAGGGTGGCCCAACCAGTTATTAGATTAAGGAGGCAATCACTTTTTCACACAGGGCCATGTAGGTTTGGATTTTTCTCCTTTTAATAATAAACACCTTCATTTAAAAACTGCATGTTGTGTTTACTTGTGTTATCTTTGTCTAATATTTAAATTTGTTTGATGACCTGAAACATTTAAGCGTGACAAACATACAAAACAATGAGAAATCAGGAAGGGGCAAACACTTTTTCACACCACTGTAGAACGCTCAGGCTGCTGTGCCTGATTCCCATTCAAATCTGTACTTGTGGGTTTCAGCACTCAGTCAAAATCAGGTTACCCTTTCAAAGGGGGGGGGGGGGGAGGGCACACTCTTGCCCTCGTGTGCGCCCTCTGCCAGCGTGAGGAGATTTGTCGGGACTTTGGCCGCACAGCAGCCGCTTGCAAGACAGGCCAGACAAACTGCGGATGAAACTGCTTGAAGCCTATATGTGACAATAAACAGCAAGGTCAGGACAATGAGGCGGTAATACTCTGAGGTAGTTGGCACGTTTAATGTGCGCTGTGATGGGTGTAAAAAGAAGGGGGGGGGCATAAATCATAAAAGTAATTATATGGTGAAATTAATTCTGTCCCTTCTCAATCAGTCGTGTCCCATTACAGCGCATGACATTACAGACAGAGTCGGACACAGACAGAGCAGATAATCATCTTATACTTAAAATGAATTTGATATGAGGGGAAAGCCCATTAACACTGTCTCAGTCTATAAGACCCGTTTTGCAGGCAAGGGGAAGGATTTGCTCCATTGCACCACATCCCTGACACAATACTTATGGGACTTTGACTAAATTTGTTTATGGCTAATAAACCAATTAGGCAGTCAGTGAAGCCCTACATCCGATTTTATTTCACCAGCCCCCTTTTGGAGTGTTAGGGGGACTGAGTGTTAGAGGCTGCCGGTGCCCTGCGTTATAGACGCAGTTACGCAGCAACGATCGGCAGTGATTAGCATAACATAATCACTGGCTTCGGGGGATGGAGATTTGTATCTGTTTTCACTTACGCAGGGTGGAAACTGCAACGAAGTGAGTTATGCTAATGCCTCACCAAACTCCACACCTACACACGCACAATCTAATCACTGCCACGCACATGCACAGCTAAATGCATGAGTGCGATAATTGTGTTCAAACTGCAAAGCTGCACTTTTGCTGCAGGATGGCTTAGCATGCGTGTGTGTGTACGCACAGGCGCGTGCGTGCGTGTTTTCTAATCAATGTAACAGTGTAGCGAGTCCCTGGAATTTATTTACAGCACAGGCAGGGCGTTACCATGGCAACAGACGGGGAAATCGGATCCTGCGGCAGCATCATGTGATAAGGTAGGAATAAATAAACACATAAACAACAAATGTGTGCAATGAATAAGCACTCTCTCTCTCTCTCTCTCTCTCTCTCTCTCTCTCTCTCTCTCTCTCTCTCTCACACACACACACACACACACACACACACACACACACACGCCAGTGCCACTCCTTATCTACACAGACCACGCAAAGCCATCATAAGACACACTTCAAAAGAAAAGGAAAGGTGGAGAGTATTGTTCCATTTATCATCTCCAGGTCAGAATTTTGGACATTTGATACAGCACAAACACAAATACTACTACCTGATCACGTTAAAGCACATCTACCCATACTAACAATTAACTTTGCATGTCTCAAAGTAGGCTTTTTAGGTACAGATATTAATCTTGAGCAAACATTTACAATGTGCATCGTTGTAAAGAACTTCACAAAGGAGTTATTATAGTCTGACCTTATATTTATTTATGTTTTCTGTATGCTCCTCTGATTTGGTTATTGTGATTATTTGGATTATTTGCCCTCTGTGTCTCCTCTGGGTCCTCTGTGATTGCTATTGTCTTCCCTGGTCCTCAGACTGTCATGTGGCCCCTGTTACCAGTTGTTGTTGTTCTGTGTTTTCCTTTGGTCATCTGTGCAAGTCTCATGTGTGTGTGTTTCCTGTACTCCTTTTTCTATCATTCTCAGTCCCTCATGTCTTCCGTAGTCATAGCCACTTCTCCTCATGTGATGCTGTTTAATCCCTGATTACTATCCCCAGCTGTCCCGTGTTTCCCCTGATCATCTGTCTCCCTATATACTGTATATCCTGTCCTGTGTTCATTTTGTGTGGCGTCGTCATCTAATATTCCCTGCCGGTAACCCTGTATCCTAAGTGCACCTGTTATTTTCCAGCCCACGTGCTGCATTTTGTTTGTTCATTTGTGTTCTTTAAGTTTTCTGCAATAAATCAACATGTTATGCTGGAGTTCTGCCTGCGCGTCTGAGTCCTTTCCTCCTGTCTTACCGGAGGTGCACCATGACAGAAGTAGAGCTGAAAAAATGACAAATCAACCATCAGTACATTAAAGGGGTCACAGACTGCCTTTTTCGTGGATTAATTTCATCATCATGAACATATATCTGCATTGTGATAAACAAAAATAATTTCTGTGTTGTTTTACATGAGGTCTAGAAAGCCACGTCGTGATCTTTCCCAGAAAGCGCTGATCTCAGTGTTTTTCATGAGCTCCTAATCTGATTGGGTGAAAGGTTTGCAGTTGACGCCTGTGAGAAAGCTAGTCACAAGTGAAGAGGCGTAACCTACAGCAGGCCCAGAAGTTTGACTGTTCATGGAGCAGTCCATACACAAAACATGGAAATAAGAAGCTCCAAAATGTGACTAGATAAAGAGCATAATGAAGATTTAATGCCAACTATAAATTCACAAAACCTCTGTCTGTGTGTTTGTGTGTCTGTCTGCCTGTTCCACGCATATCTCTTGAACTGTTTGTCAGACAGGCCTCAGATTTTAAACGTGCTTTGCTGAGGTTACGAGGGTGTGCATCCCCGAATATAGAGTTGCTCTGTCAAAATATGTAATTTTTATCAATAAAAGTTTAGCCACCATTCTGTCTCATGCCCAGGCTTCTAGAAGCGTGGGCAGGGCTTGGTTTCGGATTGACTCCTACTGATTGGATAATATGTATATTACAGCATCAGTAACCACAGCGCTCTGTGTGCAAAACAAGGAAGCGAAACACCACAAATTTGACTAGAAACAGATAATACTGAAGATTTAATGCTTAAAAAAATATACCATGAAGTTGCTGTGATTGCATAGATCTAATGGATAACACTGGTCAACACCAAATTTGTCTCAGTTTTTTTTTAGCTGATTTAGGACAATTTTGATGTGCTGGATCCAAAAATCACATTGGTTTTGCTCAATCAAGTCAACTTTTTGAATTACGGCCACATGTTGTTTTATATGTTTTTGTTTACATGTATGGGTATTTTCGCTTTATATGATGCAAAATTCTTTTTTATGTCTTGAAATTCTCTGAATTTTGAACAATGATGACGTAACATTCCATTTACATGTACTTACCTTTATATAAAGGTAAGTACATGTAAATGTGCATGTACTTACCTTTATATAAAGGTAAGTACATGCACAGTACACAGTAAGTACTAAGTACGTACAAGTTTTTACTTAGCACCTGATCAAGAGAAACGGATTTCATTTTCGGATTCAGCGGTGCAAAATTGTCAACCCTTTAACTGCCCTAGGTGCCGTGTGGCGCCTGGGGAAATGCAAGGCAACTCAAGCCCCCCCCAATGGTCAAGAGTGGTAAAAAATTTGTCAATAAAATAGTTCAGATTTCCAAGGCTATAACTTAAAAGTTACAAGAGATAATGGCTTACTGTCAATTAGAAAGATGAAGGATATGATCCAAAGTTTCAGATAGGAATAAATTTATGCATCTAATTTGCATAATGTCACAGCAGCTATATAAATTACTTAACTCAATCAAAAGTGGACTTTGGACACATTTACATAAAGAATTGTAATTTTTTATGCCAATTTGTCTACAGGGGTATGTTTTTATCTAATCTTCAAAGTATATGAACCAGAAAATCAATAAAATGTCAAAAAAAACATATTTTTCTCTTACCTGCTACCAGGAGGGGGGCTCGCCCGCCCACATGACCGGTCCATTTTCGTCCATCATATCAGAATCAGAATCAGGTTTATTGCCATTGTTCATGTAGTACACAAACTAGGAATTTGTCTCGGTACAATGCTGCAACATTAAACATGATAAGATAAGAGAAATAAACTATACATGTAATAAAGTGTAGGATAAGATTAAGTGATACTGATCAACAGTTAAAATATATATTAGCCAGCAGCAGATACTGTGGAGAACTATATAGTGCAGTCGGTAATGCAGGAAGAAAACAGTGATGATTGACATGAGTCTGATTGAGCTGCTGTACATGGTGCACGAGAGTCACTTAGTGTTCAGCAGTCTAATGGCAGAGGGGAAGAAGCTGTTCATGTGACGGGAGGTTTTAGTCTGGATGGACCGAAGTCTTCTACCAGAGGGGAGGGGGGCAAACAGTACGTGACCAGGGTGTGAGGGATCGGCTATGATCCGGCCAGCACGCCTCCGGGTCCTGGAGATGTACAGATCCTGGAGAGATGGGAGCTTGCAGCCGATCACCTTCTCAGCAGTGCGCACGACGCGCTGCAGCCTTAGTCTGTCCCTGGCAGTGGCTCCTGCGTACCACACGGTTATGGAGGTGGTGAGGATGGACTCGATGATGGCTGTGTAGAACTGCACTAACATCTTGGTGGGTAGCTTGAGCTTCCTCAGCTGCCGCAGGAAGAACATCCTCTGCTGGGCTTTTTTGATGAGTGAGCTGATGGTCAGCTCCCATTTGAGGTCCCTGGTGATGGTAGTGCCTAGGAAGCGGAAGGAATCAGCAGTGGTGATGGGAGAGCCTGAGAGGGTGAGGGGGGGCAGAGGAGTAGTGACTTTCCTGAAGTCTACAATCATCTCCACTGTCTTCAGAGCGTTCAGCTGCAGGTTGTTATTGCTGCACCAGGACGCCAGCTGGGCCACCTCTCTCCTGTAGGCGGACTCGTCGCCGTTGGAGATGAGCCCGATGAGGGTGGTGTCGTCCGCAAACTTGATCAACTTGACAGACTGGTGGCTGGAGGTGCAGGAGTTGGTGTAAAGGGAGAAGAGTAGGGGGGAAAGTACACAGCCCTGGGGTGATCCGGTGCTGATGCTAGTATAGTCTGAGACAGTCTTTCCCAGCCGCACATGCTGCCTCCGGTCCGTCAGGAAGTCGATGATCCACCTGCAGAGGGAGTCAGGCACGTTGAGCAGGGACAGCTTGTCCCGGAGCAGAGCGGGGCGGATGGTGTTGAATGCGGAGCTGAAGTCCACAAACAGGATCCTGGCGTAGGTTCCCGGGGAGTCCAGGTGCTGCAGGATGGAGTGGAGGGCCAGGTTGACTGCATCGTCTACAGACCTGTTGGCTCGGTAGGCAAACTGCAGCGGGTCCAGGAGAGGGGTGGTGATGGACTTGAGGTGGGACAGGACCAGGCGCTCAAAGGACTTCATGACTACAGAGGTGAGCGCTACAGGTCTGTAGTCATTAAGTCCAGTGATCCGTGGCTTCTTGGGGACAGGGATGATGGTGGAGGATTTGAGGCAGGATGGCACGTGGCATAACTTAAGGGAGGTGTTAAAAATGTCTGTGAATACAGGAGCCAGCTGTTTCGCACAGAGTCTCAGGGTGGAGGGAGACACGCCGTCTGGGCCGGGGGCCTTGCGCGGGTTCAGTCTGGAGAACTGTTTGAGCACATCCTGCTCACTGATGATAAGGGGAGGGGGGGAGGAGGGGGGGGGGTGCCTTAAATGAAGTAGGGAATGTGGAGGCTGTGGAGCTGGAGGGAGGGGGGGAGTTGGACACAGATGACGAGGTGTCAAAACGGGCATAGTGTTGGGACAGTCTCTGACAAAGGGCTTTGTCATCCTGACCTTTAGGAGCCTGAGGCCGATAGTTGGTGATCTGCCTCAGTCCTCTCCACACGGAAGCCAAATCATTAGCAGTGAACTGCTGCTGGAGTCTCTCTGAGTACACAGATGTACATGTCAACATAGCTGATGTTTCTGTGTTTGCTCAGCCATTTACACCGTGTACCACATCTACAAACTCTTATGATTACCCCACGTGAATTTCGTTTGTATTACGTGGCTATTTTTTCTGTTTGCTGCATTTTTCCTGTGGGAATCCATGCCGCCCGTGGGTGCCGCCATCTTGGTACGGGGAGCTCAGTTTTTTGTTACATCAACCTCGATGTAAAACATTTACTTAGTAATTTACACCCATGTACCACATCTACAAACTCTTATGATTATCCCACGTGAATTTCGTTTGTAT
Organism: Pholidichthys leucotaenia; assembly: GCA_020510985.1. NCBI lineage: Eukaryota > Metazoa > Chordata > Actinopteri > Cichliformes > Pholidichthyidae > Pholidichthys > Pholidichthys leucotaenia. The sequence goes on along the minus strand of CM035842.1, from coordinate 353,374,628 downwards.
TACATTATGGGGGACCCATGCTGTGGTATTCATCTCAGACTGGAAGAGAGGAAGACGAGCGGGCGCTCTCGTGCGACTTCGCAGGAGAGGCTCGCGAACGGCGCTGCCTGGCATATTTCTGTCCAATACCAACTCTCTCTCTAACAAGGTGGATGAACTGAGACTGCTGATGCGTTTTAAGGACCTCGCCTCCTCAGCTGTCCTCTGCTTTACTGAGACCTGGCTCCGGGAAAATATACCGGACAGCGCGCTGCGCCTCGACGGCTTCCAGCTCTTCCGTGCTGATCGTGACACAGAGCTTTCCGGCAAGACCACAGGAGGCGGTGTCTGCTTCTACATCAACTGTAGCTGGTGCTCTGATGTAACGGAAATTTCCAAACACTGTTCTCCTGCCTTGGAATTTCTTGTTATCAACTGCAAGCCTTTTTATTCCCCACGGGAGTTTGCTTCTTTTATACTGATCGCTGTGTATGCCCCTCCCGACGCGGACACGCGCGAAGCTCAGCGCGTGCTCGCGGATCACATTCAACACACAGAGCGGAGTTTTCCAGACTCGCTGATTATTGTGGCTGGCGACTTTAATCAGTGCAATCTGAGCCACGATCTCCCCCGCTACAAACAGTTTATTAAATGCCCCACCAGAGGATTAAACACACTGGATCACTGTTACACCACAGTGAAAGACGCATATCGCGCTGTCCCTCGAGCTGCGCTGGGATTATCTGATCACGTGATGGTTCACCTCATTCCCACATACAGACAGAGATTGAAGCTCACTAAACCTGTTGTGAGCACTACGAAGATACGGACCAGTGATGCTGAGGAGAAGCTGGAAACGTGCATGGAAATATCTGACTGGGGCATGCTTAAAGGAGCCACGCATGATCTGGATGAGTACACGGACACTGTGAACTCATATATCCACTTTTGTGAAGAGAACATTCTTCCATCACGCACCAGGGTGAGTTACTCTAATGACAAACCCTGGTTCACAGCTAAGCTCAGACAGATCAGGAAGGAGAAGGAAGCAGCGCTGAAAAGTGGAGACAGGGGCTGCTACAGGGAGGTTAAATACCGGTTTAACAGAGAGCTGAAGAGGGCCAAATCTGTGTACTCAGAGAGACTCCAGCAGCAGTTCACTGCTAATGATTCGGCTTCCGTGTGGAGAGGACTGAGGCAGATCACCAACTATCGACCTCAGGCTCCTAAAGGTCAGGATGACAAAGCCCTTTGTCAGAGACTGTCCCAACACTATGCCCGTTTTGACACCTCGTCATCTGTGTCCAACTCCCCCCCTCCCTCCAGCTCCACAGCCTCCACATTCCCTACTTCATTTAAGGCACCCCCCCCCACCTCCCCCCCTCCCCTTATCATCAGTGAGCAGGATGTGCTCAAACAGTTCTCCAGACTGAACCCGCGCAAGGCCCCCGGCCCAGACGGCGTGTCTCCCTCCACCCTGAGACTCTGTGCGAAACAGCTGGCTCCTGTATTCACAGACATTTTTAACACCTCCCTTAAGTTATGCCACGTGCCGTCCTGCCTCAAATCCTCCACCATCATCCCTGTCCCCAAGAAGCCACGGATCACTGGACTTAATGACTACAGACCTGTAGCGCTCACCTCTGTAGTCATGAAGTCCTTTGAGCGCCTGGTCCTGTCCCACCTCAAGTCCATCACCACCCCTCTCCTGGACCCGCTGCAGTTTGCCTACCGAGCCAACAGGTCTGTAGACGATGCAGTCAACCTGGCCCTCCACTCCATCCTGCAGCACCTGGACTCCCCGGGAACCTACGCCAGGATCCTGTTTGTGGACTTCAGCTCCGCATTCAACACCATCCGCCCCGCTCTGCTCCGGGACAAGCTGTCCCTGCTCAACGTGCCTGACTCCCTCTGCAGGTGGATCATCGACTTCCTGACGGACCGGAGGCAGCATGTGCGGCTGGGAAAGACTGTCTCAGACTATACTAGCATCAGCACCGGATCACCCCAGGGCTGTGTACTTTCCCCCCTACTCTTCTCCCTTTACACCAACTCCTGCACCTCCAGCCACCAGTCTGTCAAGTTGATCAAGTTTGCGGACGACACCACCCTCATCGGGCTCATCTCCAACGGCGACGAGTCCGCCTACAGGAGAGAGGTGGCCCAGCTGGCGTCCTGGTGCAGCAATAACAACCTGCAGCTGAACGCTCTGAAGACAGTGGAGATGATTGTAGACTTCAGGAAAGTCACTACTCCTCTGCCCCCCCTCACCCTCTCAGGCTCTCCCATCACCACTGCTGATTCCTTCCGCTTCCTAGGCACTACCATCACCAGGGACCTCAAATGGGAGCTGACCATCAGCTCACTCATCAAAAAAGCCCAGCAGAGGATGTTCTTCCTGCGGCAGCTGAGGAAGCTCAAGCTACCCACCAAGATGTTAGTGCAGTTCTACACAGCCATCATCGAGTCCATCCTCACCACCTCCATAACCGTGTGGTACGCAGGAGCCACTGCCAGGGACAGACTAAGGCTGCAGCGCGTCGTGCGCACTGCTGAGAAGGTGATCGGCTGCAAGCTCCCATCTCTCCAGGATCTGTACATCTCCAGGACCCGGAGGCGTGCTGGCCGGATCATAGCCGATCCCTCACACCCTGGTCATGTACTGTTTGCCCCCCTCCCCTCTGGTAGAAGACTTCGGTCCATCCAGACTAAAACCTCCCGTCACATGAACAGCTTCTTCCCCTCTGCCATTAGACTGCTGAACACTAAGTGACTCTCGTGCACCATGTACAGCAGCTCAACCAGACTCATGTCAATCATCACTGTTTTCTTCCTGCATTACCGACTGCACTATATAGTTCTCCACAGTATCTGCTGCTGGCTAATATATTTTAAATATTAATTAATATTATTTTAATATTTAAATATTTATATTTTAACTGTTGACCAGTATCACTTAATCTTATCCTACACTTTATTACATGTATAGTTTATTTCTCTTATCTTATCATGTTTAATGTTGCAGCATTGTACCGAGACAAATTCCTAGTTTGTGTACTACATGAACAATGGCAATAAACCTGATTCTGATTCTGATTCTGATTCTGGAAGGAAGGGAGATGCAGTAAATTCCTCTGACGGAACAGCATGGGGATTAAGGGGCTGGGGACAATAGGAATTGTGCTGCAAGAATGAATTGTGATGCAAGACCTCAGGCAACAGAGACTTGTGAGTGTTGTAATATAAAAGAGAGTCCCTGCGACATGAGGTTAATGTTTTCTGATTCTGAGAGATGTGAGAGGTGGAATAAAGTTCATCTGCTCTGAATGCTTGGCCTAATTATTCCTCTCTCCACACTGGTGGTGACCCTTGACAAATAATGGAACACGAGGCAAAAACCCCAGAGATGACCCGGACAGGAAGCCCCAGCAACGCGTGCGCTGTTTCGGTCAAACTACCAGACTTTTGGCTGCACGACCCGAAGTCTTGGTTCCTCCACACCAAGGCCCAGTTCGCGCTCTGGGGAAAAACGGCAGATGACACCAGATATTACTATGTGGTCGCAGCGCTGGACGCTCGCACGACTCAGCAAGTAGTGAGCCTGCTCCAAAAGCCCCCAGCCCGCGACAAATACGGGGCTCTCAAAGCCGCGCTGACCCGGCGCTACACGGTCTCGGACTGCAAGAGGGTGGAGAGGCTCCTGACGTGCTCTGAGTTAGGAGACGAGTCGGCGGTTGAACTGATGGAGAAGATGTTGGCGTTGATGAGCATGGACGACGGGCATTTTCTATTTGCCCACCTTTTCCTCCAGAACCTCCCAATGGTGGCCAGATCGGTCCTTGCCAACTCGCCGTTGCTGGCCGCACGTGCTACCGTGCACTAGCCCAGGAGGCAGATCGGATCATCCTCACCACCAGAGCCCTCACAATGAATGCAGCGGCGTCGGAACCCAGCGAGACGGCCAGCGGAAGCGAGGAGCCAGCGATGGTAGCGGCAGCGGGGGCCAGGAAGTGCCAGAGAGACACACTCTGCTCCTACCAGGCCAATGTGTGCCACCGTGCCAATTCAAGCGTTCGGGAAATGCCAGGACTGGCAGTTGGTAGCGGCTGCGACCGCCGATGAAGAAAGCAAGCTGCTCTACGTGACAGACTCACGCTCGGGGAGATGGTTCCTCATGGACTCCGGCTCCCAAAAGAGCCTCATCCTACTGTCCTACGCCGACCAGCTAGCGGGAGCTAGCAGCCCCGAGCTGACAGCCGCAAACGGCTCAGACATTAAGACTTTTGGTGAGAGGACACTGACTGTATCCCTGCATGGCCGTACGTACCAGTGGACATTCGTCATAGCGGCATGCAGTTTCCCAATCTTAGGTGCTGATTTTTTGTGTGCACACGGACTACTAGTCAATGTTGCTAACAAACGCCTGATTAATGCAATGTCTTTTGATTCTCTCCCCTGTACAGCTCGAGGAGCCGGGCCAACAACTCTAGCCAACGTCACAGCTCCAGGTGGTAAGTTCCACACACTGCTCACCCAGTTCCCAGCACTCACGGTCCCGACGTTTTCAGTGGCCATCACTAAACACGGGGTGGAGCACTTTATTACCACCACCGGGCCGCCCGTTTTCGCATGACCTCGGTGCCTGGACACAGCTAAACTGGCCATAGTGCGCAAGGAGTTTGCCAACTTGGAAAGGCTGGGCATCATCAGACGATCAAACAGCCCATGGGCATCCCCACTACATATGGTCCCTAAGGCCGAGGGATCGTGGCGACCTTGTTGAGATTTCCGCAGATTAAACAACACCACAGCGCACAACCGCTACCCGATCCCCCATATTCAGGATTTTTCCATTCACCTCGCCGGGGCACGTATTTTTTCTAAGATAGACCTGGTCTGTGGTTACCACCAGGTCCCGGTGCACGCGGAGGACATACCTAAAACGGCAGTAATAACCCTGTTTGGTCTGTTTGAGTTTTTACGCATGCCTTTCGGGTTAAAAGGCACGGCACAGACATTCCAAAGCATGATGCATGCGGTGTTGCGCGATCTGCCATTTGTGTTCGTCTACCTGGATGACATCCTGGTAGCCAGCGCGTCCGAGGATGAACACGTAACCCACCTCAGGATGGTTTTCCAGAGGTTAGAGGAGCACGGATTAATAATCAACCCGGCGAAATGCCAGTTCGGCGTGACAGGGATCGATTTGGTGGGCCGTTCCCCCAGGGAATGGTTTTGGCTCCCTTCCTGTTCACCCTTTATACTGCGGACTTCTCACACAACACAACACACTGCCATCTACAGAAGTTCTCTGACGACTCTGCGATCGCCGGCCTCATCTCCAACGGAGATAAAGCTGAGTACAGAGGACTTATCCAGGACTTCGTGGACTGATGCCATCAGGACTGCCTCCAGATCAACACGAGGAAAACTAAAGAGCTGGTGGTGGACTGCCACAGGCAAGGACAACCCTTCACAGCACCAGTAAAAATCCAGGGAACAGACATTGAGATGGTGACATCCTACAAGTACCTGGGTGTTCATCTGAACAATAAACTAGACTGGTCACACGATACCGACGCAGTCTACAAGAAGGGACAGCGCAGTCTGTTCCTACTGAGGAGACTCAGGTCTTTTGGTGTACAAGGGGTGTTCTTGAAGACATTCTACGACACTGTGGTGGCATCAGCCATCACTTTTGGAGTGGTCTGCTGGGGCAACGGCATTACAGCAGCCAATAGGAAGAGACTGAACAAACTGATCAAGAAAGCTAGCTCTGTCCTGGGACAACGACTTGACCCAGTGGAGGAGATAGGAGAGAGGAGGATGGTGGCTAAACTGTCATCTCTGCTGGAGTCCGAGTCCCACCCTATGCAGGACATACTGAATGCACTGAGGAGCTCATTTAGCAGTAGGCTACATCATCCTAGGTGCGTGACCAAGAGGTTTCGCAGGTCTTTCCTTCCTACGGCTGTCAGACTGTATAACTTAAGTAGGGCTGCTCGCAGAGATAGCAAAAAAACGTGACGACCTAATAGTATTGTATGCAAAAGACGCAACAGATTTACACAAATGGTTCCCTCCAGTATACAACTAGGACAATATCAGTCGCTATGGAGGGTGACAAAATGTATGGGTACATATTCATACTATGTAGGGTAACTAATAGATGGTTATGCTGTTTATTCCATCTAGCTACAATGCTCCGCACTGTGTATATATATTTATATATTTATGTGTACATATGTATATTCACTGCTCTTATTTTCTTATCTTCTAAATTATTGCTGTGAGTGTTCAGGTTCAGGTTCAGGTTACTTTATTTGTACCCGTAGGTAGATTTGTTTTGCAGTCTGGTGACATCCATATTTACAAGCCACTAATTACATTCAACATAGACACAAACACAGGCACACATCTTACAAAATAGGTCAATATAAAATATGTACAATATAATTTTTATAGCTTGTTCAACTCTTTGACAGCAGCAGGGACAAAGCTGTTTTTGTAGCTCTGGGTTTTGCTTTTTGGGACAGCAAACCTCCGTCTGGAGGGAAGAAGCTGAAAGTTGCAGTGCAAAGGGTGGGAGTCATCATTTAAAATCGAGTCGGCCATCCTCTGTACTTGTCTGGTGTACAGGGATGTCAGGCTCAGCTGTGACTCACCAAGCAAATGACTGGACCATCTAACTACCTGATCCAAGGATTTCCTCTGTTTCAGTTTTATCTGACCAAACCATGACATTAAAGAAAAGGATAAAACAGATTCAATAAAAGCCCGATAAAACATAGTCATTATGGTTCGGTCAATTTGGAAGCGTGCAAGTTTCCTCAAACAATGCAAATTTTGCTGACCCTTTTTGCACACTCTTTCACAGTTCACTTCAAAGTTTAATTTACTATCAATAATCGTCCCAAGATATTTGTATGATTGTACACATTCGGTGGTCTGGCCTTTTAGTATGGTGACTTTGTGCCTGGGAGTTTTCCTCCTAAAGTCAATAATCATATCTTTCGTTTTTGTTGTATTCAGCTGCAGGTAGGAATCCTCACACCAGTGAACAAAGTCATCAACTACTGGGCCGTGGCCACTTTCACCATCCTGGAGGAGACTGACAATGACTGAGTCATCAGCATACTTTATAATGTGTCTGTTGTCATGTCTGCTCCGACACATGTTTGTGTACAGGATGAAGAGTAGTGGTGACAACACACACCCCTGAGGAGAGCCAGTAGAAGAGCACTTTAGGTCAGACAATGTGCCATTGACCCTTACTCTCTGCGTCCTGTTGGTTAAGAAATCCAGAATCCAACCCACCAGATTATTGCTCAAATCAAATTGTTGCAGGAGCCTTTCAACTAAAATATGAGGTTGGATTGTATTAAAGGCAGAAGAAAAGTCCACAAATAAAAGCCTGGCGTGTGTCCCATTAAAATCCAGATGTTTAAAAAGCATGTTAAACAGAGTGACAGTGGCATCCTCCACTCCTCTGTGAGGCCTATAGGCAAACTGCAGAGGATCCAATGCATGTTCAGTCTGCCTTAGGACCTCACATCTGACCAGTTTTTCAAAAATTTTCATTAAAATTGAAGTCAAAGCAACTGGTCTAAAGTCATTTACCGTTTTAGGACAGCTGGATTTTGGAACGGGAACAACCACGGCATCTTTCCAGATCTTAGGCACATGTTGTGTCTGTAAGGACTTATTGAAAATGTAATGAAATATAGGACTCAGTTCATGTGCACAGGACTTTAACAGGCGCCCACATATATTATCAGGGCCCTGACTTTTGTTCACTTTTACAGCGCAGAACTCCCTTTTAACATCCTGCATCTCAATATTAAAGTGCTGATTGTCTTTGAGTTTCTGTTTCAAATCTTGGATTTCTGTGCTAAAATCAAAGGAGTCAAAACGACCATAAAAACAATTAAGAGCATTAGCCAGCTCTGTGTCTGAATTAAAACCATCTAAAAACACACGATTACTGCGCTCTGTGCTCTGAAGGCCTGCAATAATTTTCATACTGGCCCAGGCTGAACCAAGTTTATTTGCTGCCATCTTGCTTTCCAATTCTGATTTATAATTCTGTTTTGCTCTTAAAATTTCGGCCTTCAGCTCCTTAGTGGCAACCTGTAGCTCAGAAACAGACCCCTGTTTAAAGGCAAGTGCTTTCCTCTGTAAGCAGGATTTAACTGATTTAGTAACCCATGGTTTGTTGTTGGGATATATTTTGACACGTTTACGTGGAACAATCTTATTTTGACAGTAAGCCATGTATGAGCATGTGAGCTCAGCCAGAGAGTCCAAATCATCCCCGCAGGCCATTATGAACATCTTCCAGTCTGTACAGTCAAAGCATTCCTGGAGGCTGTGCTCTGAATCCTCTATCCACACATCAGTGTCTCTCGTCTCCACCTTGCCTCTTCTGAGAGCAGTTTTATATGTGGGCAGCAAATGAACACAGTTGTGATCTGAGGATCCTAAAGGAGGAAGGGGGAGTGATTTATAGGCCCTCTCTATGGATCCATAGCACAGGTCCAATGTCTTTTTTCGCCTGGTTGGGCAGGAGACATACTGATGAAAGTTTTTAAGTGTCTTCTTTTAAGAAACATGGTTAAAATCCCCAAGAATGAAGTTTGGCGCCTCTGGAGAAATTGACTGCAGCCGCTGCACCACATCAGAGATGGTGCTGGAGGCGGAGTCAGCGTCTGCCCTCGGATGAATATACACAACTGTGATGAAAAGTTGGGGAAATTCACGAGGCAAATAAAAGGGGCGTAGTGACACAGACAGCAGCTCTACATCGGGTGTACAGATGCGCTCTCTGACCATGACAGATGTGCAGTACTGTTTATTAATGTATAAACATACACCGCCCCCCTGACGCTTCCCCGTTACCTCTTCCTGCCGATCCGAGTGCAGCGGGGCTCCAAAGCCGTCAATCCACAGGTCTGCATCTCGATCATGCGCAGTAAGCCAAGATTCAGTGAAAGCCATGACGCAGCAGTTCTTAAAATCCTTCTGGTAACGTACATTGCCTTGAATTTCATCCACCTTGTTTCTCACAGACTGTGCATTCCCAAAAATTATCGAAGGAAGAGGAATGTTACCAAACTGACGTCTCCTAAGGCGAAATTTCACACCTCCACGTCTTCCACGCTTCCTTCTGCCGCCTCTCTTTTCACCGCTGTGTCCGTCTCTCAAAATAAAGTCCGGCAGTTGCAGTTTGGGCTCAATCACAGACGCTGCATCAGCTGTGTTTAAGCGTAGCAACACGTCCCTGGAATATTGTATTCTGCCCGCTATTCTGCTCGCCATGGAGCCGAACGCGTTTACCTCAGAGACAAAGAGCCACAGCACAGATAGCAGCAGTGCGAGAGAGGAGAGGAAATCCATGTTGTAGATGCCAGGGAGCTCTTCGCCATATATTCCACAAACGCTCCAGGGCAGAAACGACACAGAGGATTTTCTAAAAACGTAAAAAAGTACAAAAAACACACACATGCACACACGCACTATATCACCAGCTGCCGGTCGCTGCGTGCGTATGCGCCCAGTGTTGCCATCCCTGTGCTGTTGCAATCCTGGAATTTCCCCATTGTGGGACTAATAAAGGCTTATCTTATTTTATCTTATCTTATTTTTTGGGACACCGCATCTCACCGGAGGGAGCGATACCCTTGCCGGACAAGGTACGTGCAGTGGCGAATTTTCCCCAGCCTCAGATGGTCAGGGCGCTGCAGGAGTTTTTGGGGATGGTTAACTTTTTTAGCTGGTTCCTCCCCCGCGCAGCCCAGCTCATGCAGTCGCTGTACGCTGCGCTCAAGAAACGGAAACCGGCGGACAGAGTCGACTGGACTCCTGAGTGGGAGCAGGCGTTCTCTGAGGTTAAAACAGCCCTGGCAAACGCCGCACTACTGGCGCACCCGGACCCGGCGGCTCGGATAGCGCTCACTACCGACGCCTCAGACGTGGCTATAGGGGCCGTCGTGGAGCAATGTGTCGCCGGTTCTTGGCAGCCGCTCGCCTTTTTTAGCAGGTTTTTGCGCGACAGTGAGCGTAAATACAGCGCGTTCGACAGAGAGTTACTGGCTCTCCACCTGGCTATATGCCACTTCCAGTTCTGGCTGGAAGGGCGTACCTTCACTGCGTTCGTGGACCACAAGCTGCTAACGTACACGATGGCCAAGGTTTCGGAACCATGGTCGGGCCAGCAGCAGAGACAGCTGGCCGCAATCTTGGAGTTTACAAACGACATTCGGCATGTGGCCGGTAAACTCAATGTGGTGGGGGACTGCCTCTTGCGAGCATTAGTGGCCCCAGTCTACGTAGGGATAGAATACAAGGCCATGGCCGCAGAGCAGATCGGCGATGCGGACGTGTGCACGCACCAGTCTGGACCAACAGGGTTAAGGCTGGAGAGCAGGGTACTGCAAGACAGGGGGCCCCCCCAATCTGTGACGTCTCCACAGGACGCCCGCGCCCTGTGGTCCCACACGCTTGGCGCCACCATATTTTTGAGTCGGTTCACTCCCTGGTGCACCCAGGAGTGCGCGCGTCAGTCAAAATGGCGGGAGCAAAGTTCGTCTGGCCGAGCCTGCGCAAACAGCTGAAACAATGAGCTGCAGTCTGCGTAGCGTGCCAACGAGCCAAAGTGCACAGGCACACAAGGGCCCCTTTGGAGCTGTTCCATATCCCGGCTAAGAGGTTCGACTACATTCACGTGGACCTAGTGGACCCCCTCCCACCATTGCAGGGGTTCACGCACCTCCTGACAGTGGTGGACCGCACCACACGATGGCCAGAAGCAGTCCCGCTAGCTTCCACCGCGTCCGCAGACGTGGCATGCGCTTTTATGACAACATGGTTGGCACGTTTTGGGACCCCTTTGGCATCACGTCCGATCGGGGCCCTCAGTTTGTTTCCGACCTCTGGTCCACGATGGCCCGGAGCCTGGGCGTTGCAATGCATCGCACAACCACGTACAACCCACATGCCAATGGGTTATGCGAGCATTTCCATAGGTCACTGAAAGCAGTGCTCAGGGCTTCGCTTACGGATGCAAATTGGGTGGACCGGTTGCCGTGGGTTCTATTAGGGTTGTGTTCTGCACCGAAAGAGGATTTGGAGGCTTCCCCAGTAGAGCTTGTTTTTTCTCAGCCGCTGCGGCTCCCCGGGGAATTTTTACCAGATAACCCCGCGCTGAACATCCATCCGTCCCCGCATTCACGGCATAGCGCAGATGCAGGGATGCTACCTGGCCCGGCCCACCACTGTTTTCCCCGCGCTTTTGTGCCGAAAACCTTGAAGGACGCGGCATTCGTGTTTGTCAGGCATGATGCCCACGGGCCCCCATTGCGCCCACCCTACGATGGCCCGTTTAGAGTGCTGGAACCCGGGGACAAACATTTTTTGTTAGACTTGGGGGGTCGCCGGGAGAAAATCTGTATAGACAGGCTTAAGCCCACCTTTGTGGTGCAAGACGAGCAGGTAGTGTTGGCTCGAGCTCCTCGGGGTGGAAACCCCCCCCGAGAACTCCCCAGGTAAACAACTCATCAGAGCAGTCACACGAGCATGCTGAATGTTTCCCCCCCCCCCCATTGTCCACCCACAGACGGACACACCCCCAGGAACCCCCCACCGGCACAGCAGCGCCGCAGAGCCAAAGACCCCCCGTTACAGCAGCTATGGGAGGAGGCTGAAGCCGAGTGGACGTGAGAGTTAACTCTCAGTCTGAGACTCTGGGGGGGGGGGGCAGTATGGGGGACCCATGCTGTGGTATTCATCTCAGACTGGAAGGAAGGGAGATGCAGTAAATTCCTCTGACGGAAGAGCATGGGGATTAAGGGGATGGGGGACAATAGGAATTGTGATGCGAGAATGAATTGTGATGCAAGACCTCAGGCAGCAGAGACGTGTGAGTGTTGTAATATAAAAGAGAGTCCCTGTGACATGAGGTTAATGTTTTCTGATTCTGAGAGATGTGAAAGGTGGAATAAAGTTCATCTGCTCTGAATGCTTGGCCTGATTATTCCTCTCTCCACAACATGGCTATTTTTCCCGTTTCATGCAGTTTCTGTCATCATCGCTACAGCAATGACCGATCGTGAAGGCATACACATTGGTGTGTGAGCTCAAAGCGGATAAAGGAAGAATAATAATGAGGATTTCTCCTTCTTTGCTATATTCCATGTCAGCCATGATTCCTTTGGCGCGTGTCTGCCACCTTCTAAACTGTCAGATCAACAGAGATTAGTACAAATTCTCAGTATAGCCGGGGGACGTCAATAAGTTGACACGTGCAGTTGCTGCACTGTGCCACTGGGAGCGTGTGACCCATCCAGCCATCCATCCATCTTCTTCTGCTTAATCCTTTTTGGGTCGCGGGGGGGCTGGAGCCTATCCCAGCATCTTTGGGCGAGAGACAGCACACCCTGGACAGATCGCCAGTCCACTGCAGGGCCAACACAGAGAGACAGACAACCTGGGCAGTTAAAGCGTTAAATCAGTTGAAAAAACAGACAACTTACAAAAAAATTATTTTTGTAACCCTGTGTAATTCGACATGGAGAACACGAGGTGCGTGGGTGCGCTGGGGGAAGGGGGGGTGGAGCAGCAGCTGAACCGCTGGCAACACGCTAAAGCAACAGCCGAGACTCCCGTTAACCGGGCAGGTTGAGCTTGGCTCCCTGCAAAAGACTGCAATCCACCAGTTAAGCTGCTGCTTCTCCCACCGGTATCCGACCAGGCGCGCCACGATTGTTTGCGGGAAGGCATGCCTAGCCTGCCGCAGTCAGCGGTAGACGGGAGTCCCTTTGCAAGACCATGACTCGCTGTTGCCGATGGCGCTCCTCTCGGTGTGCTCGCGCAATTATTAAAAGTTCATTATTAAAAGTTAATAATTGTGGAGCGGCGCGCCCAGATCAACTGCATATCATATGCAGCCACATGCACAGTTTGACTAAATTGTCATGAGTCTGAGCGGGGTGTCTTACCCAGCTCAGACTCTTAATTTATTTCTGAGTATTATATGTCTATTATGAATATTTTTGTCTGTTTCTGTGTATATTTTTGGGTTTTGTGACACGAGTGCCTTCCTTCCTTCCCAGACACTCCCACCAGCTACTCACTGTCTGCTCCCCAGCCAGTCTCAGCTGTGAATAGTTGAGAAATTAGTTCACCTGCCCACTCTCCTGCTCACACCTGCTGCTCAATTATTTGCCTTCTATTTAAAGACTGCCGGGCTATTCTTTCACTGCAGCAGTCTTGATCGAATTACTGACTGAATGACTTATTGATCCTATTCAGTTGTCTCCTCATCTCACTCGCAGTGCGATTCCAGTTCTGGAGTGCTTTTCTGTAAGTTACCTTCGTTTGTATTTTTATGTTTTCTACACAAGTTTTGGATTTTCTGTTGTCAATAAATGTCACTACTGCAGTACAGCGCGTGGGTCTGTCTTTCTGCTCCAGAGGGGCCTTTCATGACATAAACAACAACCGTCACCAAACTGGACACAAAAACACTCAATAACTCATAAAAGATCACACAAATAAGTGATCTGACAAAAAATAAATAAACAAACAACTTCCGGTTATGGCTGCCACGTAGAACGGACGTGTCTCGCTCTGCTCTGCTCCTGGAGAAAAAAAATCGGCAAATAACTCTCTCATTTGGGACAGAACGTATCCCAGCATTTGAGCGAGGATATGTCGGCGAAGCCTAAGGCTGGAAAACCAGGAAAAGGAAAAAGCGAGCCGCCGAAACAGTCCAAATTAACGGACTTTCAGGTCTGTGACGCAGCAAACAAGGCTCCATATATGGCGGAGGCGGCTGGCGGCGGTGCGTTTTCTGCGGGGAATGGCGCAGATGCGCTGATGGCTGCCATGAGTTCAATGAGAGCGGACTTTTCCTCTAGATTTGATGGGATTATGACAGCGTTGGAAGGAATAAGAAAGGAATTGGGTGACTGTGTAGAACGAACGGCGCAGATGGAGCTCCGTCTCACTAGTGCTGAAGATGACGTCACCCGTCTTCAATTAAAGGTGCGCACTTTGGAAAAAAAAAATAAATCTCTGGAAGATAATATTTTGGATTTGGAATCTCGGTCGAGACAGAATAATTTGAGGCTGGTGGGTCTTCCAGAGGAATCAGAAGGTCGGGACGTATGTTCCTTTCTGGAAAAGTGGATTCCGGAGGTGCTGGGCAGCGAGGAGTTGCAATCAGCAGTGGTTCTGGAAAAAGCACATCGTATTGGCCCACGGAGAGATAAGGGACCGCCGAGGACCTTAATTATGAAGTTTCTTAGCAACAGAGACAGGATGAAGATCTTCAACGCTGCACGTGCTAAAGGAGAGATTAAACACCAGGACCAGCAGGTGCGGTTCTACCCAGATTTGGCCACAGGAATCCAACAATTGAGGAAGCAGTTTGATCCCGTACGTAAGGAGCTGCGCAACCTTGGGATTCGTCATGGTGTAATCTATCCTGCGAGACTGCTGACCACGTATGAGGGCAGAACCCACATCTTCAAGACCCCAGAGGAGGCGCAGGAGTTCATCAAGAAGATCAAAGAAGAAGAAGAGACTGGTGGGAGCTAAGCATGAACAAAATATAAGGTAGAATAATTAAGCATTTGCACAGGCATCTGACTGACTTGAAGTAAATAGTAAGTTTACAAAATATAGATTGTATTATATATTAAAAAAACAAAACAAAAACAAAACAAACAAACAAAAAAAAAAAACTATGATGTACAAAGTTGTTAAAAATTTTGGAGTTAAGTTGGAAAACTACAGAGGAGAGTTAATGTTACGTCATTAAAAGCAGTAGAGTTAGGGTGATTGGGAGGATGAAGAAGGAGTGGCTTAGGCTGTTCCCCGTGGGTGTGGAACGGTCGATGGCTATATCGGGAGACAGAATTTTTCTTTTGATTTTGGGGGGTTTGCCACAAGTGTGGGAAGGGGAAATTTGTTTGTGTGTAGTTTGTAGGATGAATGTTCAACCACTCATGTTTTTGCTTCTCTGTATGAGCATGTTTACACTGCAAGGTAATCCCAAACTCTCTATTGATCATGGACCAAAGTGTTAATCTTAATTTAACTTCATGGAATTGCAGAGGTCTACAAAATTTAAAAAAACTTAAACAAGTTATGAATAAAATAAAGGACATGGGTTCAAGAATTGTGTTTTTACAAGAAACTCATCTGATAGAGGAGGATGTTAAAAGAATTAGGAGTAGATGGCAGGGAAGTGTATTCACCTCTTCATTTTCATCCCGAGCCAGGGGAGTTATGACTCTCATACATAAATCAGTTCCTTTTCAAGTGAAAAATGTAATTGGAGACAAATTTGGAAGATACGTAATCATTCAAGGTTCTTTGCTATTAGAAAATATAAATCTTGTGAACTTATATGGTCCCAATATAGATGATCAGAAGTTCTTTGCTAATTTATTTCTCATCTTATCATCACTTACAGGGCAACATATAATAGCAGGGGATTTTAATTGTACATTGAATCCAGGTGTGGATAGATCAACAGGACTGGATTGTACGCACATTGGATGTAGGATGACTATTAATCATTTTATGAAAGAATTGAGATTGTTAGATATATGGAGAGAAATGAAACCACAAGTTAAAGCCTATTCTTGTTATTCCAGTACCTACAAGACATTCTCACGTATTGATTATTTTTTGATTTCCACAGAATTAAGGTCCAAGATTCAAAACTGCTTTTATGATAACATCGTGATCTCTGATCATGCACCCTGTTGTCTAATATATGTAGATAAAAAATTGACAAAGGAATCAGGTAGATGGCAATTTCAGCATAAATGGCTTCAGGATGAGGAATTTGTCAAGTATATAGAAAAACAGATAGACGAGTTCTTTGACATCAATACTACACAAACATCAGCATGTGTAAAGTGGGAGGCTTTCAAAGCTTTTATTAGGGGACATATTATTAGTTATACAGGATCAAAATCTAAGAAGACTCGAGAGGAGAGAGCTAAATTGGAACATAAAATAAAAAATCTTCAGGAAAAAGTGTATGCAGGAAGTGACCCAAGGTTGGAGAATGAATTACTGATTTTGAGAGCTGAATACGACAAAAAATCAGCGAATAGAGCTGCCTCGAGTCTTCTAAGATTGAAACAATCTTTTTATGAACAAGGTGAAAAATCAGGAAAATTATTAGCATGGCAGATTAAACAATTGGAAATTAAAACACCAATTACCAGTATTATAAGTAATGGACAGGTAGTTATAGATCCTTTAGAAATTAATAGAGCCTTTAGAGATTACTATGAAAAATTATATGATACCAAAAATGAACCTGATTTAACAAAACTAAATGGGTTTTTGAACGAGCTATCTATACCGTGTATTCCAAATGAAAACAGGGAGATATTGGAGTCTAAAATTAGTCAAGAAGATAAGATAAGATAAGATAAGATAAGCCTTTATTAGTCCCACAACGGGGAAATTCCAGGATTGCAACAGCACAGGGATAGCAACACTCAGAGCAACAATCAGAAGGCAAGAAAAAAAAAAAAAAAAAAAAAAAAAAAACAAGCAAGCAAGAGCAGCTAATAAACATATGTACGTATTACTATAAAATATATATATATATACACACACACAGAGACACACAGTGCAGAGCATTGTAGCTGGATGGAATAAATATATGAATATATGAACACACAGTGCAGAGCATTGTAGCTAGATGGAATAAATATGTAAATATATAAACACCCACAGTACGGAGCATTGCAGCTAGGTGGAATAAATATGCAAGTATATAAACACACACAGTGCGGAGCAATGTAGCTAGATGGAATAATATGTAGATATATAAATATATAAACACCCACAGTACGGAGCATTGTAGCTAGATGGAATAAATATGCAAATATATAAACACACACAGTGCAGAGCATTGTTGCTAGATGGAATGAAACAGCATAACCGTCTACTTAGTTATCCTACATGGTATGATTATGTGCCCATACATATTCTCACCCTCCATAGCGACCGGTATGTTCCTAGTTGTATGCCGGAGAGGACCATTGTGTAAGTCTATTGCATCTTTTGCATTCAAAAAACTATTAGTTTGTTACGTCTTTTTGCTATCTCTGCGAGCAGCCCTGCTTAGGTTGTACAGTCTGACAGCCGTTGGTAGGAAGGACCTACGAAACCTCTCGGTTGTGCACCTGGGATGATGTAGTCTGCTGCTAAATGAGCTCCTCAGTGCATTCAGTATGTCCTGCATAGGGTGGAACTCGGACTCCAGCAGAGATGACAGTTTAGCCACCGTCCTTCTCTCTCCTATCTCCTCCATCGGATCAAGGCGCTGCCCCAGGACAGAGCTAGCTTTCTTAATCAGTTTGTTCAGTCTCTTCCTATCGGCTGCAGTAATGCCACTGCCCCAGCAGACCACTCCAAAAGTGATGGCTGATGCCACCACCGTGTCATAGAATGACTTCAGCAGCGCCCCTTGTACACCAAAAGACCTGAGTCTCCTCAGCAGGAACAGCCTGCGCTGTCCCTTCTTGTAGAGTGCATCAGTATTGTGTGACCAGTCTAGTTTATTGTTCAGATGAATACCCAGGTACTTATAGGATGTCACCATCTCGATGTCTGTTCCCTGTATATTTACTGGTACTGTGAGGGGCTGCCCATGCCTGCGGCAGTCCACCACCAGCTCCTTAGTTTTCCTCGCGTTGATCTGGAGGCAGTTCCGATGGCACCAGTCCACGAAGTCCTGGATAAGCCCTCTGTACTCAGCTTCATCTCCATTGGAGATGAGGCCAACGATCGCAGAGTCATCAGAGAACTTCTGTAGATGGCAGTGTGTTGTGTTGTGTGAGAAGTCCGCAGTATAAAGAGTGAACAGGAAGGGAGCCAGCACCGTTCCCTGGGGGGCCCCCGTGCTACTGATGATCGTGTCGGACACACAGTCCCGGGTTCTCACAAACTGAGGCCGGTTCGTGAGGTAGTCCAGGATCCATGATGACAGGTGCTGGTCCACCCCTGCGCGCAGCAGCTTGTCCTTCAGGATCATCGGTTGGATGGTGTTGAAAGCACTGGAGAAGTCAAAGAACATGATCCTCACCATATTCCCGGGCTTCTCCAGGTGGGACAGAGAACGGTGAAGGAGGAAGATCACCGCATCCTCCACCCCAATGCCATGCTGGTAGGCGAACTGGAGTGGATCCATCGCTGGTTCCACCAGGGGGCGGAGGTGAGCAAGGAGCAGTCTCTCCAGGGTCTTCATCAAGTGGGACGTCAAGGCCACCGGTCTGTAGCTGTTCAGGTCTTTGGGGTGGGAAGTTTTTGGTACAGGTACCACACAAGATGTTTTCCACAGCTGTGGTACCCTCCCCAGTTTCAGGCTCATGTTGAAGATATACGTCACAATCCCACACAGCTGGTCTGCACAGGACTTGAGGAGCTTTGCGCTGATGCCGTCCGGTCCCGGCGCCTTCCTCGCCTTGATCTTCCTCAGCTCCGTCCTCACCTGGGTCCTGGTCAGGGTCAGGATGGGGGGCTGTGTGTTGGGAGTGGGGGGGTGTTGGTAGAGTGGGGAGTGGGCAGCAGGACTTGATTTCTTTAGAGGCAGCAGTGGTTGTTGTGCAGTCAGGGGGGAGGGCGGTTGGTCAAATCTATTGAAAAACAGATTCAGGTTGTTCGCCCACTCCCTGCCCCCTGTGGCCTGGGGGGAGGTATTCTGGAGCCCCGAGATGGTTTTGAGGTTTCTCCAGACCCCGCTGATGTCGCTCTGTTGCAGCTTGTCCTCCATCTTCTTCCTGAAGCTGTCCTTGCCTTCTCTGATCTTTCTCCTCAGCTCCCTCTGTACGGACTTCAGCATCTCCCTGTTCCCCGACCTGAAGATCCTCTTCTTCTCTCTCAGAAGTGTTTTTATCTCAGGGTTGATCCAGGGTTTGTTGTTTGAGTGACGCCGTATGGTCTTGGTGGGAACGGATTTGTCCACACAGAAGCTGAGGTAGCCCGTGAAGGTGTGAATGAGGCCATCGATGTCCTCACCATGTGGATCGCAGAGCTGCTTCCAGGCGGTGGCTTCAAAACAGCCCTTTAGGGTGTCCATTGTCTCCTCAGACCATAACTCCACAGTGTGCATGGCCGGAGGTTGTCTGTGCACTAGGGGTTTGTACACCGGCCGGAGATGAACCAAGTTGTGATCCGATCTCCCGAGTGGGGGTAGTTGTGATGAGGTGTACGCCTCCTTAGTGTTTGCGTAGAATAAATCCAGTGTTTTATTGTCTCTAGTGTGGCATGTGACATACTGGGTGAACGTGGGTAGAATGGGAGACAGTGAAACATGGTTGAAATCGCCTGAGATGAGGAGAAGAGCATCTGGGTGTTCTGTCTGCAGCCTGCTGGTTACTGAATGGATGACGTCACGTGCTGTCCCAGCGTTCGCCGTCGGATTTGCATAAACAACAATGCAGATCACGTGTGAGTGTTCTCTCGGGAGATATGTAGGCCTCATGCTAACAGCTAGCAACTCAATGTCTTTGCTGCAGTGTCGTTGTTTAACAGTGATATGTCCCGGTCTGCACCAGTTGTTGTTAACATACATGATCACTCCACCGCCCCTAGCCTTGCCACTGTCTGGTGTTCGGTCAGCTCGTATCATGTGAAAACCCTCCAGCTCAATGTTAGCATCTGCTGCTAGTTCAGTTAGCCACGTCTCAGTAAACAAAAGGAGAGAGCACTCCCGGTATGTGCTATCATAACGGGAGATAGCCGCTAGCTCATCTAACTTTCCCAGTATCGACCGTACATTTCCCATGACAACAGATGGAAGGGAGGGTCTGTACCTTATATTTTTTGTCCTCCGCCTTACTCCAGCCCGGCAGCCGCGGCGTTTTCGCCTCAGTTCACTCGGTATGTCGAGTTTTTCCAATGGGACCGGGTGGCGGTTGAATGCTAGCAGCTGTTCTCTGCTGTATCGTATCCTGCTATAGACAGTGGCTCCGTCCACCGGCTCAGGAGACATTTAGGACGATCTGTGTGTCCGTGATATAAGTGGGGTGAAAAAAAAAGACGGATCAAAAGAGAGAGGAAGGGAAAAAGACTCGGAATCGAGCCGCTGTTGCAAAAGGCAGCCGACTCGTGTGGCGCCGAGAGAAAAAAAAAAAAAAAAAAAAAAAAAAAAAAAAGGAGTTGAAAGGAGTCAGTTGAGGTGGTTTGGGCATCTGATCAGGATGTCTCCTGGACGCCTCCCATTTGAGGTGTTTAACACGTCCTACTGGGAGGAGACCCCGGGGCAGACCCAGGACTCGCTGGAGAGACTGTCTCCCAGTTGGAAGAAGAAGTTGGGCTAGCCATTGATAATATGAAATCAGGAAAAAGTGCAGGACCAGATGGTCTTCCAGTTGACCTTTATAAAAAATTTAAGAATAAATTAATAAAACCTTTTTTGGAAATGGTTTTAGAAGCATTTCAAAATAATAATTTACCATCATACATAAATAATGCCTTAATTATACTGCTGCCAAAACCAGGTAAGCCCTCTAATAAATGTGAAAATATGAGACCAATAAGCCTATTAAACGCCGACCTTAAGATAATCTGTAAAATTTTAGCAAGACGAATACAAGAAATTTTACCAAATATTATTAATCGAGATCAGAATGGCTTTATAAAGGGTAGACAAGGCTTCCATAATGTAAGAAGACTATTTAATATTATTTATTTTAATAAAGAAGCACCGGATACAGCTCTCCTATCATTGGACGCCGAAAAGGCCTTTGATAGAGTTGAATGGCCCTTTCTTTTTGAAGTCCTACAAAGGTTTGGACTTGGAAATAATTTCATAAAATGGGTTCAAATAATATACAATAATGCTACAGCAGAAATCCTAACAAATAACAATATTTCAAAACCAATAAAAATCAATAGAGGATGTCGACAAGGCTGTCCACTTTCACCTTTACTGTTTACTATGGCAATTGAACCTTTAGCGATAGCGATACGTTTACATTCACAAATATATGGAATTAAAGTTGGACCAACAGAACATAAAATCTCCCTGTACGCCGATGATATAATTTTGTTTATGTCGAATCTAAAAAAATCAATTCCAACCTTGTTGAATTTAATAAAGAATTTTGGGGAAATATCAGGATATAAAATAAATAAAACTAAATCTTCAATATTAATGCTAAATGAGACCCAGAGAAATTACTCAGCCCCTGAGGTAAATCAATTCAATGTTGTAAATCAGTTTAAATATTTAGGAATCCAAATTATGCCTAAGCTAGAATCAGTCGCCAGTGTCAACTATGAAGCCTTAATGTCAGATATCAGTGAGTTAACTCAGAGATGGATGTCACTACCAATGTCGATGATCGGGAGAATCAATATACTTAAAAGTAATATTTTACCTAAAATACTTTATTTATTTCAATACATTCCCTTATCACCACCTTTAGATCTATTCTCAAGAATAAAAAAAAAGTTAGTGGAATTTATATGGAACAACAGGAGGGCTAGATTACGTTTGTCTTTATTATATTTACCATTTGATCGTGGAGGTCTGAAATGTCCAAATTTTATGTTGTATTATTGGTCGGCACAACTGAGGTCTATGACATATTATTTTTCATCAAATGATCTCCCTCACTGGACTGAAATGGAATCATACAATTTACCTTTACCTCTTCCCATATTCATATACTCAGATTCGGCAAAAAAATCACAAAAACAAGTTAAAAATCCATTTGTAAAGCATATGATCAAAATATGGTGTGAAGCTAAAAACTATTTAAAAGAACCACAGTTATTGTCACAATTTAGTCCAATATGGGGTAATCAATATTTTAAACCAGGGAGAGCGGACGCTGTATTTAAAGTATGGAATTTAAAAGGGATACAAAAGATTCAGGATTTATATTTGCCAGGTGCAGACAACATAATGTCTTTTGAAGAGCTGAGGATCAAATTTAATCTCAATAGAACACATTTTTTTAAATATCTTCAACTTAGAAACTTTATTCGATCAAATCAAAATAAAGCTCTCACTCGACCTATTTATTCATCCTTGGAAAAAATGATGATGAAAGATAGTAAAAGAAAGGGTATTATTTCAGAGTTTTATAACTCATTGACACTATCTTCAAGTGAAAATTCACTGAAAAGATTAAACTACTGGAAAGAAGATCTGCAAATTGAAATTTCAGAGGAACAATGGGAATTGGCTTGTACAGAAGCTCAAACCAAATCAATAAATGCACGCCTTAAATTGATACATTTCAAATGGTTAATGCGGATGTATGTTACACCAGAGGAGTTAAATAGATATAACAAAAATATACCAGATACATGCACAAAATGCATGGAAAGTAAAGGAACCCTATTTCATTGTTTATGGGAATGTAGATTAATAAGAATGTTTTGGGAAGAGGTGAGGGTAACAATTGAAAAAATAATCTCAAAACAAATCATATTGAATCCTAAACTGTTTTTGTTGGGTCTGTACCCAGAAAAGCATAATTTTAATAAAAGTGAAAGAACATTCATAGACCTCAGTTTGCTTAATGCCAAAAAATGTATTGCACTATTATGGAAAAAGACTCATAGACCAGATGTGACTCAGTGGTTAAGACAGATGTTAACAAACCTTCCATTAGAAAGAATAACATATATACTAAAATCAAAGGAAATTGTGTTTGAGAATATATGGAGACCTTTTATTGATTATGTAAAAAATTTAAACATAACTCTTGAAGAAGAAGGTGAATGATGTGTGTGGACCTTGTAAATTCCAAACTGGTGAACATAATATGTATACTTATGTATTGGATTGTCTAGACTAAACAGAGGAGCATTGTTGAAGACTTGATTTTGTTGGTGGTTGTTGGTGTTTTTAGTGCATTTTTTTTTTTTTTGTAGTACTTTAGTGTTAGTGTTTGATTGTTTGTATCATGTTTGTTAAAAAAAAAAAAAAAGGTTCAATAAAGATATTGTGGAAAAAAAAAAATAAATAAATAAACAAGCAGTTCTTAAACAGTGGCTAATATTGGATGTCCCATTCATTTTCAATTACTGTATTCTGTAATTAATATTCACACAATCAAATAAATCTCAGTTCAGTCCCTTTCATATTTGTCAAAGTCTAACATGTGATTGCCTACATATAGGCTACACCTCTGTATTCCACTTTCAAACACAGCTTATGCGGCCAGACACGACCAGGCTCAAAGGCACGCTAATGATGGGGATAAAAAAAAAAAAAAAAGTTATTTTCAATAAAGTGAAAACTGTCACAACGGCCCTCACGGACCGTCACAAGACGCCTCAGTCACCAGTGAGTTTGCAGTGGTAATTTATTGTAGAGTAAGGAAGAACACACACAGAACACATACAGCGGCTGAGTGAAGTCTGAGCCGGGGAACACCCGATGCGCCAGACGACAACGTTGATGATGAGCTAGGCAAACAGGAACATACCTGAGCATAAAGGAGCACCATCAAAACGTAGCAGGATATAACAGGAGATCGTAACAGGAGAACATAACAGGATATAACAGAATATAACAGAATATAACAGAGACTGCCGCGCTGGAGGACATTTAGCACCCGCTTATATCTCTGGCGGCTAATGACCCCAACGCGGCACAGCTGCTGCTAATGACAGCAGAGCAGCAGCTGACTTTGACAGCAGGGAGCTCCCCCGGGCGCCTTCACAATAAGAGCCCGAGGAGCTGGAAGGAACCCTCAGCTGCCAAAGCCAGGGAACAAAAAGATATGAGACCCGAGTGTGGCCAGAACCGACACTCGGGTTATGACAGTACCTCCCCCTCAAGGCCGAGCTCTGAGCGGCCAGAGTACCACCCAAGCCCCCCCACCCCACCCCCCTAGGGTGGGTGGATGGGGCGCTGGCAGGAGGGAGAGAAACAACCAACAAGGCTATAGGGAAAAAAAAAAAAACCATAATCCCTAAAACGTGGGTAACAAAACCACAGGCAATATATATATATGGGCAAACAACGAATTGACATAAGGTGGAGGGAAAGGACCACCAAACATTGGAACAAGAAAGGAGTGAAACACAAAAATCACAGATCAAACTCCCCCCCGCCCCCCCCCCCCAACAGTCTCACAGAAACCCCGGGAGGAGTGTAGTTCTGACCCAGAAAGTTCGGGAGGGCCGACTGGCAACAGGAGGCCACAAAACAGGCAGGGGGAGAAAGAACAGTCCGGGCGGCCTACCCCGGTCCCATGCTCGGAAGCAGAGAATCTCAGGCGGCCGGACCAGGTCGCCACACAGGGAGTCCAAAATGTCGGGAGGCCGACCCAGAGAGCCAAATTGGCGAGACAGTCTTTCGGGCGGCCGACCCGCATCGCTAGCCCACCAGAACCGTTGAGTCAAAGTAGCCGGCGGTTCCGCTGAAAAGGGGAGAGATGAGGGAGAACCGGGTGAAGCAATCGGAACCCCAACGGCCCCAGGTGAACATGGGCAGCGCGCCTCAGGGAGACGAGGAGGATGACAATGGAGATGAGAGTGAAGAAGAAAACGAGCCTGTCCAGCATCCGGTGGCTGGGGATCTGCAGCTCCCTCACCGAACCTAGGACCTGCTGGTGCGGCACCCACAGTGGACCCCGATTGGGCCTCCGGAACCAAACCCACGGTGGACCCCGATTGGGCCTCCGGAACAGCACTCCCGGTGGACCCCGATTGGGCCTCCGGAACAGCACTCCCGGTGGACCCGGTCGGCATGGCACCAGACTCGACCTCCAACCTCGAAACCGGAACCTCTGGCGCAGCAGGCGAGAGCAGCCCCTCGCCGGCGACCCTGGGAGAGGACTCACACAAGAGAGAAAACCCGGGATCAGGATCACCGGCAGCGCCAGAACCCGGCGAGATAAGCTCGGACGCAGCGGGCGGCTGCACCCGGCTCATCTCCCCTTGAGACGGGCAAAAATGCTCTAAGAGGTGAAAAAGAAAGACAAAGTAGAGCACTTGCCTGAGCTCGGGTTCTGACGCCGTCCAGGACTGCGAAGATCCGGGCTCAGAAGTCAGGAGGTCGTCCTCAGGCTCCCACTCAGCTGGGTCGGGCTCCGCAGCTGGCATGATGGTGCGTGCAGCTAGAGAGTCCTCCGGCACCGATGTCCACGCCGGTGGCCCGCACGGCGTGGTGGCAGGAGAATCTCGCCCTGCTGGACTGGACCGCTCCTCCGTGGAACCCCGGGGACGCTTCTTCATCGGCGATGGCTCCACACTGCAGTCCGCTCTCCTCCTCTGCCCATGGCGTGGCTGCGGAACTGGAACCAGGCTCTCCAGAACCGCAGGCCCCCTCCTCATCCAGCGACGTTGGCCTGACGTCGAGGACCGCTCAGCGGAGGGAGACACAGAGGAAGCAGGGTTAATATTTTCATCCACAGCGGGTGGAGGGAGCTTGGGGGGCTGCATACCCCGAACTCCACCCCTAGGAGTCAGACAAGGCAAAACAATGTCAAAAGAAGAGAAATCATCATGCACTTGCCTTTCCCCTAAGGGTAAGATAGTCTCCGCTGTGGGGGACGTCATTCCTTCCTTTCCCCGCTGGATGGCGACAGAGGGCCCTCTGGGAAGACGAGATGAGGCCACTCGAGGCGGATCCGGGATGAAGCTCGCCGAAACGGAGCTCTCGTGACACACAGCAGCCAGGATAGGCGACGAGGAGGAGGGGGCGACAGCCGGGGTCAGTCGGGCATGGGGCGCTGACGGGACAGCGGGCGAGGGCCCGGGAGAAGACGAGGCTGCGGGGATTCCCCTCTGACGAGGCGCAGGAGTGACAGCTGTGTGGGGGGTTGAGCCCTTGCGGCGACCCGGAACAGCATCCAGACGGGGGTCTAGCCGAGGTTGGAAGCCGGATTGACGACGGTTCCTTGTAGGGGGTGAGGCGAAGGTGAGGTCCGGAAATCGCCGTTCCTGAGCAGAAACGGCGGCAAGCAAGTCAGCAAACTCAGGAAACTCACGCAGCGCTGGATTCCTCTCCACCAGTCTGACCGCCGCCACCACATGCTTCATACACGCTGGAGGATTCTCAGCGGAGCAAGCAGCTGCCACCCGGTCCCAGATCTTGTCTGCTGTCATCTGCAGCTTCTCTGG
This sequence comes from Pholidichthys leucotaenia, assembly GCA_020510985.1. NCBI lineage: Eukaryota > Metazoa > Chordata > Actinopteri > Cichliformes > Pholidichthyidae > Pholidichthys > Pholidichthys leucotaenia. The sequence continues at coordinate 353,348,525 of CM035842.1, read as the reverse complement.
GGGAATCCCGAGTGACGACATGCCCGATGGGAAAAGACCTCCGGATGGTGCGAACTCCCGGGCCGGAACGGAGGCAGGAGCGGGATCCCGAAGTGAGGGGCGACGTCTCCGCCGCTTCAGCTTCCTGCCAGGATTTCCCTCCAGCCCTCGGAGTCTCTCACGCTGGGTGGCGATGTCATCTCTCCTCACGCTTACCTCTGGATGATCGGTGAAGCGGGGAAGAGAATCCAGAATCTCCTCGGCTAGGTCCAGGTATCTACAAATGTCGCTGGGAGCGTCCAACAGCGTAGCGGTGAAGATGGTGTAGTCCACCTCCTTCAGAACCTCCGCTTGCTGCCTGCCAAGGCGCCGACAATGGCCCCTGGATGACGACATACTCCCAGCTGCAGACACTCAGACAGGTAGGAATTAACAGTCCCCTACTGCAAATTGCACGGTGAATGGCGTCTCGAAACAACGCCTCCTCTCCGGGCGTTAGGCGGCAGTCTACTGTCACAACGGCCCTCACGGACCGTCACAAGACGCCTCAGTCACCAGTGAGTTTGCAGTGGTAATTTATTGTAGAGTAAGGAAGAACACACACAGAACACATACAGCGGCTGAGTGAAGTCTGAGCCGGGGAACACCCGATGCGCCAGACGACAACGTTGATGATGAGCTAGGCAAACAGGAACATACCTGAGCATAAAGGAGCACCATCAAAACGTAGCAGGATATAACAGGAGATCGTAACAGGAGAACATAACAGGATATAACAGAATATAACAGAATATAACAGAGACTGCCGCGCTGGAGGACATTTAGCACCCGCTTATATCTCTGGCGGCTAATGACCCCAACGCGGCACAGCTGCTGCTAATGACAGCAGAGCAGCAGCTGACTTTGACAGCAGGGAGCTCCCCCGGGCGCCTTCACAATAAGAGCCCGAGGAGCTGGAAGGAACCCTCAGCTGCCAAAGCCAGGGAACAAAATGATATGAGACCTGAGTGTGGCCAGAACCGACACTCGGGTTATGACAAAAACAAGATAATGCATGGAGTGTGCCTTTTCCCTGAGGCTGATTTGTCATGGAAAACAGCTGAACTCTGTGGTTCCAGTGATCAGCTGATTGGAGCCACTTTTTTTTTTTTTTTTTTTTTTTTTTAACCAAAGGTAAAATTAAAAAAAAAATGGGGGGAAGGCCCTACAACCTTTGCTCCACAAATGCAGGACGTATCAACCATACGCTGGATAAATTTTCAGCATGGGGCACATGTTTTTTCCAGTTTACAAAATTTTTCACTGGGTCTGACGTGTGTGTGAAAAAAAAAAGTGTTTTGGTTAACGTTTAGAGGGTCAAAAATATGATAGTTTAGGCGGAGTAATAATATAATAAATAATCTTCTCGCATGAATAAAAAACAAATGCTTACAATAGTCAGAGCTCAGGATCCCAAGGTGAACCCGTGTAGCAAGTTTGGTGACCCTACCTTTCTTTGTGTTGAGATACAGTTTAGAAGCCATTTTGATGCTGACCTTTGACCTTGCAATCCCTAAACCACAGTCACACTTCAGGGTCACAGGGTGAACATACAGTGGATATAAAAAGTCTACACGTACCCCTGTTCAACTGCCAGGTTTTTGTGTTGTAAAAAAATGAGACCAAGATAAATCATTTCAAAACTTTTTCCATCATTAATGTGACCTATATCCTTTATAACTCAATTGAAAAACAAACTGAAATCTGTTAAGGGGAAAAATAAAAAATAAAAAACTTACAATAACCTGGTTGCATAAATATTCAATTCAATTCAACTTTATTTATATAGCGCCATTTCACAACAACAGTCATGTCATAGCACTTTCAACTGTACGGGAAACCCCACAGTTGCAGAAAACCCCCAGAAATCAGGTGATCCCCTGTGAGCAAGCGCTTGGCGACGGTGGAGAGGAAAAACTCCCTTTTTACAGGAAGAAACCTCCAGCAGAACCAGGCTCAGGGAGGGGCAGTAATCTGCTGCGACTGGCTGGGGGTGAGGGGATAGAGAAGATGAAAAGAACAGACATGTAGAGAGCAAACAGCACGATGGAGACTCAATCTATGGGAGAGAACAAACAGATGTTAATGACCAGCAAAAAAATAAATATTTCATTGAGAATGAAGAAAGGAGTGAAGCCCAGTGCATTATTGGAGGTCCCCCGGCTGTCTAAACCTATTAGCAGCATAACTAAGGGAGGGTTCAGAGACACATGATCCCTCCCTAATTGTAGGCTAATCAAAAAGGAAGCTTTTAACCCTATTCTTAAAAACAGAGATCGAGTCTGACTCCCGAATCCAGATTGGCAGCTGGTTCCACAGGAGAGGCACTTGATACCTGAAGGCTCTGCCTCCCATTGTACTTTTGGAGATTCTAGGTATTACAAGTAATCCAGCATTTTGGGAGCATAGTGCTCTGTTAGGATAATATGGTAGTATCAGATCTTTTAAGTAAAAAGAGGCCTGATTGTTTAGAGCTTTGTAAGTAAGAAGAAGGATTTTAAACTTAATTCTAAACTCTATGGGAAGCCTATGAAGGGAGGCCAGAACCAGAGAGAAATGATTTCTCTTTCTAGTGCCTGTTAAAACTCTTGCTGCAGCATTTTGGATCAACTGAAGACTTTTTAAAGATCTTTTGGGACAACCTGATAATAAAGAGTTACAATAATCTAATCTAGAGCTAACAAAAGCATGGATCAGTTTCTCAGCATCACTCTGAGACAAGATGCTCCTAATCTTGACAATTACGCAAATGACAGAAGGCAGTCTTAGAAATTAATTTAATATATGAATTGAAAGACAGATCTTGATCAAAAATAACTCCAAGGTTCCTCACAGAGCTATTAAGAGAAAGAGTAACTGCATCCAAACTAAAAGTTTGATTTGGAAAGGTATTTCTAAGGTTTTTTGGACCAACAAGAATGACTTCAGTCTTATCTGAATTTAATAGCAGGAAATTGCAAGTCATCCAAGCTTTGATTTCCTTAAGACAGGCTTCTAACTTGGCTAATTGATTACTATCATCTGGCTTTATTGACAGGTATAATTGTGTGTCATCTGCATAACAATGAAAATGTATACAGTGCTTTCTAATAATGTTGCCTAAGGGAAGCATACATACACTAAAAACAATAGGGCCTAGCACAGATCCATGAGGAACTCCATGACTGAGCTTTGAGTTGAAAGAAAACTCATTATTGACATGAACAAACTGGAACCTATCAGATAAATAAGATCTAAACCATTGCAACGAAGTTCCATTAAGTCCATCATAGTGTTCTAATTTATCAAGTAGAATATTATGATCGATAGTATCAAAAGCTGCACTAAGGTCTAAAAGGACAAGAACAGAAACAAGTCCATTATCAGATGCAATAAGGAGGTCATTAGTGACCTTCACTAAGGCTGTTTCAATACTATGATGGATTCTAAACCCAGATTGAAACTCTTCAAGTAAACCATTTCCCTGCAGGTGGTCAAACAACTGCGTAGCAACAACTCTCTCTAAGATTTTTGAAATGAAAGGGAGATTAGAGATTGGTCTGGGGAGAGATTAGAGATTGGTAGTTAGCTAAAACTCATGGATCCAGCATTGGCTTTTTGAGTAAGGGTTTAATTACAGCCGTTTTAAAAGCCTGCGGTACATGGCCTAAAGTTAATGAAGAATTGATTATTTGAAGAATAAAGCTACCAATAAGTGGGAAGACTTCTTTAAATAACCTGGTAGGAATAGGGTCTAAAAGACAAGCTGAAGGCTTGGATGAGGAAATTATTTTGTCTAACTCTAAAAGGTCAATTGGAGTAAACTCATCCAAACAGATATCAATTGAAGGAGTTGTAGTAGTTACTGTATTTAAGTTAACGGTGGGAAGAATCTGATTGATTTTATCTCTGATAGGTAAAATTTTATTATTGAAAAAGTTCATAAAGTCCTGACTAGTAAGTTCTAAGGGAATGCTAGGATTGACAGAGTCCTGACTCTTTGTCAGCCTGGCTACAGTGCTGAAAAGAAACCTAGGATTATTCTTGTTGTCTTCTATTAATGCAGAATAATAACTCGTTCTAGCTTTTCTAAGAGATTTTTTATAAATTAAAAGATGATTTCTCCAAACTAAAAAGATTTCATCTAAATTAGTGGAGCGCCATTTTATTTCTAATTGACGAGTCTTCTGTTTTAAGCTACGAGTTTCTGTGTCGAACCAAGGGGTTAGAAATCTCTGATTAGACTTCTTCTTTTTTAAAGGGACCACCAAGTCTAGAGTCTGATGCAGAGAAGCTGTAACACTATCTACCATGCTATCAACTACAGAAGGAGCAAGGTTCAGGTTCAGGTTCAGGTTACTTTATTTGTACCCGTAGGTAGATTTGTTTTGCAGTCAGGTGACATCCGTATTTACAAACCACAATTACATTCAACATAAACACAAACACAGGCACACATGAAGCTGACTACAAACATGATAAAAATATTCAAGGCTCCATCAATCAGGATATAAGACAAAGAGATGACAGAAAAACCAGAGATAAGAGAGAAGGGTCATATTAAAAAGTTAAAGACTAGTCAAAGAGGTTAAAAACTCAAAAGTCTAAAACCCAATAAAAGATTTAGAACCCAAATAAAAAACCTACAAAAATAAGTAAATATAAAATGAAATTAATCAATGGGTAACTAAATTATGTGCAATATATTGTTACAACTTGTTCAACTCTTTGACAGCAGCAGGAACAAAGCTGTTTTTGCAGCGCTGGGTTTTACTTTTTGGGACAGCAAACCTCCGTCTTGAGGGGAGAAGCTGAAAGTGGCAGTGCAAAGGGTGAGAATCATCATTTAAAGTGGAGGTAGCAATCCTCTGTACCTGTCTGGTGTACAGGGATGTCAGGCTCAGCTGTGACTCACCAAGCAAACGACTGGACCATCTAACTACCTGATCCAAGGATTTCCTCTGTTTCCGTTTTATCTGACCAAACCATAACACTAAAGAAAAGGATAAAACAGATTCAATAAAAGCCTGATAAAACACTGTCATTATGGTTCGGTCAATTTGGAAGCGTGCAAGTTTCCTTAAACAATGCAAATGTTGCTGACCCTTTTTGCACACCCTTTCACAGTTCTCTTCAAAGTTTAAATTACTATCAATAATCGTCCAAAGATATTTGTAGGATTGTACACTTTCAGTGGTCTGGCCTTTTAGCACGGTGACTTCGTGCCTGGGAGTTTTCCTCTGTAAGTCAATAATCATATCTTTAGTTTTGTCGTATTCAGCTGCAGGTAGGAATCCTCACACCAGTGAACAAAATCATAAACTACTGGGCCGTGCCCACTTTCACCATCCTGGAGGAGACTGACAATAACTGAATCATCAGCATACTTTATAATGTGTCTGTTGTCATGTCTGCTCCGACACATGTTTGTGTACAGGATGAAGAGTAGTGGTGACAACACACACCCCTGAGGAGAGCCAGTAGAAGAGCACTTTTGGTCAGACAATGTATCATTGACCCTTACTCTCTGTGTCCTGTTGGTTAAAAAATCCAGAATCCAACCCACCAGATTATTGCTCAAATCAAATTGTTGTAGGAGCCTTTCAACTAAAATATGAGGTTGGATTGTATTAAAGGCAGAAGAAAAGTCCACAAATAAAAGCCTGGCGTGTGTCCCGTTAAAATCCAGATGTTTAAAAAGCATGTTAAACAGAGTGACAGTGGCATCCTCCACTCCTCTGTGAGGCCTGTAGGCAAACTGCAGAGGATCCAATGCATGCTCAGTCTGCTTTAGGACCTCAAATCTGACCAGTTTTTCAAAAATTTTCATTAAAATTGAAGTCAAAGCAACTGGTCTCCGTTTTAGGACAGCTGGATTTTGAAACGGGGACAACCACGGCATCTTTCCAGAACTTAGGCACATGTTGTGTCTGTAAGGACTTATTGAAAATGTAGTGAAATACAGGACTCAATTCATGTGCACAGGACTTTACCAAGCACCCACATATATTATCAGGGCCCTGACTTTTGCTCACTTTTACAGCACTGAATGCCCTTTTAATATCCTGCACATCAATATTAAAGTGCTGATTGTCTTTGAGTTTCTGTTTCAAATCTTGGGTTTCTGTGCTAAAATCAGAGGAATCAAAACGACCATAAAAACAATTAAGAGCATTAGCCAGCTCTGTGTCTGAATTAAAACCATCTAAGAACACACGATTACTGTGCTCTGTGCTCTGAAGGCCTGCAATAGTTTTCATACTGGCCCAGGCTGAACCAAGTTTCTTTGTTGCCATCTTGCTTTCCAACTCTGATTTATAATTCTGTTTTGCTCTTAAAATTTCGGACTTCAGCTCTTTTGTGGCAACCTGTAGCTCAGAAACAGACCCCTGTTTAAAGGCAAGTGCTTTCCTCTGTAAGCAAGATTTAACTGATTTTGTAACCCATGGCTTGTTGTTGGGATATATTTTGACACGTTTACGTGGAACGATCATGTCTCTACAGAAAGCCATGTATGAGCATGTCACATCCACCAAAGAGTCCAAATCATCCCCGCAGGACAGTGTGAAAACCTCCCAGTCTGTACAGTTAAAGCATTCCTGGAGGCAGTGCAATGAATCCTCTGTCCACACGTCTATGTCTCTGGTCTTCACCTTGCCTCTTCTGACAGCAGTTTTATATGTGGACAGCAAATGTACACAGCTGTGGTCTGAGGATCCTAAAGGAGGAAGGGGAAGTGATTTATAGGCCCTCTCAATGGATCCATAGCACAGGTCCAATGTCTTTTTTCGCCTGGTTGGGCAGGAGACATACTGATAAAAGTTTTTAAGTGTCTTCTTTAAAGAAACATGGTTAAAATCCCCAAGAATAAAGTTTGGAGCCTCTGGGGAAATTGACTGCAGCCGCTGTACCACATCAAAGATGGTGCTGGAGGCAGAGTCAGCGTCCGCCCTCGGGTGAATGTACACAACTGTGATGAAAAGTTGGGGCAGATAAAAGGGGCATAGCAATATGGACAGAAGCTCCCCATCGGGTGTACAGATGCGCTCTCTGACCGTGACAGATGTACAGTACTGTTTATTAATATATAAACATACGCTGCCCCCCTGACGTTTCCCTGTTACCTCTTCCTGCCGATCCGAGTGAAGTGGGGCTCCAAAGCCAACAATCCACAGGTCTGCATCCGGGTCATGCGCCGTAAGCCACGTCTCCATGTAAGCCATGACATAGCAGTTCTTGAAAGCCTTCTGATAGCATACATTCCCTTGAATTTCATCCACTTTATTTCTCAGGGATTGTACGTTCCCCATAATCATGGAAGGAAGAGGGATGTTGTTAAATTGACGCCTCCTCAGGCTAAATCTTATGCCTCCATGCTTTCCGCGTTTCCTCCTCTTGTCTCTCTTTTCATCGCTGTGTCCAGGAAAATCTCTTAAAATAAAGTCCGGCAGTTGCGGCACAGACTCGCTCACAGATGCTGCATTATCCGTGTTTAAATGCAGTAACATGTCTCTGGAATACTGTATTCTTCCCGGCATGATCGTGATTGCGCTTACCTCAGAGACAAAGAGCCGGTAGGAAAGAAGCAACAGTGCAAAAATAAGGAGGAGATCCATACTGATGGAACCAGGGAGCTCTTCGTTATGTAGTCCACAAACATTCAAGGACAAAAACGACACAGAGAATATCGTTAAAACACATTAAAGTGCGTAAAAACAGACACACAGACGTTGGACTTTTTTCACCAGCTGCGGCATGTGGCTTGCGTGAGCAAGCTGTCTATAGCTTATTTCCGTTGTGTTGACACATGGCATAGTGGAAACAATCTGCATAAATTTGGTTACAACATCATCTGAGAGGCATCTACTGTAGTAATATTTTTCTTTAGGAGCCAAATAGTCAGAAATAGTAAAATCAAAGGTTAACAGACAATGGTCTGACAGTACAGGGTTATGAGGAGACACTACCAGATTTTCTGTTTCTATGCCATATGTCAGAACAAGGTCCAACGTATGGTGGAGATAATGGGTAGAATTTCCTACTTTCTGAGAAAACCCCATCGAGTCTAATATTGAATTAAATGCCATATTAAGGCAATCACCATCTACATCTACATGTATATTAAAGTCCCCTACTATAATTATTCTATCTGATTTCAGCACTAAATCAGTTAAGAATTCGGCAAATTCGGTTAAAAACTCAATAAACAAACTATGGCAAATAAAATTGGGTTTAGCCTAAAATTGCTAAAATGCCCAATACTGAGGACCAGGCCCCCAAAGGACTGATCACGTGTTTTTTGCTTTACATTAACTAGTAATTTGGAATGGTACATTGTTGCTACTCCTCCTCCACGACCAGAACTTCTGGGATTTTGACAGTTTAAATAACCAGAGGGAGTTGATTCATTCAAACCAACATAATCCTCTTGCCCTAACCAAGTCTCTGTAAGAGATATTAAATCAATCTGATGATCAATTAACAGATCATGGACTAGCAGAGACATGAGAGTTAGAGACCAAATATTTAACAAACCGCATTTAATTTTTAAATTATGAGGAGGAACAGAGGCCAAACCATTCAGTTTAAAGGCTTCATGTTTAATTTGAGTTTTACCAACTTTTTGTTTAATCACTTTGGGATTCTTATACATTATATTTTTATTTACTTTGGAGGGAGCAGACAATGATTCTCTGATGGGGAAGACAGGGGCTAAGTTGAGGGGTGGCGGATGAAGAGGAGCTGCAGAGAGGCGTGGAAGACTGCGACTCTGCTTCCTGGTCCAAACTCTGAGTTGTCAAGGTTTTGGAATATGCACACCCCTAAATTAATACTTTGTTGCATCACCTTTGGCTGTTATTACAGCACTCAGTCTTTTTGGGTAGGAGTCTATCAGCGTGGCACATCTTGATGTGGCAATATTTGCCCACTCTTCTTTGCAAAAACATTCCAAATCTGTCAGATTGCAAGGGCATCTCCTGTGCACAGCCCTCTTCAGATCATATCACAGATGTTCGATCGGATTCAGGTCTGGACTCTGGCTGGGCCATTCCAAAACCTTAATCTTCTTCTGGTGAAGTCATTCTTTTGTTGATTTGGATGTGTGCTTTGGGTCATTGTTGTGCTGAAATTCAATTCAATTCAAATTCAATTCAAATAACTTTATTATTCCGTGAGGAACTTCATTTGTGGAAAAAGCATCAGTGCACACCTATCTTATCCACATACATACTGTAAAAATAAAGCAAAATACACACACAAGGCATATGACATAGAAACATACATAGTGTAGCATCAGCTTCTCCTCAGGCCAATTCAGGAAATCACTTTGCTTTATCTTAAAGAAATTTTCGCTCAACTCTGGTCAAGAATTGCTGTCTCTTCATCCCTCTGGTCAAGAATGCTGTGTGTCTTCATCCGGACCCCAGTGTAAACAATTTCACTTTTGTAGAGAAACTTGATAAGGATTTGCTTTTAAAGGCTTAAGTGGACCATTAACTCTTGGAGTCAAATCCCAACTAGACAGTTCATGCTGATAGTATCCGTTCGTACCAGGAACTGATACTCCTAAAAAGTCATAAACTCCTTAAGCTGGCATATATATGGTTGCCCCCTTCTGTTGGACATATAGCAGAACCTTCTAGGCTGCTCCCCTGCTCACGTTCCAAAATCTAAAAATTATTGACAGCTCAACAATACCTCCTAGTGGACATCTACAGAATATGTTTCATTGTGCCATCTGGGACTGTTAATTCTGATTGAACATTAAACTTTCTTCCAGCTCTCATTTCCCAGGATTCTAAGGACACTGTGAAGATACCTGCCAACAATGGTTTGCAATAGTTCATTAATCCTTGATTTAGATGTGAGTGCATGTCTTAGGAATGTTTTTTTTTTTCCCTCATGAGTGTTATTCAAATGAATGTTAAAATTATTAGTAAAGGTATAAATGCATGGTCACTGAATATTAACCTTGAGTCACTTAATTTAGTTAGATTTTATATTGAGTATATAATGAATTTCATAGGAACTGAATGAATGTTTTTCTGAAACTTGGAAATCCCTGGTGTGTTAGGAAAGTTCGCACTAGCATTAGTTGCAAGGTTGAGAGTAGCCGAATCCCAAGTATTCTACGCTGAAAAGGAACTGGCGAAATAACATTCAACCATCTTCTCTCTCCAGGAAGATAACAAGTCACTTATGAGAAAGCACGAACTAGCTTGCATAGAACAAGAAGATATCCAAGCTACACTTAATCAGGCGTTGAAAAATTTGGAACAAGCAAAGCAAGAAAAGCAACAACTGGAGGAAGACAATACCTCATTTCAGGAAGAAAAGGAGGAATTAGGAACCGCCCTTCGGGACAAAGAGAAGCAACTCAAGAAAGTTGAAGGTCAACTGGATGACACAAACTCCGACTACAGGAAATGTAAACTGCTCCTACGAGAAGCACAACAAGGCCTTCAGGACATCAAGGAAGACTGGAAGACTACCACAAACAAAGGAAACCAAGACTAGAAGCCATGAATAGGCCAGTTCCTTCAACAAAGGGAGGCATCCCATCATGGGATGGGGACTTCCCCGGCGCGCGCTCACCTGACCCGTTCGACGAACCCAAATGGCAACGTGAAAGACGTTTGCAAATCCTGTCCCATAGAGACCTTGATAAGATTGCTCGCCACATCACCAAATTTGACCCCTCAACCAGTGGGTCACCGGATACCAGGACTTATTTGCAAGACATTGACTACTACTTATGTAAATACCCTGATGCTAAGGTCGACGATCGCATTTATTTGATCAAGTTAACATCCAACAGGTCGGTATCAAAATTTATAGACCGACAGCCATTGGAAATCAAGATGAACCACCCAAAACTCTACGAAGCCATTGAAAAGGAGTTCTCTGATGACTGCCTACAGTCAGGGCTAGCGACAGCCCTAGCTGTGAAACAGGGTCGCTCAGAGCCACCACAAGCCTACTACCAGCGACTCCTGTGTGCATAGTTTGGATCTCAAAACTCGCCAGGGATGGAAGAAGACCGCAATTTCAAGGCTCTCTTCATTCAGAATCTCCATCCCACGGTCTGACACCACCTTGGAGTCATGGCTAACCCAAGGTCAAACTCGATAAACCAGCTAAGAGAGTTTGCACATTATGCATTCCAGAAACAACAACAAAGTAATCAGAAGCATACCGAGTCTACCACGGTGTTAGCTGTCAACACCGCATTGGACACCCTGGACCTAGAGGGCGCCCCAAGGCCAGCCCCTGTTCCAGCACCTCGGTCACAAGTAAAACCATGACAGTCCTCTAGCCAAGCTAAGTCGAGTCAGAACCCAACCAAATCTTCTACACCCAGCTCAAAGTCAACGTCACCAAAGCCTGACTACTGTTGGAGGCCAAACCCACCAGGTAAGTCGCGAGAATACGGTATGGATATGCGGGATGACAGATATTGATTTCGAGACTTGCGTAACCGTGGGAAATGGTCACCTCCCTCGTACCGCCGTAAAAACTTCGACAGAGAAGCAAGACCTCGCCCTGGTAAGTTTAGCTCCAAACCCTGGGAGAAGAAAGAAACACCCATTTTCAGTCGAGAAGACATGGAAGCTCTCAAATGTATACTTGATGAACTGAAGAGGAAAAAGGAGAAGAAAGAGGACAAGAAGCCAGATGTCCTAGCCATAAATATTGTGACAATCCCAAACGATCCTTTAGGGTTGCCACAACCCAACCATGAGGAATCTCCTACTACAAAGGGGGGGATACCGAAGACATAACTGAGCATCCTCCACTCGAGGCTCCAGAGGGGCCTGAAAACGCAATGCCACCCAGTGCCATTTTGGTAGTCCAGCTACCTGAAAAACTTCACTCGCCCGAAACAGGCGACTCCTTAATCCATGTTGAACTGCCGGTCCAACAGTTTCTGTGTGATTTGACCGAAGGGGGGTTGCACGAAAATTTTTCCTTTCATTGACCCTGGAAGATATGATGACGTATGAAGCCCTACTGGGTACCATGGCGGACATCACTCTAACGTCGCAGGACCTTTTTGACCACCTACCTGTCGCTGCTAACCGCGCGCACAAAGACTTGAAACTACAACCTTGCTTCTTAGCTATTCAACCTTTTGCACCCTCAAACAGGACTCTGTCACACATGTCGTTGGTAAAGATCTCCATTGGACCCATGACCTTGATCCATTCGGTCTATGTGTCCAATCTCAACTCAATTCCATTGCTGATAGGCAAGGATCTGCTTAACCGCTTTGAGCATCTAATAGATTTCAAGAATCTCAAACTATGGGATCAAGTTCAACAACTTCACCCAACCAATCTACCCGAAGCAACCGGATCACAGTGCTACAGTCTTGACACCTTGGACATTCCAGGAGTCACTCCACTCGCACTGCTGACCCAACCAAGTTTGACCAAAGGTGACCTTGGGGACCAGGTTGAAACGAGCACCCCTTCCCATGTCACCACATCTGACAACCCAACCCTAAATGAACATAGTTCATTCCTTTGCACCCTAAAGCCAGGGGCAGCCGACGATGAGTACTGCCCCCAAGTGGTCAAAGGACTGGCTGTCCAAAGCTCCCACGTAGAAGATGTGGTACTTGCTCTCTGGGCTCATAAATCCGTGATCAGCCAGAAACTTTTCGGTTCTCTGCACGAGAAATACCCTGACCTTCTGGTCACTAACAAGTCTTTTTGTTTCCCTGCTGGGGCCAAATCAAACAAAACATTGGTTGCCACAGGTATCTGTGCCGTCCACCTTCAGTGGAACCACAGACTTCTAATTCATCCTTTCTTGGTCGTTCCCGACCTGCCACATGCGGTCTACATCGGCAGTGATCTTCTTATGACACTCGGCGCTCAGGTTGGTACCATAAACAATGCTTTATGGTCTCTCACCCCAGTCCAAGATGCCCACTCTACACCAGATCTCGACGCTCTAAAGTCAGGCCAGACCATCTCTGAGGCCTGCCAGGTATTGAACACTCAACACTGTCTCATACCTGCTAATGTCACGTGCTACCCGGTCCAACTATGCATTCAGACCGGACAGAAACTCATGCATCCGCAAGCATTTTTCCAGCCGGTTCCTTTGTTTGATAATCTAGGCTTAACTTTGGAGGCCACGCCCCTTTTAAGCCTAGACTCTAGAACCACCACGTTGCCGGTAAACAATCCCACAGCAGAGACCATCATCCTGCCCAAGGCCACATTTCTCGGCTGGCTCATCACCACTGACTTTCACGATTTTGAACTGACCGTCCCAGTGTTAGGTGGCCTCCCTTACTCCCTTTGGGCCGACTCTCTTGAACCTACAGTCATGTACACTAAGCCTTCTAAGGCCATCACCCTTGTGTCAATGTCAACCCCTGACAAACAGTCAGTGGGACAGATTGACTTGACCAACGATGACCAAATGCTTGTCCTCACCCCACGATCTCAAGTAACCACCACACAGACCCACATCGTTGGAAACCGGTGGCTTGTTAACACCCCAGTGCAACCTGCTACCGTCACCTACGACCAACATGACACGTTTTCCCAGATCAGACTTCCCTCCAACACTTTTTGGGTTCAAGTTCCTAAAGGCTCACTCTTTTTTGTTGGCAATTTGGCCCTGTATCACCTCAACACTGACCAATACAACAGCAGTGTCAATGTGTCCGATTTCTTCTCTAAGCAAGCGCTCAAACTCAGCTCTGAGATCGTGGATAAAGTCACTCTTGAAGGCCCTCAAGTCGTTGACTTGGCTTCAATAGGGAATGAGCTCCAAGTCCTTGAGCCAGACCTAAACCACTACACCATCCCAGTTCGCACTCCTGGTCTGTACCAGATGCAGTGCTCATGTGCCTGGTCATTTATGGGTACCTCCTGACATTTGCCATAGCCGGTACCTACTTCTGGCAAACTAGAGCCCTCCAGAACCAAGCCAACCATTTGGCTATTAGTACTAGGCGTAGTTTCAGACGCCAAGACCTAGACTCGAGTCCCAACATTGAGAACCTATTCCCTGAAAAGGAGAATCTTGGTCTAGATGAACTACCCATCAAAATTGCAGAAGTGGAACCATAAGTGGGTCTGCTAAATGGACCCCATGTGAACCTCCCTGAGTTACCTCAATATTGCTTAGCCTAAACATCTACCTCAAAAATAAGCAATAATTTTTGTTTGTTTTGTATTCTTCATTTTGATCTTTACTCCTAGAATTTTTGAATTTATATGCATGCTTATATACAAACATATATATTTCTTGCACTCTATTTTGATTGTGGTGCACAACTCAAACTATTTTTGAACAATTCTAATAGCTGCTTTGTTGTAAACAAAAACATTTACCTCAGGTATGTAAAACTACATACTTTTTATCTTTGTACCTTTGTAACCAGAATCTTTTTTTTGAGTCATTTCAAGACATATACCTTAGCTTAGTACTTTAGACAATTTTACAATTTACATTTGTCCATATTCAAATTATCTTTGGAAATTCCTGGAAGTCTTTCCAGTAAACCAAATTCAAAGATCTCTACTTAGCAATAGATACTGTTTACATGCTAGTGTGTATGGACATCAAAGCCTTTAGCCCAGTATTTAGGTCAAGTGTTGCCAAGGAGACACAGCTGCCATGGATGTGTACCAACGGTGACCGACATTCACCATTGTTACAAAGGGGGGGATATGTAGCATCAGCTTCTCCTCAGGCCAATTCAGGAAATCACTCTTCTTTATCTTAAAGAAATTTTCACTCAACTCTGGTCAAGAATTGCTGTCTCTTCATCCCTCTGGTCAAGAATGCGTTGTGTCTTCATCCGGACCCCAGTGTAAACAATTTCACTTTTGTAGAGAAATTTGATAAGGAATTGCTATTAAAGGCTTAAGTGGACCATAAACTCTTGGAGTCAAATCCCAACTAGACAGTTCACACTGATAGTATCCGTTCATACCAGGAACTGATACTCCTAAAAAGTCATAAACTCCTTAAGCTGGCTGATATATGGATGCCCTTCTGTTGGACATATAGCAGAACCTTCTAGGCTTCCCCCCTGCTCACATTCCAAAACCTAAAAATTATCTACAGCTCAACAGTATCTCCTAGTGGACATCTACAGAACATGTTTCATTGTGCCATCTGGGACTGCTAATTCTGATTGAACATTAACCTTTCTTCCAGCTCTCATTTCCCAGGATTCTAAGGACACTGTGAAGATAATCGCCAACAATGGTTTGCAATAGTTCATCAGTCCTTGATTTAAATGTGAGTGCATGTCTTAGGAATGTTTTTTTCCTCATGAGTGTTAGTCAAATGAATGTTAAAATTATTAGTAATGGTATAAATGCATGGTCACTGAATATTAGCCTTGAGTCACTTAATTAAGTTAGATTTTATATTGAGTATATAATGAATTTCATAGGAACTGAATGAATGTTTTTCTGAAACTTGTGAGTCAGCTATTTCTAACCAATCACCAGGCTGCCTCTCTGTTGGATAACACCCTTGCATTTGATTAGCTATTCACAGACAAAGAAATGTTCCCTCAATGGACAAAAGCCCATTCAAACTCCTCCACTGGGTCTTGACCCGGTGGAGGAGATAGGAGAGATGGTGGCTAAACTGTCATCTCTGCTGGAGTCCGAGTTCCACCCTATGCAGGACATACTAAATGCACTGAGGAGCTCATTTAGCAGCAGACTACATCATCCTAGGTGCACAACCGAGAGGTTTCGCAGGTCCTTCCTACCTACGGCTGTCAGACTGTACAACCTAAGCAGGGCTGCTCACAGAGATAGCAAAAAGACGTGACAACCTAATAGTTTTGAATGCAAAAGACGCAATAGACTTACACAATGGTCCCCTCCGGTATACAACTAGGAAAATACCGGTCGCTGTGGAGGGTGAGAATATGTATGGGTACATAATCATACCATGTAGGATAACTAAGAAGACGGTTGTGCTGTTTCATTCCATCTAGCTACAATGCTCCGCACTGTGTGTGTTTATATATTTACATATTTATTCCATCTAGCTACAATGCTCCGCACTGTGTGTGTGTGTGACGATGGAGTGTCACCACTGTATGACTTATTGTATGTGTGATTGTGTTGTATTTGTAATATGGTAAATGTTATTATGATTGTCTGTAAAGTGCACACATTATTTTGGGATCTGTCTTTGTTTAATTTTGAATGCCCTTGGGAGATAATTGTTATGGTTAAGTAATTTGGTAAAATAATTGATAATGATTTATTTCACATACCTTTGCCAGCATGCTTCCTGTGGGTGTCCGGGCAAAAGACTCCGTTAGGGGTTGAGGGCCATTTATAGGACACCAGCAGGAAGGATGCATGTATGGTAAGTTAGAGGAGTGGTTTAGCTTTTGTAAATAAGGGTTTGAACTATTTATTGAATTATTTATATTGTTATTTATTATATGTTATTTATATTTACATTGTATATAGTTGGGGAAGTATTTATGATATTTTTAGAGATTAGTGGGTATGTGTAAACAATGGAAATGTTTATTGTTTTTCCTGGGGGCTAATCAGCCCTAATTATCTCCAGTAGTATATAACAGGTGTTGGGTTTAGAGTAGTAGTTGCAGAGTTGATCTTCAGTCTTGCAGTTGAGAGTTTTGCTGTAACTTTGTGGATTGTTGATGAAGGATCGTGGCGGATATTTTGGAACTATTTACATGTAAGATTATTGAAATAAAATCAGAAAATTGGAATTTAAACTCTGGCCTCGCATCGCCGCTGTTACCTTGTGACATTTGGTGGCAGTCAGTGGTCCGTTCCCAGGACATCATAGCGTTTGGTGGACGGAAGGACTCATGGCGAGAAGGAAAGTGAGGCAAGAGGAGCAGTCTGACCTGGACGCAGGTATGGCGGCTGAGGACCTGGGAGTCAGCGGACTGGGCTAGCTCGAGGAGCTAACGTGCCTGGTGAAATCTCTGGTGCGTTCGCTGACTCTCAGAGATCGCCAGATGGAGGAGGAGGCCGCTCTTCAGGAGCAAAAGTGGCAGACTGTGGAGAATCACATTCGTTGGATGGAGTCGCAGGTTGCAGAGCTGAGAGAGGAGTATGGGAGCCGGGCTGAGTGTAGTGGTGACAATGGCGCTTCGGGGGAGGACCCCAGGGTGACGGCCAGTCGGGTCGGCCCGCAGGAGGATGATTTGCCGCTGCAGGTGCAGCCAAGGAGGCCACGAACGCACCACGAGCCCAGGCTGAATCCTCTCTCTCCCGAAGATGACATCAAGCACTACCTGGCGACGTTCGAGAGGATCGCTACAGTCTGCCGCTGGCGTGAAGAAGAGTGGGCTATTCATCTAGCTCCTCTGCTTACAGGTAAAGCGCGGAGCGCATATGTTCTGATGGACATTACAGACACGGACAATTATGGGAAATTGAAAGAAGCTATTTTAAATAAATATGAAATCACATCCGACACATATAGGAGGAGGTTTCGGTCCCTGGACATTCATCAGGACGAAACCCCTCGTGAACTTTATGTACGTTTGAAAGACCTGTTATGTAAATGGATTAAACCAGAGACCTTAACTTTAAAAGACATTATGGAACAATTAATTTTGGAACAGTTTTTGCGGATGGTGAACCCGGAACTGGGAAGTTGGATACAAGAGCAGCACCCAAAGACTGCAGAGGGCGCTGCTCGTCTGGCGGAGGTTTTTCTGTCGGCCAGGTCTGAGAGCAGGAGAACTACTTTCGGCTGTGACAGCTCTTTCACCTCTTTCAGGAATAAGTTTAATGAGGGTAAAAGGGGTGGTCCAGCTCAAGTTAGACATTCCAATTCCAGACAGATTTTAAATGGCAGAGATAATAGAAGCAAAAAGTCACGTGTTGTGTCTAATAAAGATATTCGTTGTTATCAATGTAATGAAATCGGTCACACACAATACTCATGTCCTGCCATAAAAAAATGAGAAACCATCATTACTGTGCTCAGTTCCAAGACCTACTTTGTCAGCACCAAGTCATGGTGAAATATATAAAATTTAACGTTCTGCGTAATGGTCAGTGTGAAGAGTGTCAGCAGCTTGGTCATCAGCAGCAGCTTGCTCTTCAGGAGACACATCAGCTCTTAATTTGTGCGACGGAAGTGGATGAGGAGAAAGAACAGTCCTTTCCTACAAATGTGTCAGAGTCTTATTTGTTTCAAGTGTCTCATTTACAGGTGGATCAGCAGAGAGAGTTAGAGGCACTATTGGATCCAGAATTGTTTCAGGAGACACCTGGTTTCACCACGTTGGTGCGTCATAAGGTTAATTTGAAAGAGGAAGCTGTTCCACGTAGAAAATCTTATAGGATCCTGGAGCGATTGGTCCCAAAAATGAAGCAAGAAATTGACTTGATGTTGCAGCTGGGAGTGATTGAGGAGTCAGTCAGTGAGTGGTGTAGCCCGATTGTGCTGGTCCCCAAAAAAGGATGGCTCATTAAGATTTTGTATTGACTTTAGATACCTTAATTCAGTATCTAAGTTTGAGTCATACCCCATGCCCCGGATTGATGAACTGTTAGAGAAAGTGGGCAGGGCTAGGTTTATTTCTACTCTGGACCTATGCAAGGGGTATTGGCAGGTGGCATTGGCACCGGAAACAAAGGAACTTACAGCCTTTAAAACACCTTATGGCAGTTTCCAGTTTAGGATCATGCCATTTGGCCTTCAGGGGGCACCTGCAACTTTTCAGCGGCTTATGGACCAAGTTTTAAGAAGGGTATCAAATTTTGCGGCTGCCTATCTGGATGACGTGGTCATCTATAGTCAGACCTGGGAAGAACATTTGATACACCTTAGGCAGGTCCTTCAGTTAATTAAGAGGGCAGGACTGACAATCAATCCATGCAAATGTGCGTTCGGACAGCAGCAGGTGGAGTACCTGGGACACGTGGTTGATCAGGGGGTTATTAGACCACGAGTAGGTAAAGTGGATGCCATCCGGACCTACCCTGTGCCCACCACTAAAAAGAAGATACGATCGTTCATGGGAATGGTAGGATGGTATAGTAAATTCATCCCCCACTTTGCTGAAAGAGCAGCAGTGTTGACTGACCTCACTAAGGCTTCGGCACCAAATAAGGTAAAATGGGCAGAGGAGTGTGACAGAGCGTTTGAGGATCTGAAGAGGGCTATTTCTGGGGAGAAGGTTCTCTACAGTCCAGACTTTGCTCGCCCGTTCATTTTACAGACAGATGCTTCGGGAGTTGGCATTGGAGCAGTACTTCTCCAGGAGGAGAGGGGAGAGAGACACCCAGTACTGTTCTTGAGCAGTAAGTTGTTGGACCGGGAGACAAGATACTCTACGGTAGAAAAGGAATGTCTTGCCATGAAATGGGCAATAGGGTCTCTCAAGTACTATTTATTGGGGCGTCATTTTGTGTTGGAGACAGATCATCGGGCCCTACAGTGGTTGGACAGGATGAAGGACGTAAACAGTCGTCTCACAGGGTGGTATGTGTCCCTTCAACCTTATAATTTTACTGTTCGGTATGTGGCAGGGAAGACCAACCTTGTGGCAGATACCCTCTCAAGAGTACATGACTCATAGAGTACTGTACTTTCAGGAAAGGGGGGAGGAAATGTGACGATGGAGTGTCACCACTGTATGACTTATTGTATGTGTGATTGTGTTGTATTTGTAATATGGTAAATGTTATTATGATTGTCTGTAAAGTGCACACATTATTTTGGGATCTGTCTTTGTTTAATTTTGAATGCCCTTGGGAGACAATTGTTATGGTTAAGTAATTTGGTAAAATAATTGATAATGATTTATTTCACATACCTTTGCCAGCATGCTTCCTGTGGGTGTCCGGGCAAAAGACTCCGTTAGGGGTTGAGGGCCTTTTATAGGACACCAGCAGGAAGGATGCATGTATGGTAAGTTAGAGGGGTGGTTTAGCTTTTGTAAATAAGGGTTTGAATTATTTATTGAATTATTTATATTGTTATTTATTATATGTTATTTATATTTACATTGTATATAGTTGGGGAAGTATTTATGGTATTTTTAGAGATTAGTGGGTATGTGTAAACAATGGAAATCTTTATTGTTTTACCTGGGGGCTAATCAGCCCTAATTATCTCCAGTAGTATATAACAGGTGTTGGATTTAGAGTAGTAGTTGCAGAGTTGATCTTCAGTCTTGCAGTTGAGAGTTTTGCTGTAACTTTGTGGATTGTTGATGAAGGATCGTGGCGGATATTTTGGAACTATTTACATGTAAGATTATTGAAATAAAATCAGAAAATTGGAATTTAAGCTCTGGCCTCGCATCGCCGCTGTTACCTTGTGACAGTGTGTTTATATACTGTATATATTTATATATTTACTCCATCTAGCAACAATGCTCCACACTGTGTGTGTTTATATATTTACATATTTATTCCATCTAGCTACAATGCTCCGCACTGTGTGTTTATATATCTACATATTCATTCCATCTAGCTACAATACTCCACACTGTGTGTTTATATACTTATATATTTATTCCATCCAGCTACAATGCTCCGCACTGTGTTTATATATTTATATATCTATCCCATCTAGCTACAATGCTCCGCACTGTGTGTCTATATATATATATTTATATTTATATGTACATATGTATACTTGCTGCTCTTGTTTTTTTCTCTTGCCTTCTGATTGTTGCTCTGAGTGTTGCTATCCCTGTGCTTTTGCAATCCTGGAATTTCCCCATTGTGGGACTAATAAAGGCTTATGTTATCTTATCTTATCTTATCTTTATGGAAGATAAGTGGTCCCTCTTGCTGCCAGTCACACTTTTATGATATCAGAAGCATGACCCTTTAAAAACACAGAGGGAGCCGCCCTAGTCATGTTCTTCTGTTGTCTTTGCAGTCTTTTGAATCATTGCTCTTCTGTTGTTTTTAGTCTAAGGTGTTCTGTGTGTCTGAACCTTGTCAAGTCCTGCGCTAGCTTTCTTAAATCGCCTTTTTATAAGCTTTGTCGGTTTCCTGGTAACTGAAGAGAAATTATTCTTTTCCTATGAGCTCACCTTTAAAGAAAGTTAAACTCTCAAATCCTTTTTCCTTCACCTCAGAAGCTATTCTTATCCTATTTGAATGTTTTTTCTTGGACTTTTTGACTTTTCATGCAGTTAAAGTGGATTTTTAATTTTCCTGTTTTAAAGTGAACTGATAGAGATTTTTGGACTTTCTTTCCCTGCTCATCCACGTCTGACCTCGTCAAGAAACCAGGAGTTCGTGGGTGAAACTGACTAAAACCATTTTTCCTTCAGCCTTTGGGTTTTGTCCTGCGGGCCGGGGACACAATAAATTTGGACTGGCTGCCAAAGGACTTCACGCCTGCTCCGGGGCCAGCCTTCACTCTGTCGCTGGCTCCTGGCCGCATGCCCCATGGGAGCCCCCAGCCGAGTCTACGCTTCTCACAGCTGTGAACAATCTGAAAGCCAACCAGCAGTTGCTTTCCCCCTGTGTTCCGAACGCTGTCTGGAAGAGCCGCTGAGCCTTCCCAAACAATACCACCGGCTGGCGCCAACCACCGCTGATTACCTGGACCTACAGCTGTTCATAAATGGGAGTCTCACTTAGGGGGAGTGAGACTTAGGGGGAGTGAGGGGGACGGTTTAACTCTGTCCCCTCGCACACCCACTATTAAATAAATAAATAATTCCTGTACCTTATTACCCTATATTTTATTAAATATCACTACAATAAAATATAAAAACATACAATAGATGGTATAAAGCTACATATTAAAAGGATTTAAAAATAGTAATAATAAATATGAAAATGAGTGAGTGAGTCAGCTGTTCATGAGTCTAATGGAAGTTGGTACAAAGCTCGACATTGCTCTACTGGTCTTGAAGGTGAGTGATCTGTATCTGTGGCCTGAAGGTAAAAGAGTATATTGGCTGTGGAATGTGAGTGGAGTCTGAAGCTATCTGTGTTCCTTTTGTTTTAGTCCTTCTGTTGTAAATGCTAGTGATTTGTTCCTGTTCGATTATCTTGTTACTCAATGTGATGATCTTATGTATTGGTTTGCGATGGATGTTGGGCAGTGCTCCGAACCTGACTGTGATGTTGAAAGTGATTATGGATTTAATAAAACATTTATAAAAAGCTGTTAACACTGACTGATGCACCTGGAGTCTACAGAGTTTCCTTAAAAAAAAAAAAGAGGTGTTGCTGGCATTTACAGAAAACAATTTGCATGTTCTGTTGAAAGGTGTGTCTGTTATCAATCATGGTCCCAAGATATTTATATGACTCCACTCTTTCTATTTGTTGATTGTTTACTGATAAATTGGGGACAATAGATGGTGCTTTGCGGAAATCAGTAACCATTTCTATTGTTTTTGATGTATTGAGATCTAGGTGGTTAAGTTTGCATCGTTCTGTGAAGGTGTTAATTTCAGTCTGAAGTAAGTGCTGTGAGTTGGTGGTGTCCATGATCACCGTGTCATCAGAATATTTAATGTATGCTATGTCCGGGTGCGTGCTCCTACAGTCATTTGTGTAGAGTGTGTAAAGAACCGGTGATATTACAGATCCATGTGGAACTCCTGTGGAAATTGTTATGGATGAGCCGATGTGACCATTGATTCTGATCCTCTGTGGCCGGTAAGATAGGAATGAGAGGATCCAAAGAACCAGGTGGTTACTCTTCATCTTCAGCTTTCTAGCAGAAGCCTGAAGGTTTTGTGCCAACACTGACTGATATTTGGAACTGTTCATAATTCCCTCCACCTTGACTAAGGCCCCACTTCCAGCTGAAGAAAAACAGCCCCAAAGCATGATGCTGCCACCACCATGTTTCGCTGTAGGTATGGTGTTTTTTTGGTGATGAGCAGTGTTGTGTTTCAGCCAAATATACCTTTTGGAATTATGGCCAAAAATTTCAACCTTGGTTTCATTGGACCATAACACATTTTCCCACATGCATTTGGGAGATTTACAATTGTGTTTTTGCTAAATGTAGCCAGGCTTGGATGTTTTTCTTCGTAAGATAAAGTTTCCATCTTGCCACCCTACCCCATAGCCCAAACATATGAAGAAGATGGGAGATTGTTGTCACATGTACTAAGCAGCCAGTACTTGTAAGAAATTCCTGCAGTTCCTTCAATGTTGCTGGCGGCCTCTTGACAGCCTCCCCGACCAGTTTTCTTTTCATCTGTTCATCAATTTTGGAGGGGCATCCAGTTCTTGGTAATGTCACTGTTGTGCAATATTTTCTCCACTTAATGATGACTGTCAACACTGTGTTCCATTGTATATTTAATGCTTTGGAAATTCTTTTGTACCCTTCTGTTGACTGATACCTTTGAACAATGAGATCCCTCTGATGTTTTGGAAGCTCTCTGCGGACCATGGCTTATGCTGTAAGATGTGACTACAAAAATGTCAGGAAAAGCCTACTAGGACAGCTGAACTTTATTTGGGGTTAATCAGAGGCACTTTAAATGGCGGCAGGTGTGTGCTGCCACATCCCCAGTTACAGCCACATCCCCAGTTACAGTATAACAGGGTGTGCATATTAATGCAACCAGGATATTGTAAGTTTTTTATTTTTTATTTTTCCCCTTAAAAGGTTTCAGTTTGTTTTTAATCGGGTTGTACAGGTTATAGGTCACATTAATGGTGGAAAATGTTTTGAAATGATTTATCTTGGTCTCATTTTTTTTTACATCACAAAAACCTAGCATTTGAACAGGGGTATGTAGACTTTTTATATCCACTGTATATACCAAGTTTGGTGACCCTAGCTTTACTCATTGTACAGTAAAAAGGCATAGGGAGTGTTAACGTTGACCTTTTGACCCCAAACCCATAGTCAGAGGTCAGGATCCCAAGGTGAGTCTGTATACCAGGTCTGGTGGCCCTAGCTTTACTCATTTTTTAGTAATAGTAAATGTAGCATTTACCATTTATCATAGTGCAACTGCAATGTTAACTTTGAACTTTGACCCCGTGACCTCAAACCCATAGCGAGGTCAGGGTGTAAGTCGTCCAAGATGTGTATTAGATACAGCTACTGTATCAATTTGAAAAGCCTACATAATTTCCTTCAGTAGTTATTGTATTTCAAAGATTTAGGGAAAAATCTGTCCTCTGACCTCAAGATCATCTGATGAGAGTGAAATTGCAATATGCACATCAACAGAATATATCAAACCCTGGTACCAAGTTTCAAAACAATCGGAACAAAACTGTAGGAGGAGTTGATTTCACAAGACAGTTACTGTCTATGAAGTGAGGTGAAACAGGAGGTCATAGGTCAGGGGCTACAATTCCTGCAAAAATCATCCAATCAGAACCAAACTGCAACATGCACATCATCAGTGTATATCAAACCATGGTACCAAGTTTCAAAACAATTAGAACAAAATTGTAGGAGGAGTTGATTTCACAAAAGTGGGACAGACGGATGGACAGACTGACCCATAACATAATCCCCTGGTCTTTGCACAAAGGGCTCTTTGACCCCTTGGGCTTCGACCAGGAGAGGTGGGGGGGGGGGGATGAGATAAAGGCTGTGTGTGTGTTTTTGAAGAGAATTGAATGTTTTGATACTTTTTCGACAATCACATAATCGACAGATGTATTTCATAAGATTAAAACCTACAAAAACACCATTTTTCAGTCAACGACCCCTTTAAAGATAACAAAATGTATCAAAGGAGAAAAGAAATTAATCAATTAAAAAGTGTAACGCTAATTAATAATTCAGTTTTCCTTTGCTATTAATATTTATTAACTTTATTACGTAGCGTTTCTTTTTAACACTGCATTTTGATTTAAGATAAGATAAGATAAGATAAGCCTTTATTAGTCCCACAACGGGGAAATTCCAGGATTGCAACAGCACAGGGATAGCAACACTCAGAGCAACAATCAGAAGGCAAGAAAAAAAAGCAAGAGCAGCTAATATACATATGTACATATTACTATAAATATATATATATACACACAGACACACAGTGCAGAGCATTGTAGCTGGATGGAATAAATATGTAAATATATAAACACACACAGTGCGGAGCAATGTAGCTAGATGGAATAATATGTAGATATATAAACACACAGTGCAGAGCATTGTAGCTAGATGGATGAAACAGCACAACCGTCTACTTAGTTATCCTACATGGTATGATTATGTGTCCATACATATTCTCACCCTCCATAGCGACCAGTATTTTCCTAGTTGTATGCCGGAGGGGACCATTATGTAAGTCTATTGCATCTTTTGCATTCAAAAAACTATTAGGTTGTTACGTCTTTTTTGCCATCTCTGCGAGCAGCCCTGCTTAGGTTGTACAGTCTGACAGCCGTTGGTAGGAAGGACCTGCGAAACCTCTCGGTTGTGCACCTAGGATGATGTAGTCTGCTGCTAAATGAGCTCCTCAGTGCATTCAGTATGTCCTGCATAGGGTGGAACTCGGACTCCAGCAGAGATGACAGTTTAGCCACCGTCCTCTCTCCTATCTCCTCCACCGGGTCAAGGCGCTGCCCCAGGACAGAGCTAGCTTTCTTGATCAGTTTGTTCAGTCTCTTCCTATCGGCTGCAGTAACGCCACTGCCCCAGCAGACCACTCCAAAAGTGATGGCTGATGCCACCACTGTGTCATAGAATGTCTTCAGCAGCGCCCCTTGTACACCAAAAGACCTGAGTCTCCTCAGTAGGAACAGCCTACGCTGTCCCTTCTTGTAGAGTGCGTCAGTATTGTGTGACCAGTCTAGTTTGTTGTTCAGATGAACACCCAGGTACTTGTAGGATGTCACCATCTCAATGTCTGTTCCCTGTATATTTACTGGTGCTGCGAGGGGTTGTCCATGCCTGCGGCAGTCCACCACCAGCTCCTTAGTTTTCCTCGCGTTGATCTGGAGGCAGTTCCGATGGCACCAGTCCACGAAGTCCTGGATAAGCCCTCTGTACTCAGCTTCATCTCCATTGGAGATGAGGCCAACGATCGCAGAGTCATCAGAGAACTTCTGTAGATGGCAGTGTGTTGTGTTGTGTGAGAAGTCCGCAGTATAAAGAGTGAACAGGAAGGGAGCCAACACCCAGATTTGATTTGTTTTCAAATGTACTTTAGTTGAACTTCAACAAATATATAATAATGAAATACATTCTCTGTGATGGTTTGCTCTGGCTGCTTATCATCCTCAGCTGCACGCACACCTGCTCCCCATCACAGCCAGGGCTATTTAGACCGCACTGCCCTCGGATCAGTGCGGAGTCGTCTGTCTCCATTCCTGATGAGACCTACACTCGCCTTCATCCTCGTTCCAGAGTCTTCTTGCCTCAGTCTACCCTCGTCTTCGTATCTCGTCTCCTGTCATCCGTTGTCAGGAAGGATCATCACCACAGCTCCAAGTAAGCCCTCGCTCAATTCACCTTTGTCTTCACTCGTTCCCCTGTGCACAGGCAGAGATCCATGGCGGCAGACCACTCTCCCTCCTGGCAGCGGACCGAGCTGCACCGCACTTCCCCGCACTCTCCAACCACCTCCAGCTGCAACTGGGACAGCGGGCACTGTCTTCCTGGCCGGAGTCACCGAGCTGAACCTGAGCCTAACACCATCTCTACAAACAGGTTGCCAGGTTGCACGGTGCTCTGCTCACCCCCAGCTGCTACACTATCACACACACACACACACACACACACACTAATCACAATAAAGATAATTGTATCTACTTTTGAGTCTGAGTCTGCTCTCTGGGTCGGTAAACCATGTCAGTACGACTCTGCCAAAGTGACCCAGCACACAACGCGCTAGTGCGCAAAGTCAACAATCTGGAGGCTCGAGTAGATCAATTAGCTTACCAACAGCAGATCATCCTTACTCAGCTGACCCGTATAAGTGATCGGTTGGATCGCCTGGCAGGTCCCCAGGCTTTCCCTCCGGCCCCAAGTAGCGCCTCTGCTCCCGCTAGCTCCCTACCCGGCCAACCCGCGCAGGCTCCCACATCCCAGCTTACACCAATCCCCACTCCCACCCTCTTTAGTGGTAAGCTAGGGGAGGCCAGGGGGTTTGTTCTCCAGTGCAAGATAGTTTTTCAGCGGGTGCCTGGGGACTTTCCCACAGACCATAGCCGTATCGGCTACATTGTCAACCTCCTGGGAGGGCGAGCGCTAGCTTGGGCGTATGCAGTAATGGCTAGGGCGAATTACGCTAGCTTGACATATAACCAGTTCGTCAGCGAGTTCAACGAGGTGTTCGACCACTCCAACCGAGACAGTGTGCTTACCTCCTGGCTGTTAAACCTGAGGCAGGGAACTAAGTCCGTAGCAGACTATGCTGTCGATTTCCAGGTGGTGGCCACGGAGGTGGGGTGGGAGGACGCCCCGCTATGCAGTATTTTCATCAGGAGCCTTAGCCCTAGCCTGTGGGATGAGCTAGCCCGCTTAGAAAAGCCAAGTAGGCTAACTGAGCTGATTTCCCTAGCCATTAGCCTTGATAACAGGCTAAGGGAGCGGGCAACTGAGCGTAAAGCTTCCGGTCACTCAGGCACCCAGTACTGCCGCCCCCTACAGTCCCCCATATTGGCCCTACCTCCCTCTGATTCCCCGGATGCCCCGGAGCCAGTGGTAGTAGGACAGTCTAAGCTGCCATTAGCGGAGAAACAGCACCGCCACGAGCTGGGGTTGTGCCTCTACTATGGGAGCAAGGAGCATGAGGTAGCGTCATGTCCCATACGGCCAAAAGAGGGAGTCCGTGCATCGCAGTAGGGGGACTCACGGACTCACCTCGATCTAATCCCCTCTAGGTTTCTCCTTCCTATCTGCTTCATTCGTAATCAGACTGAAATAGCCACACACGCCTTGATTGATTTGGGGGCTGAGCAGAGCTTCATCTAGGGGAAAATGGCAACACGGCTGGGGCTCCCCTGTCAATCGTTAAAGACCCCACTCAAACTCATTGTCCTGTCTAAAGCCCCTCTTGCCGTAGTATCTCAACAGACTGCCCTGGTGTCAGTCATTGTGTCTGGTGATCATCGGGAGGAGCTGAGGTTATTCCTGCTGCCGGTTTCCTCTTCCCCGGTAATCCTCGGCTATCCCTGGCTCCGACTTCATAACCTGTCTATTGACTGGCGCTCTGGGAGCGTGGTTTCATGGAGCTCATTCTGCCTCAGTGCCTGCCTGCAGTCCGCTGCTTGCTCGCCATCCGTGCCCCTGGGTGCCCCCATCAACCCCCCTCCCAACTTGTCCAAAGTCCCTCCGGAGTATCACGACTTGGGAGCCGCCTTCAGTAAAACCCAGGCCCTATCCCTCCCCTCTCGCCACCCATATGACTGCGCGATCAATCTCCGTGCTGGAGCCCCGCTGCCGTCGTGTCGACTCTACAGCCTGTCAGCACTGGAGCGGGAGGCTATGGAGGCCTATATTAAGGAGTCGTTAAACTCAGGCATAATCCGGCCTTTGTCCTCGGTGGTGGGGGCGGGGGTTTTTTTGTGGCCAAGAAAGATGGCTCGCTGAGGCCATGTATTGACTTTCGGGAGTTAAATAATATCACCATCAAGGACAAGCACACCCTTCCCTTAATTAATACGGCGTTCGATTCCCTCTGGAGGGCCTCCTGGTTCACCAAGCTGGACCTCCACAACGCTTATCATCTGGTGCGGATCCGGGAGGGCGACGAATGGAAGACGGGCTTCCGGACCCCTAGCAGGCATTTTGAGTATCTGGTGATGCCGTTTGGGCTGACCAATGCCCCAGCCGTATTCCAGCGCCTCATTAATGATGTGCTGAGGGACTTTTTGGGTTCATTCAATTTTGTCTATTTGGATGATATCCTGATTTTTTCTCAGTCCTTGGATGAGCATCGGGTGCATGTGAGGCGAGTATTGCAGCGGCTCCTGGAGAACAAGCTCTTCGTGAAGGCCGAGAAGTGTGAGTTTCACACCTCCAAGACATCTTTCCTTGGGTTCATCATCTCCCACAATGAAATCATCCCGGACCCCGACAAGGTAAAAGCGTAGATTGGCCCACTCCTTCCTCCAGGAAGCAGCTCCAGCAGTTTTTGGAATTCGCCAATTTCTACCACCGCTTCATTAAGAATTATAGTATTATTCCTCTTCCCCTGACCCATCTTACATCTTCCAAGGTGCCCTTCCGGTGGACGGAGGAGGCAGCAGCGGCCTTTGCTGAGCTCAAGGGTAAATTCTCTTCCTCTCCCATTCTGGCACAGGTGGATCCCGCCCTTCAATGCCTGGTAGAGGTGGACGCCTCGGACTCGGGGGTTGGAGCTGTGCTATCCCAGCGCTCCCCGGTTGATGGCAAGATCCATCCCTGTGCGTTCTTCTCCCATCGTCAATCTCCGGCAGAGCAAAATTATGACATCAGTGACAGGGAACTCCTGGCTGTCAAGCTCGCACTGCAGGAGTGGTGCCATTGGTTGGAGGGGGCCTCCCAGCCGTTCGTCGTCTGGACGGATCACAAGAATTTGGAGTACCTCAGGACGGCCAAACACCTGAACGCTCGCCAGGCCCGCTGGTCCCTGTTCTTCGGACGCTTCGACTTCACCATCACCTACCGCCCCGGGTCCAAGAATACCAAGCCGGACGCCCTGTCCAGACAGTTTGCCCCGGATGCTGTGGAGGTGGCAGAGCATCCTATTCTCTCCCCGTCATGCATCATGGGCGCCCTCTCATGAGGCATCAAAGAAAATGTCCTGAGAGCGCAGGAGGCCGAGGTGGACCCAGGCGGGGGGCCAGCGGGGAGACTGTTTGTCCCATCTGCCGTTCGGGGCGAGGTGATCCATTGGGCCCACTCTTCCAGGTTCCTGTGCCACCCGGGGAGGGCTCGCATGGTGGCGCTCCTTCAAAGGACATTTTGGTGGCCTTCACTCCAGAAGGATGTCAGAGAGTACATCTGCGCCTGCCCCCAGTGCGCCACAGGCAAGATGTCCTCTTCTCCTCCGGCCAGTCTGCTCCACCCTCTCCCCACTCCCGGCAGGCCCTGGTCCCATGTGGCATTGGACTTCGTTACCGGTCTCCCACCTTCTAACCACCACACTATAATTCTAACATCGCAGACAGGTTTTCTAAGGCCGCTCACTTCGTTCCCCTACAGGGGCTGCCTACAGCAAGGGAGACGGAGGATCTTCTTGTTCAGCATGTGGTGAGATTACATGGTATTCCCCTGGACATCATCTCCGACCGGGGACCCCAGTTTATTTCCCAGGTGTGGAGGTCCTTTTGCAACGCCCTTGGGGCTACAGTGAGCCTGTCTTCTGGATACCACCCGCAGCATAATGGACAGTGTGAGCGGGCGAACCAGGAGTTTGAGGCTGCGCTGCGGTGTGTCGCCACCGCCAACCCGGCGTCATGGAGCACCCACCTCCCATGGATCGAGTATGCTCATAATACTACCATCTCTTCAGTGATCGGTATGTCCCCGTTTGAGGCCTCGCTGGGCTACAACCCCCCGTTGTTCCCTGAAGAGGAGAAGGATATCGCCGTTCCCTCCATCCAAGCCCACCTGAGGCGCTGCCGCCAGCTGTGGAGAGCGACCTGGACCGCACTACAACGCACAGCAGAGCGCAACTCCATGACCGCTAATCGTCGCAGGATGCCGGCCCCTTCCTACTGGGTGGATCAGCAGGAATGGCTATCTGCCAAACATATTAACCTGAAGGCGGAGGCGAGGAAAATGTCTCAGTGATTCATTGGGCCTTTCGCCACAACCCGTATCATCAACACTGTGTCTGTGCGCCTAGCTCTCCCCCCCCCCGCATCTGTCCAACCTTCCATGCCTCACAGGTGAAGCCTTTATGTTCCAGCCCTCTGTGTCCCCCTCCCAGGTTTCCACCTCCGCCAGTGGTGGTCAACGGTGACCCAGCGTGGAAGGTCAATGCCATCCTGGACATCTGCCGCCGGGGTCGCAGCCTGCAGTACCTGGTGGACTGGGAGGGTTACGGCCCGGAATGGAGGTCCTGGGTGCGTCCCTCCTTCGTGTTGGACAATCAACTCATCAGGGACTTCCACCGGACACACCCAGGTAGGCTGGATTGGCGACCGAGAGGCGTCTCGTAGGGGGGGAGTACTGTGATGGTTTGCTCTGGCTGCTTATCATCCTCAGCTGCGCGCACACCTGCTCTCCATCACAGCCAGGACTATTTAGACCGCACTGCCCTCGGATCAGCGTGGAGTCGTCTGTCTCCATTCCTGATGAGACCTACAATCGCCTTCATCCTCGTTCCAGAGTCTTCTTGCCTCAGCCTACTCTCGTCTTTGTATCTCGTCTCCTGTCATCCGTCGTCAGGAAGGATCATCACCACAGCTCCAAGTAAGCCCTCGCTCAAGTCACCTTTGTCTTCACTCGTTCCCCTGTGCACAGGCAGAGATCCGTGGCGGCAGACCACTCTCCCTCCTGGCGGCGGACCGCGCTTCCCCGGACTCTCCAACCACTTCCAGCTGCAACTGGGACAGCAGGCACTGTCTTCCTGGCCGGAGCCACCGAGCTGAACCTGAACCTAACACCATCTCAACAAACAGGTTACACGGTGCTCTGCTCGCCCCCAGCTGCTACACTATCACACACACACACTAATCACAATAAAGATAATTGTATCTACTTTTGAGTCTGAGTCACTCTCTAAGTCGGTAAACCATGTCATTCTCAGAGTAATTAAGATGAAGAATCACACAGTAAGTTATGCTTTACAAGAATTAAAAAACTGAACCATCTCAATGTTCAACATTGTAACTACAGTACATACAAATATTAAGATAAGATAAGATAAGATAAGATAAGCCTTTATTAGTCCCACAACGGGGAAATTCCAGGATTGCAACAGCACAGGGATAGCAACACTCAGAGCAACAATCAGAAGGCAAGAAAAAACAAGCAAGCAAGAGCAGCTAATATACATATGTACATATTACTATAAAATATATATATACACACACACACACACAGACACACAGTGCAGAGCATTGTAGCTGGATGGAATAAATATATGAATATATGAACACACAGTGCAGAGCATTGTAGCTAGATGGAATAAATATGTAAATATATAAACACCCACAGTATGGAGCATTGCAGCTAGGTGGAATAAATATGCAAGTATATAAACACACACAGTGCGGAGCAATGTAGCTAGATGGAATAATATGT
This sequence comes from Pholidichthys leucotaenia, assembly GCA_020510985.1. Classification (NCBI taxonomy): domain Eukaryota; kingdom Metazoa; phylum Chordata; class Actinopteri; order Cichliformes; family Pholidichthyidae; genus Pholidichthys; species Pholidichthys leucotaenia. Next base: position 353,316,389 of record CM035842.1, on the reverse strand, counting down.
AGATATATAAAAACACAGTGCGGAGCATTGTAGCTAGATGGAATAAATATATAGATATATAAATATAAACACACCCAGTGCAGAGCATTGTAGCTAGATGGAATAAATATGTAAATATATAAACACACACAGTGCAGAGCATTGTTGCTAGGTGGGATGAAACAGCATAACCTTCTATTTAGTTATCCTACATGGTATGATTATGTGCCCATACATATTCTCACCCTCCATAGCGACCGGTATGTTCCTAGTTGTATGCCGGAGAGGACCATTGTGTAAGTCTATTGCATCTTGGGATGATGTAGTCTGCTGCTAAATGAGCTCCTCAGTGCATCCAGTATGTCCTGCATAGGGTGGAACTCGGACTCCAGCAGAGATGACAGTTTAGCCACCGTCCTTCTCTCTCCTATCTCCTCCATCGGATCAAGGCGTTGCCCCAGGACAGAGCTAGCTTTCTTAATCAGTTTGTTCAGTCTCTTCCTATCGGCTGCAGTAATGCCACTGCCCCAGCAGACCACTCCAAAAGTGATGGCTGATGCCACCACCGTGTCATAGAATGACTTCAGCAGCGCCCCTTGTACACCAAAAGACCTGAGTCTCCTCAGCAGGAACAGCCTGCGCTGTCCCTTCTTGTAGAGTGCGTCAGTATTGTGTGACCAGTCTAGTTTATTGTTCAGATGAATACCCAGGTACTTGTAGGATGTCACCATCTCGATGTCTGTTCCCTGTATATTTACTGGTGCTGTAAGGGGCTGCCCATGCCTGCGGCAGTCCACCACCAGCTCCTTAGTTTTCCTCGCGTTGATCTGGAGGCAGTTCCGATGGCACCAGTCCACAAAGTCCTGGATAAGCCCTCTGTACTCAGCTTCATCTCCGCTGGAGATGAGACCAACGATCGCAGAGTCATCAGAGAACTTCTGTAGATGGCAATGTGTTGTGTTGTGTGAGAAGTCCGCAGTATAAAGAGTGAACAAGAAGGGAGCCAGCACCGTTCCCTGGGGGGCCCCCGTGCTACTGATGATCGTGTCGGAAACACAGTCCCGGGTTCTCACAAACTGAGGCCGGTTCGTGAGGTAGTCCAGGATCCATGATGACAGGTGCTGGTCCACCCCTGCGCGCAGCAGCTTGTCCTTCAGGATCATCGGTTGGATGGTGTTGAAAGCACTGGAGAAGTCAAAGAACATGATCCTCACCATATTCCCGGGCTTCTCCAGGTGGGACAGAGAACGGTGAAGGAGGAAGATCACCGCATCCTCCACCCCAATGCCATGCTGGTAGGCGAACTGGAGTGGATCCATCGCTGGTTCCACCAGGGGGCGGAGATGAGCAAGGAGCAGTCTCTCCAGGGTCTTCATCAAGTGGGACGTCAAGGCCACCGGTCTGAAGCTGTTCAGGTCTTTGGGGTGGGAAGTTTTTGGTACAGGTACCACACAAGATGTTTTCCACAGCTGTGGTACCCTCCAAACACATAGTCCATTTCTGTAATATTTGTCTAATTTCAACTGAATAGTAGTATACCTGCTCATTCTATAATTTTCTTAGCCCCTTTCTCATGGATGGAGCTTGTCTCAGCTTCTTCATTTGCTGAATTTCACCTAAAGTTATAAAAACTGTATGAGTAGACTGACTATCCAAATAAACTGATACTTTTTTAATATTTTTTAGGTTATTTTCTTTTCCTCCTTTAATATTATTTATGATTTTTTATGACCTTCTTCCCATATTCGTGTTTCATTGTGCAAATGTTAAGTGAGCGCAGCTGTTGACTGGCATAGGCTCTCAACTATTACGACCCGAGCGCTGGGTTCTGATCGCGCTTGGGCTAAGTTCAACTTGCTGCCGGCCTTGACAGCTGTGGGCTGTATTCTGGTCTCACCGGGCTCTTATTGTGAAGGTGCTCGGCGGGGCTTCCGCCTGTCAAGGCTAGTCAGCTGTGTGTCATTACTGCTCGTTAGTGTTCGCCTTCATAAAGTGGGCACTAGCGACAGTAATGTTGCAGGAGTATTGTCAACATCTTGTCAGTTATGGTCTACACCTCGTCAAGCTTTGTCAGAGCATCGTTAGACCTTTATGTCAGGTTCGTGATTTTCATGTCACAGTTTAGCTCGTAGTGGCTGGGGTTAGCCCTGCGAGCCCATGTATTGATTTGTGTGTGTTTTTGCCGAGAGCGGCTCACAGTCTTGTCCTGTCTTGTGTGTGTTAATAAACCATCATCGCAAAACTCACTGGTAGACTCTTGGCGTCTTATGGTGATCCGCGAGGATCACCGCATGACAGTATACTCCTGCCAGGACGTCTGAACGGAGACGCCACACTGAGACGCCTTTTCACCAGAGTTTGTGCCTTAATTAGACTGTTGTTCTTCCCTGTCTGGGTGTCTATTGCTGGGAGAATGCCGTCATCCAGGGGCCGCGGTCGGCGCCTGGGCAGAAAGCTAGCGGAGGCTCTGGAGTATGTGGACGGTACTCTATTCACCGCTATGCTGTACGACACTCCCAGCGACATACGCTGGCACCTGAACTGCGCTGAGGATCTTCTGGACAATCTTCCCCTCGATTATGACGATCACCCGGAGGTGATAATGAGGAGAGAAGAACTCGCTACGCAGCGCGAGATACTTCGTGGGCTGGAGGAGGAAGAGAGAAGGAAGCAGAGGAGGAGGCATCCTCGCTCCCCGCGTTGGAGTCCCGATCCCGTCCCGGAGCTGGTCCAGGAGTGTGTGCTGTCTGGGGGCCGACGACGACGTCGGCGCAACGGCGCAGGCAACCCTCAGCAGAATCCCCAGCTGGATTCGCTGCCGGCGAAGCCCGTCAGCGAACCTCTGAGAGCGGCTCCACCTCGTCTTTCCAGGGGGCCCTCTGTCGCCATCCAGCGGGGAGAAGGAGGAACAACGTCCCCTACAGCAGGAACTATCTCTGCCCTGGGAGAAAGGCAAGTGCATGATAATTTGTTTCTTAATTATGATCTGCTTTGTCTGACTCCTGGGGGTGGAGTTCGGGGTTCGCAGCCCCCCGAGCTTCCTCCACCTGCTGTAGAAAAAATTATTAAACCTGCTGCCTCTGTGTTCCCCCCTGTCGAGCGGTCCGCGACGCCAGGCCAGAATCGTCGGATGAAGAGGGGGCCTGCTGTGCTGGAAAGCCTGGATCCGGCCCTGCAGCCACGTCGTGGACAGAGGAGAAGAGCGGACTGCGGCCCGGAGCCTGAGCCGACGAAGAAGCGTCCCCGGGTCTCCTCGCTGGAGCGGTCCGAGCCAGTGGGTCGAGGGTCCCCTGCCCCCACGCCATACGGGTCATCAGCGTGGACAGCAGCGTGGGAGGAACCTCAGGCTGCAAATGACATCCTACCAGCTGTGGAGCCCGACACAGCTGAGTTCGAGCCTGCTGACGAGAGTCGCCGCCCTGAACCTGCATCGTCAGAGTCCTGGGTGGCAACAGAACCAGAGTGCAGGCAAGTGCTCCCTCTTTTGTCTCTGTCCCCTGTGTTGGAGCATTTTTGCCTGCCTCTCGGGGAGGTGAGTGAGGAGCAGCTGCCTGCTGTGCCTGAGCTTGTCTCGCTGGGTTCTGTTGCTACTGGTGATTCTGATCCCGGTTTTCTTGTTTCTGAGCCTTGTTGCAGTGTCGCCGGCGTGGAACGAGTCGGAGTCACTGGGTTGGAGGTCCCAGGTTCGGGGGTGGAGATCGTCAGCGGAGCTGCACCGACCCAATCGGGGTCCATCGTGCAGGCTGCTGTGGCCCAATTGGGGTCCAACGTGGGTGCACCAGAGGCCCAATCGGGGTCCGCCGCAGGTGCGGTTCTGGCCCAATCGGGGTCCGACGTGGGTGTGTTGGAGGCCCAATCGGGGTCCATCGCAGGTGCGGATCTGGCCCAATCGGGGTCCAACGTGGGTGCACCGGAGGCTCGATCGGGGTCCACCACGGGTGCGGTTCTGGCCCGATCGGGGCCCGACGTGGGTGCAGCTGGGACCCAATCGGGGTCCAGCGGAGGTGCAGCGCCTGCGTGGTCCGTGGACGGGGGAGGAGCTGCAGACCTTTCACCGTCGAACGGATTACAGGCTCATCCTGGTCATCTGTCCCCTCTGAGTCACTTCCCCTGTGCATCATCACCGGGGGCCGTGGGGGCTCCTGTTCGCTCGCCCCGGCTCTCCCGAGTTTTGTCCTCGTCAGGGAGGCCGCCACGGGTTGTTTTTCCCCAGGACTGGTGGCTGAGGGACACGGGTCGGCCGCCGGAGGAACTGTTTCGCCGGTTCGGCGCCTCGGGTCGGCCACCCGACGTGTTGTGTGTGTCTTCAGGCAACCTGGTTCGACCACCGGAGGAGCAGACATGCTGGGCATGGGACTCTGGTGAGCCGCCTGGTCACGCTCCGGCTCCTAAGACCACCCGCCGGCTGTTGGACGCGGGGAGACCACCTGAACTGTTCCTGTGGCGCTTGGTCTCTGCCGGTCAGCATAAACTGTCGGGGGGGTAGTGGTTTTCTGGGTTAATCCGTCAGTGATTGTTCTGTTTTTGTTTTTTGTTTTTTTTTTTCCCCCTGGTCCTTGCTGTCCTGTGCATTTTGTGTAAGGGTTATGTCTTGCAGTTGCCCTAGCATGTGTTATGTGGCCTTGTTTTTCCTCTGTATTTTGTCTGATTTTTTTTTTTTAATATTTGTTTTTTTGTCATAGTCTTGTGTTTAATATTTCTGACCCAGTAGTTCTGGTTTTTTGTTTCCTCCATGTGCATTTTTTGATTTTGTCTGAGTAGTTGCTCTTGTCATTGTCCTGTATGTTGTTTTTTCTTGTCTCTGTTTTGTCTTTGGGCTTGGTCTCTCTCCCTCCGCTCCTACCCCCGGCCACCCACCCTGGGGGGTGGGGGGGGCAGGGTGGTCCTTGGGGCGTTCTGAGCCCGCCCGTGGAGGGAGGGTACTGTTACGACCCGAGCGCTGGGTTCTGATCGCGCTCGGGCTAAGTTCAACTCACTGCCGGCCTTGACAGCTGTGGGCTGTATTCTGGTCTCACCGGGCTCTTATTGTGAAGGTGCTCGGTGGGGCTTCCGCCTGTCAAGGCTGGTCAGCTGTGTGTCATTACTGCTCGTTAGTGTTCGCCTTCATAAAGTGGGCACTAGTGACAGTAATGTTGCAGGAGTATTGTCAACAGCTTGTCAGTTATGGTCTACACCTTGTCAAGCTTTGTCAGAGCATCGTTAGACCTTCATGTCAGGTTCGTGATTTTCATGTCACAGTTTAGCTCGTAGTGGCTGGGGTTAGCCCTGTGAGCCCATGTATTGATTTGTGTGTGTTTTTGCCGAGAGCAGCTCACAGTCTTGTCCTGTCTTGTGTGTGTTAATAAACCATCATCGCAAAACTCACTGGTGGACTCTTGGCGTCTTATGGTGATCCGCGAGGATCACCGCATGACAGTAACAGAAATCAAGATAGAGTCTGGTGATAACAGTCCGGGACTGAGTTAGTGATGCAGTAAATTCTGTAACTCCGTTTTTATGGAGAGAAATAATGTGAATGTTAAATAATGCACATGATAATTACAACGCATACAGTAGTTAAAATAAGGTGAGCACAAACACAGGCAAATGTATCCATAAATCTATCTTAAATTATAAAACTAATCAATTCCTATTTCATCGATTTTGTGGCATAGGATTGGTATCTTCAGTAAAGTTCCCCCATAGGGCTGTGATTAAGTTCATTTTACTTTGAATTTTAATTCTTCCATGGTTATCTACACCCTACTCAACATTCAGCAGATTCCTTTCACTCCATTTCTCTGTGATCACAAGTCATTCCTTACTCACCTGACCCAGGCTCTGCTTCCAAGTCAACCAAGTGCCAGCAGCCCCGACCCCGGCGGTCACGGTGATCGAGGCGCAGGCGCAAGCGGACGCCCTCACTGGGCAGCCAGGTGACCGGGCGTAAAGCAGGGGCCAGGGCGGAGTGGGGGTTGAAGTCCCGTCCTCCTCGCAGTCTCATGCCCTCACAGCCCAGCACAGGAGGGAGAAAACATCACACTAAACAAAAAGAGAGGACACGTTTAAGAATATGTTAATATTCTTATATAATAGTTAATTTATTAGTGCATTCAAAAAAAAAATAAGTAGACTTTCATATTTTCAATATCTGTCATACTGTTCTTAAAGTTGCCTATTTCAAGCCTTTTTTGTTTTAAAGTGACACCCTGCCAAAAATCAAGTTTTTCTTCTTGTTAACATGCCTGCAACATGTTTTTTAGGATTTAAAAGACATATCAAGAGCAAAATCACTGAAATGTGTCATGTTTCATTTTGTTTGTTTTTTTGCAGTCAGGACTCTCTAGCGTAACTAAAGTTCCCCTCCAGACCAGTTATCATTTCTAGACAGCTGCTTTGAAAACCTGACCCAAATTAAGATGAGTTTTAGCGTTAAACTGCTTTTAAGGACTGATGCAGTTTCAGTCATTACAAAATCATTTTAGTTATTACAACTGGGCATGTCCTTCAACCAGCTGGTCTTTATATCATGGGATTTATTCTGTTTAATGTAGCACTAGCTACCATTAGCCTTGTGGGATGTGGGTGGGATTATTCACAGATCCTGCTGTTTGAAGAAGGAAAAGTGAAAAGATTTTGACACAAAACTGCAAGAAAATGAGAGTTTTTTTTTTTTTAATAGAAAAAGGGCATAAGATACCATTTTAGACCATGTATATTTGTTTTTATAGGGGATTTATATCCACTGGAGTGCATTTTTAAATATCGTTTATGCTATAGCTCTTTGAATTAAATTACTTTTTTTTAGATACACTCCTATTTACCTGTGGGCAAAAGAACAAGGGGTTCATTCATTGGTATAGGGCTCAGTAACCTATTCTATGTCAACAACCATTTTGAGGAATTTTTGGACTAAGAAAAAAAAAAAACATCTGCATGGAGCTGTGAAACATATTTGAGCCTTAAGATTAACAGCATCCAGTATAAATTATAAATAAGAGAGCAACCTCTCTTGCAATTTGCAAATGTTCTTGAATTTTATTTCTTGTTAATTTTGGATGTTTTTTTGCTATAAACTTGTCCTTTTTCACATATATTTTTTAGTTTATTCTCATACATTTGTTATTTTTTTGTTGTAAATAGGTGGATTTTCTCATAATATTTATTGCTTTTCTTGCATAAATTTGCAAAAGTTTCTTAAAAATTTGTGAGGCTTTTGAGAGTAATTTTCTTGCAGCTTTTTTTCTTGAAAGGGGTCACTGGGTCACTGAATAGTTGTGTTTTGTTTTTTTTTAAGTTTTAACCTTCTGAAATGTGTCTGTTGTTCATTGAAAAAATATCACTTATTTTTCTTTTAAAAAAAATAAAAAAAAAAAAGCAAAAAGCTTTTATATCATTTCTGTGTCTGATTAGCCATTTTGACTCTTCCGGACTTGGCACGGAACGCCATAAAATGGGAAACCCAGCTCAGCATCATCCTTGATACCCACCTACTGCTCTATTGGCCAGCATACTGTAGTTGTCTGTCATGTAGCTAACAGAAGTTTGTTTACCAAGCACGGTTTATATTAATTTTGTTAAATTTTAAAGTCAATGAGTGAATGCAGTGTTGAATAGATAGATCTTTAGTGATTTTTTGAATGCTGAGTGTGACAGGGAGCTTCTTACGGTTATAGGGAGTGAGTTCCAGAGGGTAGGAGCAGCAATGGACAACTTATACTTGGTACTTAGTCTGGGGGAAGGGAGGGTGTAGAAGGTTGGCATCAGTAGAGTGGGGTGTGCATGTATTGATGGAGGAGCTCAGTGAGGTAGGGTGGGGCCAGGTTATTGAGGGTTTTGTAAGTCATGAGGAGGATTTTGTAATGGATTCTCAGGGGATTGGGGAGCCAGTGGAGCTTGTAGAAGATGAGGGTGATGTGTTCACGGATACAAGTGTGGGTGAGAAGGCAAGCAGCAGAGTTTTGGATGTGCTGTAGCTTGTTTGGGGGTTTTTGATGGTAGTCCATATAGGAGGTTGTTGTAATAGTCAAGACGAGCGGTGATAAAGGCGTGCATGAGAGTTTCAGCAGCTCTTGGGTGAGGGAAGGACGGAGGCGGGCAATATTCCTTAAATGGAAAAAGGCTGTTTTGGTGATGTGTTTAACATGTTTTTCAAAAGAAAGTGTCTGGACAAAGAGGGTGTCAAGGTTACAGATTTGGGGAGAGGAGGAAATTAGGGAGCTGTCAATGCTGAGGGTTGTGGGTGGAGTTGAGAAGAGACTGTGGACCAATGATAATTGTGGTGTAATCTAAGTATTACATATGTGGAGCCACTAGGGGGCGACACAGACCGGATGTTGTCAGGAGTACAACAGGACGGATGATAATATGGCGGAGTTCGTGTGTTGATGTGCTCCAGCCAGTCAATAAAGGAGGCTCCGTGTTCACCCAAAGCAGCAGTCTTTATTTATAAAAGAACCCAACACAACATGGTGTCAGAAGCTGGTGCGCTTTGAGGTGAGAAAAGTCAGCTTTGCAACCAGCTAGCGGCTATGACGGACAAAGTTCAAAGAGCTGCAGCTGCGCCAATTGATCCAGTAATGGCGGCGGCTACTCCAGCGGCAACCTTCACCATTAAACCACCGGAGCCCTTCGACTTTGCGAGACCCCAAGAGTGGGAAAGGTGGATAAGACGTTTTGAGCGTTTTAGACTGGCAAGTAACCTGAATAACTCATCTGAGGCAAACCAAGTTAATACGCTGGTTTATTGCATGGGAGATGAGGCTGACGACGTGCTAAGAGGGCTCGAGCTAACGAGTGTGCAGCGCCAGCAGTACGATGCCGTTAAAACAGCCTTTGATAGACATTTCGTTCCCAGAAAGAACATGATTTATGAACGAGCAAAATTCAACAAGCGAGTGCAACAGCCGGCAGAACCAGTAGACTTGTTCATAACAGCACTCTATGCACTGGCAGAAAACTGTGAGTACGGTGCACTTCACGATGACCTTTTAAGAGACAGGCTCGTAGTTGGTCTAAAAGATTCGTCGCTGTCAGAAAGAATGCAGCTTGACAAAGATCTTACCCTAGCTAAAGCTATAACAATGGCAAGACAATCTGAAGAAATAAAACGACAACAAACTGACCTAAGAGGTGAAACTAGCGTTAACAGAACAGCCGTGGATGCGGTACACATCAGAAAAGCCAAGCCAAACAAGTTCATAATCAAGGAACAAAAACAGATTAAGTCCTCAAGGCCTCAGCAGACAAAACAAGACAGTAAAGTTTGTTCCAAGTGTGGCAAAGCACCAGCACATGCAGCAGTACAGTGCCCAGCTAAAAACGCGGAATGCCATAACTGTAAAAAACGTGGACACTATATTAGAGTCTGTAGGTCCAACCCAACTGTGAATGAGGTCACTGACAATGCAAATGGACTTTTTCTGGGTGAAGTGGATCTAGGGGAGGATCCATGGCTGGCAGACATAAACGTGAGAGGAAATAAAGTGACTTTTAAGTTAGATTCCGAAGCGGACGTCACAGCGGTTTCTGACCAAACATTTGAAATCTTCAAGAAGAAAAATGAACAGTTGGAAAAGGCACAAAAACCACTCTACGGACCGGGTGGAACTGCACTAACCGTGTTGGGGTCTATGACAGAGACTATTACATACGGTGACAAGAGCGCTACTGAGAAAATCTATATTGTCAAAAATCTGCGCATGGCACTACTGAGTAGAACAGCTTCCGTGAGACTGAAACTAATTGCCAGAATTGACACTATAGACCAAGAGACAGTGAGAAAAGCGTACCCCAAGTTATGCAGTGGACTTGGGCTCGTTCAAAAGCCATACACAATTAAACTGAAACCTGATGCTAAGCCCTTTTCGCTCAAGGTGCCAAGGTGTGTGCCACTGCCGCTCATGGGTAAAGTGAAAGAAGAGCTCGAGAGGATGGAAAAGTTGGGAGTCATCAGTCGCGTGGAGCAGCCAACAGATTGGTGCTGTGGCATGGTTGTAGCTCCCAAAAAGGACAAAGAAAAGGTGCGTATCTGTATGGACATGACACCTTTAAAGGAGTCAGTGTGTCGCGAAAGATACATCCTCCCGTCTGTGGACCAAACGCTAGGCGTGCTCACAGGTGCTCAGTATTTTTCAAAGCTCGATGCAAAAATGGGATTTTGGCAAATACCACTGTCTAAAGAGTCGGCCTTTCCCACCACATTCATTACGCCATTTGGCAGATACCACTTTAACCATTTGCCATTTGGTATTTCCAGTGCACCTGAACATTTCCAAAACATGATGGTGACTGAGGTTACAGCGGGTCTTGACGGAGTCGTCTGTCACATGGATGATATCCTGGTCTGGGGATCCACCAAGGAGCAGCACGACGCAAGACTGCACGCTGTCTTGAAGCGCGCGGAGAAAGCCGGCGTTACGTTGAATATGTCAAAATGTGAGTTTGGCAAAAGAGAGGTTAAATTTCTTGGGTTTATTGTTTCAGCAGAAGGAATGAGGCCAGATCCAGACAAAACCCAAGCTGTTCAGGACATGAAAGAGCCAAGCAACGTGAGTGAGCTCAGGAGCTTTCTCGGAATGGTGAACCAGCTGGGGAAGTTCATTCCGAACCTTTCTGAAAAGGACAAACCATTGAGAGACTTGCTTTCAACAAAGAACATGTGGTACTGGGGGCATGAACAACAAAATGCGTTTTGTAATCTCAAACAAGAACTGTCCTCTGCTTCTGTATTGCAGCTCTATGACCCAAACAAACCACAGAAAATATCTGCAGATGCCTCTTCATACGGATTGGGGGCAGTCATGCTACAGAAGGAGAGAGACGTGTGGTCACCAGTTGCTTACGCTTCTCGATCATTGACACCTACAGAGCAGCGCTACGCCCAGCTGGAAAAAGAAGCGCTGGCTCTCACGTGGGCCTGCGAAAGATTCAATGACTTTATCCTGGGTCTGCACTTTGAACTAGAAACTGATCATAAGCCACTAGTGAGCCTACTGGGAGGACAAGCTTTGGATGCGCTTCCACCGCATATACAGAGATTTCGTATGCGCCTAATGAGGTGCTCATACACTATAAAGCACATCCCGGGCAAAAGTCTCACCACTGCCGACACGCTCTCACGCTTACCGCTCACAAACAGTGTTACTCACACAGACACAGATCTTATGGAGGACACTAACATTTATGTTGACTCTGTGCTAGAGGGACTCCCTACAAGCAGCAAATATCTTGCAGATCTCCAAGAGCAACTGCAGTCCGACAGCGTCTGTTCACAAGTCATGAAATACTGCACAGAAGGCTGGCCGGATCGTAACCAGCTACAGGGAGCGGTGAAGCACTACTGGTCTGAGAGAGCCGTTTTGAGTGTGCATAACGGACTACTACTGAGAGGCACGAGGTTAGTTATCCCTGCTAACATGAGAAATGCAGTTTTGGATAAGATACATGAGGGCCACCAGGGGGTGGTTAAATGCAGAGAGCGCGCCCGTCAGGCTGTATGGTGGCCAGGTTTAAGCAACCAGATCAGTGAAGTTGTACTCAAATGTAGACAGTGCATACAGGAAAGAGTTAATGTGAGAGAGCCTTTAATGCCCACAGATTTACCAGAAAGGCCATGGCAGAAGTTGGGAGCTGATTTGTTCACGCTACAAGACAAAAACTACCTGTTATTAGTGGACTACTTCCCTAGGTATATAGAGATTGCCCAGCTCAGCCCAACTCGCTCTGCCAATGTCATTGTGCATTTAAAATCAATGTTTGCACGTCACGGAATACCGGAGATACTGATCACGGATAACGGCCCGCAGTTCGCAAGTCAGGAAATGGAAGACTTTGCAAAGGAGTACTGTTTTGAGCACGTGACCAGTAGTCCCAGGTACCCCCAAAGTAACGGTGAGGCAGAAAGAGCTGTCAGAACAGTCAAAAACCTAATTAAGAAAGCCAGTGATCCATACCGAGCACTGTTAGCCTACAGAACCACAGCGTTGGCAAATGGCTACAGCCCAGCACAGCTTCTCATGGGGCATAGGCTTCGTACCACCCTGCCAATGCTTCCAGAGGCCTTGCAGCCATGCGTGCCGAATCTGCAACAAATTCGTCACGTGGAAAAGGAGAGACGGATGAGGCAAACAGAATGTTTCAACAAAAGACACAGAACGAGAGATTTGGATAAACTGTTACCCGGAAACTCTGTTTGGATTACAGATGCAAAAGCACAGGGCACAGTGACATCTGTCCACAAAACTCCACGGTCCTATGTCATTAGTGGACCACAAGGGACAATCAGGAGGAATCGCACTCATCTTGTGCCTATGTCGATACCAAAGACTGAGATGGAACCACAACGGACCCAGTCAAATGGAAAAGACACTCCTACAGAAACTGTTTCTGAGCCCAATGCACAGGAAACACCAGGTGTTGTTAGAACCAGGTCTGGTAGAGAAGTGATAAAACCAAAGAGACTGGATCTGTAGAGTTGCACGTTAATATTTGTGAAAACAGAGTTGAGTTCTGAAAATGCCTTCTTTAAATAGAAAATAAGAGGCCTTTGCATAATATGTTCTTACATGGCAACAGTGTTGGAAAAAAAAAGAAATGTTATAGATTTGTAAAAGGGGGTGATGTGTTAAATCTATGCTGTCATAGTTAGTTGACAAAAGGGAACGGAAATAAGAATGTATTTTATGTTTTCAGCTAAAAGGGGTCAACTTGGCTTCAGTAAGGGGGATGTGGTGTAATCTAAGTATTACATATGTGGAGCCACTAGGGGGCGACACAGACCAGATGTTGTCAGGAGTACAACAGGACGGATGATAATATGGCGGAGTTCGTGTGTTGATGTGTTCCAGCCAGTCAATAAAGGAGGCTCCGTGTTCACCCAAAGCAGCAGTCTTTATTTATAAAAGAACCCAACACAACAATAATGACTTCAAATTTGTCACAGTTCAGTTGTAGAAAGATGAGTTGGAGTCATGATTTTATTTTGCCAATGCAGTGTGTCAAAGTTAGGTGGGTGATAGTGGAGATGGACTTGGTGGAGAAGAGGAGCTGGATGTCATTGGCATAACAACGGAACTGGGAGACTGTGGCGGTGGATGATGTCTCCAAGAGGGAACAGAGAGAGGGTAAAGAGGAGGGGGCAAAAAATGATCCTTGGGGGACACCTTGAGGTAGGGGAGCAGTGGGAGAGTTGCAGATGTTGATGGAAATGAATTGTCTGTCAGAGAGAGATAATCTGAACCAGCTGAGGGCAGTGCCAATGATATTGAAGATGGTTTCCAGTAGGGTGAGAAGGATGGAGTGATTGATGGTGTCAAAGGCGGCAGAAAGGTCAAGGAGAATGAGAATGTTAATGTTTCCACCATCAGAGGACAGGAGGAAGTCATTTATGATTTTTAAGAGGGTAGTTTCAATACTGTGATGAGAGCAGAATCCAGACTGAAACATCTCATACAGGTTATTGACAGAAAGGTAGTCTTTGAGTTGAGAGGCTACAACATGTTCCAATAATTTAGACAGGAAGGGTAGGTTGGAGATTGGTTGAAAATTATTAGGGATGTCAGAGCTGAAGACAGTTTTTTTTTTTTTTAAATGGGGGTGACAGTGGCGATTTTGAGAGATGGTGGGATAAAACTGGTAGACAGGGAGGAGTTTATTGCTGCAGTGATTAGAGGGGCAAGAGTGGGAAGGCAGCCTTGCTTGACAAGGTGGGAAGGGATGGGGTCCAGGGTGCAGATCGCAGTTTTCATTCCAGTGATGAGTTTGGAGAGGTCTGCAGAAGAGACTGGGGAGAACTCGGAGAAGGTTTGACTGGGTTGGGGGGGGGGGGTGTAGTTTGGAGAGGAGCTGAAACAGTGATGGTTAAGCTGCAGTAGATATTGTCTATTTTAGTTTGGAAGGAAAAAAGGAAGGAGGTGCACTTGCTATCTGTGAATGACTTGGAGTTGCTGTCCCGGGGGTTTAAGAGTCTGTTGATATTCCAGTTGAGTTCTTTTGGTTTTCCAGAGCCAGACTGAATCAGATTAGAGTAGTAGGTGGATCGGGCATGGGAGAGAGCATCTTTGTATTGCAGCAAATGATCTTTGAAGGCTTTGAGGTGAACTATGAGTCCAGTTTTTTTTACTACATCTTTCCAGTTGTCGAGCATGGGTTTTTATCAGGTAGCGATTGGGGGTGTATCAGGGAGTAGAGTGAGTGAAAGAGACTGTTTTGGCTTTGATGGGTGCAAGCTGGTTAAGGCAGGAGGAGAGAACGTGGTTGCAGTATTGAGTGAGGTCAGTGGGGGTATGGAGATCAGTGAGGGGGAGATGAACATTTTTCTGAAAGGGAGGAGGAGAACAAAGAAGGGGAAAGAGAATTTGTTTTGCGGAACGTGACTGTGTGCTTTTGCTTTGGCAGCGGGATGGGAGTGGTAATGGTCATGGTGATGGCTGGTCAGAGATGGTGAGGTCAGATCCAGAGAGATGGCTGATAGAGAGTCCTGTAGAGCAGAGAAGGTCCAGGATGTGACCATGGTTATGGGTGGAAAAATTGACATGTTGGTTGAAGCTGAAGCTGTGGAGTAGTTCAGAGAAGTACTCCATAGCAGACAGCCACAGGTATGGGTTGACGACGACGCCGAGGACACAGTCCAAGGACGGATAATTTTTTCACACATAAGGAGTTGTTCAGAACTCCTTATACAAAGATATAGAGTGATGATAATCAAGTTAGTGGCGGTAATGCACCTGTAAGCTGGTTGCCAACCACCAATCAAATCTAAAAGAAGAAGAAGAAGAAGAAGAAGTTCAGAGAAGTCTATTGTTGCTGCAGAATTTATGTCATGATGTAGCTTAGGCCTATCCACTGGCTGATGCTATTTGCCCATGTTGGTCTCAGTCTTCTTCCTCACCTGGTCTCAATCTGTCCATCTAATAGCAATCTTTGCTATTTCTTTCTTATAAAATGGCTGAAGAATTTCAATTTCTTGTTTTGGATGATCTTAAACTGGTATTTTTCTGATGTTCATTCTTCTTAAAACTTCCTGGTTGGTAACTCTGTCCATGCAATCTTGAGCATTCTTCTATACATCCTCATCTCAAAAGCATTCAATCGATCTTCCATCTCTTTGGTAATTGTCCATGTTTCTATAATAAAGTTAACCAGGTGTAACACTTTAGTATTCTTGATCTTGTTTGTAAGGGTATTTGGGGTCTTGTCAGTGTCTTGTTCATTTTGGATAAGACTGCTTGAGTGATGGAAATTCTCCTCTTGATTTCTTCACCACACCTGCTGTCTTCTGTGATTTTGGGGCCTAAATAATTAAAGGTGTACACTTACTCTATTTCAGCTCCATCTATTTTGAACTTGATTTGTGGGCTCTCTTCTCTCTTACTGATAACGATGGTCTTTGAATTCATTTTCATGTTGTATTCCTTCCCTGCTGTGCTGACCTAGTTCATTATTACCTGTAGATCTTCTACACTTTTTGCCAGGAACGCTGTGCCATCAGCATACCATAAGTTGTTGATACGGATGCCATTGATGTTGATGCCCTTTAAATATTCAATATTTCTAAAGATGTTCTCTGTACACAAGTTGAAAAGACATGGGGATAGCACACATCCTTGCTGGACAGTTTGGTTGATCTCGATCTTTTCAGACATGCCTCTCTCGAGTTGCATGGCAGCTCTCTGAGTCCAGTACAAATTCGCAATAAGTTTCAGGTCTTTCCCATTCATTCCTATGTTTCTCATGCATTCCATCATCTACTCATGATTAACCCTGCCAAAGGCCTTCTCATAATCAATGAAACATGCATATATTTCCTTGTCTACAGTACAGTATCTCTCACAGATGGTCGTAAGGTTGAAGAGACCTTTGTGTTTTCTCTTTCTAGTCATGAAGCAATGTTCACTGATCTCATCCTCGATCTTCTTGTGATTTTTCAGGAGGATGATATGGAGTAGTGTTTTCAGCAGATGACTCATAAGACTCAGCGTTCTATATTCTGATCACATACTGTAGTGGATTTGGGCTTCTTTGGTAGACATATAAAGGTGGATTCATTCATATCTGATGGTATGTGCCCAGTCTTGTAGATCTCATTGAGCAGGGCATGTATGCGACGGACTCCTTCTTCATCAAGAGATTTGAGCATTTCCGTGGCCAGATGGTCAGGGCCGGCAGCTTTTCCACTTTTCATGTCCCTGATGGCTTTCTGGACTTCTGATAGCAGAATCTGTCATGGACAGCCCTCACGAGCCATCAATGAGATGCTGCAGGAGTTTGAGTTTGAGTCTGAGTTTGCATAATTTATTAACAAAGGACAAAAGACAAAATAACGAGCCACGGGGGACAAAAACACAACTAAGGTTAAACTCAGATACAGGAATACAGATACTTAGGAAATACACTTACAGGAACAGATGGTAGATGAAGGAATCTTCGACGAGGTCGCAGCCCCGAGCAAACAGAGCTGCTCCCTTAAATAGGGTTTGATAGATTGATCAGCTGATGGAATCATCGGCTGATTGGGATCCAGCCGTCCTGCAGAGCTTGGCTTCTGACAGCCGGAAACACCGCTGAGACACTGTCAAAATAAAAGCCCGGAGGCCAAGGGGTGTGCTAGAGAAGAGAACGGGAAGCTACCGCACAACCCGAGTGCAGACGAAGTCAGCACACGGACCGTGACAGAATCTCCTCTCCTTCGTCTGTTTCAATTGATGGTGCATCTCCTCGAACATCATAATACAATTCAGTGATGTACTTTTTCCATCTTATCTTGATCTTTCCTTCATCAAATAGCACATGTCCATCTTTGTCTTTGATGCATTAGCTTCCTCTGCTTCTTGGTATGTTATCAATGATCTCTTTGACTTTCTTATGCATCTCTTTGTATCTGGGTTGCTTCAAGGACGACTATCTCCACACACTTCTCATTCCAATAGTTCTCTCTTGCTTGTTTACTTTCAGTATCTATTTCTTTTATTAGTGTCTTATACTTGAGTGGATCTTTGTTCTTTGCTTCCTTTCTTTATCTTTTGGAGAATACGGATATTCATCCAAGGTTATTTTGCTTCTCCTTGTTTCTTAGGTAGCACTTCCCTGCCTTGTTTTGTTATATTTCTGCCACTAGCATAAGCTTGGCAAGGCAGTCAGACAGGTCGCCTGGCATTAGTTTAAGTATTGATCCAGTCAGTTTTGATCGCTATTTTTTATCAATTCTAGTTATCCCCCACTGGAATCCGTGTTCATCTACAACACTTGACCATATACGTTGTACTTAGATGTTATTTTAGCTTATTTTTTGTAGTATTATCTATGATCAGGACCAAAGGTGGCTAGCTGAATGCTTCTGTGCTTATTGTACTCGAGGGACCGGTCACATCCTATTGACCACCGAAACCACACATACCTCTTCCCCAGTGATCCATTATTTTATTAATTCTTTGAGACAAAATCACATTGGCTGGCTCAGGCTAGAGCTGAGCTAGGAGCTAAGATTAGCAACAATGACTTAAAAGGGAGCATGCAGATGAGTTGAATGCAGTCTTAGAGAGGCATGCACTGAAACCAGGCAATTGAGAAAGGCAGCAAAAGATGATTCACAAATTTTTCTACAATAATTAAATAATTAAAGAAAATCTGCAAAATATATGTCACAAACATTTCATTAAGACCCGGCTGTGTGAGCAGCTAAAATGTGCAAAAAGTGCAGTAATGGACCCCTTTGACTTCGTGGAGATTTTTTTCAAGTCAGGGACATGTTGGTTATGGGTATAAGAGCTAGATGTGGTTCTGGATCCACAGGTTGCAGAACCCTGTGTTATTACAATTTCCAGAGTTGTTCAAATCTTTAAAACCTTTAAAATCTGTATGGAGTTGGCACCAACAGGCAGACTAAAGGACAAAAAAGTAACACTGAAATAGAAGGGCAAAGGTGCAGGAGCATTAAAAGACAAAAATAAATTGGAGGGACTGGTTGATTAATTAACGCCCGTGCATGTTTAGAGGTTAAATGAATAAACCAAGGGATAGAGGAAGACTATGACTTTGCTAATGATAAAGAGTCTAACACAATGTGCCTTTTGTGTTGTAAAGTGAAAGCAATTTGGTCTCCAGGGTGCTGGATTTACTGATTAATGTTAACTAACTATAACTCGGTTTTAGTTTCCTCTGAGCTGGGTAGAACAAAAGAGAGAGAAAAGGGGAAAAAAGAGGAAGGCTGAGAAACTTGTTAGAGTTAATGAAAATATTTTAAATTATCACCCCAGCTGCAAGCACATCTCATTTACTGTTTGGCTGTTGTTAATTAGCATGTACAGTTTACCAAGAGGTTGGCTTTATTTATCATTGTCAAGTTTGGATCAAATAATCCTTGCAATTGTGACTGCTTTTCTCCTCCTGAAGGCTTAATTTTGATTCAAACCCAACAGAGTTTTGGTCTAATATGTTCTGTGTAATCACAAAAAAGATTAATTACAGTTTATACAGACAATGTTTATACAATCATTACTTTATTCCAAAGCTCTCTGGATGATGAAAGTGTCGGTATCATAATATCCCGACTCTAGTGACAAAAATAATCAGATATTACAAAGTGAGTGTTTTAGCTAAATGAGCTTTATCTAATTAATCTTAATTATCAAGCAAGAACAGCACAGTGAATAAGACATTTTTCTTCACTGAAACCAAACCAAACAAATTCAAATTTGTGTGAATAGCACTTCTAAACGTTATACAAACAGCCTGCACTGAAATCTGATCACCTGCAATTTTCTTAGTGTAAATTAAAATGGTAATGACACAATTGAAAAAAAGCTATGGATAGCTGTTCATTTCTGTTTTGACAGTAACCTACCAATGACTTAAAGGCAAAAATGTAAGCCGAAAACATACTAAATCTAACATGAATTGCATTTATACAACAGTTAGTTCCAGCTGAGCAATCTGACTAGACATTAGGGATTCCAGGAGTTACTATATTTCCCCTATAATCACACTCGGACATTTCGCAGAATATGTATCACTCCACTTCAGCAGTGCTCTAATAATCTTTAATTAAATTATAATTAATATAAGTGGCTTTTTATAATACAGTATGTGTAAATTGTAACACTGTGTTGGATACCTTAATTTCCACAGTGAGGTGCTGTTTGAAAAGAGACAGTCCTAAAAACTGAGACTTGATACCGTATTCCCTCTTGTATAATATTACCTAATTCAGTATTTTTCAACTAAGGGTCCCTGAAACTTTCAGGTTTCTGTGGGAAAATGTCTAATATCACTTCTTAATTTGTACCAAAAAAAAGGAAAATAATTTGCCATTATTGTGCATGGGTGCCTATAGAACCCAATACAGTACAGTACAATTGTCATGATTCCCCGTACGCTTTCACGCAGCGCACGGAGGAAAGAATTAAAACCCACTCGCAGGAGTATGTTGTGTGCATTTATTACAGGGAGCGCAAAAAACAGTTCCAAAATAGTAGATGGATGTCAGGATGAGATTCAACAGTTCAACGTTGCAGGTAATGGATAATGACGGAATGAGATTAAACAGTACAAAATAACAGATGAGCAGTTCAGTTCATTAACACAATGAAGTCCTCCAGAATGCTCTACAGAACAGGTGAGTGAACAGGGAAAATGTTCCAGCACAAGCAGGCAGAGCTGCGGCAGGGGAATGGAGAAAAGTGCCCAGGAAGGAGCCGCCAGATGGGACTGGTCGGCAGGGGTGAAACAGTTAGTACTCACACAGCTGGAGCAGTCCGAGTAGTCCAAATGATTATCCCAATGAACCAAACCAGCCAGTTACAGATGATCACACCACCCAGTGTGATGCGGTACCGTGGAGAGCAGGCAGGGCATCTAGACATGGGTGACGGTATACATACATGGAATAGAACAGCTCAGTGTAGGACAACAGTACACAATGATCTGGAAATCTCTTCCAGCCAAGACAGGGCTTAAGTAATGCCAATCCTAATGAGGAAAGAGTTTGCCGGTGTGAGTAGTGAAAGAATGGGTGTGGAAATGAGTGGGCAGGACTGAATGGAAACACCTGTGTGAATGGACGTCTGTGAGCATGTGAGTAGGAGTGAATAGATGTGTGTATGTGTGTAAGAGAGTGTATGGGAGAAAATGTATGTATGTGTGTGTGGGCGTGTGCATGAGCAGAGGAGTGACAGCTATAATGAAACACAGCTGACAAGACTGGCAGGAGAGGGAGGTGTGGCCGAGCTGTCAGGGAGCCGAGCGGACCCCAGAGGCTCCCTGAGAGCGCCTGATGGAAAATAAGACAAAAATATATAAAGGAGCAAACAGCCACCATGTCACAGAACCGGGCTCGAATATCAAGCCCAGTTCATGACAACAATATAAGGATAAAGTCTCAAAGTTATATGAAAAGCATGTAAAAGCAGGAGCTTCTTGTTTTTCTTTCTCCTTGTCTCCCTCCCCAACCCCTCTCCAACCACTTCATATCCCTTCAACAATCTCCCCCATTCCCCCATGAGGTCCAGCATTATTAAGACAATTTGAATAAAGTATTAAAGCTATTATACAGCAAGAGGCACCTATAAATACTATTTATATGCAGCAGGGATGGGCAACTGGCAGCCTGTACCCTCATCCACTGCAGCCAGCCAGTCCATTTCCAAAAATCAATTATTTATTTATATCACAATTGACCATATTTGGAACTGAATTCTTAAATGCAATTATAGAGTCCACCAGCAGAGGGAGCTCTAATCAAAACCTAGATGTCACTCTGTGGAGTGGTCGAGCGAGAGAGCAAAAATGAGGGAGCCACAGAGATATAGACGGAGCAATGTGCACCAGAGACGTGTTGTAAGATATGTGTTGCATGCTAAGACCACATTAATAGGCTGCAAACAGCAGTAAATGTACAAAGTAGGCTGCTTTTAAACAAGAATAAATGCTACAGCTCCTCAGTATCCTGAGGATACTGGAGCCTATCCCAGCATCTTTGGGTGAGACAGAGGGTACACCCTGGACAGATCGCCAGTCCATTGCAGGGCAGATATAATTTTATCAGTAATTTTAATTCTAATATGATAAAAAAAAACAGTAGCTTTTATTTTCATTTGCATTTTCAGTTTTAATTCTGAACCTTTTGACTTTGCAGAAAATACAGCAATATACACCCAACACACACACACACACACACGGAAGGTTTACATGTAAATCTGGCCCTCGGGAAGTGAGGAAAAAATTTTGCGGCTCTCACTACCACCAAAGTTGCCCATCCCTGATATATATATCAAATATGAGCAGAGTTCCTTTTGGCAAAGTAAAGGTTTTTGTCACAACAAGACAAGCAGATACAGTATCTGTTCTGCTTACCAAGCTGCTGGACAAGACAGGAAAAAAAGAGTAAATGGAAAAAATTATGACAAAAGTTATATTTAAGCAGGAAAAACTGCACATTTTCGAATACGGATGCTAACTTTTATAAGAAAAAAGTCACTTATTTAGGAAAGAAATCACCACAAAATTTACAAGGAAAACCTAACAAAGTATTTAGAGAAACCTCTGTGTTACCATTTCTACAAATATTTACCTGATGCAATGTCCTCACAACTGCACCAAGTGCTCCAACTTCCAACATGTCCAACAGTAGTGGTTGTTAGTTGGCTTTTGGCACAATTATACAGATTTGCTCTGGATCACTCCCATATCAAAATGTGTCCTACAGAGGCATGCCAATCAAAAAGTAAGTTTAAAAGTTTTGGTTATGTGATGATTTCCTTTGGTCTAATATCAGCAATTAGGCTAATAATAATACGTATAATAAGGCACACCAGTTATTTATTTATTTGTTTATTCATTCATTCTTTCATTCATTCATTCCACCTCTGGAGGGGCAGCTCAGCCAAAGAAAGCAAATGAGCTGTTGCCCAGGCAACTATCGCTCAGATATGTGCATGTCCCTGTTGGGTGTCATTTGCTGATTACACCTATTCTGGTCACCATATAATTACATCATTAAACAGCTCTTCGTACAGTATTTGATGGGAACCCAACCTAAACCTAATCCTTTAGTTGTCCTGAAAAGGTTCCAGTTTTGTGATGGGAACACATCTAGAGCACCTTTAATATCTTTGAGTATTTCTTTAGGTATCTTCCAAAAAAAAAACACCTACTCTACCACACTGACATTCTAAATGTTAAAAGTAAAAAAAAAAAAGAAAGACAAAATATCAAAGGGGAAATGCAGAAATGAGGGAAAAGCTGTTTTTTTGTTTTGTTTTGTTTTTTTAAAAAAGCATGATGTAACAGATCACATTGTGGGCCAAAAAAATTTTAATTTTTTAAAAAATTAATATCTACCCTGAAAACTGTAACATCAAATATGAAACTTGGTTGCTACCATCTTTTTACCTCCGCCAAGGAGCTTATGTTTTCATGCATGTTGGTTTGTTTGTTTGTCTGTCAGCAGGATTACACAAAAACTACTGGATAGATTTGGATTAAATCTTCACCAAAGGTGCCCTTTGGCCTAAGGATGACCCCATTAGATTTTGGTGATGATCTGAGAGTGCATTTAGTGTCTGAGAGTGCAGTGTAATTCTTTTGACTCCTCTGTCAGAAATCTTGTGAGGAGCTATTGGTCGTGGCCGGTTTATGGTAAAATGATGCTCTTTCCACTTCCAAGTGATGGCTCCAACAGTGCTCACTGGAACTTTCAGCAGTTTAGAAATGCGCCTGTAACCAATGCTATCATTAGGTTTTACAACAATAAGGTTGCGAAGGTCTAGAGAGAGCTCTTTGCTTCTACCCATCATGAGTTCTTTGTGGTGTGACAATCTGATATTCACAGACCTTTTTAAAAGCTACCAGTCAGGAATTAACCAGATTAAATTAATTTGCACTGATGAGGGATGGGATGGCTTCCTAAATTCTCATGGATTTCAGATGTTTTCTTGCCTTTCTACGCCTTTTTGCACCTCTTTTTCTTCATGTGTTCATTACTTATTCTCTGTGTCATTCCACTTTATTAAATACAACTTGCTTTGTCAACACAGTTGCCTTGATTTCTTTGTATGTATGGATTACTTGGGGAGTTACTGATATCTGGTGAAAATCTCAGGTCAATGACTCCATCAGAAATATGTTTAATGAGAAAAATGTTGAAGTGTTCAATAGTTATTTCCCCCACTCTGTGTGTGTGTGTGTGTGTGTGTGTGTGTGTGTGTGTGTGTGTGTGTGTGTGTGTGTATCCATCCATCCATCTTCTTCCGCTTAATCCTTTTCGGGTCGTGGGGGGCTGGACCTATCCCAGCAACTTTGGGCGAGAAGCAGGGTATACCCTGGACAGATCGCCAGTCCATCGCAGGGCCAACACAGAAAGACAGACAAATATTCACTCTCACATTCATACCTAAGGACAATTTAGAATCCCCAGTTTGATGCCAGTTAACCTAACGTGCATGTTTTTGGCATGTGGGAGGAAACCGGAGAAATCCCGGAGTAAACCCACGCAGACACAGGGAGAACATGCAAACTCCACACAGATCACTGTTGGTCAGGGGCTGGGATCAAACCTAGGATTCCCGGGCCAAGGGTGAGTTGCTGTGCTGCCACAGTGCTAACCACTCCGCCACCGCGCTATATATACATAGCGCGGTGGCGCTATGTATATATAGCATATATATACATATACATATATATAGCACGGTGTATATATGCATATACTATATATGTGCATATACATATAGTATATGCAGTATACACATATACTGACGATACCCTTTTGTTTAGCCCATCCTATAGTCAGCTGAGAGATGCTCTAGTTGTCTACCATGAAGAGGCAGCGAAGAAGTTGGGTCTTCAGGTTTGCTGGACGAAGACACCCCGTTACAGCTTTGGAATGATGCCGTCAAATCTGTCAATTCCTCTGTGCATCTGGGCTCCACAGTGAGCAACAATGGGGACATGAAACCGGAGATAAACCGCAGACATGGCCTCACTGCATCAGCCCTGCAGGCACTACGGAAGACCCTCTGGTGCCATCATTCAATCTCCCGAAAGACGAAGCTCCGCAAATACAATGCATCAGTCCTCTCCATTTTACTCTATGGGTCAGAGACATGGCCTCAAGAGCGGATGGGTTCGATAGTCGAACTCTCAGAACCATCGAGAACATCAGGTGGCCCCAGCGCACATCTAATGACACGCTCCAAGCCCGCACACATCAGCCCACAGCATCCCACCTCATTACCTAGCGACTGTCTGCTGGTTTGGCCATATCCTCCACCTCCCACAAAAGCCATCCTCATGTTCAACCTCACGGTGGAAAATACCTAGGGGCAAAGCATGTGCCAGATGGTTTGATGTGGTGGAGCGAGATCTCCAACAGCTCAGAGTCGCTGTTGACGACACAGAGGAGCTAGCCCAAAACCGGCAATGTTGGCACTCACTGATTAACTTGAGTGGCTCTACGCATGGTGATGGCCACTGTATATATACAGTGTACATAAAAAGTCTACACACCCCTGTTCAAATGCCAGGTTTTTGTGATGTAAAAAATGAGACCAAGATAAATCATTTCAAACCTTTTTCCACCATTAATGTAACCTATAACCTGTAGAACCCAACTGAAAAACAAACTGAAATCCATTAAGGGGAAAAATAAAAAACTTACAATAACCTGGTTGCATAAATATGCACACCCTTAAACTAATACTTTGTTGCAGTACCTTTGGCTTTTATTTCAGCGCTCAGTCTTTTTGGGTAGGAGTCTATCAGCGTGGCACATCTTGATGTGGCAATATTTGCCCACTCTTCTTTGCAAAAATGCTCCAAATCTGTCAGATTGTGAGGGCATCTCCTGTGCACAGCCCTCTTCAGGTCACACCACAGAGGTTCGATCAGATTCAAGTCTGGACTCTGGCTGGGCCATTCCAAAACCTTAATCTTCTTCTGGCAAAGCCATTATTTTGTTGATTTGGATGTGTGCTTTGGGTCATTGTCGTGCTGAAAGATGAAGTTCCTCTTCATCTTCAGCTTTCTAGCAGAGGCCTGAAGGTTTTGTGCCAACACTGACTGGTATTTGGAACTGTTCATAATTTCCTTCACCTTGACTAAGGCCCCAGTTCCAGCTGAAGAAGAACAGCCCCAAAGTGTGATGCTGCCACACCATGCTTCACTGTGTAGGTATGGTGTTCTTTTGGTGATGAGCAGTGCTGTGTTTGCGCCAAATATCTTTTGGAATTATGGCCAAAAAGTTCAACCTTGGTTTCACTGGACCATAACACATTTTCCTACATGTGTTTGGGAGATTTCAAATGTGTTTTTGCAAAATGTATCTGGGCTTAGATGTTTTTCTTCTGTAGCATCAGCTCTTCTCAGACCAATTCAGGAAATCACTCTTCATCTTAAAGAAACTCTCACTCAAGGTCTGGTCAAGAATTGTTGTTTTTCTTCATAATCAGGACCCCAGTGTAAACAACTTCCCTTTGTAGAGAAACCTCATAAGGACTTCCTTTTAAAGGATTAGTATGCATCATAAAATTCTCTTGAGCTTCCTTCCCAAGCAGATAAAAAGTACCAGGAACTGATACTCTTAAAAAGTCATAAACTCCTTAAGCTGACAGGTATATGGTTGACGCCCTTTTTTTGGACATATAGCAGAAGCCCCATAAAACTCTCTAGGCTGCCCCCTCTTCACATGCCAAGACCTAAAAATTATCTACAGCTCAACAGTACCTCCTAGTGGACATCTACGAAATATGTTTCATTACTTGGGCTATCTGGAATTTTATTTCTGACTGAACATTAACACTTTTTCAAGTTTGCATTCCTCAGGGTAACTCTGAACACTGAAGATAATCGCCTTTGTGATGGACAATAATGGTTTGCAATAATTCATTAATTCTTGATTTAAATGTTATTGTACATCTTAGGAATGTTTGTTTTTTTCATGAATGTTATTGAAATGAATGTTAAACTTATTTGTAACAATGCATAGTCACTGAATATTAGCCTTGAGTCACTTAATTTAGCTTAGATTTCATGTTAAGTATATAAAATGAATTTCATAGGAAATGTATGATCGTTTTCTGAAACTTGTGAGTCAGCCAACCACAGGCTGTCCTGGTTAGATGACTCCCTTCCTTTCATCCTATTGGTCGGCTCCAGACAAAGAGCTGCTTGCTGATTGGCTCTTAGCCCATTCAAATCTATTATAGTAGCCGATAATTGGGCCGTCTTGCTGCCAGTCATATGTTTATGACCCAGCAGTGCGCTTCAGTTAAATGCAAACAGAGCCGCCCTAGCAGCTCAGTCAGTCTAGTCAGTTCTGTATGTTCTGTAAGTTCTGTATGTCTGTTCATGTCTGTTCGAGTTTTAAGAAGTCTTTTGTGTGTGTCTGAACCTTGTCAAGTCCTGTGCTAGTTTTCTTAAATCATCTTTTGAAAGCTTTTGCCTGTTTTTCTGGCAACTGAGGGGAAACCATCCTTTTCCTGTGAGCTCATCTCTAAATGAGAGTCAAACTCTCAACCCCTTTTTCTTCCTCATCTCAGAAGCCGTGCTTGTCCTATTTAAACATTTTTCCTGGACTTTTTGACTTTTCCTGCCATTAAAGCAGACTTTTAATTTTTCTTGCCTTCAAAGTGGACTGATAGAGATTTCTGGACCTTTAATCTTCACCTGCCTCACCCACGTATCACAACGTTAAGAAACCAGGAGTTGGTGGGTGAAGCTGCCTAAATGCACTTTTCCTCCAGCCTTTAGCTGTCCTGTGGGGCGTGGACATCCTAAATTTCGGACTGGTTGCCACAAAGATGCCATGCCTGCTCCGGGGCCAGCCTCACTCTGTTGCCGGCTCCTCGCTGCACGCCCCGTCGACACCTCCAGCAGAGTCTCAGACCTCACAGTTGTAACCATCGGAAGGACGGCTGGCACCCACCTTCCCTATTCGCCACTGACTGGCATTTCACGATCACCACTGGAAATCTTCTTACTCAGCTGTACGAGTAAGCCACCCTTGCATTTCCTGTCTGCTGGGATAAATGTGATGTCCAAAATTATAATTGAATATAACCAATATTTCAGGGTATAATTAGTCCACCAGCCGTAAAGAGAAGTTATATGCTGAAGAAAATTCATATTATCTTTTCAGTAACCTCTGTTCGTTTTTGTAGATTAATTCAGAAATTTCCTTTTTCAGATAATCAGCTTATGTACTTTTTCCCCATAAAATTGCATTCAATTTTATGTATGATTTTGTTCCATTGCATTACAGTTGAAATATCAAATCTGGTTTCCTCTTGGTTCCACAAAGGTTTAACTGTAGCTTTTATGCTCAGGAATCTATTAAGAGCTGATGTGATATCTGACCACTGCTGATCATTTTGAACCTGCTTACAACTCATTTGAATGCAATGTCATGTAACCTGAATGAGTTTCATTTAATAAACTTGTAAACGAGAGAAGTGGAAGTGTTTTCCTTTGCATATACGCTTTCTTGGGTCACGGCAGTAAAGAACTCACTAATGTTTGAGATTGATTCATTAAGTGATTGAAGGTACCAAAATTAATAAATTAATAATTTGTTCTTTTGGAGCTGGTGCCCCTTATTTACGAGTGCTTTTCTCTCTTATTTAGTGAGTGTTGTGGTGACTTTTTAACCCTCAGTCCCCACGCACACCCACTTCTAAATAAAATAAATGATTCCTGTACCTTATTACACTATATTCTATTAAATATTGCTACACTTCATAAGATATGGCTTCCATCTTGTCACCCTACCCTACAGCCCAGATATATGAAGAAGATGGGAGATTGTTGTCACATGTACTAAACAGCCAGTACTTGCCAGAAATTCCTGCAGCTCTTCAATGTTGCTGTTGGCGTCTTGGCAGCCTCCCTGACCAGTTTTCTTCTTGTCTTTTCATCAGTTTTGGAGAGACGTCCAGTTCTTGGTAATGTCACAGCTGTGCCATATTTTCTCCACTTGATGATGACTGTCTTCCATGGTATATTGAATGCCTTGGAAATTCTTTTGTACCCTTCTCCTGACTGGTACCTTTGAACAATGAAATCTCTCTGATGCTTTAGAAGCTCTGTGCAGTCCATGGCTTGTGCTGTAAGATGTGACTACAAAAATGTCAGGAAAAGCCTACTGGAACAGTTGAACTTTATTTGGGGTTAATCAGAAGCACTTTAAACGGTGGCAGGTGTGTGCTGACTCCTATTTAACATGAGTTTCAATTTGATTGGTTAATTCTGAACACAGCCACATCCCCAGTTATAAGAGGATGTGCATATTTATGCAACCAGGTTATTGTAAGTTTTTTATTTTTTATTTTTCCCCTTAAAATATTTCAGTTTGTTTTTAATTGGGTTGTACAGGTTAAAAGTCACATTAATGGTGGAAAACGTTTTGAAATGATTTATCTTGGTCTCATTTTTTTAAAGCACAAAAACCTGGCATTTGAACAGGGGTGTGTAAACTTTTTATATCCACTGTGTGTGTGTGTGTATATATATATATATATATATATATATATATATACACAGTGGTGTGAAAAAGTATTTGCCCCCTTCCTGATTTCTCATTTTTTTGTATGTCACACTTAAATGTTTCAGATCATCAAACAAATTTAAATATTAGACAAAGATAACGCAAGTAAACACAAAATGGTAGTTTTTAAATGAAGATGTTTGTTATTAAGGGGAAAAAAATCCAAACCTACATGGCCCTGTGTGAAAAAGTGATTGCCCCCTAAACCTAATAACTGGCTGGGCCACCCTTAGCAGCAACAACTGCAATCAAGCATTTGCGATAATTGGCAGTAAGTCTTTTACAGCGCTGCGGAGGAATTTTGGCCCACTCCTCTTTGCAGAATTGTTGTAATTCAGCCACATTGGAGGGTTTTTGAACATGAACCACCTTTTTAAGGTCATGCCACAGCATTTCAATCAGATTCAGGTCAGGACTTTGACTAGGCCACTCCAAAGTCTTCATTTTGCTTTTCTTAAGCCATTCAGAGGTGGACTTGCTGGTTTGTTTCCGATCATTGTCCTGCTGCAGAACCCAAGTGCACTTCAGCTTGAGGTCACGAACAGATGGCCGGAGATTCTCCTTCAGGATTTTTTGGTAGACAGCAGAATTCATGGTTCCATTTACCACAGCAAGTCTTCCAGGTCCTGAAACAGCAAAACAGCCCCAGACCATCACACTACCACCACCATATTTTACTGTTGGTATGATGTTCCTTTTCTGAAATGCTGTGTTACTTTTATGTGGGGCCTATTGTGACCTCTTGGATGAGTTGTTGCTGTGCACCTGGGGTAATTTTGGACAGCCAGCCACTCCTGGGAAGGTTCACCACTGTTCCATGTTTTCGCCATTTGTGGATAATGGCTATCACTGTGGTTCGCTGGAGTCCCAAAGCTTTAGAAATGGCTAGAAAATTGAACTCCGCTTTCCAATGATGTGATAAACCAGTTAATTTATATTTTAACAGGGGGGCAATCACTTTTTCACACAGGGCCATGTAGCTTTGGATTTTTTTTTACCTTTAATAATAAACACCTTCAATTAAAAACTGCATTTTGTGTTTACTTGTGTTATCTTTGTCTAATATTTAAATTTGTTTGATGATCTGAAACATTAAAGTGACAAACACACAAAAAATGAGAAATCAGGAAGGAGGCAAACACTTTTTCACAACATTGTACATACACACACACACACACACACATATATATATATATATATATATTTCTAATAAAAATGTAACTAAAACCAAATTTTAAAGAGCATTCAGTACATGAAATACATTTTGTGATATGAATCGTGTATAGTGATATAGAAAAATTATGCTGCTATACATTTTTTGAGCTATATCACCCAGCCCTACATATAAGTAAGCTATGCATATAGAACGTTGTGAGATATAAGAGAAGTGAGTGATCTGATTTTTTTTTTTTTTTTTGAACGTTTAGAACGTTTTTTAGAACGTTTCCTGCGTTTCCTGAGCTTTGCCGTCATGGCTCTGCAGGAGACCAGCGAGGCCCACCTGGTGGTCTCTTCTTCGCTAAGGGGGTCACCATCATGCCCAAAGACTTCCAGCTGGCCCGCCGCATCCGCGGAGAGAGAGCTTAGACTTTCTGCTGCACATTCACCAACCAACCATAATGCTCTGCACTGTGTGTCTATATATATACATTTATAGTAGTATGGACATATGTTTACTAGATGTTGTTTTTTCTTGCCTTCTGATTGTTGCTCTGAGTGTTGCTATCCCTGTGCTGTTGCAATCCTGGAATTTCCCCATTGTGGGACTAATAAAGGCTTATCTTAAAACCCCATTTTTTCAGTCAGTGACTCCTTTAATACTCCATGGTCATGAGAACCGGAGTGGTGGCCTAGTTGATAGAGCATCCCCCCCACACCCGGAAGGCCAGGGTCAACTCCTGGCCGGGTCATATCAAAGACCATATAAAAATGGTACTTTCCGCCTTCTAGCTTGGTGCTCAGCATAATAGAATGGGGAAAGGAAAGTTACGCACAGAGCTACAAGAGGACTGACCCCCCCCCCCCCCCCCCCCACTGTAGCTTTCACTACTTGCAGTAGCTGTGTGGCCTAGGGTCAGAGAAACGGAGATAGGCGCCACCCCATACCCCGTATGGTGTCCTACATGCTGTGGAAGGGAATTAACTAACTATGGTCATGATAGAAAACCAAATTTAAAAAATATAGTAAAGCAACATCTCAACTTCCATAAAGCACAACTTAAACGCTTTTTGAGAGATTAATTTGGTTAGATTCAGTTATGGTTGGTAAACTCCTGGTTACCTCTGCCACGGAGATAAAGTTTTCATGTTTGTTTGGTTGTTTTTCTGTTTGTTTGTTAGCAGGATTATGCAAAAACTACTGGATGTTTTTTGATGAAATTTTCACCACATGTGGTAATTGCTCTAGCCATTAGACACTGGAGGTGATCCGGGTCTGGGTGTGTATTCTGGATCACTTTTTCCACTTTCTTTAACATTGCCAGATATGGCATTGGTGGAGGTATTGTGGCGGCATGGAAAAATAAGGCACGGCGAACTGAGAGTTTTTGAGGGAGTTTATTATTATTCATCCCGCCATCATAGAACTCACTCCAGCCCTGTGCAGGCGGGCTGGAGCAGGTCCTCAGGCTCTCGTGAGGAGACACAGAATGCGTGTGTCAGAAGCAGTAGTCAGAGAGAGAGTGAGCTACAGAGCATATGCAGTTTTTATACCCAGTTACAGACAATACATGAAAGGCATGGGACATTTGCATCACAGTCAGAGCAGGAAGCATGAACGTTTGCATTTGAGTGTCACACATAACAATAGGGAGATAACTGGCCGGAATTCGCCTCTGCTCCGGAGCTGTAGGACAAAAGAGGTTACAAGGCACATCTACATATTGTTATCAGTTCATAGATCACACTGCTGTGTTAATTGCTCCCGCTGAGCACTCTGCTTGTCCGTGGCTGTTGTGGGGGTTACCCATACACTCCCCCCCAGAGGGCTCAGCGGGAAGCTGAGGCCTCGATAGTCCGGCTTTGGGAGCGAGCTGCGGGGGAAGCTCGCTGCAGGCGGCGGTGGAGGGAGGGGGGTGGGGGTAGCAAGTGCCGGCCCGGGACGGCGAAATTGTCTGGGACGCGCAAAAATTGCCTGTGGATCCGCGATGTTGAGGGGCTGTCCCATTGAACGTGGCGGAGGTCCACAGCGGCTGTGCGAAGAAAAATGTGTCTCTGACTCCTCTCGCAGCTATGAAGGAAAACAGGAGCTGCAAGGCTGCGTAGCGGCTGTGAGAAAAAAAGGAGCTGCAGCTGTGTGTGGGACTTGGCATGTTGGCTTTAGGTGCGCGCGCGCAGCCCTAAAGCCCTCGGGGACAGCTGACGGCTGAATTCCCTTGTGCGCCGTGGCTGAGACCCGTACAAAATCCTGTGAGCGAGCTGCGTGCGTGCTTCAGGTGTGTGAACAGCCCTGAAGGTTCTGTGTGCAGCAGCGAAGGACGATGGCGGTCTGTGGAGCCGTTATTGTCCCGTGTGTGGTGCGCCGTCCTCATAACCCCCGTGTGCGTGCGGGGTTCGGTGCTTGGCAGGTCCGCTGTAGAGGCGAGTCAGGGTCAGGGAGCTTGCTGGAGATCAACGTAGTCGGCGCCGATGGTCATCCCTGTAAGCTGTTGCTGTAGATTGGTCATGGTGCGTTCAGGTCCACGCGCTGCGTTCTCCGTCGGCCCTGGAGGTCGCCGTCGTGGAGAGAGGACGAGGTGCGTGCGCTCTCGTGTGGAGGAGCTGTGAGAGCGGCCAGTCCCAGCGTGGATGTGCAGATCTCAGGCGTGCAGATCTCACCATGAAGCATTCTGCAGCTTTCCCGGTCGTGGGTGATCTCCGGAGAGTTTCGCCTGGTGGTGGCTCTGCGTCGAGGTCTCCCTGTAGCAGAAGGGAGGGCAGACCATTTGCGTCAGGCTGCTGCGTTCGCTTGTCGTCGGAGAATCACCGCCGGGTGCTACGTTCGTTGTCCTCGGGTCACCAGTGTAGCTGTCCAGACCAGAAGGTTGCGTTGCACAAAGCGTGTGCTTTCCCGGGGTCACCAATGTGGCGGTAGAATAGTATGCACTTTCTAAATGCCCTAGTTTTCTGTATATGTTTAGTTGAGTGGATGCCCATATCTGATGAACAATACTGCGTCATCTGTTTGTCCCAGTACCATTTTGATTCACACTGGAGAAAACAAGCACTGCATTAACGTGTATAGCTGTTTAGAAGAGCATTGCTGCTTCCCCATTGTGGACACTCATCCATTTACATAACGCTGTGCCTGTGTATTTGGTGTGAGTGCCTCTGCACTTGAATATAACTGTTGTGAAAGTACAAATAATTGCCACTCCATAACATTTCCCAGTGAAACCCAATAGTGACCATCATTTGTTTGCTTTTTTCAAATATTACCTTACAATGCAAAAAATATTTTTACAGTAGTGTGTAAAAGTCTTATTGTTGTGTGGAGTGTGTGTGTGCTGCCGTACCCGCCCACAGTGCAACGTCAGGCGGGCACGGCCACTTGTATATATAGTTCTGTGTTCATAATAAAAAAGAGTGGTTGGTTCCCTGTATGAAGAGAGACTCTGACTCCTTTCTCATACATAACATTTTTGTGACGAGAATAAACCATGGGAGCGTATGGGCTACCTCCAACCCTTCTGCCGTTTCTGGAGTACACAGGAGAGCCAGTGATCCTGTGGCCAAAGGGGTGGGCCATGTTTGAGGATTACATCGGGGCGCTGGGCCTAAGTAGACTCGACGGGAGATGACGACGAGCACTTCTGGCCCACCATCTCGGCGTGGAAGGCCAAAGAATTCTCGGTACGTTGGGTGAAACGGAGTGCTATGAGGATGCTGTCCAGCAGCTGGCCGAGCACTTCGCCGAGCAGACGAGAACCACAAAGCTGTGGGTGGCGGGAGTGTTGGCGCTAGATAGAGCTAGGCTAGTTAGCTCGAAGAAGCTAACGGCCCACTCATTGTCTATGGGCAAGTTAGCCACAAAGCTAACTGCGCGCCAAAAGCAAGTTCCAGGCTACCAGATAGGCATCAAGGTGGGACCGGGGCCGCGAGTGGTGGAGTTCCCAGTCACTGCAAAGGGCGGGCCAGCCAAGGAGCGCAGCATGGCACGGGACCATAGCGCTGGTGAGTTTGATGGCGCGATGTGTAACGACAGCGAAGAGGGAGAACAGCGACAGGAGTCATCCCCGCGGCTGGAGGCTGGGCAGCGGGAGAGCGGGAACATGCAGGCTGAGGACCCCAAGAGAGAGCAGCGACAGCTGGGCATGGAGACGACGCAGCGGAGCACCTGGGATGAGGGTGCTGAGAACAGCGATGAGACGTGTAACCCTCACTAACACCTACTCACTTTAGGTGTAGTACCAAAAAAAATAATTGGGCCAGATCAGAAGATTATAGGTTTGTAGGAGCCTGGGAGGTGCAACAACAGATGACATAA
Source organism: Pholidichthys leucotaenia (assembly GCA_020510985.1). Classification (NCBI taxonomy): domain Eukaryota; kingdom Metazoa; phylum Chordata; class Actinopteri; order Cichliformes; family Pholidichthyidae; genus Pholidichthys; species Pholidichthys leucotaenia. Next base: position 353,282,436 of record CM035842.1, on the reverse strand, counting down.
CACACGGTGTATAGAACTTGCAACTATGTATATTTTTACAAATATGTACACATAAACAAAAAAAATACAGCCCTTGTCACAATAAAAAATTAAAAATAAAATACCCAAAATGTATTTACAATATTTACAGTTTCTAGAGTCCTTTCCAGGTGACCAATTAGACCACTTCTAGTGGTCAAGCTGATTCGGGCTTCAGCTCGCCATCCAGATCTGGAGAATCACTCTCTTCTGGTCCAAACAGTCCAAACAAAAAAAACCTGACCACGCTAGGTGACACGTATGTCAATGGGATTCCCACGCTCAACGGCGTCGACAGCCTTTGTATTCCAATCAATTTCAAGGGTTTTATCCGGGCAAAGGCTGCTACTAGCACATTAGCTCTCCGTCTCAGCAAGGAGTCACGCTTCCTCGTCGGTGTCTCTGCCGTGACTGAAATCATTCTGCAGATCACACCAAAACCGAGTGAGAAAGTGCATGACCCCGTTGGCTGGCGGAACCCCACTGGCTGTTGCTGCCCAGCTAACAACGCAGCCATTGGTCACCCAAAACACCAAATAAAACCATCGGGAATGTTATCAAAACTTTCCAAAGAATGTTCCTAACTATTTATAAACATATATTTATGAACTTATATTTATCTATATATTTATCTCCAAAATATCCCTTCCCATTGTGAAATGAGTGTTTGTTTTTTTTAAACTTTATCGATATTTACAATTTTATTTGTGTTTTTAACACTGGGTTACACTATCCCCCCTTAGAATCATGCAAGTCCCTTTGCATGGGATTAGCTAGATATTAAAGACAAGGGAACCAGTGTTCATGGGAATAATCTTAGGATCTGTCTCTGTTAAGGCTCTGGTAAAAGCCAGGTTTAGTCCTTGAAACAGGGACTGGGCAACAGTTATGAGAGGGTTTCCCAACTGACTATACTGTAGTCTTTCTGGCTGGGAGGTTGTCCTCTCGGAACGTCTCACAGTCTTTGGGATCTCTTTTTCAGGTTCTTTTTCTTCCACAGGTTCATCACAGGTACTTTTATCAGGTGAGTTGGTTTCACTTTCAGTTCCATTCTCATTGTTTGATTGTTCCACATTTGTTTCAGTTTCCTCCAGGTTTCCATCATTCGGTAAGTTGTCGCATCTAGGTGAAGTGACATTTTCTATTTGGTTGTCATTCTCAGGTGAGTGAGTTTCAGCAGGAATGTCTCCTTTAAAGAATGTCTTTGGATGGGGAATTTCATAAACTCGAGTGAGCTTTATGGGCATTTGGATTGGTTCTTCTCTGTACCAATAGACATCTTCATTTTCCGGTTCTGAATTCTCACATTCCTCACTTTGTTCAGGTGATTGTCTTGCCTTAAGTTGGCGGACACGTTTTGGTTGGACAGGTTCTTCTTCAACAGGGGCAAGAAAACCACAGGGAAGCAAGAGGTCGCGGTGAACGGTGCGAACAGGACCATCTTTTGTCTCAGGTTTTACGGTTGTAGGATGAAGAGCCTATAAAATTATTTGTCATAAGGTACAGGAATTATTTATTTTATTTAATAGTGGGTGTGAAAGGGGGGCGGAGTTGAACCGTCACTTCTACACCAGCTAAATTAAATAAAAGCACTCGTAAAAGGGGTACCAGTCCTAACGGACAATAAAATTAACTTTAGTTTTAATTAATTTTGTACCTTAAATTGCTTAATGAATCAGTCTCAAAGTTTCAGTGAGTTTTTGTCCTGCCGTGATTAGGAAACCTGTATATGCGAAAGAAAAACGCTTCAACTGCTCTCATTCACTCGTTTATTAAAATCATTCAGGTTACACGACATGGCGTTCAAATGATGAATAAACAGATTCAGATGATGACAGCGTAAAATATCACATCAACTGATATTGAGTTCCTGAACATAAAATCCAGCGTTACACCTCTGCAGAACCAAGGAGTACTAGACTTATGTTTCAACGGTGAGACTGGAATGTTTTAACAAAACATTGCAATTTTATGAGGAAAATTCATAAGCTAATTATCTAAAAATGACTCCTGAATTAATCTACAAAATTTAAGGGCAGTTACTTAAAAATGACTGAAAGTTTTCATTCAGTTTACAGTTCTATCCTGTGGCTGAGACTAATTGAGCCCTGAAATACGGGCAATATTCAATTGTAATTTAATTGTTAGGACATCACGTTTTAACCCAGAAATAGGAGAAATAAGTCTCACTCACACACGGCCGTAGGTCCAAATCCCGCTGGTCGGTACCGCTGGGTTTTTTTGAAGCTCGGACGTCGGGAGGAAGCGGCTGCTTTCCTCACTCACAGCCGTGGAAGCGATAACTCAGCTGGGGGCCCTTCAAAGAGACATTTGCAGCCGTGGGTGGTTTTGTCTCAGGGCGGCGTGAAAAGTCCTTGGGAAAAGAATCCAAATTTGGGGTCTCTTGTAGCGGGATAGACCAAAAAAACTGAAGGAAAATCTTCTCAGTCTCTTCACTTTAAACTAGGCAAATTAAAGGTCCACTTTAATGGCGTGAAAAGTCATTAAAAAAAAGTGTTAGAAAAACATTTACTAGGATAAGAATGGCTTCTGAGGTGAAGGAAAAAGTTTGAGAATTTGATTCTCTAAAAAGGGACGAGCTCTAAAGAAAAATGGTTTCTCCTCAGTTTCCAGAATATAAGAAAAGATTTGACAAACACACAGAATAAAATAAAACTTCACAGGGCCTTGAAACGGTGGAATAAAATCTTCTTCTGAGATCTAGATTACTATTCTGCTTCTTTAATCTGAATTTAGTTCCTAATCTTTCTCAAAATCTCTTTCTTCTTTCTGTGTTTCTAATTCTTAATTCTATTTCTAGCTAATCTTCCTGCTTGTTGTCTGATCTCTGACTTTTTCAAAAACTCTTAACTGTGCTGTGACTCAACTGTTAACCCTGTTTTTTCTCTGTCTTTTTTTCATGTGTACTCAAATCTAACTTCTGTCTTTTAAAGTTACCTCGCGGGTCGTAAAACTGATGAGGTCAGTCGTCAAACGACCAATCTACTCTTTCAGAATCAGTTTGAAATGGCTGTTATCCAATGTGAAAACATTTCTTTGTTTGAGAGCAGCCAACCAAATGGAGACACCATCCCATGAATTTTCAGAGGGAAAAATCAACAGTCAGTTCTTATAAGATAAATGCTCAATATAAAATCTAACTAAATTAAATGACTTGGCTAATATATGGTGATCATGCATTTATACCATTACTCCAATAACACTCATGAATATAACATTTCTTATACATAATTATAATACATGCATTCACATTTAGGTCAAGATTAGAACAGCAGAACATGCAGCAAACCATGGTTGGTGATAAGGGGGATGATTTTCAGTGTCCTTAGGATCCAGGATAAGCTGAAAGAAACTTAATATTTAGAACAAATTAAAAGTCATCCTACGTACTGAAAACACATTCCGTAGGTATCCGCTAGGAGGTACTGTTGAGCTGTAGATGATTTCCTTAGTATCTGGCGAAGGCCTGGACAGCATAGGCTATAAAACCGTCAGATTAAGTGGTTTATGACTCTTTTAAAAACATTGGTTTCCTGTGAAAAAGGTACGTTATCAAATGCAGTGTTCATGTTGAGAGGTCTGGTCTCCTGAGTTTTATGTTCCTTTGAGCCTTTAAAAGCAACTCTGATCCTTACAATCTCTGCAAGCAGCAATTGTTTACATTGGGGTCCTGGGAAAGCAAGCATCTTTGGTCAGGTCTGGAAGAAGCCTGCATGAGTCAGCAAAAAGCCAGTGATATTCCTGAGAAGGCAGAAAGGTGATATTCCTGTGTAATGAATAAATTGAAATTCCTGTAAACTGGAGAGAAGTGATCTTGTCTTGGTTTTGAGGAGGACGATGATGCTACAGTTCCCCCCTTTGTAGCGATGGTGAGCATCGGTCAGCGTCGGTACACATCCATGGCAGCTTCGTCTCCTTGGCAACACTTGACCTAAATACTGGGTTAAAAGGTTTGTGTGATGTCCATACACACTAGCATGCAAACAGTATCTATTACTAAGTACAGATCTTTGACTTTGGTTTACTGGAAGGACTTCCATGAATTTCAAAAAAAATAATTTGAATACGGACAAATGTAGATTATAAAATTGACTTGGGGTAGTAAGCTAAGGCATAGGTCTTGAAATGACTCAAAAATTCTAGCTACAAAAATAGGTGCGTAGTCTTACATACCTGAGGTAGGAATTTTGGTTCACGAGGAAATAGCTATCATAGTTGTTTAAAAAAAAAAAAAAAAAAAATAGTTTGGGTACAAAAATCAAAATGGAGTGCAAGAGCTATATATAAAAATATAGGTTTGTATACTGTATAAGCATGCATATAACTTTTAAAAATTCTAAAAATAAAGAAAAATAAAAGTCAAAACAAAGAATGCAAAACAAAAATGTATTGCTTATCTGAGGTAGATGTTTAGGTTAAGCAATATTGAGTTAATTCAAGGAGGTTCGAATTGAATTGGTTTATTTGGACTAAACCATGGTTCCACAGAGGCCTTACTCAGAGGGTGCTTGAGACCTTTGTTCTGGAAGACTGAGCGAGCATGGGGAGTCATCATTGTTCTTTGAGTGGCAATGAGGAATAACTTTGTGACATCTGAAACAGGGGCAAGAAGCGGTGAAGGCAGACTCGTGTCAAAGTGTTAGCTGAAAGTCTAATATTTTTAGCTACCTTTCGAAGAAACACAGACATTAGATGTGGGTGAGCAAGGTCACCCTCTAACATGAAGAGTGACAAGTCCAAGACCTTGTTGAGTTTGAATGAGGCTTTGGAGCAAACATTCAAAACCAACACAGTATCTTGCAAAGTTTTGGTAACAGTTGGTGGTTCAACTGTCTGGCATTTCAGTGTAGCGGTGTTGACTGATTTAACAGTAGACGTGCTAAGGGTAGCAAGGGGCCCTAATGATGAGGCCGTGGTTGAGAATCTACTTAAGGATTGTTGACTTCTTGTCTGGGTTCTGTCCAGTTCTAACTGGGCGAAAGTAGGTGAGAGTGCTAGGTAGAGGGCTAAACTGAAAAACAGGAGGGCCATCGTCCTGGCCAACAAATAGAAGTGAGTCATTTTAATCTTGAGCTTCTTGTCAGTTTTTCCTTTTCTTGAGGTACCTGAGCGGTAGGTGAAAGTTATTCTTAGAGGTGGAACAACTTTGTTAGAGGCTGAGCTCTAAGCTATTAGTGTTTATCACCTTTAGAGGGTTTTGTGATTATTGACTTAAGCTAGTGATGTTGTTGATTTTGTTTGTACTACTTTGAAAGAGTAACTTGATGATACTGAAAGAAATTTTGCGGGGTCTTTTAAGGTTAGATTTTAAGGAAGTCAGTTAGTTTGGGTTAACTTTCTCCTTTTGAAGGTTTAATGCAGTTACCTGATTGAGGAAGAGAAATGCGACCGAGAATGTCTGAGGCTGATCGTCAGCTAACAGTTATCTATCGGCGCAAACAAGATTTAGGTTTGTTTACTGACTTAATGGAACAGTGTTGTCCCCGACAAGTCCCATGGGGTTTTTGTAAGCTTTGATTTGATTACGATGGACCCATTTGGAGATGGGGTCCTGGCGACCTTTGCTTATTTTGATTTGGTAACGACCGGAGAGAGTTTATCTGTGATCGTGTGTGGACCTGTCCACCTGGGGAGGAACTTCGAGCGAGTTTTCCTGCTCGTGCGTTGGTCTGTCCTGTCTGAGGAATGAAAGCATAATAGAAAACCTTGTCTCCCACTTGGAGTTCGTCATGTGAGGCTTTCTGATCGTAGTAGGCTTTGCGTCCTTCAGCTGATCGGTCCAAATGTTTTTGGGCAAAGGCAAAAGTCTGTCGGAGATGTTTGGTCAGGTCAGTCATGTACTGGTGAGTAGTGTAAGCTGTAGCAACACTGGCTTCTCCAGGTTGGTAGAGTAAATGCAGGGGCAAAGTCATTTGCCGGCCTGTCATCATTTCAAAAGGTGACACCCCCGTAGCTTCATGGGGTGTGGCTCGGATGGCCATTAAGACCAGCGGGAGCTTTACATCCCAGTCTTTTTGGTGTGGTGAAACATACTTCTTCAGTATGTTGATCACAGTTCGGTGGGTTCTTTCAACCTGTCCGGAGGATTGTGGGTGGTGGGCTAATATGGAAGTTAGCTTTAACTCCCAAGGTTTCCCACAGTTGTCGCATGACTTCGGCGGTGAAATGAGTGCCGCGGTCGGAGTTGATTCGGCTTGGCAGACCAAACCTAGAGAATACGTGGTTCATCAACAAGTAGGCCGTGGTTTCTGCCGTGTCATTAGGAGCAGGCAGGCACTCGACCCATTTGGTGAAAGCACATGTGACTGTGAGGAAGTATTTGTTTCCTCTGGCTGACCGTGGAAGGGGACCTACCCAGTCAATTTGGAGGTCAGACCATGGGAATGAAATGCCTCTTTTCTGTAGGGGTGCTCGATGCATCGGGTTGGTTGGTTGAAACTGGCAACATACGAGACATCCCTTTATGTAGTCGGCTACATCCTTTCGCATGTATGGCCAATATGCCACTTGTTTGAACGCGTTGTACGTCGCTTTGACGCCTTTGTGTCCTGCAGTTGGGAGATCATGGGCATGAACAATCATCACCCCCCTCTGGTTACGAGGGACCACAAGCGCAGGCGTAGGGAGTTCATCGGAAACATGAACTAGAATGCCATTTCGCAGCTGCAAGGATGATCGTGCGGCAAAAAGTGGCTTTAAGGCAAAAAGTGGCTTTAAGTCTGGAGTGTCAGCAAGATCCGAGTCGGATGGTGCATTAACTGCAGGATCTGAGATGTATTGCATCATTTTATGGACCGCAGGGTCAAGGTTTTGAAGAGAGATAAGGTCAGCGTCAGTGAAAACAGGGTCAACCGCAAGGGGACCTGTGGTTTGTGTCGTGTCCTGGGCCCTGTTAGTCTGGGCCCTAGTGACTGCGCAGACTGTAGGGGTGGGTGGGTGGGACTGTGAAGACGGCACCTGAGCAA